>OZ020232.1:26821417-28191517 GCA_963971235.1 Cryptus armator | reverse complement strand
GGAATTGAGGGATTGAGGAATTGACGGATTGACGGACTGAGGAATTGAGGAATTGACGGATTGACGGATTGACGGATTGAGGGATTGACGGATTGAGGGATTGCAGAATTGAGGAATTGACGGATTGAGGGATTGAGGAATTGACGGATTGAAGGATTGACGGATTGAGGGATTGAGGGATTGACGGATTGAGGAATTGAGGGATTGAGGGATTGAGGGATTGACGGATTGACGGATTGAGGGAATTGACGGATTGACGAATTGACGGATTGACGGATTGACGGATTGAGGGATTGAAGAATTGAGGAATTGACGGATTGAGGGATTGAGGAATTGACGGATTGAAGGATTGACGGATTGAGGGATTGACGGATTGAGGAATTGAGGGATTGAAGGAATTGAGGGATTGACGGATTGAGGAATTGACGGATTGAGGGAATTGACGGATTGAGGAATTGAGGAATTGGGGGATTGAGGAATTGACGGATTGAAGGATTGACGGATTGACGGATTGAGGGATTGAGGAATTGACGGATTGAAGGATTGACGGATTGACGGATTGAGGGATTGACGGATTGAGGGATTGAGGGAATTGAGGGATTGACGGATTGAGGAATTGACGGATTAAGGGAATTGACGGATTGAGGAATTGAGGGATTGAAGGAATTGAGGGATTGACGGATTGAGGAATTGACGGATTGAGGGAATTGACGGATTGACGGATTGACGGATTGAGGGATTGACGGATTGAGAAATTGACGGATTGAGGGATTGAGGGAATTGAGGGATTGACGGATTGAGGAATTGAGGGATTGAAGGAATTGAGGGATTGAGGGATTGAGGGATTGACGGATTGACGGATTGAGGAATTGAGGGATTGACGGAATTGAGGGATTGAGGAATTGAGGAATTGAGGGATTGAGGGATTGACGGATTGAGGGAATTGACGGATTGACGGATTGAGGAATTGACGGATTGAGGAATTGACGGATTGAGGAATTGACGGATTGAAGGATTGAGGAATTGAGGAATTGAGGGATTGACGGATTGAGGGAATTGAGGGATTGAGGGATTGAGGGATTGAAGGAATTGAGGGATTGACGGATTGAGGAATTGACGGATTGACGGATTGAGGAATTGAGGAATTGACGGATTGACGGATTGACAGATTGAGGGATTGACGGATTGAGGGATTGAAGAATTGAGGAATTGACGGATTGAGGGATTGAGGAATTGACGGATTGAAGGATTGACGGATTGAGGGATTGAGGGATTGGCGGATTGAGGAATTGAGGGATTGAGGGATTGAGGGATTGACGGATTGAGGGAATTGACGGATTGACGAATTGACGAATTGACGGATTGACGGATTGACGGATTGAAGAATTGAGGAATTGACGGATTGAGGGATTGAGGAATTGACGGATTGAAGGATTGACGGATTGAGGGATTGAGGGATTGACGGATTGAGGAATTGAGGGATTGAAGGAATTGAGGGATTGACGGATTGAGGGAATTGACGGATTGAGGAATTGACGGATTGAGGGATTGAGGGAATTGAGGGATTGACGGATTGAGGAATTGAGGGATTGAAGGAATTGAGGGATTGAGGGATTGAGGGATTGACGGATTGACGGATTGAGGAATTGAGGGATTGACGGAATTGAGGGATTGAGGAATTGAGGAATTGAGGGATTGAGGGATTGACGGATTGAGGGAATTGACGGATTGACGGATTGAGGAATTGACGGATTGAGGAATTGACGGATTGAGGAATTGACGGATTGAAGGATTGAGGAATTGAGGAATTGAGGGATTGACGGATTGAGGGAATTGAGGGATTGAGGGATTGAGGGATTGAAGGAATTGAGGGATTGACGGATTGAGGAATTGACGGATTGACGGATTGAGGAATTGAGGAATTGACGGATTGACGGATTGACAGATTGAGGGATTGACGGATTGAGGGATTGAAGAATTGAGGAATTGACGGATTGAGGGATTGAGGAATTGACGGATTGAAGGATTGACGGATTGAGGGATTGAGGGATTGGCGGATTGAGGAATTGAGGGATTGAGGGATTGAGGGATTGACGGATTGAGGGAATTGACGGATTGACGAATTGACGAATTGACGGATTGACGGATTGACGGATTGAAGAATTGAGGAATTGACGGATTGAGGGATTGAGGAATTGACGGATTGAAGGATTGACGGATTGAGGGATTGAGGGATTGACGGATTGAGGAATTGAGGGATTGAAGGAATTGAGGGATTGACGGATTGAGGGAATTGACGGATTGAGGAATTGAGGGATTGAAGGAATTGAGGAATTGACGGATTGAGGGAATTGACGGATTGACGGATTGACGGATTGAGGGATTGACGGATTGAGGAATTGACGGATTGAGGGATTGAGGGAATTGAGGGATTGACGGATTGAGGAATTGAGGGATTGAAGGAATTGAGGGATTGAGGGATTGACGGATTGAGGAATTGACGGATTAAGGGATTGACGGATTGAGGAATTGAGGGATTGACGGAATTGAGGAATTGAGGGATTGAGGAATTGAGGAATTGAGGGATTGAGGAATTGAGGGATTGACGGATTGAGGAATTGACGGATTGAGGGATTGAGGGATTGAGGAATTGACGGATTGAGGAATTGACGGGTTGAGGGATTGAGGGATTGACGGATTGACGGATTGACGGATTGAGGAATTGAGGGATTGACGGATTGGGAATTGAGGGATTGACGGATTGAGGGATTGAAGAATTGAGGAATTGACGGATTGAGGGATTGAGGAATTGACGGATTGAAGGATTGACGGATTGACGGATTGAGGGATTGAGGGATTGACGGATTGAGGAATTGAGGGATTGACGGATTGAGGAATTAACGGATTGAGGGATTGAGGAATTGACGGATTGACGGATTGAGGGATTGACGGATTGAGGAATTGACGGATTGAGGGATTGAGGGAATTGAGGGATTGACGGATTGAGGAATTGACGGATTGAGGGATTGAGGAATTGACGGATTGACGGATTGAGGGATTGACGGATTGAGGAATTGAGGGATTGACGGATTGACGGATTGGGAATTGAGGGATTGACGGATTGAGGGATTGAAGAATTGACGGATTGAGGGATTGAGGGATTGAAGAATTGAGGAATTGACGGATTGAGGGATTGAGGAATTGAGGGATTGAGGAATTGAGGGATTGACGGATTGAGGAATTGACGGATTGAGGGATTGAGGAATTGACGGATTGACGGATTGACGGATTGAGGGATTGACGGATTGAGGAATTGACGGATTGAGGGATTGAGGGAATTGAGGGATTGACGAATTGAGGAATTGAGGGATTGAAGGAATTGAGGGATTGACGGATTGAGGGAATTGAGGGATTGAGGGATTGAGGGATTGAAGGAATTGAGGGATTGAGGGATTGACGGATTGAGGAATTGAGGAATTGGGGGATTGAGGAATTGAGGGATTGAGGGATTGAGGGATTGACGGATTGACGGATTGAGGGAATTGACGGATTGACGAATTGACGGATTGACGGATTGACGGATTGACGGATTGAGGAATTGAGGGATTGAGGGATTGACGGATTGACGGATTGAGGGAATTGACGGATTGACGGATTGACGGATTGACGGATTGACGGATTGAGGAATTGACGGATTGACGGATTGAGGGATTGAGGAATTGACGGATTGAGGGATTGAAGGAATTGAGGGATTGACGGATTGAGGAATTGAGGAATTGGGGGATTGAGGAATTGACGGATTGAGGGATTGACGGATTGACGGATTGACGGATTGACGGATTGACGGATTGACGGATTGAGGAATTGAGGGATTGACGGATTGACGGATTGGGAATTGAGGGATTGACGGATTGAGGGATTGAAGAATTGAGGAATTGACGGATTGAGGGATTGAAGAATTGAGGAATTGACGGATTGAGGGATTGAGGAATTGACGGATTGAAGGATTGACGGATTGAGGGATTGAGGGATTGACGGATTGAGGAATTGAGGGATTGAAGGAATTGAGGGATTGACGGATTGAGGAATTGACGGATTGAGGGAATTGACGGATTGAGGAATTGAGGGATTGAAGGAATTGAGGAATTGACGGATTGAGGGAATTGACGAATTGAGGGAATTGACGGATTGACGGATTGACGGATTGAGGGATTGAGGGATTGACGGATTGAGGAATTGACGGATTGACGGATTGAGGAACTGACGGATTGAGGGATTGAGGGAATTGAGGGATTGACGGATTGAGGAATTGAGGGATTGAAGGAATTGAGGGATTGAGGGATTGACGGATTGAGGAATTGACGGATTGAGGGATTGACGGATTGAGGAATTGAGGGATTGACGGAATTGAGGGATTGAGGGATTGAGGAATTGAGAGATTGACGGATTGAGGGAATTGACGGATTGAGGGAATTGACGGATTGACGGATTGACGGATTGAGGAATTGACGGATTGAGGGATTGACGGATTGAGGAATTGAGGAATTGAGGAATTGAGGGATTGACGGATTGAGGGAATTGAGGGATTGAGGGATTGAAGGAATTGAGGGATTGAGGAATTGAGGGATTGACGGATTGACGGATTGACGGATTGAGGGAATTGACGGATTGACGAATTGACGGATTGACGGATTGACGGATTGAGGAATTGAGGGATTGAGGAATTGAGGAATTGAGGAATTGAGGGATTGACGGATTGAGGGAATTGAGGGATTGAGGGATTGAAGGAATTGAGGGATTGAGGAATTGAGGGATTGACGGATTGACGGATTGACGGATTGAGGGAATTGACGGATTGACGAATTGACGGATTGACGGATTGACGGATTGAGGAATTGAGGGATTGAGGAATTGACGGATTGAGGGATTGACGGATTGACGGATTGACGGATTGACGGATTGAGGAATTGACGGATTGAGGGATTGAGGGAATTGAGGGATTGACGGATTGAGGAATTGACGGATTGAGGGATTGAGGAATTGACGGATTGACGGATTGACGGATTGAGGGATTGACGGATTGAGGAATTGACGGATTGAGGGATTGAGGGATTGACGGATTGAGGGATTGACGGATTAAGGAATTGACGGATTGAGGGAATTGAGGGATTGACGGATTGAGGAATTGGGGGATTGAGGAATTGACGGATTGAGGGATTGACGGATTGACGGATTGAGGAATTGAGGGATTGACGGATTGACGGATTGAGGGATTGACGGATTGAGGAATTGACGGATTGAGGGATTGAGGGATTGAGGAATTGACTGATTGAGGGATTGAGGGATTGACGGATTGACGGATTGAGGGAATTGACGGATTGACGGATTGAGGGAATTGACGGATTGACGAATTGACGGATTGACGGATTGACGGATTGAGGAATTGAGGGATTGAAGGAATTGAGGAATTGAGGAATTGGGGGATTGAGGAATTGACGGATTGAGGGATTGACGGATTGACGGATTGACGGATTGAGGAATTGACGGATTGAGGGATTGACGGATTGAGGGATTGACGGATTGAGGAATTGAGGGATTGACGGAATTGAGGGATTGACGGATTGAGGAATTGAGGAATTGAGGGATTGAGAAATCGAGGGATTGACGAATTGACGGATTGAGGGTTTGAGAGATTGACGGATTGAGGAATTGAGGGATTGACGGATTGACGGATTGAGGGATTGAAGGATAGAGGGATTGACGGATTGAGGGATTGAAGGAATTGACGGATTGAGGGATTGAGGGATTGAGGGATTGACGGATTGAGGAATTGACGGATTGAGGGATTGATGGATTGAGGGATTGACGGATTGAGGAATTGAGGGATTGACGGAATTGAGGGATTGACGGATTGAGGAATTGAGGAATTGAGGGATTGAGAAATCGAGGGATTGACGAATTGACGGATTGAGGGTTTGAGAGATTGACGGATTGAGGAATTGAGGGATTGACGGATTGACGGATTGAGGGATTGAAGGATAGAGGGATTGACGGATTGAGGGATTGAAGGAATTGACGGATTGAGGGATTGAGGAATTGGGGGATTGAGGAATTGACGGATTGAGGGATTGACGGATTGAGGAATTGAGGGATTGACGGATTGACGGATTGACGGATTGGGAATTGAGGGATTGACGGATTGAGGGATTGACGGATTGAGGAATTGACGGATTGAGGGATTGAGGGATTGAGGAATTGACGGATTGAGGGATTGAGGGATTGACGGATTGACGGATTGAGGGAATTGACGGATTGACGAATTGACGGATTGACGGATTGACGGATTGAGGAATTGAGGGATTGAAGGAATTGAGGAATTGAGGAATTGGGGGATTGAGGAATTGACGGATTGAGGGATTGACGGATTGACGGATTGACGGATTGAGGAATTGACGGATTGAGGGATTGACGGATTGAGGGATTGACGGATTGAGGAATTGAGGGATTGACGGAATTGAGGGATTGACGGATTGAGGAATTGAGGAATTGAGGGATTGAGAAATCGAGGGATTGACGAATTGACGGATTGAGGGTTTGAGAGATTGACGGATTGAGGAATTGAGGGATTGACGGATTGACGGATTGAGGGATTGAAGGATAGAGGGATTGACGGATTGAGGGATTGAAGGAATTGACGGATTGAGGGATTGAGGGATTGAGGGATTGACGGATTGACGGATTGAGGAATTGACGGATTGAGGGATTGACGGATTGAGGGATTGACGGATTGAGGAATTGAGGGATTGACGGAATTGAGGGATTGACGGATTGAGGAATTGAGGAATTGAGGGATTGAGAAATCGAGGGATTGACGAATTGACGGATTGAGGGTTTGAGAGATTGACGGATTGAGGAATTGAGGGATTGACGGATTGACGGATTGAGGGATTGAAGGATAGAGGGATTGACGGATTGAGGGATTGAAGGAATTGACGGATTGAGGGATTGAGGGATTGAGGGATTGACGGATTGAGGGATTGAGGGATTGACGGATTGAGGAATTGAAGGAATTGAAGAATTGACGGATTGAGGAATTGAGGGATTGACGGATTGACGGATTGAGGGACGAGGGATTGAGGGATCGACGGATTGACGGATTGACGGATTGACGGATTGACGGATTGACGGATTGACGGATTGACGGATTGACGAATTGAAGAATTGAGGGATTGACGGATTGAGGAATTGACGGATTGAGGAATTGACGGATTGAGGGACTGAGGGATTGAGGGATTGACGGATTGAGAGATTGAGGATTGACGGATTGACGGATTGACGGATTGACGGATTGAGGGATTGAGGAATTGACGGATTGACGGATTGACGGATTGAGGGATTGACGGATTGACGGATTGAGGAATTGACGGATTGAGGGATTGAGGGATTGACGGATTGAGGGATTGACGGATTAAGGAATTGACGGATTGAGGGAATTGAGGGATTGACGGATTGAGGAATTGGGGGATTGAGGAATTGACGGATTGAGGGATTGACGGATTGACGGATTGAGGAATTGAGGGATTGACGGATTGACGGATTGAGGAATTGACGGATTGAGGGATTGAGGGATTGAGGAATTGACTGATTGAGGGATTGAGGGATTGACGGATTGACGAATTGACGGATTGACGGATTGACGGATTGAGGAATTGAGGGATTGAAGGAATTGAGGAATTGAGGAATTGGGGGATTGAGGAATTGACGGATTGAGGGATTGACGGATTGACGGATTGACGGATTGAGGAATTGACGGATTGAGGGATTGACGGATTGAGGGATTGACGGATTGAGGAATTGAGGGATTGACGGAATTGAGGGATTGACGGATTGAGGAATTGAGGAATTGAGGGATTGAGAAATCGAGGGATTGACGAATTGACGGATTGAGGGTTTGAGAGATTGACGGATTGAGGAATTGAGGGATTGACGGATTGACGGATTGAGGGATTGAAGGATAGAGGGATTGACGGATTGAGGGATTGAAGGAATTGACGGATTGAGGGATTGAGGGATTGAGGGATTGACGGATTGACGGATTGACGGATTGAGGAATTGACGGATTGAGGGATTGACGGATTGAGGGATTGACGGATTGAGGAATTGAGGGATTGACGGAATTGAGGGATTGACGGATTGAGGAATTGAGGAATTGAGGGATTGAGAAATCGAGGGATTGACGAATTGACGGATTGAGGGTTTGAGAGATTGACGGATTGAGGAATTGAGGGATTGACGGATTGACGGATTGAGGGATTGAAGGATAGAGGGATTGACGGATTGAGGGATTGAAGGAATTGACGGATTGAGGGATTGAGGGATTGAGGGATTGACGGATTGAGGAATTGAAGGAATTGAAGAATTGACGGATTGAGGAATTGAGGGATTGACGGATTGAGGGACGAGGGATTGAGGGATCGACGGATTGACGGATTGACGGATTGACGGATTGACGGATTGAGGGATTGACGAATTGAAGAATTGAGGGATTGACGGATTGAGGAATTGACGGATTGAGGAATTGACGGATTGAGGGACTGAGGGATTGAGGGATTGACGGATTGAGAGATTGAGGATTGACGGATTGACGGATTGACGGATTGAGGGATTGAGGAATTGACGGAATTGAAGAATTGACGGATTGAGGGATTGACGGATTGAGGGACGAGGGATTGAGGGATTGACGGATTGACGGAATGAGGAATTGACGGATTGAGGGATTTTGAGGGATTGAGGAATTGACGGATTGACGGATTGAGGAATTGACGGATTGACGGATGGACGGATTGACGGAATGAGGAATTGACGGATTGACGGATGGACGGATTGACCGAATGAGGAATTGACGGATTGAGGGATTGAGGGATTTTGAGGGATTGAGGAATTGACGGATTGACGGATTGACGGATTGAGGGATTGACGGATTGCGCAATTGAGGGATTGAAGGAATTGAGGGATTGAGGGATTGACGGCTTGAGGGATTGACGGATTGAGGGATTGAGAGATTGACGAATTGACGGATTGAGGGATTCAGGAATTGAGGAATTGACGGATTGAGGGATTGAGGGATTGACGGATGGATGGATGGATTACGGGGATGGCGGGATTACGGGGATGGCGGGTTTCATCCAAATATTTTTTTAAATCTAAATATTTACAATTATGCGGTAATTCTGTGATTTTATTTCCCATAGACGGGAATGCCGAGGGCTCGACAAGAATGGTCGATACAACCGCCAAATCATTCGATCGATTCTTTAACTCTTCCAGCACATTACGCTATAGTTAGTGATACAGGGACCGAACCATGTTTTACTAGACCCGAATGCGCGCTTAGGACTCGACTTATACAGATTTACAGTACAGGAGCTTTGGGATGGGACGACATAGGATACTCGTAAGACTATTTGATAGACATTTTCATCTTTTTTGTTAATTATTAAATGATTAGTACGTCTTTTCAGTACACTGAGAATAGTACATTACGATACGAGTGCGAAAAAAAAATTTCCAACGAGTGTGGGTTTGCAGCACGAGCCGAAGGCGAGTGTTGCAATCACACGAGTTGAGAAGAAGTTTCACGCACTCGTATCGTAATGTACTATTATTTATCGTTAACAAATGTATAGTTTTATACGAGAAAATAAAAATTTCATTATTTTTAACAAAAATCAGCTGACATATTTATTTTCTTTGTTAATTGATAAAGATTTTTGATCGGCGGCGATGGTAACGTTTACGAGGGTCGTGGCTGGACAAAGCGTGGTGCTCACACTGTTGGATGGAACGATAAATCCCTCGGTATCGCTTTCATCGGCTCTTATAACGGTAAATATTGATACTAAAATTTTTATATTTTCAACATTTCTAATATAAAATAGTACTTTGTGATTCGAATGCTGAAAAGCGGATTTTCGACGAAGGATGCGAAGTGCAGCGCAATTCTTGTCCAGTCAATTTCATATTTTTCGCCCAGTGGCCGCTTTTTTGCATGCGTATCACATAATGTTTTTTATAAAAAATTCATAAAATTACGACTTTTTGTCCCCGTAAAGTGTGGTGAAAGTGTGTGAAAAATAACCTAAGTGTTAAGGCAGCATGTGAAAAGTAACTAGCGTGTTATAAAAGCGTGCAAAAAAGTAACTAGCGTGTTATAAAATCGTGTAAAAAAGTATCTAGTGTTACGTCCCGACGAGCTCAAGAGAGTTCGTTCAGAACATGCGTAACGTCGGTCTCTCTTTCGAGTCAAGGCGTTGGCCCTTTACTCAGGGACGGAGACCTCGCCGTACACTGTCCGTCGATAGGAGATTACGCTAGGAGGATGGTTGAGACGATAGCCTCGTAGCACGATAGTTGAGCATGCAGAAATAATATTCGAAGACGGCTTATTATGCTGTACTCACTAAATACTTGTTTTATTTTCGATGTTCCATGCGAATACAATTTTCCGTTTACAAACACTTAATTGAACTTATTTTACCGGAGACTCAGCCGCGGTCGGGCTTTCGTAGTTAGTCTCGTGGTGCAGAGCCTTGTTCGCTCTGTGCAGTTTCGCTGGTAAACGAATGATGATGCTCGTAGAATAATCGAAGAACAACTGATTTTTGGTAAAGATGCTCGACCTTATATAGGGGAGACCGGGGCAAAACGGGGACATTAAGCGAAAAACGCCTTTAGGAAACTACCATACTCTGAAATGTATTGTTTTCCACCCAAAAATGAAATTTTTGCCGGTTTCGGAGCGCGTCCGAAAACAAAACTTGTCGGGGGCAGAACGGGGTACCTTAAATTTTTTTATTTTTTTTTCATTTCATAATAAGATGGGAAAAGTGCATCGCATGTAATTTGAGTGCCACCTCTTCGTCTTAGGACGTCTGATACTCATACCGCAATAAATTACGACTAGAAATTTGAATCTGAGCGACCGTCCATAAGCAAAATGGAAATAGTAAGTGGAAAAAGCCTCTAGCAAGCAGTTATACCCTCAAATTTATTGTTCGTCACCCAACAATGCGGTTATTCTTGGTTCCGGAGCACGACTGAAAAAAAAGTCATCGGGGGCAGAACGGGGTGTCTTCAATCTTTAAAAAAATGTTCCATTCTGTAATAAGACAGGACTACTGCAGTAAATAATGTGTAAAAATTTGAATTTTACTATTGTTGCTGCTATCTTGCCCGTTGCTGCTATCGAGGCTACGGCCCGCGAGACGCGTAACGCTGGTTTCGAGGCTACGGCCCGCGAGACGCGTACCGTTGCTGTAGAGACTACGGACCCCGAGACGCGTGGCGCTGCTGTAGAGATTGCAGCAAATTGACGCGGCGCCATTATCGAAACTGCTTATTCCCGTTGAATCGCTCACTACGGTGTCGTTTGTTTAAACTTTGTCAATGCGCGATAAGACGATGAAAGTCGTTAAACTTCGTAGAAAGGGAATTCTTTACAGTGAGGATGTAAACTGACTTCGCGGAGCATCAAGTGAATGCGAGAAAAAAGCGCATAACGCTGTTGAAACCTTCAACCGAACCGCCTGTATTCGAACGGCAGGAAGTTGTGGTGGTAAAGTTTTCTTCCAAATCTGTCAGCAAAGTCTGTGCACGCGCATCTCTCCCTACCCGCGATCATCGTGACGTGAGAAAAAACAACTGTCGCTTACAAAAAAATCGTGAGTAACTTTTCCCCCGGATTTATACAATTGATGAGCATTTCTAAAAGTTTTCGAGTTTTAAATCGTCAGATGCGCGATGGTTCGAAACAGGAACCGAACTTCCACCCGCCAGTCATGGGACGATCTCGCGATGGCAAAAGCGATTCAAACTGTAGTGGACGGACAAATGGGCTACAGGAGAGCGTCGGTGGCTTACGATGTCCCTCAGACAACGTTGGAAAGACGAGTGCGGTTGTATCGCGAAAATCCAGACATGGAATTGGCTATCATGAAAGGTAACACTGTTATTATTATTATTAGTGTTATTATTAACTATCATTAGTTAAAAAATTTTGCGCTTTTTTCATTACCGAACAAATCTTGTGTTAATGTTTTCTGACTAAAACCGGTTTTTGATTTTTTTTTTAATTTTCCGTCGTTCACTTTTTTCTCCCGTTTGCTGTACGACTCATTAGGCGCATTAGGCATTTGGTGTGTGTGCTCACACACTCCACGATCCAATGTGCTAATAGTGAAGCCAGTGCAAATTACAATGATTTTTTTCTGTTTTAGGATTGGGACGATTCGAAACTGTTTTTAGCACACCACAAGAAAAGGAATTGGTCGACTATCTTCAAGATATGGAATCTCGTCTCTACGGCTTGACTGCTACCGAATTAAAAATATTGGCGTGGCAACTGGCCGAGCAAAATGGTATTCGTCACCCTTTCACCGACGGAATGGCTGGGGAAGGTTGGATGAGAGGATTCTTAAAGAGGAATTCCATTCTCTCTCTACGCCAGCCGGAAGCAACGTCTGCAACTCGAGCGAGAGGGTTCAACAAGGTCGTTGTGAATAACTTCCAAACCCTGCTACAACAGACGATTGCAAAATATAACTTGACGCCAAATCGCATTTATAACGTTGACGAGACGGGGTGTTCGACCGTTCCGCAACACGTTTCAAAAATTATTGCGACCAAAGGGAAACGACAAGTCGGTGTCGTTACGTCAGGAGAGAGGGGTCAACTCGTTACCGTCGAGATGTGCGTATCGGCTTCTGGACGTTATTTACCGCCGATGTTCATCTTCCCCCGAGTTCGAATGGTCGAGAGTATGATGACTGGCGCACCCGAAGGAAGTTGGGGCGTATGTCATCCGAGTGGCTGGATGCAAACCGAAATCTTCTTTGAATGGTTCAAATGGTTTGTGGAGATTGTTCAGCCCTCGAAAGAGGAACCCGTTCTTCTCCTGTTGGATGGACACACCACCCACACGAGAAATCTCGAAGTTATCGACTACGCTCAGGAGCATTACGTCGTCATACTATGTTTCCCGCCACACTGCACGCATAAGCTGCAGCCATTGGACGTCAGTGTCATGCGGCCATTGTCGATTTATTATTCCGCTGAGGTTAAACAATGGATGCGGATAAATGCCGGTCGTGTTGTTAATCCCGGGCAAATTCCGGAACTGTTCGGTAGAGCTTATAAGAAGGCAGCCTCTGCACAAACGGCTATCAACGGTTTCCGAAAAGTCGGCATATGGCCCTTCAATCGTGACGTCTTCTCCGATGAAGATTTCATGGCGGCCGAAGTCGCGAACCGACGGCGCCCATGCCTAACTGAGCAGATGATACACACTAACGAATGGACTCCTGTTGTGGAACCGGACTGGAATCGACAAGATTCATCGATCGATGCAACATTAGCGGTTGCAGAACCGGAATGGAATCGACAAGATTCATCGATCGACGCAACAGCAGCGGTTGCGGAACCGGACTGGAATCTACAGGATTCATCGATCGAGGCGACATTAGCCAACGATATCCGCTCTTTCGAAGGAATTTCCCGTTGTGGGATGACGCAACAATCGGAACCATCATCCGATTGCCGATTTTTTTCTGCTGAGGAATTTTGCAATTCGCATTTGTCCGAATCCGCAGAACAGTCTTCGGATGCTCAATTTTTCTCGGCTGAGGAATTTTGCAATTCGCATTTGAACGAATCCGTAGAACAGTCGTCGGATGGTCAATTTTTCTCGGCTGAGGAAGATTTGCGCTCTCAGTCACGAATGTCGACGCGGGCTAATGGAACGAATCCATCGCAAGCACATTTGGATGTCGATACGCCTTTGACTATCGATTTGAGCGATAATGTGCATAGTGACCGAGGTTGGAGAGATGCATCAGTGGAGACGGTGTTCAACGACAGTATCCGAAACTTCGATGATATTCATCCAACAGAGGCATATCTATCGTCGAGGAAGTCGTTGGATCGCGTGAATCTTTCTCCTCGGAAGATTTGTCATTCTCCCTCGAATCTATCGATGAAGTCTAGCCAATTGTCAATCCCTATGCCCGACGAGGTAACTATTTGCGAATTTTGGAATGATCGCACGGTGTTGATAACATCGATTAATAATTTATGTCCAGGAAAGACTTAGATCGCTAATGATACCGCCAACGGAGGCCACTGTAGTCGACGATTTGTGCGCGAATTCTTCGCCGAAGAATCTGAATGTAGCTGCAGGTGCTGACGTTTTCGACGAGCTGAGTCAATCTCTGAGTCAAGTGTCCATACGGAATGAAGAGGAAATCATCAGCGACCCGCAGCCACATTGTTCGAAAACTTCGCCACGGAAGAGGCCTGCGTCATCAAGCTTTCCATCGAAACAGCCGCGAAAATCAGGAGTACCGTTCCGTCCTATGAGAATTTTTTCGAGTTCAGAAGACGAAGACGCGGTTGTCGAGGTTTTGGAAAAACCAACAACATACTGTACGATATCTTCGCGTAAAGCTTTTTTTTCTTTGATCTCCCTGTGTATCACATGGTATCTATCATTCTCGGGTAGACGCAAATCCAAATTCCTTGCTACAAATGAGTTTACGGTATCCCCATACGATATTCAACCGCTACCGGTAACCGATGAGGTTCAGCCTCGCAAACGTCGTGCTCACGGAAAAACAGCTATATTGACCGACTCTCAGTACCGAGAGCAATTGTTTCAACAGAAACAAGTTGTTCAGCACCCGACGAAGACTGGTAAACTGCAGAGAAAAGGTCCAAAGCGTACAGGCAAGGTGAAAGAAAAAGGCAAAAATTCGAGACAGCCTACGGTCGTATCGAGAGAAGATGCGTCATCGGAAGACGTGGCGTGCCTTTTTTGTGAAGGATTGTATTCGGAATCTACCGAAGGATGGATACAATGCCAAACGTGCAAAAATTGGTCACACGAATCATGTGCCGGTATCGATACAGACGAATTGGTGAAATACGATTGCGATTTTTGTAAGAAGTGATTCGTATTGGGATTACTTTGGAGTACCCCATTTTACCCCATAACAACATAAAATCTCATGACCCCATTTTGCCCCAGATTGTGTCGTTTGTCGGTTTACATAATTCATTTATTTATAATTTTTGAGTACCCCGTTTTGCCCCTTAGCAACATGAAATTTCGTGACCCCATTTTGCCCCGCGTCCCCATTTTGCCCCGGTCTCCCCTACTAGTTTAGTCCTATACTACTAGTGCAAAAATATTGTGTAGTGGTGGGTCAATGAGTTCGCGACCCTTTACTTGAAGTAACCGTCGCGATGAGTTTCGTTGCTCTAATTAATGGTCGATCGGAAGAGTTTCGGCGAAAAGATTAGTTGATTTGGCTAAAAACTATGAGATGACCGAATATATAGAGAAATGGACTCGACGTTTTTAATAGGCGTAATAAAACTCAGTGGCGGTGTCCTATGTGTTGATAACGGAGCGCGGATATAGAAAGGCTTATAGCTCGCAAAAGGCCATCTGACGTATCGCTTCTCGGTAGTATGGGCGGAGCGCGTGGCTGACTTGTACGCGAGACTCTAATGCCTTATCTCGAGAAAGATATTTATGCTCTATATTTTCGGATTTCTGGCAATTGCTATGTAGAAAGGTTACGTAGGACGTAACACTAGCGTGCTATAAAATCGTGTAAAAAAGTAACTAGCGTGTTAAAAAAGAAAAAGTACACCATACCGAAAAGAACCACATATGCCACACTTTACAGGCATGAAAAAGGGGTTTTTCATGCACGTGTTACAAAAAATGAATTAATAATTGTTTTATCGTTGAAAATTAATTAATTTTTTCCACAACTTTATGTAGAGGTCGCGCCAAGTCAAGAGATGTTGACCGCGGCTCGCAAGTTGCTCGCTTGCGGAAAGGCAAACGGCTCGTTGAGCAATGACTTTAAGGTACTTATTCACCGACAAGTATTGGATAGCCATTCTCCAGGTGAAAAGTTGTTTAACGTAATACGAAACTGGCCGGAATGGACCTCACGGGTTTCACTGAATAATGATAGCGCAACAGATATATCTGCAAATGACGAAAACGCAAACAGCCCAATTATAATAGAGAGACAACAATGGCGTGCACAACCGCCTTCTCGTAGACTCGAATCTCCTAACTCTGCCGTTGCGTTACGTGATAATTCGTCACACAGCGGGTCAACCGTGTAGTCGCATGGTGGACTGCATATTATGAGTTCGAATGGTACAAACTTACCACATAGAAGGTTTAGGATTCGACGACATAGCCTACGCGTAAGACCATTTAATAATTCGATAAATTTAATAAATATTCTTATTTTATTCATTCTTTGGTTTAAATAAAAATAAAAACTAAATAAATCATTTTTTTTCATAATTTTTATTGAATATTAATTTATCGATAATTTTTTTCGGTATTTATCGTCGATTAATACATTTTTTTTTCTTTATACTATAAAAGTTTTTAATTGGGGGCGACGGTCAAGTTTACGTTGGCCGCGGCTGGGCATTGCCCGACTCCTTTGGTTGGAACGATAAATCACTTGGTATCGCTTTCATCGGCAATTTTCACGGTAATTATTTAATACCAAAATTGCAATGTTTTCATCGTTAATATTTAAGTAATTAATGCTTATTTCATCGTTAAAAATTAATACTTTTTATTTGCCGACTTTTCGTTACATGTCGCGCCGAATCAGAAGATGTTAGCTGCGGCGCGCAAGTTGTTAGCTCTCGGAAAGGCTAATGGTTCGTTGAGCAATGATTTTAAGGTACTTAGTCACCCGCAAGTATCCGATACCTCAAGAAATTCAGCCGAACAGTTGAACAATGTAATACGAAATTGGCCCGAATGGGAGTCTACATATATCCTGAAAAATGATAGCCTAAGAAATCTTTCTACAAATCTCGATAACGAAGACTGTCCGATCGTAACGAGACAACAATGGTCTGCACAACCGCCGTCCAGTACTATCGAAAACTTAACTCTGCCCGTGAGTTACGCGATAATTAGTCACACAGCCAGCGAACCATGTAATCACACCAATGAGTGCATAATGAAGGTTCGATTTATGCAAACTTACCACATAGAAACTTTTGGTTGGGACGAAATAGGATACTCGTAAGACTATTTCATAATTTAATAAATATTTTTGTTTTATTGATTTTACAATAAAAATAATTTGATATTTAAGGAGGGTGCATCGTTACATTCCCAGCCAAAGTTATATAGGTTCGGAGAGGATTTCGAAGATTTTCCAAAGGGATACAAATCTGAAAATAATCAACTGTACAGAAGGTACTAAGAACATTGATTTTACATCGTAATAATTGCGAAAAGTTGTTAACAAATTAGTTTTAAAAAAATGTGTTCGACTAATGATCCGGTAACCTAACGCTTTTTTTCGTCAAAGTTGATCTGTTAATTTTTCCAAATACATATGAATTTTTTTGGAATTTTTTCCTAATTGTCGAGAATACCGTTTTTGAAAAATTCATATTCAAAATTCACGACTTTTCATCTGTAAAAAAAATTTGATAAATTTAAAAAAAGATTGTGTATTGAGCCAAATCAATGGATCAATTTCAACTAAAAAAGATTGGGTTGCCGAATGATTCATTGAACAACTTTTTTAAACGAATTTTTTAATAACTTTTTGGTATTATTATTATGCAAAATTAATCTTCTTAAGACCTTCCATATGATTGATTTTTTTTCAAATTTTTCTTCCATTGGGAAGTATTCGAAATTTGCTCATTTTTATTGAATATTAACTTATCGACCCTTTCTTTCGGTATTTACCGTCGGTTGGTGATATTTTTTCTTCTTCTTTCTTATATGATAAAGATTTCGGATTGGGGGCGACGGTAAGATTTACGAGGGTCGCGGCTGGACGAAGCGTGGCGCGCACAGATTTGGATAGAATGATAAATCAATCGGTATCGCTTTCATCGGCACTTATAACAGTAAATATTGAATCTCAAAATTATAATATTTTTTATAATTAATATTTAATTCATTGATAATTATTTTATCGGTGAAATTAATTCATTTTTTTCATCCCTTTCTTCAGATGTCGCGCCAAGCGAGAAGATGCTGACAACAGCTCGCAGGCTGCTCGCTTGCGGAAAGGCGAACGGCTCGTTATCCGGCAACTTGAAAGTACTTGGACACCGACAAGTATCGAAGACCCTCAGACCTGGGGAACAATTATATGCTATAATACAGACGTGGCCTGAATGGGTCTCTCAGACTGAAAATATTACGGTAACTACTGTATAAAAAAAAAAGTATAATAGATTAACAATAAAAATTAAAGAATGTATTATGGAGTATAATGTAAATAAATAACAAAATAATGAAAAAATTAAATGAAACATATTTTCCTTATGACAATTTCCTGATTTTATATTTCCTTAAAGTGCCTTAAACCATATAAATTGTAACGTCTACACATTTATCTCAGACGACCGCGCAACGTTTACTTTATCGGTCATTGCGAAACTCTAAATTGAGACCAATATCACGCAATTATTTTACTTCAATATTCAATATATTTTAATGACGATTAAAATTGCGGTGTTCAATAAATTGACTAAAAAAAAATAAAAATTTCCTGTCAGCGTTCTTCGTTCTTTTTGCCAATTTTTATTTGATAACGACGAAAAATTTGCTTTTTTAATTTTAATGTATTTTTAGTTTCAAGAGTTATTCTGATATACGTGAAAAATTTCCTCGAAAATTATTGATATTATTTTTTTAAAAATTACTATCGATCGGAAATTGCCGATTTGCTATTCAGCACTGTGATATGAAGTCAAACATAATTCCATTAAAAACGTTTGCTTTCCGGAGCAATGGAAATACTATTCGATTTTCCTTCATTGATTAAAAAAACAAAACAAAAATTTCACGCCACGGATTTCAATGAATTAGAATTGTTTTTTTTCTTACTATAACGTCTGAAAATGAACTTTACTCGTCCAATCGATTTTAAACAAAAAATAATACTGATTAGCTGCAGGTAATTGACTTGCTGCGATATGCGGTGTTGTGATATAATCAAAAATATTCGGGATTACAAGTAGCTTGCTTCACGCAGCTGAATTAATACTCAATGTTTAATTATGGATAGTAATCACTTATACGAGGAAATATATGATAAGGAGGTCGATGAATAATTATAATAATAAATTCGTGACTGAAAAAAACATGGAATTCCGGGTTTTTCCCGGGAATCCCATTTTCCTCTCTCGTCAGCGAAGATCTCCAATAATAATAATCATTACCTCATGTTGACGGAATTGTATTTTACGATACCACTAAGAAAGATAAAACGTTAAGTACATTTTCGTGACTTAAGCTTCGCACTTCGGTCATCAGTCGATTGCCAATCGTTCGCGTAACATATTGATGATTCAAAACCACAATCGTATTTTCGCAATGTTTTCATCGTCTGCGACACTCAAACAATAATGTTCTACAGAAGTTTGTATCTAATTTTTTTGGCGATTTTCGGCGCTTTCGCGGCTGGTGAGTCGACTATTATTTAAATCTGACAATTCTTCGGTTTCACTGGAAACTGACTGCGAATAGTTTTTTTTTCTCTGCAATCGTGTAGCGAGTAGATAAAGCTGATGAGTCGAGAAAAAATGTATTTCTAATGGGGTTAGAATTGGGAGTTTTATAAATTGCAAACCGATAACATCAGTGATGGATCTGAATTAAAGAACATTGGCTTTGTTTGGCTGTAAAAAAAAAAAAACCTATAACCAAAAAAATAACTCAGTTTACGACGTTAACTCGCGAAGGTTATTTTTATGCACAATTTTAATAACACGAAGCTTCACTATCGAAATGTAAAAATGGTATTTAAAGAAATTTTTTAAATCTTTAATGTTATCTTTGGATAGCGGGGAGCATAACGGACTTTTTTTGTTTCACACAAAAAATTATTTTCGTTACACGACGAATTAAAATGAATTAAAGTGACTTAATTTATACTAATAATATTGTCAGCGGATGCGGAATGCCCACAAATATTAACGCGATCTTCGTGGGGTGGAAAAGGAGCGAAAAAAATCACTTATCTGATGACGCCATTGTCCCACGTGATAATTCATCACACCGTGTCACAGCAGTGTCTCCCATCGGACACTTGCGCAACAAGTGTACGAAATATTCAATCATTTCACATGAATGAACTTGGCTTCGCCGACATAGGATACTCGTAAGAATTACGTCAATTCCATTTATACGATAGATAAATATTTGTTGAAGTAAAACGACATTATAGTATACGAGCCGTTAGCTGCTGCATCGACATTGAAAAAATTAAGTTTATCAATTTTTTTTAAATTCTGTCTTTGCCCTTAAGAATGGTATGAACTATTCGAAGAGTCGCGAATTCAATAACCTAAAAAAAAAAAAAAAAAAAAAAAAAAAAAAATATAAATATCTCCTTCCCCCGTCGGAAATATCGCATGTAAATATCACCTCTTCACTTCTAAGTATAAAAGATGAATAAATAATTGCATATAACTAAAAATAGCTTTATAATATTTTCAAATTTATATTTGACATTGAAAGTACTACCAGTTACTCCCACCTGACGCTTCCGATGTTATTTTTTTTTTCTTAGATTTTTTTTACGATACATTTTTTCGTCACTATGTACGTAAATTTCGCCTACTAGTAATATCGTCACAAAATAAATTAATCAGCTATTCTCGTTTTTTACATTGACGGAGCAGATTCTTGATCGGCGGCGATGGTAACGTTTACGAGGGCCGCGGCTGGAAGGTTGTCGGCGCTCACACTTTCGGATGGAACGCTAAATCAGTGGCTATTGGTTTCATCGGCAATTACGAAAGTGAGTTATTGAAATTCTAAATATAGTTCTTTTGGAACTTCATTTGTTCCATCGTATTTTCTTTTACCTTTCATTAGTTACCGAACCAAGTCAGAAAATGCTGGATGCAGCGCGAGAGCTGATCGCTTGCGGAAAAAGCCTAAATATGCTGCGCGATGACGTTAAAGTTCTCGGCGCACGACAAGTTCGCACCACCATCAGTCCCGGAGACAAACTCTATTCTCAAATCCAAAATTGGCCGGAATGGTCGTCAATTCCTTAAGAAAATAACATCCCCTCATCAACTTAATCTGATGTCATTTATAGTAATGGAAACGGTTCTTATTATCAACAGTCTATCACTTCATTAGAACCCCTGCGCTATCTTTTCTTTGATGCGTAGCGTACTTTTCCATTTGGCTTACGCACACTGCTCCAAAAATGTCTCGTCGTTAAAGAACATTTTCCGAAATTGGATAATAGTGCTTCAAAAACATAAATAAACGAATACTCATTAAAAAAAAAATTGTTTTTCATTTGTGCGTAAAATGAAATTTTCGATTTTTTTCCACAATCGGACGTTTCAATACGTTTTCCCGCGTTAAAAAATAATCGAGGAAATTTTTTCAAATCGTTAAAACGCCTATAATCAAATTTTTTTTTAGAGGTTAATCGGTACTTAAAGCCGCGAATCATTATGGTAGTTATCACGTGACACTTGCATTCTTATATACTAAATCATTCAAATTTGTTGTGGTTATTACTTAATTCTCTTCCAATACGTTTATACAATTTTTTAAATATCGTCCGCCTAAAACATGAGATAATTTTTTTTTCCATGAGGTCGTTACACACGATAATGACTACAACAAGAAATAGTTTTTTTGCTCAATTGTCTATATAAAAAAAATGTAATGTGTAATGTTATAAAAATTACCGGATTCGAATCCTTATACTGTCAAAAAATTACATTGCTGAATAAATAAAATTACGAAAATTACGTTTGCACATCGTTTCATCATTTTGTTTTTAACGTCTTTTCGAAATTGTCTGCAGGGTTAAGATACTGAATCAATCGTCAACATAGAAACGCACCGACACACACATCCGGTTGAAAAAAATTCTTAATTGCAATGCATTGGCAACATTGTTTTTTTTTAATTGTTGTCGAATAACAATGTTATCTAACTATATTTTATGTAGTACTGATAATCAAGTCGATTCTGTATATTTAAACAACAAAAAGAACAGTTAGTAACACTGTTGTTCTAATGTTGATTGATGACTGAGCGTTCGAACGGTTCTGCATTAATTAATAATGCAACTAATTTAATGTCATTAATTTTTTGCAACGGATACCTTGAGACAGTTACATCGATTCTCCAGCGGGACTGCTGTGCTCTCCGTAAGCAGCTCCGGACCTTACTTTTCGCTGTTGATACACGTAAAAAGAGGATTTGAATTGTCCAAACGAAACGTCCGTTTAAACATCGGGTAAGAAATTTCCGGTTGTCGAAGTTATGCAGCCGATGACACCTCGGATCTTTGAATCGAATGATTTCCCAAAAATTTTTTTCAAAAAAAAGGTACGCCAAGAACTGAAAAATACAGTTTACAAAAATTATTCAAAAAAATAAATTAAATAATACGGGCCAAATTTAACAAAAAACATACTTCTATATGGCAATAACAATTGTCTTTTTGATGCAAAAAAAATTGTTGTAAATAATTGGCTATCCCGTGTTTGCAAGCATCACAATAAACCGCTAGCAGTGGAACGCCAATTATTTACAACAATTTTTTTGCATCAAAAAGACAATTGTTATTGCCATATAGAAGTATGTTTTTTGTTAAACTTGGCCCGTATTATTTAATTTATTTTTTTGAATAATTTTTGTAAACTGTATTTTTCAGTTCTTGGCGTACCTTTTTTTTTGAAAAAAATTTTTGGCAAATTTTATTTCTTTTTGAAAATTTGGTACTTTTTTGTTGAGCGTTGTTTTTACCAGCAGAGTTTTATAACTTTTTTTATTTTTAATTGTTACGTAAAAGGTTTCGAACATTTTTTATTACAATATGTAATAACTGATTACTTTTACTCTAACTCCGCATTTTAATTTTTCACCGATTAAAATTCCGACTATCATGCATATACCTATTACAAACTCGGAAAAATTGTCGAACAAAAAATCTAACCAAAAATATGTAACAGCTGACAGCTAGCCGGCTGTGGCGACGAGCGCGCCACCACGCGAATTTTTCAATGAACTGATGTAGACGCAGACATATATATAGGGGACAGGACACTTTATAATCGTTTGGACCCTGTGAAATTCCCGACCTCGAGATCTCAAAATAGGCTAAACCAATTTAATGGTAACTAGGCTCTTTCGAAAGATTGACCCAAAATTACATTATAAAAGTGTCCATGAAAATTCGATTCGTTGTATTATTGCGAAGATATATCGATCGAAAGTTGAACGCACTATACACTTCCGGTATATTGGCGTAAGTTATTCACAGTAGCGTAACGCCCTATACTGTTTTTTCAGTATCTTGGCGTCGAGGCGCTGCCGCGCCTCTTGATACGGTGTTTTCAAGATGTTTAATGATCGTCCGATCATTGACTGTACGGTTCTCGAAGACTATGATGACATGACGTTTAATCATTTTATTTTTCATAAGCCGTCAATCTTGTATTTTTTTATTTTCTTGTCTTTTACTTTATGCATTAATGATATGAAAATGCATTAATTTATGCATTAATGATATGAAAAAATATTTAGCGAGTTTTCTGGATGCAAATTGTTATAAAAAAGGGTTACGGTTCTTCCGAAAATAAAGTAAAATAAAGCAAAAATGTCTTCAAAAAGCGATGCGTCACGTAAAAAGCGATATATTATCACGAAGCTTAATAATTACGCTCCACGCTGGAAGCAGCACGCACGAGAGCCTAAGCGCGCAAGAACAATCATTCCCCAGCGATACTTGAAGGGACGATACTATAGTGAACGAGAATCTGCCGAAAGGAACTATTCATACTTATGAATAATTCCTTTCGGAAAACCTGTAACTTTACAGGTTTTCGGAGACAACACCACGTGCCGAAGAGAAACGCGTTAGGAGAGCGCCGGACGGGAGTAACAGCGAGGATTCGAGCGATGATCCACGAGATAAGCGAAGAGAGGCCGTGACCTTCATCACCCCGGAACTACCGAATATCGCGTAACGAGACACGCGCGAGAACAGTAATTCCCCAGCGATACTCGAAGGGACGATATTATAGCGAACGAGAGTCTGCCGAAAGGAACTATTCATTGAATATTCATTCATTGAATAGTATGAATAGTTCCTTTCGGCAGACTCTCATTTGCTATAGTATCGTCCCTCTCTGCTATAATATCTCTCCTCGGTACGTGGTGTTATCTCCGAAAATCTGTAACATTACAGGTTTCGGAGATAACACCACGTGCCTAGGAGAGACGCGGTAGGAAAGCGCTGGACGGGAGTAACAGCGAAGACTCGAGCGATGATTGACGAAAGAAGCGAAGAGAGGCCGCGACCTTCATCACCCCGGAACTACCGAATATCGCGTAACGAGACACAAGCGAGACACTCTTGTCCACTCTGCCGAATAGTAGAGATGTTCGATTAGTGAGAAGAAGCGTGAAAGAGATTACGAATTATTTCGCGTGTTACGCATTCGTGTTCGAAAGATTATTTTGAGAAATTGTACGCCGTGTCGACGATAGAGATATCATCGGGTAGCGGAGCAATTGATACCCCATCGATCGAGAGAAAATCAACGAGGTGGACGCGACATTCGAGTCGAAGCCATTATCCGGATATAAAGGTAGGCGCACGCGGTGCACACCATCTTCGGTTATAATTTTCCATTTTCGGAATAAGCGAACTCGCGACACGGATTTTTACCGGAGTTTTCGCGACACTATACGATTTTCACTCGAGGCGTCGAGCGCACGAAATTCGACACTGTATCCGCTTTAACCTATTATTTTACGATTAATAAACATTGATTTAGAGTTTTTCATTTTTACGAAATTTCGCGAGTTCTCGCTCTCTTATTTTGCATAATAATTATTCCGAAATGTTATTAACAAATTACTGAAATAAAAAATTCAGCAAAGAATTACCCGGCAACCTAACTTTTTTTTTAATGAAAATGATTCGTTCAGTTTTCTGAATACGTATGAATTTTTTCAGATTTTTAAATTCACTTTGAACTTTGTAACGTTCCACACGGTTTTTCCATATAAAAAAAAATACAAATTGAATGCGCAACTGCGCACTGTACTACAGTAGTTGGCAGGACCTAAAAGATCGCTAAAAAATCACGAACGGTCGCGATTATTCAAAGTTGCGCGACCGTATTCCTGTATTCACAATTCATTTCTTTGGAAAATTAACAGAATACGTGTAACAGGTACATTCGTACTAATAAAGACATTATATAACCCATGTCGTTTCAATAAAGTCCTCGTCCTCGTTTGCGATTGTGTCCTTGTAATCATAAACAACGTCAAACTCGTAAAAAAATCTAAACTAAATGAAATGAACTTTGTACACATACCGTATGAAAAGCGCACCACCATATCGATCACGTCGTAATTCGATCCACGACAGTCAGTGCATCGAGATCACAGTTAACTGATGATCAAGAACGAAGGTACAAAAACGAACATCCGACAAATATCACGGCACGGAATAATAGAAAAAAAATCATATTTTACCTTAAATATTACAAGGAATTTAGGATTAACCATTTTTCCAATTCGTGGTTAATACGTGCGACGTTGATGTTTACTTTAATTATTATTATTTACTTACAATTTCTTTGAAAAATTCTGTTTTTATTGCTTAGTTAGGATCACTCGCTTCCCACACATTTTCATCCACAATTTGAACAACGAAAAAGAATTCAACGATGTACGTTACCGTTTTGATAACTGTGGCTGTAGTCGCACTACTAATCTACATCTTCGGACAAAAAATCTCTACATTCTGGCTATACTATCTGCGGTTGTATAAATTACCTGGTACTAAGATGTTTCCATTTATCGGCGCTCCGTACATCGTTCTTAGGATACCAAAAGAAGGCAAGTACCGTGTGACGTCATTGAATCAATAAGTGTTTGAAGTAATAATCAAGAGAATAAAAAAAAATTGACGAAAAATCGATACGATATGTGGTTTCATAACAATCTCGTATTTCTTATTCAGATCAGATGGATGTGCTGAAAACAATGAATTATCAGGGTGACGGACTTACCGTCGCAACGGTACTCTTTCACGGGGTTGTGATAATTACCAAACCACAATATATGGAGGTAATTCGGTCGATTTCACGCGAATGTTTCTTCAATTTTCACTGAAAAATGTTTCTCATGGTTTTCGCTACAAAAGCTGTCGTATCTAAAAAAATTTATTTTTAGGCTGTACTCCGCAGCGACGATCTAATGACGAAGTCAATATTGTATGAACCTTTGGCTCCATGGTTAGGAAAGGGGCTTGTAATGTCGACAGGTACATCCGTTTTTGACGCCTTTTCCGTTATTTCTTGCAATAATCAAGCGTTTTTTTTTGGCAAAAATAAACCGGCAAATAAATTTTAATTGTATTGATTTCAATTATTTCTCAGGTCCGCAATATTTTCGCGACAGAAGACTGATTAGCCAAGCGTTTCATTATAGTATACTGCAAACATTTACCGATGTTATGATTGAAAAAGTGGACATATTTAATAGCTGCATAGAACGGATGATCGAAATTCATGGGGACAAACCGTTCGATATTTTTGAAATGGCATTGAAATGCGCATTAGACATCATGTGCGGTAATTTCAACAGTGATTCGCTGATTTTTTCTGAGATTTTTATGTTAATAAAAATAATGTCGACGATTATGTTTAATTTATTTTATTATTAGAAACCGCGATGGGAGTAAATATACACGCGCAGGAGAAAGTTCACAACGAATATATAGATGCTGTTGAAACGTAAGTACCGATTTGGAAAAATCATCGCGTGATGATTATTTTTTATTTGTTCATTATGTCAAGTTAATTTTTCACAGAATCACTAACGTTGGATTTGAACGGAGTTTTCAACCATTGCTTCACCCCGATTGCATCTTTTACAGGACTCCGACGGGTAAAGCCTTCGCGGCTGCGATAAAAACAGCTGACAATTTCTCTAATCACGTATGTTATAATGCATTTTTAAATATCGATAAAATTGTTTCATCAATGTACTTGGAAAGCCAATGTCTCTAAAAATCAGTACGGTAATAGATTATTCGCTGCTGAGATGCTGATCTTCAGCAACCGATTTTTAATGATTGCATTAAGATATTCCCGTATTTACATGCAAATACACTGATTCCATCGTAAACTCTACTGGACTAAAGGAATTCATAAACTTGTTATTTATTAAAGTTGCCATTCGACGTGACACTCGATTTATCATAAACTAACAGGTGATTTCTCTCGTGTCTCGTGTTTTCAGAGAGTGTTATATGTGTGTTTATTCAATTTGAAAGACCCTTCCACTGCCAACTTCAGACTGCTCGATTCTATTTCGATTAACAATTTCTGGCCTCTCGATTTAGTCAGTCATTAGAACCTAAGATAATCGAATCCTGACGGACTATCGTTAGGGGAATTTATAGTAACTACTCCCGTGAATTCATTCATTAATTATGAATGAATTTAATTTTTAGGTTATCACAAAAAAGCGAGAGGAACGAAAATTGGGGATAACTATGAGTGATGATGAATCGAATGAGAAGGAAACAACGGGTGAGTTTGATAATAAATAGCCATAATAAACGAGTTTTTACAATTACTATCCTCAGTTACACATCACTGGATAGCACAGGATGGTCCGTATATATGTTGTTTTTGTCGTCGCGAGGCTAATGGGCTATTATTTTCGAACTATCGGGCCGTACGATAATAATAAACATATCGTTACAAAGACGTCATGAAATAGAAAAAATAAAAAATTACGTTAATAAAAGCTCAACATATTGGGATCGAGAATGACTTCCGGATTAGTTTGTCGAAGAGTATATAATTTCAAAAATGTATTCGGAAATTTATATTTCGTGATATTGTCTGCCAGAAATGTACTGCATAGACATTTTATTGATTCGAGAGTATGTCATGCAAAGCGCGCGCGCGGATTTTTTGTTTTGATTGGAATTGAGTCTTTTTGACTGTTATAGAATAGCAGTCGATTTTAAGGGGATGTGGAATGGTTTGATCCATTTTTTATTATATGGTACAAGAATTTGGATGACGGTAACATCATTGAAAACTTATTATAATCTGAAAAAAAAAAAAATGTAACGCATTTAATCCAACGGTTTCCAAATACACGTAACCTGATAGGAATTTAACATTCCTAGGAAAGAGAAAAGCATTTTTGGATCTATTGCTGGAAGTAAGTGAGAAAGACGATAATCCTCTAACGGACGAAGAACTCAGGGCGCACACTAATACTTTAATGTTTGCGGTAAGCTTTCCGTCGAAATTTGTACCCAAAAAGATGCGTTTTTGAATCGACGAAAGAGTCGATCCGCAAAATTGTATGTTTTCTTTTCAGGGACACGACACGTCTGGTGTTTTACTTGGATGGTCGCTTTTTTGTCTTGGTATTGAGTTGGATGTGCAGAAAAAGCTTCACAAGGAACTCGACGAAGTTCTCGGCGATGATTCGGACGATCAGACGATATTGAAGCTGTTGCCAAAACTCAAATATCTCGAAAGAGTCATCAAGGAAGTTCTCAGACTGTATCCTAGTGCACCGTTCATTGGTAGAAAAGTAACAGAAGATATACAAATAGGTAAAGCGCGCCTTCATTATTTCGTCGATCTTTACCACACGCTATGTACACAGAAACAATGATTTATCCTTACAATCCATTTGGACGATATAAAATTCTTTATTTTCCAGGAGACTTCACAGTTCCAAAGGATACATCTTTGATGGCGTTCATATATTCTATACACAGAGATCCTTCAGTGTGGCCGAACCCTTTGCGCTTCGATCCGGATAGATTTTTGCCAGAGAACATCAAAGGAAGACATCCTTATGCATACGTGCCATTTAGTTCCGGACCGAGAAGTTGTGTCGGACAAAAGTTCGCGATGCTCGAGATTAAACTTATGCTCGTCAAAGTTATGAAAAAATTCACCGTTAAAAGCATTGAAAATCATTCTATAAAGAAGTACTGTGCAATTATTTTGAGGCCTATCGACGGTCTGTATGTCAACATGACGAAACGATCAAAGAGAACTAAAGAATAATTTAAGTACTTTCTTAGTAAAATTCTTTCGATATGTTATTGAAATTTCAATGCACTTTATCAACTACAGATTTTCGAGGAAACGATATATCATACCGCGGCGGGAACAATGCGAATCATGATATTTTGATAGTATCTTTTGATATTTATTTAACATCACTTTACCCAACGGCATTATGCCGAATTCTAAACCAGTGAAGTTGAACGCCTCAAACGTGTTATCGTCCGCGGTATGTTACTTCGCGTTAAGAGGAGGTGCAACGGGCTCAGTCGGTAGCAAAAACTGTAAACAACTTTTTTCAGACAGACAGGCATTTACAATTAAAAAAAAAGATTCATTAGATGCGGATATCATGATAGCATCGAATGACACTATTTTTTTAAGCGGTAAATGCCGGTATGCCTGAAAAAAGTTGTTTACAGTTTTTTATACCGACCGCGGTATTCCACCACCTCTAAAGAACAGGTGCACCCCCCCCCCCCCCCTGACCCATCGCGGGCTCAATCGGTATCAAAAACTGTAATCAACTTTTTTCACCTATACTGGCATTTACAGCGTAATGGCGTGTGAAATACCGCGGTCGGTAATAAAAACTGTAATGGTGTTTTTTCCGGGAGAGGGGGGGGGGCGTGAACTTCAGCCTTTGAAGGAAATAGAATGCCACTGCACAACGAATGAGGCGGTGGCATTATATTTCTGTTAATCGCTGAAGCTTACGTACCTTAGAAAAAACAGCATTACAGGTTTTATTATCGACTGAGCCCGGGTAGGACGGAAGAGAGGGTAATTCACATTTCCTTAAAGAAAAGTCTAATTGAATGCAATTATGATGCCGGCATTCGATAAAACTTTCCTTAAAGCTGCAAATGTCGGTATGCGTAAAAAAAAGTTGTTTACGGTCTTTATTACCGACCGCGATATGTAACTTCACATTAAGCCGATGATAATATGTTGGAACCCATTTTTTTTTACGATGAAAAACAATATCCGCATCAAAGAAAAAGCATTGGATTAATTATAGCAACAATTATAATTCAAGTCGAATAATTAATCAGTTTTTTCACCAACTTTGGGGAAAAAAAAAAATAATCGATTTGTTTAGAAAATGAAAGGAATGGTTGATATTCAACGAAAATTATTATATGTGGTCTGAAATGAATCTTTGTATCCGTCGATCATCGCAATAATTTTTTTATCCTTTATCACGAATGTCAGCAATAAAACAATGAAATAAATACGAGAGTACAGGTATTTTTTTTATTTCTTTTATCCCTTCGGAACAGTATATTGTTTATCATCGTAATATCGAATGAATAATAAAACTCAATCGTCGCGTGGACAAAACAATTGTATTCGGTTTGTTTTTTTCGACCAGAATTCATGGCCTTTTCAAAATTCTCTCTCCTTTCTAAAATATATTTATATGTATTTATTTATTTTTATATATATTTATATATGTATGTAATAATACTCTACCTACGGATATTTATAGTCGATAATGATCCGAAATGTTTGGTAAAATTTATTAGGATCTCTAATACCATTATTTGATTCGCTAATTGCATTTAATTCGTTTACTACGTAACAGTCACGTGATTCACCGTGCAATCGTACAATCGTCGCAGTGGACACGCAACACATGCAGGCAATAACCTAAATAAATAATTTGTTCTTTCATTCACCAATGTTGTTGGCTAAAAAATTAGAAGTCCGTTTTCGATCTCATAGGCCATTCGAATTATCAGAAAAAAAAAAAAAAATCGAGATTTTTATCGAAAAAATTACACCGATTTTCGTCGAGACTTCGATTGAAATTAAAAATCGTATAACAACATTCAAGACACTTATCGATGATGAGAAGGAAATATATCGATGAAGGCGGCGTGGAAAATAAAATTTAAATGAATTTTGTAGTCGAAAAAAATTATTCGTGCACTTTTTTCCGTTGAAATTGTCGACCGTTTTTTATGAGAGGTTAGGAGACAATGATACTTTTGTAATTTTATCAAAAGTCTGCACATATTTGGCTGTTATCAATGAATTTGATGAATTTCATGGAATTTCATTTAATCGGATTAATTGTCATTTTTCGGAGTCGTTGTTGCTATACCCTATTTTTTACCCTCTTGTATAACATAATTTGTAAAAATCGTCCGCTCATTAGCTTCGATGGATATGCGTGAAATTTCGTACAAATATTCTCAAAGTCAACATACTAACAAAATCTAATTGGCAGATTAATGATTTTCGACACTGAGTTATACATTTTAAATTACATAAAACTGGAAATAAAATTTTGAAATGAAAAAAATGCTTTCTGAGAGTCTATAGGTAAAGATTTACGATGCTGATGAATTTTTGAAAATTCACTGTTTCGTAACCAAGTGACTTGGAGAATTTTACTTTTACTTTTGCGCAGAGAAGATTGCGCAAAATTCACGAATTTTAGATCCGAATTTGGAGAAACACTGTTTTCGGCTAATCGATCAAACATATTCACAAATATCAATCGAAAAATTTTCCAAAAACGGGATCTTCGAAAATTAGAAAAAAATTCTAAAAAAAATTCACATGTATTCGGAAAATTTAACGAATCAATTTCTTGTTAATAAGAAGATAATCCTAAATAATTGAGTATCAAAATATAATTTTGTTAAAACAATTCGAGTAAATAGAAATTTATTAATTTTCCGCAATAAAAAGTGATGAAATTATTTTTCATGAATTCATTTGTAAGTTAAATTTTTAATTAACATTTATTTTCTTAGAATTTTGCCAATTGATGAATCAATTATATTTATTGCATAGAAAGGCTTCATCGTGTTTTTTCACACATTTTTTTGCATATAAAAAAAAAAAAAAATTCAAAGTAAATTGAAAAATCGGAAAAAATTCATACGTATTCAGAAAAATTAACGAATCATTTTCATTAAAAAAAAAAGTTGGGTTCCCGGGAAATTTGTTGACCAATTAATTTTTCCATCAATTTGTTAAAAACATTTTCGAATTATTATTTTGCAAAATTAATCTTTTCAGTATCTTTAATATTTTTGCTCTCATTTTTCTCGAAATTATGCAAGATGAACGCGAAGCGCCATAACTACCTTAACGCCGGTACGACGCGCACTCAGTCGCAACCCCTCACCGCGCGGCCCGTGTCGCCTATTCTTTTGCAATTGTTCGCAAATTTGTCAAACGATTAATTTTTTTTCGACGTCAAGAGGAAAAATAAATGAAAGAAAGAGGTCTTCACAGGTTTTTTAAAACACGTAATCACGTTCTGCAACTTAATTTATTAATTTGTACGTCCTATATACAAGTTCTGCACCGTGACTAAACGCTCACACACTCCCCTCTCTATCTCCTTTCGCTTATTATTCTCTCCCTTTTCGTTATTTTTTTTTTACTTCACAACTTCTCAAAAACTCATCTCTAATACGTATAATACAATGTTGCCGTTTGCGTCGCTTACAGTGTTAATAATAAAACGTTGATGCAATTATCCCGGATGATAAGCGTGAAAAACACGTTCTATTTTTTTCTTTTTTTCATTTCGCTAACGATTTTTTTTAAATATCGTTGTTATATTTAAATAAATAAAAACGCAATAGAACGTTTTTGTCGACGAGTTTCGCTTGTAAATAACAAAAACAAAGTAAAAGAGGGAAAAAAAAGTCGAATGAATTAATAATTTAAATGAAAAAAAAAAGAAAAAACAATTATATCGATAAACCGTAATAATTGTATAAGTCTAAAACGTACCCAGCGGTACACTCGGTAAGACTCGATCAGCTAAATGTAACAATCTTCGTGAATTAAAAAGACTGACAGTAGCTTCGAGAAGTTACAATGATTACTTTACGTTTTTTTTTTCTTCTTCTTTTTCCGTTCGTCAATCGTTGAAATTACGACGAAAGTCGCAAAAAAAAAAACTGTTTTAGCGAATAATTTCATTTTTTTTTTCTTTTTTTTTTACCACCAAGCAGTCGCTCTCTCGCTGTTTTTTTAATTTTTAAATTTTTACCTTTTGTTTATGGGGAATTTTCACTATAATTTTGTGCTGTTAACGAGCGATAAGCGCAACAACGCGCACACAGACAGACAGACAGACAGGCAAACGTCTCTTGTTATTTCTTTCGTCGAGAGAACGTTCTCTCGTTGAAAGGTATTTTCTCTTGGCGCACAGATCTGTGAATTAAATATTAATTAACAAATCCCTCCCCGTCGTACCTATTTTATGGTTTCTCTCTCTCACTAGCCGCGAGGTTTCTATTTACAATCCTTCAAATTCGTTTTCTCGATTTTTCTTTTGTTTTTTTTTCTTCTTCATTTCTTATCTTTGCACACTATACAATTCGTTATATTGTATTATAACCCTGTCGCGCGTTACTCTGAAACTCTTTCGGTTTACTCGTCGCAATTCCTTCGAAGCACTTGGTTTTTTATTCTTAAAATTTCTTCATTATCTTTACGATATTTATCTCGCGTTATTTTTTCTTTTATAAATATTTCATCTACAACGTGACTAGTCTCGTCCTGGCGTGGCGTCCCCGTGCGAAGCGTGTTAGCGACGTACGCCCGACAGATTTTTCCTTTTTTTTTTTTAGTTTTTTTTTAATCCTTTTTTTTTTGTTTGTTTTTTAACGTAAATGAAGTAAGTTTGAGGCCACGAGGAATAAGAAACGTATATAACGACGAAATTCAGTTGTTTATAACCCTTTCGCTCCTTTTTTCAAAAAATTTTTTTCGTTCACGCAATATTGTCAAATTTTTGTAACTCGCGGAAAAATATTTCAATTTTTTTGTTTATATATCCCATCGATAACTTTTTCTGCTTTTTATTTATTTATTTTTTCAGGCAAATCAATTCCCGCAGATATTTGATTCGTTGGTAAGAAATGTTTGCGAGTTAAGAAAATAAATGCAATCATTTGTAACTCAAGCAAAATCAACATATTTTTTTTTTTCACTGTTCGTCACGTTTTTTCTTCGTTTATAAAATTTTTACGTGTCACGAATATCGAATATTTTTTTCTTATGTCTAAAAAAAGTTATTGAAACTAAAATTCAGTAGACTTCCTTATAATTATCATTAACAACGGCAGTCGCAGTTGAATTTTGTCAAAATATTAATATTGATAATTAAAAAAAAAATGTTTTTTACAAAATTGAAACTAAAATAACTTTCGTTGTAATTTTTTCTTTCGCGATTTTATGTATAAAAAGTTCGGATGGAAGAAATTTTTGTACGACACCGGAGAATAAATTTCGGAGCGAAAGGGTTAACGTTTTCCACTGCTGTCGAGTGTCGAAATAAAAAATGAAAAAAAAAAAAAGAGAAAATTAAATAAAATAAAACGAGGCGATTGCTTCGACGGACTCGCTAACCAGTTCAAAGTTTCGTCTTACTTATGCGCTATCGTAAAATAATAATAATTAGCTAAATTATTCGATATCGGCAGCCTGTGTCGTTTAGCAGCCGTCGATTCGTCCGCAAAACGTCGCGTTTTTATCCGCGATATCGAAGAGTTTCGAAACTAATATATTAATCCATTGACGCCCAAAAAATTATTCATCGTTACAATTACGCGAGGTACAAAAAACAAAATGATTTTCTCATCTATCGATCTTATATCCGATTTAGACATTTTTTTCTCTTAAGTAAAATCGTAGCGGAGTACAAACGAAAAATGTTGATGAAACATTTTTTTTTATATTTAAGAAGTCAATGATTAAAAAAGAAACGGTTTCGCGCAATATGAATTAAGTTTTTTTTTTTTTTCATTTTTTTGTATGAAAAATAAAAATTAGTAAGTTGATTAAATGGCAGACATGTTTTTTTGGAAAAAAAAAACGTCACGACTCCGTCTTGTCAGCGCGAAATGTGCACTTTAGATATATTTTATATGTAGAATTTATTTAATAGGGGGTCACGGAGACCCCAAATACTGTTAAAACATAGTTTACGCGCAAAAAAAAACTCACTTTGCGCGAAGTACATATTGACAATACAGTCGGACATCGCAACTAATTTTTTAGCATTTTTTCTTAAAAAAAAAAAAAAAAATACCAAAAAATTATTTATTTTTGAGAATTTGGATCCCAAAAAGCCGCAAAGAAAATTCATACCGATATAAAGAATTTACCACAGAGTCCTATAAATACTATAGGACAACCTATTTTTTTTTTATCATAAATACAAAATAATTGTTTATTTGAAACATTACGTTTTCGCACCAAAATAAAATAATTTTGCGATATAAAAACCAAACAAATTATACGCATCGACTCGTTCGAAAATTATTTAACTTGAAAGAAAAAAAAAAAAAAAGAAAAATTGTGGTTCCGATTAAAAAAAATTTTGTTCGCGAATGGAAAATTTAACCAAACAGAAAAAATGCAGTGTTACCCTAAATCCCTAATTTTTCCTTTCCAATTTTAAATACAAAATGACCAATTTTTTTATCAGTCTCTACAAAATTCAGATGCGGCAGAAGCATTCTGTTTTATCGTCGAAAAAAAATTATTCAATTTACAAAAAAAAAAAGAAGAAATTTCTTAATGTTAGACAAAAAAATTGAGCGTTAATGGATCAATCGTTTCTTCCCTCTCCCCATCCCGTCGAGACCCGGAGGCCTCCCGAAAAATGTCGCATATATATACAAATAGGAATAATCGATGCGATACACATCGTGAATCGTCGAATGCGCGCGCGCGCGCAAAAAAAAAAAAAAAAAACAGCAGCCTCGCGAGATTCGGCTCTCGTTTTTCCGCCTAATGATCGGCATTTTTCCTTCGCGCGTCAATGGAACATCAGAGATATTAAATAAAATAATCGAAACAATAAATAATCTCTCGGCAAGTTTGCTTCTCATAACATTTTTCTTCTTTTCTTTTTGTTCCTAAAGAAATTAAAGTAATCCGCCTTTGCGTCCGAATAGCAAAGAGCTGATAGTCCCGAGTGCCGATTGAGCAGCGGATTCCTTGGTGACGGGAACGCTTGTCGCCGAATTGCTCTTTACTTGTCCCAAATCGGGTCTCGTAGTACCGGCGCCTCTTCGCTGTCGGTTCGCGGATATTTGTCCCAATCTCGCGCTCGTCCCATTTCCAGAACGTCCGGAAAATCCAATTTTCTCGTTCTCCGAATCTCTCATTTGATCTCTCAGCGATTTACCGGACGAAGAACCGCGCGAACTGGCGCCGCTGATCGAGGAACACGCAGAGGACGATAACGATCCACCGCCAAGTTTTTCCGTAGACATAGAACTCTTCAGAAAGGTTAATTGTTGCATCGGACTCTCGGTGGAGCGTCTCGAGTAGAGAGCGCCTTGTAGCGCAAGCGGCGAAACCGTTGAACTCGCCGTCGTTGCCATTATCGCGTCGATACCGATTCTCTCCAATTTCTCAACGAGTCTTATGCCCGACAATGCTTTCTTCTCCGATCTCGTGAGCGCCGGTTTGCCGCGTTTTTTCCTCTGCGAACTCGAAGCCGTTACGGGAGAAGATGCGGGTTCGCTGCTGAAAGTTCTCTTGAGCAGCTCGGCGCCGCTGCTGAATAGACCGAAGGATAGCGAGGAATTTCCGTAAGGACCGGGAGAACTCGATCGCGAATCCGGAGGGCTACCGTCCGGACTGTTATAAGGGGTCGCCGTTGGCGTAAAGTTTCTCTCGCTGCTCGGCGTACCAACGCACGACGGTGTGACGGCTTTTATTCCACGTTCGTTGAGCATTTTCGCCAATCCCAGCGTCGTTGAGAATGTTGAAGTCGAATTTCGACGACTCAGCGTTCGCGGTGTATTCATTCCGGAATTAACGGCGCTGCTCGGCGCTGTGGCAACGCGAGAATTAATCAAACTCGGAGCTACGCTCGGATCCTCGGGATGAAGGACCGTACTGTTTGTAAACGTGTAGACAGAGCCGGTGTCCTGGAAGAGTTTCCCGGGATTTGCGTATTCCTCGTCCTCCTCGAGATCGGCTAATGTAAATGTCTCCAATCCGAGGTCCTCGAGACCCCGACCTCCACGAGTTTTTACGCCGGGTCTCTCCTCCAAAAGACCACCGAGCGTTGGCGTCGCAAGCTGCGACCAGTGATGCAACGTCTGCGAACCTTCCATTGGCTTTACTATCTGAAGCTTCTCCGGCAAACGCCAACTCGTTCCGCTGTTGTTACTACCGCTGAAACCGCTCAGATTTCCACTGCTACCGGTCGACATTATACTGTCGGGAGTGCGACAACCGAAGGGCAAGAAATTCGGCGGCGAATGAATTATACCGCCGTCGTAGTCGAAATTGTAACCGGCGCCGGTTGAGAGACACGCGCGGCGCGCTATCACCTCCGCGGGGGTTAGACGACGAAGAGCCGCTTCCAGATCTGCCGCACCTGGTGCACCCGGAACTCCCGTTGGCTGCGGTCCACTGCGAAAAAGGTTTTTTTTTTTTATTATCATCTTTTTTCGCTGCTTTTGCATGATTTAGAATTGTGAAACAATCATTTCTTAGGTTCGACAGGAAAATGTGATTTTTTTTTTTTTTTTTTTTTTTTTTTTTTTTCGCAATTTCCTTTATCGTATTTCGTTTTCTCTTTTCAGCGTATATACTTACGGATATTCATCGGAATCCGTGATAAGGGAACCTTCACTGTCGCTGTGACCGGTAGAATCGAGACTCGGAAATCCCGAAGCCATGTGAGGCCTCTGCGGACCGCAACTCATACGCGGTCCCGATGAGCCGCTCGAAAGCGTCGACGTCGTCATCGAGCCAATGCGAGGGAATTGACTCGGATCCGGACCTCCGTAAGACGTTCTCGAAGCGCTACGTACCGTTTCGAACACTTTTTTGTACGTTGGACTGTTTTGAAAATAAAAAATAATCTTTGTCAATACAATTCTGTCGCAAATCGGGAAAAAAAAATTATCAATTTTTTTCTTTTCTTTCCGTTATAAAAATTTCGAATTTTTCGAAAGTTAAAAATACGGGTTGATATTTAAGTGGGAATTTAAAATCTTTCGATTGTCGGTCGACTGCTCTGTCCACTCAGATACACTGATCACATCTATCAACACTCAGTAAAGCTATTTTTCGGTTTGTTTGCGATTCGTAAATACGCGAATAAGACGGATAACTCACGTTCTGTCGCTCATTATTCCCGAATCTAAGCTCAGTTCGGAATACAGCGAAGATTCGAGTTCCGAAGCGATCGAATCGTGTTGCGGAGCAGCGCCCATAGACGGAAAGAAGGAACCACCGCGCACGGTTGGCATACCGCGCTTTCGTTGCTTTCTCAATTGTTCCTGCGTTTCGGCCAAAAGATTCACAACCTCCGCGTAACGATCCTTGAAATCGGCAAGTTCGCTGGCAAGTGTATTCTGATTGTCTCGCGTTATCACGAGAGTCGCCCCGACCTCGTCGTGCTCCGTCATCAATTGAGCTAATCTCAGCTCCGTCTCCGCCAATTTTGCCGTCAAACTGACTATCTGCTCGTGTTGCAAACGATTTTCCTCTTTCTGACGACCGAGTTCGTCCGCTATACCGTCGACCTCCATGTTTGCGTTTGCTGTGGATTTCAATGAAATCATAAATAAATTAAAATTGTTTCGTAGAAAAAAAAATTTCCTCGTAATTGTTAAATAACAATAAAATGTATAATAAATAAATTACACGTTTTTAGAACGATTTTTTTTTATTAAAAAGCAATTTAAAGATTGAACATAATATGAAAAATCGATAAAATATGTAAAAATAACAAAAATCGTTAAAATCGATAAAACTTGAAAAATCGTTCAAATCCGCAAAAAAAAATCGGTTAAAATATCATTTAACTGGAACAATGACCTAATTGTATGAATTAATTAAATATATAGAAATTTAAAAAAAATCGTTAAAATAAAAAAACTTGTAAAATCGAAAAAAGCGGCAAAAAAATCGGTTGAAAGATTATTTAACTGAAACAATTACCTAATTGTATGAATGAATTAAATATGTAGAATAATAAAAATCGTAAAAAAAAATAAAACTCGTAAAATCGATAAAATCGGTTCAAAGTTTTTTTTTTTTTTTTTATAATTACCTAATTGTGCAGCAATATCTTTGACAAGTCTCGCTTCCTGTTCCTCGCAATCGTCGGTCTCGTGTACGAGATTCGTAAATTCAGTTCTGAGCTGTTTATTCTCGTCCTCGAGGGTACTTATCCTTCGCTGCATCATATCGAGATTAATGGCACGGAGGCCGGTCGGTGTGCCGGCTTCCGAACCCGAATCGTCGACATCGTTCGTTAGTATCTGAATGAGTTCCGTCTTCTTTATCAATTCATGGCTCAGCTGCGTTATCTTCTCGTTTGCGGTCTTCAAATCGGCTTCCAACGTGTTGACATTGCTCTCGAGCTTTTGATTGTGCGTCAGCAACTCCTTGCCGATTCGCGCTGTCAATTCCAAGTCTTTTTCTTTCTGCGAGTGATAAAGAATGAAAAAAAAAAACACAAAAAAAAATATATCAGAATTTTTATCAATTTTTGGTGCGCGTCGCTTAATCTCCAATCCGATTACAGAGCATTCGAAGGCGTTATTGCAAATGATATGTTTACATCTCATTGCAAAATAGTAAAAATGGCAATTTACGTAACTTAAAAAAAAAATTAATGAAACATTTTTTTTTTTTTTTTTTTTTCAAAAATACTTTAGTCAATTATTCAGCATTATTTTGAATTTTACGTTCGTCTTGTACTACAAAAGATATTTACGTTTCTCGGGTAATTTTATAATAAAAACTATATGAGAATTCATCACTTCTGACATCTTTGCTATCGTTAAAAAAAAAAAAAAAATTGTATGATAATAATTAATTATCGAATGCTTACCTCCTCCAGAAGCCTTGTCACTGCCTCTATATCATTATAGGTTTTGGTCATTTGGCTCACTCGGTTGCTACATAGAACTAAAACAGAAAAGAAAAACAAAATTTACCGATTAGTAAAAAAAAAAAAAATCGTAATAAATTTTTTTTTTTTTTTTTAATAAATAATTATCGAAGCTGCGTTTGGCAACACTATTCAACATGATTACAATATCGATATCACGAGCACACATAGATGCAAAGAGACTGGAAGTGTTTATGTTTAATCGTATCAACGAGATAATTATACGTACGAAACATATCATCGCTGTACCTTAATAATCAATAATCAATAATCTATTATTTTTTGCTTTGGTAATCCTAAACATTCGTGCGGATAAAAATAAACTTAAAGAACTAAAAAAAAATAAAAGAAAAATGAATGAAAAATGTATTGTATAGCGCGCGTGTTATGTCCCTCGATGTTAAACAGGAAGGATACTGCGCTCTCGAAGCAACATTGCAGTTTCCCACCGCGATCATCGATTTCAAACTATTTTTAACTAATCGGGTCGACGCTGAGATAAGTTTTGTCGGGTTTAGGTACTGAAAAACCTCTTTCCATAGTTCACGGAATAAACGATTAAAAAATTATAGAATTATAATCCTTAAAAATGAAATTGCCATTTAAAAAATATTAATCGTAATTAATCATTTTTCCGAAAAAAAAAAAAAAAAAAAAAAAATGTATTTAGCAGTTTTAAGTATTTTTAATTCGATAAACTTCAATGCAAATTGATTTTGCATAAAAAAAATTTTTTTTAAAAATAAAAATACGAACGATAGTTGAGATAACGTTATCTGCGCGGTTCTACCTGTCGCAGGTTTCTCGTCGTCCGACGACGACGATGCCGCCGCTGCTACTACCACCGCCGATGCAGTTTCCGCTGCAGCCGGTGATGCTGCAGCCGAAGCATTCTCTCGACTCAGCTGAGTGAAAGCACTCAAAGTCCGTGACAACATTTACCCGGCTTTTGCGGCATTCACTATAGCCTATGACCTTTGGACTCTGCGAGAGGCGTCCCGACGTTTATACAGTCTTTTGAGAAGCTATTTAAAGCCCCTCAACGATACTCATTACAATAACGATTCATGTAAGTTTATCTTTTCTTTTTCTCAAGGGTAACTGTTCAAACCCTTTAAAGACGAGTTTCGCGTTTTAAAAGTTTATATTTGATACCATTTTTTTTTTCTTAATTTGGATTTGAATTAAAATTAATTTGGATGGTTATTTATTTAAATGTTATATTTATTATTAAAATAAATATTTGTTAATTTACCTAATGACCGTCAAAAAATTAATCAAAATTTTTTTACTTGAAAAAAAAAAAAAAATTGCAACCCTTCTATTTATTTATCTTTGGATTTTTAATTTTTCGTATTTCTTATATTTTTCTCAACGATATTTAATTTTCGTAAAATTCCGTTAAAAAATATTCGTAAATTTGTTGTTAAACACAATAATGTAAACATTGATATCTTCTAAGTTTGTATTTTATATTTTCGATTTATGGGGAAAAAATGCGCGTGCGGTAACATTTTTGTTTGACTAGAAAAGGTATTTTGTTTTCATATTTAATTTCAACGAATTAAATAGGCAAATGGATTAAGAAAACACACAAAAACTGTATTGGTGACTCAATTATTGTAGAAAAAACGAATAAATAATAATAAAAAAAAACGCCCACTATTTTTTTATTTTTATACAGAAGGAAACACGTGGTTTGCGCACTTCACTGTTAACTTCACGTGTGAAAAAAACTGATAAACTGCACTTTATCGTCATTCGCGTGTTGGTAAATATATAGAGAGATAGGAAGAGAGAATAGATAAAGTGAGAAAAATACTGTAATAATCGGACTGTTGTGAGAATTGAATGAGAATTTCGCGTTGCCTAGACGCGGTTGCAAGAGGTGTCGGTCCGGTGACTCTTCTGCCCCTCGCGTTTGCATCCCTATCGATCAGTCTGGCGTTCTCCCGGCTTCTTGCGCGACGGCGCAGTCGCGTGCATCTCTCACCGCCCGTCGAGGCAACAAAGTGCATTGTGCACGTGCGACGCGTCGCGACGTTCTTCTACCCCAATATATCGCGCGGAGGCGCGGAAACGATAAAAAAAAACCGAATCTCGTTAAAAATATACATTTTTCAAATTTTATTCGGTTTTATTTTGCCATTGAGGCAACAAAGCGGATTGTGCACGTGCGGCGCGTTGCGACGTTCTTCTACCCTAATATATCGCGCGGAGGCGCGGAAACGATAAAAAAAAATCCCCGAATCTCGTTAAAATTTTTTTTTTAATTTTTTTTTTTTCAAATTTCCTTCGATTTTATTTATTAAAAATTGTTTTCAATAAATCGAAATTAATATTTTTAACGCTTTCAATATACTTCTGGTCCCGAATTTTTTTTTTTTTTTTTTTTTTTACGCGAATCTTTAATAATCAACGTAACACTAAATTTCGATTTCTTAAAAACAACACAGTTTCAAGACACCGTAATTAAATAAATTATCATTGTTTACTTTTGCTACATTTTTTCTACTTTCACATTAAAATTTGCAACAAGTCGTAACTGAAATTGCAGCTTCGTGAGATCGAAAGCACAGCGAGTTTCGAAGCGGCGCGCAACGATGGGTAACGAGGCGCGCGTGCGCGCGGGCGTTCCGCCCGCTCGTCGAAGCTATAGAGTCAGCATTAGAGTTTTCAGTCGGTATATATAATACAGTAGTAGTAGTAGTAGTAGCAGCTGTAGCATCCACCACCGTGAATTAGGAATGAAAGTGCCAGTGGTAAAAATTGTAGTACATTCACGACAACAAGCAGACTTCGTTTAGTATCGCCTCGTTGACGATTCAAAATTCCATTCACGCTCACCTGACTCTACTCAATTATCGTACTCAACAGACACAGAAATAGACGATCTTAAGAGGTAAAAAGAACGAAACAAAAATTGCTTCGAGAAAAAATTGAACTTTAATCAATGCGCTCCAATTTTGCGCTAAAAGCTAATCTATGTTTTCGTTATCAAAGGAGTCGCAAATTTCGTCAATCCGAAACGATCGATTCGATCGAACGACGAAAATCGATTCGATTTCGATTTCGCTTCGATTTTTTTTCTTTTTTTTCAAAAAACAAACGTATTTTTGTGATAATTGGGATACTGAGACATGAAAACTAAAAAATTTAGCAATTTACCACCAATGAGAACAATACGAAATAATGAAAAGAAAAAATACGAGATTTAACCTTTTCTTTCGATTTTAGTTTATCATTTGAACATTTGTCGAGCAATAAATAAATTATTGATCACTGATTGATCATTGATTGAATTATTGATCCTTCCCCTTCCGGCGCTCGAAAATCTCGAATTAATCGTAAATTAATGATCGATTTTTATTCCGAAAAAATAGCGGCTTTAGTAAGTCAAATTATAGAATTAATTAGTATTGCAGTAGTGATTTTTTTTTTTTTTTTTTTTTTTTCAAAAAATATTGCTATACCTGAAATTAAATGGAAAAAAATGTTTCGAAACTCAAATTCAAAAAAATGAATAATTATCGCGTAAATAATTTTTTTGTTATATAGGGCCATTAATATTATTTTCCTTATTCCTTATTCTCTACATTAGTTTTTTTAAATATAGCAATATAGCTACTAATGTTGAAAGCAAATGAAAAAAAGTTCTCAAATTTTTCAGTGTCGATTTGAAAAATCCAAATCGTCAAGAAATATTGAAAATTAGTGTCACAAAAAAAAAATATCGTTCTATTAAAATGTTGCAGTGCATTGTCGTGCGGACATTTTTTTTTTTTTTTTATTCGACGAAACTAAAAAAAATCGGCAAAAAACGCTATAAAAAATGAAAAAAAAAAATGCAATTTCGATGTGTAAATCGTTATTAATATACGTGCCACGTGTTTACAGTGCGGACGTTTGCAGCGCGTTGCTGTGCTGATATAAAAGCTCATTATTTTCCTATTTTTTTTTTTTTTTTTTTTTTTTTTCGGCAATCGCATTTCGATCGTTCGTTGGAATTTTTAGTTTCAATATCTTATTTTCGTTCGTTTTACTGACAAGATATGCAAGTGGACGGTGCATCGGCCGGCGAACCGACGACGAAGAGTGGAGTGCCGGGATTGCAGCCCTTGCAGCCCCAACAAGGAGTGATTCCGGACGAAGTCGAGGCACCCGAGGCGACGAGAATATCCTCGCTGTTCGACGAACCGGCGACGACGCACTCGCGTAATGAATTATCGAAGATCGAACCTTCCGGTATGCCGTTGCGATCGACGGTTCCAGAATGATGGCAAAGCAACAACGGACGTCGCGGAATGTCCTCGTCGTATTCGTAAGGATCATCGTCGTCGCGCGACGATTCCTCAGCGATCGAGCAGTCACTGTCGCGACAACGCAATTGACTCACCGGACTCGAAACGATTTTATTTTTTTCAAGATTTTTCCCCGAATCGGAAAGATCTTTCGCGGTCTCTTCGTCGCTCCTCTCGAGGGAAGAGGCTCTTTGGCCAAACGTCGAAGAATCCTCCTCCAGGATAATGCCGACTGGGCCCGAACTTCCGGACCGTCTCCAGTTCCAAAAACTGTCGACATCACAACTATCCTCGTATGACATTTTTTTTTTTTTTTTTTTTTTTTTTTTTTCATACGAAATAAACGAAACTATATTTTTTTGTTATTTTAAATTTTTCCGCCCAATAATTAAATTCACTCTGTTAAAAGCTTTTTACGTTGAAAAAAAACTCTAAATTGTGATTTTTAGAGTTTTTTTTTTTATTTTAGTTGTCAACGTCACAACTCTATCCGCGTCTAAAATTTTTTCATGTGGACAATTCAAGGACATAAATTCTTTTTTTTACAGACGATTTTTCCACCCAAAGATTTTTTAATTTTAATATTTTTCCGTATCACAAGAATCATTGTATACTGACATTTTTTCATACGAAAAAAAAGCGATTTTTTTTTTAGTTTTTATTTTTTCGATCTCCGAAAATAAAGTTCACTAATTTTTCACGGTAACAACTCTACATTAATGTTTTTTTTAATTTTTTTTCGCGATGAATTATAACTCTAATAGAAGCCTTTAAAAAACTTTCAATTGATAACGTGTTAATAATTTTTGAATCCGAAGCACATATGAAAATATAGACAATTTAATACGCGAAATAACTTCGCTAAGCGCGTGTCCGCCGGCGCGACGCGGACGACGAAATTTTCCTCAACAACTCGTCTGGCAGTTTTGTAGTTAATACCTGAGACCCGACTGCGGCTCCATTGGGGAAAATCTTTGTACCTAACGGTGCGCGAGTTTCTCTCTCATTGTTCATACAGATGTTTCGGACAACACAATACGCGACGGTGGCTCCCACTAAACTATATTTGGCTTTGGAGTAACCGAGGAAAGTGACAAAAACGAGCGGAACGATTGCGCGTAAAATGGTATATTGAATGGATCATTGTTCACGTCATGGTGCCTCGATAACGCGTATCGTGGTATTTGTAAACGACACGTTTGTCGACAGTTTTTTGGATCGCAGAAATAAATGAAAATTAAAATAAATTTTTTCGACACGTTGCAAAAAAGAAAAAAAAATGTACATTTACGTGAAAAAAAAAAAAAAAAAAAAAATTATATCAAACCGTACAAGTTACGAAATCGTTAATATTTTACTAAAAAAATAATGATAAAATTAGATTTTACATTTAAAAAAAAAAAAAAAAAAAAAAAAAAAAAAATATGATCGAATAGATCGCGACTTATTGAATAAATTGAAGAAATAAAAAGAAAAAGTTGCCGCTTTATTGAAAACATAAAATAAAAGGCCGAAATTGAAATAAAAATTCGCACTGGTCAAGTAAATTCATTTTTCGTTCGATTTTGAAGGTTTTCGATATTCGAGACGAGATTTCGTTCGTTTCGAGGTTAACGCGGATGATGAAGACGCCGAGCGCCCACTACGTAGACGATGCAGGTGTTTCTCGGCTCTAATATCGATTTCCACGAACTCGCCAAACGCTTGCATAAGACGGTGCAAAACTCTAGAGTCGCATTGGACGTGTGTGGGTGATAAACCGTCCGAGTATCTATAGTAACAATCCTAATAGGGCAACGTAACTAACGTTATAACGTTCGCGGAGAGGGAAATTGAGAGTAAAAGTGAAGCCTCCGAATGTCCCGAAGAATTCTTAATCGACCGCAACGTGTACGCGTTCTCGTCTTTCAATAGGCGGAAAATCAACGATTTCACATCAATTTCGCTAAATCATTTACTAATTTTGTTTTTTTTTTTTTTATCGAAGGAAATTGAATTTGAGTTCGAAATGCATATTTAGGATAAACGCTTTGCATCTAATCGATTTTAATACGATTTATTTTTTATTACATTAATTAACCATAAACGACGAAACTATGCAATTACGCGGTCTGAATTAATGATATTCGGATTTTGCGATGTTTTCGAGATTTCAAGTGAAGATGAAGATAAATCTATCGAATCTATCGGATATCTCCGAAAAACGATTTGTACACAAAATAAACTGATGTTCCGATATGGGCGAACGATTTTATTAAGTACACGTTGCGCCAGACGAGTCGGAAATAGACGCGTGGGTCAGAGGTCACTCGGGAGCTTTCGCGTATTGCGTCATATCACATAACCCCAAAGCATCATTTTTTTTTCACGCAATAATGCAACGAAGTCAGTTTTATAAATAACATTAATAATAATAATATGCAACTTTATTAATTATTATATAAATTATATCATTTTATTGTTATTTTTCATTATTTTTTTTTTATATTAATAAAAAAAATGTGTTATTATTCTTTAATGCAATCGATAAATAATTTCATGAAATTTTGCAACATTTCGATTCTATATATGTTGTAAAAACTTCGTGATCGATGTGGTGGGGGTTACAGTGTCACCGGACTCTCGGGATTTAGGTGCGGCTCTCGGTACCATAAACCTTTCAAAATTTATTTGAATAATAAAAAGTGAAGGAAAAAAAAAAAAAAATTGTATCATTTTTATTGTAAATTACGAAAAAAATCGAATTGCCAAAAACATAAAAAAAAACGTATTTTTATGAAATTTTTCGTGAAAAAAATCGATTACTTCTCATACGGACACAAAAATATGTAAAAAAAAAAAAAAAAAAAAAAATTGTGGATAAAATTTAATCATCACAAATACACGTATATATATATATACTAGAGGTTCCCCGGGCTCGCGCGCTTCGCGCGCTCGCATTCCTTTTTGTCGACATTATAAAAATGTCTCATCACCGCCGCAACTTTTCACCAACCGCCGCCGCCGCCGCTTTTTTAATGTATTTTTACTTAAACAGTCCCCTCTAAAGGTACTTAGAATATTTTGGCCTTCCCCTCCCACGCTCCCCCCCCCCCGGAAAATAAGTTCTATACAATAAAACTAAATAAGTCCCCCTTAGAGGGACTTAGAATATTTTGGCCTTCCCCACCCACGCCCCCCCCCGCAAAATATTCTAAGTCCCTCTAAGGGGACGTAGAATATTTTTCTCTCCCCTTGGCCCTTACCCCTTCGACTGAAAATATTCTAAGTCCCTCTAAGCGGACTTAGAATATTTTCGCCCCCCCCCCCCTTCGACCGAAAATATTCTGAGTCCCTCTAAGGGGGACTTAGAATATTTTTCTCTCCCCCCTCCGCCCTTCGACCGAAAATATTCTAAGTCCCCCTTAGGAGGGACAGAATATTTTCCCCCTTAAGAGGGACTTAGAATATTTTCGCCCCCCCTCCCCCCCTCGACCGCAAATATTCTAAGTCCCTCTAAGGGGGGGGGGGATATATTCTAAGTCCCTAAAGAGGGCCGCAGTCCAAAATATTCTAAGTCCCCCTTGGAGGGACTTAGAATATTCGCGGTCGAGGGGGGTGGGGAGGGGAGGGAGGGGAGGGGCGGGGTGGGGAGGGGAGGGAGGGGAGGGGCGGGGTGGGGAGGGGAGGGGAGGGGAGGGATCGAGCGAGCGGGATCGAGGCGGCAGTGGTCTCGATTCCTGACACGGCGGCGGCGGCGGCGGCGTTGGCGGCGGCGGCGACGGCGGCGGCGGCGGCGACAGCGGCGGTAACTTTATATATATAGAGAGATATATATATATATATACGCGTAATGAAACAGACGGACGAACGGAGTCATTGAGAAAGAAACAGAAACCTTCGGACTCCGGTCGAGTAAACTATGATGAATTGCGTAATAAATTCACGATTCGCGAATCGGTTATCCGAGAAGTCAGCTGATGTCAAGGCGACCTCCCGGATTGTCACGTTTACCTCTCGATCATTTTAAACGCGCGAGATAACCGCATAAATGACGCGTTCGTCACGAACGTCAGGAAGGTTTTTCAGGGGCAGAGACAATCTTTTTTTTTTTTTTTCCTAAACCTCGCCGACGTCTGGACCAATGGCTAGCCGATTCGGTCACACGGCTTCGAGTCATTTAATAATTCCTACCGGCTGCGAAAGAAAACGCCCCGATACCAACACCGCGAATCATAAACAATATAGAGATCGACACGGAAAAAAAAATCGCGTAATTGCTTATCGTGCATTTTTTTTTTTTTTTTTAAATCACTGTTAACTTTTGATTCAATTTTTAACCACAGAGTTGACTTAAAAAAGTATATAATTTATAAATAAATCGACCTTCGGAAATTTTTGTAAAATATTTTTCGTCCGCTCGGCTCACCGTTCCCGGAATTTTTAAAAAATAATAATCACAATTACCACAAAACCGCGCGATTATGCCGGTTGTATTACGATCGATAATTATATGAAAAAGTTTCTTTTTTTTGTTGTAAACATTTTTTTTAATTGTTGTAAAAATGGGAGAAATTCTTGTTATTTTGCAATACCCTGAAAAATAATTTTTGTTTATGCGAATTTTGAAATAATAATTATATCATCGATTATTTAATTGTTGACAATTACGTAGATAAAAAAATTAGAATTATAAAACATTTTTTTTTTTTTCGAAAGATTTTTGTTTTTTTCTCGCTTGTCGCTCATTTGCTTATTTCTCATCCGCAATTACGAATGAGATATATCGCGCGTACGTAATTCGCATGCACGTCGAACCCCATGAATCATCGTTGAAACTCGTGACAATGACACTATAGTACAACAGTCGTTGATTCGCGATAATTCGTTTTTTTTTTAATTTTTTTTTTATGTGAACGAAATAATGATTTACCATCAAACGCGTTGCTCCGGCCAGTGGCACGAGTCGTGACCGGTTACGTCGCGACAGCTCTGATTTATCATATATAAATAGTAGAGTTTTAACTAAAACAATAATGAAGAAATCGAGAAGTTCCGACGGGGGTTGTGTGTATAGGGTGTACGCGCGATTATGCCGGTATTCGTCTCGGATGACGTAGTCAATGCGCGACGCATGGCGTAGAGAATAAACTTCGTGGTAATTGTACTTCGGTTCGAGTCTCGTGATGTAAAACAACACCGATGACGAAAAATTCGTAGAGTACTTCACTCCGTATTTCACGATGTTTTATTTCAAGATACACAGAGACGATAATTTTTTTTTCCCCTACGCGAAGCACTTTGCGCGATTTTTGCAAACAGTCGTTGATAAATACCGAAAACTTGGACGATTTTTTTTTTTTTTTTTTTTTTCGTGACACGAGAACCACCTTCGTTCGGTCGTTCGCCCGTTTGACAGATAAAACACGCACCGCGCGAAACTGAACGACCAGCAGAAGGCGACGAGCAAACGGATCAATCCGCCATCTTCGCGTTTCGTGGATATAGACGCGGAGGAACGGTGGAATATCGCGTGAAACGTTTGGAAACAGCGGAACGCGAGGATTATCGAACTGGAGACGCGCGCGCATTCGGCGCGAATATTCGAATTGTCGATATTGAGATGGAAACAAAAAAAATCGCAACGTAATACGAAAAAGATAACAACACGTTAATAATATCTCCAACTTTAACTCTTTGTGTAATTATAATTAAAATTACCATTTCAAGTCGAAAACGAAAGAAAAAAATGTATTCTTTGATTTATTCTTTGGAATTTCGAAATTTCGTCGTTACGAAATTCGACAAAAAGGATTGTGGAAAATATTGATTTCTTTCTTGTAGACGAAGTGTGATAACTAAATTTTTTTTTCTTTTTTATTAATTTTGTCGTCAGATAAAAAAAATTGTTAAATTAACTTTTACTGCACTTTTGCAAATTATTTTAAGATTTTTTTTCAGGGTAATTTTGTAAATTGCTACATTATTAAATTTTTAAATTATTCTCGAAAAGAACGACAAGAATTTATCTTTGTAATTTACTTCACTTGCACGTTATTTATTTTTAATTATTTCAAAGTTACTTCCTCAAGTAACTGATGAAAAAAGTCACCGATAATACATCGATTCTTCAACAATACTTTTGCATTAAAAAAAAAAAATGTATTTATGTACGTAAAATGAGTTAATTTACTTATTCTTGGAAAGTTGCCATCGCAAGTTGAGTTAATTTTTCAGTGTTTCTCGATCCATATCTTTCGAAGGAATTTCGATTGCGGATGTTCGAGAAATAACACACCACACGACGCTAAATATTGTCGTCGTGAGGGAAAAACAACGAAAATATGTAGCCGTATCTGTCGGAACGCGATGTATGCACGCATAATTATAGTTGTGGCATGCAAAAGCGAGTTTATCCTGAAATTATCCGTGACGAAGAGACACCCAAGAGGCCCCGTGGAGAATGAGAGAGCGGCGGCTAATTTTCCGCGAGAATCTTCGTTCGTCGGAACGCGGCGCGTAGAGCTTTGACGCTTTATTTTAAGCTCTCTTCGCTCGCCAAGGTCATGGAATGCGCGTAGGTACGCGTTAACGCGACTCTGAACGAGAGAAACTCACGGGTTTCGTCGGCTCTGAAAGCTTTCGCCAATCGCCGTTACTTCGATTATATACCAACGGGTATATTTCGCATAATTTACACGTCGTCGAATCTCCGGATCAAGGGCCACGACCCCCCGTCTCGCGGGGGCACTTTCCTCCGAGATCCGGAACGAGATCGACGAGAGAAATCGTTTACGCACTGTATTTCTCCTACTTTGCCGTGTAACGCTCAACGCGCATTTAACGCTGTTAAGGAGGGTGAATCGCTACATTCCGAACTAAAAGTGAGATGTCGAGGGAATTTCGAATTTTTTAAATTTTCCAAATTTTCTCGGAATCTCATTTTTAGCAGCGACTGTAACGATACATACTCCTTAAGGCCCATAATTTGGTGGAATGCCGATAAATGGGACATCAGCGATGAAGTGGGGATGAGAAAAAAAAAACGATCTTACGACGTTTTTCGTAACTAATAATCGAATGGAATAAAATAACATTTTTTTTTTTTTCTTAACTTTGTCGTCAATTTTGAAAAAAACTTTTGATACTTTCGAAAATTTTCAAAATTTACGAAAAAGTTAAGAAGGAAAAAGAAATTACATTTTTTTATTTCAACGAATTATAACTTATATAGTAACGTTGAATTTTTGTAATAATTGCATATAATTAATAATCAATTAATTATAAACGATTAACGATTTTGTATCGTTGAAATTGCGTTGTATTTTTGTTGGTAATCAATTATAAAAATATTGTTGGTTATTATTAACGATATATTCATTCGGATAAAAAAATGCAACTAATTTTTTTTATTATTTTTTTTTTTTTTTTACTTTGCAGTGGAAATTGTTTTACAAGTTACGCCAACAAAATTAACTATTGTTATACATTGTATGTAACATTTCGATCGATTTTTTTCTTATTATTCTCGATACATTCGAAAATATCCTTTGTATTTCCGTAATTATTTAATTGTTATAATAAATATATATAATTAATAATAAACAATTTAATAATTTACTATTTATTGTTGAAATTTTGTTGTATCGTCGTTGGTCCCAAAACAACGGAAAAACGAATTTCGAATTCGCGAATTTTTCGTTAATTATCGAAATTATTTAGATAATTGTTTACGCGAAATGTGATTATTTGTTTAATATTTATTTATCTTCACTGTGTTTATCCTGTTTATTTAATGTTATAAGTGCGACTAGTTTGGCATACATTTCGATAAATGGCACATAAGTGATACAGCGAAGAGAAGCAAAAGACAAAAAGATTACTCAGCGACCCCGATCTCTTTTAAAATCCTTCCTCTTCCGCTTCTCTTTTTTTTTTTTTTTCGCGTCGGTTTCTTTGACTCGTGAATCGTCGGATCTTCGATCGCGGTAATGGAAACCATGTATTACGGTAAAAGTGGTTCCACTTCGGATAAATAACTTTCATATATTGGCTACTCGTATGGAATAACTACGAAGATCCGGATCGATATTCATGAACTTCGCTTTCTTCGGCGCTCTCGTAGCTGTCTTTCGTTTAATTTTTTTTTTCTTGCTGCGAAAAAAATTAGCGCGTCTTTCTCTTTACTGTTTTTTTTTCTTATTTTTTATCGACCCGATCTTTGATTATATCTTAGTTAACAGGCGAAAGGTGTTTTAATTAACTAAAAAAAAAATTCATTTTTTTTATGTCGAGAATCGACCTATTTTTCAGTGCCTTCAATCAACTTTCTGACGCCGAACTATGAAGTTTTAATATTCAAATGCACATTTTTTTTTAGTTTTTGAAATAATTTTTTTTTGTGGCAACGAAAATTCAATTTTTTTATTTATCCTTTCGATAAAACCAATTGAAAGGCTGAAAATTTCTCGCCAATGTATTTTTTTTGTTTACATTTGTGTTATTTTGTTATTTTTTTCGCGTTTTTTTAATCGACGATATCTATCGAGTGATTTCATCGGAAGAATTACTTTGACGATTATTTTTTTTGCATTTCGCACCGAAAGTTTCGATTCGTTTCCTTATTTTTTTTTTTAGCAATTCGAAGGTTTTTTTTTTTTAGAAGAGAGAAGTGTCCGATTCTTTGGCCGGAACTTCGATTACACGCGGTCTGTCGATGACTCTTGCCGATCGGTCACCCGGTTCAACGAGTCCTATGATCCACGCCTGTCGATTTTCGATTTGGCATAATGTTTTGCAATAAGCTGCGGCTTGTTCTCGCGGCAGTACGAGCATTAGACCCCCGGAATACTCCGGCATCACGCCGCTAAGAAGTTGAGCCGAATTGCTGGTTATCTTCGATACCGTTGTCATCTTTGCGATAATCGGCAAATTGTGAATAACAAAGTTTACGCGACTCTTCTGCCTTTTGGCGAGCATCTCGGAGTGACCAAGAATTCCGTAAAATGAAACGTCGCAGGCGGCATGCGCATTGTACTTTAAGAAAAAAGTAACAAAAAAAATATATATACAGTGAGAAAAAAATCGTTGTATCGAGTAAATCGGCGCTTACGGCTGACGAAACAAATAATCGGTTGATTAATCGAAATAATTGTCACAGTAAGAAAAAAAATAGAAAAATTTTTTTTCTCAGAGATATATAACAATTAATAAGGGAAAAAATGAATTTAATTGAAGAATTAAAATTATGAGATTTTTTTTTTTTTTTTTTCGAATATTTCTTTGTGTGAAATCGGGTAATAAAAAAATGTAATTTGCGAAAGTAAAATCTCCACGATTCGCATTAATCATCATAAATTATAAGCCGTAAAAAAAAAAAATATTTTAACCCGTCGAGCGAACTTGTGACTTGTGAGGCGAATAGTATGACTGATTGCCGCGGCATTTGCAGCGTCTGGCGGAAGCAATTTGCGGTAAATAATAATTTTATCACTTGAAATGTCGACTTTGGAGTTAATTTATTGAAACTGAGAATTATGAGTGATTTATTAATATTTAATATCTTCGTAAACTTTTTCACCACTCTGAAGATCTGAAAGATCATCGTGGATCACAATATTTATTTTGGTAAAGAATTGCATTTTTTTTTGCCTCAACTTTAAAGAAAAAATGTGTATCTTACGATTATTATTGCAAAATAGAAAATAAATTAAAATTTTTTTGAATTTTCATGCTTCGAAAATTCATTTGAATGGAAAATGCGTTTTAAGGGCAAAAAAAAAGTTAATAATTAATAACGATAGTTAATCGACAATAAATTGAAACAATGATTGAATAACAACATATAACAGTTGTTAATCAATGATTGATAATAGGAAAAGATGACTTTCATCGCACCTTTCTCATCAGAAGCGCAGCTTCACGATTGCTTCTCAGCATCGTATCAACAGCTCTGTATCCGGCCTTCTTAACGTCATTCTCATCGATCGTAAGAAGCAGTCTGCTTCTTTTTTCCGGTGCTTCGATCCATTGGACAGCCGTCAGCGCGACAGCGGTACCCAGAGGCTTCGTTAGCACTATTACATCCCCAACAACTGCACCGTCCGGCGGTACGAAGTCGTAACGCGTGCAGATCGCAGTCGCGCTACCGCCCAACAGACACCACGGATTCATCGTTATTCTCGAGGATTGTACCGTCACTCCGCATTCAACGGCTGCGTCTCGATATCCCCGTATCATCAATGGAATCGCCACGTCTCTTTCCGACGCCTTCATGCGATTCGGTATCGCCAGTGACATTCTTGTCGTCGCGATTTCGACGATACCGAGAGCGTAGATTCCGCTCAGAACACTCAGACACGCTATGCGTCCCATCGCCCAAGGATCGTCGATCAACGGCGTCAGAGTATTACTCGTTTCTAGTAATCGAAGATCGAATCTGTCCAGTCGAGTGCACAGAGTCTCTTCGCCCAGAATCAACGTTCCTACGTCCGTTGGCTTCGCATCGACCACCTTATTTATATATATTTTCTTTTTAATTTTCAAATTTTTTTTGAATATTCGTAACTCTTGAATTTTACTTTTTTTATTCAAATTTTGTATGTAAAATATTTTTTGGTTTCTTTAAATTCACGTTTTGCAGGCGATGTTTTAATTTTTTTTAGGAATAATTTTGCAAAAAATACGATTTGAGATTTATCGCTAATAATAGTCGATTTACGTGAAAAAAAAAAAAAAAAAAAAAAAAAAAAAAAAAACCATTTAAATTACCTGACGATCTTCGCGAAATAACGACAGACACGAGTCAAGAACATGTCGATTGGGTTTCGTTCCTCTGGTTCTGACGTCGCCATACTTTGTCAGACGAAAATTCGATGGCAATCCGTGGACCTCGGGAACGAAAGGAATTTTCGATGGACCGTTTTTCAAATCGTCGAAAAGTTCCAACGTAACCGCGTCGTTGTTTAATGGAGTCTCTTTGACAGCGCAATCTCTTGTCGACGCTACGATCTTTTTTTCGTCGGCGATTTCTAATTTGATCGCAGATTCGCGCGCACACGTCATAATAATCGACATACTCGGTGTGCCTTTGTACACTCGTTTGCTCCTTGCAGTTTCGTAATTATAAATCACTCGTCGTCGATATATGGATAAAAGAAAACACACGCGGCGTTGGCTTCGCTCGCGTTTCGTCGGTGTGCAATTTTTCTTTTCTTCGCTGCGGGCGACTGGGACAACTGACGCGAACAATTGAACGCCGCGAGACGGAATTAATCGAGATATAGCCGCGCGATAGCTATCGCTCCGTTTGCAATGACAATGTATATGGTAGCGAAACAAATGTAAGTCTTGCAGCGGAAATCGAAGAAACGTTTCGTTCATTTAGTTTTTATTTATTTATTACGAAATAAATCGTTCATAGAAATAAATATTGAATAAGAAAATGTATTATAGGTAAAAAATTTAAAAAATTGGAAAAACGACTGTTAATTAGTAATTAAAAAAAAAAGAAACGAAGTTTGAAATATGTTTTTTTTCAAATTCATAATATGAAAAATGCCGAATTCGGTATAAATCGTAAACATACATTTTTCGTAATCAGAACAGAAAGAGAAAATTAAAAATAAAAACGTTTTTTTTTAATGGAAAAAATTTGTTTACGAATTGCAGCGAACCCTCAATTTTTTATCTTATAAACAAAAAAAAGCTTAGAAGTCGTCTCGGGTACATAAATTTACGTATTTTAGAGATTCTTTTTCCTCAGAAATTACGAAAACAAAGTCTTTTTTTTTTTAATTTAGTTTTTCATTATACGTCAAAATCGTCAAAAAATATAAAGAAAAACAATGTATATTTTGCAATTTAGAGAAAAACTATCATTTTGTGTATTAACCACAATTTGAAATTATTTTACTTTATCATAAATAAAAAAAAAATCATATTGCACATTGCTTTTACCTATTTTTTTTTTATTCGCAAAACTTCCGCTACAGAAATTGCTTTATGCAAAAATCATTCGTGAACAATCAAAAAGAAATGAAGAATTAGTTTGCAAAGTGACTTTCTTTTCTCTCTTTAAGTACTTTATGACAGTTATAGGGAATTGACGAAGCGAAAAAAAAAAGACAAGTTGCAGGGAATGAACAGTTATTCGTTGGCGCATCCTGCGTGGATAATCGCGACGATAATCCGGTGATTATAAGAATATAAACGTGTATGTAACGGTCGTACATGGGCCATTCAACCGGATAACAGTACACGCGTTACTATCCTAGCCGTTGCTGTTCAAAACCGTGTAAGAGATATACTATAGAATTCTCAACGTATTTATACACCTTTTGCCTTTAGCCTTGGATTTTATCCCCTGGAAATGCAGGCGCTGAATATAGAGGCATAGAGAGAGAGAGAGGGAGCGAGAAAGAGCGATCGTATCGCGTCGCGAACGGCTAAGTATTACATAGCTGGAACGGTATTTCACGGTGTACCAGGTACAATGCACAATGATCCAATCTCGGAGCAAAGGTTTTGCTGATATAACGAGAATTTTTTTTTTTTTTTTTTTTTTTTTTTTTTCTTTTTTCTTATCAATTTATCATGAAAAATGTGCAAAATTTTAATTCTTTATCTCAAACACCTTTTTTCTTGTTAATTAAAAAAAGTTTTTAAAAAATGTCCCAAAATGATACTTTTACTGTTGCAACCACGAAAAATGTTGTATTTTTAAAATTTTTTATTTGTTGACCATATCGTTTTGATTTTAATTGATCTGTCGTTATTATTGATACTTATCGATGAGTAAAACGGGTATCTATAATCGTCTTTTTGTGGGTTTCGAAAAACCTACGATATTTCGATTGAAGAGTAATTTCCCATACGAAAAACGACGTGAAACATATCGTCATTCTTTCGATTTGCGATAAAAAAAAAAAAAAAAAAGAACTCGAAACCGAAATAAAGATTCATAAAAATAAAATTAACGGTGAAATTTTGATAAAAAATATTTTCCGGGGAAGTTATCGCGATATCCACAACGCTCATCGCACAAAAAAACTCTTTTCGTCATTTAATGTATTAAAAAAAAGTTATTTTGGAGTAAATTCGAGTAAAACTGCTACAATGCCTCTGACAAATTTTAATAAAAAAGAGAAACGCTAAAAATCTGCGATCAAACATTTTTTAAATTCAGCGTCTACACATATTAAATTATTTAAATAAAATTAAAAAATTTACCGTTAAATATTTTTTTTTTTGTCATTCGCGAATTTATTTTTTCGCATCGTCGATTTTTTTAAATTATTTTTTCGTACCTCTGTTGAGCAGCAAAGTTCTGATGACCCTTATGTAGATCCTTCCGTGTTTAGTTCTCGCGACGTGAAACAGGAATGCTGATAGATCACCGTCGCCCTCGTGAATATCGGTATCGGCGAGAACCTCGCGAAGCGCTTCTTCTCTCTCCTCAGGAGTACTCTCGTCCGGCGGACCGAGTTTTCTCTCGATGTAGTCGACCACTCCGACGTCCTCCCACAGTTCCTCGTCGTAGCCAGCGTCGTCGAGGGCGGTACTCTTGTTGCCGAGTCGACGCGAAGTCGCGTAGTTCGGTGTCTCTTCCATGGGAAAGACTTCCTCGATTTCCGGGATTTCCCAAATGTTACTGAGTTTTCGCGAGAGAGAGGGACTCGCGCCGAGGCGACGCGATGATGAAGTACCGGCGGAACAGGAAGTGACGGAGGACGGCGAGTACGAAACGTCGAGAGCCAACGAATCGAACGTCGAACCGCCCAACGCGATCGTCGTTCCTTCGCATCGCGAACGCAATTTTTTTTTCTCCAAATTTGTAATTGACTTTGAAAAATCCGGCTCGTCGGTCGATCCATCATCGTCCTCGCGAGCCCTACGGTACTCGAGCCTAAAGCCATTTGTGCTGCTCATGTCATAGCTCCGATCCGTTTACGATCGATTTATTTAACTTTCTCACGAAAAAAACAAGCAACTTTTTTTTTTTTTTTTTTTTTTTTTTTTAGCGTCGTTGCTACATTTTTTGCAGAGCTTTTTTTTTTTCGAAACTGAGATAAATTCTCGGGGAATTTAGATTCGAAGAAGTTTGGACGGGTGAGCGCGATGGCACACTTAGCTTAGCTGATGGTTGTAGACACTTCTTGTTCCTCGGCGTGGATTTATGTTCCTCGCGATTTGCAATGATGATTCGTTTATTTTTAGTACTCGAGTGCAATTTTTTTTTTTTTTTTTTACTATCAGTTCTGTTGATTATTCCGACACGAAGAAGAAGATTTCGATGCTTCACAGTCCAGTTGACACTGTTCGCGATCGTATAGTCGCTTTGTTTTTTTTCTTTTTTTTTTTTCGTATTCCGGGTCGTTCAGCCTCTTTTACTCTAAGGATCGAAAGGATAAACGTTGATTTTCTAAATTGAATTTTTCAGACTCGATTGTTTTTTTTTTTTTTTCGTTTTACTGAGTTTAAAACACTCGTCGAGGGTCGTTTATTTTTTTGCTTCTGGTTTTCGCGTTCGAAATAGTTCGATTTTCTATTTGCATAGATGACGATACGGAAGGTCGAGAACCGTCGATTTATTGACTATTTTTTCCGTTATTCAGGAAGTGGAACCGTTATTAGTATGGAAGTGGAGAAAATTCCACTTCCACCGGATACAAGCGAATCGGATGCGTTCGATCTTTTGATTTTTTTCTTTGTGTTTCGGGAAGCGGAGAAAAGTTGCGATTTCCGGCGAGTAAACATTTCATTAGTGGATTGAATCCATCGGATTTTTTTTTCTTATCAACGAAACGAAGAGGTAATCTACTTATCATAAAAAAATCGCAAATAGACTTTTTTATACGAATGAAAAAAATTGAAAATTAAAAAGAAAAAAAAATGAATGAAAACTTAAAGAAATTCTGAAGTATATCTCGAAGTGTCTCCAGATGATCCAATGCCATTTTTACCGACAATTCATATATTTTCTTTTTTAATAAAATGTTGGTCCACATTTTGCGAATGGTATCGAATGGTATCGAATGGTATCGTAAGGACGCAAACGAGCCCAACGCGATCGTAGAAACTTATTAAACGAAAGAAAGCAAAGTTGCAAATACTCGAGAAGCTTTGATGAAAGCTCTCAGTTACATTCCGTCCCGGTAATCCCTTTATAATGCCATCCACATCGCAGTCCGCGCTAAATGCGCTCTGAGAAAGCGCTGAACTCTGGAAGATCCGATTACAAAGTCCACACAAACTACGTAAAAGGTCAACGATCCTAGAGAACTCGCAGGTGCGCAATTTCTAACAGCAAACATTCCCCAACGTTACTAACCCGTCGTCACGACTTTTGATGCCTTTTGCTATCGAATGCACTCGTTCGCGAAGTTCACAGCGCATATATTCGCATTGTTACCGAACGTAAAAATCCGCGCAGCGAGGCTTCGGGCAAAAGAACACCGTGAAGAGTCGTGCGGTTACGTGACGCGTATCGTGTCAGTAAAATAGCGAGTTATAGACGAATAGAAGTACATAGAGTCGATAGCAATAGGTAATGTCGTGTTGCGTAGCCGGTCTCCATGCTTCACTGCTTATTGTTATGTTCCGTGGAGTTTTCTCGATGATTTGTTCAATCATAGTACGAGAAGCAACGGTGCATATCGCATAATCACGAGATTTAGAACAAAAAAAATGGTTCTTGGCTATCGCTGAATGATATATTTACCGGGAAATAGTTCAACGCGTGTTGGAAATACAATTATTATGTCTGGGAAGGTTAGAGGCTTGTAGCTGCAACTGTTAGGACCGCAGTAAATTGTTTTAGTCTACATCTTCTGATAACTCGGAAAGCGGGCGATTTATGAAAAATACCGTTAGGACCTTTTTGGTAGAGAATTTTTCATTCTACAAATAAGGTCCTATGCAAAAATAGCGGCGTCAGAGGGTTTAAGAACGGTTCAAAGATCGAGAAAGAGAGAGCTGATGGAAAAAAATGTCCTCATTTTGAAGATATGTGCATTTTTTCAGAATCGAGAAAATTGACGAGAAAAAAAGGTAATAACCTTTCTTGTAGATAATTTTGTTCTTTGCAAATAAGGTCCTATGCATATATACTGTTAGAGAGTACATGCAGGCTGCAATAACGGTTTAGCGATCGGGAGAACTGATGGAAACCACCCGGGTTCAAGGGAAAATGGTACTTTTCTCAGGATTAGCGGGATTGACGAGAGATATGCTAATGACTTTCTTTCATGTAGATAATTTTGTGCTTTACAAAAGAGGTCCCATGCGTATATATCGTCAGAGTGTCATTAATACTGTAATAACGACTTAAGAATCGAGAGCACCGATGGGAACCGTCTATCCAACGAAAAATGTTAGTTTTCTCAGAATCGACTTGAGTGACGAGAAAAAGCCTAACTACCTGTCATGTAGACCTTTTTGTTACCTACCAATAAGGTTTTGTGCATGTAGACCGTCAAAGGGTAAATTATGACCATAAATTACAAGAAAGATAGAAGATAGTGACGGGATGTTTCTTTTCGAAGGATAATCGTCGATTTTCTCAGAATCTGCGAGCATCTCGCAAAAAATGCTAATAACCTTTTTTATCGGTAATTTTGTGCTTTACAAATAAGGTCACCTGCATTTATACCGTCAGATGAAGTGCCACGTCGTCATTATACAAGAAATAGCCTATGAAAAAGTTTCGCTCCGACATACCAATCGTCGATAACTTAATCATCGATTTTCTCGGAACTGACCATTCCTAGCAACAATATCCTCATAACATTTTATGTTCGGAACAGATTGCTCTTCAAGAAATGTATCTTGCAAAAATGCCGCCAAGTACGTCACTGACGAGATAAAACCTCTCAAACATCTATCTTCTGTCCAACGATTTATCGAACCCTATTTTTAATTCCACATCGTTTCCGCGCGTCAAGTAACTCGTAAAAAAAAGATATTTAACCGTTTCAGCCTCGTCAAGTACAATGTATCCATTGTCAACAATCCTCATGTGTGCAACAATGCGCAATCGACAACTGGCAACTACCATAAAATCGAAGTGTTCGTGACGTAAATCCTTCGGCGTCGCGTGCGAAGCTTCTTGCGCACGAATGACCGCGATAATACGAATAATCGATTCTTATATATCCCCGACTTTTTGTTATTATCGTTTCGCAACAAACAACGTTGAGGTATGAAAATTTTTCAATTCGCAAATTGGAAATCTTTCGATGCGAATGCGTGACCGATCACGAGACGCTTGCCAGTGCGAAGCGTAACGATGGAATTTACACATTCATCCGCGCCTTCTGGTAAAAGTTGCCTCGTCGAGTACGACGACCCCGACGAGGCATTTTACATTGTTATCAACAACAAGAAAAAACCTTTGCAGAATGAAATGCTCCAATTCTTCTTAACTTCCTCGTGAATCAAGTTTTATGTTCAGAAAAATCTTTCATTCGATTTGTAATATATCTTCATGATTTTTCGAAAATATTTATTCACCTTCCGTGAAAAAAATCGCCGATTACCCCGAACTCGACAAGGCGCTCGCATTGTTATTAAAACAAAAAATTCGCGCAATGGAATGGTCCAATCTATTTTCCTATCTCATATAGCTTTGTTTTTCTGACTTTCGAAAGCAATTATTATTTAATTTATAATTATAATTTTTCGAATATTATTTTAATTATTTTCTTCTAATTGCTTTTTTTTTTTTCGATAATTCTTCACGAGAAAGGGAAAGATATACAGAATTTCAATTTTTTTTTTAATACGACGATGTTTTTTTTTTTTTTTTCTACTGCGAAAATATGCAAGAATTTCCTTTATTTTCAAATAGCTTTTCAGTAACTGCTACTACCCGCAGAGCGTTGGATTGAGGATGTCCGCATGAACTGATAACGGAAGTGGATGAAAGTACTCACGATGGATGGGATATGCGATAAGAGTGACGGAAAAGAGGGACAGAAACGTGGGACATAAAAGAACGACAAGTAATACAGTGTTGAAGAGAAGATAAACAGAGATGCGGGATGTAAAGGTTTCTCTTTTGAATACCAAAATAAAAAGTGGGAGTTTTATGCGTTTGACTTTGAAGCAATTTGATCTTTTGTCGTTTGTGACCTCGTAGCGTCCGAAACATCGAAAAAAAAAAAAAAATTCACTTTACGTGTCACAAACGCAGTACATCTAATTTTACAAACGGGTTATTTTAGCCCAATTTTTCGGAAAAGTTAAGTATATATATGGTAAAACCGGTTTTGTCCACTTTTGGACAGTATATTAGAAAGTGTGGCATTTTGAATAAAATAAAATTGAGTTGACGGTGAATTGATAATTTCATACATTTATACGAATACTTGCAAAGTATTAACATCGAAATGTTGGGAAACAACAATTTGATATTAATTTGTAGTGAAAATGGTCTCAATTGTTACGACGGCCATAACCGGAGCTTTTGTTGACCAATTGTGTGACAAAAGGCGATAATTCAATGATTATAATGAATTTAGATGAATTGAAGATTAATTCATAAAGTATTATTCATTTGACATCAAATGCGCGAAGGCAAGCGATCGTCTTGCAGTTTGGGAACTCTAAGATGAACGAAAGAAAGGGTTATGCCGACTACTACGCGTCGTTACGGCTGATAAGAGAAGAGCCACTGCGCGCGAGTCGCAAGTACAGTGGCCGGATCATTGCCGTGGGAAAGCGAATGGTCGCAAGAAAAGTGCTGACGATATTGAGATAAAATTGAATGAAAAAAAAATTGCCATGTGTTGGCATCACAAAAGAACATTTGAAGTTAGTGATTATTACAAAAATATGGGACAATCGTAATTTTGAGAGAAGCGATTTGTTATGGTGACTAATTCGTCTAAAGGGGGATTTTTGACTAAGCGATTAATCAATCCATTTTTTTTTTTACTTCGCGCAAATTTAGTGTCATTTTTATTGCCAATAAGAGTATTTTAAATTATGCAATTTAAATCATAAATGCAATATACGATTTACAATTTTTAGTTACACTATTGTAATTGCGGGAATTGAATTAAAAAATTCAATTTTTCGGAAATAAAAAATAAAATTGCAAAGAAGACAATAAAATGTATACAACAGGGAACACGTTTATTTATATTATTTTCCAGTTTAGACGAATAGACGAAAGAATGAATAAAAGTGAAGGAGAAGGCGATTGCCGAGCGATTCCTTCGTCCCGACTTTCTCTCTCTCTCCTTCGAGGGGCAGAGAGGGAGAGAGCTATATTATCCGGTGGAGGGTTCACTAAATTTAGCCCACAGAACACACTACCTACTTAGGACAACGTCGGTGATGACGACAACGACGACGAAGCGAGAAAATCGATGGGTCGAACGAGAGAAGGAGGTTGAGCTTCGCGACCTTTTCTTTATCGCCCTAAGAATTCCCACCGTTCCAGTGATATTTTCTTTTACTTCGTAAAATATGTTTTTCCTTAATGTTCATAACTTTTCACGAATTTCCTAATGTACCAACGTTACGAAAAGCTCGAGTCGATGAAGCGAAGAAACGATAATGAATTCACGAACGCTAATTCGACTTTACGTAAGTCACCAATTTCCGCGGTTTCTCCGTTATCTGTATTACACAATGCATTATGCACTACGAATAAATTATTGAATCGGAATTTGCATCGATAATAGAAAAATACGAAATTAATATAAAATCAGAATTATCTGTATCTACATTTCTAAATGTTTATTCTCGTGGAGGAAAAGAATTCTAAATTCCTTTTATTTTATTTTTTTTTTGCTCGAACGATAAAAATATTCCGAAACATCGAAAAATTGTATTTAATAAACGTAAGTTACCAAAATTAATGAATGATGCAACATATTATTATTTATGCTAAAAATCAATATTTTGGTTGGTACATTTTTTTTTTTTTTTTCAAATTTTGTAGGAATTTTAATTTTCTGACAATTTTTCTTGCGTTTCAACTTTCGTCAATTTATAGCTACGAATATAATGTTTAAGGACATTTGGGATTCGGTTCGGCAAGAATCGATAAATTAGCTTCCATAATGGTCCATTTCGTGAGATTTTACGTTTTTCGCAATCCCATCGGGTTAAAGAAAACCCCGGAGAGGCTAACGATATCGCGAAAAATTCGATCAAATTGTTTAAACTTTCACGAACATTTGAAGTCACGTCGGTACTTCATTACGTACTATTTTTATGGGAATTCGTCATGGTCTTGGAATTTTATGAGATTTTTAAAAATGCGAAAAATTTCCGTGATTATTCTAACCGTGTCAGTCTTCGAAGCTAACAATAAGAAAAAAAAAAAAAAAAAAAAAAAAAAAAAAAAAAAAAAACGATATAAATAAAATGTTCACATAGCTTTCTTTCTTCTTTTCCTTCGTTCACGAAGCTTTCTTCGCGAAGAATTCAATATCAATAAAAATACTTCCTTCGAGAAAATTCTTTGCGACTGATGTACAAAAAAAAAACGGAAGCAAATTCCAAATTTAATTTGTAGCGTTCTTTATTTTGTTGGTCAACTTTCACAATGAATTCGTTTCTAAAATTTATTTATCAACATTTTTTCTCAGTAACCGAGTTATTCGAATTCTTCGTTTCTATACCGCAAATTCTTCGGCTAAAAAATTCTTATCTATGTGAATAACATTTACTTTATTTTTATATCTAATTTGTCTCAAATTAATTCATAATTTATTTTACAGACGATTTTCTCTCAATAAACGGAGGAATTCTCAATTTTTCGGTTTTCATATAAGAAGTCATTGATTTTCTTAATTTTCATCTCAAGTTAAACTAAATGCGTTCAACACTCATGTAGCCATACATTTCTGTATTTTCTCGGAGTCTATATATCCTCATCACTTTATCTCAAGACTATCGAATGACTTCAAACGAGAATTGACATTAGTTACAAAGATTAGTAACTTTCACTGTCCCGATGCGACACTAATACTCGTAATCTGTTGTTTCAATTTTTTTAAAAATATTATCAGTTCGTCGGGACGTCCGTGTGACACAAGCAAAGTGAAAAAGTCATTGAGTGATTTAAAAAAAAAAAACAAAATATAGATACGAATCAATAAGCTTCCGAGGTTTTCTCTTGGCGCTCTTTCGATTTACTCAAAGTGCAGATATCGCCGGTACGGAACTGATACGGAACTGTAATTGGGTGAAGAATTATTGGAGCGAGTTGTGCGAAGCGAGTAAGGCGTTCGTCGTACCCACTGGATATGGGCTCCAAGACTCGTTTCAGTACGCTACAGTAACTTGAAAATTTCTCGCTATTTCGCTACTAGCGCTCTTCGGGGGGGGGGGGGGGAGTTCGGTCATTCATGCCAAGTGGGTCGTTGAAACGTTCCTTCCCTCTTATTCTTCTTCTCTTCTCGCGTATTTTCAACCGGCTATTATAACGCGTATACTATTACATATACGTAGAGTGTGCTAACACCGCATCGTTATTATATTCGTATGGATTTATGACAATCCAACACGGAACGAGAGACCATTCTCTTCCGAGATCGTCAGATTCCTACGCCGGAGATAATTAATTTGGAAAATTCGTTTTCTAAAATGTTCTCGATAGACGAATTTTCAAGCGTTGCTAATACTCCGCGATAATTCGTTCGTAATATTAGAAGCTTTCCTTTTTTTTTTCGCTGCGAATAATGATCCATTTGCATTTCATACAATTTTGTGAATAACGAATAGAGTTCGATGCGTTATTATTTTATGGAATTAATTATGAAACGGATTTGATGAAATCAAGAAAATCGTGAAATTCAGAGCGATTTTCGAATACTTTACAATTTAATAAAAATCTGAAAAAAATCAACTATAGAGAAGATGCTGAGAGGATTCATTTTTCATGATAATAATTCAAAAAATTATTAACAAAATAGTGAAAAAAATCATTGTTTAATGAATTATCCATAATTTCATCCATAAAAAAAATCAAATTTTTTATTTTTTTTTTCGAAATTTAGAAAAACTTCGTAAGTGTTACAAAAAAAATTATCGAATAAATTTCAGCTATAAATGATTTTTTTTACTAATTTGTTAATAATTTTTTTTTTTTTTCGCATTTCAGCTTTTTTTCAGATGTTTATTCCATTAGAAAGTTGTCGAAATTCTCTCCGAATTTCACGTGAATTGCACTCTTTGGAAATACACGCAGCGATACACACTCCATAAATTAACTTTAATGTGAATTATTAAAATGAGGAAGCAGCGTGAATATCACATTTGCTATAATTTGATTATTTTATAGGAGATCATTCGATTGAATGAAACGCTTTTATCGAGATGCTAAAAGAATAAATTATCCGTCGAATACAGCTGCTGGAAGCGTTCGAATAAATAGTCTCTTCGACCTTCAGAAATGTAAAACGTTCTTTCTGACGCGGATCTCCAATTATCGAGGAAAAAAAAAATAGTACGCGCATTCGCCGTCGAGGCAAACACAGGAGGGACTCAAACGTAGTATTATACTAATTGACTGTATACCCAAATGGAGCGCTAAAAGAATAAGAAATTGAAACGGAACACAATGGATCCGCATAATTACACTCTCCAGTAAAAGTGCAAAATACCCGAGTATTTCCCTTCTAATTTTAAATCATTAGACAGATGAAATTTTTTTTTTTTTTTTAATAACAACCGCATTACTTTATAAAAAAAATCAAACAAATATAAACGATTTTTAATTTGTTATTGCAAAAAAAAAAAAAAATTTAATAAAATTTGTATCGTATGTTGAATTTTCATACGAAAGTTCGGGAGAAATTTGTCGTTTTGGAGACTGAAATAAGTGCCGTAGCGACTGTACGAAATATTTGTAGGAATTTTTCTGTCGAAATAATGGACATTAAAAAATCGTTTTCTCCCGGTGCATGAAATTTCATTTGATCAATCGTCCGCAACCTGTATACAGGCTGAAACATCGAGGGATATATTTCGACGCACAGGAATGCCGCGAGTCGTCGACCGTCTCGCGTGGCTTCCCAGTCATCGCTTTTCTGATGCGCTCAACATCGCGCGCACACACTACACGCGTACGTAGGTATGTATATGTATTTTTATACACTACATAACCGATAGTATATCGGATTAACGGTCGCGTACAGACGATTCTTCAAAGCGACAGAGTGAAAAGACTTTACGATTGACGAGTCGGCGCGCGCGGCATTGTATGGCCCGACGACGAGAGACCCTTACGTAAGACGCACACTTGACTCATTCGAATATAACTACATAATACGAGAAGTGTTAAGAGTTTCATCGTGGGGGTCAGCCGGTGCGGTAGGTTCCGTTTCGGCAACGAGTTTCGCCGACGACGAAACATCGTTCCCGTCGACAAATCACAATCAAACAACAGAACATCGCGTTCTCTTATCCATACCGATTTTTTTTCTTGAATTTCAAAAACTCCAAAAAATTCGTCGTTAATTTTTTTTTTTTTTTTTTTTTTTCATCAAAACATTTTTTATGAACATCGATTTTTTAATCATTTTTAGAGAAATTTTGCTTTAATTTTTAAATTACTTCGAAAAAATGCTAATTTTTTTTTTTACTCGGAATTATCTATTGGCGATCGAAATGTTTGAAATTTTTTGAGTTGATTTTTTAAATTCATATCGATCAATATTAATTAAGAGAAATGTCGCTCCACAACATAACTTTGCATTTAGAATTCCGAAAGCTATGTAAACAAAAATTTGTCCCAAATTCATCGTAACCTCAAAATCATAATTTGCATAAGAAGTAGTTTGAGATTCTTGGCGTGAAATTCTTCATGAATAAAAAAAAACATCGTTCCGAATCGAAGATCGATCGACGGAATTCCGTTCGTTCCAAGTGGGAAACTTCTTTTTTTTTCCTCGTTAACTTCGCGGAGAATAAGATGAAAATGCATAGATACGATGAATTCATCGAGAGAGAGAGAGAGTTCTAAGAATAATAACGAAGGATGACGAAAAAAAGAATGAGAAGTTGGAGATCGAGAGTCAGCTGAAGCTGTAGGTATTAGATACCGAGAGGCGGCTCCGGCGTACGCGAGGGAAAAGCACGGAAAGAACTAACTGTGGAATGCCGTCCTGTCGGTTACCGAGGCTTCAGAACTGGATCTCTGCTTATTACCGTCATTTTTTCTCATTACAAAAAATTATCGACGAAAAAAAATAAAATAATATATATATATAAACATATTAAGAGAAATATTCGCTACAAAAAAAAAAATAAAAAAAAAAAAATCAGAAGCAAAAAAAATACGACCCTAAATTCTATTTCAATTTACAATTAAATTCAATTCAATCGTCTTACGTCTTCGAATCTGAGAAATTAAAAAAAAATTATCCACTTCGACTCCGAAAAAACTTTTTCACTTTTTTTTTAAATATTAAATTATTTTTCACTTCGTAATATTTTTAAAAATAATTTTTCACTGTTATTTTTTTCGCCTTTTTTTTTTGTTGTCTTATCACGGAATGTTGATCGAGCGACAAAAACTTCGTACAGTCGTCGTAGTCGCGTATCTTTATTTTTTTCCACGTTTATCGGTAATCGGCGCTCGTTTGTTGATAACACACGCGGCGAAGTTGCGCGCGCGCGCGCGTCTGTTAAGGGGGTTTCGCGAACGGACGGGTTTGAAAAACGCGACGTCGCGCACGGACGGATCCAACGTGACTGAGTTCTCGGACTGGACTCGGCTATCACGAGTTCTGGGTAGAGAAGGCGGCTGCTGCTGCTGTCGCTGGTGCTACTGCTTTCCACCGCCCGCAGCAGCAACACAGACACACATACCAGTCGACGAACCAGTCGTTCGCTTCGACCGAAGGGGAGAATGCGCTTCTCCGTGTACGAGAGCCGTACGAAACCAAACGGGATGTCCCACTCTCGATTAGCTTCGTTCACGTATACGTATGTATGTACAATTTTAACACTATCAACGCGTTTCGACTGTATGCTCGCGCATCTTCCAGGATAAGCGTCGACGCCCTGGATACAGAATTTATCTATGGAAGGGTTGCTTTCTGTAGGTCCTTTCTATATCACTACCAAGTATCAAATAGAGCTGCAGCTTTATTTCGAGACCGCGGATCAATCCTTTTCGACAAGCTGTTCATTTTCCGTCGTTTTTCATATATATTTTCAAGAATTTTTCTACTTTATCGATCGATTGATTTATTGCCGCAAGTATGAAAAAAAATTTAGTTAACAATTTTTTTTTTTTTTTTTTTTTTTTTCATTAATTTTTACATCAATCGAGAGTTACTTTCCAAACAGAAGAAAAAAATCGAGAGGATTGAAGTGAACGAAAAAATTAAAATTTTAGATCGGAAATAGGTTAGTGATCCGTCGATAGCTACTATCTTTAAGAAACGGTAAATCTATTTTTAGCTTTTTAAATTATCCGCGACGTACAGACTTCGTATCTAATCACAATTGTTGAATTTCAATGAAACTTAAATTCGTGTCAAAGGGTCAATGTTCGATTTACCAAGATGTACTAAAACTTAAAAAAATTTTGCAATAAAAAAAATTGAAAAAAAAGGTATCGCGCTCTCTTTCTTTTGATGAAAATTGGGAACATTCGCGATGATAAATTACACGCGAAATTCAGTAGACACAATTCTACGTTGATCCTGTTTTGGGTTATGAAATTTCTGCGTGACGTACCTGCAACTGGAGCAAATTTCGATCGCCGAAATTCTATTCGGCGGGACGTAAAACAAATTGTTCAGCGTCGGAATCACGGAGAGTTCCGGGGCGGTCCGTTTTATGTGTCCCCGGAATGTCCGTGAAAAAAATTTATAACGTTAATCGAAAAAAAAAAAAAAAAAAATTCTAAAAATACTACGAACGAGGTAAGCGATTAAGAGCGTTTATCTTGTTAACAGCTCGTCTAACGTTATTCTTACAAGAGACCTTATTTGTAGAGCATGTAATTCTGTAGAAAAAAAGGTCTCATGAATATTCTTCCCAGGAATCACCGTTTTCGAAAAAAATTATAATTACTTAATCTATCAAAAATTGAATATCGGAAAGAAACTCTTCTTGCGCCTATTCTTGTGAAATAACAAGTAACCCTTCATTCTACAGCATAAATACATATGACCTTAATTGTAGATCATTGAACTCCCGACAAAAAAGATTTCATACCTTTTTCTCGTAGATCTCACTGATTCGGAGAAAAACCAAAATTACATCAAAACAATGCGTGTCTTAATTCTACTTTCCCTCTTTTACGCTTCCCAGCAATTTACAACGACAACGCGCCATCTGGCGCTTTATATGCATTAGACATTATTTGTAGATTATAAAATTCTCTACAAAAAGGGTTGTAACGACAAACTCCATAAAACGAATAATTTCTCAATAAATCGCGTCGATAGCATCAAACACCTTTTTCTTCCAAAACTTAGTTTCACAACGACTTTCCCAGAGCCTGCAATATTGATTGTCAGTTGAAAACTCTTCGAAATAACTTCCCAGCTTTGGTCCGAACAAGTTTTTGAAAGTTAGAATGAGAAATGAAAAAAATGTCCCGGTAATTTATTTTCTTTCGTACCATCGTACACCGGAAATCTCCCGAGAGAGGTCTACTGCGGAGAGAAAGGTCAGAACATGAGTTCCCGAAGAAGATTACAAATCTCTATTCACAATATATCGCCCAAGACGACTCGATTCGTAGAGCGAGATAATGACCTTCCGTTGAATCTTTCTAATCACTTTCAAACCTTCCCGCCTCATCTCAACCCCCTCTCGTCCGCGCGTTCTCTCATCTTCTTTTTCATTCGGAAATATCTTAATGGATCTAAACGGAGAAAGTACCTCGGCGTGGAAACAAAAGAAGAGCAGGAGGAAAAGGTGTCCCTCATTGTTGATGCGACACCGGTAGCACCATCCAAAGGAAACGTCTACGGTAGCTATTTACTACTAATAATACTACTGCTACTACAGTGGAAACTCCATTGCTGCATGATTACGCCATAAGAGATAAACTGCGCAAATTGGTCATAGATTAGGGCCCTTCATTGCCGCTGTCACCATGTTATCTCCTTTAACTCTTTGTAATCCGTATTTGGATGGGACGAGTTACACATCGCATTGCGCTAAAGGGAACAATAATCATTTCTCGGGCTATTGGCGTAAAACTGAACCGATAGAAAGGGTTTTTTTTTAAAATGGGTTATTAATTCCCAATGCACCATATTCGACGCTCAGTAATTGTAAAAAAAAATCTGTTTTGTTGTAAAATTATTTCGTTTTTTTTTTTATTCTGAAATGCAAAAACCAACATTTTTTGTGGTTGAGAAAAACTTCTTTTTTTTTTCTCAAATTTAGAAATGGAAAACCAACTTTTTGTAAGGATTTCGATTAGCAGTGTCGATCAGCTGAGAAAAAAGATCAATTTTTTTCAAAAGGTATTAAATTAAAGGGTTAATACATGAAAATGCATTAACGGAGGTTTTACTGTATCGTCTGCCGGTAGTCGTAGTAATAAAAGCAGCTGATTTTTCAAGGTGGGTGAATGAAATTTCACTATCTTTCGTAGTTTTTTTTTTTTTTTTTTTTTCCTTTGTAATTATAGCCAACAGGTGAAGATTTTATCGTTTGCGCATGAAACGTAAATACAAAATCGGTTTGTTAATTTTTTAATCTCCGAACACTAACTCTGAGAATAGATTATTTTTAATCGCGGATACCCACGCGAAGTAATTTTTTTTTTTCATTGTTTTTATTTGTCAACCACGAGGAATCCTCCATCGTGCGAATTAACCGCGTGATGAGCTTCCAACGCGAAAGAAGAACAAAGTGATGCGAAGAAGTATAAGTGACTAACCGAAAGCGAATAGAGCGAACGGAGCCGCGGGCGTTACTTCGTTGTTATCGTTTTGATCACATTGTTGAGATTCTAACGGAGAGGGGAAAACTACTACGATGCTATGGGATTATTCTCACAGATCCAATGTTCTCTTTGTTTATTCCCTTTCTTTCGACGGAGAATTCGAAGTCTTAAAGAAAGCATAACTCTGGTTACGATTAGTTTCGTGTGCGCATCTGATACGAAGCGAGCGTCTGGTATAGCGGAGTGTTAGGTGGTAATATAATGAGCAGCCGGAGTCTACCCGCCCAGTAAGTAATTATTGTTGAGTGGTGATGCGAGACAAACAATCGTGGGATTTTGCCGGTAAAATTGGAAACGCTAACTGTTCAAGAGAGAGTTATTAATCTTAGATGAAAAATCGTTGAAATTAAGGGGTTCGAGAGTTTTACGAGTAATAGGAACGGAGATACCATTATCGTAAAATTCAGCGATAAATTAATACGAGAATTGCTTTAGTCGAACAAATTGAAAATACTTTTATCGACAATGAACATCCAATTTATATATATTTTTAGTTTTTGCGAACGAAATTTGCCATTCTGAAGCGTATCAAGAAAAAAAATAATAAGGAAATGTTTTTCCTCGTCATTTGTTGTTTACTGTTATTTGTTGAGTTTCCTATTTATTGTCCGTTAGTTTGCGATTTGCGACGTTTCCCGGAATTTTTCCTTCGATTCGAATTTCTAATGTCAAAAATATAATACAATTGACAAAAAATTTCGGTCAATTTTTTTTATTTAGGAAACTAAATTGTAATAATAGAAAGAAATATTTTCTACAGATCCGAACGTCAGACTTTCGAAAAACGTAATAAATTGTCCCGTTTAACACGATTTCCAGTCATTCGATAATAGTATTTGTTCGATTTTTCTTTTTTTTTTTTTTTTTTTTGCGTTATTCCATTTTATGTTTCGTCACGGAATCGTCACTGCGGATGCATCAATTTCTCATCTGCTGTCGTTTCGAGGCCATCCGTGTTTCCGCGATGAATTTCTCATAATTCTCGCGTCTCTTTCACGCGCGAAAAACTGTGACGAACCGTAACGAATTTGTCAAATTGAACGATTGGAAAGAAGACGCGTCGCAAGAATTACGCGAATAAATCGAAGGCTCGAAAGACCCTCGATGGACGTTCGATCATCGAGAATTTAATACGACACAGTACCGAATGCATAATTTCGTAAGCGGCGCGACAAAAGGCAATTTATCTTTTTTTTTTCCCCGTTTGTAGACCTTACAGATACGTTTGTCCGCAAACCGCGAAAGATATAATACACCGCATCGCATCGATTGAAACATCTGACCCAATTTCTGCGTTCAGGATAGTCGTCTGAAGACGAAGGAGAGAATTGCACTTTCAATTGAAACTCAATAGCGACATAAACGCGATATATAAACATATACGCGACATATGAAAAAAAAAAAAAAAAAAAAAAAAAACAGAATGATTGCGAGAAAAAAAGTACATAAGAAAAAATCGGTTTTTCTTCATAAATGAATGAAAAAAAATGGAATCATTAAATCTCACGCGATTATTTGTTGGTAATAATGTTTTGATAATCTGATAAATCTTCAGTTTAAATTATCAAAGATTATAGCAGAAGCGTAATTTTTTTTAAAACACGAAAATAAAAAAATAAAATTAATTAAAAAAAATAACTCATTTCACACGTTTTTATATTTGGATTTAGTAATTTTTTTTACGCGACCAGAACATCGGTGTGAACAATCAGTCGCATGAGATGTTTCAAAAATTTTTTTTTTATCGATAAAAAAAAAAGTAAAAGGACTTTTTTACTTAAAATTGGCGAAACTTTCTTTCAGTATATCGCAAGTAAATAATCGTTTTTTTTTAATTCCATTTCCGTGATTGGATCAACGAAAAAAAAAAAAAATTGCTTCAAAGGTGATAAAATTTCTACGGGACAGCGTGACGGAAAAATCATGAGAAGTATATCGATGAGAGAAAAAAAAAATTAGAGTCTCCGAAGCTCGTTAATATTTCATGCGCCGCACTTCCGGCAATCTCGACGTGCTCTGTTTTGCGCCTCTCCCGGAGTGTGCGGGTCGAGGAAAATTACAAGTTGAACGAAAGTTCGATACAATGCAGCAAAATGTCGAGTGAAAAATTTATTCGTCGCGGAGTAGAGAAAAAAAAATTTGCAAGACGAAACAATGCGAGAGAACTTCACGCTCGGCGGGATTCTCGAACGTTCGGCCGATCGTACAAGTTGCGATTGACCTATGACCCGAATAACAGCTCTTCCCATTGGTGCTGCGGCTGGCGTAAGCAGAAACTTAACTTTCACTGTTTTTTTTTTTTTTTTTTCTTTTTTTTTCTTACTTTTTTGTTTTGTCATTCTCCCTTTCGCCATTACATCTCTGTCGCGTAAAAAAAGAAAAAAAAAAAAATATCCGTTCGATTGCCGCAAAATTTATCGGTCAATATTATTCTTTGCGTAACGACGATAGGTGGAATCGCCACAATCTGAAATGTTATCGCTTATCGAGTCCTAAATGTCCATTGATGATATTAAAAAAAAAAAAAAAAAAAAAAAAAGAAAACGGGGAAAAAAATAACGCAACCGATGAGATCGCCGTTGAAAATACATTTCTGAGAGAAACAAAGAAATGAAAAAAAAAAAAAAACATTGCGACAAATAATAAATATCTAATGACAGTCATTGCGGGAGAAAAGAGCGAAGTGGAAAAAAAAAAAAAAAAAAAAAAAAAAAAAAAAACCAACAAAAGATAGAAAGGATAGAAAGATTGTCGAGGGAAAGGGGTCGGCGTAACGAGGAAACATGGAGTAGTAGGAACTCTCTGTGTCGTTTTTTTTTCTTTCCTTGCGCCAATTGCCAAACAGAGTGGCAAACTCTTACAATATGTACAAAACGTTGTTAATTACAATTATTACATTTGCAGTAATAATAAATAATAACAGTACTGATGTTGCGATGTAAATAACAATGAAAAAAAAAAAAAAAAAAGATAAAAAATAATTAGACGAGTTTCTGGTACGAGATATCGATAATCGATAATTATCGTCTGATCGATCTGTACGTGTAGCGCACGACTGGCGAGTCTGCAACGCGACGATTGATAAGAAATATATATTGTTTTTTTTTAATTCGAGATTAGAAGGCAGACTCGGGCAATCGATAACAGGATTCAGATAGAAAGTCTCAGTGGTTAACGGCGCCAAGTAAACGTTTGTTGATTTCGCGCGTTTTTTATTTTATTTTTTCGATGTATCGATGTCGTTATCGTTAATTTTTTAGGCGAATTCGCTTCACTGATTCTGTTGGTTGGCAGTGACAAAAGTAATTTTACCGTTTGAGAAGAGAAAATCCCGAAATGAAACATCATATCAAGTTGCGCCGTCGCAGTTGGAACTGCGATTCGAATTTACGTTCCAATTTATAGATAAAATTCGAATTTAATCGCGGAAACGAGTTGAACTGAAATTCGAAATGCATTTCGATGTCGCAATTGACCTCGAGGTCCAAAGTTTTAATTCTATAAAGGATACATTTTTTAATTATACTTTGCAGCGAAGTTTTATCTCAAGAGCAATCTGAAGTGTATAACGTACTTGGAACTGAAGTTTCATAACAAAATTGAGGTCTTTAGTCTCTTTAATCGCAGCACTCAATTTTTCTGGCGTAAAACGACAGCTTTTCATAAAAATCAGGTAGGAAATTCAATCTTAAGATTTTATGAAAAATTCAATTGAAAAAAAAAAGTCATCCAAACAATTACGATACTATTCGATACTTACGCGTTATCATCATTTCAAGTTGGAAAAAATTGCATCGGAACGTTTCGATGATTTGCGTAAAATTTTTATGTCGAGTAAAAAGAATCAGAATCACACGATGACGAGTCATTCCGAGTCTGCGTAGGCGTCAACCGAAGAGAGAAAAATCGACGAGTGACTTTTAGCTCGACGGTTAAACGCGCGGTTAATACTGATTCCTGGCGCAACGCGATCGCATGACGATTTTATTTATACGCTCGGAGAAGTGCGCTCACAGCAATGGCACGATATGCGGGAAAGCTATACGACGTAGCGTCGCGATAGCATTGATTCTCCTGACACTGGTTAATACGCGTAAATTATACGAATGTGAGAGATGTCACTCTATATATACTATATAAAAAGATTTCGCCGCTGTCGGCGTCGGTACCGCCGCCGTGTACAAGAATGGAGACGTAGCAATGGTCGCCTTAGCAACAGCTTCCTTAGCAACGGTTGCCTTAGCAACGGTTGCCATGGCAATGGTTTCCTTAGCAACGGTTGCCATAACAATGGTTTCCTTAGCAACGGTTGCTATAGCAATGATTTCCTTAGCAACGGTTGCCATAGCAATGGTTTCCTTAGCAACGGTTGCCATGGCAATGGTTTCCTTAGCAACGGTTGCCATAACAATGGTTTCCTTAGCAACGGTTTTGTTGGTTAGATTGGTTTTGTTAGACGGCCGCGAGCGCCCGAGCATTACCAAACGCTAGTATTAATATAAATACAGTGATTTGCAGCTCATATGATTAATCCGCGATATGTCGACAATCGGTAGGAATAAATGCGATTCCATATAATTTGTAACAGTGATAAAAATAATGAACATTTTTCTTTGTCTACACTTTCAGCCTCTTTGATGTGTACAGTTGAATTTCTTTTTTCGAAATGTAACTGATAATTGACGAGTAACAGAAACGAAAAATCAACTCACTGAAGTAGTTAAGGGTCTCGCGGATCTGGTCCGGCGAAAGCTTCAAGTCTGCGTCCTCGAGCCTCAAGGCAGGCGCGGGAACAAACCAGTCTGCGTTCTCGTATCCTGAAAAAGAAACACACGATAATAAGTAAGTATAACGCGAAATAATTATTACGAGAAGGAGATAACTTCGAGATTACTGCTTTTTGCTTCAACTCGATTTTAAGGTTTTACTTATTTGCGATCTCCGGTTTGTCCTTAACGTTGCGCATGAGCATAAAATCAAATTCGGAGTCGGAATAAAACTTGAAGAAGAAGTTGAATTCAAACGGAGAATGAAACGCAAGAAATTACGTTTGAAACGGAAAAGAATTTTGGACAAAAAATCAGATTTGAAAATAAGATGAATCGGAAGCAAAAAATTTATTTTCGAGACTCGGAAAATTATTTTTTTTAAATGAAGCTGTTGAGGCGAAACTAATCTGAAAAATAAAGTACGTAAAGTGAAAATAGATAAAAAAAAAGGAAATTAACAAAAATAAAATCATTTTTGATAAATTAACGTAAAATCAAATCTGAACGCGAAATGCGCGGTTTAAACGAAACTACGCGTTGACGATTGCCACCGGAAATCATAAACATTGGATACGCATACATATTTTCTGTTATTGATTGGAAAAATATATAGTTTGACATTGACAACCGGAAATTGCGTTTTTTTTTTTTTTATAAGGAAGCCATTGAATAAAATTCAATTACGTTTAACCCGACGACGAGGGGGTGCGGTTCGTCGAATAGGGTGCGGTGCTTGTGTCCTTCGTATTTTCGCAACTTTCATGTTAGGGTTCCGTGTATAATGTTACACAGCTGACGCGCGCCGCCAACATATTTGTCTTCCGTGTCCTTTTTTTTTACGATTAGTCACCGCTCTCGCGGTTTCTTTTTTTTTTTTTCTCCGTTTGACCCTTTCGTGGCAAAGAAGACCCTCGCGATCACCGATGGCGATATAAGTTCTCAATCGATAATTCCGTCTATTAAATTTCTTTATCTTTCTAAATTCGTTTATTTCTTTATTCGTATATCAATTCTAACAAAAGTGCACCAATAAAAAAATAGTTTATCCAATATTACGAAAAAAAATGAATCAGAAACGTTTTTTCGACGCATAGATATTTACTTTCGCTCTTTAAAAATATTATAAATAATTTTTTGATCGATTGGATGAAACTAATCGCCGGATAATTGAGTTAACGAAATTAATTTTTTTAATAGCAAAAGTAAGTTTGATTGCTTATTTATTCGACAACTTCGGCATTTTTTTATGAGTTTTTTTTTTTTAATTTTTTTGTATTGTTTAGACAAATTCGTTTAAACGGACGAAGAAACGACGCGTGACTGTTTCATTCGAATTAATTGTCTCCCTGTTATAGGCCTGAGATTGAGACAGAAGCCACGTGTCCGATCCCCACCGTCGGCAAAGATGTTTTCCCAAAAATAGAAACGGTGTCGTTAACACAAACAAATCGTCGTTTTCCTTATTGATTCCTCAGTAGGAATTTTGGTGTAAAAATCGATACCGAATCTTGATGAAGTTGAGACAATTAATGTATTGTATGTATATATATTTTATTTATATCCACACGATCGCGAAATAAAAAAAATAGCCATATCAATGGTTTATGTATTTCATAGATTAGCATCGAACGTCGCTGCTAATCATTGAAATTCACGGCACGCGAGCGTCAAATGAATTCGCGAAGAACACAAGTCGACATAATGTAAACAAAAGATCGTCGCCACGCGCGGCTCGATTGACATCAGCCTTGAATTTTGCGAATAAAAAAAAAAAAATAATGCGTCTCTCGATTGTGCGAACGAAGAGTGTCCATTTTTTTTTTAATATAATTTTCATGATCCCTGTTGATAAATACGGAATATAAAATGAAAGAAAAAAAAAGTCGATGAAACGGTGTGAACATTACGAATTTTCAGTTTTTTTTTATTTTTTATGTTTCATGTGCCGTTGATGAATATGAAATACAAAACAAAAGAAAAAATAATGTGAACGATGGATCAATGTAAAAATATCGAATTTAAAATTTTCTTTTTTTTTAATTTAAAAAAAATTTCGATTTCGAAAATCATTCACTGAAATCGTCGTTTTCAGGTTCACTTGTTTCACAAATTCACTTTTATTAAAATCACATTTTCGAACTTTGCAAAGTGTACTTTGTATTTTTTTTACTGTTTACTGCGTTTTTTTTTTTTTTCAAACTTCGTTACGTCTCGCGTCGTTGATAAATTAAAAGAGTAATTTTTTCCATTTTCCATCGAAGTTTTCGCGAAGTATATTTCTATATATTGGCACTGATGAAAACTCACCTTGAAACTGCGTGAGAGTGTCGGCGCGTAGACGGTACCTCGGTATCTGTTCCTCGAGTAAACTTATTATCTCCACCTCTGGCAGATCCCCTCCGCTGCACACCTCTGCGAAAATTAATAAGAGCCGCGCAACGCACAGCATCCAATAGTGTGACGTTAGAAAATGGAGATACAAGATACAGGATATTGCGTGTAAAACAGGGAGGAAAAAAAAACGAAGTCATGTCAGCAGCATTTGTTCCCAGTCGATATACATTTATACGAGAATAAAAAGGCCGTAACTTCCATATTAAAGTATACGAAATTCCGCCCTTTTTATTCTCAAACCATCGATATCAGTGTATCGCGTGACTACGAAACAGAAGAGCGTATATTTGCGGTCTCCAACCATAGAAAATGCGCCTTTCCGATTTCAGTCTCTTCATCTCGGGGCTAAAAAAACGGAAAGTCGTATGTTTGCGGTCTCCGATCATAAAAAATACGCCTTTCTTACTTCAGTCTCTTCATCTCGTGACTAACAAACAGAAAGGCGTATGTTTGCGGCTTCTAACCATAGAAACGACGCCTTTCCGATTTTCGTTAGCCTCGCGTTCTCGTGAATTTCAGAACAGAAGGGCGTATCTTTGATATTTCTAACCATAGAAAATACGTCATTTTGATTAACGTCACGCGATTTACGTGTACAAATTAATGTTATACTGGTACACTGGACGCGTATAATATAATATGATGTGCTCTGGCTACTGGTAACGACCACTTAGCCCGTCCACGCAGCGGAGTCGAGTGGAAACATCGCGATTATAATAAGATGAGAGAGAATAACGCGTGATATATAATTCTGGTAGCGAGTAAATTGGCTAATAGTTTTCAAGTATCTTTTTCTCTAAGTCTCTCTCTCTCTCTCTCTCTCTCTCTGACTTTGAAATATAGAATAATAGAATTGTTCCGAAGCACGCGACAAAGCCTTTTGCGCTAAAGTACACAGAGATACATAGCGAATATGACTGAACAACACAGAGATCTTATATCTCTATTAATTCTTTAATTTTTTCTTAATAGAATTTAATTTTCTCGACCGACAATTAATGAAATGACACTTATGTCTGCGCGTTCTCATGATGATTCGAGAACTTCTGAAGGGATTCAACGAGTTGACGAAAATAGAGGGTATTAAGTTTTAAGATTTGAAAAAAAAAAACACTTTGTTTTTGGAGGAAATATTATTATTATCGATGAATTTTAAATTAAATATAATGCCAAACGGCCGTAGATAAAAAAAAAAAAAATTTCAGAATTTTTTTAACCGAAATACAAATTGATTTTTTGTGAAAATTTAACGAGATAACTTTTTATTATTTATTTATTTGATTTTTATAAAAAAATGTTGATTTTTATTTTAACGAACACATCGTTTATGGGAAAAAAATAATTCTCGTGTGCCTTACGTTCTACGAAGGCTGAGTGACCCTCGACAACGAATGATGTATACGTATTACGAGATACTAAATTTACATATGATGCTTTTTCTCAGGTAAATCGACAGGAGGCTCGAGACGAATGTTCCCTCGCCGCTCCGCGACTACGGAACCTTTCTGGTTGCGGTGGTAGGGATCACTGTACGCCGTGTCCTCGGTATCACCTATCCAGTTACGGTATTAAATGCACCGTCCCCGAGAGACTATTACCCGATATGTCGGTTCGTGAATAAGGATCGTCGTCCGGTCGTTTACTCAAACGAGAAACCCGAGACACAACGTGCGCTACGTTAGCCGCATTTTGAACTCCTTGTTGGTCAACGTAATCGGAGTAATGCGAACAAACACTGCATCAGAGTACATTAAACTCTTCGCAAGTATAACGAATTTTTTTTATCTATCGAATTTTTATAATTATCCAAATTGGACGTTACCTCACGAATATAAGAACGGATTATGAAGTTTATGTTACGGATACATGAAAATTATGAAATTAACGAAATTTATGAAATTCATGAAACGTACAAAAGTTATGAAATCGATGGCCTGAAGGAAAAAAACGGAAATTTACCACTTTGGGCACTTTGAAATTTATGTTTCATTCGAATTTTCCAAAATTTATAAAATGTATAAATATTATGAAATCGGTCGCCTAAAGGTATAAATGTCATGAAATCGATGGTTTTACGGAGAGAAAGTGTAATTAAGAGTTTATAATCAATTTACCGCGAAATTCAGCTCCGCGGATCGAAATTTATGGAAATCACGAATTTCATGTAATTGATGAAACGTTCGAATTTTTTTCAAATTTATGTATGAAATACCGAAGCTATTTGATAGGATTTATAAAATTGTCGGAATTTATGAAATTTACGAAATATATGAAATACTGAGAGTACAGTGATCCCTGACGACGTGAAAGGTCTGATGGAAAATATTAGTCTTAACGTTCACATCGTGAGTGCGCGAAGGCATTGTCTATGCGCATCAATTTCGTTACCGTAAAGCGTATGTATACACGACGTTCGCTCGTATCCTCCAATCCTTCGAATCCCCACTCCCTTTCGCACACAGAGGATAGATATATTACGCGCAATTACATCGCGTAATTGAGGTGTGAAAGATTAGATTCATTAAGCACAAGCGACGCGAGTGCGCGAGAAGAAATGCAATTACACTGCATGGTCTACAAAGTTTTTCTTCGCTATTGCAACGATTTTAATACTAAATTAAGAAGATTCTTCGCAGCTGAGTACACTGTAATTATTATTAAAAAGAAAATACAGCCCTACGAGATCCCTGGTGATTGTTATAATGAAAAAATAATTAACGGAACATCGCGAGTCAACGAACTGCTGCTTCGCGGTGCATCTGCGACGATTTGCTCGACGAGCTAATGATCCCTGCGGCGAAGGAGATTGACGCGATTAGGCTAAATTATTATTACGCGATAAACTTTAACAGTTTTATCGGGAAGAGAAGAAAATTGCAAAGGGATCTGCTGCGCTGAACATTTATCCGGACGGTTCGCGAGGCGATCGTTTCTAGTTGCCGAAGGTAATTCACACGAAGCGAACGCTACTCGGTGCGCGGGCAGCACCGGCCTGCTTTAGATTGTACAAAAGGTAAAAGAGGTTTCTTCGTTATCGCTCTTCGAATACGAAGATGTTTCGCTTCTCTCGATAAACATTTTTTAACGCGCGAAACGTTGCACTTTGAGTGACCGATTTGTCATCGTTTCGTTTTTTGCACATTTATCGAGGAGCGGGAAATTGGAGAAACATTGGATCCGAGTGATCAAAATGTATTTTTTTTTTTTCGAAAAGGATGAATTGCCGGTTTTTTTTTATATTTCATCCTGAAACCAATTTTAAAAGAATTTTGTTTACGATCTTTTTTTAATTTTTTAGTTTTTTTAATTTTTAACTATAACTTTAATTTTTAAGAGATTTTTTAATTATTTTTGGATCTGAAATAATTTGTCGATATTCTTGGGGCACTCGACATTGCCGTCTAAAATTGTATTAACGACTTTTTGCACTCCTGGTAATTGAAGTCCATTTAGCTATCAAGTTGTCTCACTTGACGGCGAACGATCTTCTTATATACGCGAAATACAGTACACGCGAGCGTAAATATCCACCATTTCTTTAAAACGCTGTATCTCTTAAAAGAATCGATTAAACAGTAGCAAATTTATACGAGAGCTTTGAAGACTTGATGCGTATGTTCGCGATGTTTTAACATTTTCTTTGCATATCTTTACCTCATACCTTGTTTCGCATTTCAAAAAGTTACTCCGTAAACGAAAACACTTTTACGAAAGCCTTTTTTTTAGCCTTTAAAGCTTTTTTTTAGCCTTTAATTTTAATCGGCTCCTTAAAAAATTATTTAATGTCCATGAGATCTAAAAGAATTTATAAATCTCTTTAAAAATATTTTCAATTTTTGTTTTTGTACATTTTTTTTAATCATCTTTCGTAAATACGACGCTGTCGTCGAAAAGATTAATATTAAAATAAAAAGCCGATTTTTTTTTCAAAATGTCTTCCAGCACATTATTAGTTTTCTGACGCGTCGTAAACTTTCTAAAAAAAACCGGAAGACGAAAGTCAAAAAAATGATACGATTAATTTTCATTGATAACAATTATCGGAATACGGATTAACGGTAATATTTCGAAAACCACTCAAAAATATATTTTTTTTTATTTACCATCTCGCCACTTGCTGAGAATAGCTTGACGACGTTTTTCCAAAATGCCGTTTTGTCTTCCGGGACCCTTGGGCCTTAAAACGCCCGGCCTGACAGCGTGCATTTCTTCAACATTTCTGCCCTCCCGATTGTTTATTTATTTATTTTCATCAGTTTTATCACCTCTACGATCGATGATATTTTATTAGGTTATGTAAAAAAAAAATTTATATACATCGCTGCATCGGGTTTTTGTTTTTTTTTTTCTTTCTCGCGACTGCAAGTTCAACGATCCTAAATGACAATACGGCGGTCGGTGTCGCTGTATCGTCTTCATCGATTCTTTTCGAAAGCACAATTGTTCCCTTTCGATCGTTACGTTTTCGAGTTCACGATTAATCCAACTCCGCGGGCGTTTCGAGGATATCGTTGCGTAACATAGACACACCTACTCCCACATATACACGTAACGCGAGCGGTGACCGAGTTAGGCAAACGAATTCGCGCTCTAAAACCCGCTACGATGACGAACCTACGACGACGACCTGCACACGACTAAATTTGTTCGGGTTTATTAATAACCATTCGCTGTCTCTCTTGTTGTTACTATTAAAGCTCATCACTTGAGAAACGATTACTAAACTTCCATTCTTCTTGGCGTAACGCACGCACGCCCTTCGATGAACGATAGTGATAAAAAAAAAAAGGGTTGAAGAACGAGATTTTTTTTTAAGCCATCATTTTTTAAGTTTTTTCCGCACTTTTTATAAATTTAGATATTTTTTTCTTTTTTTTCGAAAGATTTTTTTGAATTAATTTTTTTTTTTTTTTTTTCGAACGTTTTTGCAAGGATGATTTATCGCCTCGATCGCGTTCGATACTAAGTCTCCTAACCGTGAGCAACTCGGCGAACGCAAGAGCGCAAGAGCGCCGTTATGTGTGTGTGTGCGGATCCCCCGTATAGCGTTTGGATCGTAGAAAATAGAAACGAGGGTTGGACGATAGCCAGTCGGAATTGCCGGGATACCAAGGTGGATCGATTATACTATCGGTTACGATCTTTTCCGCGAGGCGTTGTATTCCGTCGCAGAGGCACACGATAAACGGGGATAAATCATCGCGAGGCAAACAGATATATAAGGATATATATACGCGAAACTAGAACTCGGGGAAACATGCGATAAAAAAAATTAATTTTCATAAAAATTATTATTATACTTATTTCCGTTCGATAATAGATATTTGAAATTAATATTCACGGTAAGTATTTTTCTAAAATAATTTTTGATTAATCATTTTTTTAACTTTATTGATAAAAAAAACGAATCAATGTATTGCGGACAAAATTTAAAAATTATTTAAATTGTGTAAATCATCTGAATTAAGTATCAGAGGGATATATGCAATGGTTAACTATAAAAAAAGTATGATAACTCATAAATAAAAATTCAATAAAAAATATACAAAAATAATCAGCACATCTTATTTTTCATGCAATTCAGTAAATTTATTCGTATTTAAAGGATTTGCAAACTGTTTATTTAATTTTTTTTTATTCCTATCATTGTCCTGATCTTGAAAAATTGATTGAAACATTTTCCGCACAGAATAAGTCTCCCAAATAATAAAATATATCTCTCCAAGTAAATTTATAATTGCGTAAAAAAAAAAGAAAAAAAGATTTTCACTCGACGCCCATTCGAGTCTTTAAAAATTCATTAGTCCAAAAAAAAAAACTATTCGACAAAAATCTTACAGATCTCCGCGAGTCCGAGAGTTCAGAATCACCAAATTCGTTCGGATAAATGCATCCGATTGATTGTAAGAAAATGTTCATTGAATAAAAAAAAAAAAACGACAAGCAAAATATGAAAAAATAGTACGGATTGCGTTATGGTTCTCAATATAATATTTACTACAACAACGACGACCACTGACGTTAATGATGATTATGATTGCCCGGTAATTTACCGCCCGGTACCAAGAAGACTACGATGATGATGATGATGATGATGATGATGATGATGACGCGGCTGATGATCGTAATGATGATGGTTATGATGATGAGAATGCGGCGGTACATTATATAGGTGTATAGAACGTATATACAAAAGCCCCCTATATACAGAGGAGGATACCAAAGAAACGGCGGGAGCCGCGCGCGCGGTCTCCCGAGTAGATATACAAGTCGCAAAGGAAGAGGACCCGAGACGCAGCACCCAGACGCAATCATCATTTGGCTCAGACCAATGGGAAACACCATAGTAACGTACCAAACGTGAACAGGTGAGAGACGGAAATATGGAGCTACCAAGAGAATAAATAGAGATACGCTAACGACAAGAATTCTTCTTCTCTCCAAAACGTTATAAAACACGCGGACGCTACCATCAGGAAGACAGTTTCTTCGCGTACGTTTCAGCGAGTATGTCTCGCCAAGTACATACGTACTTCTTTCTTACAGTTTTTTCCATCGTTTCGAAAAGAATTCGAAAAGAATTCCGCGACCGCTGCTGACGGATCATCGAAGAGTTCTCTTTCACGGATTTCACGGAACTACGAGAGTGAAATAGGGATTTTTTTTTTTGCTGGAGATTCACATCGCGAAAGGTTTTATTTTCTGAAATCATTGTGAGTCGAAGGAATTCGCGATATTTGAGACGTTTTTGGTGCATTGAGACATTTTTTTTTTTTTTTTTTTTTTTTTTGTCATTCGATGTTTGGATTTTGCAGGAAACAATGGAAGTGAAGTGCAGAGAATGATGAAACGATTCAGTTTTTGCTTTGATATTTCTTTCTGTTACTTTTTATAAGCCGAATAAATTTTCACGTTTATTTGAGATAATTGTGGGGAATCGACGAATAAAATTTTCTCGAGGTTGAGATTTGATAGTAAATAAATAAAGTGAAGTGGATGATCAATGAAGTAATTTAATTTTTGCTGAAAATTGAACTTTTTTTTTTTTTTTTTTTTTCGATACCTTCGTCAACGCGAAAGATTTTTCACGATATTCAAGACGTTTATGGTGAATTAAGGAAGAATTTTCTTTCGATGGATTGCAATAAGGATCGCGAATAAATAAATAATAACAAAAGTGATGTGGAAAGTTCGATTAACTGTTTGAAATTTCTACCGACACGATTACGATGTGAACTTTTATCGTTGGAACTTCGGAGGGTTCCAGAGACAGAGAGTTGAGAGGAGAAAACATTTTTTTTTTTTTTTGTGAAAATTGTTCTTTTTATTAAAGAAAATTTGTGAATAATTTTCGTCTGGATTATCAAAGAGGTAATTTTCACCTACGATATCGTAATTGATTCGTAAGTTATTGTTTACCGGCGAATTGTCGAAAAAAAATAATTGTAGTGAATTAACGATAATATTAAGAATTTTCTTTTGAGAAATTTCTTTTTATTGTTCAACTAATTCGTCGATATTTCGTGCGGATCGTTACACGAAACAACGCGTAATGAATTTCCCTTTGTTCCCTCATATTTTTTTCTTACCACATTTCATTGCCGAACAGATACTTAATGATAAACAATCACTAAAAAAAAAGTACACGTTGCGTTGAACGCGTCTTCCGTACTTCTCGTCAATTTACGCTATTATTAGATATTTAAAAAAATGTATCCGAAATTTATAAGAATTTTATGAAAGTCATTCGCGATTAAAAATTAACATTTAAACTAATGATTCGTAAAAACAATCTCAAAGTTACGATTCCGGGTATAAAAAAAAAAAATAGCTTCTCGTAAGTTGGATATCATTTTTTTTTTTTCAGTTTAACGTACGAAAACAAAATTTGAAATTTATCAGAGGGTTAAGCGACTTACCCGTGATGGTCTCAGCGTCCCGGGTGCTAGCGGAGGAGGTCGCTAGCCGATTACGCGGGGCCCTGAGCGACTGTAGCGTAGCCCTCGTGGACGATGAGATTTTCAGGGTGGTGGCGGATGGCCGGGCCAATGTTTCAGGCCTCGTTGGACCCACATCCTCCACGGCGGCCAGCTTGGACGCTGTGGCGACGAGCGGAATCGTCTCACCTTCCTAAAAATCGCGTATAAAAAAATCCCAAAGCCGTTCATTTCATTTATTTAATAAATAAATTCGCAGAAAAAATTTAACGCTTTAATTGACTTTAATGACTCAGAAGTTACAATTGTTTCGTAAAAAATCCATTATTAATTAATTAAAAAAATTACATTATAGTAAAGTACTTTGACTCGCGGTATCCGAAGCTTTCATAACTCCCCGAAATAGTGCTGAATTTTGATAAACTACAATTTATCTATTTAATGGTCTCATTAATTATTTTATTATTTTTTTGCATACATAAAGTATTTTTTTTTTTCATATGGTATTGAAAAGAAAAAAAAAAGTCGAAAAAAAAAAATGCAAAATTTTCAAAGTGAGGAAATCAATTATTAATTAACAATCATATAAAACGTATGAAATCGTTGCGAATTATCGAGGTGCATAATTTGCCAACCGACAAAATTCGCAAAACTCCAATCGTCGGTTCGTTGGCACGCAAAACTGTGAACAGTTGTTCTCCGTTTCTACACACTAAAACTTCAAAACCTCAAAAGTGTGTCTATCTCTCGGAGGCAATGAATTCTAAATATAATTCGCGAGATATCGGAGCGATCTATTTAAATATCATTCCGCGTTTGTTAACGAAACAAATAATCGAAGTCTCGAGACGAAGAAATCGCGTCTATAGATCGAAACGTGAAAACTCGTAACACGAGATTGCGATCGTAGTGTGTGGGAACAGATCAGAGTCATTCGATTGCCGGTGAAGTAACTGTGTACGTGCGTTTGTGTGCGAAGAGCGCGTAACGTTACGATAACACGTGGTCACTCGCCGGGTCGCACCGGGGAAAAACGTGTTCCGAATCATGAATGAAAAGTGTATATTCTTCAATGGCCTCCTGTCTCGCATCTCAACCTCTTAACCATCGCACCCAATCCTCGCTACAACTATGCGTATATATATTTAGAATAAATCCGCGTAAAAATAGATCACCTGCACGCGAAGCACTTCGACGAGACCTTGTCGTCGCCGAGGCATCGTTTGGCTTTTGGGAAAACTAACTGGTCGTTAAAAGAGATATTTCTCTTGCCGAACTCCGTTAACGAGACAAAAATCGAGAAAAACAACAAAAAAAATTAAATAAAAACTTTAATTTTCCTTCGGCTAATATTCTTGCGTTTCCGCCCGATGTATTTTTGCCACAACTCCCGAAATTTCGAGTTCGTTGAATTTTAATGAAAAAATACTACGAAATTGGATAATAAATAAATAGTTGTAAATACGAAAAATTGAACCACTGAGTTAAAAAAATATTTCGAGCGATTTCAAGTCCGGAAGACAACGCGAATTCTATACACACACGTCCGTCGCCGAAGTTGGCTTCACGGGTACTGAAGAATATTTTTATTGTAGTCTCGCGTCGGTTAAGAATGGATTAACGAGAGAATCGAAGCTACCGAACGGAAACGGCAAAGGCAACAATGCTTTCGCGATTGTAGTTTGCGATCCGTGTGAAGAAAGGTGTAAACCGGTAAATGAAAAACACGTAATAATTCGTTACACGGCGTCAGAATTTCATTGCATAATTTACAAATTTGATTTACCGACTGCACTCCGGGATAAATCGTGAAAAATAGGGAAAAATGTTGGAAGACAAAAATTCTTTAGCAATTTAACTTACCGACTGTTCTCGAGTCGTGAATCATTGAAATGTCGGTACATTAATGGAGAACATTGTTCGCTGGTCGTCTGGATAACGAGATTAACCGGGGTCAGTCCCGATTAAGTCGTTATGGTCAGTCAGTTGTGTCCGAACGAATGAAAACTTTACCGCAATTGAAAGGAAGTCTGTGACTCATTAGCTGCGTTTACCTGTCGTCGTTTTTTCTAGGATTTCCGCTTTTAATTAGGTTTTGCATTTTTTTTTACATGCAAAAACATATTTCAACAATTGTTATTATTATACTTCGATAATTAGATGATACTGTTCACAACTGCTTATTTGACCCCTTTAAGGTTCGTGAAGCGTAAAAAACGCGCAATAAAAAGTCGTGCGATTTTTGTTTCATGACGCCGTTATGTCGCAAATTTGAAATAAAAAACAAATCAAACTGTTACAACTCTAATGTGCTTAAGTACCTTAAGGTTTTGGAGAATCCAACTTTTTTGTATGACATTTTTCGCACGAGATGTTAATTTCGTGAAATAGCGAAGGGATCAATACTTCGCATACGCGGACGATACCCTATAAGGTAAATGTGCCGTTATTAGCCACTGTGCCGATTTTTCTTTTTTTTTCCATAGTCGCATTTTGTTTTTTTGAAAAAAATGGATGAAAAAAGTTTACGAAAAAAATAAATGAAAAAAAAAAAAAAAAAAATGTATGATAAGAATTGCTTTCGAACAGTGCAACGAGAGGCTGCAGCATTTATATGAATTTGCGAACACAAACGCGTTAACGATCGCGAGGTACAACCGATAAGCTCAACAGATGCTACGCCATGTTTACACAAATGGTATTCCGTTGTCGACCATTCGTCGAGAAATGCGGATACACCTCATGCAATAATTTCGTAAGAGTTCGGCTGCAATATTGCTGCAACTTTGACTTTCAGCAAAGTTATTTTTTTCAAAAATATTTTATCGATTTGTACCGTTTTTTTTTTTTTTTTTTTTTTTTTTTTTTACGTAAAACTCTGCGTTGTTTGTTTCGATTCAAAGTATCGAAGCTTCAAAAATAATTGAGTAAATGGTAAAACAATTTAAGAAATTGGAGAATTCTTACGGCCGTCTAGCGTATCGAATATCTGCATGGTGTGTATAATTTAACCGCTTCTGTTTTCGTGAAACTCTCAAAGACGTAGACGAGGCGCGAAACTTTCTTCTGTGTCTCGTCGTATTCTCGAAATAAACCGCCCCTCGTTCCAATGGCGATGAAACTCGAAAGGGGCGAATGGAAGATGAAAGCGAGAGATGCGAGGCCCTCGGTTGAGATTATTTTACGCATAGTCGAGGAGAAGTGAGAAATGAAAAAGCGAAAGAAACGACTAAACTAATGCGAGGCACGCTGAGTGTCTCGTGGCGCGGCGCCTCGCCGTTTTTCTCGGAGATGACGCGGCACCGACGACGAACAAGAGTCATCCTCGTCACGTGCGTCGACCCCGCAACACATCTCGAGACGTGAGATTCTCGACGCATCCGTTCATAGACGAAATTGGATGTGGCGAGAAGCAAAACGAGTGAACGGAATGGCGTGAAAGATAAACCGCAGCCGCAGCCAGACGGAGTTAGTTAGCAATGCAAAAACGTCGACAATGATATCGAAAAGGGAAAAAAGGACATTGAAAAACCATTCGAGGAATGACAAAAAAAATTTAAGGGAGACGCAGAAACGTATATGTTGCCTTTGAGACAAACGGGACATTTCCAACCCCTTTAAAGCAAACAGCGCGATAAATGGTTGTATGCGACAGCAATTTTTTTTTACTCTTTTTTAAATATCTATACACTTCGAGAATTTTTTTTATTTTTTTCAACACTTTTGTGTCGCACGCTACATTAACTTTAGAATGACACAACTGAATCTGAAGACCGGATGTTTTCATCATTGCAAAACTTTAACAAAAATTTTTATTTTTAAATTTAATTGTAATGAAATTAAAAAAAGAAATCGATCGGCTTATTTAAACCATCAATAAGGACAAGTCGCCGAGGATTGCCAACGTTATTATAATTTTTTTTTTTTTTTTTTCTTAATCAAAAATACGATGAATTTCTACTGGAGCGCGAGGAACACGAGAAAAAGTAGTAAAATCGAAGCGACAGGACAGACAAAAAGTTATTTTTCATATTTACTTTATACTCTGATATAAAATTATTATTGATATTTACTACATATTCTTAAAAAAAAATCAAAAGTTATCGAAAAATTTGAGTTTTTATCGAGCCATTTTTTCCCGAATAAGTTTTACAATTTTTATTGTAAAATTTGTATTATAAATTGAGATGAAAGATTACATTCAGGAAAAAAAAAAAAGACGTTGAGTTAAAACTTTCACGTCACCTTAAGCCCGCGGAAACGTGTTGTAATCACGAGTTTCGCTGATAAGAAGAAAAGTGTGAGAAAAAAAAAATCGATAGCTTATCGATCGGTGGAACGTTCACCTTGGACACGATAAGAAAACGAATCTATACAGCGCGAGTCTGGATCATCGATTGATCTTTTCGTGACTAATGAATTTCTCCTGAAGGGAAAGTTTTATTGTGAGATAAAAGAAAAAGTAATGAACCTCATGATGATGCAAGAGACTCGATCCTTCACAATCCGATTGATGTTTGCACATTTGTAGTTCGTATTTAAAAATCCAGAAGATCACATTAAATGAAATCTTGGTCAATGAATGACTCCACAGTCGCAAAGAAAGAATTTTCCGACACTCCTTATCTTTCTATTACTAATCGATTAATCGAACGAACACTTTCAGGAACCGCGACACGACACGAGATCGCACATGCAAACTCCAACTTCGTAACTCCGAGTACTGACACGATAACTCGTATCGTTAACGATTGATACGACTGGTGCGAAACTGCCGAAGGATCATTGATTTCATTGGGAGTGGGAGGTTTCCTGGCTTTCTCGCGACGACGACGACGACCTCGTCGATACGTTTTTGGTCGTGATAGGCGTCACGTACACACCGATCAAAGACATATTTCAGCCTTCTTTCGCATTCGTTTTTTCGCATTCGTTTTTCACGGTCAATTTCACGGAGCCATTAATTTAAAGTATATTTCATTCCGAGACTCATTCCGCTACACAAAGATCCCCACGACGACAAAGCGCACCGATACTTACGTCGATACATATACGTACTCATACCAGCGCACACAGTTAGCGATACAGACACTCGGATAGTCGCGCTGAGGCATGCGCAGAATCCTAACTAATACTCAGAGATCCTCAGAGATAGTCGGAAAGAAACCCTCATAGATACTCGCAGAACCTCACAGATACTCACAGATCCTCATAGATACTCGCAGAACCTCATAGATGCTCACAGATCCTCATAGATACTCGCAGAACCTCATTGATACTCAAAGACCCTCATAGATACTTACAGATCCTCATAGATACTCACAGAACCTCATAGATATGTAATTACAAACCCTCACAGATACTCACATTCACTTCCAGATACTTACAAACATTCATAGATCCTTGCAGTCATTGGTAGAACTCACGGATGCGCGTGAACCGTCATAGATACTCACAGATACACTCCGATTCTTACCGATTCTCAGATACTTACAAAAGCCTCCAAGAATACCGCCCGCCATTGGCCCAATGCTAATTATTAAATTATTCTTACGTTGTCTTTTTCTTTGAGACCAACAAAATTCCTAACCTCCCCACTCGACGTACCTAATTCCGATACTTGTGGCAAATACTTAAATTCAATTGGGTGCATACGGCGACGAGTCGGTATATCAGCTTTTATGACTTTACAACGTCAGATCGTCGATATCTCTTCGATTGCTATGCATACGCGTGTAAATACACTTGCGTCAGCGAACCGAAAGCACCGTCTGGCAAACGTATGTTGCTGCATCGTTGCTCCTTATAGGTACATAATCGTTGGAAAACCGTTCAACCTGATCTTTCATGAGGTTCTGTTTATCTTTTATTTCCTCTCGAACACATCCTCCGAAGTGACCGCGTAACTTTCAGCGCTTTAATTAACCGCTCAGGTACGTGTGATGTAAGTCTACGTTCGCGCATTTTCGACTAGTCATTGCCTTCAAATTATCGGTTTAACTACAAAATTAGAATGGTAATGTAACCTTGAAGTGTCGTTTCTTTGATGGGTAGAAAAAAATGTTAACACATTTGTCTATCGTTGTTAAAAGCAAAGGAGATCAGCAGTGTACGTGACCCGCAAAAAATCTCCGATGCGCGATGTCTTTTCCATCCCAAGAGTTTTTTTTTTTTTTTTTTTTTTTTTTTTTTCGATGTTATGGACGATTGAAAAATCTGTAATCATTTCTTTGGTACGAATTCATTGATATCTGATAGCGTTATCGCATCGACGTAATTTAGAAAGGTGTGCGACAATGTTTTTTTTTTTCATTTATATATATTGCGTGAATGATAAAAAAAAATATGAAGCTCTTTGAACAGCTTGCAAACTTAAATTGAAAAAAAAAAACGTTTGAATTTCTTATTGAGAAAAGTTCTGTACGATATCTCTGTGAAATTAAAAATAAAAATTTGTTCGGTTTCTACCGTTTGTATCGTTTCGTTGTCATCGTTATCGTAGGTCTGGGAAAGATAAGACGATTTGTCAAAAACTTTCCGACTTTGACGGTTATATTGGGAAGAAAAAATTTCCGATTCCGGTTTTTCGCATGAAAAGTTTTATGTTTTCGACGCGCTAACGATATTTATATTTGAATATTGAGATTCACGGACAATGCTGCCTTCGTTATTCCACGCGGTTTGTGAAACTCTCGTCGAGGTCGACCGCTGTCTCGTGTGTCGTGTTCGATTCGATATCGATAAACTCACGACGCGTGACCGCGTGGATTTCCTCGGAAAAGCGATCTGCTATGAGAAATTCCTCCGTTACTAACCTTAAGGGGGATCGCAGTGTAATACCCTTCAGGTTAATTACAAAAAATTGATCGCTGATGTTAAGATTATTATCAATTTATCGTGTCAAAAGCGTCAGAATAAAACGATAGTCTGATTGTTGATAACGCGTCCAGAAAAGTCTTAACAGGGATTCGTAAATTTAGTATATCTTTTATGCAAAAATTGCAACAATTTTCGGGAAATTTTTTTTTTTTTTCACGTTTTTTGTTAAATAAGCAATGGCGACAAACAGTTTAATTATAATTCAATAACCGCGATAATTATTGCTGTAGCAGTGGTTTGAAATCGACTGAAGATAAAGAAATTATGATTAATAGATATTTAGTGGGAAATCAAATGAAATACACGAATTGAGATTACAGTACGCAATATGATTTTTTTTTGTTATTTTTAAAGTGTTTTTCATGTGATTTTTCATAGCTGTAGCCGATAAATAAACTTTTATTCCCCTTTTTTTCCGCAACTTAGAAAAGGTCTGTTTATTTATTTTTTTAATTAATTTATATTGAAATGTTGGCGCAGAAGTAGAAATTTTTGTCGGCAAAAATGTAGATAATTATATAAACGACTCGGATACGAATCATTACGGAATTAAGAATTTCTGAAGAGGACTCCGATCGGAGTCGAAAGGTAACAAAAAAGATGCACTTCGCCACCGATGGCTAAGAATAATCAGCAGTCGAAGAGAAAGACAATAAACAGTTATCTTTTAATGATTACGGATTTTCAGAAGCGTTGTTGGATGCATTCTCCGTATGCGTTGAATAAATGATTCGTAATTATGATTTCGGATTCAAAATAAATTAATAGACAATATTACCAAATCATAGCGATTAAAATCGGCCGTTTTAGCATTTTTTTTTTTATCGATAAAAATCGTTAGTTGTTAATCATTGGATATCGCATAAGTTTAGTATTTTCCAGTCGATCTTCCGATGTTTGTAATCACCAAAGATTTTTATTTTTTTTCGAAACTTCTCTTTACAATTGCGATAGTAACGTTTTTTCTCGGATTACCGGTACATCGCCACCGTCTCCTGCTCCGCGAAGCCGCAATGGGATGTGCCGCGCGATAAGTCACACAGTGCACACGAATTTTTTCTTATCATTGTACACATAATTACCTGAAGATATCTATGTACAGTCTGTTCTAAAAGTCGATAGAAAAACTCTACAAAAGAGTTACTATAAAAATGTAGGTAACCTTTAAAAAAAAAACTAATTTTTCTCGAGCGTTCATTTCGTAATAAAAAAAATGTCCCCGCTATTTTCTCTTTATCATTTTCCCTTTTTTTTATACGTTCTTCGATGTATCATTATATCGTTAATTTTCCTAAAAAAAAATCGATGGATTGTTGACGAAATTTTTTCATTTTTTTTTTTTTTCACATCGTCGCTAAATGAATATTATGAAAAATGATTTTTTGTGTGAAAAAAAAAGCATTGAATAACAAAACGACATATGAAACTAACAACAGTTCTCCTTTATTTTGTTATCCGATTATAATTATTTAACGCAATTGACGCTAATTTCTCCATTACGTTGATTAATAAATAATTTCTCGTGATTAATTAATCGACCCGATAAAAAAAAATACCGTTGCATAATGCATAACGAAAGAAAAAAAAAATTCCTCGCGGTATTGATTCCCCAAGTTTCGCATAGTATTTTCCAGTCCCGGAAACGATTTCCCTCCGGTAAAATAACAAAATAATTCCAGAGGCTTTCCCTTCGCCGGTCTCCCACATTTATTATAGACCCAATTAACGTTACCGAGGGCTTCGCTTCGCATGGCAAAGCGCCGGTAAAACTGTTTGGCGAAGTGTTCGGCGCAACTGGGTCGCGCACACTGTCGTACAGTTGGACCCATCGAGACGATCGTACATATACATTTAGAGTAGTAAAAGCAACAGTCGGTACGATTACGCAATGTTATACAACATTAGTAGCGTCTTCATTTATCGTCAAATGAATCGATAAGAAATTTAAATAAATTAATAGCTGTATCAACGACATTGTCATGGAAATTAGTTTTTTGAAATTTGAAACGGAAGTTTTCATCTTATATTGAACTTACGTTCCCAATGTAAATTTAAACTTAAGTTTAAACTTAACTTTGATGTTAAATTCAAGTTTCAGGCTATAGTTTGTACTTAAGTTTGAATCTAAAAGTTAGGTTTACACTTTAGGTTTGTTAGGTTTAAACTTTGGATTTTTGGTTTAATCTTTAGGTTTTTAGGTTCAAACTTTAGGTTTTTAAGATCAAACTTTAGGTTTTTAGGTTCAAACTCCCGTTTAACCCTCATTTTGATGATAAATTTAAACTCCAGCTGAAAGTTTGAACTTAAGTTTGCATATTAAACTTAAGTTGAAACTTTAGGTTTTTAGGTTCAACTTTAGGTTCAAACCTAATCATTCAAAATATTAATGAAAAAATCATTTTTATGATAAATTCGATCTGATTTTTTAAAAATTCGCTCGATTTTGAATTTCAGTTTAATCCAAAATTCGATGTTAAGTTTAACTTTGCTTTCAATATTATTTCAAAGTCAAGTTTTAACTAAAATTTGATCGAAAATTCAAGCGAAACTTGAATTAAAATTCCCTAATATTGATAACCGGTTTGCAAAATTTTTATCGCTTATCATGCGTCAACAACTATTCTTCTCGATGTTACGAATTTTTTAAAATATTCTCTGAACGACTTTGTCGTCGGTATGCCAATTGAAAGTTGTCTGCGTGAAACAAAGTCCACATCATTAAACATTTGTCGTGTTTCTTTTCATTCACAGAAGGCATCGAGGACGTGGAGGCCTGACGTCACCGTCCGGCTCCGTACGGAGCGTCTGGATGACGTAATTGTTTTCTTTTTCTTTTTTTTTTTCTCAAAAAGGCCATATCGCTGACGGAAGTTTTTACAGCCATTTTTATCAGCAACTGTACATTTGTACCTCACCGGGACGAGACTTCTCTACTCGAGATTAAGGTAATGTGCGTTTCAGGAAAAGCGATACATTATATGTAGTTTATTATTAAGATACGTGCAAGTCCCAGTGTTTCATGTGCCTCTCGTAAGTTTTACTCAATCTTCGCGTTATTTCATTCAGTTTATCGCGAACGTTTGCTCAGCTTCGCGAAGATTAGACACGCGGTTTGGAGGATTAAAGGTACGTTCGCAGCTCGATACTGCGAGAATTTCAATGAAGGCTAACGGTATCGAAAAAAAACATTTGAGCATTGCGCGAATTATTATTTTCGTGAGCAGCAATTCGAGTTTTAGCCATAAGTTCGACAATTGTTCTTCGATAAGCGTTGAAATATTAAAGTAAAAATAGATTTATTACGACTATTTACGTAACACTGAATTGGAAGCCGAATTTACGTGGAATCTTTACGATTAAATTGAAATCGAACTTTTCTTCGGAATTATGTTGAAGCTTTGTTTATACATTGAGAACAATTGGTCTTTTTCTGTAAACAATGGAACAGACAAACAAACATTGAATTTAATTATTTTTACTTTAATAGTTCGAAATTTACCTCTCGATAAAAATTCAATTCCATGTAAAGAATGAATTTAAAGTGAATTTCAAATTTTACTTTAAAGTTCTTCGACTTTATTTTCGAAGTGAAATATATCGCCGAACTTAAACACGATAGTAATTTTATTTATCTAATTGATTTCAACGGGGAACCCATTTACAATTGTTTAATTAATAAAATCTCAAAAAAAAAAAAAAAAAAAAAAACAAATATATTACACCAAAATAGTATATAAAGACGACATCGATTGCAGTAATTATGCCTTCTATTTCATCCGTATCGTAAAATATCGCTTCCTATTACCGTTCTTATTGCCCTCATTGAGTTTTCGAAGTTCATTCCTCTCAATCCGTTGGAGAAATTCGCAAATCTCAAAGTTAAATATCAACCTAAGTTCGCAGTTACTTTCACAATTATAATAATTGGAGAAAGGTAATCATAATAGCCACATTCTGCCTTTTGGAATAAATGCTTGAAAATAATCTTAATAATTATCGTAAATTGTAAGAATGAAAAAACAAAATCGCTGATTAGGTATTTGTATGATTTAGTTTTGTAGGTCGATTCCTTGGTGTGTAACTGTATCAGAGTTCCTTAAAATTACTCTCAGTATTGATTCCTTAAACTCGAATATACAAAATTCCATAATTTGAAAAATAAAATAGTTAAGAATATTCAATAAATCGAAATTCAAAAAAATTCAATAAATCGAAAAATAAAATTTTCAAGTATAAAAGTTGAAAAATCCGGAAAATTAAATCGTCAAGTAAAATTTTTTAAATTTTTTCGTATTCAATTACCGAATTACCTACAAATTTTTACCCTAAAATTGAAACTCTGCAAATGCTTTAAAAATCAAGTAAAATTGGAAATCTTTCAAAGTGAAAATCTTTCCCAATAAAAAAATAAAGACTCACCGTTGGGTATTAATCGAAGTCCTGGTTTCCACGAGGGAAACCACTGGGATCACCAAAAGCGAAAACCCGGTATTGCCTGCGAGAAAACGAGAAAAAGCAGTTAAATTATTATTTTTATCTGAACGGCAACTCCAATTCTCTTTGCGCATTAGACGAAGCGAAACAAGTCGTAATTTTTTTTTTTTTCTCTCTCGTCTCTCTGACGAAACATTTTCTTCGCAGAAAGAGTGATGTAATTCTTTGCACCTGCGATCTTTGTACCAATGTTACCGCACCTTAGCGGAAGTTGTTTCACGTTGAAAATCTTAGAAATTGTCTCATCTTGATAGGCGTTTTAGGGTCATCTTAGGGTCAATGGCAACGTTACTTTTTTTTCTCTCCGTTTCTTCCAAAGATTGCATAATTCGTTGCGAATCGTCAAAAATAAAAATGCGCCAATGAGGACATAGCGCGAAGCAAACGAGTTGCGACTATCGATCGGCGAGAATTAACCAACAAAAAAAACGATAATGAAGCGTCAGGACTAAAGAGCGGTTTGTTTGTATTTCCAGCGGCCTCGTGTGTCTGATAAGCACAGATAACGACAACAATTTTAGCGCTCTCTATGATAAAAGATTTTGAAAAAAATATTTAAAAACCGTTATCTCAGTTCTGTCGAATGTTAAAGAAATTACGAGTTTAAACAAAAAAAGTTATCCAAAACTTTCCCCGAATCGAACATTTTTCCGAAAATTCTTTTTCGATTTTTCTGTGAAAAGAGAAGAATATTTTACACGAAATAGTTGGATTTTCCGTTTAGAAGGAAATTTGAATTTCTTTTTCGGCAGTTTGATTCTTTCTTTTTCTTTCGAACGCGCGACTATCGATTGTTTCGCGATTGCATTTCTTTTTTTATGGTTAAAAAAAAGAACGAGAGAACCCCGAGTGAAATTAGGTTAAGGCTTCACGGGGTACACGGCGACGATCAGCCGTTCGTGGAAAAAAAAAAAAAAAACTCGATAGCACGTACACGGGAATACATGCATGGGACATTGATTTTGCACAGTGCACAGCGCGGCGAGTGTTTGGTCCTTTCGTCCGTTCGATGTTTTTCGTTCGTTACTCTTGACACGATATTCGATCGACAATCGCTTTCACGTGAATAAAACGCTTCCCGACGATGTCGTTTACTCACCGATGAAATTTTTTCAGCTGGCATCCTACACTGTGAGACGTAAAAAAAAAATACGTTATTTTGTTGTGTTCCCCCTTAGCCGTGTTCGGGCCCTTCACGTCACAAAACTGCCATTTTAGCCGCGATTCCAGACTCTAGCACCCTCTATCACCCGCACACACCAATCGCACACACCTTTGAGTTTACTGTGTATACATATACGTATATCTAAATTCGCACGTACATCGCTACTAACACCACAACGAAAAAGCGTCGAGACGAATTAAATTGGCAGACGAAAAAAAATTATTATTTTCTTCACATGCACACGCGTGTTTTATTGTTTTGCGTGAATGAGAAAAATTACGAATTTTTTTTCTCCCTATCCCTTGGGTCACGATGATTTTTTTTCCCCCAAGAGAAAAAATATTTCTTTATTGTATATTTGACGCCGAGCGTGGTGCTCGGGTACTCGGGGCACCCTGATGTTCCGTGCACGTCGAGTCAGACTCGAGAGCAGACGAGCAGACGCGAGTGCAGCGCGACTACCGTCGATTCAACGCGACGACGTCGCAGCAGACAGCGCCGAAATACTCGGTTTTTTTCTTATATCGACGTATTTCGAATTCGCAATTCCGAATGCGAGATGAAAAAGATATTTGTGTCGTGGAATGTAATTCCAAAAGTCGTTATAGGTGTTTTAGAGTTCGCGTAAGTCTGCATATTTTGTTGAAAAAAAAAAAAATGTTTCGAAAACATTTATCTTAAAAAACTTGATTCGATAATTTATTATTCGGATATGTTTTAATTGTATTGAAGTTTCCACATTGTAAATTTTTATCAATTACAATTATTCGATGGAATTCAAGATCAAAATTACCGAACATACGAATGAATAATTTAATTGCGAATGTTGTGACTTTTATATGGTCGAAGTTCCCTTGATTTAACTACTCTTTCGAATAATTTATACATTCGTATCCCTGCATGCAATCAATATTCATTAAAAAAAAATAGATGCGATGAATAAAACATATAGACTTTTTCTACAACAAACATTTTTTTATTTTTGATGAACGAAGATTTATCACTATCTGAAATTGTCTAATTATTCAATCACGTAATTCGAAGGCACTTACTGCAACTGCAGGATAACAGAAAAAGACCAATAAATTGACTATGTCAGCGTTACTCTATTAAACAACAACGATGAGCAAATAATCCAATTTTCGAAAATAATGCGACAATATCTTCGCACAGTTGTTGCATCTGCATTCAAACCGGAAGTCCGTTGTTCCAGTTGATACGCAAAATCTCCGTCAGCCTTCTCGCATCTCCGATTTCGAAAAATATGCCTAAAAAACACCTGAAAATCTTCTTAACTCGTTATGTTCTTCTGAAATATCGAAAAAAAAAACAGCAAAAATGAATGATCGACACGTTTCAAAAAGAAAGCCTCTCAATGCCTGAAAAAACCAGTTATCGAATATCGAAATAACTCGTCGCCAGTCTGTCCGTAACTTCGAGCGCGCGTCGCCGTCGCCGCCGCCGTGCATAGTGCATAGTAATTTTTTTCTTCACAAGGCTGGCACGCCTGTTTATCGATTGTCATTATTTATATCGTACGTTTCCTCTTCAGTCATCGATTCACACTTTTTACCAATTTTAACATTTTCTACAAAACCAAACAAACGACCAAGCAACAATCGAGGAAATAATGGGCGGCGACGGCGTGATACGATAGATCGAGAGCCGAATCTCGGGTCTCGCAACGAAAACAAGAGTAATCCAACTTTAGGGGTTAATTCGTGAAGATAAAAAAAACCTTAACACACGGGGCGGGGGGGGGGGACAAAAAATTGAAAGAAAAGAACAAAAAATAAAAAGTAAAAAAACTGAGGCTTCGTGCTCTTGTGTGTGTGTGTATATATGTATATATATATGATACCTCGGTGCCGGAATAAATAAGATCGCGAGGGGCGGGCGATCGGGGTTTTCGTCGTCGTCGTCGTCGAAATTATTTTTTTTTATCATTTTTTTTTCATCGCAACAACACAACAAATAACAAAAAAAAAACGAATAAATTAATAAATAAACAAATAAATACATCGAACGAGGCTGGAAAAGTGGTGTGTCAGTTTTTTTTTTTTTTTTTTTCGTTCAAATGTTTAATCGCAAATGCCTCGATACATGTATATATATGTACGCACACGTACGTATATATAATACGAATGTGCGATAAGGGGGGTTGTTGAGGGGAGTGCGTGGTGCGCGGGGCGTTTCACACTCCTTCACGTCGACGTCGTCGTCGTCGTACATTATAACATCGGGGGTACTAGAATAGTATGTAACATAACTACACCTCTATATAACTACACAATTTCAACGTTACTCCACCAGTGCCGCACACCGTCACCGACACCACCATCGCTCGAGGCACGGTGAGGATAGAAATACGGGAGTGAAAAATTGCAAAAAAAAAAAAAAAAAAAAAAGGAAAAAAAAACGCAAAAAAAAAGCAGTCAGCAATTCACACACGAGAGAGCGAACTACCGTCGCTGCCAGTGAAACGACATAGAAAAAAAGAAACGTGAACAAAAAAAAAACACATAAATAAAAAAAACCAAAAAAAAAAGTATCAAAATTACGAAACACAAAAAAAAATTCTTTTTTTTTTTCACCGAATTTTTTTTTTTTTTTTCTTCGAAACGCGAAGATCCGTCGCTGTTGTGATATAAAAAAAGTTTTTTTTAACACAAAAGTGGCAAGTGTGGCGAATACGAGAGTAATTGATAGGTGTGCTGCGCTGCGCTGTGCTGCTGCGGTAACCGCGCGAGTGAATCGGGATTGTCGGAGTGTAGTCAGGCCCACCACCAGATAATGACGGATAGCCAGCAACAGTTCTGCTTGCGGTGGAACAACTTTCAAGCCAACATCACGAGCCAGTTCGAGGCATTGCGGGATGACGAGGATTTCGTCGACGTCACGTTCGCCTGCGACGGTAGACGCCTGCAGGCACACAAGGTCGTACTTTCGGCATGCAGCCCGTACTTCAAGGAGTTGTTCAAGGTTAGAAAACCATAGTTTTAACCAACTCCACTGTGTGTGTCTCATCTCCCCCCCTTCCCCCTCCACCCTCTCGGCGTCGTCACGGCCATTCCCGCCGTCTTATTTTCCCCCCACCCCCCGCTCCGAGCCTAACTTCCGATGGAATCGAAATTCTATCTCGCTCTTTCGATATTTCCCCCTTCTCCCTCTCTCCCAACTTCGTGAATGACAGTGTCGAGCGCCCTCCCGTTCGATATATTTTATTTTCAACCTTTTTTTTTTTTGGACAAAGTTTTTCAACCTTTTTTATTTCGAAACAAAATCTTTTTTTACCGAGTTTCGCGTCAGAAACATATATTTTTTTTTCTAAAATTATCATTTCTTTTTTCTTGTTTTGTCGTTTACGGAAGTATGAAAATCTATTTTGTTCGAGTTTTTCGAGTTTTTTTGCGAAAAGTTTTTCAAGCGGTTCGAAAATTAAGAGTTTTCCGAGAGCACATGAGAAGTTGAATTTTTTTTTGTACGCAATGTTTTTGGTATTTGGGATTTAACATTTTCGAAATTTTTGTAACGTCGTAACTTTGCGAAACGAAGAATGGAAAATTTCGTGTCGGAAGTTCTTCACAGTTCACAAGTCATGAGCTGCTCACACCATAGCGCGCGGCAAGGAGATTACATAACTCTTTGCCGGGTGAGCAGACGCTTATGCTTTTTATAGACAAATCCAGTTTATGTTTGAGAGATACGCGCCGCGTATGCATATTAACATGGCGCCCAGTCGACGACGTTGTCCTCGTAGCGCATCGTAACGTTTCTACGAGAGTCACTTACGATGGATGTGATTTATCCAATTTCAGCGCTCAAAACTTCCGTTGCAAAGCTTCCAGAGTCTTTGCGCTCCGATTTTATTCTCCGTTGATACAACTTTTTTACATTCCCAAATCTCAATGTATTTCCCTTTAGCTTTTTTCTAATTGTTATACTATTCGCAAAACAACAATGTTACGTCGATACGTTATTATGTATTATGTTTCTTTTACCAATTTACTTGTTTTCCACGTTTTTTTTTTTTTTTACTTTTCTGCTATCTGGAAAACAACAATGTTACGTCAATATATTATCATATGTTACATTTGCAATATTTGAATTTTGGTTTTTATATTGCTTTGTATCTTTGCAATAGTCTTGCGTATGCCGTCTCTTTATTTTTCATCAATTTTGTAAGAACATTTGTATTTTTGTTGGAAAAAAATCTCTCGTTGATACTTCTTGTTATCCGGTTTCTGCATCCTGTATCCTGTTGCCATTGACTACGATAGCGGCGAACAAAGTTTGCCCAACTTTTTTCAATTGCTGGTTCGATAAGACGTTATAATTTTATTGCTGGTTTTAGATTCGTCGTTTTTCTATAAATTTTGTTTTATATATTTTTGCCGGAACAATTATACAAAAATTATTATCCTATTGCAGAGACGCGAGGACAATATATAATGAAAAAAGAAGATTTTCTCTGTTTTTTATTAATTTTTTTCATTACAAAGATTTACTCGTTGAGTACACAACGATTTTGGATATTTGTTCTAAATTCTTGAAACTTCTACTTCATTATTAATTATTATCGTAATGTCTTAATAACTAATTAGACTCGATAATAATTTCGACACATTTTTCAATCTTAATTTTTCATTACTCTTCTTATTTTTTATTCCGTGCAAAAGAACAAATAGAAGAAATGATCGAATAGTTTTGATATTTCGGCGATTTGCATTCCGTTTTTTTTTTTTCGTCAAGAATCTCTTCCGTTCCTTCATCGAAGATTTTTTTTCCTCGGATAAACGTTCTTCGAAGTTCATAACAAAATAATAAACCATATGTACACTTTACTCATTTTTTCCTTCTCAATTTCCTCAAATTTGCCACAATTTTTTTTTTTATTCAATATTTTCGGAATATTATTTTTAAAAAATGAAAAAAAAATGCTAACATTGATTGACCGGGTTATTTTTCAGACAAATCCCTGCAAGCATCCCATAATATTCATGCGGGATGTCGAGTTCGAACATTTGCAGTCGCTGCTGGAGTTCATGTACGCGGGGGAGGTGAACATCTCGCAAGCCGAATTGCCAACGTTTCTTCGTACAGCCGAATCGTTGCAGATACGAGGACTCACCGACTCCCAGAACAATCAGCACAACAACGAAAAGGTTTGACGAAAAAGCGGCGGAAGAATTCTAAAAAAAAAGAAAACAACACTTTGGCAATAATAATTTGTATTAATTGGTTCTCTTTTTTTTTTAAATTCTCTTTAGCACTCAAAGACCAACAATATTCACACGTCGAACGGACGTGGATTGATATCGCCGAGTTTCGACGACGAGCGCAGCAAGACACCGCCACCGACGAGTCCGCCGCCGCTGAAGAGGCTTTGCAAGAGAACCGATTCACCGATAAATTCTAGTCCTGTACCAGCTGTGCCAACCGCTGCATGTGCAACCGGTACACCGCGAAATCGTCCTATCACCATCGAGCCACAAGTTCAGCTCGATTGTTACAAAGATCTCGATATCGTTGAGGTACTAAAGACGAAGAAAAATACGAAAATACTCTTTTGTTGAAACGAAGAACAATGTTGGAATTTTTTTGGTCGAAAGCACCGATACCGATGTCGCGGATTGAAAGACACTTAAGAATCCTCGTAGTTAAGAGGTTTTTGGCAAAAATCTTATAGAGATTTGTGCATTTTTTTTCTTAAAGTTCAAATCGCGTCGATTCGCCAATGATATTCAATATTTCGAAAAAAATTATACGAATTATTGTATCGCCAATTGTGGGTGTATTATTGTCGTCGCATTTGGAAAATGCATATCTTTAGGTCAGAGAGACAAAATAATAATTTAGTGAAATTTTTCGCGGTAAATTAACACGTCGAGAATGTAATTAATGCCTCAAAAATAATCAATGAAAAGGAAGGAAAAAAAACAACAAAGTATTAGAATATTAGAATTTTAGCATCGTACCGAATATCGTTGTCTAAAATATACCGATCGACGGCGATGCGCGTTGATACGCAAATTTCGAAAATTTTCATAGACGAGAAAATTGTCTTTCCGAAATGTTGGATATTCGAAAAACTTTTGTCGACAAACGTGGCGATGAGTTTTGACGTAATTTTTTCGAAATATTTGAGAGATTTGTAATTTTTGTTCAATTTTGACGACTAACTTATTATATTCGGTGAGATGTGTTTTACAAATTGTCGTAATAATTACAATCGTTTAGATTCTCAATTAGATGAAAAATTTAAACAATTGCATAATTCAGATTCTCCTTTAAAGTCGAATATTTAACAAAATTCTATTGACCGGTTGCTATCGTGTCGAAGAGCTGTTTATGCAAAAGCGAATCGGTCATTCGCTGTTTTTTTTTTTTTTTTTTTTTTTTCGATTTATTTCTTTAATTTAGTTTTGTATTAATTTGCGTAAACTAATGAAATTGAGGCGATACTTTTGTTATTATTGAAAAATTATTACTCTGACAAGTTTGTCGCAAAGAATTGAAGGTTCACTATCGAATTAATGTTCTTTGGTAACGTTATTTAGAGAATTAGTTGCCAGATTCCTGATCTTTCTTTTCTGCAGATAGTAACAACGCATTCGCGGTGCTCTTCTTCCTGTAGAAATATTGTACAAATACTTATTCAGAAGTACAAATGTACTTTTATGAAAAGTTTTCGGTACGTTGTTTTTTCCTTCAAAGATAGAAAAAATCTCCCAAAATCGGTGCTTTCACCCGAAAATTCCCAAAAAAAAAAGTTATCATTAAATCGAAATAACTCTTCTTATTTTCTCTGTTAAAAAAAAAAACAAAATTATAGCCAAAAGTAGAATTACCAGAGTACGGAAGTGACGACGATTGTTCGCCGAAACAAGAGGTGAATGCATTGCCAGGTGGATTTCTCAGTTTGGACGGTGGTATGGAGGTGTTGCCGACCTATCCGCCGTCGTATGCAGGTGAACACACGAAAAAAAAAAAAAAAAAAAAAAAAAAAAAAAAAAAACTATCTAATAACTTACGTACTCTAAATATAAAAAAAATGATTATTGCATTATTTTCAGGGAGTGGAATCGAAGGGGCTTTACCGGGTCCATCGCACGGCAGCGCAACGGAACTGAATCAGGAGCAGCAAGGTGAGTAAAAAAAAAAGAAGGATTCTCGCTTAGTACGAGAAAAACCCCGAAATTCTCTCTTTTTACATCATATATATTTTGTTCATTAAACAATTTATCGTTTCATCAGTTTTACGTTACATATATTTATGTTATTATTTTTTTTTATCTAATTATATAATTGAGATATATATTGTAATATATATCTCGGTAGTGCCGAGCACCATTACAAACAGCAACAACCTAGCCATTTATCTCGATGTTATATTAAAAGAAAAAAAAGAAAAAAAAAAAAAAGTACAAAAGCCATATATATCGAAAAACCAAAGAAAATGAAGCAAAAAAAAGAAAACAAAATCGAAAAAACACGTAAAAAAATAATGAATACTTAGTTTAAGAAGCGAGTGAGATGGAAGAAATTATGTGAAAAGAAAGCGAAGAAAAAAAAAAAAAAACAGTGAAAAGAAAAGAAAAAAACACGGAAGTACGGGATCTTGACGGTTTGAAATGGTAAGCTCGTTGCGTAGCTCGGTAGGTCTTGGTAGGCGGTAGGAGACATTTGACACTCGGAGGGCCCCCTTCACTTTCTACCTTTTCTATCTTTCCCTCCGTTTCTTTACTATCTTCTTCTCCACCTATTATTTTTCTCACGCAACTTCTTGAACAACGAAAAGATTAACTTTTTGTTGTGAAAAAAAAAAAAAAAAAAAAAAAAAAGAATTGCGAGCAATAATTATCATTGTAATTATTGTCGACGACAATTATCCTCGAGATTCCACCCGTCGGTCGTTTCGGCAGAGTGCAGTTATCGCAGAGCGTCAGCACCGACAAAGGAATGAAAAAAAAAAAAAAAAAAAAAAAAAAAAAAAAACAGTATCTTCGAAGAGTCGACAGTGCGCGACTCAACGGAGAGGCCAGTTGTGTGAAAGTCTTTTTATCTTTGAAAAATAACTTTTTATTTTTTATTTAGTTTTTTTTTAACGACAACGGCTTTGCCAGATAGAAATTTTTTTTTTTTTTTTTACGAAAAAAAAAATAGAAAAACAACTAAAGCCACTAATTTTGCGCCTTGTTATCCCGACTGTTCCTCTCCTATGCTTGAAGGTAATATTTGAGCGCAAAGAATAATTATTATTCGTGACTCGCGTTTAGAATGAACGAATTTGCAGTAGAAGTTTTTTTTTTTTTTTTTTTTCATGGATAATTATTTTTCGGATGGATTTGGTTTTTTACAAAGAAATCCATCTTTAAGGAACAATTTTATAGTGGATTTTGAGACGAAGTTTAAAAATCGATGATTTTCTGCGCGAAAATTGTTGCGAACTTTGAAAGAACGATTTATTATCAGTAATCGTGAAATATCAAATTTTCCAATTACTTTATCTTTGCTTCGAGTAGAGAATAGTGTTGTTTTTTTTTTAAATAATTCATAAATTTCAATTACAATTAAAAAAATTAATACATTTTTACCAGACGTATGATTTTTACTGTTTCGATATAAATCGAACGTCTCACACTTTGCAACGATAAATTTGTTCCAAATGCCAGTTTCGCAAACGCGAATCAATTTTCGTACTCTATCGGTAGATAATTAGCTGAACTTTGCATATTTGCTGCCGCCAAGAAGGCAGTATAACTTATCCTTGCGACTTTGGATAAAAAAAAAGCAATACATCGCGACTTACTGCTGTCTCGTCGAAATCAGAGAAATCAGCAATTTACTTTTTTTTTTAAGTATACAAACATAAAATACCTGAATCCAAAATTTAATCCATAAGATCATAAAATTGCAGCGAAACGTATAAAGATATTTTTCACGAAAAAAAATTAATTTCCATATTTCCCCGTTGCCTTTTCCTTGAATCGTAAAAAAAAAAAAAAAAACGAAATGCACCACTTGCCACACTCCACCGTCGGCGATAATTTTTTGTTGTTGTTTTTACGTGCTTTTCTGTACATTACTAATAATTTTCGTTTCAACCGTTCGATGAATTAATCGCGCGTTCATGTCGCTTCGCAAAAAAAATTAATATTGTACATAAGAATATATGATCGTTGCTCGGTCACGAGTGTTGTCTTTGAGATTTGTCTCTCGATAATCCGCGATTTCTCGTATACCGTATTTCTTCGTAAACTTCCTCGTTAACTTTCACCAACACGTAAATCCGCACCTGTGCAATTGGCGCGTATACGAGAAACGAATGGTTAATCGAGACAATCTCCGCTTTCCATGACTCACCGATCATCACCGCTTATCATTATTTATTGTTTATTTACTCTTTTTATTTTCGTTTATTTGTTTATTGTTATCGTTATTATCTGTCCGAAACTGTGAGTGAATGAGAAACGAAATAAAACAAAACACCCGGAATCGTCGTTACGACGACTAAAACATTTGCTTGCATAGTTTACACACAAACCTTGTAGCGAAAGCACCCACCGCGACCGTTCCCCGAGAAAATTCATAAACGCAAAAAGAACCCTTTTATTTTTTTCATCACTCTTCCCAACCATATTTTTCCGAAACAAAACAAACAAAAAAACAATGACATGTTTTACAGAGACCTGAAGCGATTATCGACACTCCCAAAAAAATCGTAATGAAAATTTAATCATTTTGCCAAACAATTTTATTTCACGAAGAATTTTCGCTCGGAAAAATAGTCAAAATTTGTTGTTGACGAAAAAAAAGTTCTAAGAATTGGATTCAAATAGTTTTTTTAAAGACGATTCGATTAGCATACCAAGTGGTATTCCCAATAACAAAAAAAAGAAAAATAAACATCGACTTTGCTTTTGAGGGGAAAACTACTACTTGTATATTTTCGATCACTTATATTAGACGAATATTATTAAAAAAAGAAGCAATGAAAAAATCGACAAATTTTTGCAAATGACAATTGTTGATTCACTGCTTTATATTTTTATGAAAATTTAACGAAAATCGGAAAAATCGCATTCAAGTTATTCCAAGTTATTGTTTGAAAAAAGTTTAGAACGCCATAACTATCTTGTAATAAACATTCTTCACATTTTTTGGCATTTTCGGTTTATAGAAAAGTCGTAAAGAAGGCGGATATCAACTTAGCATTTGATTAAAGTTAATTTATCACGATACATATCAGTGAAAAAAGTTGATTACGGCTATGTCGTACGATTTTTGAGCGATGCTCTCATGGTAACCAGTTACCTTCCCTATTTTATTCAAAACGGTTGATTGGTTTATTCAAAAAGCAAATTCGGTTTTCATGAGTCTATTTAGAGACTACAAAATCCTAATAAACTTTTTTTCATCACAGCGACCATTACGAAAATAATACGGAAGGTTATTTGTTACCGACTGAGTCTGTACCGTATTGCCTTATGGGAGGGAACATACTTTTTCCTGCCTGTCCCGGGATTAGTCGATAAAAATCGAATTCATAAAAAAATCGATCAGTCGATAAAAAAAAAATGTTAAAAATCCTTTAAGAAAAATGAATTAAAGTCTTTGTTACCGATTGAGGCTTTTTATATTGTCATAAGACAAGATGACTCACAGACTGCATTTTTCCAATCGTAACGCTTTCAATTCACTTTCAATTCAATTCCCTTTCACTTCGTGATCGATATACGGAGTGTAATTGGATTAGCAATTACTCGTGTAGACAGCCGTCTTCAAGAAAAATTAAACAACTATTCGTTATCATTGGAGCAATTTCGTCGGTATGTTTATCGCCTTAAGAGGAAGTGAAACTCTATCGAGTGCTAGAGAGAGGCACTCGGTAACGTGTTTCACTTCCTCTTAAGACGATGCGGAATACCGTGGTCGGTAATACGAACTGTAATTCATTTTTTTAAAGTCTGATAATAACTTAATGCAAAGTGAAATACCCAGTCGCAACCCAACCACGTGCCCCGTCGGTAAAAAAATCTGTAATGAATAATTTTTTAAAATTGTGAATTTTTGAGAAATACGGTACGCGTAATCGAAAGCTGATCGCATCATTGCATTCAATGGCACTTTTTGTTTTTTCCCAAAACGCACGGTGTTTGAAAATCACTCATTACAGTTTTTGTTACCAACAGTCGGTGCTCCATCTCGTCTTAAAGGCGAATGCAAATCCCTAAAATCTTTACTACCGAAGTTAAGAATTTACTTTTCGTTCTGAAAAAATTCAAAATCCTCAAAAAAAAAAAAAACTATTACTGTTTCAATTACCGACCGACTCTCAATAACCGGTAATCGGTAACTGGTTTCACACCTTACCTTACACAACAATTTCACGTATGAAAGACGAAACTTCCTCATTACATCAAAAACCGTTTTATTTTTTTAACCCTTTAAAAATGTCTCCGCAAAAAACACATAAAAAAAAATTGTCATCTAGCAAACGATCTAAACGATCCCGTCATACAGCTTACTTACTTACCGCATCTTAAAAATCACGAAAAATTTTTTAAAAAATTCCACAAAAAAAAAAAAAAAAAATCAAAACAGATTTTAGAATGCTTGCCTATAGTTTCCCTCGTAGTTATCACGTCACACTGTCTCTCACCCGTCTCGCCCCGCTGATTCAACTAAAAGCTTACAAACCAAGAGAAAAAAAAAGGTGCGAATGTGCGTGAATGTTCGAGAATTGCCACTAAAAAAAAAAAGAAAGCAAAATAAAAAAAAATAAAAAAAAACACGTGTCGTCCAAAAGCAGCAAAGATTAATCTAAGCGCTACTAGGGTCTCGTATCTCGCTGGTTGTTGCTGTCCTGTGGTGGGTTTTGTTTATTAATTAATTCGCAAAGCAAATAAAAATATTTTCATAAAAAAAAAAAATCCAAAAAAAGAAAAAAAAATCTCAAGAAAACACAACTCGCGTTTTAACGCGCTTCTTCTAATTTTGCTGTAATTAAAAAAAATGGTAACGAAAAAAAAAAAAAAAAAAAAAAAAAAAATTATTAGAATTGCTGTTTTGCGTGTTGGTCGGCTTTATTGAAAAAGGAAAGAAAAAAAAAAAAAGGAAAACCTGGCGGCAAGTTTGGCAAGTGTTGTGTGTGTGTTGCAGCTGACCTGCGTAAACTGCACTCGCTGGACCCACGCCCCTGTCCTGTGTGCAACCGCATGTACAGTAACTTGTCGAACCTTCGGCAGCACATGCGCCTCATCCACAACCCTCAGAGTGTCACATGCCCTCTATGTAACAAGCCATTCAAGACCAAGCTGTACCTGAAGCGCCATCTGGTCAGCTTCCACGAGCTGAGCGTTGCGGATCGTCAACGGCAGGAGGAGATCTACCAGCATCAGGTCAAAGTACAGATACAATCGCAGCAGAGTCAGTCGCATCGTTCGTCGCCTACAACGTTAGTAGCTTCTGGCGCTACGATCAATCCGATCGTCGCGCCAAGCGCCGGTAACTCGAACGGACAATCGGTACAGACGACGACACCGTCGCAACAGCCCGTCGCCGGTAACGTTGGTCAGCCGGTCGCGCAACAAGAGAGTTCTTGCAAAGGCGGTAATAATACGATCGGTAACGCGGCGGCGCCACCTCCGCGCCTTCCACCCGAGGAACCGGTCGCCGATACGCCAAACGAGGCTAACAAATTGCGCGCTTATCAGACACAAGTTGCCGATTCCGGTGCTTACGTCGAAGTAGGACAGTTAACGAACGATACGAAGAGCAGCTTCGGCGGTATGATACAGTATAACGCGACTTATCACTAATCAATATCGTCATCGATTCATCTATTTACTTTGGTTGCCTTTCTCCGACTCGCAGCGGGAAGTTGGAATTCGAGAAATGAGATTTGACGGAAAATTTGATGGGAGACAAACAATTTTTTTTTTCTTCACCGTGAGAAATCGTTTTTCAGATAGTTGATTCTGAATAATGAAAATCTGGAATTTTTTGGATATATTATTAAATTGCAAATTTTGCTGAAAAATTAAAGACAAAAAAACCGTAATTTTAAGACGGTACTTGAAAATTCGCCAAAAAATATGAGAAAATATTATGAAAAAAAAATGATATTGCAACTCGAAAGCTTATCGAAACTTCTCAACACAAAGTTTAAGATGTCTGATGGTAAAACAGTTATCTGCGATCGAAGAATATTATTATTGATGATTTCACGGCATTGGTGACAAGTAAAACAACAAAAATCTTGAAGGATAGTCGAGTTAATGTGTATACGGTGCGTCACTTGGCTTTTAGTTTCTCAAAAACAGTAAAGAAAAAAACATTAGTTAAAAAAAAAAAAAACACATCGAATTTTTTTCTATGCTGTTTTTGGTCGCAAATTAAATAACAAGCTAAGTCTCTGCTTTTGACGTGACAATTCATTAGGGTTTTTAAAATCTTGAGGTCTAATAATCATCGATGATGCGATTTTTCCAAAAAACTGTTTTACCCTCAGATGACTTTTTCATCAAATTTTTGTTGGAAAAAAAAAAAAAAAAATCTTTTGTCATCTTTAAATTTGCCGCAAAATCCCAAAACAACAAATGAAATAGAAACTAATGGTTTGATGAAAAAAAAAAACAGTGTAAAAAGACAAACAGAAAAGTGTAAAAAAAACAACAGCTTCCCACTGAGCGTCAGAGTCGATCGGCAGCAACAGAACGGATCTCGCTTTAATTTTTTTCGTACGTAATAACAATAATGCCTGAAGCATTGAAGAAGAAAAAAAAAAGAAAGAAATGAAACACAAACTCAAACACACACAACTGAGGAAAAAAAAAACACACAAGTGATAGATAGATAAATAGATAAATATATTTATTTTATGATAAAAAAAAAATAATAAAATAACTGATCGTCACCGCCCGTCGTACTACACCGGGGGGTGACAAAGCATAAGCAAAAACACACAAACGCAAACAAGAAGAAAAAAAAAAAAACACGCAATGCATATTAAAATATTAAGAAAAATATTTTGCATGAAAAAATGCAAAGAAACAAAAAAAAAAAAAACTGAGAGACGAAGATACGATTCGCTTTCGCGATCGTGTCGTAACAAACCCCCCAGTATCGTTTTTGTGATAAATATTCGAGACGAAAAGACAAAAAGAGGCGCGCGCGGGGCACGAAGGGATTCGGCGGAGAGACAAAGCAAAAGTAAAATTCTTCACCCCGCCGACGAATTTTTCACAAATTTGTCTCTCCGAAACTCTTGATCCCCTCTCCCGCTCGCCCTCTCGACACACTCGTCTCGTAACCACCGTTATTATACATATAAACTAATTATTATTATTATTATCGATTGATTAATTAATTAATTGAATTAATTGATTAATTACCAATTATTTTAGTGAACTTGTGATTCAATAGGGAACGTATACTATAATAACTATCGTTTTTAAATAATGTCGGTGATTCAAACAGTGATGATGAAGAAGAAGAAAAAAAAAAGAAATGATCGATGATGATGATGAAGCGGTAGCGCGATCTATAATCGCGATTATAAGGCTGATTCTGTATTTATTAATGATAAAATTGAAACACGATTCGTGGATCAAATTCCTAGCGAAGACGCTTGGAAAAAAAAAAAAATTGCGAAGAAAAAATACAGACACGGGCTCCGTCATTGCGTTGCCGAACGAAAATTATTCCGTGAGAATTGAGGGTAAGAAACAGTCGTGTTAATCGGGACGATGTAAAAACCATTTTTTTTTTTAATAATTAGAAAAACAAAATTTGAGTTTCTTTTTCCTTTGATTCGTTGAAGCAAAAAAAAAAAAGAAAATTAGATAATTTTTATCGAGGATCAGATAATCGTTTATAATTTTGGAGTCAATATTTTTTCAATATTAAAAATTAAATTTTTTATTTTATAAATATCGAAATTTCGAAATTTCCAAATACATTTCTTTTCGTTTTTTTTTTTTTAATATTAAAAGATTTTTTTTTTTTTAATTGTTGCACTGTTTAAAATAAAGGTTTTTAGAGAATATCACTGATCGTCCCGATGAGCAAACGGCGCTAAAAGTTTAATGTACATAGCATATGAATGTTTTGGAAGCTTTAAAAGGCCGCGCGATCGACGAGATTCCGTGTCTCTGTTGTTTCGCAAATGCGACGACGATAAGACGGAAAAGTAGAGTGTGAGAAGAGAGAAAGAAAAAAGGGTAAAGTGGGCGAAAGAACAAAAAAAGAGGAAAGAAAAGAAGAGTCTTAAAACAACAAAAAAAAAGAAATACCGCAGGTGGAGCAGCCATCCCACCGCGTACTGATACCGATACTGATCAATTGATACTGCAAACAGCCGGATTGCGAAAAAAAAAAAGGAAACAAACAAAATAAGTAAAAGAAAGAAAAAAAAAAAAAAAAATGAAACTAAGAGAAAAAGAAAATAAGTAAAACAACTTGTTGAACTTTCATTTTTTCAATGCTATACAGTGTTACACAGACTACAGATATTTACAATCAATATTATATTCTTACAGAGGATTATATTTACTTTAATTATTCGCAAGCAATGCGCGATGTGCAATTAACCGTATAAACATTACTATAACTCGATAACGCAACATTTACAATACCCAAACCACGATAAAGATGAAAAAAACATTTAATGCTGCGAAACAAAAAACCATAAAATCATATGAAAAATAACAATAACAACAACAAGAAAAACCGTCGTAAACTATGATACATTAATAAAAACACTCAATAATTTCAATAGGTACTACAGCTCAATTTTATTATTGAGAAAACAAATAAAAACAACACAAAGATACACACAGAAAAACTTGAAAACAACAATGACACAGACAAACGTTATCGAGATACCGTGATTGCCGACAATGCAGCTGATTGAATTAAACAGTATAATGATAAGGGACCCCTTCTCGCGCCTGTGACGATAATTTTTCAACAGTTTTTTTTTTTTTTTTTTTTTTTTTTTTTTTTTTTCACTGCAACGCAAAGGTTTTGTTCGTTAAATGTCGTAATCCGTATTTACGCGGGTTTACCGCGTACCGCAATTAACTCATTTTTACATTTTTTAAAGGGACTTATTCGACGATAATACTTTTGTTTACTTCTGTATTGTGCTGTTTTTTTGAAGTCATTTCACTTACGGAAAAATCCAACTTCGTTATTTGATTATTTGTTGTAAAACACGTTTTTTTGCTTTTTTAAAAAAAAAAGAAAATTATTGTGATTTTTTTTTATCCATTATTCTGAATATTTATCGAAAAATATTTGAAAACTAAAAATTTACAATTTTTGGAGTTTCGAATTAATTTTTTGGATTTTTTTTTTATTATTGATTATCAAATTTTTTTTTTACCGTAAAACGTCTTTGTATTGATAAGAACAATACAGAGGTTGAAACTCCGCAATAAGTCCCCTTAAATCGAATCATTTCCGTCTGCAATCAGTACAAAGGAACACCAATCGCAATAGAATAAACGCAAACGAGCCTAAGAAGCCGGGGCACTAATAAAAAATAATAAATACATAAACAAAAAAAAAAAAGACGAAAAAGAAAAAAAAACTAAAAAAAAAAAAATATCGTCTCAGACATCTTGAGGGGGCCATACAACTCCATAGCCATAGTACCACCACAGTACAACTCAGGATCTTTTATATTATATTTTACAGATGACAATAGTTCCATAGGTGAGGCAACGTGAATGAGAAAAAAAAAAATCCGACACATTCGAATTCGCGTTTCTCACCGTCTCAGATAAATGATAAAAAAAAAACCATAAGAAGGCTCCTTACCTCACATACAATCAAATTATTGAATGAAAAAAAAAGAAGGAAGAAAGATGAAAAAAACAGATGCAGCTATATATTATTATAATATATTTACATACAACAGGATTTTTACAATAGTACCGGAGTACCAGATCGGGTGTGTTTCTCGCAACGACTGCGAGAAGCAAAAAACTTAAATAAAAAAAAAAAAATCACACAAACACACACCCGAGCCGCAATCTCGCACAGCCGATTAATGCCGATTACAATAACTATTATACAAACCGCGGTTTTTTATTATATCTGTTACTACATTGGTAAGCGATCGCAATACGTGCAAAAAAAAAAAATAACTAACAGGTTTTCATTTTATACGAATTATTGCAAAGAAAAAAAAAAAAAACGAACAAACGTGCAACGTGGAAAGCAAAGTAAATCAGTAATAAAACGTTTTTTCACCATTCACGCGCGAATTAAATAATGTAATTGAAAACAATGTCTTTTTTTTTTTCATTTACAATAATATTGAATGCGGATGCCCAGCAAGCAGTATGAGACTAACACACCGATGACAATTAGTATACCGAAATAAGATTAGATTATAAATGTTGCATATCATATTATAAATATTGTTATACATTTGCCAACCAAGCGCCAAGTCTCGGACTTTGGGTCGTTCCCAAACCCCCCAATACTCATTGCAACAGCAATTTTGCTGTTCCGAATAGATAGTTGAATAAATAGTACCGATTACACGAAAAAATCGTCAATTCGTCTGGTACGAAAAAAACGATAGGTCGATGTTTGAAATTTTGGAAAAAAAATAAATAAAATAACCGGTTATCATTTTATTGACGAAAAGTAGCCAACGAACGCAATTTTGAGAAATTTAATTCGAATATTATTATGAGTAACCGAACTCGGAGTATCAAAAACGCCGTCCATGCCGTGCAATTGCACGTTTCATTGATTATTACTTTTTCTTTATTTTTTATCACTTTCTCCCACACGATATATATTTATTCGTTCAATACTCTGCGGCAAAGGCAGTCAAGTTTTCTTCGGAAAATCGGGTGGTCCATTTTGCCCCATTGACTAAATTTGCTCGATTTATATGCTCCGTTGGTTAATTTTTGTCGATTAGCGCCGATTTGATCGATTTTTTTGGTTTGCGATTTTTGTCGATCTTTATTCTTAGCTCTGTGTTTGTTATATTTAACATGGGATACGCGGTTTCATTAGTAGAACATATCTCTCGAACCCCTGCACGATGTTCGTCCAGAGGCCTGGTGGCTTATTTTATTTATTCGGAAATTCGCTTAAATTTCAGTCTATTTTTTCTTCCTCCGGTCCATTTTACCCCCAACAAAGAAAATTCACAAAAAAATGTAATATTCTCATTGTCGATACAAAATCGAGTAAACTTTTCCTTTGTCAAAATTTCGTATGTTGGATAGTTTCCGAGATACGAGCCCTCGAAGATCTCAGCCAATGAGTGCCACCCGACAGATGGCGTTCGCCATCAGCCGGCGATCCCATTGTTTGAAATTCGTTCATATCTCGAAAAATATGCACTCCAGAAAAAAAATCCAAAGACAATTTTTGTTCAGTTTCAAACGCTCAATTCTATTTTCCACTTTTTTTGCGCTAATTTAAAAATATTATTACCGATATATTTTTTGTTTAACGGAAAAAATTTTAAAAAAAGTTTTTTTCATTATTTCAAACATCCGTAAAACTCTTGACGAGATTTTTCGTGATAAATAATTTACAGAGATTTTTCTATCGTTCGTTCGAACGATAAGTTCATCGATTGACAGGAGCAATACAAATTCGGAAGGTTTATTTTCCGAATGAAACGAGATTCATTTTTATACACAAACGTTTTTTAACAGTCTAATTAAATGCGATTGACCATTCGATCCATCGTCCGAGATATCCATAATACTTATATCAAAGAGTGATACGTTACAGAATGCCGCATTAAAGTAAATAAATAAACATAAACATAAACATAGTAGAAAAAAAAAAGCGGGAAGATCATTTTTGACGCAGGCTGGACTATTCGCTGGGCATTAAAGTAAGAAAAGCAAAATAAAAGAAAAAAACAACCGCCACAAAACATTAATGAAATAAATAAGAAATAAAAGTAAAGAAAAAAAAAACCGGTTACCTAGTTATACAATTCTACCAATTTCACGACAATTATTGACAGTTCAGAAACGGAAATCTCGCGTTCCGTTTTACACCGACATATATTTGTAAAACGCGCGCGCACACACCATACCAGGCAACAAAAAAAAATCGACATCTTTTAACGGGGAAAAAAAGCAAAAAAAAAAAATCGAGAATACAAAAAAAAAAAAGATCCGGACAAGTTGAGAAGGAAAAATGGGAGATCAAACAAAAAAAAAATGGTTTTGACACACGAAAAAAATTCAGAGAGTTAAAACAACGAGAGTAGAGAGGGAGTGAAAATAAAAAAGCAAAACAGAGTTGGAGGATTCAGCGAATCACAGAAACAGCAAAGTAGTTGATAAGTTTTTCAGTTTTTAAGATGTTTTTACTTTTTAATTACCTAAACGGGATATATCTAAAGACGATTATCATTTTTACTTTGCGCCGCGAGGAAAGACGAACGCGCCAAACTTTTTCGATAAAATCGTTTTTTGAATATTTTTTTTTTTTTGTTAATCGTTTAACTAATAATCTCCGAGGTTGAGACTGCTAAGCGTTGATTTCTTATTATTCCTACTATACTATAGACGGCGCGCGAAAAACGCAAGTATCGCGTCCGACTATTCGTTTTTCTTTCATTAGTTATGTCTTTTTCTCTTTCGTTGTTTCGAATACCAAACACATTTTGGGTGACAAATGATAATCGATGAGAAAAAGAAAAAATTAATTAATGAAAAAATTACGCGCTCACACGAGGCGCGCGATCTTATAGTGCATTTAATTATGTGTTGTATATAATGTAAATTATTATGCATTTGTATTTCGCGTTAGAAGCGTTATTCTTGTATTGGCCCGTCCGGCCATTAGAGACGTCGGACGAATAAATGAATGAAACAAACAAAAAAGAAAAAAAATGAAAAAAAAGTAATGACACGTGAAAAAAAAAATAAAATGAAAACAATTATATCGTAAGCTTAGGAATTTTTATACCTTTTACTCGTGTAGCAGTATAACGAAAAGAAAAAAAAAAAGAAAAAAAAAAACAACATATTATAGTATCTCCTCTGTCTACCCCCTTGCGTTGCGTAAATCTTATTCGGACGAACGCGCAGATGGCAATTTTTTTTTTTTTTTTTTTTTTTTTAGATTAACGTAAGAATTATTTTTCATTCGTCGTCGAGATATCCGCGATAACCAAATTTCGACTCTAGTCACTCTCTGCAACGTCAAGAGATTTTTTTTGTAGTCTTTATTTTCAATTCGAAAAATTAATTCGCACGTTCCGTTGCGACGCGGCGGGAGAACAAAAATGCAAAAACTTTTCCTTTTTTTTTTTTCGACAATTTAATTTTTTAAAGATGCGAATACACGTCGTTATTTTCTTCATTTTGTCAAATTTCAAATTATATTTCGACTGTTACTTTATGATTTTTTTTTAAATTTTTATTGTGAACATTAATTTAATTTATAAAAAAAAAACTGTGATGATACTATAGATACTCACAGTTCATAGTTTGGATTTATAAAGTTTCTTAAGTAAACACTATTTTCCGAAAAAAAGAAAAAGTCTATGACGTGGTGAAGCATTTTTTTATCTTCAATCGAATGGTTCGTTGCACTAAAATAAATATGCGACTTTTACACGTACGTTCTTTCTTATGAATAAAACGTGAAATCGTTGTTCAGAAAATTTCGATTTTTTTTTTTATTATTTTTTTTAATCACCGGTGATTGCGGCTTTTCTATTAGTTTTTAGTGAATTAGTGAATAAAAGTAGTACTTAATAATCCGAAATATTCCGGGACAAAATAGTATTAACAATTTGAGTATTAAAAAAAAAAATTGCTTTATATTTTTTTTATCTTGCGAAACTTCGAATTGCGACAAAAACTGCGCGTTGTCCGAATAAGAAAATAATAAGAAATAAAAGTAAAAAAATGACAAACTCAAGGCAATTGAATTAATTTTTCCTCAATTACGCAAAAAAAATATATATATTCGATAAAAAAAAATATCGAATAATTTCGCGACGATGAAAATAAAAAAATACATATACCCGCTATTAAACTATTATTATTCTCATAATTGTATACTTTTCACGAGCACAATTTAGGTGAATAGAAAGGAAAGAAATAACAAACAAACAAAAATCTACATTACGATATACCTTTACGATAGCCGTAAGTCAATGCTAATATTTTAGTGAAATACACGCGAAATAAACAAAAAAAAAAAAAACGGGAGGGATTCAAAATTCATCTGTAAATAGGTAGACAGAGTTTTTTTTCTCAAAGAAACAAAAAAAAAAAAAAATAGAACTCTTATTCGAAGATAGAGTTCGTCGCTTTCAAGTAGTCACGCAGCTATATTTAAGCTAAATAAGCAACAAAAAAAAAATCAACACTCCACACACACGCCACACACACATTAAATACACTTGAAAAAGATATTTATTCGATCGTTGCGTACCGAAGTGAGTTTTCTTCGATTCGGAGTCTTTTTTTAAAAAGACGAAAAAAATTTTGATCGGTAGCGATGTTTGAAAAAAAAAAAAACAAAATAATAATAGTAATGTAAGAGGGCAATTCGAGTGACTGACAAAAAAAAACATTAAGTATATGCGAAACCGAAAAATTCATTGTACGCGCGACGAATCCGTTTTTAACCCTTTGACGGTTGTTTTCCAAAGACCTTAAAAATGTCTTTCCAGTGATGGAAAAAAAAAATTGAATAAAAACAAAAAAAATTGAAATCTTAAAAGTTCGGTCGAAATTTAAAGTTCGAACTCGATTTTCAAAAATTCCGCTATTCAAAGGGTTAAAAAACAAAAAACAAAAATAAACGAAGAAAAGAATTTTAAAAATAAACAGGAAATGGTACAATGCCCGACTTATCGTATAAGTATAATTAATACATATATATGTATGTATGTATGATTGACTGGCAACGATTTCTGACCAGATAATTGACCAGGAACCAGTGATGAATCAGTAAAAAAAAAACAGAATAAATTTAAAAAAAAATCATATTGATACATAAAAAGTCGTTCTAACCAAAAAAATGACATTTCGGCGTCGTATTATTATTTCTTTCGGCCCTAAATAATTCGTTGACTGAATTTAAAAAAAAACGACTTTTGCGCAAAAGTGTAAATTATGCGCCGACAAGGGAGGAGCGCGAAAAAAAAAAAAAAAAAAAACGAAATTGAATGTGATATTACTGGTGCCACGATGATAAAAACAAGAATGAAAGAAATGTTTGATTTTTAAAAAAACCCACGAGAGAGCAATTATCTGAACAGAATGAGCTTTACATCAAAAAAATTGAAAAAAAAAGTAATGATAATTATACGTGCAATAAAATTTGTCCAAAATTTGATTTTTTTTTCTCGTTGCAGCTTTTGTCCGTTTAATATATTTATTCACGAGGGAAAAAAGTGTGGCAAACGGAAATATCGATAAAAAAAAAAAAAAAAAACAAATTGCTACTTAGTACGGTCGATTGTATACGCGAAAAAAAAAAAAAAAAAACTCACCGATACACACACACATAAACACGCGCGTACATACGGTATATTTTTAAATCTTAAAAGTGTTTTTTGATCGTCGAACTTCGGAGAAAATCCTTAGAACGTAGTATTTAAAAGATAAATAATCGATTTTATTGATATAAATCAATAAATAACTTGCCACTTTGTCCCTCTTTGGTCTTAAAAAATAACCAAAAAACAAAAAAAAAACCAAAAGCAGTATAAAAAGCTATCAATGATTAATTGTGAAAATAAAAAAAAATTATCACACTAAAAATTCGTCATAAATCACGCATAATAGACACTCGGAACGTTTTCGTCTCTGATGCTCTGATGCACCAGTTTATTTTTTTTTTTTTTAATTAATTTACGTATACGTCAAATAGTACCGAACTTGGATGAAATTTTGAAAAACTATAAACTAAAAATTCATTTTCCACGGCGATTTAACGATCGACGAAAATTCATGAAAAAATTGTTTATCGTTCTTTTTCCGTCCTAAAGGCATTCCGATATTTTCGCCGTTCCACATTCCGTTCGTTCAATTTACGTGGACACTTGAACTCTGTACTTATTTCGTGATATATACGTATATATACACATATGTATATTTAAAAACAATATTTTCGTGATTAATTTTACCGACGAGTGCGACGCAGAGCTCGGAGGATCGAGAATGTTCGATTTTTCGAAAGAGAGAAAAAAAAAACAAAACAAAAAAAAAAATGAAAATTTGGACTCGAAACAATGTAAGCAGTCGAACGAGCAGTTCGAACAAAAAAATGACCTTATGATTTAACTGAATTGCAAAAAAAAAACAAAACAACAATAACAACAGAAAAAAAAAGTATTATTGTATTTTATACATATACAGGTCTCTATAATCGAGTGTGTTAATTAATCGACGTTTTTAGTCGTCGTAATTATTCAATTATATGTTTTTTCATAATCCGAGAACAAAATAAAAAATAACGATCGATCGATCGAAAACATAGAAAAAAATTAAATCGATCAATGAAAAAAAAAAAAAAAAAAAAATGAAAAAAAACCACCGAAACACAGCAACAACCAGTAAACAATAATATTCCGATAATAATAATACACGACGAGAGAACAGACGAATGAACGAAAGAATGAGGTAATAAAGTTTTGAGCGAAAGAAAAAAAAATAAACAAAACAAATTTTAACATACAAACAAAGAAAAAAAACATACATTACATGACATATACACGCATCGATATATTTATCCGTAACAAAGACATGAAAAAAAGGAAGAAGTTAAAAAAAACTGGAAAAAAAGAAAAAAACATATTGGGATGTACGCGTTGTAAGGCGTATATTTGTGCGTATTTCATTCACCCGTCGTTTATATTCACCGTTTATAATATGGCATGCGGTATTTATACTAAATATATTGAAAAAAAAAAAACGCTAAACAAAAAAAAATGCTGATGTCGTCGTACGCAATAGCGATGTTCCTATTTTACGTTTGTTTTATACCATAAACGTTCCAATAATAAACAAACACTTTTTGTCCGCTATGGGAGACTCGAGTTTATTACCACCTTAGTTATTAATTAATTATTAATTATTAATCAATAACTATATTTTCGAAGTCCATCGACGAATTATTAATTTACTTATCAACGGCCTTTTTTTTTTTTTTTTTTTTGATAATTTTCAGTCATTTTCATTATTTTCTGATAAAATTTTATCAATGCTGCGAGTTTATTTTCTCGAAGGAAAATAATTCTCGTCTCCACATTTACACGTGTTTAACCGTTTGCGACAAGTAGGTCACTCGTCGAACGATCTGTTTCCGTTTCGTATTTAATTGCTATATTGATTTTTTTTTTCTTTGCTGGTCATTTCCAACGGTTTTAAAAAATGACCTCGTAGTCAAGTAAATATCTGAATATAATACATTTTTTTTATATTTTCGAAATTCAACTATTATCAACATTTTTTTTTTTTTTACAAATGTAAATAACACTTTGATTTATATATAATTAAGCGATTCTTAATTTCAGATAAGCGACTATTAAAAATATTCTCTAATAATTATAGAGAATTTTTCGCATTAGTTTTATCGATTACTGACAAAATGTTTTTTTACTTTTACTATCTTTACTATTTACAATTACTTTTTTTATCCGAATCGTATTACTACTGCAACGAGCTGTCCTCGTCGACCCGGCAACAAGGCATCGAGAGGCAAAAAAAAAATTATAAAAAAAAATATCATTTGCTTCAACTTCCGATAGATGACATTGGGTTTTCGATATATATTGGCTATTGGCTATTGGTTATTGGCTATTGTATTGACTATATATAACATCGACCCCTCATTGAGAATTCAATGAATCGCCGACCTTTTCCTTTTCCACAAAAATTTGTTTGCAACATTTTTAGGGTTCATTGCCAACAGTTATACAACAGTTTTTTTTCGTATACTTTCCATTTTCGTGTCGATATCACTCTGCAACGACGAACCTAAATTACGATTCATTTCCCGGAAAGCGAGAAACTCTACTCCCACAACAAGTTTTCAATGAAACTTCGATGAAACTTCTCGTTTCGCGAATAATTGGTAAACTTTGCAAATTTATAAATAAATGAAAACAATAATAACACTTAACGAAAAAAAAACTATTAAATTATGAATGATGAAGTTAATTTAGAAAAAAACATTACTTATCAAAAAACATTAGTTAATTCGTTTATATCACAAACTATTTTGATAACTTTTTTTCGATCCGAATTAACAATTCGGAAAGAAAAATAAAATAATATTAAAAAATCAATTTTTTTTATTACGCGAAGTAATCAATTTTTTTCAACTTTTCAAATCAATGAATAGCACAAAACAATAATAGATTAAACTATAAACTATAAAATTTAATTACAACAATTATAAGTCAAGTCGTTCGATTCTCAAACGATTTTGATAATTTTTTTTCAAAAATTGAAAAATTTACCGCATGAAAAATTTCACATAACTCGATTTTTTTTTTCCTTTACAATTTGTATGGATTATTTTTTTACTATAATGAAACTCGTAAATCTAACGCCAAATCGTGTTACATTAAAATTTTGAGTTGCCAACGAAAATCAGTATTTCACGTCACCGACGGCTCTCCCTTCTCGAGAGCGAGAAGGGGTTGTAAAATAATCGAATTTTCCCGAAGGGAAACGCCAAGAGAGACCAAGAAGTTCAATTTCCGTTCCAATTTGCAACGTTAAGTAGCACTGATTATGGAGGAATATCGCACAGCCGAGAGTAGGGTAATACCAGAAGGCGTTGGAAAGGCACGAAAAGTTTGAATGAGGAAAGCGAAGAGGAGCGATCGCCAACTTTTCTTGCCTTACGATCGCTGTAGTATACCGCCTACGCTCGCTAAGACGGCCCCCCATCCAACCCCCTTCTCCATCGTTGCTAATTTGACAGAACGCTACACACCGTATGCCCCGACTTATTTCTACTTTACTTCTGGTGTACACACCTCTTTGCCGTCTTCGCGGCGAAAGAGCTCTACCTACTTATTAGAGGCTAATGGCGTTTGCGAAGTGTCGTAATAAAAAAAATAAAACAGCGAGTAGCCTTCGAACTGATCGCTTGTAAACGATATCGTGAGATATTTAAGATCGTTGCGAAAGCCTGAAAAAAAAAAAAAAAAAAAAAACAACTTGGCATATTCTTTATTCTTGCCGGGCGCTACTAGTCATAAGCATAAAAGTTACGAAAAAAAGAAACAGTCATAAAGGCAAAGTAAAGGAAGGAGTTGAAAAAAAAAAAAAAAAAAAACGTAAATACGAAGGAACATCGTTGACGACGCCTTCGTCACGACTTTCGCTATTCTCCGAGAGATTCGAACATTTCTCCAAGTATACGAGAAACGAGCAGTACTCTCATACGATTTACGATCCGAGATACGAAAACTTTTCATCGTACATTTACCTCAACGCCTTTCTACTCGCTACCCGTTGTTGCTTTTCATATCCCTGTTTACCGTATTTTCCTCTTTTTTTTTGTTGTCATTCCTTCCTCAAGGAACAGAGTGGAGACGATGCGAGGGTTGAGCTTCAACTCCGGGAAAACAGTAGGGAATTTTATTAAGAAGCTTTTTAAAATTTATATATGCCATATTAATCATTTTCATTATGTACTTCTAACATAACAAGTTATTTTAACAGTATTAAATGATTGTTTATTGCCTTCTCGTGAAAACAGTTTGTTTTCATTAAATGCTTTTTTCGTAGTATTTTTTAATTCAAGCGTTTTGAGAAAATAACATTTCACAAAAATATGAGACAAATGAAAACTTTTTTAAGTTTAGCATGTCTTCAGTTATGAAGCGGATATTTATTATGCAGATAAAATGTTCGACAAGCATTTTTTTTTTTTTTTTTTTTTTTCGGCGTGATAATTGCAGTCGATAGAATTTTAGACGATTTCGAATTGTGGGAGTTTTTAAATTCTTTTTTGGTTATGTTTTTTTCATTCTCGAATTCTCGAAAATTTCGAGATAAGGGTTGAAATTTATAATTGGTACAAAATTCGTCGAAAATCGATCGAATGACTATCATTTTTTTTTAATTGAAAATTAAGTACCGATTTTCTCATTATTTTCTCATTATTTTCCGTTTCATCATAAAGGTACGATACACGAGGAAACACAAAAAAATTTAAAGATGATTCCTCGTTAAAAATGCTTTGCGAGAAAATGGAAGATAATGAGTAAACGGTGTTAAATTAAAAAAGAAAAAATTTCCACCATTCGCAAACATTTTTTACCGTATATAAGTCCGAAAATTGATCGCCAAACATTCTGAAAGGATGTTTAGTGGGGGCGTCAAAGAATGAGGAAGCGACGCGCCAAATTTATTTGCTGCCTCACGAAATGACGGCAATGTATGGGAAATAAAGCCAACGGGATTTAGTCCTTTAATTAACCATCGTTAAGCCCCCGCGATGGATCTCTTAGTTTGTCTTTTCCGTTTGTCCGGAGATTCATCAGATTCGCTTCTTCCACGTGTTGCAACGAAACGAAACGAATATCTCCCAAGAGAATAGTGAGTAGGAGGAACAAGCTAACGACAAGATTACATACATCCCTCGTGCATTTGCCGCTCCGAAAGAGAATGAGCACCGATACTAATTATTTCTATCCTTCGGAGATTGCTTTCTAACGATTCTCAATCAATCTCTCATCTCGTCTTCTTCCGCGGCTTCCGTTTCCCCGAAAACATGACGGAAGTTAAGTACGGATAGTATAGATGGCCGAATATAAGTCAGAGGGTGGAATCTCTTCATTGGAAGAATAATTGTTACTCACGTCTTTGAAAAACAAAGTAATATTTCTTTTCACCAAATTTTTTTTTTTTTTTTTTTTTATATCATAGTAACATTTTTGTAAAATCAAAAATAATTTTTTTTTTACCAAAATTACCAGTAACGTCGCCTGCGTCGGACTAAACAGTATCATTAACCAACGTATATAACCACATGGGATGGGATGGGATTTGATTTCGCAGTTTTTCTGAAGATAAATTTATAATTTTCGTTCAATTCTGCTGAATGAAAACACATTTTATTTCTCGATGGATACTCTACGAATTCGTTGGGACGAATTTATGATACAATCCATAATTTAATAATTAAATGCATTTGTTTATGAAAAAAATACGGAGCTACGATTACAATTTTCATTTCATTGTGAATCCGAACAAAAAAAAATTATTCGGTGATTTTAAAAAGCATTTTTAAAATTTACTTAAAAAGCAAAAAAATACGAATTTAATTTCGCAAAAACTTTGTAAAAATATACTTGGGGATTTTTATCAGCGTAAATTCAATTATTTATCAGTGAATTTAAAGTTATAGTTTTCTTTTCATACGTAAAGAGGGACTCTTTTATTCAGACACACCTTAGTTAACACGAGTTTCTCGGTTAGAAATGTCCAAAGAATTTTTGAAATGTTAAGTAATACCTAATTGACTCGACTCTACGGAAGTTTCACCTCAGTAATATCCGTCCGAAAACCAAATACGCGTGTTCTTTATTCGCTCGATCGTTACAATATCATACATATCCATAAAGAGGGTACATCAAATGTTTGATTAACCGGGAACCGTTTAACCTGCCTAAAATTTTACGGCCTCCGCGGTACGAGAAGTTGATTGCCGCATTAAACGGGCGACTCGTAAAGAATGGGGCGAATTGTTAAAGCTCGCATCGTATGATTTTGGATCACAATAAGCGGCCGTTTTATCGACAATGTAAATCCCGAGAACACGGAAGAGTAGTCGAAGAAAAAGAAAAAAAATTGAAAATCAATAATTTTTTTTAAAAATGTTGTGAAACGATCCTAAAACTGTTGCAAACGGTGAATCACCGATGAATTCGCAAAAAATTAAAAAAAAAAACGAACATATATTGAAAAACATTATCAAATCACATGAAATTGCGTGTTTGTTAATGTATTGCAATTTATTTCAACTTTTTTCCAAAGACCGTTAATTACTTGAAAAAACTTCATTCCGTAAATGACAAACTTATCGAGAACTCTGACATAACGAATGGCACGTTAATGAAACGATTTTCCACTATAAGAAACTAATCAACTGTGAAAAAAAAATAAAATAAAAAAGAATAGGTAACTCTGTTTTTTTCTTGATTACTTCTAAATTACGGCACAACTGATGGAACTGACGATGGAATCGATTTTCCAGGAAGCTTCTCACATTCCCTTTTCCTATCTCGACAAAAATTATTACCCCGAGCGGTTGCAATATGCGAGCGACGGACTCTCCTCTTCTCTACATTTCTCCTGTACATTACGTAATATCGTTAAGCGTCAATTATAGATCGCGGTTGGTAATGCAAGCCCCCCCCCCCCCCCCCCCCGTCTCTCCCTTCACCTTGACGTTAATATGCGCGAACACGCATAGTTTATGCATCGAAAGCAGAATGGAGAAGAAAATATGTACCTACTAACGCGTGCGTGGCGCCCATACAAGAACTCGGCCTCTTTATGGCTTTCGTGCCGCGTACTCCTCGGGACTTCGATTAAATGCACCCACGCAGTACCACGTGCCCTACGGGGTTGGTTATTGTTTAACTTCGTTATAGCTTCGGTTCGTCTTGTTTCACGACTCCTTCGATTTCCGATATGTTTTTACAGGACTCGTCTACTTTTCTCCGCTGTTTTCTCACGGACCGCGCTCGTGCCATTTTTTCTTTTCTTTCAACTTTGAATTTGTTTTTATTACCGAAAAATGTAATCCTCGTTCAGACAAAATTTTTACTAACAGCTCGATTATGAATCCTGATTTTCCAGAAAAAAAAAAAAAAAAAAAAAGACAGAATCTGTATTTTAATCAATTTTTAATGAGATCTGTGGAAACCCTGTGGACAGGCTTTTTTTTTTTGTCGTCAAAAATGTCCCCTTTCGGAAATGAAGGGGTTAGAGAATTAAAGAGTTCGTTAAATTTTACGATCGAACGATTTTAATGAATAAAAGAAATTATGGTACAGGCGAAAAGTTAAGAAAGATTGATAGAGCCCATCGGGTGGGTGTATGAGGGATGAAAACTTTATTTCAACCCTCTCGTTGCCATCGAGATTCGCAACCCTTCAACTTTGCCCCGTGAATTCCGCGAATTTCATTTAGACCAATTTGCCAACTTTGGAAACTCATCGCGTGTTCACCCAATTATATTCCTTTTCGACGAAGGGCACTAAACCTCCTTTTTTTCTTAGCTTAACAATTCTTCGGCTCGTTTACCCCCGCGGGAGATGCTAATCATCTCCACGTGTAGATTTATTATTAGCGCGTATTTGCGATAATTGTTTCAGCAGTTATAACCATTCGTTACCAAGTATATTTTCCGTTATCGGCGTTTCGACTATAATTTTTAATTATCGTATTCGCTATATTTGGAATGAATCCATATGTAGACTCGCGCGTAGGTTGCGTCCAAAGTAATTTTCGTGTAGGCGGCGCCGATATTTCACGACGAACCAGACTGCCAAACTGTGAAATTTTTTGCACGCAGTCAGCGCAGTGGAATCCTTTTTCGAGTCCCTTTCGCAACTTAAGAACAAACTAACGAAATATTAACACCCTTCGTAGTGATATTTCTCCAAAATCCCGCGACAGATCCACTGTATCGAATTGACTATACGGCTATTTTTTTTAAATTCGCCACGTTGAAACTCTTCGTCATTATAACATTATACAACAAACATTTTTTACATTTTCTACTTAAAAAAAAAAAAAAAAAAAAAAAATGGTATTTTTAAAAAAGAGCTGTAGAAACGCATGTTTTTGTGTAAAAAATTAATTCATCAAATCAGCAACAAAATGGCTGAAAAAAAGATCGAAAAATCGAATATCGCCAATAGGGTATGTGCACTGTGTTGCATATGGAAGCTTTTTTCACGCCCTTTGGATGTTACATCGGGGTTTCAATTATCATTTTATTGCCATTTTTTAATATGGAAAGTTGAGTAGCGCCAATTACTCACAACCACGTGACAGATATTTTTAACGAGTTTCAGGTATCTCGTAATTGGCCCGTCGACGTTCGTCAAATTTCACTCGGCGCAAATATGTGAATTGTCCCTTAGGTGATCCGCATTATCCTAACCCTTTCCCCCCAATTAGTGTTGTCTTTTCTCGATAATTCGCCTGTAGCGTCATCATTTATGATTGACTGACCAATTACGTTAAACGAGATATTTCGAGACGAGGAAATATCTGCCACCGGGAATCTTCCATGAGGGCAAAAATGATCGTTCGAAGTTTGTCCAATTAGCAAATTTAATCGTTCCACAGGCGATACATCGAGACCTGCGTGAAATTATTCTTGTAACGAACACGGCTACCGTGAAAATCAATTGTTCCCGTGAAACGGCTCGTAAAACGCAGTCATTACGGGGCCTTTAAAATTTTCATGCGCAAATTCATTGGAAAGAATTAGAGCGCGAGAGGGATTGAACGCGCGTGGGTTGAGGGTAGACTCGTTTTGAACTCCGGCATATAAAGCGAGCAATTACAGCCCGGATTGGCATAGCTTAACCGCAATTCGCCCGAGTCGCGAAACCCAGTTACCGCGGTGGAAATTGACGTGGGGTGAAGAATTCTCGCATAGATTGGTAGATTTGGGCGTTAAGGGGTGTCCTAGAGAAGATAAGCCGCCCTCTATATATATATATGTGTGTGTGCCGATGAGCGAGTGAACATCATCGCGGATAGTTTGCGTTAACCGCATTGCTGTAGGGATCCCAAAAAGGACAACGTGCGAAGGGGAACCCCCCAATGGACAGAAATTGCATTAGGATAGATCAGTGAACAGAGAGATATTTCCAGCTCCGGCATTCGTCCCCCAAAGGCAAATGGGGACCTAAAAAAAACATCGTAATTTTATTAGAAGACGTTGAAAAAAAATGCAATGATTAAATTTTGATAATATATTAACCGTTATTTTAGACTTACGATGGAAAAAAAATTATATCGCTAATTTCAACATCTACGTTATTGCACTTGAGAAACTTAACCGCAAATTGGTTTTAACGAATATTGTACAAAGTTGGAAACTCAATCGATATACGTTGAAAGTTAGTGATGGATTATAATCCAAAATGTGCTGTTTGCCTTTGGTCCGTAAGCCGCCATAATCGAATCCGCGAGTACTGACCCGCGCGCAGCCGGTTAACTCTATTTAAGTTAAACTCGATGATAATTAAATAAACGAATAAACCATAGAATAAATGCGGAGCTTTGGTGGACATCCCCGCTTCGAGAGTGCAAGTGGAAGCATATATTAGATTACACGTGAGTGTAGAAAGCTCGAAAGTGGAGAGAGAATCAGAGAGCGAAGAACGTACTCGAGGTATGGGGCAATTAACTCCAAGAGGGTTAAAGATACACAGATAAAGTTAGCTAGACACAGTTTGGGGTTAGTGGCGCAAAATGGACACATTGAAACCGAGGATATAAAACAAATAGAAACAATTGAGATATAATTTGGAAAAAATTGTCAAAATTTGAAAAAAATTACGTTCCACTAACAATTTTTAAAAATGAACTCTCAAGTTTTACGTCCAATACAAAAAAAGATTCTCTGTAATTTCCTCGTTTTGCCCTATTTTGTCCCCTGCGCCCATTTAGCTCCGTTCTCTCCCCTATATACGAACGTTTGAATGTATGTGAGAACGGCAAGGTTTACACGGAGAACGTCAAATAGAGAGGGTTGAAGACGGTCATGGAAACATATATATAACGAGTTGGGTTTCACGGTTTGCTGCGGATAGATAGATAGATAGATCGATACAGAGGGGGAGAGAGTCTCCCCAATATCCGTGGGCGAGTTGGAGAGAAGAGGGGGCGAAGCAACGAAGCTTCAATTATTGGGGCATACAACGGGTTGAAGCGTGACATTGAAGAGCAAATAGCCGCGATACCGAGGTGGACGATGAATCGCGCGAACGGAAAAATAGGTGGAAACGGAAAATTAAAAATGTTCAGATTTTCATATAAATAAATACGTGAAATATAAATGAATTTCGAAATAATAACGAACAAAAATATACAAATGATATTTGCACATTACTCCTCCATATTTTTTTACGAATAGCTGTCTGTATCGGAAAGTTCGTTGACCAATTTTACACATTTATTACATTTTTTTTATTTTTCTGACCGCCATCATTGCTGTACTTAAAAAAAAAAAAAACGATAAAATCTATACTTACGTTAACAATGTTAACTTCACGTCCACTGAATGCCCACAAAAATATGATCGTCCGCGGATAATGCTTACGCGGTTATTATTCAAGATAAAGTTGTCTCGCGAATTCGCGGCCTCAAAGGGTGAAAAAGCATAAAAATTAATATTCTATAACAATTTATATACCTAAGTGCGTTCTCAGCTTGTAGTAAATAGCTTTAGTTTATTTTACACCCGTTTTGCAGTACGTAGGATGCGGGGAAAGCGAGAGGAGTAGTAAGCTTGTCAACGATGTCGAGTTTTTAGTGTGTAGACGGGCCGTTACGCGCCGCCTTAACGATGAGTCCATTTGACTCTATGAAATATTCAGAGCGACCCGAAGAGGGGTAAGGCACGGGAAAGGGATATAAGGCGACGCCCTGGTGTCTTCATGAATTATGAGGCAAGTAACGGCAGTAGCAGCAACAAAGTAGCAGAAGACGACGACGCTGCGACAGGGGCAGGCGGGGGGGGGGGGGGGGGGAGGAGTGAAGCGACAAAGTGTAGGAGGCTGAAGGTGAAGAAGCACAGGAGTGGATCCTCTTTTACTTAGAGCACAAAGTACCCCTCGTCGAGTCTCACACGGAGTGTTCCTGGTCTTTTTTTAAATCGCACATTAAACGCTCTAAAATTTGTGTAATAAAAAATTCGCCGTTTTTTTTTTTTTTTTTTCGTTTTTTTCTTCTTTGTAATTCTACTCCAGCGAGCTGAAGACACGTAATCATTCACGCCGAATAAATAGAACAATACCTAAATTCTCGAGATGGTAAAGAAAAATGGGGGAAGAACGAGAAAAAATGAATCGAAAGAATCCGTTTGTTTCGACAACGCCAGCTGGAAGTCATCGCGAATCGAGAATATATGTATTTGCGTGTATATCGCGAGCACAAGGAGTTCGACTACCATGGAATGCACGAAAGAATAATAAACGCCTTGAGTAGAACGCAGACCCAAGGGAAATTCCGATGACTACGCGTAGCCGAAGATGAAGAAACTAGAAAAGAATAAACGTCTATCTAAAAAAAAAAAAAAATCTTGCGATGAATTCTCGTGCCATTCAAGAAAATTGCTATAGTATAATTTTTTAAAAATTAGGAAAACATACTTTGCTACCGTATTTTTTTAATATCACTTACAAAGTATCCTGTTAGGTAGAGTACTTAGTTAATTGTCGGTGTTTTCGTGGATGAAGTTTCGTAAATGATAGCGAAAAAGTCAATATTCACGGGTTGAATGTACTTGAAGTCATATATAGAGAATCAAAATTTTTTGCGAAAATTTGAAATTGCGAAATCGAAATTGAAATCTTCAATGACGAAATTGATTTTTTCACATTGATAAATTAAAAAATCCGACATTTGGCATGAATTTGGTTGATATTGTAAATTTTTGAAAAAAAATTTATGATTTTTTCAAAATTTTGATTTATTCGCGAACTTAACTCCATTAGAAAATCAAATGATTCCGGAGGATACTGTTTCGTAAAAGAATTTTTTGTGCGTAAAAGAAAATTACGAGGAAGCAATGTGAAAATTTTCCAATTTTGAGGGTAATTTTTTTTTTTTTTTTTTTTTTACTTCGATCGCAGGTTTGAAAGTAAATCAGATTTTTCTTCTCGCTTTATCTCGAGTGGCTCAACGAAGTATGGAAATAAATGTGTTTTCGTTGAGCCGTTGAGTAAGGGATGTTTCTTTTTGGAGGGTTGATAATTCAGAGTTCGAAGGGGGCGAGTGGACGCGTGCCGATTCCTCCGGGATTCTTTTCGAGATTCCCTTCTGTCCCTGTCGCATCTTGTTGTTGCCATGGAAATATCGACGATGCTCTCTTCTCATTTTTATGTGTCCTTTTGCCGATGTGCCTCTGTTGCTTCTTTTCTGTCCTATATAAACCGTTCAACGGAGGGACCTATCTTCGTTGAGCCACGCAAGAACATTTTTTCCTTTAGACGGGAGATCAAGTCTTACGGAAACACTCGATGCATGAAAAACTCGTCTGCATTTCCCGTCCTTTCCGTCCCTCGGGTGTCCTCTCCGTTCTATCGAGTCGTTCTTGCGAAACTTTAACCTTCGTCAACTTTTGTCCCAAAGGACCGTAAAGCTTTATCTACTGTTTCGTCATCGAATATCCAATTTCTCATTATTATTCGACACTCGTGCGAAATCATTATGACAGACGAATACAAAGCTTTTTCATACCTGTATGCGAAGCTTGAAATTCGTCGGAGAGAAGAAAAATTCGTCGAATTTTGGATCAATAACTCGAATGGTTTTCCAGTTTAGAGACATTCCTTTACCAAACCTTTAAGTAAAAAAAAAATCGCCGGGAGTCAATTGCGTTGCTTCATTACATTTGAATAAATCGCGCCATGTGATCGGTGCACAATGAAAGGTGAAATGCTATTTTTTTTTGAGGGTTACACCCACTTCAGCATCCAAAAAAAGGATTCCATTGCGGGAGTGATGAACGCAATAGGATTCTATTTCTCGTAAATATTGAAGGTTAAGGCCTCTTCAAATAATAGCATTACAGATCGATTGTTACTGAATAGGTGGGCGGAGTGTCGTGGGAAGGAGGAGTGTCGTACCTTAAAGCAGCTGCCGTCATTTTTTCTTTCGTGAATTGTTCGTTAAATTAATCCTGTTAAACGAACTGTTGCTTGAATTTGGAAATTGACAAATTTCACTGAGCGTTACGCTGGGATTTAGATGAAGTTAAAGTGCTTGAGGCTCTATTCCATGATGGAATTTGTTTATTTGCAATAAATTATGCGATTCGTTCCAAGCTTCAGCCCCCAAGCTTACGAGATTTCCGTTGTCCGATTGTCTTCCTCTCTTTTCGACAGTCCTCTCCTTCAGCTGAAACTTTCCTGTATTTCTCATTGGCCATTCATCGTACATCCGCAATATCAGTAGTATTATAGTAGTTGTAATGGATATTCAAAAGCCCCGGAATACAAATGTTTCCGTTCGTCGTAAAATGGCCGGGTAGGTGGTACGAGGGTCCAACAGATACAAGGAAATAGATAGACAACACCAAGCGAAAGACGAATAACGTGAAATGGACGGAAAGCGAGAAAGAGGGATAACAGAAGTACAATTTCTTCGGGATCAGAGGAGTTTGATCCAAGGGGCCCCCTAATCCGTTGAATCCCCTGGACAACTTAACCGAGTTCACCGGTCTCGCTGCAGGACCGAGTTTTGTCCCCAAGATAAAGGTCCTGTTGGAACTCCACTTTTGCCACCTACTTCTTCTCCCGATGCTGGACGTTCGCTCTTATCACTTAGTAAAACGAGAACTCCTGCTAGTAGGTATTATAACACAACGTTGGTCCCCCTTAAACGCACACGATCATTCTTCATGCCATGCAGGGAGAAATCTTTATTTCTTTTCGTCACAGTCTTCCGCGATAAAAACAACAAGTACCGAAGAAAAAAAGAAGAATAATGGTAGGAAAACTGCCGAAAATGCGTTTCTAACATATCGCTCAACCCTTTTGTATGACTATTCGTTGACTTCATACTTTTGTTTGGAGTAAATCAACAATTCAAACTCAGAGGTAACGTCTATGGAAATTAAGTATAGAAACGCGGCAAATATATAACTTTTTGCCGCGATATATAAAACTGATGTATATTTTTTTGACATATATACTCGGCGTATCCGACGTATATCCCAGATATATTGAATTTACTTTCCAAGATATATCTGGCAGATGTATATTCGATACACATTTTTTTTTTTTGCCGTAAACGATAAAGATACATTATTTGCGTATTGCGTAAGTGGAACTGAAGGAAAAAGCTCTGTTAAACTGACATAAGAGTCATTTTTTTACGGCATTCATACCGCAACCAATCGCTACGTCACCATTTGTTCCGAACAACAGCGTAATTCCGGCGGAATTTCGGTATTCTGTTACTATAGATAGAACTATTTTCAGCATTCGATACTAGTCAAAACGATATTAAATACGGATACACCTTGTTTCACTGTTGGTTACATCGATTCCCCACCCTCTTTCAACTCAGCCATTACTCAATTCGGAGTATCAACATACAACCGCAGATCGATGAAGAACCGCCCAAGTGCATCCCTCATACAGCAAGGAGGTTGTTGAAGAATCCATCAAAGTCTTATCGTCGTACCGAAGAAACAGATCTTTTTCCACGAACTCTCGTTCCTTCGTCCTTGTGGAATATCCTCGCAAATATTTCATAGCGTCCTCATGGGGAGAGTTAGACTGAGTCGCCGATCCTTGTCATCATTGACGCCGATGGAAAGCTTTCTACGCAGTCGGGCTATCGAGTTCCTTTGAACGAACCAAACAGTGCCCCGCAGCACCTCCGTAACGTATTTATAACGTTTGACGGCTATGGAGTTTCGGTTGATTTTACCCGAGACAAAGGGAGAGCTGATTCCTTGAAATTGGCAGAATCAGAGTTCTGCTTGCTTTAGCTTGTCTCCTATACTAACAGCGCAAACACAAAGGCCGTGATTCCAAGAACACGGATGGAAACCTAGAAGAATACAATGAGCGAATAAAAAAGAGCATTGAATAATAAGACAGCTGAAATTGTCAACGAGAAAAGAGATTTTCAATAATAATGAAGACTTATCATAGTGCAAACACTGACGAGAATATGGTGACATGTTGTACGTCGTTTTGCCCGATACGATTAGAACGAGAGTTGGTCAAAGTATCTTAGTGGTCATTGTTGTGCAATTGAACAGTCAAATTTTTGAAAAAATTTTGAAAAAAGACTGATTTGATTTTTTTTGTTTTTTTTTCACAAATAAAAATGCACTCATAATATCATAAAATCTAAAAGCGCTTCATCGATTCTCAATCAAATTAAACCTCTTAAATTCTGGAACGACATATTTAATTTGCTGAAATTTTGTAAAAATTTTTATAAGATATTAATTTCTGTCTGCATTGGTAAGAAAAACTCAACCAACAAAAAAAAATTAGTTTTTTTGCTAGAATCCAAGTCGGTAACTCAATTTATGATTAAGTTATAGAGGTTTTCCATTATACACGCACGGTAAATTGCATTCTTCGAGTACAAAAAAGTAGCTTTCACGAAATGTAGAGTAGAATAAAGTAGAGTAGGAGAAGCCATTTTTAATAACGAATATGTCGCATATTTAATTAAAATAAAACCAACTTAAGAATCTTACCAACAGCCCAAATGTTGTCAAGAAACCTGGTCACACATACCTGATTACACAGAGATTGGGAGCGCATAGATATGTGGGCAGAGCACCACATCCATCAGCCAAAAACAATCATACAATAACCAAGAAGCCAAAGAAAGACATATTCGATTAAAGTAAATCCAAGAAAAAAAAAAAAAAAAAGACAAATTCACAGACAAAATTGAATGAGAATAAGCGGCTAAAGAGGGAAAAGAAGTCTACAGGGGATAAAGAAAGGCTTCCATTCGTGACCGCTTTACAAAAGCCAAGGAGACGGATAGCGAAGATTTCGCCGGTGATCCTTTTGACCCCGTAGAAGTGGTGCGATCCAGACGTCCTAAACAAACCCGAGAGCTAAAAGCCCTCGAGGTGCTATATCCGGTTATTCGAGATCCCACAGGATGGACGAGAATCTCTGGCAAGATGGCATCACCCCTCAAGCTCCGTCTATTTGATAAATTCTTTGTGCAAATTCTTCCTACAAATGAGTTGTGGATGTAGCAGTTCCAATAATCCCTGTATGGGGGGGGGAGAAAGGACGGAAAATGTGCTGACCGTCGGGTCCTCCCTCGCCAGTGGTACGAAGGAGGGGGGAGGGGGCGTTTTGCGGAAGGATAAGAATCAAAGACCCGAAATATGTGATTCACGTTTTGACTATCAGCTTCTAGCCAACGCCTGCTACTTTTTCTACTTCAATACGTTCCAACGTCGGGTTTTTTTTCATTCAATTTTCATTATTACGTCCATTACAATAATTGAATTCCTGATAGCATATGACGAAAAGAATGTTACCAAATCTACAGAGACGGGCGAAGCATACCTTTTCACCCGTTATTCTGTATTGCATCGATAAATGTCTTCTATCGACAGAATCAAATCGCTATTAGGAGGACAAGAATGAACGGAGGGAGTAAAGGAACGATCGCGTCAACTTGATTCCTGGAACCCCAATGCCAACGTCGTCCCACTTGGAATTCTAATACCCTCATCGGATTCGTCTTTGTATCTAGCGATGTGGAATTGACGCTACAACCGGAAGATAAATGTCTAGACTTCTTGGCGAATATGACATTTCGGCGAGAAGACTCTCAAACTCTATCGTTGCTCGAAAAATCTATGCCACATACATGTAACTGGTAGTAGGGAATTGTGTGTAGTAGGAAAAAAAAAAAGCATTGAATACAAATGGATTAAGAAATAAGCAAAGAACGCTGACATAACAAAATGAGAGAAAGGAAGTTGTGGATTTGTTGAAGAGAGTCACTGCCGACGAGGACTAATGTAGAATTGGTCGGCTGGTCTGTGTTGCAGCCGTCGGTGCACCCGTCGAAGGAATTGCATTGGGAACCGGTGGAACCGCGATCGGGTCATTGGCGGCTGTTCCCGGTGAGCCGGGAATCGGTACTTGGGATTCACCGAGGCTCTGTCCTCTGTGTGCGCGAGTCTACAGCAACAACAGCAACCTTCGTCGTCATCTGAGAACTGCACACTCATCTAACGCAACGGATCTTCTCGAGCTCACGTCGTTGCAGCGGAGATCAGTGGTCATTTCTTCTGCATCCAATACTCCGAACGTTGCTGATAGTCACTCGTCCGATGCGTTTTGTACTACGGAAAGTGGTCGATCTTCCCGCGCTAATGGGGACGTTAAGCCTGAGGTTCTCGATTTGGATTTCCAGTACGAAGACCCTTTAGGGACTTATTGAAGTAACCTGTAAATAAACATTTGAAAATGGCCATGTTGATCGCAGGAATCAACAAAACGCTTTGGGCAGATATCCAATTCTATTCGATGATTTCTTCTGGTCTTTTAAACATCAGACCTTCCAAGGCAACTTAGGCTTCTACGAAAGGAATTTTGAAATTGGCATTTCCTGCGATTGAACCCAAAGCCTCTTTTGGGACGAATCAAATCCTGTACACTTCTTTTTAATGAATCATGTGTTTTTCCAGAAGTTTAAAAGGAACGTGTTTATGTCTCGGAAATTGATGTTCCGAAACTGATATTTCCTGGACAATGTTACAACAACTCTTTAGGAACGCATTGACATGTTTCACTCGTGACTGATGAACATTCGTTGAAAATATTTGAATATTGAATATCTCTAAACATGGAATTGTCAGTGAAGTCCAGAAGTTGAAAAGATGATAGTGGGTTTTGATAACGAACATTCTAGAACGGGGCTATCTTAGGCAACGTCACGGATCCGTGTTAGGATATCTCTTTGTTAAAGTGTGTTTAGAACGAATAGAAGGTAAAAATAGAGTTTAGGACACCTAAACGAAAAATGGATTCGTATTTTTTCATGTTCACAAAGTCCATTGGAAAAGTCTACTATAAGGGTAGAAACTTTGGTGATCCCAATCAACTTTTATTTCAACAAAAGGCAACGGAAGTGAACAATGAAAGGTTAGAACTGAAGAACGAGAATTTGGGTCCGAATCCCCCGTAATGTTAACCATGACGCTTTCGAAAGCCTTGGAAGTAGGATTCCCGGACAACGTTTACAAAGACAATTTAGAAAGTCAACATTCTACCAATTGGGATTTAATCTCGAAGTTTACAAAGACACTTTACAAAGTCAACAACTTTGAAGTGATAACTCCCGGTGCAGCGCACAATGACGCTACGGAATACCAACGTCTTTTCGCACTGAGAGCCGACGACGGTGAAGTTTACAAAGACCTTTCAGAGAGCTTAGATCAAGCTATAAGATTTCATGCAATGGAAGTCTTTTGCAAAAAGTAGAAGTGAAAGCGTCGGACAAAAGGAAGCGTGTTTTGTGCCTGAAAAACTTAGTCTGAGATCATGGATTAGTTATGGAAGCGTTATAGATGCTTGATACCGTATTACGTCCAATCCTACAGGATATTGCGATTAATAGCAGGAATGATGAAAATGGACAGAAAGCAGTGCAAAGTAAAAAGTTCTTCATGATACCGGAACTTTTTTATCCGGAACTAGAGATGGTTGAATCCCTGATTGGGTCGACCGAAGTGAAAAAAAAGTCGAGCGCAGTGACTCCAGTGAAGGCAAAGAGGAATAGCCCATGGGGCTTTGGTAGCACGTGGTCCAGCCGTTTCGCGACGAGATATTTGTTGGCATAATATAATCCCGGTTGCTCTTCGAGAATCCGGCTCTACGTGAACAACGCTAGATGGAAAATCTACATGTGTGTGCGTGTGCGTATGTTGCCGAGTGTTTGCGTGTTCGTGTGTTGGATAAAGCGAGGGAAAGATAGAGTTGAAGAGTTTCTGGGAGAAATCCGAAGTGATCCAAAGCCAACGACCTCGATCCCATCCCACTAGCGCGCGCGCACACATACGAAAAAGTCTGGTAAATCCGAGTGTGAACTTACCTCGGTCCGTAAAGCTCTCAGAAAAGCGGATAAAGACGAGAAACGGACCTCAGAAAGAAGCGATTCTCGGCCCGGTGTTCGCGTGCGGTGATTCACTTGAGATTTTATCACTTTTGCGTGAGACGGAGAAATTTATATCGGACACTCGGTATACTGTTCTTGAAAGTATGTACTGGCAGACGAGTCTGGCAGGGGATCATCTTTTGTAAAGGACACACATTCGACCAATTGTAAATAAAGAAATAACAAAATATTTGTAATTTTAATAAATAAGTGACATTGCAAACGTGCAAAAAACCCGATATACACGATCAGTAAAGTAAAAAAAATAAAATGCAATTTTTTTTATTGATATCAAACAACTGGATTACGAAATAAATATCGGTATGTCAGTTCAATTTTTATTAAAAATTATTTTTTGATGCGAAATTTTTTGGCACTTAATTTTTTCATGATTTTTACCAATTATTAATTAAAAAATAACCGACTGTGGAATTTTTACTGCAGCAAGCGTTCAATTTTTTTTATTGAAAGTCATTGTGTTAAATAACATTAAATTTTGCCGCGCAACTACGAATTTGGTATTAAAATTATCAATAATTATAAAATTGAATGTTTTATTTTCATCATTTGTTTAAGCTGCGATTATTCTTACGTAAAAATTCTGTACAGTTAAGATAAAATAAAGTTTTTTTTTTTTATAAAAAATTAATCAGTAAGTAACGAGATGTAAGAACGAAAAAAATTGCCCACGCGCTTCGCATGTTCTCGCCATTATTCATTGTTTCAATGAACCTCCACGAGTGAAAGACTTAAAATACACAGATCTCTGTATAAATAACTAGTTAATTCTTTGATTCTTCGTGAATCTTAGTGAAATATACGATTCGATAATAAATACGCGAGTTTTATGAAATTCGAAAGAATTTTCGATAAAATAATCACATTTGCGGGAATAAAATCTCCGTGTGAAAAACTGTATAGCCGTTGAAGATTATTCGTGAAATGCGGAGAAAACAAGATTTGTACGATCCGGCGGGTCGTATCGCATGAAAAAGCGAATTACTTTTTTTTTTTCCTCGATTTTTCATCCGTTTCTCAATTCCACCCTCGTTCTCGGTCGCGAGAATAGCCGACAGCGTCGAGACAAAAATGTTTTCGACGATGCGAAAACTTCGATAGTCGAAGGAACAATCATCGTATCTCTTTCTCGATTGTATTCTCATATACTCGTGACATCTCACGTATTTTCTACGTATCATTATTCATAGACATTCGATTCCTATCTCCGCTGTGCTTTTATTTTTCTCCGCAAGGTTGTCGTCTAACGATTCGACGGCTCCATCGTTCAAACACACCGTCTCCATATTCATTACCCACCAAAGAACTTATGATTCAATGCCGGGTGTCTTTCATTATCCATTTCCGTTATCGATCCAATATCAGAAATAGATCTCCGATCGGAAGCGACTTTAATCATCGTCGGCCGGACATAATTGCTCCGTCGTCGTTTGATCAGCGACTCCATTCTTTCTTCTTTAGACTTTAATGAAGGGTAACCGAGGCTCCGAGCTCCTTGAGGAGTCAAACATTTTTTTTCCGCACAGCTTCCGTGAGAATTGAAAAATCAAAGTAATTAAAAAAAATATTACAATAAAAAGAATGTGTTGAAAAAACAAATGCAAAATTATACAAATTTTGTATAAAAAATTGAAAAAAAAAAAAAAAAAAAAACAGTCTATCAACCATAATTTTATTAAAATGTTCTTTATTTGCGTGTAAAAATAAAAAACCGACATTTTTCAAAAGTAAAATTATGAAAATATTTTGATACTAAGAAGCAGCGAGAAATTGAAAAAAAATCTTTTTTTTTTTCACCGGGAACGCCATTGGCCGATAAAGGGTTATGAATCATAAAAAAATAGAGGGCTACTAAAAAAGAGGGTTAACTGTTAATTATTATTAAAAAAATGCATAATTTTTATTATACAGTTTACTGCAAATAAAAAGTTGATGCAATGAACACAAAAATTGTTTTAATAATTATTAAATGAATGCTCAATTTTTTTAAAGGCGTTAACTCTACAGATGTCTAAAAAAAAAATTTCCCAAGATCTGTAATGTAAATAGTCAATACAATTTTCGTGATCAATGCTATGAAAGATTCGATCGCAATAACCGAAGATAAGTTCTAATAGAAAAGTAAGATGTAGAGATGAAAAAACAAAATCAATAACAACTGAAAATAATAATAATAATAATGAAAAAATGAACACTTCACTGTCAATTAAGACTTTTTCTTTTTCTTTTGCGAGGCACGTATCGCAAGATCTGCTATTCACCCCTCTCATCTAACGAGCAATCTCGAAGTCCTTGAGGGGTTCCCACTGCGTCGTCGACACTCAACGCGATATCTTTATTAGCGTTTGAGATAGATATCAGATCGTTACCGCGATTCTCTCTTTTACCCCCCCAACGTTTCGACCTGCGTATCCGCCTCGTTTTCATTCGAACTCCCATCCCCCCTCCCCCCTCCCTCTCCTCCATCTTGCTTCCCTCGTTTGCAATGGGGTGCAAAACCACAACCCTCGTAGCTATCAACCGCGCCGAGTATTATTAGCCTGTACCATTCCGCTTTACCGCTGTATCATGGAGACTTATTTCCAAAACCATATTTTTCCCTCGTTCTCGGGCTTTATTTTTATTTTTTTTTACTTTTTACTTCCGGATAGAAAATCTTCGTAATTCCGGTCTTTGTGCCGAGATAATTACGACGATAGTCGCCTTACAATTGTCACGAAGTTTATTTTCATTTTTAAAGCATTACATTGAAGTCTTGAAGATTGAAGGATAAAAAGAGGGAGAAAAATATTTGTCTAATAATTTTCAAACAACTCCGCAGGTCTGAATATCACAATTTGAAGAATGACTTTCATTTTTTTTATTTATTTTTTTTATCAATAATGTAAAAAGTAATACTGGAAAAATTAGAACTCTTTCCACATTTTATTATATTTGGTTCCAGAAATTTTTTTACACTATCAGAAACAATCGATAGTTGAGCATTTTTGCGATTTTTTTTATTTGTATACAAAAAAAAAAAATAATTAAAACTTCTTGGTTTGTTCGCTGAAAATGGTTGGATCCTTCACCCTAAAGTGGACTGAAGCGATTAATGTCACTGGCGTATAAAATATCGACGCGCGCGGACTTTTATCTTTAAACTACTTGGCGTCAAGACGCTACGGCGTCTCTTGATTATCTTAAGACATGTAAAAACGGGTCGTAATATCTTTCTTTTCATCTTCTCTCCTTTTTTTTAGCTTTTGTGAATCCAAATAATTTTGAACAATTCGATACTTCTAAAGATCAAAACATCGCAACAGGATTGCGCATAGGACTGCGAACTAAATTTTTTTAATTTTTTAACAAAACGTATATTTCTTCCGAGTTGTTTTTTTTGTCGCGTGCATTCCTTTTTCGCTCATCAAATTTTTTTTTACTATATCCAATGTTCGTTACGATCTATAAGTTTAACGCTATACACTGCAGATAAGAAACTTATAAGTAACAAGCGCGCGAAAGACGATGAGGACGATAGTTCGGCTTACGCTTTCCGTACACGTTTGTAACGTTTTGTCGCGACATTTTTTTTCCTTCTATCTCACGTAACTGTCAACAGCGTTTTTTTTTTAGTATTGTTATTCCCGAGTCGTATTAGCGCGTTTGTAGGTCCGGCGCATATGGCACCCTCGTAAAAAATGTTATAGAGCTTTCATCCGTTTCGCTCGTCATACTTTTTTTTCTCTTTACTCGCGTCCCCGTTTCGTTATGCCACACTTTTTTTTTAAGCTTCTCCGCGCGTTTTTTTTACTCTATTTAACGCGCAACTCGACGTGCTCGATGACGACGAGCACTCACGACCCGCATCACGAGACACGAAAAGCCCGAATAAATTCGGACAACCGGAATAGTCTGGACTCGTCCAACAGGATTATCCGAATGGTCTGCGTTCCCGTAAAGTTCTCGTAACGGTCTCGTGAACTTCATTTTTTCAGGGAAATGAGAGTTTTTTCTATACATAGATAACAGAAGCAGCGCATGTTTTTCGTATTAATTTTTTTTCTTCCTAAATTATAATTCTGTTGTGTAAAAATCGTATTTTTTTGCAACTTTGTTTATTTTGCAACGTCCTCTCTTTATTGATATTTTTTAGTATTTTTTTTTATAGTCACTGATTTTAAAGGATTCTAAATAGATGATGAAGTAACCAGTGCGCTACTATGCTTATTCGAAAGGTTAAAGGTTCTCTACACTCCCTAATAGCACTCAGTTAAGCTAATCTAACTTCCAGTGTACTCAACTTTGGTTACACTGTTACCCTGTTACGTAACTTTAGTTACACTGTATCGCATTTGCCGCGGACGCGAGGAAACTGCGGAAATCCCGTGCTGTTACCTGTTTTTTTGATTTCTCGGTGTACATCCGAAAGTAACTTACTAAAGTGCGTACAAATCCAGGTCTCCGAAAAACTGGCCTTCCGCTCAACAGTTGATGCGCCGGTCAGTGTGAGGCTAAGCGGTCACCTATCCAATTACGGCCCGCGAGCGGAACTTATTTACTTTGGTTTTCGCCGAAGCTGCGCACCGACAACACAACTACTGCGATAATAAGAAGATTTGCTGATTTTTTTCTACAAAAATGACGTGAAATAAAAATTTTCGCTTTAGAAAACTCCGAGAGAAAGTTACTATTTTTACGTAATTATTAAAAATTAAAGATTAATTTAAAAAAAAGTAAGATTGTCAACGACTCGTTATTGTCATTGACTTGAATAACTCGTGTAGTTCTGCAATAAAAAAATATAAAATTTACGCGGCGGCGACCATATTTTTTATTTTTTTCAATATCAGATCACAAAATAAATATTATATTTTGTCTTGTAGTTTTCACAAAAAAAAAAAAAAAAAAAATTGACTCGATTTTTCGAATTATTAGATAGTTGTACCCTTTTAAGTGAAAACTTAAGTTTCAACTTAAATTCGATCTCACGGTATCCGATTGAACACGTATATGATGCTTCGTAAGTTATTACAATTTTGAGTAAATCAAACTGAAAGTGTTAGACAATTTTCGTGGAACACTCTAATTCGAGTAGAATGATACGAAAAACCATTACAAGGGATTTTGTTAAAGAGAGAGCTTTAACGAAGGTTGACTGAAACAAAGGGTATTACTTTCGAGGACAAAACATGATAGCGTCGCGAATATTGTTTAATTGCCTGTTAAATTCCTGCGGGACGATGGTAGGGATGGTAGGGGATGAAGTAGAATCCGCGTGAAAAGGGAGGACGTCAGTTTCGAAGAGGATAAGTGCCACTGGGAGTATCTCGTTTCATTCTCACTTCATTATTTTCTCCGATAAAATAGACCGGCAATCGAGTTTTCTATCGCTCTCTTCGACGTTTTATTTTTTCGCTTTATCGACCGCATATTTCCAGACATTTTTCATTTATCGAAAAAAAAAAAAAAAAAAAAAACGTTAAAAAAAAATCTACAGAAATCAATTTCACCAATATGGTTTTTTGCATACCGAGGTGTTGAAGGATCGACCTCTCTTGAGGCATCGATGCATGCAGTCATAGGAATAAAAAACAAAACAAAAAAGATTTCGAAAGCAATAAATTGTGCAGCGGGTAATAAATAAAGTTTCGAATACGACTTTGTTAGAAATTCTCATTTCAAAGGTTTATTGCTTTTCTTTATTCTTCATTTTGTATTGAATATTTTATGGATGTTGCCTTTTCACTCGCGGAAAATTAATCAATCACAGATCCACGATTGAGAACGGCGCAGTTAAAAACTCGGAAGTATTTCAATCAAAGTTCATCGAGGTAGAAGTTGATGGTGAGGATTAAAAAAAAAAAGAAAATGCTTACAACTCAAAGATCAAAGATGACTCGACAGAAGTCATTGGAACTCTGCCAATTAACGTTTCAAACGTTACACTGAGTTACGTCAAAGGCACTTGAGTTTTTTTTGGTTTTTGAATACTGTAACGATTTTTTTATATTGCCGCAGGAGTTTAAAGTCCTTCCAGTCATCCATTAAAATCTCTAAACTTCGTATCAAAGGTTACTACCGTATTTTTTACTCTATTCTATTTTTTTTTTCCGGCAGGAATGATTACTTTTTCACAAACGTGCAATAAGTGATTTTATTAATGCGAATGGGATTATTGCGCGATTTCCGAAATACCCGTTTTAGTCGTTCATTTCCTTGCAATATTTGATAAAAATAATAGGTCGTCACTCTAGTCGAGCATCTCTAGCAATCGCTTCTACTAGAAACTTCCATTATACTCCATCTCGCGGTATTTATAAAGAATCTCTCCAGCGCACGGCACATGTGTGTGTTTACGGGCAAACAAGGCAGTGAGTAAAAATCAAGGGAAACGAGAGACGCAGAAAGAGTTAGTTGAAAGGGTAATTCGAGAATTTTTCTTTGCAGAGCTTCGAAAAATAAAAAAATGACGGACCGTTTATATTGAAGACTTTCACGGAAAGCCCTTTAACGAGGACGCATAAAAAATCATCCATTACACGAAGGATTAAGGATACATTACTAGTTAAAGTCGTTACTTAAAAAATTTTCTTGACAACGGCCTTTTTTTTTTTGAAAAACTTATAAATTTTCCAAAGTATGTCGCAAATTTACAAAATGTATATTTTGACTTAAACTAATAATAAAAAAGTTGATTTGACGTCGTAGTACTTTTTATAGATAAAATTGACAAGATTTCGAAAAACATAATTCTACTAAAAAAAATTTGAACACTCGTTGTGCTATTCGAAATAATGTTTATTGTTCGATTAAAGAGTTTTTTTATTCATCTTATATCTTTTCCTCTCTTCGCTTTCAATATCGATCATTCTATATAAATGTCTAAATCTATTTTGCCAATTTCTTTCAGTCATTCTTGATAAGTCTGTATCCCGCAAACATTCCGAAATCGAAAAACAAAAAAAAAAAACACAACCGGATCAAAAAGTAATGTCGAAAGCAGAGGAGAGAAAAAAAAAACAATGAGAATTCAGACTAAAAGAGATATCGTCATTTTTCCACGAACATTGATCCCCAATGTGCACATTACGATGTACATGTATGCGTGTGCGTGTGTGTGGAAAAAAACACTCGCCTATCGGCACCGAAGTATCGGAGTAAGAGCCGTGAGATATAGAGAGCGTAATAGAGCGAACAGAAGAAGAAAGATAGGAGAGAAACGAGAGTCAGGTACTTTCGTAGAATAGAGGTTCCATTGTATCGAGAGGTTGGAAAAAAAGGAAAAAAAAATGTGAGAAGAAAATGGCGATGGATAGGAGGGAGGGTAGCGCGAGAGGACCAGGGCCACGGGATCAATTACCCTCTTAGCCGTTGACGGCATGACACGTTCGATGGATTTTCCCTGGAATAATAGATTGCCGCCCCCTTGCAGCAGCCAAACCCTCAAGCACCTTTCTGCACAAGCCTCCCCTTCTTCGATCGCGAAGAACTGTTCTAGCTCTCTCGCAGTCCTCCTTGTTCTTAAAAACTTTTCGTTTTCCCCTTCGCGTTCTCTCCTCGCGAACGTTTTCCCTTCTGCATCTCTTTCAACCGAAGTATGAAGCGATTGACGAGGTGATCATTCACACGTGTTGGTTCTTCCTTTGAATTTTCCCGGTCTACCGTTCCCCCGACTCTTCAATTTTCATTGCAGTCATTCAGAAGGAATAAAGAAAATTCGGCGAGCCATCAATACTCTTAATGCAGTAGCAGCAATAGCTGCCTTTTGTCCGGTTAGAAGTCTTCATTTTCCTAAGTTGCAGCCTCATGTAAGGGTTGGAAGAATGTGTGAAATTTGGTATCATGTATGTAGAATGAAGCCAAAGATCCAGGGGTTGAAGTCGTCAAAGGTGAAGTGTTGTAGGAGTAGTAATGTAAAACATTACTACAAGTATTGGATCGAATCTGGATCTGTAAAGGATCCAGAACCGTCTCAATTGGCTCTGTGAAGGATTACTGCACCTATAAAAAACCAATCAGGGATCCGCGTTAAGCCATCTGTAGAAAACATTATTAGTAAACATCTCGAAGAAGAAACTCGTATGAACTGAACTAAGGTGAATCTGGATTGAGGAATGCCTACTTTATGTGAAATAGCGTATTGAATTGACCGCAAGAACTACCAGAACATTTGCCTTACTGTATTCTTTACTTTGTTCCCACTTCTGTCATCGACGCTAATGATTTTTAAACAAACGAAGAATACAACAAATATAGCGTAGAGCTTATTAGCGGCCTTCGTGTCTGATTGATCCGTATTCAAATCCCGCGAGTGACCATATTTTGTATCATTCATCTTCGTCTTTCATCGTTGGACCAGCCGCCATGTCGAAAATCGCCTACATTTGGCTATGCCGCGAAGATGGGTTGGTTATCAGAAATTCTACTACATCCGATGTGTTTGAACTAAGTACAGCTCGTCAATCACTTCCATAAACACCCCATACTTTTGTCATCTGCTTCTTGTAATTTCCTTCCTTTCAAGCGTACATTTTGTCATTGTCTTTCGCTTCAGTAGGGCATCTTTATAAGCGATCCTTGCTCCAGATCTTGTACAGATTTCTTCCGCATTCAAACTTTTCTTACAAGCAATACATGCCTCTGTATAGGTATATCTATCCTAAATTCAAAGTTTCTTTCACGGAAACCACTGGAAAAACCGATTTCATCGTAAAAATGTAATACACAAAAATTCATGCAAACTCGTTTTAACTTTTCTGTTATGAACAGCTCGTAGAGTGCGACGGGGAAGGCCCAGGCTTGGCACAAGGGGTGGAAGACATCTTTCATCCGTTCACGGGAATTCGCCGTCGAGAAACGACTGGCTTCCCGGCCCCCTGGACATGAGCACAACGCCACCAGCGATGCCTGCTTTTCGGGGCTTCGAGGAGTCGTCTGCGGACGGAGTGGTAAGCAAAATTTCATTATTTCTTATTTCGGCATATGATGTATTACAATCAACCGGAAGTTCGTAGCCTTTTTGACTCATCAATCACTTATGACGCAAAATATCGTTGTACTACTATCGATTTGGTTCCAAATTCAGTAAAAGAAACAATGATGACATGTTATTTAGGGTTGAAAGCGGAAGTGAACCAAAGTGGACCATTCTATGGCCAAATCATTTACGGTGCATCAGTTTCGAGTTACGCGTAGTTAAGGTTTAGCCCATGATAAGGCCTCATAGATGACGTTTATGTCATAAGGACAACGACCCTGTTAGCTGAATTTGACCCTTGATTTGACCCCAACCCAAGAACGATGTACTTAAGAAAGTTCTCTTAAACAACACAAAACATTCCGAAGGTATCTTAAAATTGTGCCATTGTCCAGGATGCCGAAAGCGGGTGACATTGCCCTCTTGAAGATCTCCGTACCCCAGTTTTCGAATTGTTTATTGAATGACAATGGACATTTAATTAATTAAACAATATAGCGATTTATCAACAATATGTCGTCGCCGAAGATAAAAAGCAGCAGAAATATGCTGATAATAATAATGAGAAAAGCGGGATATAGCGAAAAAGTTTGCTTTAAAGTTTTCACCGCGTCAGCCAACTCGGCTTCGCATTCTTTCATCGCAGTTTCGTTGTATCCGAGCGAAAGTAAAAGGCGGGAAGGCGACATGGTCCTGCGTGGGGTTCATGACGCGATGGGGTAAGGTCCTTCGGCCCCCGGAGTCTCATTACAGTCCTGCGCTGCCAAACGAATCCCGTGGGAGACATCAACGAGACTCGTTTTCTCACTTTCCTGCCTTTTCACTGTTTCCTCTCTTTTCATCCATTTGGATGCTTGTTTGTTCTTCGTGAACATGTCTTCTCGACCGCAAACTACGTCGATCTCTCCATCTTTGCTTCTCTTCATCTACTTTCTTGTTCTCCGGTTGGTAGGAATGTCCTCGTAAAACATATAAGACCGCGTTTTACGAGGACTTCTCTTTTCGTTTCACCTCCAGTCTATTGTACACGTCGTCGTCCCGCGAATCTTTGTGCTTTCGAACTTTTTCCCATTCCTTCCGGTTTCTTTCGAATGTACCGACGCGATTCTTAGGAATGGAACAATGAGAGCGAAACGAACGCGTATATTTCTCGGCGTCAGCTCAACGTTTTCGAAACTCTTATCATCCTTTGTCGGGAGAGAATAAAAGTTAACAAATAAAAGTTTACCTCCGAAATTTTTTAGCGTTCCGCACATCATCATCGGGCCATATGAAGGATTAATCTGTTAGTCAGTCATCAAGAAAATCGATCAAAAAAATAACAGTACTTTTTGATACGTCAACCACTGGACATTCCAATATCGACTGCAATATTTACATCGGAGCTATTGGACGGTGTATCCGATAAATCAATATCTCGATGGTCAGCCACCGATCGCATATCCAAATGTATATAACATTTCCTTCTGACCTCCAACTCTCCTAACCGAATATCCACCTTTATCAGTCGCAAAAAATTTACTTTGCAAAAAAGTTGAAATTCTGTATATCGTTCAAAGTTTCTATCAGAAAGGACTTGGAGAGTGTAGGAGGATGAAAAGGACGTCCGTTTGTTTTCGTACCAACGATACTTTTATTTCCTTCTTTGACATCATTATTCGCAACTTCGCGTGTACGCGCATCGCTTCCGCGGAGTTAAAGAGCATTTTTTTCAAAACTTCCGAGTGCGGTACTTGAGACCTAATTTTTGTTTTTTTTTCTTTCTTTCATGAAAACTCACAATGCAGAAAGGCTCGAGCTTTTCATATACTCTTCACGCATTTTTAGCTCTCTCTCTCTCTCTCTCTCTCTATGCTTCTTTCCGTTTGCACATTGAACATTTTGTTTAGTGCGTCGGACCGGACGGAGCTCCGGGCTCCGCGATGCACTGTTTATTCAGACGAAATATTTGCATTCTTATACGCGAATAAATCAACGAGTGTAGACAACACGGTAAGATACGACTATTGGATTATTTTATAAACATTGCACCGCTGCTTGATACTACAAATCTATTTTAACGAGATTGCTTTTACTTTTGCTGTACAGTAAAGTAATGATATTGTGTGTTTTCACAAAATCAAATGCGAGAAAAATTTCTGAATTTCTAAAGAATTGCCTTTCACTGGATATACGACGGAGAATAAGACATTGACATAGCGAAGAATTTTTGTTTTTTTTTCCGGAATTTGATTTATTCGAATTTTCTTTTTTTTTTTAATAACGTCAAATCTATATTTTTGTTTATTTATTGATTATTTTTATTTTAACACTTTAACTAACTGGAAATACCTGAAAAAATACCAACAGTCCGCGGGACATTGATGCGATATGTACTACAACGCCAGCGATCGCCATTGCCTTCTAATTAACGACGCCTGTTCGCTGCGAGATAAACCGTTGTAGAAGCTTAACAAAATCTTGTATGGGACGATCTCGCGTGGACGATAGTTTCACGAGATTTCTCTTGGAGATCGCATCCTCGATACTGTGTTGTCCCTTGTTGATGGATTTACTAAGTATATTCCTACGAAGAGAGACTGTACCAAAGCTGTTACAGCGGCCTGCAGTTATGTAGCTTCGGTGCGCTGAAAGCCTCTGGCATCCGGAGAGTTTGCCTTCTCTACCCTTAGCTATGTCACTATCGTTATTAATTATCCGACGATTAATGGTCGATTATCTCGTATGAACACCTCCGGGCGATTAGCTCTTCGGGTTGACGCTCGAGGCTTATCCCGCAAGGGCTCCGAAGCACCCATCGCCATCAGTAATATCCGATTACTGCTAGTCTAGCCGCCGTCAGGAAACCATTTCCATCGCGGCTTTCTCGGCCATTTCCCCCGACGGCCGTTAACGCGCGAAGGTCAAGTTCAATCGGTAGCAAACTCGTTTGCAATCTGATAGAAATCGTTGAACTTCGAGACCGTGGTAATTAGGTTATATCCCTTTACTTTCTGGTCTAACGGCGATCTCATTAGAAGCCATACAGGTAGTCATTCGGCAAACTTCAAATTATTTGTCCGATAAAAAAAATGCAGTCGAAAAATTATAAAAAATTCAAAAGACCTTAAAGTGCCATTTCTTTAATGGATAATAAAAAATGTATTTATTGGGACCGTTCTTTAAAAAAAATGCAATAATTATAATTCTTATTTGACAATAAGACTTAATAATACTTGCAATCATTTTATTAATATTATTATTTTTATTTATAATTTAATTATTTTCATTACATAAAAACGAAAAAAAAAAAAAAAAAACAGTTTCGATAACAAACATTTTTTTTGCATTTTCGTAAGCAAATTTTATTTTCGTAAGTATAGAAAAAAAATTTAAAGATGTAATGTAAATCGCGAAAGAAATTTACGACCGTAGAATAAAAAGCATCGGTGCCCGGTGAACCATATCGATTTACGGACTAATTAGCTGTAATAAATATTAAACGATCGGTTTATCGGGCGTTGGATAAATAATGACCCAATGCCGATCATCCGGAATGACGAACAATGCTTGCGAACTCTCACGGTTGAAGGCGCCTCGTTTGATCGAGAGAACGAGAAACGGACTCAGAACTTCGATATAAAAGAGAAAAAAAAAAAAATTGATGCAGGATTTTTCGCTTGACTCGATAAACCACTCCGATGCAGCGCCCTCGGGTTTCTCACCCCTTACCTCGTCCTTTCGCACCCCTGTTTATTTTTATTTATATTTTTTTTCCTCTCCACTAACCAGCGTAGTATATATACGGCGAAAGGCGTTTTCGCGAACGATAAAACATTCACGTCGCTTTTTACGTTTTTTTTTTTTTTTTTTTTTCAACAACGCTTGAGGTCGTTTGGAATATACAGACCGAGGTAAAATAAATCGAATAGAAGAAGTATAAAAAAAAAAAGTACGAGAAACCATGCGATACTCTCGACGTTACGCGATTTTTACAGGAGTACTACAACGTGCTAGCAAACAACACTCCAAAACGAATTCGAAATTCCCAGTGTAACGGACGTTTGACAAAAAAAAAAAGAAGAGAAATGCAATCATTTATTTAACTTAGTGAAAAAGTGCATTTTACGACCGTGAAACGGCTTCAGCGCGGAAACAGCTTTTTTTTCGATTTATTATGAATCATTTTATTTTTCGCTGTTCCCAAGAAAAGAAAAAAAATTCTTTGAAACACTGTTTTATCGACCGTTCACTTTGAAAAAACTACTTGACGATAATAAACGGGGAACGGTGTGTGGGTGTGGGATGTTATAATTATTATAATTATAATATACAGCGATGTAAAATATCCCGAAATCCCTTCGGCTTATCTTTGGTTCAATCGGTAATAAAAGGTGTAATGCTTTTCTTTCGACATCGTCGAAATTGTGACGTCGAACGAAGTTTAAATTTACCGCGTATATTTTCCTTGCAGCGAAGTCCTATACTTTTTTTTAGATCTCCAGCTTCAGCGTCGTTGAATAAATATTATTGAAGTTTTTATTACCGACCGCAGAATTTCGCGTGTCCTTAAGGCGACGCGAAACAGACACCGTCTGTAATAAAAACTGTAATTCATTTCTTTTAAGGATCTCGAATATTTTGCGAACAAATTATTAACGTAACAGTTGGGTAGACGCTAATAATTTCGTTTTTCTCGCAAAAATGTTACACTCGCGAAAAAAAAAAAAAAAAAAAAACAGTGGATTAAAGTTTTTATTACCGAGCGAAGATAATGCGGGGAAGGAGAAGCTTTTTTACACGATCCTAAAAAAATGTTGACCGTTGACGAGTTTGCAGTAGGTGACGAAGTTGTAAAGTCAGCAGTAAATAAATTCGAGGGAAAACAAAAAAAAAAAGAAGTTATCACAGCTACAAAGTTTATGCTCCACGATGATAATGCCGAGACGTCATAACTTTCGAGATATAGCAATGATGCACTTTTTTTTTTAACGAAATAAAACAAAGTGTTGTCGAAGTACGTGCCGTGAATTGTTTCCTCGAGTGGGGATTCTCGACGAAAATCCTATCAATTATTACGTTCGTTCGTTCGACGAAGAATTAAATTCTCTTCGTGTCAGAATCGCCAGTGGCAGAGAGCGAGATAAAGAGAGGCAAAGAGAGAGATAGCAGCGGTGAATTATTGTCGGTAATAATAGCTGACTTGGGCGCTTGTAGCCAACTCCCGAATCGCCCGTTTCCTTATCGCACGTTTCAGATTTATAGTTTTATTCGCGAGTTTCAGCCCGCAACGAGTCGCCAAAGCACCACCGCGAATTTTCAGAGCCGACGATATAGTTTAAATCGCTTACGGCTTTTGCTTTCTCTCACATCTCCTCGGTGGACCATCGCTCCACTTTCTCTCTCCAGTTTGTCCCTCGGTGACCATTTGCCCCTTTTTTTTTTTGCGCGATTTCAGAGTCTATGCGACGCGAAAGGGTCGAAGCGTAAATTGAAAAATCCCGATCGTTTATCGAGTCTCCTATATTATTTATATTTTCTTTTCCCTGGAACCGCAGTATCGCGCAGTACGACATTGGCACACAGGGGGGAAAGAATGAAAAAAAACGAAATAAAAAATTCCTCGACTTTATGTGTCCAAATTTTGTAAATGCCATTTCCATAGGATAAATTGATTTTATCGCTCGCAATATCAGCGGTTCGTCATAAAAAAAAGTATCAATTTTCAATCCAAATACAAATTCAATTTTAGACGTTTTTATAGGCTGACTGTGTGTTCGTATACGATAAATGAAGAAAAAAAAAATCGATAAGCGTCGGAGTTTTAGTTTTTTTGATACGATAAAAAAATTACGGGTGGAAAAAACGTGTTTTCACGTTATTTGTGAATCATACAGATTAATCATAAAAGTCTCCAGTTACAGTTTCGTATTGTTCAATCCCAGTTGGTTTAAATAACACGAAGTGCCCCCGTACGATATTTCCATATTGGAGATATAATATTCCGCTTAAATGAGTTGACATTCTCGTTCGTAGAACTGATAAGAATGCATTCTTTAATTACATCGAAAAATATATGCAAAGAAAAAAGATTGATAATTACCGTTGATAAAAATTAGTTCGTTAATTACAACGGTAGTTAGGGACAATCCTTGAAAAAACTTGTTATCGGTCTGCAAAAGCTGGATCCCTCTACGAACGTTATCTGCCGTTAATGGTAAAAAAAAATCATTGCGTATGTAGTATCGTCGTTAATTAAACACGATACATTTCGCGCTCTGAAAATAGCGAATTTATCGAGGATCTGTTTTTTGTTTTATCGTGTATCCGAAGGTACATCTGGGCGAAGGTATAGCCGTGTGCGAGGAACAGCTGAGAGCGGTCAAGTGGAGTGATTACCGGAAGTTGACCCGTGGCCTAGCAGCGATACTATTCAGCCCGACGGAACTCGCAACCTGTTCCGTCACGGGTCAACGATGGAGCAGAGCTGGAACTGCTACGGAACGGCCTGTTAAACCAGCCCTGGACAGAGCCAAGGTTCAAGCTATAATATGTAAGTACCACACGATTATGCTACGACGATTCAATTATTCAACCTCTCTTACCACCTCGGAACGCTTTCGCTGTCGCATTCTCCGGACGAATTCTTCCCGAGAAGTGAAAATCGTCAGTTTTTTTTCAGTCAACTTCTGAAATTAAGCAAGTATCAGCGATTTCATTAGGATTATTGCATATCGATAAATCAATGAATCATAATCCTTGGATATGTCAGCACATTTCGATAAAAATTTAGTGAATCTTTGACAAAAGTCCACTACTCGGTCGACAGTCACACTTCTGTGTGTCGCCTGAAAACTTAAACAGCACGATGACCACTGACCGGGAAACTTCGAAAAATCTCAGAGAATTTTAAATGCGCCAATAAAATCAGAGAATAGAAAATTTGTCACTGAGAATTAATAAATAATAAAAATCAGGAAACTTGATTAAGACGATTTGAAGTTTTAAATAAAATTTTCTCGATTCAATGTCCCAAATCTCTTTGTCTCTTATCTCGAAGCATTTGCCGAGGAAAGTTTTTAGAAATGTCAAGGATACGTCAGGTAAATGTCAGAGAATTTTTGGCATCCGATTCAGTGGCCATCCTGAAGGGAGAAATTCGTATCGTGGAACCGCGAGATAGCGGCTTCGTCGTCGTCTCGACCCCTTTACGATTTACGATTTTCTCACTTGAGAGCTTCGAAGTCTGTTGGGGTTTCCCCTCGTTTTCTTCCGATCTGATCGTTTCTAATCGAAGAACGCCCATCTCCGGGGAGGGTTGTTCGCCGTCCTTCCAGCTGGATCTCACCGTCTCAATCGCGTTGTCCAACTGCTACCCAATCGTTCGAAAAAGCCCGGACCTCGACGATAGAGGAAAATGCAGCGGTTCTTCGGTTACCCGTACCGCAGAATCGTTCTCGCACGACCACGCATCGAACGACGATTGACCCGCTTTCGAAAATTCAGAAATCTTCTTGTTCGCTCTCCAGCGAACTCGGTTAACACGCTCTTTCGCCGTTAAATAAATTTATTCGTTTCGATACTCTAGAATATCAGAATTCGATTGTAAACGATTTGCTTTCTTTGCACAAAAAACAATATCCTTGCAAATTCAACGTTCGGTCCTCCATTTCGACGATATTTGCGTATATTTTCGAGATCAATTGCTCGAGAATTTTTTTTAATATGATACGCATTCGTTTTGCGAAAAAGTATCCAGTGACTTCGTGACTTTTCATCCATAAATCAAAAATAAATCGACGATTAGAAAAAATTCGAAAAAAATGTTATCATTACATATGTATTACGTATTGAAAAAAATCATCTGTAAAACAATTTCTTTTTTTTTAACTATTTTATTGTTGATCACTTTTTGACATTATTATTATTACGCAAAATTAATGTTTTTTAACACGGTTATATATTGTCGGTTTTTTTTTTCGATTTCTTATCTCATTGCGAAGTATAGACATTTTCTCTGAATCTCCCTTTTGACTGGGAATGTAACGATTACCCCCCCCCCCCCGGTGGTTAAACTTATTTTCACGCGTTCTTATCTTTGCAAATTTCGTCCTAAAAGAATCGCCGATCCATATCTATCCTCCAACTACACATATATTTCATTTAGATACGATTTTTATTACGATCTCAAGCTGAATCCTTGGAGGTTGGTGGATAGTTGATAAAGATATATCCCCCGTTTTCCACTCTTTCTTTTGCCACAGTCTCCATTTCCTAATTGGATACCGCGTGTTCTCTTGTCTCTCGTGGATCTTCAGACTTGACGGTTTATCGGAGACAACGAAGAAACGCGAGACGGTGCGAACGAGCGGAATGGGGCGGACGTTTTATCATCGCGTGATCGAATCCCTAACTTTTGTCCTCCTCATTCGTTATTTTACCACGTCGTCTCGTTTCATGCCCTGCGGAACGGAGATCGTCGCGGATAAAAACGTAAAAAAAGCCAAACATCCAGCCATCTGAGAACATTTCCACGATGTTTTTCTACTTCGTCGCATTTTTTTTTTGCTCACTATCGGAATCTCGCAATCCAATCACCAATCCAATGGAGAATTCGTTCTTCACGCGTTCTCCGTTTGTCCCGTTTTACTCTTCTTCCTCCTTGCGATGTGAGACGACTCGATGAAGATAATTAATGGCATGTCCTCGAATAGAATGAAATCGATTGCACAGCTTTACGTTTTAAACGAATCCCCGCGATGTTTTATCAATCGTATCTTCCTGTAATTTTTCCACTCCCCGAGTCACTTCTCGTTCGGGTAATTATCTTCGCAATAAAAAAAAAAAAAAAAAACAATATCCGCAAATTATCATGGGAAAATGTCTAAAATAATTGATGAATTAAAAATATTTATTAATAATTAATAATTTATCGCGTTAGGGATTGTAAAATTTTAGTTCGCGAATACACTTTCGCGCTCGCGGAACGAATCGATTATTGGTGCAACGAATGAAATGAAGCCGCCAATCTTTTCCTTCTCTCGTGTTTCGCGAATTACCGAAGTTTTCTCGTCGCCTTGCGGCAACAGTCCAAAATCTTTATCCCGGCAAAATCGAACATTCTTCGGTTCAATATCTTTTTTTGTATATTTTTTTTTTTTTCTCGTCTTTTCTTTGTCTTCTCGTTTCCATCGTCTCGGCAGTCCGCAAACGAAAAGTTTTATTTACCCAAAGCGCCAGAGGGGAGGAAATCTCGAACTGTCTTTTAGTTTCTGGGGGATGGTTTTGCCGCTCGTTGGTGGCCCTCTATGATATACTATATCGAGTGGCGCGCGCGTTCACTCGGAATATTCCAATTTATTAGTTCGAGTGGCCGACGAAAGAGTACTCGACGTTATTCGCAAGAGAATGTGCACTTTGGAAATTTGACAGCGCAGTGCCGCCGAGCGACGAAGAACGATTTCGCATTCTATTATAAATTCTGGCGAAAGGCCAGAGACTGGAATTTTTTTTCTCGAAGAGAGAGTGAGAAACAATGTTGAGGATCGCGTTTGAAAAATATATGATGGGGATAAAAAAAAATTTGTAAACAAAAAGTTAAAAGTTTTCGTGAAATACATACTTTTGCGTTATACGCACTAATTGACGCTAATTGGCACGAGAAAGTTTCATTTTAACTTTATTTCAACGAAGAGGTCGAAAAAAAGCCGATTATGACGTTCACTTTAATTGGAATACCCGAAATGGTTAGAAATAAAATTAAATTCAGCTAAAATTTTATAATTATATAATAAATAAAAATAAATTAAGAAAAAAAAATGATTTCGCAATTGTTAATCGATACATTTAGACTGTTTTTTTTTTTTTTTTTCCGATAAATATCGAGCCTAATTGAAATAGGTGTCTCTATTGTATAACCAAGTAATTACTTTATCACTGTAATCCCATCAATTTGTCAATCACCGATAACCCTCCATTAAATCGGCCAATATATCGCACGCGTCAAATTAGCGATGCCAGTGAAGTAATTTGTCGAACAATACTGTCGCATTGATATATCGGTGATTTCGCATTTGTCCAATTTGCAACCCTTCTCGCGTAACACTTTTATTAATTAATTTCTGACGTATCGAATGGTCTGTATCGATCGCTATAATTCATTGGGCAGAATGCCAAAGGGGTTGAAATTGGACTAACAGTCCTATAATGATTAATCGCGTCGGGTTGTGGCAGTTCGACATGCCGAAGCTGCGTCTGATCGCTGCGCGTTTCTACATCCGCCACTATTAGATGTAAAAACGCTTTACGACTTTGGCGCATCAATTTTATAACGTCCGATGCAATCTCTTCGATACACCGGAACATTCATTTTAACGCCGGAAAACACGAGAAAAACGATATGCCGAAATAAACGATCCACCTGTACTTTTTTTTAACCTAAAAACTCCAAATAGATCGAAAAACCATTATAATTAATGATTGTTATTCAGCGGTTCTATTAAATTGTTTTTTAAATATGATTTTTCACGAAAAAAAAAAAAAGAAATAAATTAAAGAAAATTTTTATATTTTCAATTCTCCGCGACAAAAGTATTATTACGAAATCAAAAACATTATCCCGAATAACTACGTCGTTTAGTTATTGATTTCATCATATCTTTCGAAAATAATGAAAATATATTTTCACAATGTTTTTGACGTAACGTATGTTTAGAAGATTTTTTTTTTCAGCAAAAAATATAAATTAAAAAAAAAAAAAATTATATGTGAATTAAAAAGAAATAACAATTTTAATATATTTAACATTTTTTTTCCACGACTGATTATTGACGAATAAGAAAAAAATGTCTCATTTCTTTACAACTTTTTGTTCGGCTGTAAAAAAAAAAAAAAAGAAAAATCACTCGCATATCTTACGAAAACAAATTGAAAAAAAGTATTTTATTTCTGCGCTATAAAACGTCAGTGGGCCATAAACTGAAACGACGACAGTCGAGTTTGCCAATGTGACAATCTTCATCGTGATCTGTCTGACATTTTCTCTCGAACTTGCGTACGTGTATTCTATTATGGCTATTTACCACTTTTTATTTAAACTCGAAAACGTGGCGGAGGCGTAGAGCGACTGACTGTACGTGACGGATCAATCAGCCGATGGGGCGTAGAAACGAAGAAAGTCATTCTCTCTCTCTCTCTTTCTTTTTCTTCATTCGAGGGTCATAGAGGTCTGTTTGGGAGAGGAGAAGGCTTTGTAAAGTCCCGAGGGTTGTCACTGCGGCACGTAAACGAGGTTTGTCGAACGTGTCGTCGATCGTAAACTCATGCCGCAAAAGTTCGTTCGCGTCAAAACAGTTGGCACCGGGGAGGGGTGATCGAGGTAACTGGGGAATGCACGTGGGTGGGAGGATGATGATGAAAAAAAAAAAAAACACGTTTTTCCCCACTCACCGAGCCACTGTACTGCATAATATAAAATACGTGATTGTTTTTTTTTTTTTTTTTTTTCTTTTTTCGTCCGTTTTTGTTCTGCACGAAAAACGGGGAATATGGAATTCCTGACGATAAATCCCTCGGGAGGCGCGGAAGCTACGTAAAAAAAAAAAAAAAAAAAAAAAGGACGTGGCGGTAATAACAATTCGAAGAGATGTGAACATTTTCTCTAAAGCTTTTTTTTCTATTTTTTTTCACTTCAGGTTTCGAAAGTCAAAAGGCTTTATTTTTGTCATTGACATAAAGTTTTTTCGTTGTACTCGTTTCGTCTCTCGTATTTTTTTTTTGCTTCACCGTTGACAGAGACACAATAACTTATCGTTTATTTTTTAAACGAAAAATGGTGTATTCAGACGACTGTTTTTTCCCACTAAATTGACGTTGACGACGCCGATGTTTGTTACAAAAAAAAAAAATGAAATACAAAAAATAATTATAATTAAATGATTGTCCGTTTAAAATGTTATTGAGTTGATTAAAAAATCTGCCATTGAAAGTTCGATACATTAAATCCGATCGTCCGATACATTAAAGAACGGATCGCTTACAGCACTTTTGAAAAATCTTATTTTGTTTATATTACTTTTGAAATAATTAAATATTCGCGGAATACGAGATTTTTGCAAACGCTGAATAACCTGAAAGGGGAAGCGGCCCATTCGGAGCGGTGGCGCTTTTTTTTTCACCTCATTTCAACGTTCAAATAGTTACTTCGATATCTACCCTGCGATCGTAAAAGTTATTAATGATAATCGCTTTAAATAATCGCTGGCTACATTCGTAACTTTGGATTTCGATTTGTGTATTAAATTCCATGAAAATTAATCATCAGACGATTTTTTTTTCTTTTTTTTCATCAAATTTTAATTTTCCCTATTTGCGATTTTTTTGGTGAAAAGAAAGTGACGCAAAGGCCACGGAAGAGGGGATTTAGAAATTACAAGTCAAAAAGAGTGTTATTTTTTTTCTTTCTTGTGATCGGAACACTATTGCCATTAAAGAATCGCACGCGATTAGCGATACGAATTTTTTCACCGATACAAACACATAAACGCGGCGCCCCCCTCTCCCTCCCCTTCAATGCATTTACGTGCAAAACGCCATCTGCATAACTACCACTCGCTTCCCATCCGTTGCTTCGAATTGGAAGTACAAAACGAAAAAATAATACGTGGAGCGAAGCGCACAGCTGTAATGATAATAACAATAATTTTTTACACAATGTTGTCGAGAGCTATTTCGCATTACGAATCGAATCGCTGTATAAACACGAAACGTAATGAAAGAAAAAATAAAATGAAAAAACTGGCGGGAAACGCGAAAAAACAGAAAGTACGAAATTCGAAGTCGTTTTGTTCCAATTCGCCGTTTTTCTATCGTCTTTTCTTTGCTTTGTTTCGGTGGCTGTAGTGTAGCCAAATATCGTTGCGTTTAGCCTGGCTATTGCCGTTGTGCTCTCTTTTGTTTTCTTCTTATCTTCACTTTCTCGTTCTCCGCTCGTTTAATCTCACGGTCGATTTTCCAATGATTCGAAAAAAAGACACCGATATATATTACCCGAACGAAAAACTTTCGACAGCTGCCTTTTTTTTCACCCACATGTCGCTATACTTTTATCCTCTCGAGAAAAGTCGAAACACGAAGACCGAGAAAATCGTAGCTTAATTTTTTCTGTTTTTTTTTTTGCGCTTCCCCTACGTTTTTCGTTATCGCCAGTTGTTGTCTGCCAAATGTCTACGAACTTTTTTTTTTTTTATCGCGATTTCTTTGCTGAACGTTGTCCAGAAATGTTTTTCCGAGTAGAAATGATTTGCGACACAGTTTCTCGGGAATGTCGCAGCGAATAAAGAATTAACCAGAACTGAAACGCAATTTATTCGAATTTCCGCGCATTTGTCTCTCGTGAAATATATACGAGGCGAATTTATAGGTTATCTTATAGTTTTTCTTTGTTCGGAATGTTTTACTTACGTTATTTGAAAAACAACAAAAAAAAAACAAAAAAACACTTGTACCTGAGATGAGTTATTATTTTGTTAGAACATTCGTTATAATTTATGATACTGGAAACGGTAAATTTTCTTATACAGGGCGTTGGGAATACATCAATTTAGTTGAAAAATTACGGTCCATAGTGTTTCGGTCATTTTTCATATTTTTAATAATTGTAAATGTGAAGTAATTTTTCTAGCCGTCATGCTTCTCATTGTTGTGGTCAAAATGCTTATTTTATGAACGGTCACGTGACGGTCATGTGATCTGTGACGTGTCGCGCCGACTGAGCTCCACCCCTGACAACTTTAACTGCTCATTACTCGAGAATTATAGGATGCAATAAATTTTCTAAAAGGGAAAGATTGCTCAGTTTTTTATCTCCTTTATTTTTTACCGTGAAATATATATCGTATATTTTATAAATTTCTAATTTTTTTTTTTTACGTTCGAAGTATAAAAGTAGTTAAAAAAAAAATATCATATTTTATATTAATGTTCAAAGCACTTTAAAGAAACGCGTTTTTGTTTGTATAAAAATGAAAACATCCCCTAGAAAAATTGCATTCAAGGATAACACGGAATATCTTTGGGAGATCGGAATGAGACCTTCAGAACTGAGATTGGATAATTTTTACTTCTTGTAGTTTGAAGGATATCGTTAAAACTTCTCCTCCGACTCCTACGAGAATCATAAAAACAATCTTCTATCCACGGGATTTGTATCATATCTCAAAGCGACAATATGAAAAAAAAAAAAATAATTACATGTCTTCCAAATTTGAAAATAAATTTTTTAAAACCCTCTTTTGTTTACATAATTAAGGGCTTTTGTATCTTCATAAGAATTTCAACTACAAAAAAAAATATATTAAAAACTGAATCACCTTAAGAAATGCATAAAAACAACAAGAAAAAATTCATCCGTCCCGCATATTTTTTTGCTAAAAGCACAATTGCGCAGATTGCATTGTAAATGATGATTTATACGATAAATTATAATTGCTCGCGATGTTTTTGCAATCGACAATGAAATATTACAATGCATCTCGATTATCATTGTTCGTGTTTTCCTGGAAATCTCCATTAGAGAGAATGGCATCGATATAAAATTATTATCGTTCTACAATCGTCCATAAAGAACACGTCTACCAGTATAACAAGAGTTCATTGCAATTAGATCCCTTTCCTTCGGCTCTCGATAATAGGTGGTGTGCGTTTTTCTTTTCTTTTCTTTTCTTTTCTTTTCTCTCTAAACACATAATAGGTCGGGTCGGTGCTCGCGAGAAAGGCAGTCGATAATAAAAACGAATCAAGCCAACTTTACAGCTTATAGCTTCGTGTTTATGGGCGCAGGTTGGACGGAAATTACGGTTTTCACTCACTTTCTCAGTCGCTCTTCGGTTTCCGTTGTTACTTGCACTCTGTTGCACACAATAAATGCAACTACAATCACCTACACGTTGCACCAACATCACCTCAAGGCTCGAACTTCACTCTCTTCTTAGCTCTCGGCGTTCTCTCGTAAAACTCACGTATACCTCGACCACTAAACCCTCCCCCACCGCATAAGTCATAAAAGTCGCGGATAAAAAGCCTCAAAGGTGCATGAGGATCGTGGTACAAGAAAAAAGAAATTAAACAAACTCGAACACGGAAGTTGAAAAACAATGGATTAAGAAACTCGGTCTCTGATCGAATATAAAATAAGGAAAAATATGTAATTCATTTTTTTATCGAAAAAAACATTTTTTTCTTAAATTAGTTGTTTTTTGAATACCGGAAATGAATAATTAAAAGAATAAATTAATTTAAAAATCGGTAATTAATTTTTTTAGTACAATTTTTTTTTTTGTTTCATTATTTTGCATATTTGAAAAAAGTAAGTAGAATTTAGTGAAGTAGTTATTTTTGAAATGGTGGAAAAAAATGTATTATTTGGTATATTATTTATGGGATTTACAGCGATTCCGCACGCTTCGCGCGCGACTCTAAGGTGCTTTCGCATTCCATAATTTCCATGGAAACAAAATGAAGAGTTGCTAATACAGTTTAACCATTCAATAGTCCGATTTCTATGATTCAATTAGAAACGCGTCGTCGGTAAACTGATTCCAAGAGCCAATCGCATAATGGAGAGACGAACTATTGTAAGCTAAACAAACATTGAAGGCGTTGGAGTCTTGAGGCGTCGTTAATATTGTAGAGCGGACTAATGAGTACTTAATAGTCCGCGATACTGTATCAAACAAACCCTCAATGGTCCGTTTTGAAAGTACCAATCAGAAACGCGCCTTTTAGAGACCGATTTTACGGGCCAATGGCATAATAGAGAGACTATTGAAGGTAAACTGACATTGGAGGACGAAGTGGAAATGTAAACCATAAAAAAAAACGGGTACCGAAACGTCGCTGGAAATTAAGAACGAAGGATAGGAGAAAAAGCTCCGTACGTAATACTGGATGTACCTAACGTGAGAACCGCACATGGCTCCTTTAGTGCGCAACGCGTACAGACAAAGCTTTAATGTATAAGGGATGAGAAAAGAGAGCTGCAAGAAGTAGTTGTGTGTGTTAAGGGGAGGGATTGAAGTCGCGTGTCGACAAGAGAGAGTTAGTTCGCCGCAGCGAAGCCACACGCATCCCCGTCACCCCTCTCGTTCCCAACACAATGTCCGACGTAATTACGAGCTTTCAGAACGTAACGCGAAGGTGCAAACACGTATTACCCGCTGGCAGGCTTGACTTACGGGGTCCGAGAGCGAGCTTTACGAGCGCTTGCGAGACGTTGCTATAGCCGTATGCTGCGCCGGAGCTTGAGGTACCCGTTGAGGAAGATAAAGAGGCGGAGAGAAACGGAGCGACGTAAGGATGGTTAACAAAGAAATGTAAATATATAAAATGCAAAGACATAACGTGAAACCTAAAGAGAAGGCGAACTAAAAAATTTCTTTCGTATTTTCTCGAATATTCGTATGAATGATTCTATTATTAATCAATTTCGGCCAAAATACGGAAATTTAAAAATATGTCCAATATTTTTACTTCATACGATTATTACGATTAATATTTTGAAGCAATAACAATAAATTCTATAGTGAGCTCTAGTCATTGCGCCATATATTCCGTGGAACCAGTTTTACAAATATATACAAAAAATAAATTACAACGGTGGATACGCGGTTGCCGCGCTCGGCTCCGGTGATCACCCAAGTCAAGCAGCCGCTCATTTTTCTGAGACTTTGGTGTTCTCTGCACTTTACGCAGGTGCAAAAAATAAAAAAAATACCGAAGAATCAATAGAATATGGCTCTCTGTACCGACGCGGGTTTTCCGCAGTGTTTCCATGTCAAATACGGTACAGTGTAGCTAAGTCGGCTGCGGAAGCGCAGGAAAGGTTAGGTAGATTAGGTGATAGTGCGTCGGGAATGTTAGGAGGGGGGGAACTGTAAAAATCCGGAAGAGTATACGGCGGAATAAGGGCAACACTACCTAACCTAACCTACAAAAAAAATGAACAAAATAATAATAAAAAAGTAAAAAATGTGAATTCGTTGTTCGAATAAAGGCTTAAACGCGATAACAGTTCGACAATTAGACGATTTCGAATCCATCGATATCTGTACGTCGTATATACGCAACTCACGAATGCACGGTAAATTTACCAGAAGCAGACAGACGCCGAGAAAAAAGGTGGGTGCGGATCGGCAGACTTATTGGAAAATTCCTGTGGGCTCTAACGTGGATTCTCGCGTCTTCGCGATTGTCTTCGCACCACATTATCGATGTATTGCATCCGTCGACTTCAATTAACGAGATATCTACTAGGTACGTCGTCCTGATTCCACGGTATAGTCTCAACCGACTCGCAGCTATTTTCCCATCATCACGACAGTACGCTTCAATTCCCCGACGCCAAGAGGCGTATCGTTCTTATGCACGAAATCCCCGAACTCCTCCAACTCTGTCGAAATTATCGATGCGACGCGTGTGCAACTCCCCTGAATAAGAGGACAACGACCTATCGGGGTTGTCTCGCGTTCGCTCGTTCTCCGGCAATGCTTTCTCCGACGGCGATAGTAGTAGGATCGTAGGAAGATTGCTCTCTCCGCTCTGCGAAAGGTTTCTACGCTTGAGAATCTTCACTACTCTTCTATGTATAGATATTGCTCAACGATTTTCTTCATCCCCCGTTGGCGCCACGAAGTACCGCGATGTGCGCTCAGTGCAGATACACACCATCCCCTATTATTCCGAATGAATAATCAACCGGCGATGAGAAATTTAGATTAAACCTTCTCATCCCTTCGGACGCTGATCGTTAACCCGTTCTGTTTATACGACCGGGATTTATCGCTCGTAAAAATGTTTTTTTTTTTTTTTTTTTTTTTTTTTATATATGAACAGCCGCGTGGATAGGAAATTAAATGAGGAATCGATTTTTTTGCAGCGCCGATGTCAATGAAGTGTAATTGAAAATAAGTAAATAGATTTAAAAAAAACGTTTCAGACAGTCACTTACGGTTCGGTGGGAAAACAAAGGGTTGAAATGAAAAAGGAAATTGATTTTCACGTGTTGGTGATGAGAAATTATATGAATATTTCGAAATTTTAACGAAGGTTATTATTATTATCCCGAAGTGCTTTTATACCGAAAAAAATGTAAATATCATGTCGGGAGAGAAGCAGAATTCGTCTATAAGTCGCAATACACAATACATCGCACCGCAATTTTTTTCGTTACATCCATTTTCACGGATTGATAGTATACGCTGTTAGTTACGATACAACGACGCAATTATACTCAATCCTTAGACACTGCGATGAATTTGCTTTTTTATTTATGTTTAAGCTTACGTAACGTCGAGATTTCCTTCCGTCGACGTCAGCAGCGTGAAACAGGTGTTGGCTTACAAGTGCAAAGAAAACTCGACGGCCCTGAAGATGAAATCGATTCGGTACATCTGGTGAGTCTATAAATAATTGTCACTTTTTTTAAGCTCTAAATAAATAACAATTATTTATTGCGTAATTAAAAGTAAATTGTGATACCATATGTTTTTTACGTAAAATAATTAACGTTTTAGCCCCTTAATAATCTATGATTCGTCGTTTTGAAAACATTTTTAACCCTTAAAAAAACGTTTGTTTGATTTTTAATGAGAGTACATTTGGAGGTTAATCTGCAGTCTTGAGGATCGTTCTTCATTTTAATCTTAAAGACGAAAAATTTTCATCGAAATTTTTTTTTTTTTTTTTTTACGCATAAAATGCCTTTTTTCATCTTTTAGCAATTGATTTTTTTGTTATTTCAAAGATGTAATTTTTCTCGAGACAAAATTTGATGATTTTTTTTTTCTTCACGCCGAGTCGATTCGACTTATCGCCTCATTCTCACGATATTAAAAACAATAACCATAGAAAATATCTTCTGGAAATGTCAGCGTATTGTTCAATATAGGCACTGCAGCTCCGCATTCACTGAAATTCGCTGTACTTTTTTATCCACCGTTCATCGATACTTCGATATCTCACATCGCCGACAAATCACAGATCCAATAATCGCATTATTATTTTTTTTTTACATCGAGATATATTTATGTCGCAATATCGAGAAGTCGACGCAATTGGCAGATATCGGAAAACATTCACTGTTTGCCCTTTTTATTCTGAAATATATATTTTTATAGGAATACAGAGATATATGAGACACGACTGTCCGAAGAATCTTCATTCACCTTATTTCGTCGATTTTTTTCGCTCTCCAAACATTATATTTCTTTCGCGTGTATATTATTTGCGTTTCGAAATTCTTAAACTTTTTAAAAATTATTATTCATCATTGTAGCCTTTTTCGCTTTGACAACATATCCCGAAGAATAACTTAGATATACGTTTACACAGCGTTGTGGATTTTCCTTCAAAGGGATAAAGCGCAGTATGGTTTCTTCGTTGCATTCCAAATATCCATTCTTCTTTCCTTTATTCCTCGACAAGGCTGCAGCAGCAGCAGCAGTAGCAGTAGCGACCGCATAGAGCTTCTGCGGGTTGAGTGAATAATGCAGAGCAAATTGTTCAGTATCGAGGCGAAGGACAGGTAGCATAAAATAGCGGACAAACGAGGGATCGATACGCCAGAGGCTGTAGGAAATGCGACCTACGCTCGCGCTTTATGTATCCAAGAAAAAAAAAAAAAAACTGTTCACTTACCTTCGATTTGTTCTCTTGAAAAGGTTTTTTTTCGGAATTACGATATCAACATGTAGTTACTTACAGTTGCCTTATGGAAGCGAAATTGGTTCGCTGTTATCCGCAATTCTTGAAATCGAAGTTTTGGTAAATTGTATTCGAAGACAATGAATTTTATGTTGATGGGCAGGAAATTTTATAAATACATAGATCGCACTGAAAAAATAGCTTTCCATAGTGTTATCTGAAGCTTTTATGCATGAAACCCCTACTAAATTTCAAATAAATCGGTGGCGAAATTTTTTACAATTTTTTGCAACACTTCAAAAAGAATCAAAAAGAAATTGATATGAAAGTAACATCTCGAAGAGAGGATTGAAGTGGAGATTCGTTCCCATAACGAATGGAGCTAATTAAGCATTAAGTTCAATTAGTTACCGCAGACAATGACTTCATATTCAACTTATCTAAAAGCCGAACACAGGATCTCGCGCTGAGAAAAAAAGCCCTTAACGGTCCATAATGAGTGCTTTAAATATGCGCTGCGGAAGATTTGGCAGCGTATGGTTAACCGCAAGAATATATCGCGCTTAATACCACATGCAAAGGGGTAGACGTCGTAGAACAAGAAGCATATGACTGTTTCCGGCATAGGGATGAGATGCATTTGGAATGAACCAAATAGCTGCAGAAGCTTCACTGTCGCCACCGCAATCCCGAACAAAGACAAATCATTTATAGTCTCTGTGTGTATGTGTGTTTGGCTGGCAGGCAAGTGAGCCGAATACAGCTTGTCGTATAGAGGGTTTGGTCCAAGAGTTAGAAGTACCGAGGGCAGAGTACGGTAATGTACCTCTTGTGCCGCATAAGATGCATACCGTTTCACGTAGACTATTCACTGCGTTGCAGTGGGATAAACGGATAAACGGCGGGCCATTAAATATGTATACAGACACATAGCGAGCGCACAGCACGCGCAAATATAGTACGAGGACCCTATTGCGAACGGCTGAAACACGGGTATGTTGGGGTAAACCAAGTAGGGACAAGGAACTACTAAGCAGTTGCAGTCGAAATTCCTGTGGCTGCTTGTGCCGTGTGGTTTAGATGAACCACAATGGATTACATGGTCCGTTTGAAATCAAACTTGAAAAGAATTTCGAAAGCGGAGTCAGCGATTATTAAAGCCCCCCCCATTAGTTCTATCCTGTCTGCTACACAAAGCGTGCGGTGGTTTAACATCAAAAGTGCAAATGGACTCCTTTAACTTGGGATACGATAGAATATTGAAATTCTGTCAAAGCGGTGTTGGTATTCTCAGTGGTTCCGGTGATCGATTTCGATACATCGATCGTATTGCCTTGGATGAGGTTTCATTTGTAAATGAAACAAATAATTGTTAGTACCTTCATAAATGACTACATGGAAAAGCAGAATGCGAATGAAGTATCCCTGTTTAAGTCCAATGCATGCCTTCTTAAAGGAGAAGCACCATGATATGGGAAGCTGTTTACGGCACCATGTGCCGGGTCTACCCTTGTGAAAAATTTAGATGGTTACATAGGAATCTGATAAAAAAGCTGTGGCAGATCCTGATCCGGTCTTTTTCAGACCTCATCGAGATTTGAGGTAGTGCTTTACAATTTCAGCAATCAGCGTACCGGTTCGTCTTACATTACGTTCCTCAGGTTACCAATTTACTGTACTTCTTACGGTCCAAAACGGAACTTGATTTACGACGAATTAGTTCTCTGTTTTCTACATTAACAGTTCTACACAGTCCTGTTTCACTGCCGCTCCTTTGTTCATGTTCTCTTTCATAGGCATTTTAATTCTTCACAAATTAAAGGCTTGATTCGGATCTGATGAGAACTTGTCAAGTCCTCATCAAGACCTAAGGCAGCGTTTTAAAATGTTCACAAGTCCCGAACCAACCCCTTCCCCACTGATTATGCTTCTTTCCTACATACATATAGCTGATCTTTTGTACTTCTTTCCCGCGTCGCCTCAACTTTACACATTACCGCCGTTGATATCGATCGGGCTATAAAAAAAGGCGTCATGTGAATCGGTCCATAAACGCGGGATACCTCGAGGATCGATATGATAGGTAATCATACTGAAGTTGACGTTTGTCGCTTAGAATTGAGTTTCAGATTAAAATGGTCAAAATTGAACATCGTTCCGAAATGTACCAACTTTTTTTGTTACCTGTTCGATTTTTGCAATTCAAAGAAAGGATGCAATGATCCTTGCAAGAAATTAAACTTCTGAATGAAAATTGGATAACGTGATTGTTTGATCACTATGATCCGGTCAACGACTAGTCTAGCTGCGGAGGGTTGAATCGATGCGATTACGCCGTCACATCCGATCGGTATTTTCCCTTTAGCGGAGTTGTTTCATGCTTCCTCTCGCTCTTTTCTTCATTGCAGTAGTTCGCAACGCTATTATTCTTGATTACGTTTAGAAGGGTCACCCGCTTGGTCTCGCAAACTGGAGTGGACGAGCGAGTTCGCGAGATTAAAAATTCTACGGACAGTCGAGATGACTCTTGATGTTCGATAAAAGTTTGTACTCGCATACCAAGTTCTCCAATAACCGGGCTATCGTCTCTTAGAGTTCATTCATTCAATTCTTAGATACCCATCTACTTAACATTGTTTTACCGTTATTTTCCTCTTATTGGACCCTTGCTCCCTGTCTGGAAAACTTCCGATCTGCATTTTCCTCCAAATCCACTAAAATATGCAACTTGGAATATGATGGCAATTTCTTAATGGAGAAGATAATATTTTACTACACTGCAGGGACAAAAATTCACTGTGCTGACTTCAGTTTTTTCGCAAGTATGTTCATCGTTATCGCAATAATACTGATACCATCGGTTTGTCAAATCGAACGGAACCAATAAAAATGACGATGATAAACGATCGCAGGTTCACTGATTAATATACTTAATTACAAAAATAGAAACCTTGTTTGTTGACCCAATATCGTGAAGCGAGTTGTAGAAAGTAACGCGGAGATTTCAGAAAAAGTTTATTTCAATTTTGAGTTGAAAAAAAATAAGCCACATGATAACAAGTAAGTTAGGTTATAGTTGGCAGAGATCATTATACAACGTTTTTTTTTTTCAATTTTCCTCAAATTTTTTAAGAAAAATCGACGAGTCGGAAAATTACCCATTATACTTAAAAATGCTAAAGTATAGTTTCTTTAGTAGGAGAAAATTGTGAAATTTATAAAAACACATCGTTGTTCATATAAAAAAAGAAGCCAACATCGTTTTCTTTGGACATCGCAAAGATTATGGTAGCCAAAGGCTTAAGAATATTTATTATTATTATTGAGGAAAAAAAGTGTGCAACATCGCCAATTTAAAATTGGTACAAATTGGTATAAATTGGTATAATCTAAACCACATTACACGATGATCGAATAATTGAATTGTCGGAATGCTGTGCTTCTGCTCGCAGTCCGAAATTATACGAAGCTGGATAGTTCGTTTGTAAATTGACTAAATTACCGTATCGCCCTCTCGGTGCAGAATAGCTGCAACTGTGGCAAGCGGCGCTCGAGGTTTCTATCCGGTGAAACCCTTTACAGCAGAACGATCCTCTCGATTCGCTGCGATATAGCTCCCGAAACTAGAAGCTGCGATAAGCGCGAACCGAAACCCTTGGATAATTGACAATTGAATTAGCTTCTCGCTGATTTCGTTAACCATCGACCTCGGCAATTTCAGCGGAAAGCTTTGATAAAAAGAAAAATGAAACGAGAATTCAATATTCTCGCGCGGACATCATTATTGTCGTTTGTGTCAGTGTTCAGAACTTCGTTATACTTCGTTAACTTTCAAGTTTCTGCTTTTTTTTAATCGTAGAATTCGATAATTCCGCACTAAAGAGCTGCCGTTGCAGCTAATTATCCAGAATTCATTATTAAGTATAACTCTTGATATATTAACTACATTTTTTAAGAGTCGAAGCTTTCGGAAGCTTATGACGGCCCTTGAATGACCGTGGTGCCATCTACCGAGTAACGCTGATTAATCCAAATCTTTGAACTCTCGTAACTTAAAAACTACGCGCTATACGAACATTTTTCGAAGACAAAACTTCTTCATTTTTTAAGACTGATTACGATACTATTATATTTGTTCCAATTTGAAGACGATAAGGAAACCGTAAAATTGTAACATTTAAGTTTTCGTTTGAATGATGCAATCTTATATTTATTTTAAACAATTTGTCTACCGCACCCCGATCGATGAGATCCTCGATTATCTCCGATACTCGATATATATCCCAATTATTAATATTGCCGATTAAGAGGACCTTTCAGGACATTCTTAATTGTGAATCCGCTTCGAAAAAAAAATCTCTTTCTGCAAATTTGAAGGTAAATATTCTTGCCAGTCAGGTACAGGCAGTAGTGATGCGAGACCGCGAAGCACCCGAGTAACAACAACCTTCTCGTAGCTAATAACTTCATCGATATTGGATTATTTCTAATTGCCTTCGTCACAGTTATGGAAGTAGATATCGTTGCCAACGTATTAATTTGTATTTAGCTCGCAGCAGTTACTAAAGCGAAACTAATACGCGTAGCGATAAATGGAAGTTCATCGAGTTGAGGAAATCTCTCTACCTTTCCGTGACCCGGAGCGCTAAAAGATGATGCAGACAGGTAACCAGAATAGCGACGAGATGGAAACCCCATCGTTCCGCATTCCGAGTGCTCCATATTCCACTTTGTTCTCCCAGAACTTGCAGTCCTCCTCTCCTATCTTCAGCAACGACAGTATTCTAATTCCGCTAATTAATTAGTCAAACGAGGTAATGTAGAGGAATAGTTAATTAGACGACTGAGCAGCAAGACTCGCAATAGGCAGTCGAATGTAGTAGAAATAAAAAATAGGAAAAAAAAAAAGACATGAAATGAGAAGTGAAAAGGCCTCAGGCGTTCGCCAAGTTTCAGCCGCGGATTTTTGTTTTTTTACCTAACTTACCACTTTATCTTTTATTCTTTAAATTCTGACTAACTATCTCTATCTTTTTCATCATTTTCCTCGATGTTGACCCTTCAGGCTTTCGTTCTTCAAAGGCTTGGAAAAGTAACATTCCAAAAAAAACATCGGGCTTTCGCGCAGCAGCTTACAGTTCTGACATTTTAAAACTTTCAAGAGATTTTTACGAAGAACATTAGAAAAAAATTTCGTACTGAATTGTTTTTTATTTAATTTTTTTTTGTTACTACTAAATTCCGCGAATCATTTAATAATTTTTTTATCATTGAAGAGAATATCAAAAAAAAAAAGAAGGAACGTGCATTTTTCATGTAATCGAAGATTTGATGACGGGTTTGAATCTTTTGTGTAAGGAAAAAGATTTTTTAACAATCTTAAAATGCTTTCATTTTGACGTATTCGAAAAATGCTCTTTGCCGAAATAACACAAATCATGAGACGAGACAGACCCAGAGAGAGAGAGAAAAAGGTAATGGGAGAGAATAAATACGTAAAGTCAAGTTGGTTTTTAAAATGGTTCGCGGGTGAGAACCTCGACGCAGTGAATAATCGTCACGGAGTCGCTTTATTATTTTTTTTATTCTTGAGAAAAAACGAGTTTGCGAGAAGGGTTTTGAGGAGCGTAGGGTTACAGAAATAAAGAAGAGAAATGAGGTATGAAACGATGCTGATGTAGTCGACGGAATAAATGTATACTTCTCGTGCTAAGGCCAAACACGTGGATTTATAATGGCCACGCCGACATATACCGTGTCCCCGGACGTCGCGACTATAAGCATCGAAATACAAGTGGAAAAAGAATAAGATATTCGTAGTCGAACGAGAAAAACGGAAAGAAAAAAACTAGAATTCATAAGAGAAGATCGATGGAAGATCAGTAACAATAAAATAAGGCCGTCGCGAGACATCAAGGTCAAGAAAGAAGTTATTTGCGATCTCTCGATACAAATTTTTAATTTTTATCGCTCGAGTTGGGAACATTTGGCGCTGCAGCGCTCTAACGCTGTCTTGACAAATTATATTTTTTAGCGCGGCATTTTTTTCTTATTTTTGTATCGTTCGAAGTATCGTAGAAAGCGATACTCAAAGCGGTTTTGGCGTATCACCAAAGATTCTATTGTATACAGATGCAAATTGTACATTGTGTATGGAACCGGCGAAGGGAGGGAACTTGTAGAAAAGTTGTTATAATGTTTTGGCATCTGTCGCGTCTTCTCATTTTTCAAGCTTTTTTTTTTTTTAATAGTCCTCCATTCATTCTGCGACAGTGATGCAGCCATCGCCGTATTTCTTCAAATACTTACTTCAGCATCCCAGATAGAGTAGTGGCATTTTTGCATTCTCCTTTTCCAGAAATATACCGAGGAATTTCGAGTCGGGACGGAAATAAAAGAATAGTAAAAAGTACGATGGCGATGCCAACTGAATTTTCGAACGCGGTGGAAACATCCGCGCATTTCCCTTGCCATCAACGGAGCGGTATGTTCCTCCTACATTCGATGCCGAACGTTCTCCGCCCCTTTGCTGTCGGATGAGGGGAGAAGAGATTTTTTTCACCCTGCTTTTCGCAGACAAGAATCGGGATTGGAATTTCATACTTTTTTTCAGAAGCATCGTATATCCAGTCGAAAAGCCCTGCCAACGCAACTGTGTGCTTTAATACTCGCGAAGAACCGTAGTGTGAAAAATTCCCATTAGTGATGTTTTTTCCCCGTATGCGAGTTACTGCGGCCATATTTGTGGTGCGCATATATATACATTTTTTGCTAATATCGAAAGAGTTGAAATTTGTAAGCAGCGCAGCAGTGTTTTTCGTAATGGCAAACGTTTACAGTAATGTTTCACTTCTTCGGCACGGGTTTTCCAAAAAATGTTCAGGGATACATAATTTCGATGAATTTTTTTGGCGCTGAATACAAATCCAATATCCGGGTTGCCTTGAGGTCAAATATCCTGGATATTTGAGATGTCAAAGAAATATGTTATCGCGAATAGTATTCCGCCGCGACAGCGGCGATCAATGAACGAAATGAAACAACAAAAAATTATGTGCGCGATGAAATTGACCTTTGTTTTTCAACTAGCATTCGCTCTTATATATTCAGTATTTCTTTATTTCGTTTTATCATAACTGCGATCACATTTCGTTTTTCCAATTTTTCAAATACGTGAATCGGTGATTGTGACAAGTGGAAAATTAAATGAATTGACGTTGACGTCCGTCCAGTGTTTTTATTTATTCCCCAATTTTGCAGATATTTCTTCTTTATTTTCCACTTGTCCGCTCTTCGTGATGCTCTACTTCCCTTTTTCGCTATCCACTCTTTACTTCTGTAGAGCTATGTGTCTCAGCCTACGAATGCTCAATATTCGCGAGCACGTTATCTGGTTTCTCGTACTGCAGTTGACGCTCTCCAGACGTTCGGAATAAATAAATAAATATAAACACATATCTACAAACTTCTGTACCTACCCCATTCGTCCCGATGTCTGGCACCGTTGGAATCGTTTCTCACGAGAAATATATATCTCTCTATATATATAAAAACATCCGCCGCCGCCGCCGCCGCCGCCGCCGTGTACAAGAATCGAGGGGAGGGCAAAAATATTCCAAGTCCCTCTAAGGGGATTCCCCCTTGGGGACCCCATCGACCAAAAATATTCCAAGTCCCCATTAGAGGGACTTGGAATATTTTTCGGGGGGGGGGTTTTGGGTCTTAACTCAAAATAATCTACAATTGACGAGCGAGCGCGCAGGCCCGGGGAAACACATTCCAAGTCCCTCTCAGAGGGACTTACGATATTTTTCGGGGGGGAGGGGGCCAAAGTAAAAGTAAAAATACAACAAAAAAAAGCAGCGGCGACGCCGGTTGGTGAAAAGTCGCGGCGGCGATGAGGCATTTTTGTAATGTTGATAAAAGGAATGCGAGCGCGCGAGCCCGGGGAACCTCTAGTATATATATGTATATATGTACCGCGTATGCGTATCGTCAAATAAACAGATATACCAAGAAGATAGAAAACGTGAGGATATACGTAATAAAGGTACAATGTCGACTCGCTCCTTCGACTCACCCTTGTTATATCTGTATGTATACTGAATACTAAGGATCTATGCACATCGTTCCTCCGGCACGTTACGAAATAAAATTGGATAATATCGCAGAGGGGTGCTTTCGGTACAGTCTCATTCCTCGTTTCAGCTGTAGTCCTCTTGATAAAGTATTCGCATGAACGTTTTCTCGGTGTCTACTCAATTTCAGAATCGCCAACATGTTTATTTAGATAATAAATTACTTTAAGCAGTAGATGGATCAGAATAAAAATATCTCGATCAATGGTGAAAACAATAAAAAAAAACACAAAGTTTGGGAAAAATCTGAAAAAAATCTAAAACGTGCATATTAACGCTCCAAAGACGCCATTCAAATTTGGTAATGTTTCGTTGAGCCGATCGGAAGATACACTGGTTTAAGTACTTGCATCGAAGATTTTCCGATTAGTTTCAAAGATTAGTTTAAAAAAATTTGATACTTATGATTTGGATAAGCAGTCTCGTATTTGACATTTGAAAGCAACAGTTATCTCATTCAACACTTGACAGTCACTATAGAAAGGAGGTTAAACGATACAGTACCTACATATCCTCGTTACATTGGTGGTATGTACATGGAAGGATGTAGGTGGAATACGAGAATGAAGAAACGAGCGAAAGCACCATTTGTAATTGGAGTCACCCTCGTTATATTATCTTTGCTGCATTACCGGCTTGTCCGGAACTGGAGGAGCAAAAGAAACAGTAGGGTGAAGCGCGCATTGCGCAAAGTAATCTTTACTCTCCCGCCAGCGTTTTTTTCCTTTACATTCTACCGGTGAAGACCACCCACGTTGTATCTACGACTATAGTATCCTCGAGACGCCAACATGTATTATATGCTTGGATCTAGGGGAAGGAGGAAGGAGGTATTTTCTACAATACGAAGCTTGCCCCACCCTACACAGATCACATCAACTCCATACCAACCACTCCAACGACTACATTTACACTTTATGCATATGCAGCATAGTTTGCCAACGACCCGACGCGTTTCCGCGTCAAATTGTTAACAATTCTCGTATTCTGTATGGAAGTTCGTTAAAAATTCTAGTAGCGAATACCATTCGGTTGTTCTGCCTGTCCCGACGCTAGTCAAACTCACCGTAGCACCATTATTGTGGTCCTACGGAAGGCAATTTAAATTTCGCAGCAAGCTGACAAAGGCTTCAGCCAATAGTTCTCTGTTTTTTAATACATTGATGATCAACGGCATTCATCGCTGTGTAATATTCGGAACTTCCCGCACAGCACGTGTATTTCATTTTTTCACACGATACCAAATTTTTCGAGTGCCCCGATGCCTTTGTTCTTATTATGATGCGCTACGAATATATAGCTTTACTATGTTTCCATTGTTTCCACTATGAGGATATGTTTTTTTCAATTGTTTCAGCGAACGACAAGACACGGAAACATCGCCTCCCGGTGAAACTGAGGACAAGTGAGAGGGGGAAATGGGTGGGCGCAGGGTGGCGCAACCCGGAAGAACCCTCCCGCACCCTCAGCATCAGCATCAGCAGCAGCAAAATCACCACCAGTCGCGGCCTTTGGGGAGCGTCGCCAACGATGCTTCTACTCGACCACTTCACAATCCCCAAGAGGTGGAAGAAGAAGATGATGAAGAAGGAGACGCCGGAGCGGAAGAAGTGTACTCGCAAGACTCAAATCCTTCGTCAGCGGGTTCCGTGGTGTCAGCAAGAACTGCAGCCGGAGACGAAACAGCCGAAGCGGCAAGTCCCATCGGGGATTTGGAACGTCTACGCGTCATACAACGCGCGCTCCGAGCCACCATTAAAACCTCAGCCGTCGCCACAGCTACCTCTTACATGTAATCTCGCTTCTATGTTTCTACCGTACAACGATTTCATATTTCTACGTTGTCATTCGAGGGGACGAAAAAAATTAAAAAAAAAAAAAAAAAAGCACTATGCGAAATTCCGAATTATGGGGTGGCGGAAAATTGGACACTCGAAGAGGGTTGACACAGTGGAAGATGGAGGAAGAAACAAGGCTTCGACTTCAATGGGGACAATTCGCTGTTACAAAATCGTTGGAAAAGAAACGGCAAATGCGACAATATGAAGAAAATAATGGATTAGAAAACTATGACAATTGTTGTTGTCGAAAAAAAAAAAAAAAAAAAAAAAAAAAATGGCGTTCAAAGAAAAACGGTAAACATTTTGCAGTCGATGGCAGAATGGCACATAACCTAAATCGTGACTCGACAGAAATGACGGACTGCTACATACGAAAAAATGGCGGATTGGACAATGGAAAAACATTACTTTTTTTTTTTCCAAAAACGATCTATTGAATACGATTTTATTCATGTTTTTCTTTTGTTTTCTAAGAAAAATGACGAATTCAAAAATAATGGGAATAACGTTTCGAACGAAATAGTGAATCGAAAAGTGCAAAAATTAAATATACGAAACAAATTTGGAAAAATAATTTTTGAGAAAATATTCGAGTGAAAAATTATTCATCGCTTTCAAGAAGATTCGCAGAGACTTGGAGATTTGGAAACAATATTCCGAGAAAGTGAATAGAAAAGTCATCAATTCTGACTTTACGAAAATTGCAGACATATTACTTCGGAATTACGCATGAAGGATGACGACTGAGAGAAATATTTAAAACACCACGTTATTGAGGTCAACGGCAATCGACTTATTGAAGATTCCAACCGCTTCCGGAAAAACGAAAAATTCGTCAACGTTCCGAAACGTCTTGGAAGAAAGTTGTCGACAGTGAAGAATTTTTGTTCTACGAAGAGATCGCGTGAAGAAAAATGAGATGCAGTAGTCCGTCGGGTAGGTGAAGAATGTTTGGAGTTTTGAGCTCCGACTGTCCCGGGAAGCGAGGGTCGCGAGAGTTATGAGTTATACTGCATAGAAACCGGAAGATGAGCCCACAAATATTTCCGTTGACTGGAATCCGGCTGTTCGGCGAAACGAAAGAACGAATGAATAGAGAACCAAACAAACAAACAAAAAACCGACGCGGAAACGGGATTTATATTCGAGAACAGCAACTGGAAAGAAGCGGCGAATAGAATCTCAGCGTCATTTCCTAACCTTTAGAACGCTACTCTGATGCAAATTCTTTCGGTCACGTGGCATTCCTCCGCGATCACCACTGTTCACTTCTTCTTCTTCTTCTTAATATTCCATGCAGACTTCTTTTTCGTCCGCCACCGTCGTGACTTAACGTGAGATGAAAGCTTCTTGTCAAAGAAAACTTTAGCCTCTCCGGAAATACGGCTACGCTACGCCCCCAAATCTCTTCTGCTCAGCTGCACTACGCGGATATTAAGAAGATTGCGATATAATCTTGCGATAACACACGAAACTTATTAAATATTAATAAAACTTTATTTTCAAATCTTTTCTGTTCGGTGACGTCATTGAATTTAGCTAAAAATGATTATTCCAAATTTTTGCCGTTATAAAATTCTCCATTTTTTTTTTTTTTTTTCTCAGTGCCGAAATTTCCGACGATTTTATTCCCATTTTTTTTCTTACAAATTTAAACTCCATAATTTTTGTTTTTTTTTTCTGCACTCGGAATAAGGTAAAAAAAATTCTTTAAATACGAGTTTTCGGTATCCGAAATTGAATTCGAACTCTGTGAATTTGAGCAGAAGACGAAAAAAGCAAAGTGCGAGCGAAGAGCGCGTAAAAATAAGCAACTCGGAGACAAGTTGTGACACATGAGGTTCGATGCTGTCCGGTTTGCGGGAAGCGCGAAGGGAAAAAGCAAATGAGTTTCGCAGGGGTTGGATGAAAACGTTGAGGTTTCGTGTGCCGTCGGTCGGGTATATGTAGGTACCGAACGAGTAGGTACTCCGCTGTTTCCCGTCGTAGGTCGATGGACGATTTTACATAGAGCGCCGGGAGAGTGACGAATGGCCATCGGTTTACCCGGAGTTAGACAAATTGGTTTTTGGCTGTGAGCTGCTGCGATCGCGCCGCGATATAGTCTGCGCGCGTTGAACGAGAGAGGGCAGCGAGCGACAACGTATGTGCGTCTGGACGTTATCACGAACGCGCGTAAAAAGAGGGTAGAAAAAAAAAAAAAAAAAAAAGATAACGAAACCGTGCGATATCGCGATGGAGGTAATAACAAACGGAAATAAAAAAAAAATTGAGTAAAAAGTAAATGACCGGGAAGGAAAAGTGATAAGAAAAGAAGAAAAGGAGGGATAATTATAGTGAGAGGTAGAGCTGTGCCGGTTCCAGGATAAAATAAAGGTAACCGGCCCAACGCCCCCACCGGGATACAAGGGTAGATACTTTCAGGTAGAAAAAAAAAAATAAATAAATAATAAACGCCTACATAACATGTAGATACAATTACATAGGGTAAAGAAATATAATCGCACAACTGCCAACTCGGAAATTAGCGCGATGTGTTGTGTCCGAATATCCGAGCGTAAAATTGAACAGAAGAAAAAGAAAATCGAGAGATTCGGTAAGTTTCACGTTTAAACTTATTTTTTTGTTGATAAAATTTAATATTGTTTTGCATTTCTGAACACGAAAAATTGTGTCACAATTGTGCATTGAATTACAGTGATTGAAAAAAAAAAAAAAAAATTATTTTTGCAAATATTCTTTTTTTTAGTGAAAAGGATAAGATGATAGATGAAAATAGTAGCGTAAAGTAGATATATTAAATCGACGTAACATAATGAACGTATTTTACGAATGATACGTCACATAAAAAAAAGCATCTATTGCTGGCAGATGTGCGAATATAGGTAACAATTTTACATAACACATAACGAATATATTGATTGAAAAAAAAAATCTATATATATAAAATGAAAGAACAACAGCGAACACGTGGCATGTAGAGATTCGATAGAAAACGTATAGTATAGTCTCTTATAGTATATTATATACACACATAGTATATATTATTTGTTGGGAGAGCATATTACAATTATAAACAACACATATATTTAATATATTTAGAAAATATTTATTTGTTGATTTTTTGGTGATACGAAAGAAAAGAAATTCTATATATATACACACACATAGTATATATTATTATTAATATTATTATTATATATATACAGATATAGAGACGTGCATATATATATGTATACAAGCGAATTAGCGGCGTTGTTTACGAATTTTCAGTTTTTCTTTGTCCCCCTTCACGTTTTTCATGCGTTGGACAAAAAAAATATTGCCGGAATTTTAGATAAGCATTGTGATACATGAATATGGGATTATGATACACGATGCTGGATGAGGCTTTGTCTTTTTTTTTTTTTTTTTCGTTGACGATATTTTTTTCACGCCGACCATTTAATTTCAGCCTCGAACGTTGGATGGCAGTTGTTTTTTTTTTTGCAAAGCTTTACAAACGCATACGACGTGATTCTACAGACCAAAACAGTTCATAGATTAATCTATATCGAAATTGTGAAAAATCGGATGAAAACAGTGTAGAATTGGATTCGGGGTCCGAAACTGAGTAAATGTTCCCTTTGGAAAAAATCTCTAACATACATAATTTTCGAGATACGAGCGAATAAAGCTTTCAACCAATAGGGCGCCGGACACCGGCCCACGCCATCTACCGAGCGATTCTCATTGGTTGCAAATTTTAACAGCTCGTAACTTGAAAAGTACAAATTGTACAAATTTTTGGTAAAGAGAAATGTTTCTCAGTTTCAAGCGCAGAATAAGTTTCTACGTATTTTGCGCGCCATTTTTGCGATAAGGCTTATCGACGCGAAAAAATGGTGGGGTCTTATTCTATGTATAAAACTGCGTGAATTTTTCCTTTGTAAAAAAATTCCAGCCATCAGCCAATAGGAAGGTGGCTGTTAATGCGCGCCATCTACAAGTGTCGGCCCTATCGGCGGAAAATTTCAATTGCTCCTAACTCGAAAACTACGGATCGTAGAAAGATTTTTCAAAAGATTAATTGTCTCAATTTTAAACATAGAATAGTATTCTGCACTTTTTGCGTGATAAATTTTTTGGACATTACGTAGACAAATGGACGGAAGGACAATAGCTGCGATAACAAGTCCCAAAGATTATTTAACGAACAATATCGCGTGAATAACATATTTTCATATATTCTATGTTTATTATCTCCGTGTAATGTGGTAGAGTCACGCAATGTATTCGACAAATTGTGCAATTATCGGGGGGCATCCAAAATAATTTTCAATTTTTCGTGGAAAACATCGAAACGTTGCAATTGGGCGGTTACTAGATACGGACGTTTATTGTTCCGGAATGTCTGACACGGAGAATAGACGGTAAGAAATTGCGATACGCTGGAACTAAATTAACATGGTAAAAAAGCGGACAACAGACTACCGCTCCCGGAACTTTTATTTTCTCAAGTGTACCCTGGGAAAACGAATACCGAGAGCATCCGGACACAAGAAAAGAATCCGCAGAGATTCCCCGACGTCTTTCTGAATATTTATAAAAATCATTCTATTGTCGCAATCTCTTTCTCTTTTTGGATATACGTTTTTTCACTGATGGACTTTTCGAACACAGACGTTAAATTTCTTTCTCAAAGCTCCGAGAAAAAAATCGAGTTTTTTTGAGTTTTTTTTTTTTTTTTTTTCGTCGACTTCGCGTACGAGAGACATTTGCGGGAAATTTGGTCGCGATTGGCCGACTCGTTAATTCGGACGTTCTCTTTGCCGAACACGGGACTTTTCGACTTTGAAAAACTTAAAGTTAATGCGCTTGAATATTTTTTTTATCTTGAAAACCCACATAGTAACTTATGCGGCGTCGAAAACGAGGGAAACGGACCGAATCACAGATATATCTCGTGCTCCCAGAACGGATTAGTTGCAGGTGCGACTCCCCCGAGCGTTCCGTATATTTGCTAGTATATCTCAACGGAACGAGTGACACCATCGCCCCCGTCCTGACGCCCTCAAACCTCTCGTGATTCTCATTTCCTTCCTTTTTTTCTCTTTTTTTTGTCGTATTTTTTTTCCGCTCTCTCTTTCGTTTTCTTTACGAGGCACATTATTACTTTAGCCGGACCCTCGTCCATCTCGACGAGAGCTTTACTTTTTCTTTTTTTGCCGCCATTGGTCGATAAATTTGCGGAACGAGATTTCATTCGAATGGTAGAAATTCATCTTTTAGTGTTCGAATAATTTTTTTTTCCACTGTTTTATTATCCAATTTTATATCAAGAGAGGAGGCATCACTTCCCTCACGGGGTCATCGGACAGAGTCATTGGGGAAGCGTACCTAAGTCAATTCTCACCGCTCAAAGATCGAAGAAGTAAACGACACTTCCATCGTCGTCTCGTCGATCATTTCCGTAACTCACGCGGTAAATTTACGTCCATCGAGACATTTCTCTTAAGTTATTAATGAACTGCAATTACATTGATATTGCTATTCGATACATTTTGCGATCCTTTTTTTTTCTCTATTATCCCTTTTATTTTTGCAATTTACTTGGATAAATATTTTCCCATTCAATTTTCCCCTCGATATCTCACTACCTGCAGTTGCGTCTTATTTCCATTTTGAATTTTCTTCCATTCCGCCAACGTCCGCAAAAAGTCCTCGTAAATTCGATTATTCCTCGAAAAATATATATTCGCGAACAAATATCTCGAAATTGAATGGAAACGATATTCAATCTCGTTTTCGCCGCCTTTTCTTTTCTGTACATGAGATTCCCTCGTTATCCCCTTCGAGACTTTGAATGCCGTATAATAAAAAAAATTAAAAACAAAAGACAATCTTTTTTAATTGATTTCTTTTCGAAGCCAAATTTTTTCTTTTCGTATAGATACGAAATAAAAAAAAAAAATTATTCAAAGGGACTCGAATCGTTTCTCGGATAAGCAGCACTTAAGGTAAAAGGGTGTGCCGAAAAAATTAGGCAATCTAATCGGCGCGCGCATTCCGTTTCAATTAATCTTTTATTATCCAAAGTCACGTGACAATATCTTAATCGACTGCAGCGTAAGTAATTTACTTGTTCCCTAAACGTTATTTTCTTGTTTTTTTTTTTATGTTACCAAAAAAAAAAAAAATACACAGACGAACTGACGAATACAATTTTGTTTCCTTACCACAACGTGTAATTCTCATCGATTATTTTGTCGCATACTCACGCGGATGCAATAGTGAATAAAATATATGATGAAAAAATAATAATAATAAAATAAAAGTTAAAAAAAATGAATGCAATAGTAGGAATAAAAGATAGACGAATAAATAAACAATGAAACGAAACGAACATTTTTTGTAAATAAAAATTACCACTAGTGACTCTCGGGTAAAATTTGCATTTTAACGAGATCAGATAAAACGAGACGTAGAGATCGAAATAATCGTAGAGACGAATTACGAAGAGAAAAAAAAAAATTGAGAAAAAAAAAATATAAAAAATGTATTGTGATGAGAGGCCCCGCTTCGTGGACTCGGGCGATCGAGATCTCGAAAAAAAAAAAACGACAAAAAAATATCAGATTTCTGCTTCGACGAAAAAATTGAAAAACCAAAAAAAAAAAAAATATAAACTTCGAGATGAAAAAGAAAAATGTGAGACTCGATCGCATTATTACCAAGCGCCTACCAATAATTCAATAGATGAAACGTATACATAATATACAATATACCATAATTATAATATAGACGAAAAAAAAAAAATATATATATATATAGGAGAGAACGTGTGTGTTGGGGGTGTAGGAAATTGAAGGGAGTCATTATGGATAAACCGTATGCATACTTATGTTTGTATTAGCGCAAGGGAATGGTATACATTATATAATATGTTATATACATATATATATATATATAAATTAATAGAACGAAGAAAATGAAAAAAGAAAAAAAAAAACAAAACAAATATAACGAAACGATTTAGTTTCCAACGAATGCAGATACGGTCTACCTGATCAATTGTATATGATCGATAAATCGATTAGACTTGTAACGCGATTTGTTAAGGGCAATGGACAGTGCGAAGTAAAATTAAAAAGCGATGCAATTAAATTGTTCAATACGAATGAAAATTGTGCAAACGAAAAAAAAAAACACTTTCTAAAACAACGCGATCGACTATAATTTATTTTACGTGAAAATATATATGTCGATAATTTCGCATTCCGAAACAGTTAATTTCGATTGAAAAAATTTTGATCGAATTTATTTTCTCGAAACAATTTTTTTTAGCAGATCAATCGAGTTACGAAATCTTAGACAATATTTTTTTTTTTCTTTTTTCATGCCGTGATATTTTATTGACGTGAAGTCTCACTCGCCTAGAAATTACGAGAAAAGAGTTAAACATTTTTTGAGTCAAGAAAAGAAAATGTACTTTTTTTTAGAATACAATAGTCGTGAAAAAAAATAATGTTATCGAATGTATTGATTTTTTAAATTATTTTCCACTGTCCATTTCCCTAAAAGCGGAAGTGAGATAGCGATTATTAGCGTAATATCGATAGATCTCGATCGATTATCTCGATCGTGCCGGGTTCATAACATTCAACGGTGATAATACGTGGGTAATGGTAGATTTATAGAGTTATAACGAAACAAAAAAAAATGATGAAAAAAAAAAAAAAATAAATAAACGTTACAACAAAACGACGAAGAGGTTTAAAAGTACTTTAGAAAACAAAAAAAAAAAATAATAATAATAAAAAAAAAAAAAAAAAAAAACAACCAAGGAGAAAGGAAGAGTGAGGGTCACTCGGTACACAAGTAACATACTCCATGCCTTAACGAATAGTTGATAATACGAGAGCGAAAGAGCGAGAGAAATACAGTGAGCAAAAAAGAGAGCAAGTTAAAAAAAAAAAAAGAAATTGTAATAAGCGTTTTTTCTAGATAGTTCGATTAATTGATCACGACGATTTAATTGACTAATTAATTGATTCGATTAAATTCAATTGATCAATTATTTAATTATCATCCTTGATAAATCTGTAGTATATAATATATAACGTCATGAATTATTGTTTAGGTAGAGGAAAAAAATAAAAATAATGAAATTTATTCGATGGGCCAAAGATCGATATATATCGATCGGATCATCTATGTCGGAGGTGATTGTTTTTTCAAATGATCCACGGATTAACTCAATGGATCATTGGTAACGACGAAAAAAAAAAATCTTTGGTCAAAACATCCCTTTATTATAATGATTATTATTATTACTATTATTACTATTATTATTATTATTATTATTGTGGATTATTAGTACGCGTCGTTTATACGATGATGCGGAGTCATCGAGGTGGTTTTTAATTGAATAGAGCGAGGCTGTGCACTCTCACGCGAGGGAGATGAAACGCCGAACAAGAGAACATTGTAAAAGCGAGCAGAAATGCATGAAAAATTCCATTTTTCACTTTGGCCAATGTGCCAAAAAATAAGAACTACGAAATTCTCCGAGAGAGAGTTATTTATATTTATCTATTTTTTTTAAATCCAAAGTTATGGCTTTTAAGGGATTTCTCGGCAAGGAGGCTGTGGGGTGAGATCGGGGGTTGAACTTGCTGAAAATAAGGGGCGAAGAGCGCGAAAGCAAGAAACATGTTTCGTACCCTATACTTCGAGCGATAGGAAAAAGTTGGCGAAAGTCTCAACCGAGCTAATCAAATTGTACGATCCCTCGACATTTCTCTCATTTATAGCACCTTCCCTTCCAGAGGAAGTGGCAAAAAAAATGCCACGATTAACTTAACGCGCAAATTCAAAATAAAAATTGTAATAAAAAACATTTCGATCTTTTTTTTTTTTTTTTTTTTTTTTTCGGAAAATGGAAAATTTTGATTACTTCCTTTCGTCTTGTTTTATCTCTCTCGCGTTAAATTAAAAATGTTTTTATTCTGTGTGTTCCTCGCAAAGTGATACTATGAGAGCTTGAAATGGAGATTCGATCGAAAATAAATGAGCGATCGATTTTTTTCGAGCTTTTCCGAAGGTTGTGATAGATCCTGGCGCGAAGCATCAACGATTTCTTTCAGTTACCATTTATTATTATTATTATTATTATTATTATCTGCGTCAATATATGTTTCATCATAATTCTGTTACAAATAATATATATATGTATGTATTATCATCTGTATATGTACATATATATTATTATTATTATTATTATTGTCGTTATTGAAATGTGTTTATTTACGGAATAAATTATTAATATCACGTTTCATTTTTGTGACAATATCCGAAGCTTTTCTACCCTTTTCCACCTCTTTCCCCACGCGAACAATTTTTTTTTTAATGCATATAACAAAAATGTTAATCTTCTTAATGCTACAAAAAATAATTAATTTTTTTTAATCAATCGATATTTTTATTGCAGTAGGATGAAAAAGAGTCAATCAACTGAGTTAAGGTAGACTACTACTCTAAACGCAAATTTTTATTAAGTTTGAAAAAAAAAAAAATCATAGATATTTCAACATCGATTTTTTTCTCGATTATCTATTGATACTTGAAGGTACTCTACACATTTTTCCGCGTACAATAAAAATGTATTACGGGTGCTACGAGGTTTCAGGTAGAGCACTGAAAAAGGAAGATCTGCGACTGCAACCATTATTCCGGACGTTCTACTCATTTTCAACAAAAACACTAAACAGATTATTCATCATTACAAGTCTATCGCATGAACCTCTAAAAATGCAATTCGATTTACGATTTTTAAAAAATTCGAATATTTATATACAATGTTTAGAAATTCGCCATTTTGTGTTTTTTTTTTTTTTTTTCGTATTCTTTTCAATTTTTCGAGTGCTCCGCTTGAAACCTCGTAACACCCTTAACTCATTTTTATTGTACACGAAAGAATTTGTCGAGTACCTTTAAGTAGCAATAAATGAGTGGAAAAAAGACCGATGTTGAAATATGTAATAGTAATATGAATTTTATTTTTTTTAACTCGAAAGAAATCTTCGTTTAGACTGGAGCCATAAGCCCGTAAGTTGTTGACCACGCGATCGCACTCTATAAATACGATGCGATATAAATTCACATGGGCTTATCTCCGGTGGGATGACAAGGTATTACTTGCTAAGAGAGGATTCGTTTTATTCGATCGCGCGACGTTTCTTCGGCTCGAAATACGTATTACACTTGTCGCTCAGTGATCTCAGTCAGTGGTACGAGGATTCTCTAGGGATGTGCCCCAGACGCTCGGCCCCTCCTCCTTCTTAGGCCCTTTCTTTACGCCTACATTCTTTTTTTTTTTTTTTTAGTACTTCGCATTTTCATGTACAGTATTGAATAATTTAAAGTAAACGTCAAGAAGAACATCAAGAATGTCGGCGCAATTACGCGATGTATTAAAATATCATTTTTAATCAATAATAATAATTTTTCAATCGGTATATTGAATGAAAAACTGAATTTATGCATAAGGTACGTTAAGGTGCGTAAAACAAAACAAAAAATAACAAAAATATTTTTTTATTCGTTTATAATTTTTTTATTGAACCATTTGCACATCGAAGCGCCAATCCTAGAAAAGCATTCTGACAACTTGTTGGTAAAGATAAAAAAAACGATATTTTTTTTTATCAAATTTTTTTTTTTTTTAATCCTTTTGAATTCTTATATATTTGTCAATGTGTGGTCTTTCGTTTTTCTGTTACGTTTTGTAAGATTTTTCAATAATTGCTACATTTTTTAATTAAATTCGCTTGACTCGAAAGGCCTTTAAGTTAAAATGTTAATGCAATTTCTATGGAACGTATCACGTTATAGTGCCTTTGCAGGGTTAGAAGATTTGATTTAGTGAAAAATGATTAACTTCGTAATAATCTCAGATGATAACTAACGCATTGATCATTAATTTACCATTTTTTCGTATTTTTCGTTTGATGCAATTATTTTTTTCGACTACAGGGATGATAAGACAGTTTCTCTGCAAATGAAAAAAAAAATATATATATATATATATATATATGAGAAGAAGAAACCACGAAGAAGCACGAGAATTATTCCGTAGTTCAGTTCTTTTTCTTGTCTTTCCGCGGAGTATAAGGATGATAGCCGTTTTGATCAAAGAAAGTTTACCAATGTCGTTCACCCTCTGTGCGCATCGCGTCCATCGTTTTTTCTTTGCTTTCTTATTTTTTCTGCCTCTTCATGGGGTGAGCGCACCAGTGAATAAACGATTAAGGACGACGTCCATGTTACGGAAGATTTTCTGCAAAACAAACGGCTATAAAATTATAACAGTTATTTCTGTGGTTACAGTATATTATAAGCTATGAACCTCAACCAAGGAAATATGTTCTTACATTAAAAAGGTACATTAAGGGAGGTGTATCGTTACATTCGCAGGCAAAAGTGAGATATAGAGAGAATTCCCAATACTTCCCAATGGAATAAGAATCTAAAAAAATTCAATGATATTGAAAATGCTAAAAACATTGATTTTCCATAATAATAGTTTTAAAAAATCATTGAGAAATTAGTTTTAAAAAAAAGTTCAACAAATCAACCGACAAGCGATTTTTTTCAGCGAAAGTTGATTCGTTAATTATTCTGAATACATATGAGTTGTTTAGAATTTAAAAAAAATTGTGTGTAATGCGTACTTTTTTTTTTTACGAAAATGTACCTAAAATTCGTGACTTATCATCCATGAAAAAAAAAAAAAAATTTGCAACGTAAAAAAGCTGTGTTGGTAAAAAAGAAATGAACGACTCAATTTACGCTAAAAAAAAGTTGGTTTCCCGGATGATTCAGTATACCATTTTTTCTTTGATTTTCTTTATAACTTTTTGCCATTATTATTATAATGCAAAAATAATGGTCGCATCACCATCCAAATGATTTATCTTTTTCAAATTTTTATCTCATTGGAAAGTATTCAAAATTCCATCTGAATCTCACTTATGGTTGGTAATGTAGCAAATAACTCGGTGAATAATTACCATATATATTCAGAACAAATTTTCAAAGGATTAATATATTTATTTGAAATTTCCTCGATGTTATTTCCAACCTTTTCTTTTTTTTTTTATGTTAATTCATCAAAGTTTCAACGAGTCAAAATTAATTAAATAATTAAATCTAATTAAGTTCAATGTTATATCTTCCGCATCATTTTCGTTCTCTTCCACGGGGTAAAATAAAGTTTCAACGCGCTATCTCCTTATTAAATTGTCCCGCAGTGAACTTCGATCTCTTCATCTTCCATTAATGAAATTCCACTCGCTAAACAATTTCCTCGCGAAACTTTGGTTTCCTAATAACATCATTACTACGACGAAAAAAAAGTTTCATATTCTCGGTAACTTGGAAGGTTGCGCTGTTAACGGAAACTCCTCGCTATGTATTTGTATGCCAAACAAGAGGATAACACGTCGAGTTATTTCTAATACTCGTGTACCCTGTACCCTACTTTACCTACGTACACATCGAATATCTATTGTTTTATCAGTCAGTTATTGTTCCAACGTGCTTTCCCTATGTTTATACCACAGCCTTCTCACCGTGTTCGGTACTTCGTTCCGATGGTTTCGTTTACACCGGAACAAGTTCGCTAGCGATGTATATAACGTCATCCATTCGGAAACCTGTCCCGCAGAAATTCCGGCAGAACTATGCGACGATTTTGGTCGTTAGTCATCCCCGTCGTCTCGTAACCGCGTTCCTTCAGATCCCCAACGATACAAACTTTAAACATACGCGAGGAATACTCTGAGGTATACATCTGGATGCATGTCGTCGAGTTAAGAAAAACCGGAAATACAAGATAATGTATGCAGATAAGAAAGCAGGAATAGAAGGGGTGAGAAAGGGGTGAAATGGGCGGACATTACAGAGTACATCAAGGAGCGTCAAATGCATGCTAATGCATTCTGTTTGCATTATTTGCGTTGGAAATAAAGCAAAAACACTTGTTTTTTAACTAGAGAAACTCTAAAGACAGCTTCTCTGACTCACGGTAAAGAAAATTAGTTCGGGGAAAAGAAGGACGAGATAAAAAAAAGTAAGTAAGATAAGGCGTAATGTTTTTTTTTTTTCCCTTGGAAAGTATCTCCGGCTTCTTTTTTAATCCCAGAAGTCCCGAGAGAACGATGCCAAACGCAGTCAAGACGGGGAAAGGTTTTAGTCCGTGAGGAATCGAATTGTCAATTCTGGCCAAACGATCCGTGAATACGCAGACGGAGAGTTTTTGCGTTTTCGGGAGAACGGGCAGAGAAATGTGAACGGTAAACCGGAACGAAGGGACAATGCGAAGATGAAAGGATGAGTGGGAAGAAAGGCGTCTAAAAATGTAGAAAGTTTTTTTTTTCCTTTTTTCCTCGAATTTAACGTTGAAGAATTCGTTCTTTTTCTCGTTATTCTTTTATCGATTTGCGAGCTATCGATGCGAGATTTAGATTCATCGAATTGATAACAATCCGATAGAATATCGAGAAATCGCGATGTTTTCTTGGAAAAACTTGAATTATCGCAACCACGCGAGTGAATTTGAAATAAAAAGGATAAAAATTCATTAAGTCAATTTTTTCCTCATTTTTTATTTTTGCTACTATTCACAAAGTCTTTTCTATGAAATGCTAGGTATTTCAAATAATTTTGGTTTTCCTATGAAGGACGATCGTAAAAAAAAGAAAATGATAAAAACACAGCTTCAATTATTGGAAAGCAGAAATTAAGAAAATCTGAAAGATGTTTAAAAAATAAATAAAAAAATATCGCAACTACTGAAAATCAAATAAAAAAAAATCGACATTTTAATAAGACAGTGTATCTTATTGGAAATGAAAAAAAAAAAAAATTCTTTTACAACTTTCTGATAATCGGTAATTTTTTGCAACGAAACTTTAATTAAATTCACCTTTTCTGGAAGATGAATTAAATTCAATGATTAATCACGAGTTAAGGTAATAATAAATAAAAAAAAAAAAGTTTGTATCGATTCTACGAAAGAATCCGAGACTTCTTCGCCCGCCAAACTTTGATTTCTCTTAATTGACAATAAGATTCTCCTGCAAACTCTCCTTGTCCGCTGCTAGTCGTTAATCATCCTTTCAATAATTTGACTTTATAAAGTGCTTTATGATTGTAATTTTAACGAGTTGTAATTTTTCCACAATAACACGGAAATCACATTACAGTTCCTTTTCACTAATAAAACGATTTGGTCCCTTTCAATTTTTCTCTTTTTTTTTTCATTTTTTTTACTTCCGTTGGGCGCGAAAAATCATAAAATAGCGATCGATACGTTTGATCGCTCGAGAGCTTTTGCAAACCTTTTTAAAAAATTACCCCACAGCCCGACACAGGCCGTTATCAATCAAAAAAGTATCGTTCCGCGTTCAAAGCGAAGGGGAAAAGAATGAAGTGGAGGATTACGAGGTATCGTTTTGTAGCAATTTTTTTCATTCATTTTTTCTTTATTACTTATCGATGACAGCTTATCGTCGAGTCACATAAATTTATTAGCGTCTCGGAAAATTTTATCATTGTTTGGACATCAAAGAGTCATCTATAAATCTTTCCGCCGGTACATAATGAAATTCGTTATATCAATTTTTATATTCTCTTATCTCCGTCAACTTATCATCGAGTCGCAGAAGTTAATCAACATATTCGATCATTTTATTGCCTTTTTGTTGTCGTAAAGTTAATCAATAAATCTTTTCATCTGAAATTATTAAAATCCATTGCATCTATTTTATGGTTTTTATTTTTTGCAGATTTTTTTTTTTTTTTTGTAGATTAGTTATTTTTTTTATTTATCAACACATTATGCCGTTTATTTTCTGGTGTTTCATGTTTTATTTTCGTTTACACGTACAGTAATTATCGAATCTTTTTATCGACCGAAGAATAGAGTTTCGTTGAATTTTTCAAAACAATTACATTTTTTATCGATTACCAACTGAGCATTTTTCGTTATTCTTAAATAAAAAAAAAATCCGATATCGTTCGGCGCAGAAGCCTAAGCCTGTGAACGTACTTTTTTTTTAATATAAAAATCTTCGCAAACGCCCGAAGATACGAAAGAAATAAACGTGAAAATTTAGTTTGCAGCTTCTTTATGAGAATCTATAAAAAAAAAATATCCCCTTTGTTCCCATAAACGTTTACCATGTTGTTATCATAGGTGTAAAATGTTTTGTTCTGGAAGCCATTTTGTTTGTTTTTTCAGTCGTTGCAATCAACTGACGTGTCATATGGAAATATATAAAAAAGCGTTCGAAGTACGCGACGATATTTTTATCTCTTTTTACGTCCGCGCTGTGACAAAACATTCTCATACTTGCATGAAAAAACGTTTTATTCACACTCTGTTAAGTATTTTGCATGGACGAGAGGAAGTCTTTCGGAAAGTTAGGTCGTTTCTTTTTTTTTTTTTTTTTCATCGTCCATCCCTATCACCGATGTGAAAGGATTCATTCGCTTTTCCTACTCTCCCCATATACTCTTCCGCAACTTTTACTTCACGGCTCCACAACGTTCGGTCATAAATTTCGAATGTCTGCAGTTTCATTCTTTGCCGGCATTCGTTATCGGAGAAAAAGAAAAAAAAAGAAAAATGATTAAAAAAATCTGAAATAAAATCGAATTGAAATAAAAGAAGAAATAACTTTTTCCTCGTGTACAAAACGAAAGATTAAAGAGATCGAACGTATGACTTTCTTTGTGTAAAGTAAAAAAAAAAACCCCCCATTTACAGATTACGAATTTTTGGCCGATAAATTCATGTCGGATGGCCAGAAAATCTATAAAAAATTAAGAGCGAATACTTGGGTGGTCGTACTAACGTGCAAACACAGTGGAATTTTAGCATTTTTCAGAAATCCGACGATAAAAAGTGCCCACCGTGGATTGAGCTTTACGCAAACGAATAGATACAATTTAAATAAAAATCAAATTACGATGATTAAAAAAAAATTTAATTATCTTAATGTATTAGAGAAAACTAGATTGACGGATAAAATACGGAAGAAAACCAATGATAATTGATTGGTATGGTTTTTATAAACCGCAGTTGACACTGATATTTGATTTTTTAATAAAAAAAAACAGTTATTACATTTTTTTCTGTATTTCGGTCTTTTCTGTTTTGGGTTCGAAAACTGTTGTAATAACATATAATTTACTTATATTTTTTCATTAACAAGTTGTGCAAAATATTTTTTTTTACGTCGCATTTGTTTTGCTGATTCGCTGAAGTTTCTCTAATCCTTCCGCGATCTCTCGGAAGTACGCATCACTATCCATCGTATTTTATCATTTTTCACGTCGGAGGTTTGCAATTTAGAATTGTCCCCTGTCTTGTAGCAAATAATGATGGAGCATGAAGTTCCCGAGTTCGTTAAACGTGAATGCCAAAGCCGCATAAATAATGAGGAAATTACGGATTTCCACCCGTAGGCGCTGATAAACGCGATGCTATCGAGTTTCGCGAAATCTCAAATTCAGACATTTCGGAGTTATTGACAATTTTCATACTTCTATACATTATTTCCTGAGGTCTTTAATCATTTCAGAAGTCCCCTTTAATTTCACGCCGGAAAAGTTTGAATAGTTATAGTAGATTATCATTCATATGATAATATTATAGCCGTCTGAATATCCACTTTATTATTAGCGTAAGCCATACAAATTTGTTTTACATAACACATTGACATTCTTTAAAAAAAATTTTTTAATTACAAATTTCTTTGTCTATCAAGTAAGCGACAAATTTTTTTTTATTTTTCATAATTTATAATTCCTTTTTTGACTTATCGAGCAGAAAGATTTTGATTGCGTACTTTGATTAGTTTTTAATAATTGCGCTTTAAAATTAATTTTTTAAATGTATATTAATGTTTTTTTTTTTTTTTTTTTTTCATTTATTCATAATTTGATGTTCGATTTTCGATATATCGAGGAAAAGGGTTTGGAGTACATATACCGGCCATTTTTTTACTTTTTTTTTTAACCCGCTTACTTTTGATTCGAAGCTTTTTCTCCAAGAGCTCTCCATTCGCCGTTCTCGTTCCATTAGAATATTGCTTTATAATGCACGAGATGAAAACGATTGAGAGCTTCTGTGTCTGGTTTCCTCGAAACTTCGCAACGCAATGGGAAAAATATTCCGTGCGCGTCACGATTGTATTGTAAAGTAATATTCTAATGGACGTACTCCTCGTCTCGTGAATTTCACCTCGTCGCGGATAGGTCCGACCGATTGCGGTTGAAAATATTCAAATGTTGATGCGACTCGAATAAATATTGAGAAACCGCTTACAAATTAGTAATAAAAATCAATTTCATTTCTTTTCAATAGTCTCGAAAGTTTTTTGCAACCCTTTTCTTTGCATTCTTTACATTTTACCGAATACTTTATTTATTGCGTATTTTTTTTCTCTATTGAGTTTGAAAAATCGAATTTCCCGCGTATATTTATTAAAATCTATATATTTTTAGAGAGATGTTAAAAAGAAAAATGGTACACAGCCTCGCTCGCCTCGCAAGCTCAACGACCGCAGAGTCAATGCACGAAACGAACAGCAATACACATTTAGGGAGAGTCTAATATGCGTCTGTGTCGTTCGTCGTTATTGAATATCGAGTATTCTTCTCGATCGAAAAAAAAGTTCAATTAAAAAAAAAAAAAAAAAAATCGAGGCTCGATTTTCTCGTCTCTCAACGACACAGTACCGTACTTGTGATAAACCGTTAAATAAATTAGATCGGTAAATACCTTTATTATGATATACATAAATAAATAAACAAATAATGTAATTATCGCGAATAATTAGGTACAATTTAACGAAAAAACAAAAAAATCCACAACCAGAGCGATAAAATACATAACAAGTTAGAGTGGTACGACGAGGGATGCGTGTGTGTGCGTGTGTGCTGTGATAAATGAATGACAGACAAAATGTCGAAAAAAAAAATCGATAAAAAACACTGACGAAAAAAAAAAAAACAATATTTAATGTATGATAAACAAAAGAAAACGAAGTCTCGCGTGCTTTAGAATACGTGAGAGCAATAAAATAAACGATACACACAAAGACAGACGAACGAGATGAGAGTGAAAAAAAAATGGTGGGGAGAAATGCATACAGGGAATATTAAAAAAGAAATCGTAAATGAAAAATTATTATTATTATTATTATTATCATTACTTAAAAAATATATAAATAGCGTATGAATATACTGAATGACATTAACCACGAAAACTCTTAGTTAAGGGCATTAGAAAGCAACTTAATTATACGTTAGATGAATTATTTGGAATAAACCGATTGCCATCGTTGATTACGTTACAGGTGGGTAACAATGCGAAGAAAACAAAAAACAAAAAAAACGATACACATAAAGAAAAAATAAAGGAGTAATAATTAATAATATTAATCATTATGATACCGATACCAATAAATAAATAAATATACAGTCAAATGGCCCCACGCAATGACATAAATGCAGATACACACATGTAAGCCACAAGTTAGAGAAAACAACAAAAAAAAGAAAAAACGAGACAAAACCTATGAATTATTATGTAACGACAGTAACGATGTAATTGCTAGTCAATGTTCAATGTTGAGATATTTATCTGAAATAAAATGCATATACGTTGTTTACACCATATATTCGCGTGACGCGTTTGACTTATTCGATATTTGTAAGTATATCAGCGATTTTTTTCATAACTTTTCGTGGCGTTCGCCACTTTACGGCGGTCGAAGAAACTATTCTCTCGGGGAAGTTTCGCCACCGCGCCGATCGCGCGAAAGCGTCGATTTCGGTTCCACGATGCCGTACTGAGAAGACGTTCTCGTGTCTCTTATTGAAGAAATTTCGTCAGAGAAAGTGACATCGCGTTGTCAAAATAAATACTTTTGCGAAAACTTTCTTTTTGCGGAATAATTTTCCAAATAGTTTGAAGGAAAAATTGTCTTCAAGTGTTCCGAATTTTATATACAGTAACCGTCTTTATAATTTTTTCACCATTTTATTTAAAGAAAATACTGTTTACCTCCATAGCTTTTGATTGTACGTCAAACACTCCCGATTACGATATGAAGATATAAATAAAAATATGATTTGTTATGCAGTAAACAGAGACAAAGTGTACAGCATAAATCAAACGATGTCCGGAGTCGGCGCGGACAATCAATCGCAGGTAATAATGTTTTTCACGCATCCACATCCGCTCCACGCGGCCTCGGATAACACCTTTGAAATTCCCATCGACTGTGTTAACAACGGGAGCCGAAGAAAGATCAGAAAAATCATAAGCATCACCGATCAGAAACTTCACTCAATGTCCTCTTTTTTTTCCTCATTATATAGGAGAGATAACGAGATGCGTGGCTTGACGCGATCGCTGACATTGATTGTGTCAGTCATATGACTCCGTTCATTTATATTCATCATTTCCAATGTCGAATCTTCGATTAATCAAAGCAGTTGAGTTTTAATGATAAATAAAACATTTCAACAACCAATCCTTTTTTTGTCACGCGCAATTGATTCGCTATAATCGACTTTTCGTTCGCTTAACAAACGAACAAAACGAACGAACGTTTCGTTCGTTATTTCATGCAAAAATAAAAACGTTTTTTATTCAGAATAAAAATATTTCAAATAAACATTTTCACTACAATGCCGCGAATTCCGTATTCGAATGTTTCCCTCGTTTTATTTAGTAACTAGAAGCGCACATTCGGTCTCAGCAATGCGCACTATATTCTACACGAGCTTCTTGAATAAATAGATAATTCCCGCGAAAGAGAAGCGATGAAGATACAAAGTAAACATTTACGTAACAAAGTACTGAGAAAGATAAACCTCTGAAAACGAATCAACTTTTCTGTAGCACCGATGAGCATTGAAGCGGAAAAAATCTCCGTCTAAAATCTAAAAGAAAAAAAAAAAAAAAAAAAGAAACAGTGAACACCAAATAGGAGATGCCTTTCGTTGTACCGAAGAAAAACTCTCTTTCTCGCCGCAGCATAGTTACGCTTTTTTTTCAATTTAAAATTGCAATAGCGGGAAAAAAAATAAAAAATGCAAAGTTTACACTTCATATTTCTTTTTTTTTTATATTATTTTCATCATGGATCTCTTTTATGAACCATCCGCTTGGTAGAGCGCCTTTCGTTTTGCATATAACATCGCGCGTGATATCATTTTTTATAATTTATTTTATTAATTTCTCTCTGCGCGTTTCACTTGCAGTTTTATTTTCGCGTATATCTCCTCTAACCTTTTTATATACTTTTTTTTATTGTCTCTTTCACTGTCTCATTGCGTTTGAAGTCCACGGCCGCTGGTTGCAGCCTTTCCTCCTTCTATTTACGGTCGGATTATTCCGCTTTTATACATATATATATATATATATATATGTATTATATTTTTTTTTACTCACTCTATTCTCATCTTTTATCATATTTTGTAATTACGTTTCGTTACCTGCGGAGCTTTAATTAATGAACTGGTGGCGATGTTACTCTCGGACTTTCGTTACGCCCTTATCGCGCGCAAACACACTATGGCGTTATTAAGGTAGTCGTCTCGGTACAGTCCCGACACACGTGAGATTGGGAGAGAATTTCAAACACTTCTCAATGCGATAAAAATCTGAAAAAAATCAAGCATATAGAAGATGTTGAAAAGATTGATTGCACATAATAATAATTACAAAATGTTATTAACAAATTATTGAACAAAAAAATTGTTCAACAAATTGCCCGGAAACTTAACTTTTTTTTGTCGCGAAAATGTTTCATTTCTTTTTCTGAATACGTATTAATTTTTTTCAGATTTTTCTCTAATCTTTGATTTTTATAATTTTACACATATTTTTAATGTAAAATCACAAAATTTTAAAGATTACAAAAAAATCTGAAAAAATTCATACGTATTCGGAAAAATAAATGAAACATGTTCATGATGAAAAAAAGTTAGGTTTCCGGGAAATTTGTTGAACAATTTTTTTGTTCGTTAATTTGTTAATAACATTTTGTAATTATTATTATGTGAAATCAATCGTTTGAACATCTTCTAAATGTCTGATTTTTTTCAGATTTTTATGTGATCGAGAGGTATGCGAAATTCTTGCCGAATTTCACGCTTGCCCGGACTGTACCGAGGCGACTACCTTAAGCAGAATCGCAACTTGTATTTAGCTTTCATATTTATTTGACTAAATGACATACAATCAGCGAGATTAAACTATTCATTGGCCAATAAAGCCAATTGGAAAATACGAACTGAGACTTGCCGTTCACAAGCGTTCGGGGGATGCAGCGAAAAGATTTTTGGAACGTAAGAACGCAATTTCCTCGTATCGGCAGTCGATAGAAAAAAAAAAAACGAGTTGCGTAAAATGTTTTTTATAAAAATATTAAGCGTCAATCCTTGCTGTAGCGTAGGGATGTGTGAGGAATAAAAATCATTGCGCCCCCATAAAAAACTTCACTCGAACCTCTCAATCGGCAAATTTCTTGTTGTCGTTTTTATCGGCGGAGGCAAACATCTCATATTCAATTCAAGCGCCGATCAGCAAAAAATCAATTTATTTTTCATTAATGTAAGCAATTGTTTCGTTGACGGGGGTTTGATTCTGTCGAAGGCGGAGGTTCTATTTGGCTTCTTTTTTTCGGAACGATTGGAACAAATGTTAGAACCGATAGTTTCGAATAAACATTCCGTACACATGGGACGAATTTCCTTCGCATCTGTACGACTTGTTGATGAGAATAAATTGTATCGCGTACATTCCAGATCGTGATTCACAGCTCTCAATTATTGGGTTCATCACTGTCTTTACCATTGAGCTGCGGAGACACAAAAAAAGCATTATTCACATTATGGGTAATTTTTTATTGAACATTTATTGGTTTTTAATAATAAATTAAATTTAAATAAAAAAAAAAAAAATTTCCCGAAAAAAATCATGAAAAACATAATACAAGAGACATCCCCCATCCCCCCCCCCCCCCCCCCCCCCCATTCCACGTTTCTTATCGTCAAGTGATACTCATCTCACTTTATCATGTTGGCGGATGTTGTTTCGAAAACATACCCTCCGCCCGCCCCCTCTTTGACTTTTTTCATCTTACGTTATTCACCGACTTTATCTAATCGGTACGGAAATAGTGTATTGTACAGAAGGTCAGACCTATTACCGATTACGTCTACTATGCAGTTGCGCCAATCTCAGTCGCATTCATACTTGCCGCGCGTGAGGAACGCAACAGAGATAGCTACGATGCACAAGTACAGTGCTGAGGTGTTGGGTTGGCAGAGAAAATCCGGCCCTCCGAGGGTCTGGCGTGTGGTTGAGAGTCGGCAGAGGACATCGAATGAGAAGACAATACGATTTTTCATTCAAGAAATTCCCGACGATCGGCATGAAGATGTTTTGAATCTCATGTCCACTGTATTTGTGCGCGACGAGCCAATCTGCGCGAGTGCTGGTATGTCTGTAGATTTTTACTCAATAGACAGTAATTCTGCGTTCAATCAATTAATTTTTGCGTGAAAACGTGGCTACTTCCGGTATTAAATTTCCCGCGAAATTGTTAACGTCTTCATCATTCCTTTAGGACTTTAGTCTTTAATTCCTAGCGAGAGAAACCATCTAAAGGTGTCTTTAATAAAGTTAACACTGCCAATCGTAAAGGTCCGTTACAAACGTGTGCTGAAAACGTGTTACAGACCTTAATTTCAGGCGGAAATCATCCCTATAACGTTCGTGAATAACGATATTTGATCTTAAAAATATCGAATCGCGAGTGAATATCTGCGCGATTTTTATATCGGAATCCATTGCTGTTGCTTTATTCGTGACGAGGTTAGTCGATGATGAACAGATGGTTGTTAGGTTCTTCCGGTCTGTGATTAATGCCGCACGCGAGTCCCGAAGTTCCTTTGACGACTGCCGATAATAATTGTCGTCGCGTGTGATTATCGTGTAATCGAGTAAAATCAATTGCTATTCGCCGTCAATATATTCACGATTATAGTACATACGATTTTCTCGATCTTTCTCGATTTTCTCGTACCGCATTAATCCGTAAACTTGGAAGGTTTAAGTTTCCCACTACGGCGCATACAAATCAATTGTCGAGTCACGTCCTCTGATTTGTTGATCGAGTGCACGATGGCGCGTGTTTTTTCTTTTTCCCTATTATTGGATTTAAAGTACGTACTCGCGAGCGGAAGCTGTTCCCGTGCATTAGTTATCTTTTAAACATCTAATGAGATATCTCCTCTATCTGCAACCAAACAAATCTTCCGATCACATTTTTTTAAAATATATTCTCCCTAAAACCACGTCAACGTTTTATATTTATACACATATTTATTAAGTTACGGTCTAATGTATTTGGTTCTTGTAAAACGAATTTCAGCTCAACTATAATTGCCGAAAAATACCGACTTTATTTGGTTAATTGCCATTTTTTTTTTTGGAACTCATTCCGTCCGTATTGATATGTATAAACAATAAAAATATCATTTACTATCACTACTATAACAAAATAAATATAAACACAAATATTAAAAAAAAAAAATAAAAATTTTTTATAATCATTCTACGATAATATGCGCTTTTAAATATAATGAAAAAACTGCTAATGTACCAGAGCTCCACGGCGTCATTTTCGTCAGTAAAAAATCTAAAAGTCTTCTAAATAAAACTAAAACTGCGGATCTAAAGCGACTCCAAGAGATTTTTTTGTATAAAAACGCAGTTAATTCACTACTTTATTAATTGTTTTACATTCGGTCGAATTGCAGGGGTGGTTAACGATCCCGAGGCAATATCAGACTTTCAAAAAATATGGCGTTACGCTCTCGCGCAAGGTATCGTTGTAGGGGCCTTTCTCGTTGACGAGACTAATCCAAAACCAATATTAGCGGGTGCGAACATGATTCTGGTGAACAACATAGCTATGGAACGAGGCATGGAGCAAGCAATCCAGGTGAACAGTTTGCAATATATAGTATACAGTACAACTCTCGTTTTCTTAACTCGACGGAACCGGACACTTTCGCTATTCTTTATTTCCCCTACAATTCCCACTCGCGATCAGTTGTTGCGCTTTGCTGCTGTTAAGATATACGAATATTACAATAGGCTGAGAGAGAAAGAGAGAGAGAGAGTTCAGGCAGAGAATGAAAATTATCATATTTAGAGGGATAAAGATCGCGTACGACGGAGCAACGACACCAAAAGTCGGGTTACGTATCGCTCGATTGTTGCCACTTGCTCTGCGCCACATCCGATGAATCGCTATCCCCTGACGTCGAAATTGACACCATTATCGCGATTTGATATGATCTTTGACGCGAACGAAGTATATCTCCATTCTCGTTGAAAATTGCAACGCCGGAACTTCACGTCTGTTCAAAGGTTATCAGTCAAACCTCATAGACAAAAAGGCATCGGACGAGGAAAATTTGAAAAATCGACGAATCGCAAGCCAATAATCAAGAAAATCGCCCTATTTAATTAAAAATTAAATATCTCCCTCTCTCTCTCTCTCTCTTTGTATACTTATCGAAGGCTTACATATATATGTAGATATAACGAAATCTTCATTTGTCATTGATTATTATAAAAACAACTTATTTTTTTATACATAAAAAAAAATTCACGACTTTTCGCTTCTTTGTTGATGGATTTTATTTGTTTTTATTTAATATTCAGAGTGCATTGTTAAATTTATATTTGTCATCTCTATCATCCGAGACTTGGATGATGAAGATCATGAAGTAAATATTCTCAATTACGCAACTTCCAATCATATCTCCTTATTGCATATAGCTGACTTCGAAAAATATGCAAAAACTAGTGACGTTCATGGCGGGTCTCGAAGCGGAAAAAAATATTCGCGAATTCTACAAAGTCGACGAGTATATAACGGCCTTCGGGTTATGTGTGAATCCTCAGTACCGCGGTCTGGGTATTGGCTATCAGCTCCTAAAGGCTCGGTGAGTATCTCCAATAGTTCGAAGTTTAAAAATCTACGCCCGCCGAGCCTTCCAGTTATATCTCGCGATTCAATGTTTAATCTTTCAGGGACGACTTGTCCCGGGAGTACGATATTCACGCGACATCGACAGTCTTCTCGGCGCCTTCGGCTCAGAAAGCTGCTGCAAGCGCGGGCTTTGAGGTTCTTATCGATCGACCGTTCATAGATGTCCGGAATGATGATGGCACCGAAGCTTTTCCTGGCATTTTGTCCGAACGATGTAAACTCATGGGAAAGCGTTTTGCACAACAAAAATAAATGTTGCGCAACCAATTGAATCTTTAGCACTTATTCCTGAAACTTTCTAAAGATACTAAAGATACTTTACTTCACTAAAGATATGTAGTAAAATGGAGAATTTTTCGATCGCGTTACGATATCGAGTATATCGTGTATTTGTACGTAATATTTGTGATTTTAATGTACTATTTGTAACAATAAGCATAAATTTCGCATAAAAAGCTTATTTTACACATATATATATATATATATATATATACGAGTAATAGGTAGTAAACTAACGGTTTGTAACTAATAAAGATTTATTGACGAGGAATTAAGTTTTGAAATTTTAATATCAGAGATTGTAAGAATCTGAAACTTATACTCCAAGAGGCATGAAAACTTATCGTAAAATAATGTACATAAGATCGACGAGTACATTTCCAAATAAAAGTGGTTAAAGAGAATTCGCGAAAAAAAAAAAAAAAATGTTCACACAAATGAAACAAATGATTCCTATAATTCTGTTAGTAGTCCACTAATGGAGGAAACAACGAACAACAAAGCTAACATAACCCTCAACTGAAAATTGCCATCATTTTATCTACGGAGCATTGTACGATCTGTTCAACGATTCAGACAGTAGAATAGCGCGGAAGCGAAAAGATAACTTCACGGCAATATCAAACGCGTAACACCCACCTATTCCGTTTGGTGTTATAAATAACAATTTGTATAATTTCGCAATTGCAATACTCTTCCCTTTTCCATACGATGAGACTTTTGCCGATCAAGAAATCGTATTCTGTGCACTAAGAGGGGAAGTGAAGTATCGCGAAATTATACTTATTTTCTCACGATATCTGTGTGATCGCAGTCGTTGTGTACAGAAAGGGGAAGAGAGATAGATATCGCGACTCAAATTTGCCGCCTTGCGACTTCCGCTTTGCCATACGGAGAGGGAGGTCCCTGTCTCCGCCTCGAAATCCGCTCGAAATTTCGCGACATATTTGAGAACAATGTAAACTTACAGAGATAAATGAGTTTCAATAATTTTCGTAAAATCTCCGTTAATATATTGACATATTAGCGTTACAGGTAACAAATATTAGTATAGCGTTCGTCATTCGTCGGATAACGTTACACCTCGAGTATGAATTACGTATGATGACTTCATTAGTAGTACACTGGTGTGAAGTCCACGTAAAGTTTGTATCACGTATAGCATACCTAATGTGCCCCGGCGGGGCTCGATATTACTGGGTACATTACAGCAGGTGGTGTAGTAATTTTCATTTTCCTCCCGGCTGTGCAGTAATTCTAATTTCCACCCTTAACTTAACCCTTAGAGGGTACATCCACTTTCGAACACGTTGCGTTCCGTTGTCTTATACAGTAAAATCTCGATGAACCGCGGACGTTTCAACCAGCCAGTGGATTAACAGTGTTGAGGTTTTTTAATCCCCTCCAACACGTCCGGCTTACGGAGTCAGCTGATGAAAATTTCATGAGCTTCAAGCCGATAATCCGAAAAGAAAATGAAAAGTCGATCTAAAATTTACCAATTATTTTTTAAAATACGGAAAAAGTGTATATTAATGATATATTACGTGTCCGGAAAATGATACAACAATCAAAAAGCAGCAACAACACCGCAAAATTAAGCAAAAAAAAAGCAAAGCAAAGGGTTCTGAATGGACGGTTTCAATGCCGTTAGACCTTTTATCCGCTGATGAGGTTTTATTATTTCCCTTCATGTATGTAAATTTTGTTCGTATTGTTCATATTCAAAACATATTATCATCGATTTCGGGTTATTCGTGGGCACCACAGCCCCGCTTGCCCCGGATAATCGATGTTTTACTGTATCTAATAAACTAATCAGACGATTTTGTTCAATTGACTTCGTAGACATGCAGAGCTTGTGAAGCAAATTTGCACCGTAATGGACGCGTGGGGTTAACCACCTCGCGATTAAGGTTATGACCTGTTATTCAGATGGTGATGAATGTTATGTTTATATTAGATTCCGCAAGCAATTTCCAATTCTTTATAAAAGTAGCCGCATGCGCGATAAGGAACATTCAGCGCTGTTAGTGTTGGCAATGAAAATTCCCCTTCATTTGCATGCATTTATATCTGATGCTTTTGGTGTAAACATATCACAGACAGTCTTCACTTTTTTTTACATGTATTGATATTGATTACTTGTACGGACTGAAAGTTTATTCATCTCACTGATAAGGACGCGGTATGGATGCGCTACAGTGCAACTTTGATCATTGTCACGGATTCTCGTAGCGGTGTCCGGTCTTTGCACACCGAAGGCAATCGATACCCATTATCAAAGTAAGTTTCAGGGACAGTAATCTGCAAACGCATGTCTCGATGGTTATTGTTCATGTCGCTTGTTCGCTAAGCGGATAACGGTTGTCCGGCCTCTGCAATTCACAGTCGGACATGAAGGCAGTTTACACTCTATTGCACTGTACAGTACAGTGTCTGTTATACTGTATGTATTCTCTTATCATGTCTCGTCGTGTATGGCATACATTTTAGCAATATTGACACAGTTCATCGGATGCGCAAGACGCAAGCCGATCGTTTCAAGTAGCGTAGACAATATCAGACGGTTGTCATTTGCGACGGGTTCAGTTCATAACGACAATGAGGAGAGTCAATGATTACAGTGCGGAGGTATTGGGTTGGCAGAGACCACCCGGCCCTCCGAGGGTCTGGCGTGTGGTAGAAAGTCAAAAGAAGTCAACGGATGGGAAGACTCTTCGGTTTTCCATTCAGGAAATTCCTGAGGATCGGTACGAAGATGTTTTGCAACATATGTCCACTACATTTGCGCGCGACTCACCACTTTGTGGACAGGCAGGTAGGTGTGGAACTTTCAGCTGATCTCAGAGCAATTCTACAATAAACCAATTTTTCTTTCTATGGTGTTTTGTGAAAGTGTTTTGAAGAAATTGTAATAATGGAATACAGTGAGATAACAAATGATTATTTAAATATATAATAGTCGCGGGACATATTAGTCATTGGGTGAGGGGTTCTCTTTGGCGGGCAGTCGGCAATTGATGGTAACTTCTTGGCGTTTGGTGTTCTGAAACTGTCACTTATTAAATTAGAGATGTTTTTACATGAAATTGACCACTGAGTTCTCACGGTGCACTGAAGTAAACTATGAATTTAGAGAACTAATGGGTTAGTTGCAATCTTTTGTTTTTTTAGAAAACATCTATTGTACCAACTAACTATTAGTTTTTTTAGGTCTTCCAACTGAACATTTAAAAAAAAAAAAATTTTTAAATAAAAAATAAAAAAATAAATAAAAATTTCTTGTTACTAAATTTTTTTTTTTTCTTCGTTTGCCGTCGGATTCCAGGGGTGCTTAACGATCCTTTGGCACTTAACGATTTTCAAAAAATATGGATTTACGCTCTTCAACAAGGTATCGTTGTAGGTGCCTTTCGCATTGACGAGAACAATCCGAAACCTCCATTAATTGCTATAAACATGATCATGGTGAAGAGTGCAGCTGTCGAACGAGGCATGCAAGCGATCGAGGTGAACGGCAGCATAATACATACAGCAAATTATTCGAAAGACTGAGACTATTCAATTAAATATTTTATTTCGGCGAATTTTAACGCTTTTTTACTTATTGTTTATAGCTTAATTCGGAAGGTGTGCAAAGAATAGTACACTTCATGAAAGGTATCGAAGAGGAGCAGAACATACGAAAATTGTACAATGTCGACAAGTATATAGCGGCCTTCGGTCTGTCTGTGGAACCTGAGTATCGGGATCGGGGGCTTGCATATCATATTCTTCAAGTCCGGTAAGTATCTCCAGCGGTTTAAAGATCGATTATTTTTCACGATTCCCACTAATATTCCTGTCGACAGCTCCTGTTATTCTATTTTTGTTTTTCACTTTTAGAGATAATATATCTGCAGCATACAATATTAACGCAACGGCTAATATCTTCTCGTGTTCTCGAGCGCAGCGAGTCGCAGCGCGCGCGGGTTTTGAGGTTCTCGTTCAGCGAGACTTTGTCGATATTCGAAAAGAAGACGGTACTGAAGTATTTCCTGGTATTTTATCGAAGCAATGTAAACTCATGGGAAAGCGTTTTTGTAATAAAATAAACTATGACACGATTGTTTAATCCTCGACCCGCGAACGCTTGGAAATATCATAAAGTGCAAAAGTAAAATCTCGTAAATTATTACATTATATGGGATTTTTTTTACAAATTTCAAGAAACATCTCATTTTTATATGTTCGTCGGTTACGTAAATGTCAATGTTCTCTATATTGTTTAAATAAAAAAAATATGACAAATATTTTTGAATTCTGCTTACGCGATTTAATAAATGAGATTTCAAAATACATCGGCGATTTTTTTCAGATTTTTTTGCGAAATTTCATCCGCTAAGGGAAGAGCGCGAAAATTCGCCACGATCTGAGATATAAATGTAAATTTCAGAGAAGTGTGACACACTATATAAATTCGAAAATAGAAATATTATTTTATATGAATATGATAGTAAAAATATTATTCTTCGAAGAGTATTTTTTCGATTTCCGATGTCAATATTTTTTGAGACATCACCATTTTTATACCGCGCGATATAAGTCTGTGCGGAGCGAGGATTCCGGCCGAAATAAAAAATATAATTCAACAACGTTTCCGATCGAATCTGACCGAAGCTTGAAAAAGCCCTTTGAATCTTTAAAGATCGTGATTAGTGTACCCGACTCGGAATAATTTATCTAAATGAAACTTCTTTGAGTTAACGAACTAAAATTTGCAAAAAAAAAAAAAAAAATTTACCGACGTCAAGTTCGATAAAAAAGACACATTTTTTTACGTTGCTGTGTAGTTGATTTTTTTTATAGCACATTTTTTTACTCTAGAGACACAGATTTAATCGTTATAGCAGCTCATCCCTGATTTTTATTTTGCCAAAAATGTCACCTCCTTTAGGCCGAAGCGTCCGCCCATAAAATATTTTTTACTTGGATGAAATTTATCGAACACTAAGGGTGACACATAATATTACGTGAAGAGGGTAAATTCGGATATCTCGCTTGAAATTTCAAGCTGCTGCCCGTGACGATCCCACCGGAAACTGGCGTCGAATACGAAATTCTCTTGAGCATATATATCGGTCGAGTGAGGCTTCCGAGAAAACTTTGTTTGACGTTGTACAGCACCAGTGGGAAAGCGAGTTCGGGAAATGAAGGGTTCCCGACGCTTGCAAGCTTTTGGCAACTCGGAGCTCCCATAGGCTGTATGTCTACCATTCCACGAGACCACTGCTTTGTACGATGCGTCTCGCTGCCCCCCGTCCTCTCCGCCGACCCGCCCCCTCTTCCTCTCTCTTTCTCTATGTATCCAACTAGTGTCTCTAACTCTACTGCACTCTCCGTAACCATCGCGAAAATTTCGTTTTCTCAGTAACTAGAAATTTTCCCATCACTTTAAATTTTCCTCTGTCACGAAACTGTAACTCGCGCAATTGGTTTAAATGTTTTGTCGTGAACTCTATTAATATTTTTGAAATAAGTTTGGTATAAAATATAATTATAAAAAAATATGAAAGTTAGAATTTTTATTATTCCTCTGCGAAAATCGTAAATTGGGGAAAAAAGGAAAAAATCGCGGATTTCGGTCGGTGAAATTTGATTCATATCGAAAATAGCAATCATTTCCCTTCGTACGACGCGGTTTGACATAAAAATTTGCATGGGTGTTGAAGTTCTACGGAAATATTGTCACTAAAATGTGTTGAAATTTTTTAATTTTTTTTATTATTTTTACAAAGACCGATTTTTTCGATGTTTTTTCGAAAGCAATGGGCAAATTGATTTTACATCCCTTAACTAAACCTGTTCTTAAAATAATAACCGAGCATTACTCAAAAGCTTAAACTATATCGTTAAAGCGCTAAATGTTTGAAATTGTTTAATTATCATGACAATGGGAGCTTCCGATGTTCTCGAATATTTAAGAAAATTGATGAACCCTGCAGATTCCACCCAAATTCTCTAAGCGGCAGCGCTTACGTTATTCAGATTACTCCCGGGCTATTATCGTACGGAATACTTGATACTTCCCGACGAATTCGCGAAGGAAATGTATTCACTTCACTGTATTATTAACAGTTATATATGGATAATAATAATTTATGGATTTTAAAATCCTTGTAATTGCAAAGCATTGTTATGCCTTCTCGTGACCCAACATTTATTCCACGTGTATTATTCCCATCCATATATTTCCGTGTACATTATCATTCGTATGAATATGCATAATATTCCCGACCGCATTTGAAGAAGAATAACACGGGATTGACAGAGGAAAATTTTAATTGCCTCAATTCGCATAAACTCGGATACGTTTCACAAAGAACTTTTGTGAAGCGGCTTTTTATCTGTGAATTGTAAATTTCAACCCTCTTGCTACGGAATTTATTTTTTCAGCACGCAAACAAACAAACAAAATGTTTGGTTCTTATAACTATTGTATGAAATGCAATGCGATACTTATTCCTTTTAGTGGAATTTATTTTTCATAATGTTTTCTGTATTTTATACCCGCCGAATTAAAAGGTGAAAAAATACGGAAAAATAAAAAAAAAAAAAATTCATTTCAATTTGTTTTTTTAATCGTAAAAATTTGTCTTTATTTGATTTTTTTTTGTTCTTGAAGAAGATAAAATGATTCATATGTTGAAAGTTTCACAAGGAAAATCGTGAAAATATGGTGAAGAAAAACGCTAAGCCGCTGGAAAAGAGATTTTTTTTTCTTGAGACGTTCGGTAGTAGACACTCTTCAGTAACGGAAAATAATCTTTGCCGCTTCCAGATTTTGAGAAAAAATAATTACACGATTATCAAAGCTCCTTAAGATAGTACCCCCGGAAAATTGTTTCTTCTTGGCTGTTGATAAAATTATCGATGTTTAAGACATCGGCTGACTACATACGTGATACTATACTTTCAAACCGAAAAGATATACCACTTTAAAGAAGGCATCGTCTGTTGCGCAGACGGTCGGATATTTCTTTTTCCTTACAGTCTTTTTGCTACGTCTCGATATTATCGCACACGGTATCCTAGGAATATGCATAACGTCAATACGGCACGTGCGTCACTTATTGCACGTCACGTATGTCTATTGGAGAAAATTCGATATTACGTACTGTGCACTTTGAAATATGCCGATACATATGTATACATATGAAACGATCTAAGGCACGAAGGAACAAAGCACGTTTGAGAGCATTCAGGTTTTTTTTTTTTGTATCTATTTTCTTCGACTATCTTCTCTTTCAGTTACTTCTTCACGTATCTCGATCTATATGTATAATACATAATATATGAGTGGTCGGTCTAAACACAGGAATAGGAGAAATATCTGCGAAGCTATCTCCACTTTTCTTTTCTCTTCGCTCGTCGATGTCTAAAAATCGATATCACCAACTGGCTTATCTGATTCCTTGAGCTCTGGCGTTCAAATTTAAATTCCATTTATTTACCGATATACACATCGCGCCCCGGTAGAAATAAATGTCAATTTTTCGTTACATAAAAATTTGTATTTATGTAAAACACCTCCGATTGGAAAAAATATTTATTCGATAGACAAGAAATTTTTTTTTCATTTTTAAGTAAAAAATCAACACGTCAGTGCCGCAGTGTTGTTGCCAACTAACGGCAGTTTTTTCGACTGGAATTTTTCACGAACATTTTTTTTCTTTTTTCAGTTCATACTTCCTGTCAATAAGGATATAATGAGAAATTTAATTAAATTTTTAAAAGTTATATAAACCATTAACAAAAAAAATTGCTGTTTCAGGGATTTTTTTACATTTGCGCGTTTTTCTTCAATAATATTTTTATTGACTCGAAATTTTATTGCGTCGTAATTTGTAAGCTGTTTATTGCACTTGTGAATTTTAAATATCGAGGAAAAAAATATTTTCCCCAACAAATATCATTAATTTTGGAAATTATGAATGAAAATCTGTGAATTCACGTTCCACAGTAACACAGTTTTTCCAATCCGAGTCTCAAACAGTTTTTTCTTTTTTCTCAATATCTTTACGTCATAACTTCAATTTGTAAATTGAATCATTCGGACAAAAATTGCAATTCCAATTTTTGTTATTTGTATTATTAAAATTTCTTCATTCTTTTTATAAATAAATGACAATTTCACAGCGAACAATGTGAACGGAGCGGTGTGCGTATTTTTCTCACGGTGTGTGAGTAAAATGCTTAGATCGTAGGTAATCGCCGCCGGCGAAATGGAATGAACGAAATTCTCGAGAGAATCGAACAATCGATTTATTGCTTAAAAAAAAGAAAACAAAAAGAAAGGGCTTCCGAGTATATGGGACTGACACATTGCTGACGTGACTTTCGCACTGTAGGGATAACATAATTCTCTCGGGGAACCCGGAGAACATTTTCTCTGCGAAAAGCAACGACAAAGAATTTAACGTGTTGCGAAACGTATTTTCACCGCTGGGTTACCGTTATGAGCGGTGAAAGGGTTTGCGCGTTTCTACTCGTGTGCGGGTATAAAGTCGTTACCGTTTCACTTTACGCCTCGTATCCGCGATGGAGCAGAGTCGAGAGTCAAGGCAAGTGCTAGAGGAGGCGGAAGAGATGAATGGTGGGCAGTTCTCAGACACCACTGGCGGAGGACGAAAATTCTTCCCATAAAACTCAGTTTTTTTACTTACGCGCTTTTACTACTTTTCGTCAGCATTTTCAATAATAGCATTGACATTGGCATTTTTAAGATAATTATATATATGTATATGTATATACATTTTTTTTTTAAATATATAAAATATGCAATATCACAATAATTAATTTTTTTTTCTCACATATATCTTTTCATAACGCCTCGTAATCTTACGAAATAATATGTCAATAAAAATTCAATATTTTATTTTTAAGACGGTTGCAACATTATTTCGAATTTTCTTTTCGTTTTTAGTTGATAAAACAGATTCTTCTAAATTCAAAAATAAGTACCTAATAATTGCGTTTTGTAATCGCGCCTTAGCAAAGCCAAAACTAAAGATAAAAGAGAGTTTAACGAGTGTAAAATAAAACGTTTTTTTGCGTACGTTAGAACAAAAAAAAAGGACGTTTCGCGCGCCGATATGCTGAATAGACGATTTTCCAATTGGATTCATATGAGAGAAAGAAATAAAAGGCGAAAAAAAACGAACCCTCCTATCCTCCGGTTTGCATAATTCTTATCACGCATCCTCAGCGGCCGGAGATAGTCCCGACGCGGCTTGAAGTATCGAAGCGTCAGCTCGATCCCATACTAAGAAAACGCGTAGTAAAAAAAATTGGTAGAATAACGATAGAACGGGTCGTAAAATCAAATAGAAATTTATTCTCGTAGCCATTTTATTTTCCATCAATCTTCAAACGATGTAAAAACTTATCTGTAACGAATTCGGTGCCGGCATTGCATACACGTGCTTCTGTGAATTGCGAGACTCAGAGTAGACCGGGCCGCGAGTAATCGTTTTATGCGAAATTATAACCCGCAAGAAACTGTGATTTTACGATACGCAGCGTTTCCCGTTCAATGACAAAACGATGTTGAGAAAATATCGTAATTATATTCGCCCAACGGTTGCTTTGACATTTACATTACATATCAGGACGCCATGAGCCTCACGAGAAACGGTAACGCGACTAATCCCATTTTTCCTAACCTTCAATTCTTCTTAGACTGTCATATATCGTGGAAATTTCGTTTTAAAAGTAATAATGTCATAAGGGACGTTTCCTTAAGGATATTAAAATAGCAGAATATTGCAAAGTTACGCACTCACACGTACACGTATAGTACTTTAAGAATATAGTACACTGTATCGTTTGTGCAATAATCACGTTTACGACATTACGAAATTTTAAAAAAATCTTCTATCAGCGCGAGAACACACCAAATTTTAACAATCCACTGTTAAGAGATTCTTTGTCGTTGTGACAAACGTTAGTGGTGAACTTTCGAGTCGCGATCTCCAAATCAACACCAACCCCATAACTCCCGTCTTTACGCCCTGTGGAGTGTCGGGAGTTGAAAAAGAAGTGATTTATTGGGTTCATTTTCGCTGTAATTTTTCTTCTTCGATGCCGCGAAAGCACACTCGAGGCGTTCGGGAACTTATCTTAACTAATATCTAATGCGCGCAATGTCGGGAACGTCTATTGTATCGGATCCATTGGAGAGGAAAGTGTAATATATCGATGACACGACAAAGCTTGACTTCTCGGATACCCGATGAATAAAAGGTCCAAAACCAGTCACGACCTCTATTTGACTATTAATACCACTTCGACGAAGCGCCGAATCCACTTACAATAGGACACGTTTCAGCGATTGAATGGCGACGACCCATCAATCGCACAACTATCGAAACTGCTAGACAAAAGGTTCAATACGAACGACTGCCTCCCCTCGGCAATTAGCACCACTTCGGCGAGGCATCGAATCTTCCAATTTCCCAACATCCGACCATTGAAATTGATAGACAATAGACCACTATACCGGCGGCAATCTGTACTGAATACTCCGGTTCATGATTATTACTCTTTCATGAGAACTCCACGGCACATCCAAACTAAAAAATATTCATTTTGAAATTATTATTATCGAAACATCGAAACATTTCAATATTTAAAAATCGATATACGACAAGTATGTCAGCAGCGCACTACATTGCAGGATGACAAATCACCCGCTATTGCATTCCCAAAACTCCTAATCTGATCTTAATAACGAATAAAAAAATCCAAAACTACCGTCTAAACGCGATGGTCATTTCTTTTTTTTTCCGAACCCCACTCCCATCTCGTGTTGTCTATTATACATTAGAATTAAGGGCGTGGTTTCCGCTTCTTTGAATATCGATCGAAAAAATGTCGGAAACCCGCCAAATTCCACGCCATATCTCTCCCTCGTTTTTAGTAGCTGATGATAACACTAGGGGAGTGCAAGCCACGCGCGGTTTCGTCCCTACAGTGGAATAACGTCGTCTACAGGACGACACACCTGCTGCCTCGTTTCGCTGATTGGGATCACGCTTAGTCAAGGGGATCTCTTCCCCATTCTACTTCCTGAGGCTCCCCTTTATACACGTGTCGATTGCTAAGAAACAGGAGGACTTATCCCCGTCCATGAAATACGGCATGATTGGTGCCTTCTTGATTCTTGACAAGCGTTCTATAAAAGAAGAGCGCATCCAAGCGAATAATGGTACTAACAAATATAAGAAAACACAGACATCGATAAAAGTGTAAGAGGAAATTAGAAAAAATTTCAAAAAAATCACACGTCTGAATATGACACTGCGTGGGAGGAGTGTTGTCTATTTTTTTTAAATAATATACTTTTCCGAAAATCTTTATTATTTGTATCTGAAGATTTTACTACGTGATCAGAACACTGTTACTAATAAACAATTGCAGAGATCGGTCCTACGATTTTCTTTACCCTATAGTATGTAAATAAGTGATAACCCGCTTTTGTGTCTGAAATTTCCGAACCTTAACATCGATTTTACAAGAGCGTACGAGTTGCTATCGGTTCTTCTTGAATCGGGTTACTCGAGTTACGCTATGCACACTGACCGTCAATACCCTCGTCCTATCTTCGTTATACAATTTCAGTGGACACAATTTACCATAGGAATAGCCATTCCGCACCATTTTCACTTCAAAGACGCTAACGAGGTTTCAACGGATGGATCGTTATTCGCATGTAAATAACGATACTAACTCCATTTGACTCGATGGCACTTTATACGGATCGACGAAGGGTACTTTCTTCTCTTTTTTTTTTTTTTTTTCATTTTTTCCGAAGTTTGATAGTAATGTACAACAAGCGACCGGGAAGGACGGCATTGTCGTTTTTCAATAATTTCGTTCCGCGAAGAGCCTGAAGGTCGCAATTGTGTTTGACAAAAAGCTGCATGCTGCTTGGTGACTTTCCGAAAGCATCAGTGTTTTCCGATGACGAAAAATGACGTAAAAAATGTTGATGTGTACATCACAGTTTTTGATGAATTTTAATCTAAAGTTGGAATTTACGATCGACTTAAATCCGGAATCAGATTCAATCGTAAGTTCAAGTCGAAAATAGATCGAACGTCCTAACATTCGAGTCTTAATTATACCGGATTCGCGAAGAGTTGTAAATAAAATGGAAAATGGTTCGCCAGCAATTGACGAATGACGGACTAATGTCCGGTCAGTTACGTTGGCATTTTGGTGGCTTCGAAGGTTGTAATTGATTGGGTTTGCGGTGTAACGTACATCATCGCGACTACAAGGGTTGACGGCCGCATGCAGCAAAAAGGAGCGGACGGTGTGAGGAAACGCGGATGACGAGAAGATTTGAAAGCTTTCTAGTCCGCTGGAAGGGTCGCTGTGTCCGAGAAGCCACAAGTTACCCACTTTACTCTATTCCGCTCCCTTAGAGTTTCCCTCGAACTTTTCGAAGTTTAAACGGATACATCGTTTACACACCTACACATTGGAGAAATACCGAACTAACCGAAGGATTTCTGAACTCAGTAACAACCACTGGTTATTTGCTGACACGTAGTGAAAGGAGTTACGAATCTGCTTGCTGAACCTCTCGCTGTCGTAACTATTATCCGTGACACCTCAAGGGACATCGAGACTTCAGAGAAATGGAGATAAAGCATTTGGACTTTGGGCAAAACCCACGTCGGAAGAGTTATAAACTTTGTCGTGAGATGAACAATTTTCATAGTGAACAGCATTCGTCAAGAAAAATACGTTGCTTAATTCGAAATAATTGAAATTTCTTTTACCGGATATATGCAAACGAAATTAATGTTGATGGAAACTCGGGTCTTAAAAGAGCCAACAGTCTTGAAAAAAAAAAAAAAGCAAAAAACGAAAATGAAAATCGACAAAGTGTGCAAAAATCGTATATTGAGGAGACAATATACGTGATGTCAGTATTTTATTTTTTACGCTTTTTTTTCATAAAATAAATTTTGTTTTTGCGATGAAATCGCGCGTTTTAATAAGTATCGGGAATTGAAAATACTGATTATCATCGCGAAACGTCGATGTCGTTGTAATTTCGAGTGATTCGCGCGCGTCTGGATTACAGTTCAATCCGAAGGTGACTCGCGATCTGGTCACCATGACGACGTAACCGCGAAAGATCCGTCAGACCTAATCCTCCGGAGATTAATCCGGATTATTTGCCGTACGTGCTGATGAATTTTTGCATTCAATGTATACACTCTGCCTACTCTTCATCTTCTCTCTCCCCTCCCATCATTCCGCGCGCACCTTTCCTTCTCTGCCGTCCTCTCTGTCCATCACTCATCGATCCCTCCAACGCGTTTCTCGTCACTCACAACGACTGTATCGTCCCACCTTTAGCCAACTTTCGAGAGCTCGCCATCCATCAACGAAAATTTCATTTTACTCTGCCGGAGTACTAATTCAGCTACGAATTAATTATTTCTCATTGCGAAACATCCACTGCTCCGATTTTCTTGTTCTTTCACTCATTTATTAGTTCTATTAACTTCATTATACATTCATTAATATTCTAAACGCAAAGAATTCCCTTAATTTATCAAAATTCAATTTAAAATTCGTCGAAAAAAATGTGCGCAATGAATTTTGTATTTTTTCACACATCAGTTACTTTAGTCAAAAATAATTTTTTTATTTTTTGATACGCGTTTTTTTATTATTAGAGACTAAAAAATATGCGGTTCTTCCGCATGGAAATAAAAGTCATTTCTTGTAAACACTGATGCTAGTCAATGGTAGTTAATGAATTGTATACCTCTTAGGAAGAATGTTCAAAAAAAAAAAAAAAAAATCAATAAATTCGCTAGAGACTTATCCTAACAAAATGCGAAAGCCTGTGCACGTGATATTCTCGTGTCAAGAGGTTCTTCGGCTTTAGAGCAGCAAGAAGTGATTTGTGAAAAAGTCTTGCGCGATGGTTTGTATGGTTAGTGTAAAAGAAAAATAGATACCTATAAACAAATCGCAAAGGAGAATCAAAGGGGTTAAGGCTACACGACCAGCACAGTCGCAACGCTACACAGGCGCAACAACAAGATTCATGGTTTCAACCAAAAAAAAAAAGTAAGTCGAGAGACGGAGATGAAGGAGCGGATAAATCTGTCTAGTCTTCGTCCGGCGTTTATTCCCATCCTATTCCATTTTTTTGCTCGCTTCTCTTCTGTGTTTGCCTTTCTCCTTTTTCACCTCTTGTTACAGAACCGTTGCGGGACAACATCTTCCCAAACAATTCGAAGTTTTCGCGAAAAAAGGGACCGAATTCGAAAAGATTTCGAGAGAAATCTGAGCACTCAGCGTCACCAACTTTTCTTCTTGTTTCCCCTTTATTTTTAGACGCAGCAACAAAGAAGAAAGACAAAGAAAAATTTAAGAGAAGTGAGAAGAAAAAATCATCTTTTGTAACTTTTATAACCCTAATAGCTTTTTTTCATTTTTGATAAAAATCTTCGAGAATAATTGAATTTGTATCAATTTTCGACGGAATTCAGTTTTGAACAGTTTATTTTGACATTCATTTAATACTTTTTTTTTTTTTGCGTATTCGTGATGATAGTGCGGCGAGAAATACGTTTCTTCATAATAACGATGTTCTGAAACACGTAAAAAATTATAGAGTTGTATGGAGGATTAAAAGCGGAATAAATATTCCCTTTGGAGAACTCTCCGGAGGTGCGTATTTTCCGAAACACAGCTATTTGAAACTTTCTTATGACGACACACGAGAGAACGAAGCGCAAGTTCAGAGTTTTGCCAAAGGATAAATTTGCTTAGATTTACATCCAGGATAGGGCCCTACAGTATCTTTTGCATGCGTAATATCCTGCTTCTGGAAATTAACATATCCTACTAAATTAATTATAAAAGCTGTTCAATACCCTAAAGGACTACAAAGGTATTATAATGGCAAACAGTTTTGACTTTTTTTACGAATCACAACAATAAATATTAATCCTCAATTTCTCAATGGGATTCTTCGTATCCAAACAGTTTATCTTTTATCGCGTTATAGACTAAAATTTCGTTCAAAGGAAGTTAATTTAAACATTGATTTCGTATGAAAATATTATTCAATGATCTCCAGAGAGGTACTCCAGCGTATCTACAAGACATTTCCAGATTTTAAAATTTTGAAAATATCTTAACCAAAATAGCGTCGATATGAGTAGCAGAATGACCGAAGGAGGACAGGATTCACAGTATGATTAGTTATTAAAATACTGTAATGCACGAGAATGACATTTTTTATAAATTTGTATATTTCCACTGATCATTGTACACGACGAAATGAATAGTCTTTCATTGACGTTCACAGCTGATCGTTCTCGGAATAAAAATATCCTCTTTAACGCGTGTTTGGGTAAATTTGAACACTTTATTAGCGTAATATTAATTGGTTGTGCGATAAAACGCAGATGAATCGTTCGCAAATTTAATGGCGATTCAATCGCTTTATTTCAGCAGCTTCACTTGACATACTATTTTCCGTTAAAATTAACGACCCGTACATTACGAACGCTTTTTCCAATTAAATTATATCGCATAAATTTAAGCCGTTAAATACCATCGCGTATGTTATTCCGAAAATAGCGATAATTATATTTATAAGAAAAAAAAAAAAAAAAATGTGTGGTTTGTCAGAAAATAATCGGAATTCCGTTTCATGCAATATCGGCAGAGTCGATCGCAGAGAGGATCGATACCCTTCCCTTTGGCACTGTATTTATTTTGTACCCTAATTTCTTGTCAACGATTTTAGAATTTTTCACGTATAGACTGATCGAACTGATGGCACCGAACCGAAGTAACAGAAGCGGAAGAGGACTACCGATAACCATCATTCTGCCGATAATTTTGTGGCAATTTTACGCTTCAATGCATTCCACCCTCCATTTGCCTTTTGTACGTCAGTCGCACAGGGAAAATTATGGCACTAATTACTCTGAAAACTTAGAGAAAATAACTATTAAGACGACAATTAATTATTAAATGTCCGACACTGTTTTGAAGCGAACTTTTGGGGTTATGGATGTTGAATTATAGATTGGAGATGGGGAGTCTGTATAATTCGGCTACAGGGTAAACTCCATTAGAGTTTTAGTGGCCTGTCTACGCCAACTGGAAGAGGCATCAATCGAAGGTGTCTCGCACTTGGGGGCGTCAGGAATAGAAGCGGATAAAGTTAAATCTATTAAGCTACATATCAATTGTGCTAAAATGGAAGTAATTAGGCAGTCGACAATGGAGATTATACTGTATCTCGATAAATTAAGATATCTTTTAATCGACTCAAGGAATAATTACAAAATTTGCATGGAATGCTTTGACGGAATAGATCGTTGTTATTAAGTGTATTAGAATATTTTTAGAGAATTTTTTTTTTTTTCGTTTATACCTGAATAGGTGTGCGTATGCATGCAACACCGCTAATTGCCGGAAATTACGATATTCATTAGGCGTAAATATGTTTTGGCATTCATAATTTTGAAGTGCATTCAATGAATCACCCGAACATTCAACGAAAAGAAAATAGTTTTCCGACACCGGTAAGTTTTACGTCCGTCGTACATTTTTTCTCCCTCGCGGTTAACTTCGATATTAGCGAGTCCCCCGAGACGAAGTTTCCTAATCCAGTAAAAGCTATGTTGTGGATCCGGCACGTGCGTGTAAAAGCTCACACTTGTATATATATTGCACCCTCCTCACCCAATATATTTTCTCAATCGCAGGTGGAAAATAAAGATTGGACAAGCGATCCAGTATTTTTTTTATTCTTCGTAAAAGAAAAAAAAAAAAAAGTTTTGCAACCTATATATCTGACACTTGTACGTAGCAGTCGTCGACTCTCGAGTCACGACCTCTTTTCACTATTTTTTCTTGCGAATGTACCGCTTCGTATACTTGAAAAGGGGTGGGGGACGGGGGGTGGATGGCCTGTGGGGAATTATACCAACGAGACAAGTCGGTAGAACGTTATCCACTCTGTCAGATTGGATTACTGATTCTAATTGAACGCGAAAGTCGGTGTATCCGGAAAAGGGAAGGAAATCCACTATGCGTCTTAACCGTTTTTTAGGGCAGAGCTCGGTGGACGTTTTAAAATCGATGGAGTTTAACAGACGTTTATTTGACAACGTAAAATGAATGTTTCTGGAACAGGAATTACAGAGATCGAAAATTTCAAAAAAATTAAGAATTAAATGAAGAACTGCCGTTGGGCGCATTTTCTATTTACGGAGGAAAACAAATTGTTTCTAATATATCGATTGAATATTAATAACATTTTTATTTTCCAAAGAATATAAAAAAGAAAAATCGAATTTATTTTCGCGAATAGTCAGTTGTTTGTTTTACGATGATGAAATTTATTGTACCGTTTTATTTATTTTTTTCATATTTACAACTTGTTTTCCCGATGCAATAGGGCTGAAATAATTCATTGCCGCGCGGGTTGAAATTTATTCGTTGAATTTCTCCCATCGATATAGGTATCCACACGTGCGAGAACTACGGGACTGGTTAACTGTGATTTATTTGTTATTGAACGGTATCGCCGCAAACGCGAACTCTCTGTTTTCCTCGTATTTTTCCATTCTCGACGATTCTGACCTCAACCCTTATTCGGTTTCAATGTCAGCAGCTTATTTCACGGCTGCAAATAAATTTGATTGGTATCGATCGAAACTCCACAGAGTCGACGTTATTAAAAGATTTTTTTTTTATTGGACTTTTTTCTATGATCTCAAAAAATCGCTTCGTATATTTCTTTTAAAATGAGTTCTGTTTTTATTACGACGTAATCCGCTAGGAAAATCAGAAAATTTGCGAAATCATTGCAAAAGTTTTCAGCGTTTTAAATTCTCGGCGATGTATACAGAGAGTAAAAGAACCAATTTCCTTCTAACCTTTAAAAGTTATCAATCGGTTAACGAGATTTCCCTTTAATATTTCACGTCCAACTTGAGTGTAACATCCGAGGGAAGTAAAACCCCTTTGCAGATTATTTAACGGCAGTTTGTTGGAAATCCTTGAGATGTGTAAATAAATGATAATGTTCATCAAAATTGTATGTTCACTTATCGTCAATAATTTATTAGTTGCGGTGGGAGTCTTCAACTTAAAGTTATTATCTATAAATTGATTATTTTAAATTGAAATTTTTACCGCCACTTTTACTTGATCGCTCGATGTATTTGCGAGATATTGGATTTTCAATTTTTCAGACCTTTAACACAGACACACCCACCAGATATTTTTTTTAAACGCGATTTTTCGATCTTTCGAAACGTTCTAAACACGTTTTCATTTAAGTTTCCAAATTTTTTTTATTACGAAGTAATATAAATATTGATATCATTTTTTTGTGTTTTTTTTCTTATAGACGTTTTGTTCCCGTAAAAAAAATGCCCAATCTTTTATAATAACGTGTTCCGAACGTTCTAAATTTCGAAAAAAAATGTCAGGAGTGTAGACGCACGCGCGCGTGCGTAGTCACGTGCGTGTTGAATTTACTCAGAATAGGCAAAGGGAGGCAAATTCGACAGTAATGAATATTATAAGTTGGTTATCTTCCATAAAACATTTTATACGTCAAATTTACAGTTTTATTGCAGTCAAAGAACCCCTAAAATAAATTTTTATTAAATTTGGTTGAAATCGGCTGCAATCACGACTCGTGTGATTGTGGTCCGGCGCAATCGCTAACTTTCGGCTCTTGTTGCATGATATACTAATGTAGTTTCAACGTGTTCCTCGTGGATTGTTTACGTAGCTGTCAGTAGAAAATTCTGACCATCGGAAAATCCGTGAGACAAGATAGAGGTGCCCACGGGGGAAGCATTGATCGAGGATATAATGCCGGGCGTTGCCTGATAACGTTGGTAGAAACAGGCATGAGAGGCTATCCTCTGCTCGGGCGAAACTTCGTTGCTTATCGAGTTCGACATCGGTAACGTGTGCTCTCTCAGTTGCCTCCGGAGCTTCCAATCGACGTCGAGGGAATTCTCGTTGAGCACCGGAATGATTTTCTACGCTCTCCGAGGCGCTCAAAGTCCTCTTCTCCTTCATTTTTCTCCTTCTCCTTCGCGACTTTTTCGGTTGCACTGGCGCCCCACGTTATAGTAGTAATAACAATAATCGTGAAAATAAAAAAAGAAATAGGCTTTTGCTCCGTTCTGAGAGTTGAAAAATCTTCGATTATTTATATATTTTTTTCTCGTCGCTTCTGCAAGCTCTGCTTACGAAGATTCTTATTAAAATCATGAAACTACCGATAAACTGTTGAAATACTATTGCCAACAAAGATCGATTAATACCAGAGATTTTTTTTTTTTTAATTATTATATCGGCAGGTCTCGCCTCGGACCTCGGACCGTCGGGTCCCTCACTTGGTGATGATTTTTTAAGCCTCACTGACCAGACAAGTTCCCCCCTTACGGCTGCAGCCGACTACTCCTTGGACCTCGCTTGCCTTGACATTTTTGCTCAAAGCCTCGAGAACGTACGGAAAACTTATGCCGATACAGTGAGATTCTGGTGCGCTTTCCCGGCGTCAGAGGTACATCGATTATCGTCGAAAATATGACATGGAGTATATCAAACACGAACACAGATATACACTCGTGCGACTCAAATATATGTATTTGACGCACTGTGACCGGCGCGTATTTATATTCCCGAAACGACGAAACGACAACACCAGCTACGGCTCAAAAACAAGTTTACAATAGAAAAAGATTCAATTTATTATTCGCTGTTTCTCGGTTTATTCACTTCGTTTCCATTTGCCGTGTTGGTACGGTATACAAAAACACATACCGCGGTGTTCCATATTCGGAGACCTTGTTATTTTATTTCGTATATTGTCTTTATATTTCGCGTTGATCTTTTCATCATGTTGACATATAGGGCATCAATAGGCCTCAGAATAACGGCACAGAACTTCTTGATAGAATGATTATCGATACTTTTAACACTGAATTTTCTCATAACTTGGGCGACTATAAGTTTACTCTCGAGCATTGCGTACTTTTGTCCCAAACAGCTTCTAGTTCCTGCGCTAAATGGGACGTACGCATAGGGATGTCTGTTTTTGACGTTCTCCGGCAAAAATCTATCCGGATCGAAGCGTAATGGATCCGGCCACACAGCGGGATCTCTGTGCAGAGTATATATGTACGCCATCAAAGATGTATCCTTTAGAATTGTGTGGCCGCCTGGAAATCCAAGAATCATATTGCAGATATGAATGCAGATGATGAGCCATTAATCATCTTATACAGATAATCAAGAAAATTATTCGTGTGTTCCGTTATGCGCCTCCGCTTTCCTAACTCATGCAATTTCGAATCGCTTCATTTCCATATCCAACTTCAGATCGCTCAATCCTACCTAATCCCACTCCCAAGTCCCGGTCTTCGCAGAAGACCAACCTGCAAGCCGCAATATCTCCAAGTCCTCCTCAGATACTCTGCCCATAATCTTCCATTTTTCTAAATCAATGGGCTAGAAGCCCAACTTTAGGTTTTTGTTTTTGAAAGTCCCTCCTGGAAGTCTCTATTGCAGGCTATCAGGCTTTTCCAGAATTCAGTCTAAAACCTCTTGATAGAAACCTAATTATTACACGTTCCCGGAAGCGGTTTGCAGACCCGGATTATTCAACGTCCCTGAAGGGACGTGTTCCCCTGGCTATGATTATTCTAGGTCTTCGTCGGAGGGTTCCCCAGGGAAAAACTATAGCCTTTTGCGCTTTGGTCGCCTTGCGACCAGAAAACCCGGACAACCTTCGAGAGTCGTCAACGAGCGAGAGTTCATGAAAGCCAATAGGATTCGAAGCTTGCCGCGTGTACTTGGTTGAGGGTGTCCCGATAACTCAACTACGCGCGGACGCGGACTTTGTTGAGAAGTTTTCGGTCAACGATAGAGGAGCCAACGAGAAGGACTGTATTCTAAGAGACCCGAAGCGGGCTGAATTGATCAGACTGAAGTTGGCGATGAAAGATCATTTTGAATTAGACGCGAGCGCGGAAGCCGACAAAATCTGCTTATTGTGTTAAAATTTGACAAAACAGTAAAGAAGCTTTACCTATTTGAATATCTTCTGTTATTTTTCTACCGATGAGCGGTACACTAGGATAGAGTCTGAGGACTTCCTTGATGACTCTTTCGAGATATTTGAGATTTGGCAAGAGCTTCAATGTCGTCTGATCGTCCGAATCGCCGAGAACTTCGTCGAGTTCCTCGTGCAACTTTTTCTGCACGTCTAACTCGTTACCGAGACAAAAAAGCGTCCAGCCAATCAAAGCACCGGACGTATCGTGGCCCTGAAAACAAAACGGATGATTGTTTAGATCGACTTTTTCATCGATACACGATGCTGGTTATGAGTTTTGAAGAAACGCTCACAGTGAACATAAATGTGTTTGTATGGTCCATGAGTTCCTCGTCTGTCAGTGGATTTTCATCTTTCTCATTTACATCCAACAACAGGTCCAAGAAAGCTTTTCTCTTGCGTTTGCCTGTTAACGTTTAAAAGTCAATGAGCACTCTGCGAGATTTGAGTCAATTAAAATTTCATACACACAAGTATACAAATTGATCTAAAACCGACTTTCGAACTAAATTTGAACTACAAGCGGATTGCTGTTAAACAATGTTTAACAATGTTTAACAGCAAACAAAACAATTGGTCTAAACCAAGCAATGGACAGCAATTGGTCTAAAAATTCAATCTTTATGAATTTTCGACAGCAATGGACATCAATTGATGAATTTTCGAATAGGTTTGCAAATTTGCGCTCTATCCCTAGCAAATTTTGAGATAACGGACTGAAATTTACTACACAAAAGATAATACATAATAAAAATTCTAAAATAGATCCATGCAAATTGCTTCCTCATTATTTTCCAACTTTGTCGAAGCTTCCTATACAAGAAAACTACAACTGATCACCATACTTTATCGAAAGGGAACATTTTATGTAAAGTGGAAAATAATGCGGAAACAATTTGCAACGTTTTATAGTTTTTTTTCTATCACCGCCTGTTTATTATTATTATTGCACCGACCGAAAGATCGCGACCGGTGCATTGATCTTGTGGAGACAAAAAAACGGCATATATCCAAAGCATGTTGGTTACTATCCACTATTGCACAACTGAGGCTAGTAAAGTTTACTCACCCGTTGCTTCCTCCTCATTCGATTCGTTGCTTGCAGTAATGCCCAACTTTCGTTCCTTTTGCTTCCTCTTGATTACCTAATAATTAAATTAATTCATGACATCGATCGTTAATTTTTTACATCGTTAGCTGTATAATATTCTACTGTCAAATGCGCGTTTTTTATGGCATACTATACCGAAAAGCGCCACTTTTGTCACACTTTACAGGAACGAAAAGGGGGACTTTTTGTGCGTTTGTTACAAAAAAATCGTTTCAACATGTTTAGTTGCCCGTGTAGGTTAGTTAAATAACAATTTTATCGTAATTAAAAAATACAGTATTACGTACACCAATGGAGAAATCGTCAGCTGTTTTGATCGCAGTGGTAACGGCTTTACCCGCCGAACTCCTGTAAAACGTGAAATCTGGAAAGTACCACGGTTGGAAAGTCCGGTCAAATACAATCTTCGTGATTCTATGAAAAATGAGTTTAACAATAACAACAAATAAAAATTAGTCGGACACGAGATGATTTTTTTCAACAGTACTTACGCTTCAACAGCATTTATGTATTCGCTGTAAAGTTCTTTCTCCTGCGCGTGAATATTTACTCCCATTGCAGTTTCTAATAGCAAAATGATTGAATCATAATCCTGTTTATCACATTTTTACGAAAATATATGATAAAAATTAGCGAATCACTGGTTGAATTACCGCATATGATGTCCAATGCACATTTCAGTCCCATTTCAAAAATATCGAATGGTTTATCCCCATTAATGTTAATCTTTCGTTCTATACAGCTATTAAATATTGCCGCTTTTTCGATCATAACATCAGTAAATTTGTAGAGTACACTGAAATGAAACGCTTGGCTTATCAGCTTTCTATCGTGAAGATATCGCGGTCCTGAAACATAATTAAACTTAACTAAAATCAAATCGACTTGCGTGTAGAATTTGCGATATAACGGATGATCGCTGCAGGAAATAGACATGATTCGGATTAATGCTGTCTATCGTAGACGTTAAAGACGGATTTACCTGTCGACAAGATAAGCCCCTGTCCTAGCCATGGGGCCATAACGTTGTACAATACCGATTTGGTGATTTGTTCGTTACTGCGAAATATAACCTAAACAGAGAGATTCAAAATTAAGACAGTCTTTGTAGCGAAAGCCACGAAAAACATGTTTAAGTGAAGACATGCCGTGCGACATCAGACGCTATCAAATCCTGTCATAGAAATGAAAGAATTACCTCCATATGTTCCGCTTTTGCAATTACCACAACTCCGTGGAAAAGTATCGTCACATTCACCAATGCATTATCGGACTCGTCAACCCATTTTCCAAGCAAATCCATTTGTTCTGAATAAGAATTACGACTTATGAAGGTTTGTGTGTTTTTCAAAAATTGATTAATCCAACGACATGACATATTACTTGCCTTCCTTTGGCACCTTGAAAAATGTGTACGGAATGCCGATAAATGGTAATACATTAGGACCAGGAATTTTATAAAATCGCCGATAGTACTTGCAGAATCTGAAGAATCTTTTTCCGAAAATGTAGCACAGTAGTGCGACCAAAGCCACAATTAACGACACAATGACGTCCATCCGTGATTATTTGGATAACTTTTGATTCCGAATTACTTTAACAAATGGCCGAAGACTTCGGATTGTTGGTGGTGACCGATAATCCGAATGCTGGTCGAAAGACGAATGATAGAATTATGGCGACGCCGGGAATCAGTCCCGACTCGGTCAGGTCGTAAACGAGAGCGTTAACCACTGCACTCTCGCCAACCATATACTCCAAACACGCCAGTCGTCTACGTATCAGCAAAGCTGGACCGTCCCACACTGCATCTTGCAAAAGTCGGCGTCCTCGTCTAACATGCACTGTGCAAGAGAATGTGAATGTGCAGAGCTGCTACAGTGTTGCGTTATACGAGAACTGGTAGGGAGGACCAGGCTGCCTTGTTCCAATTTTTTCCGAATTTATATTTTTTTGACTTCCTGCGTCAATGTGCATCATTTACTGTTGACCCGAAACAACAAAAAACGTAGACGGTTTTTAGCAATTACTTAGCAGATACCCGTTAAATAAAGTAGGGAATGCCAGAGACACCATTTTTTTAGCGGACTGCGTAAAAATGATTTTTTCGAAAAAAAAAAAGAAATGTCCATCCCGTGTATTTTGCCTAAAATAAATTCTACTTTCGATAATTTTTTAAGGAAACGCGATTTATAGTTCAATGAATGACCCACGCCGGTACGGCTTTCCACGTTGAACTTTCTTTCACATTCAGTGACTGGAGTTTGAAGCAATTTTATATAGATTTAATGGCTATGGACAGGAGTTGAATAACGTTTACCAAATTGACGTACATTTTGATTCGACGGTTCTCAGAATTCGATACGCGTGCGCTTTTTTTCGATCGAAAACTGCAGTATACAACAATCACTGGCTTGCATGCATAGTTGCAATTAATTCGCGCGATTAATCAGCGCGCGTGGCTGACCTGAGGAAACCCAACTGATAATAAAATGGGTTACCGACATTTTTTTGTCGGGATCGCAAGTTAAAATTGGCATTATCGCGTCTGCTGCTTTCTCGTTTTGTATTATGTGGACGGTATACATTTGGTCACTACTATCACTATCTTTATTAGTTCCTTGGTAATGTGGCACGACCTGATACATATAACATGTAATATAAATAAATGAAACATTGACTTTTAAATGAAGAAACTTCACAACATGTTTATCTAATTTGCAGCGCGGATTTCAATTAATCAAAAATATGGATAGCTAGACATTTTATTAGTTATTTAAAACACTCTTCTGTCGCATTCGTGCGAAAAAGTACACTTTTTCGCACTAGTGCGCAAAAATGTCATAAAATCGAGTTCCATACACGGGCGAGAAAAGTGGTCGCAATCGCGAAATAACTATTGTATGGCAAGGGCTCAAAAAGTAGGCAATTTTGGAGGAAAAAAGAGACATTTTATGCACTAGTGTGAAAAAGTATCTTTTTTCGCACAGATTAGAGAGATTAGGGCACTCAAAGTCGAACTTTTACGCAGTCGGAAAAAACAATTGTGCGAATAGCACTGTGGCGACAGGCATGCATGCCTTTCACTCCTTGCGCCCTCACCATACAAATAACTATGGAAATACATGACAAATTGTTCGCGGCAGGAGTTGATTATTTTTTCGCTACTTACACACATTAACTTGCAAACACTACCCGCGCAACCTTCGTCCCCAATACGATTCCTATGAATTTACGAACAGCGATAGCTATTAAAAGACCGCGACCCTCTGCCCCAAGATTAGGTGTCTCGTAATGCAAATTATCTGGAGTTATTCTGGATTCGAGTTTTATGCTTTCGTGTACATCCAGAGACTGCCTGTCCGACAATCCGCTAGCCGTCGATTAGAGGGCAGCGAGGAGGTCAATTTTTAAGATTTCAGATGTCTCGTTTACGTGGGAAAATCGGTAGCAGGAGTGCATTTTAGTGATTTCAGCAGCAGCAGCAGCAGCAGCAGCAGTAGTGATTTTTTCTATGGAAATATCGGCAGCGAGGATGCATTTACATGATTTTAGCAATCTCTTTCGTGTCGGACTATCGGATGCGCGGTTGCTACAGCGTTGCCGAGTGAGTAGAGGAATGCGAGAGGAAGAGTCGTCAAGTAACTTAGGAACAGCTTTACACAATTCAGTGTGTCTTCTTGTCAGTGATGACGTTGACGTTGAAGTGATGGTAACGAAATCCGCCTGCAAATCCGCCCCTGAAAAGTGAATGAGCAACAAAATAGATCGAAACTTTGAAACCACATATATCGAAATCTCAAAATCATACCGAATTTGACAAACATTATTATCGTTTCATTCTTATTGGCAAATGAAAAGTAAACAACACCAATAATTATAAAAGAGTGTGCCGTGGTCTCGTCGCTGTTCCATTTAATATTGCGATCCCAGTAGACAGGAAATTGCAGCCGCCGCCTCTCAAGTTGAAAAAATGGTTATAAAACAAAACATATTTAATTTATTAACTCTTTCGGCTTTATTTACTTGTTTTCCATCTGCCGTTATAGTGCCACACAATCAAATTATACAGACGGGTATCTTGTAACCAAATTCTGTTTTATATTATCTTATCTGTCATCTTATAGTACTTATTATACTATTTTTTAACTTTCGTTGATCTTTTCGTCATGTTAACATATAAACCATCGATAGGCCTCAAAATGATTGCACAGTACTTCTTTACAGAATGATTTTCAATGCTTTTTATACTGAAATTTTTCATAACTTTGGCGAGTATAAGTTTAATCTCGAGCATAGCGAATTTTTGTCCCAAACAGCTTCTCGGTCCGGAACTGAATGGCACGTACGCATAAGGATGTCGGTTTTTTACGTTCTCCGGCAGAAATCTATCCGGATCGAAGCGCAGAGGATCCGGCCACACTGAAGGATCTCTGTGTAGAGTATATATATACGCCGTCAAAGATCCACCCTTTGGAACCGTGTGGCCTCCTGGGAATGAAATAATGTTATCGTGCAAATGGTGTACAAAGGATAATCTGTTGATTGTACTTCTATTGCCTATAAATTTCGACTAAACAATAAAAAAGCTTCACCTATTTCAATATCTTCGGTTACTTGTCTACCGATAGTCGGTACACTAGGATAGAGTCTGAGAACTTCCTTGATGACTCTTTCGAGATATTTGAGATTTGGCAACAGCTTTAAGACCGTCTGATCGTCCGAATCACCGATAACTTCGTCGAGTTCCTCGTGGAGCTTTTTCTGCACGTCTAACTCGTTACCAAGACAAAACAGCGCCCAGCCAATCAACGCGCCAGACGTGTCGTGCCCCTGGCGAAAGATGTACAATTTTGCAGATTGACTGTTTTTAGCGGTAAGTAATATGCTGACTAAACGTTTTGAAGGAAAGCTTACCGCAAACATAAACGTATTAGTGTGGTCCCTGAGTTCTTCGTTTGTTAAAGGATTATCGTCTTCCTCACTTATTTCCAACAACAGGTCCAAGAATGCTTTTCTCTTACCTGGGATCGTTTCATTTTCATGAAGTTACGTGTATTTTGAAAGTGTTGGATTAAAAGGGTTACAGTAATTTTCGGATTATATTATGTTTTCAACGATATTACAGTCATGCAAAATATTGTACTGTCTAATAAAAAAATAATCAAACCATTCCAAAACCCAATTACACTCGATGTACACGGTTTACACTGTCAAAGGAAAAGTTTTGAAGCAATTCGTTTCAAATTTTGAGGCACCATTCTTTACGCCATTCTTCGCGTTATCGCGTTATGGAAGCTTCTTATTTTTTTTTAAATCTTCATATTTTTTTTAACGAAAAACTGTCGAACAAAAAAGCTAAATTCGATACTTTTTTTCCAAATAGCCGCCATTTTGTCAATTTTGATAAAAAAAAAATCCTCCATAGCACGATAGCGGCTTTCATACTGATTAATAATCCTTTTTCAAAATTTGGTTTAGACGATATTTACGATTAGAGGAGTGTACACCGTCAGAAAACAATTTTTTTACAAGCCATTTTCAACCGCCCAAAGAAACTGTAAAAAAAAATAACGAAAAACCTAAAAAAAATTTTTTCTGTTCTTCAGGAGTCCTTTGATTTGCCATTAATAAATCAGACCGATTCGCGTATTTTATCCATCGAAGAAAAAAATCGTGAAATTCAGCTATTTTTTTGACCCGTCAAACTAGAATGATCCCTTAACTGCTGTTCTACATTAGACAAATAGTAGAGTCAATTTCAAAAAGAACAAAAAATCTGAGAGCACAATTTCCCGGACCTCATCTCGGTCCTGATATGGTGGATAAGCAACTATTAATTTTCTGTTCCATTTTTATATAAATAGCTTATATTATCTTATTTTTCCTTAATTTTCATTATACTTATGTAACGACCTATTTATTATTGCTATACAGTGAATGGCCCATTAGCCTTGCGAGGAGGGAAAACAACGCATGTATACAGACACTATAACTGAGTATAGTAATAGTAAAACTCGTTTATTACGACTATTTATTATCAAACTCACCCGTTGTTTCCTTCTCATTTGATTTATCATCGCTCATCGTTATGCCAAATTTTCGTTCCTCTCGCTTTTTCGTGATAATCTGAAAATTATATTCATCCATAATATCGCTCGTTAATTATGCGACAATGGCTCATGAAGCTTTGGCAAGAATTTTTTTTCGATGATGGCATTAAGGGACAAAACTCCCACGGATTCTCGAAAAGCTCGCAGCGGCACTCACTTCCACACCTATTGTATTCACTCTCCCGCCCCAGACATCCGTTCACACAGACATCTTCTCACACGGATACCTTCCGCAGACAACCGTTAATATACGAATACTCTTTCACCACAGTGAACAATTATTTCCTATCTTCGAGACTGAGAAGGTGCTGCGAGATTTATCGATATCCGGACTATAGATTATAGAGAGATACAGACGTGTCTTAAAGGAATAATGAAAAATCGGTGGCTGAGGATCAGAATATCGGCAGCGAATAATGAGCGATCAACATTGGCTTTCTTGATACGTTATGATAACAATTTTATCGAAATTCAACAATTCATTATGACATACGTGATTAGAAAAATTGTCAGCTGTTTTTATCGCAGCCGTGAAGGCTTTACCCGCCGAAGTCCTATAAAAGATGCAATTCGGGTAAAGCCACGGCTGGAAAATCCTTTCAAATGCAACCTTAGTAATTCTGTGAAAAATGCATTTAACAGAATGAAAAAATAAAATATATCTGCACGCAATTTTTTTTTTTAAATCGGTACTTACGTGTCAACAGCGTTTATGTATTCCGTGCGAACTTCTTCCTGCGCGTGTATATTTACTCCCATCGCAGTTTCTAATTAAAAAAATAATTGTAACATAATTGTCGACACTTTTTTTACGTAAATATCTGAGAAGAATCGGCATTTCGCTGGTTAAATTACCACATATGATGTCCAATGCGCATTTCAATCCCATTTCAAATATATCGAATGGTTTGTCCCCATAAATTTTAATCTTCCGTTCTATGCAACTATTGAATATCGCTACTTTTTCGATCATAACATCGGTAAACGTATGAATTATACTATAATGAAACGCCTGACTTATCAGTCTTCTGTCGCGAAAATATTGCGGTCCTACGAAATAATTGAAATTAATACAATTAAAAGTGATTTGCGGGTTGAGCGGAACATTGAGAAAAGACGTCGAAAACAGATGTACATACCTGTCGACATTATTAGTCCCCTTCCTAACCATGGAGCCAAAGGATTGTACATCATCGATTTTGTGATTAGATCGTTGCTACGAAGTACAACCTAAATAAACGAAAAATCGCATAGGAATAACAGTTTTTGTAGTGGAAACAGTGAGAGACATGTTTCAGTGAAGATGTGCCGTTTCACATCAGATATTATCGAATATTGCCGCAGAAACGACCGAATTACCTCCACATATTGCGGCTTCGTAACTGCGACGAGTCCGTGAAAGAAAATCGTCGTCGCTACGAATCCTTTTGATTCAATAGCTATTGTTCCCGCCACATCCATGTGATCTAAATATAAGAAATACGAGACTCTTATTTTAAGCCTTATATCGTATTTATTTTTTTGCGACTTTTTTTGTTTTATTATGTTGTTAATTCGAACGCTAATCGATGTAACGACGACAGACGTTACTTGCCTTCTCTTGGAATCATAACGAATCTGTACGGAATGCCGAAAAATGGAAATATATCAGGACCCGGCAACTGATACAACCGCCGATAGTACAGGCAGAATGTGGATAATTTTTGTCCGAAAATGTAGACTAATAGTGCGGCTACAGCCACAGTTATCAAAATGGTGACGTCCATCTCTCGATTCACCTTCACTGTTAAAATTACGTATAAACGTAGATGGGAAACGAGTTATCTTAACTGAAGAGCACTTTTAGAACTTTTTATAAATCGAACTGTACGTAATTAATAAATAAATTCATCGTCATCGTCGCACGTATTCACCACAATCGGTTAAATATTTATTCAGACTTACCTACTGAAGGTATAATCTGATTAATCCTGTTATTCAATGTCCTGATTTTTGATTGACACTCGTCGTTTCCTTCGTTCGACCGTCAGTGCACCATAATCTCGCGGCACAAACTGCTGTGGATCTATCGCCACGATGTGGTCGACGGTAATGCACTTTCAGTACGATACGTGTACAAAGTTCATTCTCCAGCGATATATTTAATCGTAAGAATTTTTTTATATTTTTTTAATGAAAATTCATGACGATCTATTCGTGGGTTGGACGTTGCTAATGATTGCAAGAGAATAATCGCGAACGAGGAGAATGTTTTTTATCGAAACGATAGGAGGTATGCACTGTCCTTCGTAGTAATCATATTCAAATATTAATTTTCCAACTTTATTTATTATTCATAATCGCTAATATTTCTTTCAGTAATTCCAAGTGACTTTCTAACACATTTTTTAAATAAAAAAATCATCGTAATTTATGCACTGGTTTGCGAATAGACGTACAAAAAGGCAATATATGCGGCGAGCCACTGGTTACACGTATAGAGTCTTTCAGCTGAGGAACTGTATCTCCTTGAATTCCGTCATTATCCATGCAAATTCATGTATTACCTTCATTTTCGATAAAAACACAAGCGTTATGACACTGAAATATTTTTCTTACATAAATACAAAACAAAACAAAAAATTCAGTACTCTGGATAAGGAAATTGTTAAAATTCATATCTATTGCAGATATAATGTAATATGTTATTGCATATTGTTGTTGTAAATAATCTATATATTTCGATGTTAACATTAGTAGGTAATGCAGTGATCAGATTAATTAAGATTTTTTAAAAATGAGACATTCTTCGGAAATTGTAGAATATGTAACAACGTGCAATGTTTCACGTCAGTCGAGACGCTTGAAAATAATCAATTACCGCGGTGTTGCGTTAGAGTTGAATTCTGCGCTCTGTATCCGCAATATAGTTCACCGGTTGTTTCATTGAATCCATCTACGATGATCCGTGTGTTTCTCGTTATTTCTCCGACCACCAGTTTCAACTGGGATTGCTATGGTTCGCGAGAGCGATATCTCGAGAGGCGTGAGGCTTCACTCCGAAACCACTGAGATCTCGAATGGAATTAATTAACCAAACTAAATTGCGATTGGCTCGACTCGGGTTAATAGAATGTTAATTTAATTATCGAGGGCTATTCGAGTTTCGCGACAATGATTCCCTCGCATATCGTATTATCCTTGCAGGAAACTCTCACTCGACTGTTATTTGCACGTCGCGAAACAGTGCTTCACCTTGTAATTGAATTCACGGAGATTATTGTATACACAATGGCGCGAAGATGATAACAGTTCGTATCTATTTGCAGCGAAGATTTTTATGGAAAAAAAAAAATTTTTCAACACAATACGATTTTTTTTAAAATAATCGAATAATAGGTAAAAAAAATCAAAAGTTGAAAAAAATTTCGTAATTTTACGAAAAAAAAGAAAATGAATACACTATTGTGTATGAAACATTGAAACGGAGTTGATTTTATCGTTCAAACATTGTAACATAGACTGACCAATGTCGAAGGTGAGAAATGGCCGTCGTGAGGGGGCGAAAATGTCGCGTACCGCGCGACAAACGAGATTGCTGTAGAAGTGCTGATGTGAATAGAATGTTCATATGAATTGCAGAAATACGAAACAAAATTAAAAGTGATTTTTCGTACAGAGAAACAGGGAATCAGATTTTAACATAAAATTGAACATATAATCGTAAATTCGAGATTAGCCGGCAAGCATGGAAAACGACGATGGTACGCAAGACTTCGATTTTCTTTCTTATAGTAGCACAGTACAACTATATATATCAGACGAAAACGTCGAAAACGTTGAGTAGGGAACGTGCACGCGCGTTAGTCTCACGTGTGTCACCCTAATTGAATCGTAAGTTATAACAGTGAACCATTATATACAGCGGAGTGAAGCGCTAAAACTTTCCTCTTAGCAGTCAAATGACAGTCAGAAATAGTTCGCGGCAATGCGGTAACGTATACGTACATATTATAACATGTCTCAAGTTTGTCGCATCAAAAACGTGTCGGGCTGTTTGACGATGATCTATGGCAGTACTTAAAGTCAGTTGTAACTTTTAGTACCGACGGAAAATAATTTTTTTTCTGTATTTCGTTTCGTCTTGAAATAGTTTCCACATCGAAAAAAAAGTATATCGCAAAATATAATTACGATATATCCAATATATTTTCTACGAAAAATGGCTCTCTGTCGATCTTTGACATGATTTCATGAAAGAAATCTTTCTTTTCGTAAAAAAAATAAAAAAAAAAACACGACATAAAGAAAATTTTGTTGAAAGTACTCCAATAAGACGAAAAAACGATCGCTTCTTAAAAAATACGTAATTTTGATTTTTTTTTCATTGTTTGTTTAGGAAATATGTGTATTGGTGAGAAAGAAAAATGGAGAAATATATTTTAACGAAAACTTATTTAAAAGATTTGAAAACGTCGAAAAATTGAAGCCCCCAACCCTACTTTCCTCCCTCTTAAAAAAATTGATGACACTATATATTTTCGGATATTTTAAATTCTTTTTATTAGTTATCTTTTTTTTTATTTAAAAAATTTTTCATTGGCCAATTTTTTTTTTATACAATGTTGGTAATTCATTAAGTAATCGTGTCCTCGCGAGATTTGTTATCAATCTTTAGAGAAAGCGACATGACGATCCATTCGCCGTATTTTTTTTACTCCGCAACACATTCTACCACACGAAAGTCTGTTTATAACATCGTGGAGAGCCACCGTCGCGGGCATTCGTATATATCTCTGTCAGACCCGGAAATTAGAGCATCGAATAAAATTGAAGTTCGCCTCAGGTCGGTACCGGTAATCTCGGCCGATCTTTTGCGGTGTTGCGAACGAAGGAAGATGGGAGAGCGAAAGAGGCTCGGAAGTTTGATAGCACGGCCCACACGGTGGTGTGTATCCAGGGATGCTTCGTAAGTGCGCGGTTCACGTAAATCCACGAGTAACCCCAGCGAGACTCCCCTCTCGCTATATTCACTCACACTGTCAACATCGGCACCAGGACCGTCCGGCCATCAGTCTCCCGAGTCTTGTCGTCGCGCACTTTTTCAAACTCTACTAGAAAACAGTCCGAAAAAAAAAAAAAAAAAAAAAAAAAAAAATCATCCCCTCCAATTTAACGAATTTTATTCGCCGTTAGAACAAACATCTCGGATTCCACGATGTTCTCAAACATGAAGAAAGTAATTAATTTAAAACCTAAATTAACTGTTTGAAAAAGCCAGCAAAGGGTGGGTGGCGTTGGAACGAAACGAAAGGGGATGAGATTTTTTTTAAATTACTTTCACTGAATAATAATGCGATCCGCACTAGTACTCAGGAAGTAAATCAAAGTCAGACATTCGAAACTTTGCTCTGTTCTGTATATACGGAAAAATATATATACTTGGCACGTTTGTCCAAAAAAACCGTAGAGTCTCCCGACCGTCCTTCGGCTTTCTTAAATGAGAAAAGTTTTTCCATGCTTCACGGAAGTAGAAAAAAAGTGACTGTCGAGAAAGGGATCGGAGATTGAGAAGGAAGGGCAGAAAGTGAGTCGACAATTTTACCCATAATCGCATGTCTCAAGTTCCTCGATCTTAATTTCCTTGAGTAAAGAAGTTTTACGCTGTGATTCACGCGTTTTTTTTTTCTCCCTTCATTGATATTAGCGGCATCGGTTATCCCCACGAGTGACATAACTATAAAAATAGTTACTTGGACTGCCGATTTGACTACAATTATTGAAAAGTATTCACGCTATAAGTCTTAAAGGGTATATTATATTTAAAGTTTACACGTCTATTGAATTTCTATGCGCGTGTAATTTTTCCACCGTTTAGTTCGTATCAGTACTACTGAAGGGAAACCAGCGGTAAAAAATCCACTTTAATGTTACATACACCACTGGCAGAGTGTCCCATCTGAAAAGATTGGATGGACGCATTATCCAACCATTTGTTGGTTGGATTTGAGTCGATTTCTTCTTAACCGATGTAAATCCAAAAGGTGATTAGTTAGGATGTCTGATCGATCTATTCGGTCGGATAAGTCTACGAGTAATGAATGTCTCCAAGGATTTTCCAAAGCCTTGAAGAATCACATTGAAAAATTCAAAATTAGAATAAAATTCTGCGTGTGGCTTCTACGCGTATACATGGGTGAATGCGTCGCACATTCTAGCAATGTCCCCCTATCATAAACTCCAATGGTCGGTGACACTTGAAGCGTCCTACAATTTTTCAAAAGATTTACCAATCTTTGGTGTTCCGAAACGCGGAGGAAAAAACAGATCATAAATCATCTATAAGTCCGTCGAGTTTTCTTGAATAGAAGACACCTTTTTTATCTCCTTTGTGTCGAAGCCGTGGATCATCGCAAATGAACGCCAATGAAAGTAGCATATTTCTCTGGACTCTCAGTTATTATATATACAATATTTAACTCCGATTTTTTATCCCAATACAATCGATACAATCGTTAATTGCGTGAGAAACGGCAGCGTGTTCCGTATCCGCTGATTTTACTATCCCATTACTGTGAAATCGCTATCTTTGGCAACACTTTCAAGCGATTCTAATGCCTTGTGTATCATTTCATGATGAAATTCAGTCATTTAAGGAAAGAAGAGAGGCATTCTGCTTGTTTAATTCGAACAATTAATTTTTTTTTAGGATACATGTCTTACGATTGTTATATCTATGATATCCAGCAAAATCGGCTTGTCTGCCATTAGAAAATATTTTTTTATTATTGAATATGAATTCTATATATCAAATTTAATTTTTATTTCGAAGAAGCCGACGAAAAACAGCAGAACTAAAAATGCAGAAGGAAGAATAATGCATCGATGATGCAGTTTTCGACAATATTAGAGTATTTTCCCATAACAGTCTATTGATAGCGAGCGGTTGTTTTTGGTTATTTGTAAGTGGTAAATTTATCTGGGATGTAACATAGTCTATTAATCAACATTTTACTATGATTAGGAAACTAAGCAACAAAGAGTTTTAGACATAAATAGGTTAATTGAAGATCCAACAATAAATCAAATGATCTGTTTCTTTCGTGTGCTTTCACCGCGAGTCTAATAATTCTCGCGTGATGCACGTGTGCATGGAATTTTGAGTGATCGTTCTCTCCTATGATCATTAGCCGCGATCTCGTAACACGCAACAAACGAATTTGGGAATTTGCATCATAATTAACACGGAGGGTGCAATCACCAATGAATGAACGGACAAGTTCACTGAGCAAATCAATTCGATTCTTAATTACACTCGAATCTTTTAAAAATCCTACAGGTTAAAAGCATTTGTCGACCATTTTTCGAATACCGCCAATCGTGGCTTTCGCAATTCCAGAAACGCATCATCAACAAACATCGAAACCGTAGAAATAATAGCTCTACGAAAGCTCACCAACATCCGACATCCTATCAACTCTCCACTCCTTCACCCCTTAAATCACCCCCACCCCCTCCCCCGCCCTCTAACCCTTCAAATATCCTTCTATATGAATCCTCGAGAACAACTCCAATACGGGAATGTAGCAAGCAACAGAACACAAACTTCGCACTCTCACACATGGATTCCATCAGATAATTATTCATCATCCGGTCTCCTAACACTATAGACGCAAATTTCTCTCACACACTATACTACAAATTCCAACAGACTTACGCAACACTGGTCTACAATGAAGTAGACTACGTTTTCCTCTTCTTTTTTACGTGCGCCACTCTTCAGAAATTACAAAAATATTATTAACACGCCTACACTTTTGCGTATCACGAGCTGAAGGACTCCGCATCCTCTCCGAAGGACTCTCAATAGACTTGAAGTTCGACTCCCCCCCCCCCCCCCCCTCTCTGTTCTTTGGTAACATAACATGCAAATGCGCGGAAAAAATCCGAAGACTTCAAATTGCGATGGTCACGACACGAAGGCTGCGACGTGATGAAGAAGCTTCTCGGGTTAGTCGCATCATGGGATATTCCCCAAAGTCTCGTATTATCCGAACTCTGTGAAAGTCGACGAGATGAGGGATAAATCGCTCAACCCTCGTGGCTGACGTCGCCGTACATTTAAGGTGCGTGATACACCGCGAATGATGGTATATGTGTGAAAGTGTGAGATAAAAAAAAAACAAGACAACCTTCGAACATCGCGAGACCTTGAAAGCGCGACGCTGGATTTGCTGTACAAAGTACTTGGATGCGAACTAAAATCCTTATTAAGTCATTTTTTCTACAAGCAAACGAAACAACCAAAAACTTTGAGATTCTGTTGGAAGCTTTCGTAAGACTGAATGAAGGATGTATGTCTCCATTCATTGAGATACGAAACTTTCATCCCTTGAAATCCCGGATGTTATGAAAGAATGACTATGACTTTGTTAACTGCCGACTGCCCACTGGGGCAGGAAAACGGAAGTTGTGCGTTTCACGGAGATGAGCGATATCTTTGCACGGCTGCTATATCTTTGCTCTTAATAAAAAAAATTTCCCGCATGAAAAAGTAGCATAATAAAGAAATTGTGTTAACTATAAGTAAAGTAAATGAACCTTTTGAATAATCCATTATCATTAAAAATAATAATAAAAAAAGAAGTATAACGACGGATTTGACGCATCCGTAAAGATTTTAATGGACCATAACTTTTCAAACGGAATTGTATAAAGTCGAGAATACAAAGACAAGTCCATCGCATTTTCACCGTTACGTGATACGATCGTCAGGAAGCGACGAACCGAAATGAGAGCCTTGAGTATGGAGAGGGGTTAGAAAAGCTAAAGCTTCTACGGTCACAGTGCGACCGGAGAGGTCGCACGAGATAACAGAGTGAAACGGAAACAAAGCAACCGGAGACGAGAGAATTTCTCTTGAAAAACGCTTTTTCGCTCGTTAGATTTCACATAGTGTTCTACGTGTGTAGATACGTGAAGCGTGAAAGCGAACGGCCGTACCAAGCCTGCGCGTTTAATAGGGTGGAATAATTCTGCCATTTGTACTGTAACATTTTTTTGTCTTTTACAGAAATCAAGAATTATAATTATTATTATTACTTCATAATAATTATAGCAAATAGTGCATTATTAAATAATAATAATTATTTAATAATTATACGAACGATCGAAACAAATTAAACAAATTAAACAAACATACGAAACAAACAAAACAAAACAAGAGAAACACATATTTCAAAAATGACTGTAATGTAAAATAACGTCCGTTTGCATTGTTCGTTAGTTCAATTCCCATGAAAACATATGTGGGTGAAAAATATTGTTGTAAATTTCTGATTAGTCGTACGATGGCGCTTGTGTTTCTATTCGAGGAACTTCGATATATCGAAGCGACAAAACGATCGATGCGCGCCGCAAAGCGAATAGAACGCTATGGTTTTTTTTGTTATCCGATGGTGTTACAATAAAAATGAGATGCCCATCGTGTTGTACGGAAAAAAATTACATAAGATAGAATCTCCAACGAATTGCAGAAGCGTAACCATCACTATGATGCATTCGCGGTTGATGCATCGCAAACAGCGATGCTGTAATCTATTTCTTCTCGAACATCGTCACAAAAACCCGTCGTTACTACGACTGACTATCCCAGACAGCAATAACGATCTTGTTGGTTGAATAAAAATGGATCCTGAAGCGCCGGATGAAAGAACGGAATCGATAAAGTCAAGTTAAATATAAACCCGAACTTGAATCTTCGACAAACCGGATCGGGAAGGTCGTGAGAATAAATTTCCTAATTTCGAGAAATAAAAGTAATACGTTTCAATTATTCAAATATCTAGTGGCAAAAATAACTGACGCACCTTACAACATTGGATTACTTTTCATTAGCTCCGTACATTGTAATAACTCATAGTGCACACATGAGATGCAGATATGACGAGATTGCGCCTTATAATCCCTTATCTTTAAAAAATTAGATTTTCACAATACCTTTAATTGAATAAAATTTCGTGAAAAAATATCTTTCCATTATACCAGGTCTAAAAATTTTTGAAATTTTATACGGAATTATAATCATTTTTTTTTTTTTTATTAAATGAAATTGTAACCTTGAAATATGATTTTTTAAAAATCATGTATCCAAATTTAATTTGGATCTATTTGATATTTCGACGTTTGAATATTCGTAATGTAAAGGGTGATTTGATATCGTTACCGCAGTGAATAGTAGTTATGTTCTTATGCGCATGCTATAGGCTAATAACAGTATCGCAAACGCTACTATAACTTGGAAAATTAGCATAGCTTCGAGTATAATTGGAACGTGGGCTGTAGCAAATAGATACACACAGACTATCTTTACTCGATAGTAGTAGAATTAGAGTTGGGTTGGTCAACAGAATCCTTCTAATTGCAACATATACAGGATCGGGACTAATTGCAATTTCTATTTCAAAGTAATCCGAAACGTATATCACCCAACGACAAAAGTATCCAATGGCTTTGAATTCTATGACTTCTGCAGTTCAGCTCGTGTCCTCCTCATCTATGTATGAAATTCTTGACTACTAAGCTTATGTTACGTCCTACGTAACCTTTCTACAGTAGCCATCGCATAGCAATTACCCAGAATCCGAAAATTAAGAGCATTAAATATCTCTCTCCAGATAAGGCATTCGAGTCTCGCGTACAAGTCATCCACGCGCATTCGTACGTCTATAACCCAAACGACCGAGGCACGCGCCCATCTCCTCCGCAACATACTGCAGAGAAGCAATATGTCAGACGGCCTTCGCGGATTATAAGCTTCCTGACTCCGCGTTTTGTTATCAATATATTGGACATCACCACTGCATTTTATTACGCTTATTAAAAACGTCGAGTCTATTTCTCTATATATCCGGTCATCTCACAATCTTTAGGCAAAGCAACTAATCTCTTCGCCGAAACTCTTCCGATCGACAATTTATTAGACCATTGCAACTCATCTCGACGGTTACTTCAAACAAAGGGTCACGAACTTTTATAATACGCATGAGCCCCACCACCAGACACTATTTTTGCACTACTAGCATAGGACTAAAACTACTATATAAGGCCGAGCATTGTTATCGAAAATCAGTAGTTCTTCGTTTATTCTCCGAGAATTATCATCCGTTTACCAGCGAAACTGCACAGAGCGAGCAAAGCTCTGCACGACGAGACTGACTACGAAAGCCCTTCTGCGGCTGAGTCTCCGGTAAGATAAGTTCAACTAAGTGTTTGTAATCGGAAAATTGCATTCTCACCGAACGTCGAAAAATAAATAAGTATTTAGTGAGTACAGCGTAATAAACCGTCTTCGACTATTACTTCTGCATGCACTGCCATCGTGCTACGAGGCTATCGGTGTCAACCATCCTCCTAGCGTAATCTCCTATCGACGAGCAGTGTACGGTGAGGTCTCCGTCCCTGAGTAAAGGGCTAACGCCTTGACTCGAAAGAGAGACCGAAGTTACGCATGTTCTGGGCGAACTCGCTTGAGCTCTTTGGGACGTAACACTTACACCGTAACTTACGTTTGTCCTGAATTTCAAATTTTTAGCGGGATTGAACATCAGTTTCGAATTCATATCTGGAAACCGTGATTAAAAAGACGGCGGAAGTGGATTTGCCGACACACCGACCATCGTGGGGACATAACACACGTATTTTTCGAGGTTAACGATCACTGTTTATGCGTAAACCAGTTATTGAAGATTAATGATGTGCATTGATACTGGAACTTGACAGAAATCGAAAATTGATTCAACTGTCCGCGACGTTCTTACTGTTTTTTTTTTAAATCTGCCGTTTATAAGTAAAGGAGGAGACAGTGGATCGATCATTTCTCATTTGCTAACGCATACCAGTTTGTCTGACGATGGCCATCGTCTTCAGCGGATTCATAGTTCTTGCCACTGTTATTTGCGGGCTCCTTGCTGTATTGTTGTATAGAATTAAAAGACCGTCCTGCATCGAAGATGCATTACCAGGTCCACAACCCATTCCGATCTTTGGCAATGCACTACACTTCTATGGAAATGCAAGTGAGTATCACAATACCTATCATGCGGTGTAAAGTATTGGTTGGATAAGTTCAGACGGTAAATTAAGTCGTTTAATGTAAAATTCTTGTCACGTCTTTTAACGCCAACGAACATTTCCGTTAAATTTACCAGAATAGCGAACAACATCTACAATGACATCTACATGTCAATGTCGGTACACGCGAATGCCGGTGTGAAAAATCTGAGCAGTTCACATGAAGTCGACAATTTCAATGCCAATACCAGTGCGTAGAAATTGACGAATATTGAGATCGAAGCATACGTTGGTTTATTTAAGCACATCACTGAGAAAAAAAATTTCGTAGACTGAAAAAAAAATCGTTTGACTCAACTAAATCGTTCGGGTCAATAAGTTCAACTAAATCTATGTGTAAATTGAACAAAATCATTTGCCGATTTGCCAAAATGCGAACCGATAAAGGTGATGAGGTATTGAGGAATTTCACACGAATTCAGTGTCTACTTAACGAATATTTATTTGGATCAATATTGCTTTGTAGTTGATGTTAATTCCATTTCATTGCTTCAAACTTACCGATTTTTAAGGGAATAAAATTTATGTGCTGTTGAAATAATTTTTTCTCACAATGTTTGATAGTTAAACGGACGATTTGACGGTAAAATTGGATAAAAATGGCAGATGTACATTTTTATTACCCATACATGAGAGGCTAATGTCGACATGAACCGTCTTATGAATTTTTTCAATTGTACGCCATATCTTATCTCAGGACTTAATTTCATACAATTCTCTTCAAAATTATTCGAAAATATTGGTTCTATTAAATTATATAAGAAAAACGAAAGTGACGAAACAACTTGCATTGATTATTCGGATTTCAGATATACTGGATAAACTGATGGAGCTAATAAACGCATACCCTTCACCATTCAGAATTTGGGCCGCAAACAAACTAATATGCTTTGTTTACGAAGCTGACCACGTGCAGGTACGAAAAATATGATTAAAAAAATATCGCCTGCTCGTCAGTCGTACATTAGCATCGAGCAAACTCTTCTATGTATCAAGGATAAAGCATAACGCTAAATACTAGCAGAGATTTCTGCGATTCGTGTTTCCTCTCGAATATAGCCGAAACAGTATCATTTCAATTCCTAATAATTTCCTGACATTTTCATCAATATTTATTCGGCATCCAATAAATACGTGGAGATCTATTTGACAAAAGGGAAGCAAAGCCTGTTTCTTCCTATTCTTATGCTTGGCTAGAGATATCACCTTAATTCGTCTGTGATTCGCTTTCATCCAACATTTAAGCGAAATTAAGGTAGTAATCCAGCGCATTATGTTCATTTCGCATAAGTTCGACGAAAATGAGAGGGAATTGCAAACACTTCCCGATGGTATAAAAATCTGAAAAAATTCATGCATATTAAAGGTACTGGAAAGATTAACTTTACATGAAAATGAAAACTTTACATTTAATGAATATGATTCCTTAATTTTTCCGAATACGTGTGCATTTTTTCAGATTTTTTTGAAAACCTTGAATTTTTGTGTTTTTCCACACATTCCATATTAAAAAAAAATTCAAAATCTTCAGAAAAAACTGAAAAAAATCATACATATTCTGAAAAATGAACGAATCATTTTTATAACAAAAAAAGTTGAGTTACCGGGAAATTTGTTGAACAATTTTTTTTTTTCATCAATTTGTTATTAACGTTTTGGAATTATTATTATGTAAAATTAATCTTTCCAGTACCTTTAATATACATGATTTGTATAGCATCGCGAAGTGTTTGCAATTCTCTCTCATTTTCGTCGAACTTATGCGAAATGAACACCATGCGCTCGGACTATCTTAAGCGAGTCATTCAATGATGTCATTACTTTACAGACAGTTTTGAATAGTCCGAAAACCATAGAAAAAGCAGAATTGTACAGGGCGGGAAAACCTTGGCTCGGAGATGGTTTGTTGACGGCACCAGGTGAGTTTCATATAAAGTGTTATCTGTGTAATCGTCGTAACTTTGTGTTTATACATATGTCTGACTGGTTATATGGAGTTATACCGCTCGTTATTGTATCTGCGGAATGAATGGTGAATGAAAAATTGATCCGCTGGTAAAAATCGATATAAAGCATAAATTAGAGTGAATTATGTTCGACAAATGAACGAATGAATTATGCTGAATTACGGTTCTAAGACATGACAGATAACTTAGCTTATAGCAGATGCATTGGAATATGGCAACTCCTATGGATTATTATTATTATTATTCCCATGGAATTCTTCAATTGCCGTATCAATTGAAACACGAATAACGAGTTGTTTGAAAAACATGTCTCTGAAAGTGTATACACATGTATACGGAGGATATATCCTGAATATTGTATTGTCGCGATATAGACGTGCATCTCATGCCTAATAGATTGATGTCTGCCGGAAATTCAATTTTCAAGGATGATAAACAGTATAAACAAATTTTTTAAATCCTCACGTAGAAAAGAGATGGCGACTTCACCGAAAGCTTATTACGCCGACGTTCAATACGAGAATACTGGAATCATTCGTAGAGGTATTCGCTAAGCAGTCGGAAGTTATGACAACAATGATGAAAAAAGAATTGCAAGGCGGTGAATTCGATATATATAAATATGTATCACTGTGCACTATCGATCTTTTATGCGGTAAGCGCAATGCTGGGCAATTGTATCATAATTATTCGCATACTATGTATCGACTTCATGTGTATTGCACTGTGTTTCCAGAATCTGTTATGGGCGTTGAACTTAACGTGCAAACAGAAGAAAACAGTCGCTTCGTCCATTCAACGACGAGGTAAAATGCATTGCAAAAATGTCGATTCATTATCAATATCGCTACATCGTAAATATTTTTTTCAGAGCATTGGAGGTCATATGCACGAGACTTTTTACCGTTTGGCTACATCCGGATTTCATTTTCAATCGCACCAAATTAGCAAAGGAACTACGCGAGTGTCTGGACTATGTAAAAGGCATGACGACTGGCATAATCCAGAAAAAGAAAAGCAATTACACTAATGCCAATAGAGTTAACAGCGATGATTCAGGTACGTTATAAAGATCATTTCATGCATGGAAATGGTGATGTTGTTTCCGTGTGCTAAAGTATTGTAGGGTGGAACTTTGCTTCGTTTCTACTTCTTCTTCATGTGCCTTTCTATATAAATAATTTTTATATAGAAGAGTATCCGGTAAGAAGGGTAGCCTTCATGGACTTACTAATGGAGTTATCGAATGACGGTGCAAAATTATCGGACAAAGAGATTCGCGAGGAAGTCGACACGATGATGATAGCGGTGAGAATTTAATTATTTAAAGATTCCTGTGGATTACTCTTCACTTCAAACCACACTGCACGATACAAATTTCTTTAGGGCTACGATTCTACTGCAACGGTAAACTGTTTTATTTTGACGATACTTGCGATGTATCCTGAAGTGCAAGTAAGTGGAAAAAAGTGTATATAGATAGATATACATTATACGTTGCGATCACACGAGTTCACGAGTTCACGTGTTAACGAGTGAATTTTGTGAGAAAATATATGTATTTCTAACAAGTTGCAGGACACTATTTTGCCGAATCCCGAAATCGGGATCTTAACTTTTTTTATCAATATTTTGGACGTTTATCTCACTTCAAAATTAGACTCATACCGACTTTTCAAAGCCATTTTTATTAGGCGGGTTGTGTTGATAAAAATGTTTTCACATTAACAAACAAATTTAAATGTTTATTGTAATATTAACCGCCAAGCATATCTTATCATAGAAAAACAATCTCGTAGGAAAAAGTGTACCAAGAGCTTTGCGACATCTACGGCGATGATATAATATCGGACACATTGATAAAACATGAAGATCTTAATCGCATGGAATATTTGGAGAGGGTAATCAAAGAAACTTTGAGACTCTTCCCTTTAGCCCCTATAATCGCTCGTAAAGCCACCGACGATCTTGAAATAGGTTTGAAGATTATTCCTCATCTACGAATGAATATACTTGTGCATTGGCCATCTGACTAACACGCTTGTCTCACAGGAGAATACACTTTGCCAAAAGAATGCACCATCGTTACATCAATTTTTAAGATTCACCGATGGGAAAAGTATTGGCCAGAACCTTTGAAATTCGATCCCGATCGGTTTTTACCGGAAAACGTTGCAAAGCGCCATTCCTACTGCTACGTACCGTTCAGTGGTGGACCGAGAAATTGCATAGGTAGATCGATGATGACAATACAAAGTGTCGGAAGCCACACGAGGAGGAAAATAAAAATAACCATTGTTTTTACAGGAATGAAGTATGCCTTCATGTCTATGAAAACTCTTATCGCGACGGTTTTACGGCGTTACGTTGTGACGAAGGACAAGATTTCCGAATTACAGGATATCAAATTACAACTGGGCATTCTGTTGAGACCCGTCGATAAACTGACGATAAAAATATCCGAGAGAAGAGCAGTTATTGATAAATAACTACTAAAATATAAATACTTGGAACCCCTCTTTTCTTAACTTCACTTAACTCAACCGCCCGCTTATTTTAATTCGTTACCATGACAACGTTTTCTCTTAACTGTATTTCCCCTGAATCCGCTGCCCCACTATAAGCGCTATAGGACGCGTATACCCCTCGTTGCCCCTACCGGCAACAATTGACCGGGAGTGGGGACTGTAGGGGAAATACAGAATAGCGAATGCGTCGGTTTCCGTCAAGTTAAGAAAAGAGAGGTTGTGCTGTAATACAATGTACAATAAAAATTAATTTACACAAAAAAAGTACGTAACTTCGGTAATATTCAGAAACGTTGCATTACTTAAACACGGGTGCTATACAGGTCACCAGGTGTTTCAAGTCGGATCCAACGTGGACTGCCCCACTGGGATTGTGTTAAGTTCGTCACGTTTCCGCCGATCAGGGTCCCAATAAGGGATCTGTCTAAGTGCCTACGACGCCGAATTCGAAAATTAAGAGCATAAAATATCTCTCTCCAGATAAGGCATTAGAGTCTCGCGTACAAGTCATCCACGCGTATTCGTACGTCTATAACCCAAACGGCCGGGGCACGCGCCCATCTCCTCCGCAACATAGTGCCGAGAAGCAAGACGTCAGACGGCCTTCGCGGACTATAAGCTTCCTGACTCCGCGTTTTGTTATCAATACATTGGACATCGCGACTGCATTTAATTACGCCTATTAAAAACATCGAGTTTATTTCTCGATATATCCGGTCACTAATCTCTTCGCCGAAACTCTTCCGATCGACAATTTATCAGACCATCGCAACTCATCTCGACGGTTACTTCAAACAAAGAGTCACGAACTTTTATAATGCGCATTAGCCCCACCACGACACACTATTTCTGCACTACTAGCATAGGACAAAAACTAGTATATAAGATCGAGCATTGTTACCGAAAATCAGTAGTTCTTCGTTTATTCGTCGAGAATCATCATCCGTTTACCAGCGAAACTGCACAGAGCGAGCAAGGCTCTGCACAACGAGACTGACTACGAAAGCCCTACGGCGGCTGAGTCTCCGGTAAAATAAGTTCAACTAAGTGTTTGTAATCGGAAAATTGTATTCTTACCGAACGTCGAAAAATAAATAAGTTTTTAGTGAGTACAGCGTAATAAACCGTCTTCGACTATTACTTCTGCATGCACTACCATCGTGCTACGAGGCTATCGGTGTCGACCATTGTCCTATCGACGGGCAGTGTACGGCGAGGTCACCGTCCCTGAGTAAAGGGCCAACGCCTTGACTCGAAAGAGAGACCGACGTTACGCATGTTCTCGACGAACTCGCTTCAGCTCATTGGGACGTAACACTTACACCGTAACTTACGTTAGTCCTTTGGAATTTTTTGTTTGATTCGACTTCGCATCTGGAAATTTTGATTAAAAAGACAGCGGAAGAGGTTTTGCGCACACACTGACCATGGCTGGAACATAGCACGTGACTTTCTCAAGGTTCACGATCACTGTTCATTCATAAACCAGTTATTAAAGGTTAACTGTGGGCATTGACACTGGAAATTGCCAGAAATCGAAGATTAATGAAATTAATCCCACTCTCCGCGATGTTCTTACTATTTTTTATATTTGCCGTATACTATAAGTAACGAACGAAACAGTGATTCGATCATTTGTCGTTTGCTAACGCATACCGGTTTGTCTGACGATGGCGATCGTGTTCACCGGATTTATAGTTCTTACCACTGCTGTTTGCGGACTCTTTGCTGTATTGTGGTATAGAATCAGAAGACAGTCCTGCATCAAAAATGCACTACCAGGTCCACAAGCCATTCCGATCTTTGGCAATGCACTACACTTTAATGGCAATGGAAGTGAGTATCACAATACCCATTTACACGCGGTGTAAAGTGTTGGTTGGATAAGTTTAGACGGTAAATTAAGTCGTTCAATGAAAAATTCTTGTCACGTCTTTGAATGCCAACGAACATTTCCGCTAAATTTACCAGAATAGTCAACAACATCTAATGTCGGTACTCACAAATATTGCAGCTTTGATCGGGAGACATAAAAGAACAGAATAGTTATTTGTATGGCAAGAGCACGAAAAGTAGCAATGCGTAACGGTATGAAAAGTCTGAGCGGTTCACATGAAGTCGACAATTTCAATGCCAATGCCAGTGCCAGTAGAAATTGACGAAAATTGAGATCACCGCATACGTTGGATTATTTAAGCACATTAACACAAAAAGTGATTTTTTGCACATAGTTTAGAGGCATATAAAGTCAATTTTTTTACGCAGGCAGCAGAGAAAATCGATATTTGGAAACACTCTAATGAAAAGTGGTGCTTTGTGCGGCAGTTTTGCGGGATAAAAGTGATAAATTTTATGATGGCATTGAAAAAATTCGTTCGCATGTGTTCAGTTCATATAATATCTTCCGCTCTTGGAATAAGTTTCGTTTACTTTGTGAAAAGTTGGCGATCGTTATGGCGACTGTTTGCCGGCCACGTACAGCACTCATTTGTTGTCTTCACAACGAAAATGCGCAATCGCCTTAAAATTGCTCTTTGAAACATGAAACAAGCGGCACAGCACAATTTTTCTCACACTGTTTGATAGTTAAGCGGGACGATTTGAAGGTAAAATTGGTCAAAAATGGCAGATGTACATTTTTATTACCGATACATGAGAGACTAATGTCGACATGAACCGTCTTTATGACTTTTTTCAATTACTCGCCATATCTTATCTCAGGACTTAATTTCATACAATTCTATTAAATTATATAAGATAAACGAAAGTGACAAAACAACTTGCACCGATTATTCGGATTTCAGATATACTGGATAAACTGATGGGACTAATAAACACATACCCTTCACCCTTCAGAATTTGGGCGGGAAGCAAACTAATGTGCTTTGTTTACGAAGCTGACCACATACAGGTACGAAAAAAATGATAAAAAAATATCGCTTTCTCGTCAGTCGTACATTAGCATCGATCAAACTCTTCTATGTATCAAGAATAAAGCATAACGCTAAATACTAGCAGAAATTTCTGCGACTCGCATTTCCTCCCGAATATAGCCGCTACAGTATCATTTGAATTCATAATAATTTCCTGACATCTTCATCAATATTTATTCTGCATCCAAATACAATGAAACCCCTCTTTTCTTAACTTCACTTAACTTAACCGCCCGCTTGTTTTAACTCGTTACCATGGCAACGATATCGCTTAACTGTATTTCCTTTGTATCTACGAACGCGTATACCCCTCCTTACCCCTACCGGAAGCAATTAATCGACAGTGGGGGCTGTAGGGGAAATACAGAATAGCGAATGCGTCCGGTCCCGTCGAGTTAATAAAAGAGGGTTTGTGCTGCACGTGTAGATTGATTTGACGAAAGGAAAATAAAGCCCGTTCCTTCCTATTCTTATGTTTGGCTAGAGATACCGCCTTAATTAGCCTGTGGTTCACTTTCATTTTACTTTTTTTACTTTCATTTACTTTCATCATTCAACTTTACAGACAATTTTGAACAGTCCGAACACCATAGAAAAAGCAGAATTATACAGGGTGGGACAAGCTTGGCTCGGAGATGGTTTGTTGACAGGACCAGGTGAGTTTAATATAAAGTGCTATATCTGTGTAATCCTCGTAATTTTGTCTTTATATAGTTGACATATGTATTTATATGGCTGTTACATGGAGTTACACTGCTCGTTATTGTAGCTGCGGAATGAATGGTGAATAGAAAATTGATTCGCTGGTAAAATTCGATATAAAGCGTAAATTAAAGTGAATTTTGTCCGGCAAATGAATTAATGAATTATGGTGAATTATGGTTCTGAGACATGACGGATAACTTAACTTATAGCAGATGGATTGGAATATGGCAGCGCCTATGGATTATTATGATTATTCCCGTGAAATTCTTCAATTACCGTATCAATTAAAAAGCGAATAACGAGTTGTTTGAAAAACATGTCTCTGAACGTGTATACACGTGTACACGGAGGATATATCCTGAATATTAGGATAGTGTATTGTCGCGATATAGACGTGCATCCCATACCTAATAGATTGATGTCTGCCGGAAATTCAATTTTTAAGGTTGATAAACAGTATAAAAAAGTTTTAAAAATCTTCACGTAGCAAAGAGATGGCGAGTTCACCGAAAGCTTATTATGCCGACGTTCAATACGAGAATACTGGAATCATTCGTAGAGGTATTCGCTAAGCAGTCACAAGTTATGACTAAAATGATGAAAAAAGAATTGCAAGGCGGTGAATTGGATATAAATAAATATGTATCACTGTGCACTATCGACATTTTATGCGGTAAGCGTAATGCTGGTCAATTGTATCATAATTATTCGCACACGATGTATCGACTTCATGTCTATTGCACTGTGTTTCCAGAATCTGTTATGGGCATTAAACTTAACGTGCAAACAGAAGAAAACAGTCAGTTCGTCTATTCAACGACGAGGTAAAAAGCATTGCAAAAATGTCAATTCACTATCGATATCGCCGTTAAACATCGTGAATATTTTTTTCAGAGCATTGGAGATCGTATGCACGAGAGTTTTTACCCTTTGGCTACATCCGGATTTCATTTTCAATCGCACCAAATTAGCAAAGGAACTACACGGTTGCCTGGAGTATATAAAAGGCATCACGAACGGCATAATCCAGAAAAAGAAAAGAGATTACGCTAATACCGATAAAGTTAACAACGATGATTCAGGTACACCGTATAAAGATCATTTCACGCATTGAAATGGTGATGTTGTTTCCGTATTGTAATTAAAAATTTAAGTATTGTAGGGTGGAACTTTGCTTTGTTTGCTACTCCTCCTTTATGTGCCTTTTAATATAAATAATTTCACAGATGAGTATCCGGTAAAAAGGAAAGCCTTCATGGACTTACTAATGGAGTTATCGAACGACGGTGCAAAATTAACGGATACAGAGCTTCGCGAGGAAGTCGACACAATGATGATAGCGGTTAGAATTTAACTAACTATTTAAGGATTCCTCTGTATTACTCTTCAATTCAAATCACATTGCACGATACAAATTTCTTTAGGGCTACGATACCACTGCAACGGTGAACTGTTTCATTTTGACGATGCTTGCGATGTATCCTGAAGTGCAAGTAAGTGGAAAAAAGTGTATATAGATAGATAGATAATTAGTACATTACGATACAAGTGCGAAAAAACTTTTTCCGTTGATTGTTGCAATCACACGATTTCACGAGTTCACGCGTTCAGGAGTGAATATTGTGAGAAAATATATTTCTAACAAGTTGCAGAACACTATTTTGCCGAATCCCGAAATCGGTATCTTAACTTTTTTCGTCAATATTTTTTGACGTTTATCTCACTTCAAAATTAAACTCGTACCGAATTTTCAAAGACATTTTTATTCGGCGGTTTGTTGATAAAAATGTTTTCACATTAACGAAAAAAATAAAAATGTTTATTGTACAATTAACCGCGAAGCATCTTATCATAGAAGAACAATCTCGTAGGAAAAAGTGTACCAAGAGCTTTGCGACATCTACGGCGACGAAATAACATCGGACACATTGGTAAAACATGAAGATCTTAATCGCATGGAATATTTGGAGAGAGTAATCAAAGAAACTATGAGACTCTTTCCTTTAGCCCCTATACTCGCCCGTGAAGTCACCGAGGATCTTAAAATAGGTTTGAACATTATTCCTCATATACGAATGAATGTACTTGTGCATTGGCCATCTGACTAAAACGCTTGTCTCACAGGAGAATACACTTTGCCAAAAAACTGCACCGTCATTCCATCAGTTCTCAAGATTCACCGATGGGAAAAGTATTGGCCAGATCCTTTGAAATTCGATCCCGATCGGTTTTTACCGGAAAACGTTGCAAAGCGCCATTCCTACTGCTACGTGCCGTTCAGTGGTGGACCGAGGAATTGCATAGGTAGATCGATAATGACAATAAAAAATGTCGGAAGCCACACAAGGAGGAAAATAAAAATCAACATTTTTTTTTTACAGGAATGAAGTATGCGTTCATGTCTATGAAAACTCTTATCGCGACGGTTTTACGGCGTTACGTATTGTCGAAAGACAAGATCTTGGATATACAGGATATCAAAGTGGAATTGGGCATTGTGTTGAGACCCGTCGATAAACTGACGATGAAAATATCCGAGAGAAGAGCAGTTGTTGATAAATAATAACTGATAGAATAAAAATTATAATAGAGTAATAGGAATAAAATATAAATGATTTAATAATAACGTAAAATTAACGAATCACCTTTATTTTTCACATTTCTACATCGCTTGAACTTTTTTTTTTTTTTTTTTTTCTACTACGTCTACCGGCTGTTGAGAGAGGAAATTATTCGTGACACGGTCCCCCGATTTTCGCGCTTCGGACAATGAAACAGTTGTTTTCGAGTGATACTAGTCCATCGTATACTCTTCACATACAGTAGCGTATCTCCGGTACGTTTGTTCAGTGGACCGAGCAGAACGAGCAGACAACGAGTTGACCTCAATTAGTTCGGTGTATCCACAATACAACATGTGTTCCGATAGTCAGTGTGTCTACGGAATTTCGACACTTACTACGGTGTGCAGATTATATTACAACGTGCGGAACTTGATGCACAAAGGTCGGTTTCGTTCATGTCGGTTGTCGTATCCATTTGCAGCATTTTGTTGGGGATTTTATTCAAAAAAGGAAAGAATCTCAATCGAACGATGTGACAAGCAAGTAGTCTAAAGGGGCTTTCCGTGCTTATTAGTTACTTCAACAGTTGGGCAACGCAAAGCGGCGAATATTGATGACTCTTCAATATTTGATTTTTCCCGATTTCGCTAACATTCTGTGTGCAATACGGCTGCAAAATCGTCTATTATAACTTACGATCAGTGCACATGCGCAATTCCATTTCATTACTCCTATACTGACGAAAGTTAGCAGTTGGGGAAACTAAGAATTAGTTAAGAGAGGTATTAGTTAATTGATACAAAACATTTTTTCTCAACAATTAGTTTCCGCATTTAACTATTAGATCTTCTAAATGATGACTATAGTCCATAAATTGATGAAAAATGGATGCATTAGAACGATTCTTTTCGGTTTTTTTATTCCATTTACCGGCGTCTGCCGTTGACGGATAAAGTTATTCGCGACGCGGTTTCCCGAGTAATAAAACAATTGTGTACGAATGGTCCAACACAGCGGTGTCTATTCATATAGATGCGCATCTTCGGTAAATACATGTAGTATATGCAGTAAACGCACCGAATAGAACGAATATACAACGAGTTGGCGTCGTGTTGGCCGTACAACACGTGTTCCGATTGTCTGTGTGTCCACAACATTTTGACGCGTACTATATGTATAGTGTACAGATAATGTTACGACGCGCGAAGATCGTTGGGCGACGATAGTTTTGTTTTATAGTACGCAGTGCAGTTTGAAATGATGGAATAACGATTGTTTCTCACCCTCGGCGGTTCTCGACCATTGCCACAGGTGAATATCTACCGTCCTATCAATCTGACAACATATCTGAATGCCAATGTGCAATGATTTTAAAGGGGCTATCAACTCGCAACCACTTCGCGCGATAACGAACGAATGACTCACTTCGTAGCAATTTAACAGCTTTTTTCCGATGATATGCGTTCATGAGGTTTGGGGGCGAATTCAACTTTACACAATAAAGATGATACAAGGAATGTTTGTTCACACAATTGTACACGACGTTCGCAACATTTGCCACGTTAATTTTACAAGATAAAGTTGTTACTTTTCCAATCATTTTCGTTATTAATATTTGTTAAATTCACAAGATAAAGTTTGTGGACGTTTGTAAACAAAAAACGTTTGATAAAAGTTGAAATAATGTTTACTTTGTAAGATAATGTATCATATCGACCGTTGGTAACTATATAAAACTGCAATTAATGATTTTCAAACACCGTTTACTTTCGGGAGAAAAAATGGGATGTATCGTCGGATATATTAATGAAATCCGCGTCCAATGACATTTCACGGTTAAACGTCTCCGAATTTCGAAAACTATTAATTACAGGATTTTTACCGGCTGTACATGGTGAGTGCGAAGGAAAGCCTTAGATCACAACTAACATTGGGTTAAATCTAAATTTTATCATTTTAGTTTTAATTCCCTCCAATCGCCAATCACCTCTAACGACTGTCGTTAAACAATACATTTTTTTTCGCAATTAAACATTTATTATAGTGACTTTGCAAGTGTTTCTTTAAACCACTCGACGATTTTTCTTTTTTTTTTGTTTGCAAAAAAAAATATATTGCCATATTAGAAAATTACTTTTCCCAAGTTTGACGGGTATTGTTTCACTTTGGGCAACAAAATGTTATTAGGGTACTTACCCCGTTTCTTTTACGGTTTTAGACTGCGCCAACGAGTACCTCGCGTGCTCACTGAAACTCGTAAGCCGTAACTTAAACAGCCCTCTCAACGTACAGTATCCGTCAATAGACGCCAGATAACGTCACATAAAGGGTACGGCTGCATAGGCGTCGGTAAAGAAAGGAAATACATCTTTATTGCTTGGACGGAAATAATCTCGACGTTTGCTTTAATGTATTTCGTTCAACTCGCCACAAGAGGTCTCTGAATAAACTTTGCGTCTAATAAAAAATGTTAAAAAACGGAAAATTTACTGATCTAAAGCTTTTAGTCGAAGCTTTTCTCCTCAGTCCTCTTTTGTATCAACTTCTATTATTTTCATTTCAATTTTACTCGAACGGCGAAGTCAGTCAGTCACTCACTCACTTACCGTAACCCGTCTCTTATTCCGATCTGCTTTTCTGTCTCACCACTTCCATTCTTTTTCCATACCGAGAGGCATTAATTAAGGGGCGCATTCTCTTCAATCTTTCCTCCACGATAAAGTACCGGAGAGCTGTTATAACTTATTTTTTAGGGTTTCTTTTTTTTTTCGGGGGCGGGAAGAGGGGTTGGATCACCGTTTCCCATTCTGACTACTAATTCCCATTGGGACTCGGATTTCAACGATTCCAAGAAGGAAACTTCTTGGCTTTGTTCCTTAAGCGATTTGACCATTCTAGACGCGCAAAAAAATCGTTTCTCGATCGAAACTTGTTACAAGTCGACCATCTGCGGTATTCTTTGCTGCTGTTTAATCAATGCCAGCATTCTTTTTATAAAAAAGAAAAAATGTTATTTTTGTGAAAAGCTTTGACCGAATACAGCTTTAACCCTTTACAGATCTCCGAGAATACGATTTTCTACCTCGTATACAGCCAAACTACGAATCATGTCATGCCAGTTGTAGGTGTCAAGGTTGACATGTACATTTAATATTTAATATTTACCTTTCCATTTTTATTATTAAATATTAAATATTAAATACCACCAATATATTCACGCACTCCAACGTTGGAACGAAAAAAAAATCGGGCATGAAAAAATTTCGTTGAAGGTACGCAAGGGTGTGAATGTGGGCCACTCAGCTCGCATTTCAATGCGCCATACCTAAGCCACAGCACCCAACTGCCGAGCGAGACTTGTTGTATACCCGAGGGAAAGACCATAAATCGAATTTACGTGTGGGGAGAAACCATGAGAGCGCCTACCTGCTAAGAGCAACTCGCGATGTAAAAAAGGTCTGTCTGTGTACCACATTCGGTGTTCTGTTTTACGGTAAAAAAAAATTATATTGAAATTGTTATATCTACGAAAAGATTAAAATGATTTTACCGACTGGGAAAAATTGTTCGCCGCAGTAGGGTAATACGATTACACAGATTCCAAAGGCGGTCCACGCAGTGCACCGAACATTTTCTTTTGTTTGTAAAATAATTTAAAAAATGTATACCGACGACGGTGGATGCGCGGTTCGTTTTTAAAAATTATAATGTGATGTTATCATCAACTTTAGCCTATCAATTTCGCTTCAGTATTATATATACCTAAGACATCTGAAACATTGATTAGATTTTCAAAGACGAAGGCAACCGATGCATATTCGGTAGCATTCCCGCGGCACTCGTTCAATGCTCTTTTTTTTTTAACTCTTCTTTTACGTGAGCTTCGCAGTCCTGGTTACTCTTGACCCGATGGAGTCGCGTATCATCGAGAACGGCTCGGGTTTTATCGATCTGAGAAATTAGCATCGACGACGATGAAGCTTCAAGCTGCTTTACGTTTTTTTTTTTTTTTTTTTTTTTTTTTTTTTTTTTTTTTGAGAACGGGGTCGGTAGGGGGCGCAGATAGGATACAGTCCAGAGAGCGGATGGAATCGACGATAAAGGATTAGGTAGCGAACGATATGGTAAGTTCAGCTGTTTTTGCATAACTGAATTGCAATACTAAAAATAAACGTAATACTTTCGAAGTTAATTTTTTTTTTTTTTTTAATCAATTATTAAAATCAAAATTATATCGCACGAATTCGTGAGAAATATTTATTTTACAGAGAAAAATGATTTTTAGTGGATAAAGAATTTTTATCATTTCGTAACACAGTTCTCTGGCGTCAATTGAATTTTTTAATATTTCACACGTGAATTTTCAATCGCTATGAATTAAATCGTATTTTGTTATTTTATTTGAAATGCAGGACACAGGAGTAGCGAAAAAAGAAATAATAAAAAAAAAGCAAAGAGCTATAACGGCTGCTCATCGAGTATGTAGGAGGAGTTATAAACACGAGCGTGGAATATCTCATTTCATACATGCCAGCAGCGTACACTTTATTTTAAACTGGCGCTTCTCTGGCTCGCGTTTCACCGCCCCGAACCTCTTCACTTCTCGCGGCTTATTCACCTGGCGTTTCACTCCTGCTTTTCCCTTCGCCGGTTTTACCACCCCCTCCCTCCCTCCCTCCCTCTCGCAGCTATTCTCCTCCGCCCCACACGATGCCGTCTATATCCCGAGTGGATGAAAAATAGGTGCGCGTGCCACGCAAGAACGTCGTGGGAATCCACCAATCCGCCGACTCGACTCACTCGAGCGGCATACCATTCGCCTATCACCCCACTCTGAATTATTTTGCTTAAGAGGTTCTCCGAGCTTTTCAAGCATTTCTATTATTTTCGGTATTCGTGACTTCCCGCGATAAAAAATACGAACAAATCGTGATGTACGAACGAAGTGAGTACCTTATCCTGGACTCGTTCTATTATTTTCAATATTCGTCACTTTTGACAAGAGCAATGATAGATTACGGTACAAAAACGAAGTGCGTATTCGTCTGATTCTAATATGATTTTACTACTTTGTATTTTTTTTTTTTGTTTTTCAACTCAATAGATAAAAAAAAAATGGAAAGTTAAGTTCAAAAAATAAATTGAATTACTTCGAAAGAAAATTTAATAATTTTTTTTTTTATTACAAGAATATAAGAATGATAATTATTAGTTAATATGAATTAAGTAATAATATTCTTATTGTTATTATTATTGTTAATGTTTATCGTCATTTCATATTTTGCGTCCTATTAATTTCTTATTCATAAATAATTTATGTGACTGTTATTGTGTTCCTATTACGCGATTTCATTTACGTAATATTCATCACATATTTATTAGTCAATATTTCTTCATTACTTACATTGTTTGGTTCAATAGATGTATTTAACGTCATTATGCGAATCTCGCTTCGTAAAAATTCGCCTTTTTGCGGCATAAATACGTCTTTTTTACCCTCTCTTACTAAACCCTCGTATTCTATTCTCGTTCGGAAAAATTGTTTCCGGCAACAATTTTCATTAACATAATAATATGATAAATGTATCCCGGACTTGTTTCCCCCCACCCAATGAGGTCGTGTCCATTCGTTCGTGAATTTTCCTCCAATCGTGCGTGCAATTCTGTTTTTTCCGTTATTACGCCGCGGGAAAAATACCAGAGGGTGTGTACCCGTGTGACTCCAGCCGTATCGGACTCCGCCGACACCTTTTCCACCCTTATCGGCTATATGCCGTACCTCAATTTTTTTTTCTTTTTATTTTCTACCCTTCGTCCTCTATTTCTACTCTACCCTTGAATTTCGCGTGAATCGAATTCATCCCTCATCAATGCCTCTGATAATTTCCTCACGGAACTGAAGAAGCAGATATAGCGGGAAAAAAAAATATTATTCGAATTTTCATTTATACAACGAGACGAGAAAAGAAGAATTCAAGAAAGAAGAGATTTACGCAAATGATTCAGTGGACTTGAATACATCAATAATACGAGGTGAGAAGTTTCCGACATGAAATTTCGGAACAAAAAAAGAGAAATTCCTTCATCTTACCTTAAATAACAAAAAAAATGTTCGTCCTTTGCTCGAATTTTGTAAATGCGCACTTTATTTAGTATAATGAACTTTGCATTGAAAATATTTCGAGGACTGTTAATCAACAATTCGATTCGTACATTATTTTTATTGTTTTAAAATTTGTTTATATAAATAAAATAAGTTGATAGACGAGGCAAAGAAAATGCCTACAAAATCTTTAGTCTGATGAAAAATTTGTATACGCGCTTTTAATTTTCTCTGAAAGATTATTGCCATTCTATGGATTACAGAAATGCAAGAATTTTTCATTTAATGATTAATTTCCTAATTAATAATAATGATAAATTAAAAAATTGTTACAAAAATCTTCTGATGCCTCAATACCACTTGCATCACATTTTCCAGGAGGAACCTCTGTCAAAGTTGTTTTTTTAATCTTTTCGAATTCGATATCCGATCACCGCCCACGTCATAACAGATTTTTTTTTTTCACGCTAATCGGAAAAACATCGACGCCATTCGTAAGAAAAATAACGATACGAAGAAGCTTCCCACTCGACCTGTCGATCTCGCGTTCCATCGCCGTTAGATTCTCTTCTTCACTCCACTCTAACAACATAATTTTACGAAAAGAGACGACAAGAATGCCGCTGCGAGACACACGACAACGTCTCGCGCGAAGAATAACGAACGTACGTTGGAGCAACAGAAGCCTACGGTGGTTTGGGAAGCTTGTTGTATAGCGGTATGTACAAGAGCAGTAGGTATAGTTGTAGTAGTCGCGGCAGTAGGTGGCAGACGTGAACACAGCGGGTCGAGGGTTTAGCCAAAGTGCCGGAAGTGTCGAAGGAAAAACATCGTCGACGATGTCCTGCCCTCAAGTTTCATGTATGCCATAGTATAATACATGATACATAAACCGGACGGAGAACGAACGTATAACTTAACTATATTATATATATGTATATAGTTGGTATTGAGAATGATGTGCGCAAACAATTCGGAAAATGATCGATTTCTTCCTCTTACGATCATTGATGTTTATTATTACAACATTTAACGGATTAAATGTTGAAAATTTTAGGCAATTGAATCGGCAGCTTTGCACATGAGGTGCGTCGGGATCAACACTGTTATTGGATATTCTTAAGGGATCATTCTACCGTGACGGGCCAAAAAATAGCTGATTCTCACGATTTTTTTTTTTTTTTAATGGACAATATACGCTAATTAATCGGATTGTTTATGTCAGATAAAAGCACTCATGGCGAATAGAAAAATATTTAAAACGTTTATTTTTCTTTTTCCTTTTTTCGATCAAAATTGAGAAAATGGCGGCTATTTGAAAAAAAAAAGTAGCGAATTTAGCTTTTTTTTTTTTCGAAAATTTTTCGTAAAAAAAAGCTTAATTCACTACTTTTTTTTTCGATAGTTTTTAGTAAAAAAAAAACATTTTACCGCAATATGTCCGTCACACGAGACTAATTCTTGGGTGATTTTCAAACAATTCTTTGCCAAACGTTTCCCGGGGGTCGGTAAGACTTTTTCTTACGATGTAAAATTTTTTAAATATTTTTCACGATAACCAAGTGTTCAGTAACATGTCTTTTCGCGGAGTTTTAAACAAACTTTAAAGGTGTTTCGGGTTCTCACAAGGATACAATCCCTTTAAAAGGCTTTAAATCCGAAGGTCAGCTGAACTAACATCGCGGAGGAAACATAGCTGCTTTAGGTATTTTTTTATCCATTATTTAGTTCTCTATCTCTGTATATTATAAAAGTTTTAGTCATTTCATTTAACAAATTAAAAGTAATTGAGCTTCCAGTGAATATTTTTTTTTCCTCATGCGCCTTGCTTTACGTTCAAACTTGTAATCTTTTGGCGCTTTTTTTCGAGGTATTCTCCATCGTACGTTTATTTGTGAGTTCCTGCGGCGCATACCTTCGAAATTCGATTTGCGTGTATCAAACAAAGGGGCCGAGAGGTATGTTGCCGATGGGTAAAATAACAGAAAACAAAATTGACGTTGTAGCACCGATGCACCGGTGCATTTCCGATACCGATGCTTTTTTCTCAACGTCGTTATGGTTGTGTTTATCGTTATCTTCACATGTTTTCAATAATATCGCGACATTTTTTTTTTTTTTGCCGAAACAAAGATTTCAACGAAAAACAACAACGACAAAAAGGAAACAAAAAATGGCACTTCTCCAACAATCTTTAAAATATACGGAGGGCGATGTTTTTATAGAATCAAAACAATATTATCAACAAACAATCGCAGGAGATTGATGACGCGACTATTTGTCATCTACAAAAAACACATTTTTTCGCCTGAAATTGCCGATAAAAAAAGTTGCACTTAGAAAATACAACAGCGTCGAGAGCTTTCAGTTAGGCGACGAAAATCCCAGTCAAAGCTGATAAACACTACGAAAAAAAGAAACGGAAAATATTCGCGAGAATAAAATAAATGAAAAGTATCTATTCTGAGTAGTTATCGCCACTTCAGCAGTTCCTTTAACTCGTAACAAACTGTTATCATCCCTTATTCATAGCTTTGAAAAGGACCTCGGGCTCTCGCGCAGCAACACAATGAAAACTTTCGCGGAATACTCGGACTTGTTTTTTTCAATTTATTTTTTTTTACTGCAAAAACATAAAATGAATTGTTACCCAAGGGATCGAAGGGAGCAGAAAAACAATGTCTTTCATTTTATTTCATTTGTAAATAAAATGAGTGTATTGGAAATCCTGTAAGTTTCATTATTCGTAAAGGTATTCTGATAACACAAAAACACGATAAGAAAACAGACTTTGGACATAACCTCCTTACAACGCCTTACTAAGCTTCCTTACTACTTACTATGGTAATCAATTTCCGAATTCTCATACAGAAAGCTTCGCGAAGGGTGAAAAATAACGAGGAAGCAATATACAAGGACCCACTTTGCAATTTTGTTTATATATTACGTATTTGTCTATAAAAAATCAGCCGACTGTCCCGAAATTTGGAAGTGTTAGAATGCAAACAAACATTTCCCAAAAAAGTTCTTTATTCGATTAATTCCGAATTTTTCGATGGAATCCGAACCTAATCAATGCCAAACATCATTTAATATCATTTCCTATCGATATTCTATAAATCTAGACACACATACATAAATTTTTCTTCAAACTACTTTTTCTCGATGTTTTAGACAATTTTGAGTCTTCCGTTACGAAAATCGCGAAATTTTTTTTTTTAACGAAAAGCTTCTTTTACGCGAAACTAAAAAAATGATTTTTCACTCATCAAGATGTCAATACTAATCGATGATTTCAATTGGAACATAAAGACGCTAACGTTACTACGAGGTTAGGATTACCTTTTTCTGATTCTTCATTACGTTACGTCTTTGCTATTATGATCGATCCAAACAAGGTATCTTGTTTTTTGGTCGGTGAATTAAAACTGTTGAATTTACTCACTCGATTGGCATTTCATTTACGAATGCACGCAGTCCAAGAATCACCCACTGGATCATTCTATCTTAAGAAGATACGCGGACGGTAACACAGCTGGTGGCACTGCGCGGCGCCGAGCCGCGCAGTGTTGATGGCTCATTCGGAGTCATCAGGCACGCAAATCGCCGCGATTTTCGGCTTCTCGTATAACGCATTGAAGCTTTACTCCTCGTCTATCCATCGCCGTATTTCGTTTCAACATAAATTTTCCCCTCGGCTATACGAACACACAACGAGTAGTGTAAACTGATATAGTCGGACGCACGCGCGTCTGCACGCCGGCGTCTCGACGCTCTCACCTCGGGACTCAGTCGTGTGCGCTTCCCCACTGAATTCTGAACCTCATTCGACGCCCGCACGCGATACCGACGCGACGTATACGCGGGCTCGCAACTGGTGTTATTACCCCGAAACAACTCGATACGCGTGGAAAAGTTCACTTCTCTTTTTTTTTTCTTTCATCATTCGTACTTTCGGTATTCAATGACAATCGAATGAGAAAAATAACAACGATGTATCCGAATACACAAAATTAGTCATCAAATTTTTTTTTTTTAATTCGATTTTTTTTTTTTTTTATTGCCTTACTTTATTTTATATGAAACATAAGTGATCGAATCAGTGAAACGGAAAAGTTATTAATACTTCAAGACAGCAATAATTACAGCTGACGATAATTGATAGACGATAAAAAAATCAGTGGAGAAAAATAAATTTTATTTTTGTTTTCCAAGTTCTCGTCGACGTCGAGTATGAAAAATGTGGATTTCCGCTGGATTTGTACAAAAGCCCGCATACATAGAATTTTTGTAGAAAAATTAATATTTTTTAATGGTATCAAATTTTCGATCGTGAAAGTAAGGAAAGTTGAGAATCGATGAAAAACAAAACAAAACATTTTAACACATCTCTGCAGAAAAAAACTTAGCAAACTTAAAAAAAATAATTATTTGTTCAAAGGGATTAAATATTGAAGGTTAAGCATTACGAAGGTGTAATATCGATGACGAAAATCGTAAAAATTATGACGCTCTCGATCCTCATTATTTCCTGATCTTCTATATCTCAAACAAAAACCAGAAAATTTTCGAAAAAAAAAAAAAAAAAAAAACAACGACAAAAAAATGTCAATTCTCATCGGATAATAATAATGAAGAAAGTGGGTATCCGATGACAAAAACATTTTAAAAAGTGTCTCGTGATGAATTTTCACCGCTCGCTGATCGTTCACACTGATTATCGCATCGTTCGCAATATCGACTAAACTTCGAAACGAGAAAAAAAATCTGATTTTTCCGAAACATCTATAAACTTTGTATGATAATAACCGCGAAAGTGAACCCCTAATAACAAAAAACCTAAAAAAAGTGTCATTATACTTCTATAGTTTCCCGCATCCGAGATATAAAAAAAAAACAGATGTGAATCATGCGACGATAAACATTAAATCATAAATTCGACTGAAAAATCCGCAACAATGAGTTTCCTTTTCGAACTTCACCACCCCGCGATTTTCCGTAACTCAGTAAAACAACAATAAAAAAGAAAAAAAAATCATCTTTAATCAAAGATGAGTAACTTAACGATTCTCAACGATACTTCCGCGGTCGTCGTTGATTACGAGGACGCGTGGAAATGCGGTCCGGGTTTGGATTCATTTCACAAGGAATACGCGAAGATTCACGGTTGGGCAAGTTTGCTTGTCTGTATGTTCGGTTCGATAGCGAACAGTTTGAACATCGTTGTTCTGTCACGTCGGGAAATGTCGTCGCCGACAAACGCCATACTTACGGGTCTAGCGGTTGCCGATTTGTTGGTTATGTTGGAATACATACCATACGCGAGTCACATGTATCTCTATCATCGTCCGAGACGCGACACATACACATACGGTTGGGCGGTGTTTGTTCTATTTCACTCAATATTCACTCAGGTGTGTCACACAATATCCATATGGTTGACGGTCACGTTGGCCATATGGCGCTACATAGCGGTAGCGCATCCGCAGCGCAATCGCGAATGGTGCAGTTTCCGCCGTACCGTACTCGCTATAACCGGAGCGTACGTTATATGCCCGTTGATATGTTTGCCGGTTTATTTCACGACGGCGTTAACGTCAAAGATTCAAATTCTCGATAGCGACGGGCGTAGTGTCAACATGACGATCTACAACGCGACGATGTACAACGAATCGTCGTCTTCGTACGGCGCGACGAATTATTATAATTCGACACTATGGTTCGTTAGTCTGAGCGAAACGATGAAATCGAACAATTTGCTTAATCTCATGAATTTCTCGATGTATAGTGTCGTTATAAAGCTCATACCGTGCTTCGCCCTTACGATACTCAGTCTGAGACTTATTCTCGCACTGATGGAAGCGAAAAAACGACGAAAAATGTTAACGAGCGCAACACTCGTGCGTACCGATGAAAAATCCGTCGATAGTAATCACACGTTCGATAACAATAGCACCGCGAAAAAGTGCGTGAAGAAAAAATCCGCGAGAGTAATGGACAAGGAGAGACAGACTGATAGAACAACGAGAATGCTACTTGCGGTACTACTGCTTTTCCTGATCACGGAGTTTCCTCAGGGAGTTCTCGGATTACTGAGCGTCATACTGGGCGCTGGATTCTTTGGGACATGCTACATTAAATTAGGTAACATTACATATATATGTATATACTGAATAATATATTTACTGAAATTACCTTAAAGTTACCTTAAGACAAACAAACAAAAAACTGACGATTTTTTTCAAGAAGTTGAGGGGTTTTCGACGTCGAAACCTGCGAGAATAATTTTTAAGGATACATTGAAAATACGGGTTAAATTCAGATCGCCTTTATCGTGTAACCTTAAAGATACCAACAGTGCAATAAGATCAAAATAACTAAAATACGTCTGGTTTGATTTTTTAAGTCTCCAACTCCATTTTTAAGCATTTTTCGACTGATATCTTAATGAAGATGTTGTCTAAAACTTCCTAAAAAACAACTCCTAAGACGAACCATTTCAGAGTTATTTAAGATATCAAATTTTGTTTGCTTTGTGAAAAGTTTCAGTTGCTTATGATAGACGTGATGTCTAATTATTATTTTTGAGGGGTTGGCGCGAGGATTTTCAAGTCCGCAAAATTGCGAAGTCAAGAAAATTGACTCTCTGCAGAATTTCTTAACGCATTAGGATCTTTAATTTGTTAAAATGCAACACACGCTATGTTAAACCTTCGATTAGTTTTGGTTCCGCGATGCCCCTTGTTTCGACTCACCACGGTCTCTCGTATATATAGCTTCATTTACCCAAATGAATCATCAAATTGGCATAAACGATCAAATAGCATCGATATTAAGATGATAGTGTCGTAAATATTACGAAAAACAGATAGGGGGAAGGGAGGTATCATGCGGAAAAAAGTACGATTCAGAACAGCATAACTAAGATCAATGATCGGAGTTTTACCCATTCTGGCAAAGGTCTATAATAATCAGCCGTAGAACATTCTATGATTACTGCCAAAACGGACGAAACTTCTTCGAATTATCGAACATTCATGAAATCTCCTCGAATCAAATATGTCCTTCACAATTTTTTTCCCTTACGCACGTTATTAGCGGAGCGGGATTCAGCAATTTCAGGTCAAAAAGCGTGTTTTTTTTTTTTTTTTTTTTTTCGTTTCGGTAAAAAAATGTTATAAAAAAATTCCGTTGCCTGAACATCACAATGTGTGAAAGGAGTTTTATTTTTTATTTTTTTTTATGAAAAAAAAATACAATATTCAATATTTGAACCTCCGATTTTTTTTCATCGTCAGAACCCTATAAACAACAAATAATCGCTTGTGGAAGTTATTATTTCGTGAGAAAGCAGTTAAACTCTTTGAGACTCTATAGAGAAATGAAATAATACTCTTTTTTGTAACCCGTTTTATTACCAGTATTATTACGATACCAATTACGTTTTTATGCGTTTTCCAGTGATAAGATCTTTTTTCGACAACTGATGGTATGTGCATACTGAAGCGTATGATTAACGATGTCTGACTGAACTCCAGTAGCTCCACTTAGCACGTACTCAACAAAATATTATTCGCTGTTATATCCTTCCATGTTGCCTCGTGAAAATCTCATCAAAATCTCGTTAAAACGGTGCCCTACCGCGTTTTATTATCAACACGAGTTTCCGGATATATTATGTACAGGACATTCCATCGCTACTCCAGTATTTATCTCATAATCTTGCCGTTTTACGCTCTATCTTATTTTTTTTTTAATCTGTACAATAATGAAATTGAGAACCGATAGGCTGACTGAACTTTATTTTTAGGATTTTTAGGAATTTTAGAATTTTTAGGAATTTTTAGGATTTTTAGGAATTATAAAATTGAACTTTTATTCATATTCGCATCTGTTGCCGTCAATCGCCCCGCATTTTTCCACTCTATCAAATTTTGTTTAACAATTCTTGCAAAAAGTTCCGACTGATGTGGTGATATTTCGTCACTCGTTTCTTATCGCGTCAATTGCAAAAAAAGTAATTTAATTCATGCAGAGTCTAGAAGACATTTTTTAAAGATTCAGCGAGCATACAGTTCAAGGCTGAGGGTTCTTTCCTGCAGTCCATGTGCTTTGGGGAAAACTCCACAATCCCCGTCAAAATCTCGAGGGTCGTGAACGCCGCGCTACAACAAGTCCGCGAAAGTAACTCTCATTTCTTCTCTTTTATTTCTTTCTCGGTTTTCTCATTTTCTACCGGACTTTTTCCGTCTCTGTTCCTTGAACCTCTCGGTCAGACAATAATCTGCGAGATAATCTGTATATGTGTTCCTTCCGGCGTGAAAGTTCGATGCTTGCTTTCTTCAAACTTCTTTCTTATTTTTTTTTTTTTTTTTTTTTCTTTACTCCTCTATACGGTTACTTCGCACAAGGGACTCGAATTTCCTGGAAAGCAAAGTCTCCGAAACGCTAGTAGAAAAGCCACTGGTCACGATCTACTTCTTCGGCCACAGAAGTCAGACTCTCCGACAAGTTTTCCGTTATCACCTTCTCTATACACTTTATCCGGGAATCTCACATGCAAAAGTACATTTTATATTAAATGAAATGAATGCATATAATAAATCTAATTGCTTTTAAAACCATTTTAGAGTTCGCAATAACCCAATAAAGACGATGTAAGTGTTTGTCAGTGCGATTTTTGTTATTTGCAACAACTATTACACGTGCATTGTGTTGCCTGTATAGTTACAACGATTGCAACTTGACTTCGATTCTAAAGAGCGAAATAAAGTAATTTTAAAAATTCATCGGAACTTAGATCTAAACATCAAGCTTAAGGTAGTTATGTCGCTTCGCGTTCATTTCGCAGAATTTCGAGAAAAATGAGAGAAAATTGCGAATACTTGTCGATGGTATAAAAATCTGAAAAAATTCATGCATATTAAAGGTATTGAAAATATTAATTTTCCATAATAATAATTCCAAAATGTTATTAACAAATTGATAAAAAAATTAATTGGTCAACAAATTTCTGGGGAACCCAACTTTTTTTTGATGAACATGATTCGTTCATTTTTCCGAATACGTATGAATTTTTTCAGATTTTTCAATGTACTTTGATTTTTTTTCTTTTTATGGAAAAAATGTGTTAAAAAACACAACACAATGTCTCAATGTTAACTATGCGCGGAGCTAACGATGCATTTAAAAGTTTATCTAAAATTACAACTCCATTAAGTTCTGCAGAATCATCTCAATTTCCATCCAAAGATTCACGTTAAATTGAATTTCGGTTGAATCTCCTTCACTAAACGATAATCGTTGACGAACGCAACACGATCGCATATGATTTGACACCTTTTGATGTCATCGATAATTCAGTGAATTTAGAAATAAAATCTATGATCCGATATTAAGAATAATGTTTCACTGGCCGATTGCTATGAAGAACTAAAAACGTCGTGCAGTATTCGAAACTTTGATTTTCGGTTTTTTCAACTAAATATTTTACCTCGTTGCCGCCAGTGCGGACCCGAATTTTTTCTATAGGAATGACATTATGTCGTTTCAATGGACGATAATGGCTCTTCTAATGGAACTCTTCCTCAGCGACATTCAGCGCCAAAAGCATAGTCGAAGGTGAACGGAGACCGAGTAGACGGTAATTCTTCGTGATACTTATCGCAACAGTCACGCTATATCGTTTGCTAGAAACGCCGGCTACCGCGAGACCATTCATCAAACTTACTTCCTTCCAATGGCAAATGCATTTAAGTGATTTGTTATTTATGACCATTGGCCATCATTATCAGTCGTTGCGACTGTAGTCTCTGTGTAGACGGAAAATATTATTTTTCATCAATTTTCTTGAGCCCTCAATGGCTTTTTTGATAACTAATATGTTGCCATTGTTTGCCATTTATTGTAGAACTTGTAGTTTAGCTTTTAAAGGGTTATAGCCGATAGGCTAATATCGCTTTAGTGCAGATGGAGACTCCAAAATTAGTGCCTTTGAGATGCATTCACATTAGGTGCCATTTTTTTCGATAACGAAATACTAATTTTCGAAAACTTGTCAATAGCTATCGTCTAACTATTCTTTGTCATAATGCGAATGGACAAACAATAGAATTCACGTACGCTCCTTGGATCAAAGATAACTTCAAGCGCTAAGTAAAACCTGAGTTCAGGTTTACCAACCAATCCAATCGAAATCGGATCCAATTTCAGTTTAATCCCGAAGATTACCTTCGAACTTAATCCGGACGCTATCCCGATACCACTAAACAAATTCATATCGAGGCACGAGGTTGTAACTTTGCAATTCAAGAATGTCAAGTAGCTCCGGTATCCTTTGGATGTATTCGCCGCGTATCCGCGAAAATCTTCCGCGTTAAAATTCAGAATTTATGGGGCCAAGTATACGACAACCGGACGTGTGAGGATTTCCCACTGTGCTTACATGCTTTTCGAGTCTCTGAAAGGATTCTCGTAAACAAGCGCAACGCTGTACTGTATATTAGTCTGCGCAGTGCATAGCTGTGTATCGTAACCGGATATGCGACGGTGGCAACGTTGAGCCAACAGCGTTTCTGTTGTATATCGACCGTTCATATATATATATACGTTTTATTTCTATCAGGAGAATACTAGTATCTTGATTCACGAGATATTCGCCGTACTTGCGAACTTAAAGCATCATAAAGGAAGTACGCATCGCCGTAACCCGTGTCTCGAGGGCAAACGATCGAGACTCTTACACTGAAGTTATCAAGATATAACGTAGTAAACTGAATAATTAAAGATTTTCGCACCACTAACTCTGCCGGTTTTCACATCATTTCATGCCTACATTAACATCACTAAGAAGCGCATAAAAACGAGAAGCAACGTCGGGAAAAATCGGGGTAATGGGATTTGTTGCTTAATGAGGCTTATCTATGTTATGAACGATGAAAAAAAAAAATATTCCGGAATCCATTTTTTTTTAACCCCTTTAAAAATAACTCTTATCCATTCCATTATAATATATGGAATTTCTCGGGACAAAATTAGAAAATGATGTCGGTGCTATATATGGTTAACGAGTGCAGCGAATTGCCAAAAGTAGGCATTTTATGATTTTCATTTAACTTTCTTCCCCAACCGGCGCGATGGACGAAATTATAGAAGACGATAGTTGCCTTTGCAAATACTTATTCTCCACAAAAGTTTTCGGAGTCAATCAGAATCATGCGTCGTATTAACTCTTTGTCTACGAAAATTCATCTACGAGTCGTTTGACTCCAATGTAACTACGAAGGATTAACGAGACAGGTACACCTAACCTAACCACAGTAATGCGCGTAGTTTTTATATGAAAAGTACAGGTCTACGATGTACAGAGTACAATGAAAATAGCGAAAGAAAAAATTAATTCACGAAAGAGTCTCGTATAGCTAACGTTGATGAATGCATAATTAAACCGCAATTATTCTCCTGTTGCACGAGGCATGACAAGAAGAAGAAACATTCCCCCGTACATTCCTGTAAACTCATGAATGGAATGTTCATTTCATGAGGATTGCTCTGTATAGACATGTAACTGTTTTTAAAGACCATTCGGCGTCAAGAGGCTGTCGTGTCTCTTGATATTCGTTGTTAAGCAACAGAAGAGCTAATAGAATGCTTAAATTTTGTTCATTAACACATACGCAGCATAAATAAAAGTACAAATATTGCTAAGTAAAGAAACTGCTCTTATAGTTGAACAAATCCAAAGGTATCCTTTTAGGGGTATTGTTCGAAACGAAAAATGAAAATTTCACTTCTAAAGGAAATGTATATATGATTTTCTATATAATGAAAAGATCTTACAGTCAAAGCCGCCCCTGCCGTGTCGAAGAATCGAGAAGGCGAAGCAGAGAGGCTAATTTGCTAAGTTCTTTCGGGGCGATGCTCGATAGAGGGGAAGAGAAAAGAGGGGAAGAAAGGTGATTAATAATATTCATATCAATAATAGAGAATGTTAATATTAGTTTCACAGACTTATAAAAGGGAGGGGGGGGGGGTGGAGGGAATGTTCACCGCGATAGCGGTGGGACTTTTTCGTAATGAAGACAAATGCAAGGCGAACGCGTATAACACGCGAACTCGGCAAATCTCTAGTTTACATAAATATTTTATATATTATATATTTCATTTATAATTGCTACGACTACTATTCCATTTATATTTCTTTTTATTTATTTATTTTTTCAATGCATTATCCGTAAAGGAAAAATGTTTAATTTTGTTCATTCATCGCGAAATTTGACAAGAATTGTATTCATTCTACATATATACATTGCCACGTTTTCGATGTACTATTTTATTCAAATACTTCGGGAATACTAACGGAAAAGTGAATTACTCGAGAAAGGACTGAATTAATTGAAATATGTACGCTTCTACGTGAAGGAAATTAATTAACTAAATTGAACGAAGAAATTTGGATAAAATAATGAAAGAAATAATAGAAGGATAGAGAGGTCGCCTAATTAATTGAGAAAAAAAAAGGGAGGAAATTATAGGACGTACTATCTGCGTGGAACCCCAAGGCAACGACAATAAAATAAAAAAAAGGGAACGGCAAGCAGGATCGTCTTGTTGCTCATTTTATTTTAGATCTGCATGCTTGCTGTCGGTGTTGCAGTAGAGAATAATAAAATTATTTATCGAAAGAGGATTGAGCGAAAAATGGGGTAATACGGGTCACTTAAAGGAAATTTTTTATATTAATTTAAAAAATAAACGTCTCTTATGTGGTCAAGCGAAAGAGTTCACACATGTGAAGGGACCCTTAAAATATATACTAATAAATAATTAAAGCTCTCTGGATAAAATTCTGAAACTGTTATCACTTTTCTTTTTTCCTATGAAACAAATGTAGCGATAAATACGATTACGTTCATTCTGTCGCGATAATTAGTCGCAACCTATTTACAAATTCTTGGTGCAACAAAAATATATTATTCACGCGGCCATTATGAACATTTTAATTAATCACAACCATAGACATCAATATTTCATGCCAATTCCACGTTAATCTGAAGCAAATACATTTAACGTAAATTCCGTTTCGTTTATAGTGAAAGACAACCAGTTGATTAATTTCAATAACAACAGCTTGAATCCGACAAATATTTTAAAGAAACTCCTTTAGAGAGTGTCGAGTCAACTAAATAATGACGATGATCGCTGAAGTATGATTTTCTATTCAGACGACGCAAAAATCTAAAAAAATGCTATTTTTGCAGATTTTTGTGTCGGCTGAAGAAAAACTAATATTTTGGCGAACATTGCCATAATTTAGCTGACTCGAACTCCTTAAGTTTTTCATTCTCCTTAACCCGACGATGCCAAAGAGCACAACCTTTACGAAAACGATAATTAACAACATCTTGACTTCTATCAACATCGAAATCGATGTCGAAACAAAAAATGACAAATTAAGTAGTAATTATTAAAAAATGAGTTATTGGATGAAAATTATTCCGAAATTGCTAATGATTTGAACATTTTTTCTGCCAAATACAACTCCGAATCAAGATTTCAATTATTAGTTGCAACCTTAACAGGAAGTTAAAACAGATCCCGTTTTGATATGATTCGTGAATCTTTTGTAACAAAAGTGATCCCCATTACCCCGGCGAACGCGGGTCAAATGGTCTCCTAAAACATGCATAATAGGAAAACGGGGAACGATGTAGAATATTGGAATTTTGATAGTTTTGACCTCTGACCCCTTTAAGTAAATGGCACTGTTGGTTGACATATCGATCCGATGTTTATTCCGAAACTACCCTGACGACTTAAACTTACAGCGAGATGCAGTCGTTTCGCGTTATTGCGAACCGGACGGCGAGCATTGAAAGTAGAAATGTGCGCATATGACCCAAGTTACTTCCCATATAAATTGCAGACGAAACGCATAGTCGTAATGGATGAAATTGCACTAAATCTCATTCAACGCTGGATATGCATATATCACATGTATGTATACAGTAGAACCCCGATTAACCGGGGTGCTCGGAACCAAAGAACCCCTGGATAGTCGATAATCCGATCTCATTGGCAAAATGGCTTATAACTATATTTTCATTAGTTACAATTAAGATTTGGTACACATTTTGATCAATTGATGTAGATACCGTGTAAACTCGTTTGTAAAGCCTTTCCTTTAATTTTAATGTTGCATGAATTTATCGATTTTTTTCAAGTAATCAGTGACTTTGGTTTGTTTTTTTATTTCCGTCGCGCGGAAAAAAACTCATAAGACGCACGGCTAATCCGGTCCCCGGTTAATCATACCGCGGTTAATCGAGGTTCTACTGTTCATATATACACGGAACCTGCTTCGAAATAGAAGGATATGTCACGCATTGTTTCATATGCTAAATGAACCCGGTTACACCTTTTAATTCGAAGCTACGCATCCATACTGCACAAGTTCATATGGACAGTTACATGTGAACGATCGAGGATAACGTCAATTTGTTTTTCATCGAGGATCGCCAACAGATCCAATGATACCACTCCAATGCGCACACTGATTCCCCACACTCGTTGGAATCCCTTGCATCCCTATCGGAATACATAACATACCCGGAACGTTCGTTAACCCATTTTCAACGAGCGGTTTGCGTCGGGACAACTCTATTAACCTTATTTTTTAGTATCGTCGCCATGAGACCCGGCAACGGTGCTTTTAAAAATTTAACGAATTGCGCGTAATCGTTTCTTTATTCGCGGAATTAATTTTAAGATTTATTGGATGCGATGTATTTTCTGTATGAATGTTGGCATTTTGATATTTAATTTTTAAAAGATATCGCCAATTTGACATTTTGAGTCGGAAAATATCTATCGAAATTTGACAAGACTTTTGGGGGAGCAATTTTCCGTAAACGTTTCGTTGTGAGGTCATGTGAGGTCGTGAGGTTTCGTTTTGAGGTCAAAACGAGTTTTTCATCTGCATTCATTTTTTTAATCGTAACACATCGATATCAATTAACGTCAATTATTATACCCTAATCAAAGTTATTTTTCCGAAATCCTATATTAGTATATAGTTGATAAACTTAGTTAGAAAGTTTTATCATCGATTTCAACGTTTCACGTTTAAACATCGCGGCGTATCAATTTGATGAAAAACGAACAGACTGAACCTATCGTATTGGCAGAGTCAATACCATTAACCAATAGTAAACTATGCTATATTGTTCCCAAAAGCATTCATCAATTACCACAAGCTATACAGAGGGTTTACGTGTGTGTGTGTGTGTGTGTGTGTGTGTATGCGATAAATGTAACTGGAGTCTGTGTTCCTTCGTAGCCCGGGGGTCAGTAATTAACCACTAATGAATTCGCGGCTATGATTTTCGTTAAGTCACTGAATGACAAGCGTAACCTTTTCGACTACGGAAACCCTAATGATAATAACAATGTTGGTCATTCGATATATATACCTATACATCGAAAATTGGTACAATCGATTTTTTTTTTCATCTTTTAATAACTTCTTCGGTTTGTCGTTTTTTTCGTAATACGTATTAATATTTTTTCATGTGTTAATGATTAAAAGTTAAAGGTAATGCATTTAAAATTCTTGAAGATAAAATTACGATTGATTCTTTGAATGTTTTTGAATATATATATGTATATTTTAGTTTTACATAAATGTATCAGGAAGCGTGGCGACAGAAATTGTGAGTTGACGACAAGTCGCAAAGGAAGATAAATTCTGAATATAACAATTAACCGTGAGGAAAGTATATTTCTACGTTACCAATTCCAGCAACGACGACGAAGCACTTTAAATCACGAAATTTCCGTCAGCGCTGCCGCTCCGGTAACCATCATAACTTTATCGTTGAATTTCCAAGCGAGCGAACACCCCGTTTGCACTTTGTTCAGATAGTGAAATTTATGCTGAATTAATGGCATTAATTATATCGGTTAAGCTCTTTCGACACGTGCGCTAATTCACCAGTCGAAAGCTCAACGAAAGCCTCCAAAAGCTTCTATCGTATGTTAGATCACGACAAACAATGTTATTTAATTGAAGGATTTGAAAGCGCGATATTTGCATGCGGTTGGCAATAGGATTCCGAGATTTCCTACGTACATTTAATGTGTACTGCCTTTAGCTTTTCACATTTATGCTTTAATAAACGAAAATTCGATTTCTTGCTTCCTGTATTGAAGCGTCTTGTCAACGTTTCATCTTAACCTAATTTTAATATTCTCGACTTTTCGAAGAAAATTCAACAACTCACAAACATTTATAATAAATATATTAATGTTGCATGAGCAATAAAAAAAGCTTTATTATCGTGTAAAAATTTGTTCGAACCGTTCATACTGATAAGAAAGTTTTCAAATAGCACTTTAAAAAAATTATGGGATTTTCCGTGACCTTTTTCAATGATAATAATATTTCAAAGGTTCCTATCATTTTTTACGAAATTCGAGTTAAAATTAAAATTCCGCTCACGGAAAAAAAAAATCGAAATTTCTGATTGAGATTTTACTAACTCCATTCATACTGCACCGGCGCGCCTATCTGTATAACGACACTGATGTAGTACCTTAATGCAATCCCGTTGAATCGTTTGGGCAATTTTCTTCTGCTCGGCTGAACGTGAATTCAGCTCTCACGTCACTTATCCGCAATTTCTGCAACTGTACACAGATCGCGGCGTACGTGATTTGGAAATATTGCTTCACTGACGAATGCCCCTAATAGTGATCAAAGTATATTGGTCTGTGCTTTTCAAACGCTTACTTCTTAATAGAAGATTTAGAAAACTCAACAAATTATTTTGAATTATTTTGGAAAAATTTATAAAATAAAAAAAAATAGATTTGCGTTCTTTTTTGTGAGGAAAAAGACATCTTCACTCCAAGGGACCGTGTAATGGCTATTCAATTGATAGGAATTTTTTTAAACCACTAAAACTCTTTTAAACTGAATGGCAAAGTATGTTTTTTTCAATAAATAAAACTCTGTTCGCAACTGGACTCAATGAATTTTAACTCCACAAATCCGTTTTTACTGCATTCAGGCAGATCAAGAGACGCGGCAAAGTACCAGTAAAAAGTAATAATGTAATTATACTGAAGTAAAAAACATCTATATTTCTTTATAGAGTTCCGATAATGAAGTTTTTTTTAATTTGCGTAAACCACGCGATCCATCGCCATATATCGATGTTTTGGTATCTCTTGGTATCCATTGTGTTATTAACATTAACAGTCGTTGGATTTCTGCGAATCCCGTGTAATCTATGCGGCCTCTACGTACCAATAGTGTGTTGGCAGTGATTTTGACATTAATTCGGCTCTGGAGACCCCGTCTCAGCGACGGGAACTCGACACACGTAATAACTAATACCCAGAGGTATAATATTCCACCGAAGGACCTTCATACGTGATCTAATTTTCATTCATAGGCCAGATTTGAACCATATGCAATTATTCGACCCCAAGCAAACCGGCATATATTAAATGCTGTTTGTCATCGAGAGTAATCCAATGTCATCAGCCATACCAGTTAAATCGAATCTAAATTACAAAAGCTTCGATCCAACATTGTCCTCCATTCTGAAGCAAAAAGCATGTCTTCTAGGAATAAAAATTGGAAAAATGACGCTAATAACAAAGTTTTCACTGCAAGTATAGATATGGCATGCGATAGATGAGTTATTCTTGAAAGCAAAAAAAAAATACTTATTGTCGAAATGTAGAAGATTTTTGAAAGCGCACTGCACCTTTGCATCCTTGTCAGTTATCGGTAGAATGATTTATATACTTCAGTTTGGTAGATCTGCTCAATCATAAGTCAAACAGAACGCGAGGCTTTCACCAAACTCTATGTAATGCCCCAAAACGCACCCTAACAGGACCATCAATGAAGGCTGTGTCATTTGTCAAAAGCCTGACTTCATGCAGAACCATATCTGGCAAACCTGGATAAGGATAATCCTTGAGAAGTCCATAACAGGGTCCCTGTTGCGAGTTTCACTTACGTATAGAACCCCTGCTAAGCAATTCCTGGCACAGCCCTTGCAAGGGTCGTTTGAAAATTGACAACTGCGGCAATGCGAAGCTGCAGTGACCCTCACCATCCTGAGAGACTCTATAGCCATGAAATGCCTCATCGCATCCTCATCCGGACCGTACCAGGTATGCGCGATAACCATTGCATGGTCCGTAAAGGGGTTGAAGCAGGTAAATTACGGCAATATTCGCCAAAGTACGGGTTTTTCAGCAGCTGAATGAAAAACTGCAAAAAAATTCTATCATGTCAGAAACTGTTTGAACAACTTTTCTATAGGTTGGAAAAAAAGTAGTCAACTGTTTTACTTGGAAACGAGGTTTAGGAGTCTTCACTTCTGCGCTTTATGCTGAACAAACCGATCAAAGAATTTCACCCTACAACACCTCATTCTCTTCATTAGGACATCCTATCGTATGAAGACGAGAGAATATGCTTGCAAACACAACATCTTGGTGTCCAAGTCTACCGGTTGAAATTTTTTTCGATATTCAGAGAAATACTTCGAAAATTATCTGGAATGGTAACGTTTTTTTAAAGATTTTTGTGTGATTTGGGAATACAATACTTTACCGAACGTCGGTAACACTCATCCTAACTCAACCGCCTTTTCAAGTCCCTGGAAGGACTTTAACAATTAAAATCTTTGTCATAGAATGCATGACTGGCCCTGGCGAGGTTCACTCTCTAATATACTAAACCATAACAAATCGATCAAACACTAAATCGCCGCCCAACTCGACTCCAATATGAGTCTATAAGATAACCAAATCAGATTACAGCTCTGTCACAGACAAGCTGATTCAAGTCTACCAGATCCAACAGTTGTTTATGTATAATTCGACTGCTTTAGACAACAACCAGAATACAGGGCGTCAAGGACTTCCCTATCATATTATAACTCTAACGTTTCATTCGTTGCCGGGTCCCGTTGTAGAATGTACAGTCATTCGTGTCGGGATGCCGGGTATCGACTTTTTTCGTGTCAAGTTACCGGGTATCGGCTTCTTCCGTCTCGAGTTATTTCGTATAGAATTACCTTCTCAAGCTTGTAGTATGATCAGTTGCGCCGGTGCTTAGCGTTCGGTATGGAGCTGTTCGGCGGCGAATGCTTTGGTGTCAAGTTCTTAGATGTTGAGATATTTCTGTGGCGAATTCGAGAATGTAAAGTTAGTCCTCATCCCTGAATTGTAGATGATATCTAACGCACGAGAGTTGTAAGTTACTGTTTCATCTGGAAGAGCTGTTATCTCTTGCAAGTTATCTCTTGCGAGCTATAGACTTGCAAGTGAATGATGAATCGGGATGTGTGGTTAAATAGTAAATTTGCAACAGGATACGGTGATAATATAGTAGCGATGTTCTCAGGGTCATGTATTCTGGTATCCTGTCAGCGCGGTAGCTATAAGCTGCTAATCGATTTTGGTATGGAGTTGTTATCTGGTAGATTTGTGAGTCAATGCGAAATCGGGTTGAGTCCTTATATGGTATACTTGTAGTGCAATGAAGTTAAAAAGGGTGTATCGTTACATTACCAGCGAAAAGTGAGATGCAGAGAAAATTTCGAATAATTTCCAATTTCATTGGATTACAGTGGGAATATCGGAAAAAAATCGATTATGTAAAAGGCGCTAAAAAGATTAATTATGCATAATAATAATGCTAAAAAGTTAGTAACAAATTCCGGTTTAATTATTTTTGCGACAAGGATCCATGGTATATACGCTTGAGAAACAAATAATTTGTTGGGCCAAGTAGTTTGACTCGACGACTGTTCGAACGCAACTTTACAGCAGTTTTCAGTGAACAATGTACTTTTTTCTCTTTTATTTGTTACGCGTGACTATCCACTTCGCCCACTTCGATTCACTATTTCCTATCGACTACAGCACCTTTCTCAATGAACTCTCTTCGTTAATCCCCTACGATTTAATAGTCGACTAGTTTCTCGATTGCTTCAACTACCCCTTCCAAGAGTTGCTCTCTTCGTTCTCCGTCTCATCATTCTCTCTGCCCCCCTCCTTTGTACTTATTCCCACGAGTGAACGGTACTTCATTAAACAAACTTAATTGCTCATTAAACCTTCGTGCGAAATGAATTCACGTTGAGTTGAAATTCAATGGAAATTTAAAGACATTGGTCGATGTGTGATGTATCGTTTATCTTAATGTTATTCTTGCGCTTTCAAAATTTCACTCGTATTGGTTTTAACATTTTTTTAATAACATTTTTTAAATTAATATTTTGCATTATTTTTCAATTTTTATGCATTGGCGTAATATCAAAGTTTCGATCAATAAAGTTTTATTGTTATATGTGTAATCAATGGCGGTTTATCTATATCCGTATTCTTTAACTTAAATGGATTTCGTCACCGTTTTATTTATTACATTGCGAGGTTTGTGAATTCTTCTCATGGAATGAATTGCGTAAGAACATCTCTATCGAAGTCATGCACATGTATACCGACACACCTGCGTACCAACTTGAAAGTAATACGGTTCGGTTCAGCATTTTTCTTCGACGAGGGGAGGCGTGAGAATCGATCGGTTGGGGGGACATACCTCCCAACCCCTGACAGCAGCCACGGATAGTGCAGTCACGTGTCTCTGATTCAGGAAAGCTTGTACCACTCTCGATGAACGTCTGGAGGTGGGAAAAAAATGACAGATTCAATGAGACATGTCCCAAGGGCTGATCCGCATAGTGCCCTTTTATGCTCCGACATCCACGTATTGCAGCTAACTTTTTCAATACTATGATTAACAATACGCGTTGCCGAAGCATCGAACCCAAGATACTGAAACTTGAGTACACGAAGAGCACATTTTCTGAAAAAGGTTCAAGAATTCTGGAATTTCGTCAATTTTTCGGATATTCCGATCGATCTTTGCTCACAATATTTTCCGGGAAATTATGCCGAGAAAATAAAAAATGAATATGAATTTTTATGAATTTTATTTAATTAAAAAAAAAACTCTTTTTTCAGCTTTTAAAATTGGCGCTAAAAATTAATGGACTTTATTCTACGCTACAAACGGGAAAAACTTGTCCTTTGACAAATTTTCGTAACGTGCATAGTTTGCGAGTAAAAAGCGTGTTAAATTTCAGTCGATGCGGTTCCGTCGGCAGATGGCGCGCACATTGCCTTACGTCCTTATTGGTTAAAAACTTTGATCGCCTGTAACTTCGAAAGTATGCATTTTAGAAAAATATTGCAAAGAGAACATTTTTTCAGTTTTGAACCCTATATATAGTCGGTTCATTACCATGCTTCACTCTTTCGTTTTTACTTTACTTCATACTTGTTTTGCATTAACACCTATTTAAGCAACCACTCAGCTTCACTTTAAGATACGCTTTGCAGTAATGTATAAAATGGAAAACTATAAAACCGTAATTTGTGAATAAACACAACCCTCCTGCGCGATCGTTTGAAGTGGGATGTGAGTCGAGTTATAGCAGTTCATCGGGTATCATTAGGATTGACCAGTGGTCACGTAACGTCGTTAGGATCTCCTCTAACTTGGTGCCCACTCGGTTCGGTGCAATTCTCGTCAAGAGTGACCGTGAAGGTACGTGCCTCCACTGATAGACAAACATTTGGCTCTGCCATCTCACATCGCCCTAATGCCCCATGAGGCGGAAAGAGCTACGAAACAGCCGAACAAACGAGAGGCGATGAGAAATAGTCATTGGCGGATAGAAGGACATGAAACTTCGCGGGATGGGAGACAAAGTTGATAGGACTGGGGAGACCGGAGCTTAGCACAGAATGTACGATACCAATAGGCAGGATAAGGAGAAGCTTCATCTTAACTTCCATTTCTAGTTCACATAGCGACAAAACAGTGAGATAGTTGCGTCGCTTCGGTAGAAAATGGTGAAAAAGATCAATTGGTGGCATATTACGTGAGATAACTTGGAAATTTCATGATGCTGGATTCGTAAACATCGGCGGCAAATAATGAGAGAAATATTTCGTCAGCAATTTTTTTTTCTTTTGACAATACATAATAAAAGTCGAAGATTTTTTATTGACAAAAAAATGGACTATTATTGAAAAATAAATAATTCAAGACGCAAGTTATTCTCATACATTTTTCCATCCCTATCTTTATAGTCACTGCACGTACTGCACGTAGCAAAAATATAATAAAAAAAAATGAATGAAAAAATAAATAAATATAAGAAAAATAAATTAACGAATTATTATTTGCATAATATAGTCGAGAGATTCCGAAACTCAATGACGAATAAATCTCCCGACTCTAATGTGCGAATAAGTCTTTGTTATTTCACACTTTCTTGTGAATAATCTTTATTTATTACGTTTTGTTTTTTTTTGTTTGGAGTTTTAAAAAAATGTTTCGAATCATATTTAACTGATGCATTTTTTGGGTTTTTTTGTATATTTGCAGGTGAAGTGATGGACATACTGGCGCTGATAAATTCGGCAATAAACTTCATACTTTATTGCTCGATGAGCCGCCAGTTTAGAACAACGTTTAGTCAACTCTTTTGCCGATGGAAGCTGTTCGGTCGATGGTCACCGGTACCGCAGCATCCGGACAACAATGGAAACACTGCGACAAATCACACCGTCACGCAGGTCACTCAAGTCTAGCATAGGCGTGCCGGACGAACGCTTTGCTATCCGTTATAAAAACAAAAAAAATCCCGTTATGTATGAAATTTTAATGAACGAGTAAACGAAAAAAAACCACAGAAAATAGGAATAAATAAGATCCGTAGCACTGTCATAGTGTATATCGCCATTTCAACGTAGAAATCATCTTCGCTACTTGAGATTCGCAGCGCCATCCAATGAAACGAGTTAAAAAAAAAACCAATTAATTTTACTTTAACGCAATCTTGATGAATCAGTTAAAGTTTGAATGGTTCTTTTTAAAAGTAATACATAGAAAGAAAATCGATCCTCGCGCTGCAATTTGTTCGGCGCGTATTCATTGGATCCAATTTCGTAATCGTTTTTTCCTCTTCCCCTACTTCTACAATTGCATGTAGTTTAGCGCATGACGAGAAGCGAACGAATGAAGCGGCACGCAAACCTACATCATCTTTGTTAATTGTTCCGCGCCTTCGTGCGGTCGCGTTGTCTCTCGCGTGACAACTTCCTGGACACACTTAATCGATCGAACGAAAATCGGGAAGTGTAAATTGTAAATGTAACGACGATCAATGCGATAAATGACAATAGAAGACGATAAAAGACGATAAATGACGATATATTGCGATAAATTACGATATATTACGATAAATTACGATATATTATGATAAATCACGATATATTACGATATATTACGATAAATCTCGATATATTACGATAAACCACGATATATTACGATAAATTACGATATATTACGATGAATCACGATATATTACAAGAAATGACAATTTATATTAAATTACATTAACTGACGGTTTTTTTTGCATTTTTTGGAACCAAAATAATATACGTACATAACTCATGCTCGGCGATGTTTTTTGCTGAACGAGCTTGTGAACTTTGCTTTATACATACGGAAGGTTTATTCAACCACTAGTATTGAGCAAAGCTCTTCTACAAAGCTCCGAGCTATTGTTGGACGTTACCTAACAGTCTATTAGAGAAAAATACAATACCGACTCGACTGCAACGATTTTTCCGCTTTTGACGATTTTCGTGCTCCGCCGTTTGTTCCCGTTTTTCGATTCACCTCTCGCTTCGCTCAATTGTTATAACTTCTTTCACAAAGAACTGCCCACGTTATTTTTACGTGAAAAAAATATGACTCTTAAACGTTTTTTTTTCGACAACCTTTTTATTTGCCCCCTTTATTTTCCCTCGAATTTCTTGACTTCCTCCATAAGAAGAGGAAAAAACTCTATTCCATTCAACCCTCTTTACTTAACAACTGTCCGTAAATTGTATGGAACTCCCCGTGGGAACCGGCGATCATTATTATCTGGAGCGTGACTGACTCGTTTGAACGTCCATCGACGACGGTGCATTCAATCCGTTCAACGCTTTACAGTCGGACGTCCGATAAGTTTGAATTACGATTTTTACTATTTTTACGGCGATTTTCTCAATTCTGTTTTTTTTTTTTTTTATACAAATTATCGTATATTTAATATTTTTAATTTTGATCCGCGAAGTAATTTCAATATAATATTCGCGCATGAATTGTTATGCAGTTTTTTAATTTCTCGTGGTTGCGCGCGCATTCACAATGCCGTCGATCGATGGGCGTCAGCTGACGGTTTTGCCACTTTATAGGTTATAATAAAAATTTTCGGCAGTATTGTTTCTTGTATGGTGTATCTTTTATTATGACAAGGAGAGTTTAATCTAAAATAATTTCATATATATGACACTGCGGATCTCAATCAGCCAATGCGACACCCTAGAATTCTAAGCAATGCCAAATTGTATGGAGAATCGTTAGACTGTTATAGAAAACGAGACTGAATTAATTGAGGCGTGTTTAGGAATTCATCCGTAAGTATTTGTAAATCTGCGAAAAGAAAAAAAGCAAAAGGTTAACAAAATTTGAAATATCATCATTAAGAACATATAAGTCAAAACGTGAAATACGTCGACCTCTCGATTGGTTTAAAAGTAAATAGGAAAATTTCAACGGGCGGAATAGCAAAACGTTTTCCGGCAACTCGCTTAAGTTTTTCGATTGTCGATTATATTTAGTGTAAAAAAATTGTAAATTATCAAAAATACCAAAGCGAAAACGCAAAATTTATTCTTCCAATTAAAAAACAAAAGATAAATAAAAAAATATTTCGATTGCTCTGATCTTTTAGAAAATTATTGTGTGAAATAATTATAAATATTAGCCTTATGAAAATTGCGATTGCATTTTTTTAATTTTTTTAATATAAGTTTGGAAAATTAAATTTTCCGTATTTCTATCAAAGATTAAATATGCAACAAAAAAACAATTGCATCCGCTTTTAAATATATTGGAGTAATATACGATGAGATCGCAGAGAGACGAAAGGTTGTAAAGAGAAAATGGAAGAACTGTAGGTAGAGTGGTTTATTTATGAAACAGTTAGACTCCGGGGCCCGACGAGTGCAGTCGTAGAATTACGTTATATCGATCTTTTTCTTGCCTCGATTTCGCTTCGACTTTTCATCCTGTACTTGGATCCGAAGCGCCCAGCGTTATGGCCAACCAACTTTTATATCCGTAGAGCCCGAGAGATGGGGAGTCTATCGCTTTGCGATAGAAGCACGTACTTAACTCACTCGAGCTTCACGGGTAGCTTTGCCGTCGTTCTCGAAGCTCTTTTCTTCTCTCAACCAGATATAATATATCTTTCGGTCTCAGACCTAAGCGACGCTAGAAGATGCACCAGCGACGAACAAATCCCTCTTGTTATAGTTATATCAAGCGAGTTCTTGTAATGCACGCTTGACGATGAAAAAAACTGAGTTCTATGTTACTAAGATTTACCAAGAACGTTGATTCCTTCAAGCGTTCAGGATTGATTTTGATTTATTCTTTCAAGTTCAATTTTGAGGTTATATTGAATGAAGAAACGCATCAAGAGACGCGGTAGCGTCTCGACGCCAAGCACTTAAAAATAAAAAAATGTTCACGTGGCGTGACGCTACAGTGTATACATACGGCAATATGCACGAAGTGTACAGGAAGTGAAACTTTCGATCGATATATCGTAGGAATGAAACATCGGATCAAATTTTGGTTAACGCTTTTATAATATAATTAATAATTACCCGAATTTCTAAACTCTCTAATAAATATAAAATTCGATTCGAATTCGATCGATATATTTCTAAAGATTAATTAAAGGAAATACGAGGCGCAGTCACTCAAAAAGTGTTCTATTTTTCAAGTGCTAAGCGAAACGACGATATCCGCTGATATGCTCCGACGTTCGGCCGCTAGATGGCTAAGACTCGATGCATTTCCCATAAATGAACGGTCGCTGCTTAGCCTACAAGAAACCTATTATAGACCATCGATGAAGCATACATTTCATTGATACGTTTCTTTTAGACAATCAGTTTCACTTAAACTTGATTTCCAATAACCATATTCTTCATCTCCATTGAACTCAATCCCTTGAGTAGCAGCATATGTTGCGTCGATGAGCGTCTGAGCAATTCTACCAGTCAATGGGATAAAAAAACTTTTTCATTACCCAGGCAATGATACGGATATGAGTTTTTTGGATTTTTGAAAAATCTTTGCAATTTCTCCATCGTCTTTTATTGGTTTACACAGAAATTTATACAGATATATGAAAGGTAACGACAAAGGCGACATAAAAAGGGTTGTGGTAACTTTTTCTCCATTGAGGTTACATATTGCAATCGTAAAGGGAACGTTCACATTTCGTAGATTTATCGTTCCATGTGAAAACAAAAAGGTCGACAATCGTAACACACACCAGATTTTCTTCACGTTTTTCACACATTCGAAGTCCAATCGTTCTTTAATGCTGAATCGTTCGTTCTTTTATTCACGCACGTACGACGCCTTGTTCAGTGGTGGTCCACGAAGCGCATGTTGGTTCGTTTTTTTCGTCGTTATTCCTTTCATCTGCTTTTAGTAGCCAATGTTGGAAAAATTACGCCTTCAGAAGGAAACACGATCTTCTAGGATTTGCCACACACACCTCCGCCATCTGTCACGTAAAATTGGTCACAGAAAAGTCTTTTCGCGGCTTCAAAGCGGTATTTTATATTGCCAACTACGGATACTTTTCCCCGTATGTTTTATGCTTTCTGAGATATGTGGCATGGGTGTCATCATAAAGAAGAGAACAGAGGATCAATATCATGAAATTCAAGTAGGACATGAATGTCAATTTTTTTTATAATTCTCAATTCCACTTTTTTTCATCCAATAACTGATCGAATCCAATTTTTTTTTGTTCAAAAAAATCTAATCTGTATACAAACAGAATGAAATGCATGAAAACGCTTTAAGGTATCTTAAATACACGTCTAAATTGCTAATTGGATATCGAACTTATTATGCAAAGTACGACACTTGCTGGACGTCTTGCTTATCTTACTGAACCTTTATTAAGTCCAATTTTCCTTTTAAAAAAAAAAAAAAAAAAAAAACCGGTTTGTTCACAAATCGAGACAAATTCACAAAGACACTTTAGCCGTTTCTTTAAACCCACATAAATGATGTGTTTGTAGAGAAATGGCACAGAAACAATTTTTTCCTAGTAGTATCAGTCGACAATAGTCAACCGATAATCGGAAAATCACATGCATCGATCTCGTTTTTGTATAGGACAGCGTGTTATTTGCTCAGTCTTCACAATGCCCCTCCTCTTTGTCATAGCGCGTGTCTCAAGTCTCAAGTGCTTTTCAACATCGTGTAGGATTTTGATAGATACCCGCGGATGATATAGCGAGTGCGAACCAAACTGAGCAGTTCCGGCAGGAGATTTAGATCAGAGTCATTAGCATAGATTTCTTGTGGTCGGTTAACCATCGCTTCGAGTTCCGGAAACATCGGACTAACTTCCCACGCTTAATGGGCGGTCGTACGGAGGGATGTTCTGGGAAACCATCGTGTCTCCTTTTGTCCCTTTCGAATCCACTCGACCAACACGAAGGCTTTGTACTTTGCCGGGATATTTGAACACAAGCGCGCAGGAGATATGGATAATCTCTCGAGTGTCGCACAACAAACTTCGCAAGTAGGATACTAAAAGTACGTGATAGACCGACAAAGACGCTATTTCTATTTCATACCTTTTCATGCGCGCGGCACAGCGTCTTCTAAATCCTTTTTGAAAGACCATAAATCCGTGCGTTGAAATCCATTATTTGATAAAATAAAATATGTAAAGGATTGCTGTTTAGTTCGAATGATACGTAAAATGATTTCTCATTAACTGCTCCGTCGGGATGCACTTTTACCAAATTCTATTTGTGTATTTCAAGCACGAAAAAAAATGAATTTTTATAAAAACTTATAGTATTTGACATTTTCTGGATCCGCATAATAGTCTATCTAAAATGGTGATTTCGATTTGGAATGTATGATTTTTTAATCGCTGATTACAAATTCGAGATTAAAATTGTAAAATTCAAAATGGTGGAGTCAATATGGCAGTTAAATTTTTTTGAAAATTTCCTAAATTGCTTGATTTTTACGAAACTTTGTATGTGGGATTTTTTTGAGTAACTGATACAAATTTGACAGTACATTTTCAGAACTCGAAATCATAGGAAAAAATGTTGAAAAAATATTGAACTAACAAATGATAAAAAGATTTAACAAGATATACATTTCTCAGCGGTTCAACAAGGCTCCGTATAATCTTTTCTTTTTTTTTTTCTGTCTGATTTTATTTGAATTTTCTCTTCCTCGTGTTTTTCTTTCACATCGTCGCTGATGTAACGCGACACTATGGAATTCCTTGGTGAGGACGGGAAGCTCGGCATGCATACGAATTAACAATTTACATAGAGGAAACGAGACCTGGAAGGGCTTTGAGCCGTAGAGCGCAGAGCTCGAACCTGTAATTCGACGCTGATGAGAAAAAAATAGGATCGATAAGGAAAAAAAAACCACACAGACACAGGGAGTGAAATGGTCGGCGTGGAGAAGGCGATTTTTAATCATAGCGAAAAAAAAAATGCCATTCTTTTGTTCGACGGAACGCTGTATATGCGATAAAAAGGAGAAAAAAGAAAAATTTAAAACAGTAAACGAAGAAGATGTGTTCGGTGACGCGAACTCAACGGTGCGAGAAATAAAAAAAGAAAAAGCTGATAGGAAAGCGTAGAAAAACAAGCGCTGCACAGAACTGGAATGAAATTTACTATTTACATAAAGCGTGACGTGGACAGCACAAGATTAGTTTGCATAACCAGTACGGTTTGTAACATATTTCACATTTGACTGCGCATACGGTCCATTATAATACCCATATCGTCTTTTTTATTGCATTATGTGGGTATTACCGTACCTGAGTTAGTCATCTGATCTTGTCGAACGATCTATATAAAATTTTATAGGACTATCGCGTTATTGAAGAGACAGTGAAACGTGACAAAAACAATCTTCCCGGGAATACGATTTTTTTGCTTTTGATTTAAATCGTTAATAAAACAACGTATTATAGATTTAAAGATCATTTTCTCTTTTTTTTTATCGATCTTTTTTTAAATCTTTCAAATTTTTTTTTGTTTCAATTCCTTTCAGCGATTTTTTTCGATTTTCCATTTTATTCACTTTTATTTACTTTATTACTACAATATTAACTTTATTAGCTATTTACATAGTTGCAAAGTGTACCTTAGAGTATTGCCCTTCAACCAACTATACCGAAGTTATGTTATACTGAAATTTGAAATTTTCCTTCAAACCGACATGCAGCTTTTCGTTGACATTTTTTGTTATAAAAAATTAGCTATTTGATGCGTTTGGTTACATAATTTTTTTAGCGTTTGTTTTACACAACTTCCTCTATGAGAAAATCGAAAACTAGGTAACTGCATTTACCAATAAACAGGGTTTGTAATTAATGAAAAAAATTATGATTTATGAAAAAAAATCGAAAGCCATTAGCGATCGTTTCGTTAATTCATAATTTCGCAAAAAAAAAAAAAAGGCAACTGGATAATGTTTGTGGTCTCAGGTGTCCGTCCGAAAATTCCGAATATTTAGTCACGTTGCCAACCGTTTGCTTCCAAAATATACGAGTTAAAAACAACTGAAAGAGTTATAAAGTGCGAAAGATGCCAATATTAAGCAAGGTGCGATCTGTCTGTTCCCTTTCGAAAATAATGGATAAATATATTCGCTTAGCGCGTGGTTTTCGTAGGAAATATGCGAGTTGAGAGCACGTAGAGAACGCTAGAAGTGTCCAACTGTTTGCTTCCTATTCGTGTTATGATTGGCTATCTCTCAAAATATGTGACAAATAGAACTCTGCCCACTGCAGGAGTTTGTGTTGGACGCGTTATAAAAGCGCTGCAGCTTCCGGTTAGGTATGACAGTCTCCGACCGTAGTGCACTCACGGTGCCGTTTTTATACATATATTGAAAAAAAAAAAAAAAAAAAATGCATCCGAAACATTTGTTTTTTTTTTTTTAAGAAAACATCGTGACCACTAGTCGTCATCGATTTTTTAGTTTTTCACGTTATTAGTCGGAGATTAAATTGTTTTTTTTTAAGGCTCTTTGAAAATTCGAAAAGGCAGACATTCCATTTGGTACATCGTTAAGAAAGCATTTACATACGGTTCACAGAGTATTATTCTGTTATCGTTACCCGCCGAGCGAACAGATGGTACCTCCGAACCGCAAAACTTCGATGACGTTGGTTTGGTACTCGTTGCCGGTTGCTTGCTCTTCGCCGGGTCGTGACTCTGGAGGGTTCTAAGTTGTCTACTCCCATATCCTTACTAAATGCTTCGCCAAAACTTCCCTTGTGCAGATATAACACGAGTTATAAATCGCATAACCACGCCGACAGCATGGAAACTTTGTTAAGTGAACAATTCGGATTTCAGATTCGCCGGTAACCGAAACGACGAAACTCATCATAGCCACGAATTATTTCGTAATCCTAATGGCATCAACTCATTCACAGGAAAATCTTCCTGAATCCCGTTACATTGCAATTTCGAAGTATTTGCGAAACATAAATTTTAGATTTTATGACGATAAATCTCAATTTTTCGGACCTCCATTTACATTTTTTTTTTTTTCAATAATTAATCGTTACTTTTTTCCATTTTTTACGCATCTTGAAATCAACAAATACAATAATTATAAAAATTAAACGCTTATTGCGATTTTTGAAATTATTTATTTTATTGATAATTGAGATATAATAAAGCGGTTTCTCTCACAATCAGTACAAAACCATTATTGCACACATGAATAATTGAAAATTTGCATTAAAGAGAAAAAAAAACAATATTATGAAATCTCTTCGAGAAGACCATCAAGTAGGGTTTTTGCCCGAACATACCTGTCAGGTTTACCTTAGGAAACGTGAATCAGGAAAATCATTTTTTGGGTGACGAGCGGAATTCTACGTAAATGACAGATAGGTTGAGTGGGAATGGGGTTATCGTAATAGAAGCTCTTCAAGGATCTCGTTGGACTTATTCTCTATAACAGTTGCTTCGTAAGTCCTATATATACCCATTTCCTTCCGAATTTGCGTTGCCATCGAATTTGCTAACCCGATCTATTACGACAAGACTCTTGTACATACCGCAACACGCTATCGCTACATTCCGATAGGACCCTCCGAAACCTCTTGCGCCACAAATTATTCACGCGATACTCTATACGGGTCCCCTATCGTCATATGTGGTTGAATATCGTATTCCACTTCGAGCTGTCGACGGGGTTTATCAGTAAAACCGTATGGAACACGTACCCATATCTATCTACGTATCCACACTTCGTGAGCATAAAACAGACGTTTCTTCACGTCTTCAATACGAGATATTATATTGAAGACGTGAATAATTACGGCAATCCTTGCGTTACAGTCAAATCGATCGAATACTGAGATATCAAAAAATTGTTTGTTCACATATTCAATAGGAAAAACTTGTCTACGCCGATTTTGAATTAAAAAGTTTCGGCTTTATAGAGAAAAAAGAAAAGAAGAACAATGAATTTATGAGAAATAACTGCGTTTACTTTTTGCTGCTTTTTTAAAATATTTTTCTGTACGAAATTGTGTGACGCGAATATTATTACGGTATTTATCTCGTGCGAAGCTTAAGGGTCGGGAGAAATAAAATGAGAAGATATTACAAAAAAAATGTTTTCTTTTTAGTTAGTTTGGCTGACATTCTTCGCAAACTCGTAGCCCCATTAACCTGTGAACGTTTCACTTTTTTTTCTTTTTTTTTTCGTCATCACGATAATTATTATCGCTGTTCCCGTGGCTAATTGGCTTGCGGGTACATGCATTTTTATACACAGGTCGTTTATATATTGCCCTGTAGTGGGTATAATATCTGTACACGTATTACGGGGCACCATTTTCCAAGCGCTTTTGTGCGATATCCTCTCCACTTGAAGTTAAAAGGGAATGTCATAAAAAAGAAAGAAATGGGTTACGAAGCTACAACTGTAATAGCTGAAGTTCAAGCAGCTCGAGGGTAGCGAGATGCGGTTTTCTATAATCGCTTTAATGGCTGTATTACAGTCGCGTAATATTTTTAACCTTTCAGGATTATTTCCATCGTAATTGTTATGGCTTTTAAATTTATTTTTATTAATTCATTTTTAATATATGCAAAGCTACCGCGGCTACGAAAACTCTTGATGCCATGAATTTGAAACGTTGCAAGTGAATTTTTTATGACGCTTTCACAAGTTCGGACGTGAAATGTTTCTTAAAGGTATTAAACATTTATCCGGTGTTAGGCGGCAGGGAGGGTGGTTCTCATCTCCGTAAGAAAATACGAAACAAACTCAGTCGGTAATAAAGACGGTAATAGATTTTTTTCAAAGGTGATAAATATTTATTGAAAAATATGCAAATCATTGAAACTTTTATCTATCGATTGCACAGACCTTAACGAATGTGTGTTCTCGAGAAAAGGTTATAAGGATATATAAAAATTACGCGATATTATTGGCTGAAGAACAGATGGATTCTATTTCAAATATCATTCGGTTTTATTCCTCAGTTTGTCGCTTCTGCAATTTACCTATCGAGCTTTCAAAGCTGCAGTAAAAGAATAATTAAAATTTCACAGACAGAGCAAATGTTGCGAAGGGCACACATCCACATCCTTACGCGCACGTTGATACATTCTTTGTTAGGAACGGAATTTCAATCGCCAGGGTACGTTCTCTTCAATTGCACTCTCGTTTCGTCCGACGAATCAATTTCATTCGCATACTCCTATTGCCCACACTTTTTTTACGTTTCACTTTCATCACTGAGCACAGATATGCACACCAATCCAATTATAGCTTCGCACGAAATTGGCTCCTTTTAACCCAATCATTTTGATAAAAGGCAAAATACAATTATTCCTATCAACCTATTCTAGTAGAGTAGTAGACCCGCTTCAGTCCGATCCTCGTAGAAGCGTACAAAAAATGTTGAGTTATTCGTTATTGATAAAAGTGCATAAATTAATGTTATTTCGACAATTTGATTTTAACAAGAAGTGTACCAACTCTACACTGCTGAACTCTACACATAAACATTTGTTCTTAAAAGCTGTGCGCCGATTAACTTTAAACTTTATCTCTGTACTCCGCGAATCAATTCTCCCCTAAGAACTCTATAACGAAGAACTTCTGCATCCAAAAACGCAATACAGATCAACTCTCAAAGATTCTCATTGAAGATTGTAAAGGCTGTAATAACTAAACATCGAATAACTCTTCATAAAACAACTTGACATCAAATAATTTTAGATGAAATAACTCGAGACTGAGTAACTCTACATGGAACTACTTGACACTGCATACCTTACTTTGACACAACTCAGTACCGAATAACTCTGCACCAAGATATATACCATTATGCAATGTAAGCATTTGGTACAGAAATATCGAGAGTTAAGTTGCTTCATTTAGAGTTATGCCGTCTCAAATTTTACGCACGGTAATTCGATTTCGAGTTGTTTCGCGTAGAGTTACTCAGTATCGAGTTGTTTCATGTAGAGTTATTCAGTATTCAGTTCTTTCATGTAGAGTTGTTCAGTATCGAGTTGTTTCATGTAGAGTTATTCAGTATTCAGTTCTTTCATGTAGAGTTATTCAGTATTCAGTTCTTTCATGTAGAGTTTTCAGTATTCAGTTCTTTCATGTAGAGTTCTTTAGTATTCAGTTCTTTCGTGTAGAGTTATTCAGTATCGAGTTGTTTCACGTAGAGTTATTCAGTATCCAGTTGTTTCACGTAGAGTTATTCAGTATCGAGTTGTTTCATGTAGAGTTATTCAGTATCCAGTTCTTTCATGTAGAGTTATCTGGTATTCAGTTCAATCATGTAGAGTTATCTGGTATTCAGTTCATTCATGTAGAGTTATCTGGTATTCAGTTCATTCATGTAGAGTTATTTGGTATTCAGTTCTTTCATGTTTCATCTGATATTCAGTTATCATGTTGAGCGGTCCCACCATCCCACCACTGTATAGTATGGTACCTAATGCAAGCAACCCACACGAGGTTATTAAAACCGCCGGTATAGAGTCTATTCGTACAAAATTCATCATTGAGTTCTTGATTAGAAACATCTGTATGTAGAATTCAGAGATTTCAATCGTCACCGATGCATTCAAAATAAAAATCTATCGAGGAAAAAAATGGCCTTGAAACTTTTTCCTATTGGAAGACTGCGCCCAATACGATTTTAATTTGATTGATAGATTGCAATAGAAGTCAAACTTTTTTGTACAATTCATACGAAGTCAGGATAATAAAAACGGAATGAGAACGATGAATCTACAGGTTGTGCAGAGATCTCTATGACACGTGTTTACCATGTAGCTGTCTATACCCGGCGTCACGCGAGTTTTTCCTTTCGCCATTCGGATTCTGTTCGAACGACAAAAAAAAACTACTCCAAACGTAGTTGAATGAAAAAAAAGGAATGCCTAAGCGGAAGGGTTGAATCGCTTCTCGCAGTTCGGCGTTTTGAATGGGTTTGCGATTTCGGTGAAATATTTCAAGCTTGCTATCGGGCGAGTTGAGTGGAAAAAAATGGGAGGATGGGAATTGAATAGAGAACGGGCCGATCCGCCGATGCCAAACCCTTCGCGTTCAACTCGTTCCTGCGATTCACATACCGACTCGTTCGCCTATAAGAATTTTTCTTTTTTTTATGTATAGCGTCGTCGCGATGAAATTGAATTTTATTCAATCATGATGCAAGATTATTGTCTATTGAAACGCAATTGATATACCGAGTTCAATTAACATTCACACGTTCTTGGTAAATCGACGAATATAGAAGTTGGAAGATAAAAAAAATGTAATTAAATATAACAAAAAAATTCACAAGTACTTAAAAAAAAAACATGGAAAACGCCAATTTTTTCAATGCATTTCCGAGATTATTGAGTCGAACAAGGGGTAAGAAAAAGAAAGAGGCACTGTTCGGAAAAATCATTTTTGAGAAAAATATTGCGGTGTTTCCTTCTTCAATAAATTGACTGAGAAAAAACGCTGAGATTCAAAAAAAATGTATCGCTAAAAATACTGAATTATAAAAAAAAAATAATTTAATAAAATAAAAAACGTAAATAATTGTGAATTCCCAATAGACGCAACACTGTCGACGATAAATTGGTACACACAATTAATCGTATTTTATACATGTTCGTCGTTTGTATAATCTGTGACTTATACATTTTGTAAATAAATTGATGCAATTAACTAATTGAATGTATAGCCCCAACGTGTATCTATAGATCGATTGTAAATACGACAAACTAAACCCTTTTTGTACGCGCCTAATCGAATATTTTTTTATTTTTTCATCAAATTGTTTGCGACAAAAAATGATAGATTATTGTATTCAAATTTTTTAAAAATCGATAAGGGTGAGAAATAATTGAATTATTTGTACAGATATTTCGTTCCCATTATTCACATTATTATAATAATATTGATCCATAATACATACTATATACATCAATTATAAATGTATATTGATAGTTCGTGTATCCACTGTACATTAACCCGCATAGGTAACGAGGATTTGCGTAACCGTTAATTAATCGTTTATTAAAATCCGCCGAGAGACGTTCGCGAAATATTAATCCATGGTATATCCTAATAAATTTATTATGTAAAGAGAACAAATTAATAAAGCCCTATTAAATCGTATTAATATCGATATACAATGCGTGTTCGAGCGGATATCGAGCGAATTGACGCATCGTTAAATTTAATGTAATAAATTAAAATCCTGCAACGAGTACTATATTATCAACGTCAAAATAGTATAAATAAACTAGGCAATTGTATGATTATGAAAGACTTTTATCCGCCACGTAATTTGCTAATGCACTTTCTGTAAAAAAAGAAGAAAAAAATTGCGCGCTTTGTACACCAATACAACGTTTGTATGTTGTCGCTTGCGACGCGTTATGTTAATGCGCGAGCGACCACGTGAGTCATTACGGGGTAAAATAGTGGAGTGCATTGTCTATTAATTAATAGAACGACGCCTGGCTTATCGCGAGGTCTCGTTGAAAGTACGCATCGATCCATCATCACGAGAAATGGAAAACGACCGTGTAGTGCACCTACATACACGCCGTTCTCCGCTGTCGCATGAATCTCGTATCGGCTGATGTGTCGATTTTCTTCTTTTACTGTATTGAACAATTGTTGATAAGGAAAAAAAAACAAAAGTAAACGCACGATCGACATATGCTGCGATAAGCGGCCGTTGGATATCGCGTGTAATACAATAACGCGTATTATCAAGTACACGTTGTTATCTCATTGTCGTTAATATCGACAAGAAGTGTTATTCAACAGAAACTCGTACTATCAATGAAATACTATCGATTTGTTTTATCAAGACATTGATTAATTAGCGAATGTCCTTATTACTTTTTAAAACAATTTTTTTACTGTTCGAATTCGATGTTTTGTTGCTGACGATTCAAAATTGGTACTTCATTGTTGAGCATATTGACGTTCAACATTGATTATTAATTAATAGTTGACTACAGAAAAACTGTAGTTTATTGTTGATTAAGAATTTACTATTACATTTCAATGTGTTATTGTTGATCAACAGTTCACTACAGAAACTCAATAGTTTATTGTTGATTAATGGTTGATTGTTGAACATCAATATATAACCGTTGAATAATGAAAGTAAATAGTTGATTCTTAATTGATAGTTTTCTGTTGAACAGTCATTCTTTGTTGTTCGATGGTTGATTGTTAAAATTCAATAGTTTATTGTTACCGGTTGACTATAAACAAACTACTGCTGACTTTCATTAGAAATTCTTTTAATATACAGTATGGAATGTTAGTTTTTTTTTTTAATAACACATATTTTAACGCTAACGAGGATCTTGGAGCGCCGTTCACTGAGCCCGAACGCGCGTTCCTCGTTTCTCAAGCTTTATCCTCATTATTTATCAGCTAAATAATTAATGAATTGAGTCTCTACTTTTTACTGCGTTCCTACGAGAAAATAGTGTGATATATCATATTACGACTTTAAAGAATTTATCGTAAACCATTGGTGTTTTATCGCCGCGCTTCATTACAGAAACGTACAATGTTGTCGAATAAATTGTATGCCAGCATTACGTTTATATATAATATAAAAGGAATTAATAGATATGAAGATTAACAAATATTGCCTGTATATAACAATAGTATAATATACTATGTATATTTTCAATCAAACCGATTAATTTAGTTTTAAATATTATATATATATAGTAAATTGTACATCGAAATTGTCAAGCGAAACGTGACATTTTTTCCAATTCGCAAACTACCTATGTATACTATTGTATTGTAATTACCTACTACTGTACTGTAACGAAAGAAAAAAAAATTGTAAAATAAAAGAAATTATGCTGCAGATTAAAATTCTAAGAACTGAATATTTATAATCGATGATCCTATTTTTTTTTTCCTTCTTTCTATAAATGAATAGAAGACACAGTCAGACTTTAGGTATTTAGGCGGTTGGAAATTTCCGTGAATGAAATTTGTCGAATTCTCGAACTCAGGATTTTCAAGAGTCTCTTTTTTTTGTAAAATGTATAGAACGTCACGTGTTCTTTTTCTTCTGACAAGAATAATTCAAGAATAAATCATTTCGCAAAGCATTTAGTCGAAATTTCAACGATTTTTCGTGATACTCGAGCGTAAGATTCGCGCGGCGAGGCGCTGCTATAGAAGTTTCATGTAGAAAAAAAACAAAATATATTACAACAAAACCAGTGAAGGGGGGTGGTTTTTCATGTTAATGTCGAATAATCCTCCTTGAAAATTTTTTATCACCTTCGTAGAAGATTTAGAGATCTCAAAAAGACTTGGAAAATGCTTAGCGTGTTTCTGATGAGTGTCTGTCAAGCGTTGATATGACGATTTAAAATTTTGGTAGGTTTGGATTAAACTCGCGGAAGTTATACTCTGACAAATGTCCACACGTAACGTTTCCCCGGTACGCTTCAGTTTCGTAAACAGATTCAGCTCTCAGAGCGGCGGATGATCGATCAGTCCAAACGGCAGAATAATGTTATAACTTCAATGTATACGGAAACGTTGCAAACGCGTTACTTCACGTTTCCGATACAGAAGCTTCCCTCGGTCAACGTCTCTATCACTCAGAAATTTCTCAAAAGCCGCTCGAGACCAACGGTGTGTCTCAAGGCTGTATTTTGCAACTGACAGATCATCGATAGCCGACAGAGACCCCTAACGATACGTCATACAACGCCGACGTGTTCTATTCGTAGCGGAACCATCATGGAGAGGCGATAATTCAGAATTTGTCTCTGTCCTGTATGTCCGCGTCCTACCAATTTACCACGAATCGACTTCTTTTTCTATCTCCTACCTATGTATTTTACCGCCGCAAGCATATTGTTCCTCGTGACGTTATCCAACGAGTGAGTCACCTACCCACACAAAAGCCAAAGATGCTTTCCAGACTCTCGATATCAGTTTGCTGAACTTCAGGACGTTTTCCTTCCGGCTTGTGAATAAGAAAACAGTACCTGACTTGTGTACTCTAAGGAGATATCGAAGACTTTGGATAATACGCGAGTAGAATACGCGCACTGCACTCTGTATTGATACAAAGTTATTTCAAGAACATGCAACCGATTTTGCGAATGCTTTCGCGATATTTATACAGTGTCGATAATAGCTCTTCGGTAGGAAGCTTGTGGGGTTAAGAAGATTTAGCTCGCTAAGTATCGTTATTAAGACGGGTAAACGATTCAAAGATTTTGTCAGCTGCAACTAACTCTTAATCTGACTGAATGGCCATTTTTTTCTCTTAAACGTCAAATACAAGATTTTTGTAACCTAATGAATCAGCGTTGCTACCATCGTGCGATGAGACCAAACTGCGGCAATACCAGCCCTCGATTCCTCAGAAAGAAGGACTGAAAGCATCGTGGTTTGTAGCTTCTTCTGAAAATGTCGTTCAAGACGCGTGCTTTTGTAACGAAATAGAACTTCGATGCATCTTCTTTCCACAATCCTATGCAGTGAAACTCCTCCAGTAGTTCCAGACGCGAGACGAACCACCCTCTCAATAATTCGATTTGAAATGACCAATAACAAACCTTCATACATTGATTTTAAGGTGATGCGATACTACTCGGTCGGTAACAAAAACTGTAATCCAAATTGCTCTGCCTAGAATGGTTTTATGCATAAAAGACGAGAACGTTGCCCTCCGTTAAACAATTCTGAAGAGCTACGTTCTCACCTTTTATCCGTAAGACCAAGCGTCACCGAGAATTTAAGGATCCGACGAGTAGCTCTGTCACTCTCGCACCCATACGTGATTCACCTCACCTTAAATGCTAAAGGAATAATAAGGAGAACTACTGACAGATACTATTGACATTGGAAGCGGTAGCTTGTTCATCGCTCAGGATTATTAAGGGCTTTGATTGTACTCGACATATTGGTTCAATGAGACGGAAAATCTTCTGCATCCGAATATAGAATGCATCAGCACACTGAAGCAGACAAGCAGACCTTTATCGACCTACTGAATTGCCTTAGACAATGTAATCAATCGCAAGAGCTTACAAGTTGTGTTGGTTTACAGGAGACTTTGAATGCATACTTGCATGTTACGTTATTCGGATTGTTTGTCGGCAGCCCTATCAATGCTGCCGATAGGATGTGAGAATGTTGGATTTTATTTGCAATTGATTCAAAGTTCTCCGTGAACAGTTCAATTGCCAGAGATTTCGTTCGGTCTTCAATGACCGAAGATACATTGATGACATTCAATGTAGGAGGTGTGCCTCTATGAAAGACGAAAGACCTACTAGTTCTCTTTAGAAGTGCGCTAAACCGGCCTTATTAATAAACCATTGTCTGTGCCAATCCCAATATTTAATGAATGGCTTGAACCATTGGAGCAGTCTTCAGTTTCACTCTTGAAGGATTTAAATTCATCGTCTTTTGAGTAGGTATTTCGTTCTCCTCGTCTGCTCCGGCTTTGATAGCAGATAACGGCAGTAAGACTGCCATCAGTATTCATTTTCGCATCGATATCTCTGAACCCTTTCGAGGTAATCTGTCCTTCCCGTCGCCCCGTGGGTAAATTAAGGGTATTTCTTCTTGGAAAGTAGCATCTACGGCAATTGCTAAACTTCTCCAATAGTTTGCGACTTCATCGTTCTGCATAATTGGACCTCAATCCTCGTAGACTTCTTAATTGCTTTCTTGACTGAGCCGTTTCGTAGATTGGCTGACATTAATAACTATCGGTTCTTTAGATGCATGATCGGTACCATTAGTGTTGAGTCGACCCAACACTACTTCGACTTCGTCCAAATAACCACATTCTCATGCGTGTAACGGTTAATTGTATTATGACACATTTTTTCATGTTTCGGACGAGTTTGTTCATTTCGGGTGTTTGAGGGAGTAATAGGGCCTATTACTACCCTTGGGAGTAATACAACATGACTGCGCATGCGCTCTAATCATAGATTATAATAGACGATTTTGCGCCCATTTTGCATCCAAGGAATGAGGTTATTTTCGGAGAAAAATATATTCATTTGAATCAATAAACATTTGTTTTTTATGACAACGCTTTGTGGGAAACTTAGAAAAAATTAATTAACCGATGATACATAAATCGTTCACAATGGCGAGCGTTTTGATTTCTGTCCGTAATCCTTCATCAATTACCAATGTTTCTTATTCCGAACCAATCAATGACAAAGTCGCCTACTTTTACATACATTTTGAAACACTTGCGTGTTCTTGCTATTGCATATAACGGTTTTCCTTACACATTCAGTAATTATACTGTTTACTATAAACGGCAATTTAGATGAGTCTTTAGAAATAGTGATATCAGCATCGTAAATGTATTCGTTAGAAAATTCTGCGAATCATCAAAGTATCCCGAGTCCCGTAATTTATCATCTATCATGATAAATGCTTAACAACTACTACCGTATCTCCAAAATTACATTGGTCATTCGGAATAAAAACATAATGTTCTTATACATACGTTGTCGTTGGGAAGTTTCCGGATGAGGTTATAAGTTGAGAAAAAAATGGACAATCGTCCAATATATGGAATAAAGTGCACACTAACTTTACCGAGAGACTAGAGGTTCCCCGGGCTCACGCGCTCGCTGAACGATTTTTTCATAGACAGCGGTGCTTATATTCTAAAAAGGTCTTACTGCCGTGGGCAGCGAAAATATGTTCTAAGTCCCTCTAAAGAAAAGAAAAAAACTAAGTTTCTCTAAACGGAAACAATTCTAAGTCCCTTTAAGAGGACACTTTGCCTTCCCTTCCACCTCCCCTGTTCTTCTCTAAGGGAATCCCTTCCCTTTAGAGAGTTAGTTTTTTAGTTTCCTCAGAGGAAATCAAAATATTTTTTCACTGCCTTAGAGCGGCCCCTCGGCCCCAAATATTTCAAGTATTTTTTGCCATGGCAACGATTGTTATAGAAACGGTTGCTATGGCGGCGGTTGTCATGGTAATGGTTGTTATGGCGACGTTTGCTATGGCGATGGTGGCTGTGGCGACGGTTGCTATGCCGATGGTGGCTATGACTACGGTTTCTATGGAAACCATAGCAACCGTAGCAACCGTATATGGAAACCGTTGCTATGGAAACCGTTGCTATGAAAACCGTTGCTATGGCGACGGTTGCTATGGAAACCGTTGCTATGGAACCCGCTGCTATGGCAACCGTTACTATGTCAACCGTTGCTATGGAAACCATTGCTATGGAAACCGTTCCTATGGCGACGGTTGCTATGGCGACTGTTGCTGTTGCGACAGTATGAATTTAGCAACAGTACGAAGTTGGCAATGGTCCGAAGTTAGCCTGAGGATATACGCCTTTTTGATTCTGAGGAGGGTCTGCCCATACGGCCATACATACGTTTTAGGGGACTTCCATTTATTTGCCGGCGGTTGTTATGTCGATGGTTGTTATCACGACGTTTGCTATGTCGACGGTTTCTATGGCGATGGTGGCTATGGCTACGGTTTTTATGGAAACCATAGCAACCGTAGCTATGGAACCGTTGCTATGGAAACCGTTGCTATGGCGGCGGATGCTGTTGCGGCGGTTGCTATGGAAACCGTTGCTATGGCGGCGGTTGCTATGGAAACCGTTGCTATGGCGACGTGAAATAAGCGACGATGTGAATTTGACAACGGTTTGACGTTAGCAACAGTGTGAAGTTAGCAATGGTCTGAAGCTAGCAACAGTATGAAGTTAACATCAGTACGAAGTTAACAACAGTATGAAGTTAGCAATGGTCTGAAGTTAGCAACAGTATGAAGTTAGCAATGGTCTGAAGGGGTCTGTACATACAGACATACATACGTTTTAGGGGACTTCCATTTATATAGATAGATTAGAACAAATGGCAAACAATATAAAATGCACGTGTTCGAACGATTTGTTACTTTACGAATCACACTTTCCGTTCGTCGAGGAATTCGACTCTAGCAGACAGCGCTGTTGTCTGGAAATTTTTCAACGACATTGTATAATCTACATTAAGTTTTACTAAGACGACATTTCGATAAGAGGGTTTGTATATCCTTGAAGAATGAATATCCCACCGTGGTACTCGGAGCGCGTTGATCTGACGGGTATATAACCGGCAGTAGGAAGTGTAGCGGATTCATAAGAATCTTCTTGATTCTCGTGCCATTTCATTAGCTTGCGTGAATAGTTACGTAAGAAGCATTCATAAACACGTTTTTTATTTGCATATTTATAACAGTGTCGGTCTTTGAGTAAAATAACAAACAAATCTTTCAGCAACATTGTTGTATTTTGGAAAAATTTGAAAATTCTGTAGGACTAATATAAAAACAAGATAGTTATGAAATTCGAAGTGTTGTTTAGGATTTTTGTTGTCGTATTGGTTACGGAAAATGCGGAATGTAGAGGTTTTTCTCTTGGCGCCATTACGGATTTTATATTTCCTCGAAATCCTGAAGTACACAGGGTCAGGCGCATGGAAGACGCCAACGGCGATCCATTTGCTGTTTTAGATACTGTAAGTTGATTTACAATACTACTGTTGCAGATAGAATAATAGAATATTCGAAATGATGAAGTCATTTAACTTCAAAAACGGTGTCAGAACTGCTTCGTAGCCTGATAGCGCATGCGTGCCATGTGGCGTCAAAACCTTCCAAGAAATCAATTTTCTGTAAAATCAAATTTTGTGTAATACAGTTCATTAATTCTGTGTAATCACTGTAAAAAACGAAAGAACAGCTTTTATATCATCTTAAAGCCCACTTTGACAATTATGTCAGGTGGGCCTTGTCGAGCAATACGGATATCCAGCAGAAGAGCATAAAGTCACAACCGAGGATGGATACAATTTAGTTTTCTTTCGGGTTCTTGGTAGCGCCAAGTCACCTCCGGCAAGGCGAAAACCCGTAGTTTTCATCCAACATGGGACTCTCGCTTCTTCGGATACTTGGGTTTTTCTTGGACCCGACCAAAGCATCGGTAAGATGAATGTAATCACTGCCTGTGATTTTAGTTATTGTGTCTCTAATTACATCTCTAAGATTTCGTGGCAACGGTAAACAAAAGTATGGCTGAAAGCCGACAATTTTTTTGCCGCCCCTGGCCTGGACACCCTAAGAACGATTAAGCGTCGTACGTTAGTTTTTTGTACATTTTTAACAGCATACGTACTGGCAGACGCTGGATATGACGTTTGGATCGGAAACATTCGTGGCAACACATATTGCAGATCACACGTGAATTTAACAACAGCGGACAAAGAATTTTGGGATCACAGGTATGATTATGACTGTTCAGTATTATTCAATATTTCGTTGACTGAATGTAATTGCTGGTTAATACTTAGTCCGGAGCCCCTTTACACGGGTACTTCTACCAAGCAAACTACGGTATCGCAGCCCTGCTGATATAATTTGTCCCTTCTACCCTTCTACTATTGAGAACCTATCACCCAGCCTATCGCTCATTGCTGTCATGTCGCGTTTCAGTTAACGTAAAAACATGAGTTCGACGCAAAAAATAACTTATTTACATTCCTGATGTTATCAATCATACACACTTTTTCCCTCCGGCGTGAAACATCTACGATTTTTGATAATTATCGATAACCAGCAGTTTTTTTGTAGTTGGGGAGCTTCGCGCCCTCACGTCATTATGCATAGAGTACTGGACCTTTTACATGTCTGTTAGTTTTATGATTAGTATCTCCTTGTATATATTTCAGAAAAAAATGTGTCTATCCTTCCCCTCCTCTCCATCCACCCGGGCCCCTCCTTCCTTTTTTTATCTACGCTACCCTCATGTATTCCTTTTTGTTTGGCCGTTTTTGTGAAGTTGACCCCCTCGCCTTTTGATGTGGCCGACTGCTTCTTCCCCACCAGACCAACTTAAGGCGTACCTTGCCTTAAGTTGTACATATGCTTGCGTTGCCGCATATCAATTCATCTTTATGTGCGCATCCGCCTTCCAACGACAATTTCGCATCGCTCGATTGTCTAATTTTTCTCCGTTCCCAGACACCGTTCCCTGCTATTTTAATAATGTGTAGATAATTGAAAAATCGATAACCTTTTTGATCCCGTGACGAAGCAGAAACAATTATCGACAATGATACATCATTCGATAGCTCATGCATCGTCAAATACCACACAAAAACTGCATAACAATCTATGAGCAAGAAAAATGTATCTAATTGCTTCAACAACTCTTTTATTATTATCTGTTGTACCTGCGCCAGTTTCCTAAGCAATGCACATGGTCTCCCGTTCACCGGTTGATGCGCTAGCTAATGCACAGGTAGGCGGTTCCCCATCCAAGTAGTGGTCGAAATCGATACTCCTTGACTTAGATGAGCACCGAAGCCACACGCCATCCATACACCAGCCGGTGTTCAAAAACATCATTTTAACACATTTTTTATCGGTTTGAGTCATTGTTGGCATATACACGCAGGATAACAAGTTGAACGGTCCAATGCCAGAAAAACTTCGTTCTCTAGTCGTCTAAAGGGTTTTCTAGTGATGAACAAGAATACACAAATGGTACCATTTCTATCTGAAAGCAGGCTGCTTCGTCATTGATTAATTGGGGTAAATAACAACAGTGATCTGGGTGTAGTATTTCTGTCGGTAATTGAACCGTTCGCCTTACTTGCCTATAAATACGTTTATCATGCATTTACATACATTTGAAATTTCTAATGCAGTTGGCACGAAATGGCTATGTACGATATTCCAAGAATGATTGACTACGCTCTGGACTTTACCGGACAAAAGAACTTGTATTATGTTGGGCACTCAATGGGGACGACAGTAATTTACATCTTGTTATCGGAGAGGCCCGAGTACAATGCCAAAATACGTTTGGCCGTTTGCCTCGCGCCATCTGCTTCCTGGACATATATGCCCAACATACTGTATCGACTGGCTCGTCAATATGGTGGCATAGTGAAAGTAAGTTGATACTATTAATTCTCCCAACAATCGCAACAATCGCTTGTATTCGTACATTACGATACAAGTGCGAAAAACCTTTTTCCGACGAGTGTGAGTTTACACGAGTTAAGAAACAGTTTTTCGCACGAGAATCGTACAAAATTTTTTTTCGCAAGGTGTGAAAATGGGGCCGATACGCGCGCGAATCCTGCGTCAAACTGCTTTTTCACACTGAGTGAAATAATGATTAATATGAAAGTATGCCTGCAGCGTCTGATAGTATTACCTATTACGAGTAGCAAGATAATTAATGTGTCTATTTTTATCTGCACTCTCGATTTTTTGGGAGTAGGATTTAGCGGATTCATTAGGCATCTACGACATTGGCCCGCAGACAAAAACAAACTCTATACTATTCGAAGCCTTTTGTGGTTCTGGTACAGTAACGATGCCTCTGTGCCTCACAGGAATCTTTCTATCGGTGGGTCAACCGCATGAACCATTAAATATGGTGAGTTAATACAATGCAAAGGACTTGTGATACGTATAGTATAAACACCAATGAATTAATCGTTTAGTTAATAATCCATTAGTATATCTTTTCATCCAACATTGAATACTGTTGTGCATTCAATTGTCTAAGAATCGATAGAGTTTTGAAATTTTGTGATGAATCGTTCGGACAAAAATGTAGATATCAACGCATCCGCTAAATCATGATAAAAATTATGTTAAAAATGATGCTACAAGCTTTACAATTCTTTGAAGAAAAAAATATGTTAATTTCAGTATCACATTGTTGCTTCGTTTGTCGACAGCCTTCACAAAGCTAAGATTAGTAAAGTAACTTTCTTGTAAAGAGAGCTATGCGAATGGCGTCGATAAAAAAGTAAGCAATGGGCCTCTGATTTGCTAACTCTTATTTATCTAGAAACATTTTATTCCTTTCTTGACTTTTTCGCTGACTTTTTTTCGTTTACACATACTATCGATTCGATATTTACTTATGCCTACTATAAGGTTAGAAAAAGGAGAAAACAAAGGAAGAAAGTGAATAGAAAATGTCTCTTGAAACGGAATTAATATCATTTCCATGTCGCATTTTCATTACACAGTGATAATAGTTGTTTAATTTTACTTGTAACTAAAAAAGGGTTTTTGCATTTTTTCTTCATATAATGACGAAAATTTTATTTAATTTTCGCAGACAGTGGTACCATTCCTTATCAAGTATTGTCCGGCTGGAGCATCGACAAAAACATTAATACACTATCAGCAATGTTTTGGCCGTACGTAAAGCATGATGTTTATAAGGTATAATTTAAAAAATATATTTAAAACTTTTTGTCGTCAGATATGTTGCAAAAATTTGATTATGGATCTTCCGAAAACTTGAAGATATATGGATCAAAAAAACCGCCACCCTACGACTTGTCGAAGGCTTCAGCTCCGATCGCCTTGATCTACGGAAATAACGACCAGCTTGGCCTCGAAAAGGTTATTAAAATGACGCGATACCGGTTTCGTGAACACATTGTCATTCAACAACAATTGATCGACTAGAAATTCTTTGTTAACTCATTGATTCTATGTATCGCAGAATGCCCTCACCCTGTCGAAAAAGCTTCCGAACGTCGCAACGGTGGAAGCTGTACCTGCACGTCGCTTCAATCATTTAGATTTCGTCATATCGCCAAGTGCGAAAGAACTTGTGTATAATCGAGTAATTGAGCTGTTTGCGAAATACTAAAAGAGAAACAAGTGCTCGGTATCCTTAGTATGAAACCGCCGCCCACCTACCCATTCCATGGCTAGTCGGTAACAAAACCTGTCAAAAATGCTATTTAACGTATACAAACATTCGAAGAAACAAAATGTGTACGAAACGAACATTTCTATTCACTTTACGGCCGATGATACTTATTTTTTCTTCCTCGGGCTCTGGATGGCATTCATTGAAGTCTTGTTACCGACCAAGCAGGCTTCATATCGCCTTAAGACGGTGTGAATGACGCCCAAGTCCGAGAAAGGCGAAACTGATGGCGTTCACGGCACAGGAAACAAGACACACGGAGAATGTATTTTACATCACATTAAGACGATATGAAACCTCTCCTCTCCCTACTCAAGCACGGTCGGTAAAAAAAATTGTAATTATTTTTTTTCAATGGAGCTAAACTTTCATGAAAAATATCAAATGATTAGGGTCCACGTGACATTTAAATGAAAACGCTAATAATTTTTAAGATATTACATGAAATATTGAATTTTGTTTTTTATTCATTACAGTTTTTGTTATCGATTGATGCCTTTTTGAAGAATAATTGTAATTCATTGGCGTCACGGGTGTTGAATACTGTAGAATAATCAGCAATTACTTAGTGTCTTCACCTTTCAGTTTCACAGACTTCAATAATTCGGTTGTGCTGAGAAAAATGTCGGATGAATTAATAAAAATAGATTAAAGTCGCTGTTACCTGTTTTGTCAACTGTTTGAACGCATTGTCCTTAAGTCGATTAAACTGTTTGGTTGTAAATCCTATTATCTTATCATTCAACATCGTGAGAAAAATCATCAACGTCCATTACAGATCTATGATTATAGAAGATTATTCCTTTGTCCATTTTTGTTCTTCTCATTCGTTCTTTCCCTCTATAATAAGAGATATCCGCTGTTAATAATGCAATTTCGATATTAACCGCGGTGCCTTGCGCCACAAATGATTGACACTCGGTTACGGAAAGCCTATTGAAGTTGCGGAATAGAACCGCATCATGACAGCATAAGATATAAAATGACGCTACTTTGTCGACTACAGCAGCTGATTCGAGTTATCGGCTGCCGGCATTGTCGAACATCTGTCAGAAAGTCGTTATCCACATATGGTACAACTCGGTCGATAAGTGAATCTGAAGGTCATAGAATCGTCATAACAATAATTTACTCTAACCATTAAGAGGCGTAACACGATTGTGATTGATTTCACGATTCGCGATGTATCACTGTAAAATCGGAATTTGCGGAATATTGTGTTTTGGCACTGGTAAATACTCATATCTTGTACAAGTTAAGTTAAATCTGTTTTTTTTTTTTTTTCGGCGTTTATTGTGTTTTTTGGCGAATAATTATAAAATAATGATACCCTACCGCTAAAATAAAGACGAGTCTGGCATGAAAAAGGGGAAGGAACAGGTGCAGATTGATGCAATGAAAGGTTAAACTAACAAAAATTGTAAACATACAGCACATTTTTATTGACAAACTAGCGGAGTCTTATCGCGATCGTACAAAAACAAGATTTGGCAGGAATCTTTAAGATACTAACACATATCTATGATATTAATGATAGGAATAAAGCGCAGTAAACGTAAATTAAACGACAAATGGATAGAATGGAACTCGAGCAACACTACAGTTTGTTTGATGGTTTGTTTGTTTGTTTCACAATGACAACGAACGTAAATACATTACGTGTATAAAACGAATGTGTATATATTTATACAACACACACCGATGAAGGTGCGGGGCGAGGTCTCCCCAATGGCGGGATTGGAAAGGGAAGGGGTTGAAGGCTTTACAAAAACAGGATCCCAGGACTGCAGTTTTGCGTGCAATTGTCGCACGGCGTGTGGTTGCTTCAGACGCATTTCGATGTGCGCGTGAATATGAGTTGAGTGCGAGATGCCTTTGCCTGGAAATTAAAAGCACGTTTCGGTAAGTTCTCTCTTCTTCTTTTATACGCAACACTCTTTATTCATTTTCTACCATACAATTAATGTACCGATCCAGACGCCGAAATATTTCATTTATTGAACGGGATAATAGGCTAATCATTCTTATTTTGACTTATCTAACAAATTGTAGTTTTTTTTTTCTTGCGTTATAAATAATAATTTAACGATGTTTCGAGTTCAACGATCACGGAACCCTACCGAGTAATGCAGGTTCTCAGAAACGATGATTACATCATCACCATTTTCGCGAAATTGCAGGCTACACAAGAAGGTATGCGGAGCGGAGTATGGAAAGAAAGAAAGATGTAGCACTCCAGCGCTCAAACGAAAATTCATAAGGAAAAACGTCGATATAGTAGTATCTTTTGAAAAACGCTTGAGTACTGAGTGTAATACGAAGTATGGAAGTACGCAATACGAAGTATGGAAGTACACAATACGAACTATAGAAGTACGCAATACGAAGAATGCAAGTATGCAATACGAAGTATGCAAGTATGTAAAAACAGAAAGTTTAAACTAACATCGCATTTTTTTACGACATTCAAACATTAATCGGCTAATAAAATTGTTTTTATATTATTTGACTATAATCTGTTTATGGCGTAATGTACAGTGTAACGCTTAATATACTGTACAAGATGATCTTTACATTACAACGTAATTCGTAGATTTGATGTGTCGTACTACATTTTTGATTTTCTTTTTTATTGGATCTTTGGCGAAGAGTATCATAGCATATCATTGTACTGAGGTGAGCAACGTGAAATAGGAGGCCGATGTTTTAAGTACCTTTAATAAATTAACGATTTCGTCTGACGAATCGACAATATCCATCATAAAATACAACAAAACAAAAAAAAATTGTTTAACTCACGGCGCTAAAATTTTCCATTGACATGACGTATATCTTTCCCGCTGTAATGATGCACGGCTCCGTACATCGGCGTATGAGTAGAACCAGAAGTTTTCTCGATTTTGGTGAAATCAAATGCCACCGGGAATTGTATCTTAACCGTACAACAAAATAACATCATTTAACAGAGAAGATTGCATCTAACAAAGATGAATCTTTATAGTTGTAGACGATACGGAACTTACGCTGAATCTCGAATCAGAGAACTGGAATCCATTATCCAATGTCCAGGCAACGTGTTGCAAAAAAGATGACCCACTTGGCCAACCATAAATATTGAGAATCTTATGACGTCTTCAGTTGGAATGTCGCCTGATACCGTCTACAAGAAGAAATTGGAAATTATATCGCATGGAAAATTGTACAGGAAATAGTTACGCACCTGAGCGCCCGTGGTGCTGATACAAATCATAGTAAGACTAACAGCAGCTACAAGAATCCACTCACACGTCGACTCCAGCACTTTTACGAACCTTTTCCAAAGAAACAGTTCGAGAAATAGTTTTATGCCACTCGGTGCGAGAAGTCGGCACTTCTCGCACTCGGGAAATAAAATTTCGTAAGATACTCGTGCGAGAAAATTTTTCTCAACTCGTCCGATTGCAACACTCGCCTTCGGCTCGTCCTGCTAACTCACACTCGTCGGAAAAAGTTTTTTCGCACTCGTATCGTAATGTACTATTATCATCCGTTGGCAAGAACGGGGTAATGGTGAACAGCAGGTAATTATTGCAAATTATCTAAATTCGTCGTTGCCGAAAAGTCATTCCTATCTTATCATCAATACCACAACGAAATCATCGAACCTAATTAAATCATTGTACCTTCTTCCAATTCATATTTTTAACAAAGTACTCATTTTTGACATATTTCCCCTACAGAATATTAAAATCTGGCTCATCAGCACTATTATTATCCATAACTTACAACATGAGTTACTATTTTTATGGCCTTTCAACGTCAGTCCAGACGTTGAAAGAATCTAAACCATTTAAAAGAGCAATGGCGGCGTTTAAAAAATGCAATCAGTATCAAAGGCTGCTAAAGGGATGGTGAATACGCCAACTTCCAGCAATTAAATAACTGAATTTGGCACAATGTTAATTGGCAACATATTTGAAGTGAAAAATAGGATTATCACGATCGAAATAATTGTTATGGAGTAGACACACCTGTTGATACACACACGGTGACAACTGTTGTAGAGTTAAAGCTATTCGTTGAAATTGTTGTGGTAATAGATCTTTACGTTCGTGATAAAGTTGCTTTAACACGCATTTACGCATAACACAATCCGACCTCACAAATTCAACCAGTTTTTGAAAAACGGACAACGCGAATGCCAAAACAGAATTCGCTCGTCTCATTTTTTCCTACCAGGACGACGACAGCTTATTAGCATTACAGAACCGCAACTTCGATTCAGATTTATTGCAATTTAATTCCACTGTACTTTTCTTGATCAATTTCCATCGCCACTTACTCTATGATACGCTTGTGTGTCTTGATGCAAAGAACAATCGATCGGTAATGTACGTTTTTTTGATAATACGAATTTAACTCTGTATTGGACGTGTCATCCTCTCCGGCTATGTTCTCCAAACGGTATCTATACCCGTTATATATTAATAATTACGACACTAGAGTTTATTTTAGATAGTAAAATATGTATCAATGATGTCTTCATCACCTTAATATTTCAATCATTCCGCAAGCATGTTGGGACATAATCATGTAGAAAGTATCATTGGCGATATAGACTTGCAAGCATAATGCGATACCCGCCGATCCGTGAAAGTATATGAGATAAAAATATTCTTCGGGATCAACTTTGTAATCAGTTGGTATAAGTACTATATGAGGTCGCGATTCGTTCAACGGAACAATCCAATCCTGAACGATCGTCACCATCGGCATTACAATGAACAGCGTTATACTTAGGTTGACGATTACTGAAAAAAATGGCCAAACAATGAACATTTCATATATTTTTCCGTCATCGACCATTGCGAATCCTTCACATACGGAAGCCTCACAGCGAGGATTGTCCATTTGCAGCCTTTAACTGATTGCATCTACGTTTTTGGGTACTGAAACGTGTATTTGGTTCAACTTTGATACATCGATGATGTTTTTTTATACAGAAGACAAGAACAGGAAAGGCAGAAAAACTACGCCAAATGAAACGGCAAAGTCGTATGCGAAGATTTGCAGATATATAAATAATTGTAAATATAAAAGAACAACTAACCAATATAGCCAATGGTCGCAACTCTTCCTTTCTCCCCGTATTCCTGAAGAATTTTAAGTTCCGGCAAATCTTGTCGGATATATTTCCAGTTTTCACGAGTTTCATTGAGAAGGAGTCTTATCTTCAACAGTTATAGGTCATGAAACACGATGCCAAATTTCTGATAGTATTTTGATGATGCGATAATGTTTTCTGTTTGTTTATGATTATGTTTTGTTTTTAAGTGTTTTGACGACAATGTGTTTGTTGTTCTTTTGTTTTTTGTTCTTTATGTTTTGTTTGATTCTTTGTCAAATAAACTAATAGTTTCTTTACCTCCTTAGAATAGCATAAAAAATTAATAGTCTTCACGGTAACTCCACAATTCACTACCATTGGTGGAAACATTTCGATCACAGTGTTAATGTCTTCAAACGACGATAACACCTTCAGCATCTAAATACAATCGACAAATTCCAAAGCACACGTTGGTATTTGTAGGAAATACATTGAAGTCTGAGAATCAAAAAGGCGTATATTCTATTCGAACGTAATGTGTTCCGTTCTTTTGACATTAATTCTCGGCATTTGACACTAATAAAAATATCCCAGAAATTCTACGAGATATAATAGACATTATTTACGGAATTCAAATGCACGCGAATAAAAATCCGAAAATTGTTTGCCGAAAGCGTGATTTGTCTGTTTAAGTTGCATAATGAATGGTAATGATAATCGTTAAGTTCAAATTAAAGACTCTCCCACTAATCAATACACAACACACACACACACATCATCAATTTTTTTTCTAAACATGACTTTGGATTTTTTTCCTTAAAGAGCACAAAAAAATTCGTTTACACCGAACACTTTGTAATACTTACCAGTGGTATGAATACAGTAATCGTAAATACTAATAGAAAAAACACCCTAAGAAATCGTTTCCGAAAGGACAGAAAGGGCCAAAGGCCAAAAAAACAAAGTACTCTTTTATTAATAATGAAATATCGCTCTTCAAAGGGGTAATTTTCAGGGATATCGCTTGGATGATGCATCGTTGGCAGTTTATTTTCCATTTCTGCTAGTGGTGCAGCGTGGCATGACATTTGTCTACTGAATGAACCTGAACTGCATCTGCTACGAGCAGAATACGTTACGCTTACATACCGCACGCAACAATACAGTAATTGCGCAGTAGGGACGATAAACGTTTACGAGTTATGGACGAAACTAGAGGGTGTATAGGGTTTCCTTATTCGCGCATGCGAAATCGCATCAATTTCCTTATTCGCCCACTTGAAATTGCATCAATTTCCTTATTCGCGCACCCGTTGCGTGTCGTCGAAGATAGAGAATAATACCATTGAACGCCGTGGATAAAAGATAATGACGTTGAATAATAACGTTTGCATAGTGCATAGTTGATGTAACGAACCCTGCGGTCCGTACCAATGCTCGGCCAACAGGCCTCTCACCCGGGCAAACGCATATACTGGTCTGAAAGACCAGTCTTCCAGCACTTCAACCGCTACCAGGAGAACTCGCGTGAGATGTTGAGTCGCAAGGACTTGGAAAAGCCCTTCTCTCACCGTAAAACGGATCATTCAACAAGTTACAAACACAAACAAGTGTTACAAACACAACAGTTACGAGTCACAAATTTTATCAGATTTTTTTCAGAATATCAAAACCAAAATAGACCGTCAAATAGATCGCTGAAAGATAAAAACGGGTTAAGCGTATCGGACGTATCTTTGCGTCACCCTGCCGTGTCACCCCCCCGTTTCAAAAATCGCCTGCAATCGAAAAAGAAATATCATTACAAAATAATTACCGAGAATTTATTTCTTATTATTAACAGTCGCGTGCGATAATGAATTATGAATACATCGAATGATATACAAATGGGTATACAGTGACTTTAGTTTAAATGCGAGCGGTTGTAATCCATGTGCCGTTTAACTGATTCATACAAAAACTGATACTGGAGTCGTCGCATACGGGATGAAAAAGTAGTTTCTCTAGCGGATTCCATATAATAACACATTCTTTGCGAAGTATTGTCGGTTGCCATCTTCACACTGCCGATTTTTTGGCGGATTTTCCTTAAACAGACGTTAAAGAAACGCTGTTTATTATACGTATTATTAATAACGTATATGAAAATAACATTTTATACGAAAATATCATTTTATAAAAATCTAATAAGAGAAAAAAAATGTAGTTTTTTCATTCGTTCCGCTCCTTATGACGTGTATAAGCAATGAAATGTCGCTCGCCGGATAAATACGATCCGAAACTGTTTTTATATGTTTTTACTATCATTTTCAGTGTAATGATTAGTCTACTGTACATAATGGTGTCTACATTACAGCTTTATTCATAGATTTCACTTTTCGTATATAGTTAACGTATTTTTTTTTTTTTTTTTTTGTAATCGGATCTTCGATGAATTGCGTATATCAGCATATCATTGTATTGAAGTTAGTATGGTGAAATAGGACGCCGACGTTTTAAGAACCTTAAATAAATTAACGATTTCGTCTGACGAATCAGTAGTATTCATTGAAAAATAGAGAAAAATATAATGAGACATTGCTTAACTCACGCAACTGAAATTTTCCATTGACATGACATATATCTTTCCAGCTGTGATAATACACGGCTCCGTACATCGGCGTATGAGTGCAAGCAGCAATTGTCTTGACTTTGGCGAAATCATATACCATCGACAATTGTATCTGAACGGTAGGAAAAAAATGCATAATTTAACGAAGAGATGGGGGCGGAGGGGTATGCGCATTTAAGGGATCATTCTGATGTCAAATTTTCCAGACATTTTTTTGCACTCGTTGTACACGGTTTACACTCTCAAAGGAAGAGTTTTCAAGCTATCCGTCTCAAATTTTGACACAACATTCTTCACGCCATTCTGTATCGCGCTATGGAAGCTTTTTATTTATTTTTTTAAATCTTCATATGTTTTTAACGAAAAACTATCGAACAAAAAAGGATTAATGCGCTATTTTTTTTTTAAATTACCGCCATTTTGTCAATTTTGATCGAAAAAAAAAAAAATCCTCCATAGCGCGATAGCAGCTTTCATACTGTTTAACGATCTTTTTTTCAAATTTTGTTTTAGACAATATTTACGATTAGAGGAGTGTACACCGTCAAGAGAATATGTTTTCACAAGCCATTTTCAACCGCCCAAAAAAAAAGCAAAAAAGAAAAATATTAACATTTAAATTTTTTTTCCGTTCTTCATGAGTGCTTTGATTTGTCAAAAAAAATCAGACTGTTTAGTATATTTTATCCATAAAAAAAAAAAATCGTGAAAATAAGCTATTTTTTCTCCCGTCACACTGGAATGATCCCTTAAGAAACATCAATCTCAATAGTTGTATTAGACAATACGAAAACTTACGCCGAGTCTCGAATCAGAGAACTGGAATTCATTATCCAATGTCCAGGCAAAGTGTTGCAGAAAAGATGAGTCACTTGCGCAATTACAAATATTGTGAATCTTATGACATTTCCAGTTGGGATGCCGGCTGATACTGTCTACGCGAAGAAAGCCGAAATTGTACGACGCGAAAAATTTTACAGAATAAATTTGCGATAACGTACCTGAGCTCCTGTGCTGCTTATAGAAATCATAGTAAGACCGACTGCAGCGACGAGAATCCACTCGCATGTCGACTCCAGCAGTGTTATGTACCTTTTGCGAAGAAACAGTTCAGGGAAATGTTTTATCACGCGTTGGTAAGCGCAGGGCAATGGTGAACAGCGGCCAATGCGATACACCAATTTTTGTTACACCTTTTATGAGAATATAATGAAAAGATCGAGAATACTACACGCTAGAAAAATTAGAAAAACACCTACAATGACAACGACGAAATTCGACAAGTAGATGAATGAAATCTGCGGAATTTGCTTCACCAGAAATAAAGCAGAAACAAACGCGGAAGCTAATGACAAAAAACCGAATTATAGATAAAGTAACGACGGTGAAGTGACCGGTAATTCCACCATATAAACCGAACGGTGGACAAAACGAAGGGTCGATCCGCTACATTCAAGTAAGCGAACAGAAGGAAAAACCAATTTCCTAATTACTCTCGATAATAATAACCTAAACAGCTGGTATTCAACAAAACCTCAATTTAAACGAAATGCCTCGAGATTTCCGTAATTAGATGAGAAAGCGGCGGCAAGGGCAGAATCCTCTTATCCATTTGTTAGACATCAAATTGAAGAACAAACAGATGTCTGGCATTAAAAAATGTAAAAGCCATGGCAACGAACAAATTACGACAAGAGAATAGGAAAATTTGAATCGAATAAAATAACATAATGAAATTATTCAGAACAACAACCAGGCAAACGAAAGTTTCTGATAAACAGAGACTTTACTTAAGATATTGAAAATAAGAATTGTTGCAGTAACATTTTAGGCCAAAAACGGCTCCAAAAATCGCAAGTGAACGGAATAACGCGTGAAATAGTGACAAACGATCTTCCGAAAAAGAACCAAATGCTAAATACAGTAGGAACTCAATTGCGTGGACACATCGGGACTGGGATTGCGTGGAATGAAGGCTCGCGGAAGTCTTTAGCAATATAAAAGGGTAACATCGATTCACATCTACATATTGCCATTTAATTTCTTCCAATCAATAATTCTCTGTATTATCAATTGCCATCGTCACTTACTCTACAATACGCTTGTGTGTCTGTATGCAAAGAACAATCGGTCGATAATAGACGTCTTCCCTATAATTCGAAGTGACCATTGCATGGGGCGTTTCACCCTCTCCGGTTATATTCTCCAAACGGTATCTATACACGTTATATCTTAATACTTACGACACCAGTCGTCGAGTTTCCAGTGGATAGTAAAATATGTATAAATGTCACCTCAATATTTCGATCATCCCGCAAGCATGTTGCGCAATGGCCATGTAGAAAGTATCATTGGCGATGTACACATTCATGCAAACGACGATAGCCACAGATCCGTGGAGGTATATCGGGTAGAAATATTCATCGGGATCAACTTTGTAATCAGTTGGAATAAGTACTATATGAGGTCGCGATTCGTTTAGCGGTATAATCCAGTCCTGAACGACCGTGACCATTGGCATCGCAATAAACAGCATGATAAATCCCGTGCACATCACTGAAAAAAATGGCAATCAACGGATGCGCAATATACTGTTCAGTCAACGGCTACTGTTAATCCTTCACGCACAGGCACTTCGTGACAACAATTATCCGAACGCCCGAAGGCGTTGAAATGCAAATATGTAGTCATATTTCAATCACGGATAACATAGTTGCATTTTTTTTAGTTCTTGAGAGACGATATAAAATATATATATATTACGCACAACGCACATTACGCGCATTATTGTAATGCAAAATTGGACGCGCCAACTCAGTAGGGGCAAATCTGGCTACTTGTTGCATACCAACATTAGTGGTAACTTACGACAGTTTCGACAGTTTCGTCCCAAAGTCGCACCACTTGTAGGATTTAACAACAAAGTCGCAAAACCCTACGAGATGTTCGTTCCAAATGTTTGCAGAGTTAGAGAAAAGCACGTATACTTAAATACCCCGATAGCCCCGCTGATTAAAAAAAACTTGGCGACTCTCAACTGATTTCACATAGATATTTCAAAAGTAACCGGAGAGATATAACAACTGTACTTACAGTTGTACTTAACGCAACATTTATACATCGGACATCTTTTTAACGCAGCCGACAGGGTCGAGGATCTCAGTCTATTACGATATGCCGTACGTGAAGGTTTAAAGATATTTGACGGATTGAAAATATAAAGAAACAACGAACTTATATACAACGAAGTCGCAATTCTTCCCTTCTCCCCGTATTCCTGAAGAATTTTCAATTCCGGTAACTGTCTTCGCACACATTCCCAATTTTCGCGCGTTGAATCGAGAAGAATTCTCAACTTAAACAGTTATGAATTACGATACATGATGAAGAATTTTTCATACACTTCTGATTAACCATTTGATTGTATTGCGAATAAACTAAATAGTTTTCCTTACCTCCTTGGAATAGCGTATCAAATTGACGGTTTTGATTGTAACTCCACAATTTGTTACCAATGGAGCAAACATTTCAATCATAACGTTAACCTCACTTCGCGACGATGCGATCTTCAGTATCTAAAAACAATGGATATCTCACGATGGTAGACGATGGTATTAATTAAAAAAATATATCGACGCCTACGAATCATAAGGACCTAACTTTGTGTTCAAAGAATAAAAGTTATCTCCTTTCGACATTATTGGTGATTGACATTGAAAAAAGACGATGCATATTGCATATAGAATTGCGTATTGTTTTTTCATTTGTTTTATCGCCGTTTATAAAGCTCCTGTAAGTAGTCAGCCAGCCAACCAAGTCAAAGACCAATAGTTAATCAGTTAACTAGTAGCCAATTAACCAATTTCGGATTTCACCGACGGGAAGCTTTGTAAACGACACAACTAAAAATGCGTAAGCAATATGGAAATTTAATTTGCATTTTTTTTTTTTATGGTTTTACTAATCCCTAAACTTTCGCATATTTCGTTGCCACGTGCCGAACCCTATAGACATTTCCGCAACGTCGTCAAAAGCTTTAATTTTATAGATTTTTTACAGTGAAACAAGACAGTGCCTTGCGATTGAGAATTTCATCGTAAATCGAAGATATTGGTATTTTTTAATATTGTTTATTGTCCAAATGAAACTTTTCTATATGTTTATATGATAATATCGAAAACATTTTCTTAATCTCACAAAAACAACTTCCATTATGAAGAAAGCAAAATTTATTACGTCCCAAACCCTTCGTAATACCTACCAGTGGTACGAAAATAGTAATATTTAAAGATATTGTACAGAAAATTCGAACGCATCTTTCCCGAAACGACTGATAGGGCCAAAGGCCGACAAAACAAAGTGCTCTTTTATTCAGTATATAATATCGTTCTTCAAACGGGTAATTCGCAGAAGTATCATTTACTGAATTCATCGCTGGCACTTTATTTTACTTTCGTGATATTGAAGAATCGCACGACATTTGTCTATCGAACGATACGAAAATGTGTCTCTCGCAGGCGGAACACGTATGCATGGCGTACCGCACGCAACATTGCAGTAACTGCATAGTAGGGGCGATAAGTGTTTATAAATTACCGTGAAAATTAGAGGGGAGGGTTAGATAGTTTACTTATTCACGCGCACCAACCGCTTTGCGCGCCGTCGAGAATGAAAAATAATAGCATTGAACACTTTTGCATAGTTGATGGTCGATGTTTTCAGCCCTAAACTATATAATCTAATCGACAATATGCAATTCTATAACTTATTCTGTATCCTGCAATCGAATAGCCTTCGACATTGTGAGTACATTCCGCAATGATAGTTCGAAAAACACGATAAGAATAATTCCAAACTGTTACGTAAATATACAGAAAAGTTTGTGCGAATTACAATAACCCGACTTATTCAGCAGATATAAAGAATAAACAATCCGAAAATTCAATATACGAAAGATTCCAATGTTCCGAAGAATTATTAATAAAGGATACAGTGAGAACCGGTTGAATAACGAGTCAGTTGCATCACTAGCGTTTTCTGTAACATATCCCGATCACATGAAGTGATCTTGAAACCTGCGGTGGAAAACACCAGAAAATCACGATGATGTGACAAAAATTGATCGTCGAAAACGACATCGGAAGTACGGAAATAACTCCAACGCTGCGAAACGCACTTTCGACCAGTAGATCGATCACATTATTCCGAAGTTTGCCGGCGCTTTTTTGCCGAATGCACACGAATGTACTAAAGGATAAGTCTGCTTTGGCGCGGCTGTTGGTGGGCTAATGAGGAAATAGGATGAACGGAAACAAGCGAGGGGTGTAGAAGAAGAGACCTTTGTACGACGCTAAGTGTAAAATGCAATAAAAAAAATAGTTGGAACCCTAAGAAGTACAGCAGCCGGTTTATTCATGTAAAGCCAACCAGCCAGTCATGGAGTCGCGCAACATGACAAGTTCTTTAAAGACCAACAGCCGAGAGAGTGAATAGTTCCAAGGAACAAAAAAATTGCGATGATTACAAGGTATAAGATGACATTCTCTGATCGTTGTGGAAAGAAGACAAATAACAACCGACCTGGAATTATCAGGTTCAACCGTTTACGGATATATCCTGAATCATGGACACGTGGGTGCATCATGTATATAAACTGCATAATAAAGACACAATATACATACATTTGGTCATCAGAATTGTTTTTATCTGTGAGGAGTGACGCTTGAAAGATGTTTAGGTGACGCGTGAAAAACAGTAACGAGAATCGTTTTAAAGGAGAGGAAAAAATGATTTTCGTATATGACGGAGAGAATGTCATCCAAACGAGCCGTCTGCGTACCTGCGGTGGTAGCGAATTCTCAGTTACGCGGCGAACCACATCAGTTCATTAGCTGACGCAAATCGTCGTCAAAATAACGTTTAAATTTTTTTTTTACTTACAGAATCATTTAAACGATCGTTTAAAAAGTTTCGTTAGACGTTTTAATCGAAATTTGAAAGTCTCGTCGTACATAGTTAAAAAAAAAAACGCGTCAAAATAGTATATTGGAAATCGGTAGAAAAATGACTATATAAACATATAAGAGTCAATCGTCATAATTAAAAGATCGTCATGAAATCTATTGCCGTATTTATTTTATTTTCTATGGCGTTGTTTGTGAAGGATGCTAAGGGAAGATTAGGACCTGAATCCTTTTTACGTCTCTTGGCTCCGCGTAACCCTGAATTGAACAGAGTCAGGCGCATCGAAGACGCTAATGGCGATCCGTATGCTGTTCTAGACACCGTAAGTTGAATTATTACTATGTTTGATTTACACTCTTTTTCGATATCAGTTTCCTTAATTCTTCGGTATAATTATCTTTTTTTGCTCCCTCATAGAGGAAGTTTGGTTTACGTGAAATTTTTTTTTTTTCGAGATCGTTTTCGTGTGAATGTGCTGCAACTTTTCCAGCACATGCGTTTTTTTTTTAATTATCTGTTAGTACGATAACTTTTAACTATTTTGAGAATATCGGGCTAAAAATGTATACACAAAAAAACTTTCACTATCCGACAATCAGCATCGATTTTTTTGCGGCATATTCGGAATCAAAATGAGTTATAAAGAAGAAATAACGCAATAATACTTTTTCGCACTAATGCAAACTAAGTAATCGAAAGTTTACGTGATAAACAAATCATCTCAAGCATCTCATCAAAAGTTTGACTGAACATGCAATGATACGAAAGCGCAGAGACACAATACAACAAAGAATACGATTGTGAAAGTATAAACCTTCGGCAATATAAATACAACGAATACAGCGGAGAATAAATTTCGGAAAATCGTGTTCTCGTTATCGAAATTCTCAGTATCGTTATACTCTCATAATATAACCACACGGAGAGAAGGATCTGATGCAACTTACCATCTATCTAGTAAAAAATATCGTAAATTTCTGGTAGTGCGTACTCAATGACGCCATCTGTTGAAAATTACGAGAACTATGCGACTTTTTACCATAGAATATGGTAAAAATCCCTATAAATGTGGTAAAAATTCTTATAATATCGAGTATTTTCGTCATAGGTGGCGCCACCGTCGAATTTTACCAGATAACATAGTAATATCATAGTGTCGTTACGATCTATTTCCACGTTTATATTATAGGTTGGCCTTGTCGAGCAATACGGTTATCCGGCGGAAGAGCATAACCTCACAACGAAAGATGGCTACAATATTGTTTTCTTCAGGATTCCTGGTAGCCCCAAGTTACCTCCGTCGAAAGGAAAGCCTGTAGTTTTTGTACAACACGGAATTTTGAGTTCGTCGGACACTTTTGTCATCATGGGCCCGGGGGAGGGTCTCGGTAATACAAAAAAAAATTAACCCCCAAAATTGATATTTTCATAGTACATCCTCATTAGTATCTTTTAATCATCTAGATACTTCAATGGGAAATCATCTCCTGTAATTTATCTCATGGAGTTACTCATGGAGAAAACTTGTATGCGGAAGTTGCTTTCATCGTTGGTCTTTAGCCAAATTTGTTTGCAACCAAAAAGAAAAGTACTCTATCATCAAGAACTGGCGAAAACCTTTAGTGATTTTAATTATTGTGCATGCAATCTTTATGTACATTAAGAAGTTGATAAGATACCGAAGTGGTCTTATGTTATTATCGTACATTTTTTTAGCGTTCATGCTGGCCGACGCTGGATACGACGTTTGGCTCGGAAACGTTCGTGGCAATACGTACTGCAGATCTAACACGAATTTATCGGTTACGGATAAAGAATTTTGGGACTTTAGGTACATTTCTAAGTATTGAATAATTAAGCAATGTTTCGTACAGACGCAGACTTTTTTTTTTTTGTAATCGTTGAATTCTTCGGTTTAACGGCAATTTAACGGCAATCGAGTCATCAATTTGTATAATGGTGATTTTATAAATTTCCCATACGAAGTCAAGTAAAAGATATCAGTTCGCATAATGGTCCAGAATCGGATTCAATATCGGATTTAATATCTCTCTATATATATAAAAAGGTTTCGCCTCGGTCGCCGCCACCGCTGCGGTGTACAAGAATCAAGAGGGGGAGATATAAACTTATGACACCCGGTAAATCCCTTTGGCCCTCCGAATCCAGGGGCGGGCGGGGCAATGGGGAAGGGGACAACGATCGCCATGGCAATATTCTAAATCCCCAAAGAGGGTCTCACCTCGAAATATTCTAAGTACACCCCTTAGAATATATGTTTTTTTACTATAAAAGAGCATAAACATCAGGCGAACGGGAAGATATGATTTGTGTTGAGGTTAATTATGAAGTAGTCATGAAAGAATGTCAATATTCTACAAACATCACTGGTGTTCGAGTGATTTATTCAACCTCGTGACAAAGCAGATAGAATCACATGCAATAATCGATGGATAGCACATGAATTGTAGAATTCCTCACGCAATGGATCGATAGCGAATTGCAGAAAATGTTAACAATTCTCGGAATCAATATGGGGCAATTAAGTCATTTTTCTGGCGTATTGATGCGAATTCCAAAAACTTCGTTCGCTTATGTACTACTGTACATGTACTACTTATGTACTACTGTACATAAGCGAACATAAGCAACCGCGAAGATTGTCCGGTATGTTTCGCTGACTTGTTTTCGGAATGTTATGATTCAAATTCTATACAAATTTGAATACACGATTATGTAAAATAATCATGGGCTGGTTCAGCGAAATAGTTTTTCTGCTGCCGGCGCGAAAAGTTCGTGTTCTCGTGTCTATGTTCAGCGTGTAAAAAGTAACTTTTTGTGCCAACGTACATAGAAACGTCGACGCATGAGCAAAGCGCAATATTCGTCACTTTTTACGCACTAGTGCGCAAAATTGTTTATGCGCACAGGTCAGTGAAATTAGGGCACTCAAAGTCGAACTTTTCACGCAGTCGGCACAAAAAATTGTTTGTATGGAATGGGCGCAGTAGAAAATTAGGCAATGAACTCTCGCACTCGTGCGCAATTGGCTACTTTTCGCGCCCTTGACATACAAATAACTATTGACACTCTTCTGTCGCACTCGTCCTAAAAAGTACACTTTTTCTCTCGTTTATGTATATAAAGATAACTATTGTATGCAAAATTCGAATAAATTTCATTATTTTATTGCAGCTGGCATGAGATGGCAATGGTTGATGTACCTAGCATTATCGATTACGCGCTCGAATTTACCGAGCAAAATACCCTATTCTATATTGGATACTCTATGGGGACGACAATATCTTTCGTTTTATTATCGGAGAAGCCTGAGTACAACGACAAAATCCGTTTCGTCGTCGATATCGCGCCGACCGGTTATTGGAAATACAATCCGAGTATAGTGTGGCGATTGCTTATTGAATTTGCTCCTGTGATCAAAGTAAGTTTCATAAGTTAATAATATACTTTTAAAAATATATAAACAACGCAGCAATTTCTTCTATTGCTTATTACCGCATTCAGAGAAATTGTGATAACACTGACAACTGTTAAAAAATAACTATAAGTTATTAATCCACGTAACTATTTTCATAGTTATATTAATCTGTTCGATAATTATAGTTCCTAATTAATAGTTGACTGAAAAAATGTTCATAGTTACTTCAACTATGAATGAACTAATTAAATACAGCGACAGCAACTTTTTTTATAGTAAGAGTAACTTTTGAAAAAGTGTAAAAAAGTTAAGAATGCTATTCCTATCGTGACGTTTTCGAGTGGTATCTCGCAATTGCGAAATACTCACTGTATACATCACATGCAGATTTGCCAAAATAAAACATTTATTGCTATAACTATTCCTATTTACCGGCCGTATTCCTTTATTTGCTTAGTTGCACTCGGAAGTTCCAAACACTACGCTCCGTGCCGATGTCGGTAACCGGGTATTGTGCATTTGCGATTTAGTTGCTATTACTAATTATCATAGTTGTATTTAATTGTACGATTAAACGATAAAACTACGAATTAGTAACTGCCAATAACATTTGTTTCTCTCAATGCGGTATTCATCTTTGTTGATATCCTCTTTTATACGTGCAATTCCGAAATCTATTGTTTAGCAACTTGCCGATTCAATGGACATTTATGACCTTCTACCGCAGACAAAATTCAATACTTTGTTGATCCAGTCACTTTGCGGCAAACGTTCACCATTTCAAAGTCTATGCGTCGCAGGTGTAGAAATGGTACTGCCGCTCGTGGCTGGCAAACCCGCCAAAGGGTTCGATATCGTGAGTTATAACATTTGTACATCAACCACATCAAATAAAATCGTTTCGCAAAGAAAATACTTTTTTTTTAGTAGGGTAGACGTACCGTCAGTGCCACTGTACCATTTATGTAGATTTTTATTATTGTACTCTTCGAATAATTTTTTTCTCAAAACCACATATTGATCCTTCGAAAGTTCTCATATAAATTCACAAAATGATCTACTCGAAGTTTTTTTTAAATTCGATTATACTTTGTTTTATTGCTGCGAATGTGATGGCCACAATTGGACCTAAAATGGCCAAAAATGGTACCTCTACCCTAATACATTATATCGAAACCGACAAGTAGCCTGCGGCCATTTTGATAAATATCAAATTAGTATGTAAAATTTTCTTTATCATAAAAGCAAATATCTAATATTCACTTGAATGTCACAGCTGACCTTCATGGATATGGCGAAATATTTTCCAGCCGGAGCATCGAGCAAAACATTGATGCACTTTCAGCAATGTATTAAAGGAGGTAACGAGTATTACGTAGATTCTGGAAAATCGAGAAATGTGTTCCCAGGCAAAGCTTCAATCGGCACTTTAATTGAAAATTAGCAGGAAATAGGGTAGAGGTACCGTTTTTCGCCACCTTAAGGCCGATTGTGGCCATCACATTCGAAGCAATAAAACAAAATATAATCAAATTTAAAAAAAATTGAGTGGATCATTCGGTGAATTTAGATGAGAAATTTCGAAGAATCGACATGTGGTTTGAAAAAAAAAATAATTCGAAGAGTATAGCAATAAAAATGGCTAAGAACGGTACAGTGACCACTATTCTCATTCAAATTATCGTACAGATTCTCATAGAAAATTAACTTCGATCACTTATCATCGCGTGTTTCAGTTATTCAATGTTTTTCAATAACTTTGGGATACCTCTCATTTTTCTCTATACCCGGAATTCTTCGACATTAGTCACGACGAAAAAAAAAACCATTTTTTTAACTCATGCACCGAATGTCCCACGTTCCGTGCCTGCAAAGCGTTCGCGAAGTAGCGTATTGTAGTAAGGCGTGAAATAATATTCTTACGCATGCGCAGATCTTCAAATTCCTTTATTATTTCACACATTCCTTTATTATTTCTCACTTTTCCCCTCCTTTGACACTCGAACTAACTTTGAGGTTAGGTTGTCGCTCACGCTTTACAGGCACGAAACACGGGCATACTGTTCATTCGTTAAAAAAAGAAGTATGTGGTACTTGTACGAAAAAGCGGACATCCCACGGCGGTTAGGAAGCAAGCTGCACTCGCCTTCTCTCGCGCTACAAGCAACACTCGGCTTTGCCTCGTGTCATTGTAGTTGCTCGATTCGGCTCGTGCGCCACTTCCTAACCTTCGCGGAATAGCCGCTTTCCCGTACTAGTATCACAATCTACTATAGTGAAACGTTTGTCGTCAGGTGGGTTAATAAAAAAATATGATAACGGCCCAACTGAGAACTTAAAGATGTATGGAACGGAAGCTCCGCCGTTCTACGACTTCGCGAAGATTTCAGCACCAATAGCATTGATCTATGGAAACAGCGATCAACTAGCTGTTCCAGAGGTAACCTGAACCTTTTTTTTAATATAATTTTACTATAAGGGAGCTGTTGATTGATTTGTCCCTTCTTATTTATTGCAATACAGAACGTCAGAGAGTTATCAAAATTTTTTCCAAATCTTATCACATGCGAGGAGATTCCTGCTGAGGACTTCAGTCACGTGGATTTCTTCGCCGGTGCACACGCCAACGATCTACTGTATAATCGGATAATAGAGCTTCTTTCGAAGTACTAGAAGTATTTTTAATAAAAGCTCGTCGTTACGTATTGCAAGGACACAGCACAGTTGCACAGCAATGAAGAATGCTCCGATGGTAACAATTCGCCTTCTCTATTTTTTCCGAAATGTTTGCTCTGAAGTATAAAAAAAATGAGCTTTTCATACGTCTATTCCGTGACTACAAAAATCTAATTTGTTTTTAGTCGTCGGTGCAACCATTTCGGAGAAAGTAGGCAAGGCGATTTTGTTACCGACTGAGTCTGTGCCGCATCCCCTTAAGAGGCGGTGAAATACCGCGGTCGGTATCAAAAACTGTTTCGATAAAATTTTCGTAAAAATTCGATAAAATTTTCGTAAAATTTACGTAAAAATTCGATAAGTGCGCAAACAATTTTGTGCATCTTTTAGAAATGAAATTGCAATTTGTATCAATGAATTAATCTTGTTGATTCACCATTGGCAGGTATAAGAAATGAACGATGAAAACTGTCAACCGAATATAATTTTTATTGTTTATCAAATATATAACGCGTTTAATGTTCTGTTCACCACTTTTGTTTTTAAATAATATTCGTCTCCCTTTTCTTTCTCTCGGTAACTAATCAACTTAAGTATCTGAAAGTACAATCCTAAAAAAGCAAACTGTGTCAGAGTTCAATTTAAAAAAAAACCATATCAATTCAATTTCTCCAAGTAATGAGTGGAATGCTTTCAGTAATGTTTTTCAACAATCTATTGCGTCTACTATTCTGAGTTGAGCTCGACATTTTTTTTTTGCCTCTTCCATCGACAGGTCAAAATGTTGTTGACGATTCTTCATAATACTAAATAGTGCGTATTTTATTATGAATATATATATTTTAAAAGAAAAAAACAAATGAAATAAAAAATAATTAAGTGAGTAATGAGCGCCGCGAAGCAGTGAATCAGATTATTCGTGAATTCGTGAATCAGAAGTATTGTTAGTTGCGAAATCTAATATCAATAATAGCATCAGCCGTAATAGGGATTATCTCAACGAAAATCATCTCGCAAAGTCAAAAGGGGAACACCTCTGGTCGGTTTACCGCGTAAGACGCGTGACTGCGATTATACGGTACGTTACTATATATTAAGGGCGCAATATTACTGGTTTTTTTTCTTTTTTTTTTCCACGAAAACGGCACACCACAGGAGTCGAGGCGTTACCACGTCTGTTAAGAATAATAGTAATTAATTCTAAGTACAAATAATATTTTTCCATTGGCGTTATTTTTTTTGTTTTGATTCGTAGAAAAATAGATAAGTTCCTTTGGTAACTCGTAGTCGGCTAGCAACGATCGTAATTCCAATAAGGAGAAAAAAAAACGAATTCGAGATTAAAATTGGAATAAACTGGTAGAAACCCTCGAATTAACCTTTTTTTTTCTTTCTTCGCTTCGTTAATCCGAATCGTCATCCGAGCTTTTGGTATGACCTGTTGGAAAATCGTTTAGTTTTATTAAAAAAAAAATAAAAAAAAAAAAACTAAACAAATTTATGTATGTATTGTGTCTTTTTTCAAAAAAATTTCTTCGCATAGATTTAATTAACGAAACTACTTGTCGATCATTTTCTACGTCCTCATTATCTTCATTTATTATCAATTTATCAAATGTATCGATAATTATTCGTTAAATTAAAAGAAATGTTTAAACGTCTGAAGAATCGATGAATTTTACATCGAAAGGCGTCGTATTGACAGCACAAAATAATGATTGACTTACTGCGATGATTCCAGATCGGCGGGCCCGGGCGACGTGTCGTTTCCTCGGATTTCATCGGAACACCTCGTCCTCCTGTATGAAAATAACAATAATAATAATAATGAGTAAATTGGCTTCGCCGCCGCCGACTTGTATCACGAGGCGGAAGAAAAATGTTGAGAAACAAAAATCATTACCGATTATCGGGAAATTAGTTTTATCGAAAACCGGTACGTCGCGAGTAACGCCTACCAACGCCTGATCTGCAAAGTATTGACGAAAGATTAGTATAGAATGATATTGTTGCTGAACCATCGAAATTTGAATTATTTGGCATTAATCTCGTGTCGACTTACTGGCAGTAGTCGGAACGCGAAGACGTCGTAGCTAAAAAAAAAAAAAAAAGAAAACAATTGCAGTGAAATCAGTCACCATTTTCATGTAATTATTAGAAAAAAAAAAAAAAAAAAAAGAAAGATCGATTCAAAGAAAAAATTCGAAAAAAACAAAAATACATACAGGATGCGGTACCGAAGCGACGGCAATTGGCTGAACGCGCACTGGCTCCGGCGGCTTTTCATCTTTGGTAAGTTTCGAGTGATCGATAATTTCGACTGATGCAAGTGCGTTCCTTCGGCGTCTTTCCTCTTCACGATTTCTCTCGGAGACCGCAAGACGATGTTGTTCGCTCACCTGTGTCGCATAATTACTTAAAGATCCGTTTTTTTTTTCTGTTTTTATATATATAATGCGAAGATTATTTACACCAGTCGCTGACAAAACGCTGGGAGTGTATTCGCTCAATGACGAGCGGATACTGCTGTTCATCATTTTGCTACCATTCATAATCGTGTCGTTTGTTTCCGGACAATGAATTCCCGGGACCATCGGAAGCCCCAGTGGGTGATTACACACTTCGCAGAATGTAAAAGCCCACTGCCTGACGATCGAAAGACTGCAAAACTGACTCGTTCCGTCGAGAATCGAGTGATGCTGAACATAGAAAAATTATCGATCAATCGCTTCGTATCGTTTCGTACATCCAAACCACTGATATTCGAGACTCAGTCGGTAACAAAATCGAGTTCCCTATTGTGTTCAGATGTTTGCTGTGACGACCAAAAGGAAATTAGTTTTTTTTAGACATTACATAGACGTATGAAAATCTAATTTGCTTTTAGACGTCGGAGAAACCTTTTCGGAGAAAATAGAGAAGACGATTTGTTACCATCGGAACATCTCTCGTTGCCGAACCTTCTTTACTCCGAAATACTACACATCGACATCGGGTTATTCTATTCCCATTTTATTTCCTTTTAAGAGACGTGAAACGACTCAATCGGTAAAGAAAACTGTCATGAATGCCATTTGGAAACCATAAATATTTGAGGAAAAAGAAAATTGTGATTCCCTGCGGAATAGCGAATAGCTAATTAACGAAATTGAATAGTGAATACTAACATTTGAATAATAAATTATCGTCGCTATTTTTTTCTCATCAAACTGAACAATTGAATGTTTTAATACTAAATATTGTTTATTAACAATAGTCTCGAGTCGATAAAATTGAAATAAATTTGTCGGAAAAAAATAATAAAACAATACTAACTTCGCACTCGATGTTCGGAGTGAAAGCGAAGTGTTCCTTGCTGAACTGAGTCTCCGCTATCGCGCCGAGTATATTGCTGTCAGCGAATTCGTTAACAGCGCGTAATACATTGGAGAAAAGTGCTTCGACGTGATAAAATAGAAACGGATCTGCTTTATGCTCCGCTGCGAAGATAATTAACAAAGAAATTACTAAAGTATTTCTGTTAAACGGACAATATGAAGATAACGACTGGTAAAGAAATTTCAAACGCATATTTGCGTCACACATACATAATAAGCGTTTAAAATACCAATTTTTCTCGCATAGAATTGTAAATTATAAGATGCATTTTCGATTTTTTTTTTTTTTTTTTTTTCATCACATTTTTTTCAGTTTTGTCGAGAAAAACTTACGAACGGCGGCGGTCAGTCTTCGCTGAAGTGACGGAAGCATATGATGGATCCGTTTCGCCGTGTAAATCGGCGGAAACTTCCCATTAACCATATTTGGCTTTACGAAGTTTAGCATTTTGTTGTAAATTACTCTCCAGTCACCTTCGCCGATCGGCAAATTCCAGCGGAGCTTGTGACTGTTTTCGCTCGTCTCCGCCGCTTCACGCGTGTATCCGAGATGTATCTGTGTTTTTATTATCTCGTGATAATAACGCGTTATACCATCCGCGAGGGAAAATTCGGCGATCGCCAATTCGGCCGGACAAAAGTCGACGGGTTCGTTGTCGGGCTCTCGCATGTAATATATGTTCATATGAAGAAAGAGAAAATTCAACGATGGAACGGCTAGCAAAAGAAACGATTTTTTGTTAATACCAAGGAAACAAAAAAAGATTTTGTCTTTTTGTAAATGAGAACTTTCGATGCTTTTTTTCTACGAATAAAATATTGTAACAACGCGTTGCATTGTAGAAATCAACCAAAAACTTTTTTTTTTTTTTTCGAACAAAGTTTTTGGACTTTAGAAAATTTTCGACTCAGACTCAGTGGTCATCTGATACTTATTTTTGAGAAATCTTCTCCATTTTTTTTTTAATCCTATTTTCATAATATGCAAGTGGAACTGCATGTATGTATGTGTTAAAAAGTATTAAATAATCGAAATTTAAGCGGAGAAAAAAAAATTTGAAAATAAACGAAGAATTTCAAGGATATTTCAGGACACGAAAAATTCAAAGTAATTTCGGGACATTTACAGGATATAAAATATTCAAGGAAATTCCAGGACTTTTCAAGACAAAAAAAATTCAAGGAAATTTCAGGACTTTTCAGGACGAGAAAAATTCAAGGAAATTCTAGGACTTTTCAGGACAAAAAAAAATTCAAGGAAATTTCAGGACTTTTCAGGACGAGAAAAATTCAAGGAAATTCCAGGAATTTTCCAGGACACGAAAAATTCAAGGACATTTCAAGGATTTTTTAAACACGAGATAATTTTCTTAAAAAATGAAAACAAATTGGAGGACATTTCCAGGTCTTCCAGGACATCACGTTGAGAAACTCCTCTTACCATTGTCCTTCTTTGCCTCGAAGACAATATGTCTTATATGGGCGTTCATGTTAAGCTTGAAGTCCTGTTCTCTCTCCTCCTCAAGTTTTATCGTCTCGACGCATTCATTTGTTCCCGTTAGCTTCAGCGGCTTCATCTGCTTTCCCTGCTTTGCTCTCTTTGTATATTGCGCTCTCTGGTCCGGCGTCAAAGCCTAAAGCAAAAAAACAAAAAGAAGATGTATCGTCATTTTTTAAAATCTTTAATTCTGTACTTTTTTAACAGCGCTTTGTCTGTATTTTTTTTTTTTTTTTCAAAATTGAGCTGCTTGATTATAAAAAAACCCAAATTTTGTATTTGTTGTTAATTTTTCATTTTTTTTTTTTTCTTTTTTATTAGCGTCTAAAGCGGCCATTGGTACCGACTAATACCATTGGCGGTGACAAAACAGGTAAATTGAAAAAGCATGGAAATTGAATACAATTTCTTTTTCAATGTTTCACGATCTTTTATAACGTAAATAAAAGAAAAATCTGAAATAGAGATAAATAATTAAAAAAAACGAAGAAAAGAAAAGAAAAATGTTGTTCGTTCTATTTTAGCTGCACGCTGAACGCACGCGTGCTACTTACGTGCTATTTTTTTGTTTCGATTAATAATTGATAATAAAACAAAAACGAAACTTACCTGCCACGCGTCGTTGCATCCAGAATCGCGTTGAACATCGCTAAAGCCGTTGGGAAATTCTCGCCCCTGCGATTCCTCGCGTGTTTTCCAATCGGACATGAAATACCAGAAAGCGTTTCTCGCCGGTTTTTTCGGCATTTTCGAAATTATTTATTCTTTTATTTTACTCGTAACGACGAAACAATAATTTATCTCTCTTAGTTTTGAACGCACTTTGGCGTCAAGAGTCACTTTGTTCTTGTCGGTGCGTTTTGGTGAATTATAAAAGTCGACGGTATCACAAGTCGGCTCGGTAACCCGACACCTTCGTTACTAGAGCTGACGATCACTGACGATACGCGAGAGAACCTTTGACAAAGAAATTTATATCGCTACTACCGGCTCTGCCGCGTTTGCCCCTCGGTACGCGAGGATTATCAAGTCAGGAGCGGTGAAAATTTGGGGAGAGAATAAAAACCGTCGGCGGGCGAGAAACTCGAAGAACTCTTTGTTTTCTTTTTTTTTTCTTTTCGTTACGTATACTACTCAACGTATTTTCTTTGTCTAATGCTATACTCCGTCGACGGTGCTTGAAATTTTTGTAAACAAGACGGCGCGAAGGGGGGCGCGAGCGCGCGGATAAAAGGTCAAATGTGTTGCTGCTGCGCGCTATCCCACGGCGCTGCGAGGTATAAATCAGCGGGAATTTTCACGGACGAGCGATTAATGTTTTTATACTTTTGTAAATATGATTTTTCGAAAATTTTGAAATATTTATTTCGCAAAAACGAAGCCAAAGAGAAACGTAGATAAAATTTCAATTCTTTTGATGAAGCAATCAATTTACTCAAAATCGCACGCGCTACATTTTCAATGGATACATTATACTGTAAAGAGAGTGGGGATCGTTTTTTTTTTTTATTTTTATTAATGATTATATTCGGGCGAAGTGTTCGTTGAGTTAATAAACGTAATCCTGTACTAAAGTTATACCCGTAATAAAAGCTTCTCAGCGAGAAATCCCTGTTGTCGAATTGCCGAAAAAAAAAAAAAAGGATTTGCTTATCAAACTAACGGGATTTTGAGGTCAAATATAGTCGCAAACACATTTATTTTCTTATCGAACACTTCGTACTGTGAATTCTATTCTATTTTTTATACATTCAATTTCTCATTTTTTAAATAAAAAACGGTAAAAATAAAGTGTTGGGAAAAAAATTATAAAGAAAATAAAATATTAATTTAAAAAAACCACTAACTTTAAAAAATCTATACAAATTCTTAAATCCCAAGTAGGAAATAACAGTCTCGTTAGAATATCCTCTTTACGAAAATATTTCATCGGAAAATGAGCGATTTGACCTCTCGTTCGATGATTAAAATAATATTTTTTATTTTTAGGTTCTAAAAAAGAAAAATATTGTCGAGCGATATTTTTAGAAATTTTACGCGTCAAAAAAAAAAAAAAAAAAATCTTCGCTGTTTTTCCCTTCTTCTCTACAAAATCTATACAAATTCTTACATTCTGAGCGCAAAATTAATTCGTCTCTAAATTAACTAAAAGTATCCAAACGTTTATACGTGAAAAAAAAAAAAAAAAGAAAGTTTTTCTTTTTCTTTTGCCAATTACTGCGGCGATTCGGCATAAAGATCGTCGAGTTCTATCAACAATTGTCGCGAAAGACTTCTCTTAGTAGCGAATCTATGCGATGGTGTGTCTTTCTCGCATTTGGGTGTCGGAAGCCCCTTAACATCGGGTGTCTGAAGAAAATTCGTCATCGACTTGAGAGCCATATATTCCCTCACCGAGCGCCTGCTTCGCGGATCAACTTTTTTTCGTTCTCTCGGCGTCGCGACTCGCGGTGTTGGTGAGTCCTTCGATTTTTCATGAAATATATTTAATTGTCGTTCGATCATCGAAAAGCTATCGTCCGAATTTTTCGTCAATTCACTCATTTCCAACGCCGCTAATCTCGCCGATCGTCGTCGACCGCTTTTTTCAACTTTTTCGTTATCAACAATATTTTCCTTATTTTCATTATCGTCTTTCCCCTTTTCAACAATTTTCTCGTCGCATTTCTCAATGTTTTTCGAACGATTCCCGGGAACGGAGTTTTCAAGTTGAATAATAATTTTCCGCGGCGATCGACGATAATTCTCATCAACGATCTTTTTATCGACGATTTTTTCGGTTTCTTTATCGCGATCTTTCGTCTCCGTATCGCCGACAATATTTTCTTCGCAATTTTTCATCTCCGTTTCGTCGCGATACGAATTTTTATCGCGCAATTCCTCGATCGTTCGCAACATCTGTTTCATGGAAAACAAATTTTCCTCTGTCGATCGTATAGTTATAGATAAATTCGCATGCATCCACGCGAGAGTTTGTCGATCGACGCTCGCGAGGCTCTTGTTAGCCGTCGGGATTTCGTCCAGAAATGAGTTGAACGGCAAATTGCAAGTGCGAAACGATTCTCCGCGTTCGAAGCGCGATTCGCCGAGAAGATCTTCGAATGAAGAGGTCATCGCGTCCAATCGCTGCTGCATCAACAACGAATTGCGTTTTGATTCTTGTAAAGCCGGACGCGACATCGTGAATGACGATTTTTTGCTATCACTCGATCGCGGACTCGATGACTGTGATTTCGGGTGAATTTTCTTCTCCGACATCGCCGTTATTATCACCGTTGGTCTCGAGACCGGTGCGCTGCTTTCGATACACGATTTTTCATCGTTTTTGCAAAGATCCTCTTCCCGCGAATGATTCGTCGACGACAATCGATCTTTCGATGTTTCCGAAGTTTTTCCCAAATCGAACGTTTCCTCGAGCAAATTTTTCGTATCTTCAACGATTTCCGAAGTATTTTTCGAATTTTCGGAGATACTTTTCTTCGATGTCGCGACGTCGTTCAGCAACGACACTGGCGATTCCTCTTTAATAGTCGAGTTTTGCTGGCGATTCATGTGCTTATCGCGTATAGAATTCGGCGGAAGCAAAGAACTCTTTCGTGACTGCGATTTCTTTGGTTCCGGCTTTAGGCTCTTTCGTTGAGCCGTTGCAGCTTTTACCGTCTGAGTTTGAATTTTGTGCGGCGCGAGAGACTTCCGCGATATCTTTTGCGCGACGGCGGGCGACGGGGCGTTGTTGTAAAGCTTTCGTCGAACGTTCTTCACGTGAAGATCCCCCCCCATTATGGATTTACGGACTGAAACATTATATTCGTTACATTAATCAAATGATTTTTTCGTTTTTTTTTTTTTTTTTTTTTTGTTTTTTTTCGGAGGATATTGGAAACAAATTTTACTTTGTTGTTAAATATTTTTGCACAAAATTTGAAAATGAAAAAGACTACAATATTCAGCAATTAATATTCACACGATGTCCAGTAAACTGTCCGCTAAACCATTTAAGAACATTTCCAGGAGATTAACGGGATAGTAAGGGACATTTAACTAAAATAAAAACAGATTAAGTCTATTAGATCTATTGAAGACAAATATCCAAGGGAAAAGAAAATCAAAGAAGAAATTTTAAGAAATTTCGCGATGTCTCCAGATTGAGAATTCAAGGAAATTTCCAGCAGCAAAAAATGAACTTTTTTTATTGCAATTTTAAAGAATATTTTTTAGTGAAATTCACGAAATTTAAAATACCTTGTTGCTTAACCGTTTGACTTTTTTCCCAAGAAGCCATCAATTCCTTCTCTTTTTCTGGTTGACGGCGTTGGCCTTCAAAAAAATAAAAAATAAAAATAATGGTAGAAGTTAATGTAATAAATATGATAATGTTGTGTTACCGACAAGAAATATATATTTGCGAAATAGTCGAGAAACGTATACAGTACTTTAAATACATAACCGACGCGGTGCCGCCGCCGTATACGTACCGTTGATCTTCATATTTTTTCCTTCGCTTCTGGATATACCAGATGCCAGATGCTGTACAGCCATTGGTTTTATTCGACCTAAAAAAAAAAAAAAAAAAAGTGGAAAATTCTTAAACATATGATTTGTACAGAAATATTTACTACCGCCTCATCGATGTGTAAATAATTTAAAAAAAAAATCAATTTTGAAGGGTTTCACAGCGCAGATATCCGGCTGCTTATGGAGGTGTATGTTGCTTCCCGTCAAATAAAACGATAGGGTAAAAACAAAACAAATAAAATTCAATTAAGATGGAAGACAACGAAATATACCTCCAGCATTGCCATTGAGTCCTAAAACTGTTTTATTGGCGCTGCTTTGCAGATTGGTATTCGTTGAAAATGTTTTATCCGGAGACAAACGATCCGACGTCGCCTCGTATAATTGTCTGCGTGCATTGCTCGTCACGCTCGGTAACGTTGTCATTCGCCGTGCTGAAATTTTTAAGTTCATTCAAAAAATCTTTTTTTTTTTTTTTTCACTTTTGCTTTTGATTTGGAGATAACCGATTGCTATCGTACCGGAAGGATTTGGTTTTTTGCACGACGACATCGACGCCAACAGATCCTTGATACGGACGGGTTGCGATTTCTGTTTTTCAACCATTGATCCATCTGCATTTTTTACCTTTCCGGCGCTCTGCGATACGCCGAGGAGTTCGTGAATCCGCACCGGCATGCGTCTTCCTCTTTCTACGAAAAAAAAAAATTATAATAATACGAAAAAAAAAATTGATGCGCCATTTTTTTTAAACAATAATCAAAATTTAACAATAACAAATTTGATTTAAAAAAAAAAAAATTGTATTCAATTTTTTTGACCAAACGAATGTAAACTTTCAATCGAATAAAATAAAAATAAATATGGTAAATTATGAAAAAATTAAATCGATATATTTACCATCTCTTTTTTCCTCTCGTCCGACACTTTTCGGAGCACTGCTATTATTCATGTTTTTTTTTTTCACCGAAATTGAGAATAAAAACAACAAAAAAACAAACGAAAATATATTATGTTTCTTCAGTCTCAAGCATGACGACAATAAACAATGTGTTTTCTTTTTTTTGTCAAACAATTTTTCTTTGTTGTTTTCGTCGAAAACCGGGCTTTCGCGGTTGTTTCGAATGGAGCGCCCCCTTCGGTAAACACAAAGAGTTTCGTTTTCTTGCCGTTGAGAAATTCAAAAAAACTCAATAACGATATGTTGTCGCCGTTGCTGTGAATCGCAAGACGAGAGATTACTTTGAGATATTTGTCGGTGGGATGATAATACGCATTGACGCTGTATCGAGAGATTAGCGATTGTTCGGCAGCTTTCAGTCGAATTCACAGGTAGGATAAGTTTCACGTTTGCACGGATTCACGCACACTGGCGGGTTAATTTACGTGGACGGTAGACACATTCGACGATATTTTTGACAGATATCTCGACGAATTATTTGTCCACTGGTTTCCCTGGGGATCGAGTATTTCTTCTTCAGCTCCCGCGAATTCAACGACTTTTCTGTAGTTTTTCGAAGACTATGAAAAATCGAGCTTTCCACGCGAAGAAAACGTTATTTTTCACCTCAAACTCCGGCACATTCGTCCGGTGACTGAATCGAAGAAAAACTCGCAGAACAGGGAACGGTCTTGTTCCGCGTTCGCAAGGTAGTACGATTCCACTAGATAGCGCCACCTGAAAGTTCCAAATTTGCGTTTCAGTTCTCCGCCGCACGTCCAAACCGGAAATCGTGACGGATATCGTCGCGCTTGCATCTCTCGCCGATTGGTTGAGTTCGCACCGATGGACCAATGAAATTTGCGCGTGTCCCACTCAAGCCGGAAACGCTTAATTTTCATGTACCATAGACTCCGGACCGCCAAAATTTTTCTCTCTAACCCTTTTTCACTTGTCGACTCCTCGTCTCAAATTTATAGAAAACTTCGCATTATTTTGTCACAATTTTTTTTTTTCCATACAAATCTTTAGTTTCGATCCTTTGATCGTTGATGAAACTCGATAATTGCAATATTGCGATGGAGGCGGTGATGATGCCAACGGTGCAAGCGTATTCGCAAAGTTGGGACGCCATTTTGTTAAAATGTATTTCCAAACGTAACCCTCTCGTTAGACCCCCCCAACCGCCCCACTCAGCCCCTCGTATCGCCCCGACGAATTGAAAACAACCGAAGGTCGACGCTGTTCACCGTTGAGAGTTCTCGATTGAAGTTATATTTTTGGTTAGGTTAAATAGCTCGTTGGTTTTTGTGCCCCCCGGCCTCCCCCCGCGTTCGTTCGTCCCCGCGACCGCGACCGTCCGCGAGTGGAAAAAACAGCGAGAGATCTTGATGATAATTTAACCAGTAAGTAAAGAAAAGAAAAAAAAAAAAATTTAACTGAGATTTTCCCAAAGTGTGTTGTGAACGAGTTTACGAATCCGTTAAACGGACCGATCGACGATGGTTTTATTTACGATGATAAAATAGTTCGTAATAATAATGTAAACGTGAGTTTTGTGATTGGAAAAAATACGTGTCGAGAGTGTTGTCCCGCGGACGAAACTTTCGACGAGAATAATCGAGTTTATTGCGCGTCCTAACCGTGCGTAACGTGCGCTTTTGAAATCCGTTTGCGTGTGTACCCCGAGAGGAGTTTTTTTGGTGAACAAAACTCTGCGTCTCCGCGGTCGGACGAACGTTTGAGAGGCTATGGCTGCTCGGTGAAACCTATTTTTTTCTTGTTACACTCGTGTGTCCACGCGAAACAAAATTGTTCGTCAAAATCTTTGAGCAAAGAATTTTTTTTTTTTTTTCTTTCGCGAAATACGAGAACACAAACGGACGCGTGTCTTGCGTTTCTTAATTGCGATCAAACGCGACGGACACGAAACACGACGAAGAGAAATAAGTCATCACCGGCAAGCATTATGCAACTTTCGGTTTCGATAAACCGTAAGAAAGCATCCTACCGAAAATTTTATAACCTACAAAGTTGCTCTCCCCCCCCCTTTCTTCCTCTCATAACCTATATAATTATTTTGAGCGTACGTCAGACGATGAAAAAAATTTCTTCATCGTTTTTTGTTAATACAAAATCGTTCGTGTGAAAAAAAAATGCCTCGTTTTCCAAAATTCCCATTTTATTTATATCGAAATCCGAGATGCATGGATTTGAAAAAAAAAAAAAATACATTTTCTTGCATCGTTTTTGTTTTTTTTTCGGGATTTACTATGAAACATTATTGTCTGTGAATTTTTTTGTTTTGTCAATGAAATTTATGCAGTTCTGACAATTTTCGTAGCGATCGTATTACGTCGACTGTTTTAAGTACGAAAACAAAAACAAGAATTGTCAGAAGTATCGTGCAGTTGAGAGAAATTATGTTTTGCGCGATCCACAAAATCTCACGACGATCGGCAGAGCCGCTGCGGAATACTTCTACTTGTCCGCCGTAACGTTTCGTTGAGAGAAATAATTGGAGTATTCCGAATGCGATTCTTTATTCGAGACGCAAGTTATTCTCCAATGTAGTTATGATTTTTGTCACTTCAGTCGCTTGAATTTCGCAGATTTATCGGTTCTTCTGATTTTTTTTTTCTTTTACTCAGATTTTGGTGCATTGAATCGCGTAGTACAGCTGGAATATTTTGGAAAAAAAATGCATGCGAAGCGACGCAACATAATTTTATGCCAATTTGTCAATTTTTATTATTTTTTAATGTTTTGTGATTATTTTTGGAAATTTATTATTTCAATATTCTTTGTGGAGTAAAATTCGATTTTTTTTAAATCACAATAGGTAAAGAAACATTAAACGACGGTTAACTCCATATCTAAAACTTTAATTGTTTATTCAACAGGTTTGGCAATTATTTGTACTTAATCACGAAATTGCTATGGAAACTTTGGGGAATGAATTACGGCTAAAGTCGCAGTATATTTTTCGATATTTTTTTATTATCAGAAGTTAATTTCCTCTTTTTTTTGTAATTAATTTATTCGAAACTCATTTCTTCTATTATTAATTATATTATTTATCTTCAATTTTTAACAATTAAAAATCGGGTTTATTAATTTTTTTTATTTTTGGTCCAATCAAACGATCGATTTCCGTGAGTTTTTCGCTAGAAAAATTCTTTTATTATCTCTGCAGAGATTCCTTATTATCTATTTGTTTTTTTACTCGGTTTTTGACGAAAAGAAAAATACGAGACTTTCGTCTCGTAGAAAATATTCCAAATAATCGTAAAATTGCGGATGTAGAAGGAGAAACATTTCGATTTTAAATATTATTACAAATATCTTCGCTCTCTTATAATTTTGTCGTTAATTCTCTAAAAATAAATTTACACAAATGAATTATTTTCGAATAGCGATCGTTCATGAAATTTTCAATTTTTTCGAGTAAATTTTGTTAAAAAAAGATAAAAGAATTTCAAACGAACAAAACACATAGACCGGAATTTCGATTGTTTGCTTTCCTCGGGGATTTACTTCACGCGCAAAATTTTATTGTTTTATTAATAAAAAAGATTACGGAAAATGTTTTCTCAGAAGAAACTTCGTAAATAAAGAATAATACAAAAGAAGTGTTCATATGTCATTTTTGAACGATTTTCTTATTTGTTTTCTCATCAATAATTTAAACCCAATAAAATTAATAAAATCCGAAATTCAATCTTTTTACTTTACTTTTTATTTAAACTTTCTGTTGTGTCAAATTTTTTATTCCTATCGCCACAATTTCGATGAGTCTTGCATCATCGAATCTACCACCAACTCCCTCTGCATCGTCGAGAATCAGAGCTTCTAAAAGCTCTCGAATAAAGTTTAGTTTTACCAAGTGATTGCACGATCGTCGATCCGATGAATTACCGAAATCATATAGTTGTCTCGTAAAGTAACTAAATTCGTGTAAACAAAAAACAATTCAGTTTCCCTCAATTATTAATTCCCTTAAATGTGGATTCACCGATCTATTCACCTTATCATTATTATTCAACACTATAACTATAATTTCTGGTGTAATCCATAAACTTGAAGAATATTTTTATAAATCACAAATATTCGTTAAAAGAGTACAATGGCATTCTTTATTTTTTTTTTTTTTTTTTTCGAAAAAACAATTTTTTAATTGGTAGGTAAATAAATTTCAAAAATCAATGAAAAGTACTGTAATATTATAATATAAATTATATAAATATTCGAATTTTCGAAATCAATAATTAAAGAATTTTTTAAACTAATTTTTTATTTTTTATTTGCAGTGATCGCAGTTATAAAATAGTCTGGAAAGGGCTAAAAAAAAAAAAAAAAAAAAAAAATATGGACGTTTCGGGGGATCTAACGTTACAATGGGTCGAAGAGGTGGGAAACGTAATCCATGAGGAGGTAATATGCGGCCTCGAGGCGGAGCTCGAAGCACCGGAAGAGGAAGTTATCGGCGCTTGCGAAGAAGTTTGCATGGAGGAAACCGTGCAATCGGCACCGGATCAGACGACGAGCGGCGACACGGAGATAATGATGGTACCGCAGCCGAGTGATATGGAATCAATTTACATAGTACCGCAGGATCAGGGACACGATTATCTGAATATACAAGTTACAGAAGAAGTTATTACCGACAATTGGGACAGATCCGGTCCCGACGACGGGTAAATTTTCTCTATTTACTTCCGTATTCATTAAAAACGCAAAAGTTACACTTAAAAAAAAAATTTGCTAAAAATTCAATGCGCCGATACTGGAAGTTTCAATGGATAAACTAATGAATAATGGATAATTATGATGGGAAATTAATTTATTAATATATTAAAAACTATCGTTGTTACTGTACTTTTGATAATTTCCTTCAATTTTATTACGAAAGCACCTTAAATTCTATAATAATTTACTTTAATTTCACTGCACAAAAAAAACATTTTTTCGGTCGATAAAACGTATGAAAAAAAAAAAAAAAAGAAAAAAAACGATCAAGAAATTCTCAAGTAAACATATCAAATCGATAAAAAATAAAAATCATCGATTTTCACTTTAGAAGATATTTTTGAAAGCGATGCCGGCGAAGTATATTGACTAATTGCAATTTTTCTGTTGCCTAAAATGATGAAAGGGTCGAGATACCGGAAACAAAAGTGTCTCACGACAATCTTCTCGAATACGACGACATGGAGATACCGTTGCCGATAGATCAGGATTCCTACACGAACACGCGGCCCTATCCTTGCGATTTTTGCAGTCGCAGGTTTCGCAAAAAAGCAAATTTGATGAATCATATGGTCGCCCATCAGACCGATCGTCCGCACGGTTGCAACTTGTGCGGTGCTCGTTACGTTCGCAAATGCGATCTCATGAATCATTTGAAGATTCACGCGTACGCACCGTCGCGCGACGGTCTCGAAGACGACATGAACGACGACGATTCGTTGGCGCAGGAAGAGGAAGAAACGACGAAAGGTCGTCGAAAGAAAGTGCAATCGAGCGCTCCGCGAAAGCGAAAGAACAACGCGTCGGTAGCGAAACGCGCGGCGCATCAAGACGAAGCCAATAAGATAATCGAGGCGAACAAATATGTTAACAAGTCGTACGATTACGTAGACGAAGACATGAGACTCCTTGAGGAGATGACAAGCCGAACGACGACCGTGGAACGCCCGGGAAATTACGCCTCGAGCTCTCGATGGACCGATCACATGTCGCCGATACAGTCGGAACCCCAACCGCCCCGGTGGCCGATCACCGATCCGACGAAACCATACGTTTGTCAGTACTGCGGTGTCGGATTCGCCAGAGAAAAAGCACTCGCCTCGCACTCTCGCATACACGGCGGCGACAGTCCCTTCGAATGTACCAATTGCGGCGACATGTTTTGGGACGTTAACGCGCTGAGGGAACACGTGCGTGTCAAACACGGCGTTGTTCCCGTCGCGCCGGAGGAAGTCGACGAATTCGAGAACAACGACGCGACTTACACCGGCGACGAGAGATTCGGCGAATTTTATTGTGATACTTGCGGCGTTCCCTTTCATCGATTGGATCTCCTTAAACGTCATAGAAAGTATGTTTGACAATTGTTTTCTACGCTTTCGCGGTACAAAGATTTCACTTTTTTTTTTTCGTTGAAAGATTTTTAAAAATCGATGTTTAGATTTCACGAGATCGGAGTATTTGAAACTGTCGAGATATTCAATTTTCAGAGACTATATTTTGTTTGTTTTTATGGGATAAATCTTTAGATCTATAAAAAAAAAAGAAAATACTAAATAACTGAAATGAGAAATTGAAAAATTGACTGTAGAAAACGACTACTTTCCTTTAGTCGTTACGATTTTTCTCAAAAATTCGATTTACAATTTGAGATTTTCAATATTCAATATTCTTTCAATTTGAAAGATTCTAATTTTTTTAAAATTTATTTAGAAGAATTGAGAAGATTTCGCATTCAAAGTAACTGATTTATCGATATTACTTTGGCAAAGAGCAGTTTTTGGCAATTAAAAAAAAATTGTATTAGTTTGATTATAATTTTTTTGATTTTCAATTCTATTACAGAATACACGTTAAGCAAGAAGTCACCGAAATGATGGAAGGCTCGAGTCAACATCACGTTTGCAACGTCTGCGGCGAGTGGTTCGAAGAAGCGCTCGCGCTTTTGGCTCACGCGGAATTGCACGCGAGGTAAATGAACGAATAGTTATCCAAAGAACAAAACTAACATTCTCACCGTATTATTCGAATGAATATAAAAATATTGAGAGTTTGTAATTAAATATTAAGATTAATAATTTTTTTTGAAATCGCTGTATCGATTGATTGATTAATCATTGATTTTTGCAGGTCACCGACCCGACGTTGTTTATTGTGCGGCGAGAGATGCCGCGACGACGCCGAAGTTGCGGAACACGTGCGTCAGAATCACGCGGAAGACGCGCCACCGAACACCTGCAACATGTGCGGAAAAACGTGCAAAGACAAGCGAAGTCTTTTGAAACATTCGTGGGTTCACAATGCCGACAAAACTTTCGGATGTACCAAATGCGGAAAGCGCTTTCACAGCAAAGCCCGACTACGCAGGTAAACAACGAATGCAAAAAACATTTTTCATACACGCAAAACAATTAAAACTATTATCGTTACAAATTAGTTTTAGCGATAAAAAAAAAAAAAAAAAAAGCGTTGACGCCTCAATATTTGATATTAAAAAATGATTTTTTTTTTTTTTTTTTTCATTAATACAACGCAAGAGTCGCGAATCTTTTTGTTCGATTAGCAACAAATTTTTTTTTTTTTTTTTTTTTTTCAGACATATGGTGTCGCATCGCAATAAAATGGTGGCGTGCGACGAGTGCGGCGAGGAATTTCCGGACGGCAGAGCGCTCGTAAGCCATCGTCATTCGCACAACAAGGAACTCGGCGGACGATCATTTCCGTGTCGCGAATGCGGAAAGACATTCGGAAGTCGTAGTTCGCAACAGATACACATACGTATACATACCGGTGAACGTCCTTACGGCTGTAGATTCTGTTGGAAGGCCTTCGCCGACGGTGGCACACTGAGGAAACACGAGCGCATCCACACCGGCGAAAAACCGTACGGATGCGCTATCTGTCCTCGTGCTTTCAATCAACGAGTAAGAATTGTTTTTTCCTCTTCTTATTCAATCTTTCGAAGTATTTATAATTACTCGACGATTTTCGAACCACTGGATGAGTAACGATACTTTATATCGAGATATACATTTTTAGCGATTTATTTTTTAGTGATTTTTTCTTTGTTTTTTTTTTTACTTTCTTAAAGTCGCTACAACATCGCCGATTTGCCAAGGCGTTTTCTTAATAAAAAAAAAAAAACTTTTACCGCAACAGGTTGTACTCCGCGAACACGTGAGAGCACATCATTCGGGACCCGATCCCAAATGTCACGGCAGCATGACGCCGTACCTCTGCAAAGTATGCGGCGATTCTTACGCCACATCCGAGGAAATAGTGGCGCACATAGTTCAGCATTGCGACGACAACACGGCGTTGCGTCGTCAGCCGCAGATAGGACCGCGAAAATACAAACGCCGTCGCAAGCTAAAGCCTCACGAACCCACGAGCGTCGCACTTCCACCTGTGATGCGTACGACGATGAATGAGAATTACAATGTCCTCGAGGGAGGTTCGGATTCCGACGACAACACAAAGCGAAAATTAGGTCGGAAAAACAAGCAGCAGCATCGCACCAACGTCGAGGAAGGCTATCAAAACGTTCTAAAGAGTTTCGAAAGTTCTCTCCAAAACATAAACTCAATCGTCAGCAACACGAAGCTTAAGCCGGCGAAATCGAAAATCGGTAAGAAAAGCGTTCGCAACAAAGCATTGGCAGCGTCGGCGGCGTCGGCGGACGACAAGAAAAACGAAACACAAACTTCGAACGCTCCGGGACGTCCGAAGATGATACACACGCAAAAAACTCGAGTACCCGTGGAGATCGGTAGCGACGGCGTGAAAAAAGGACAAAAGACGAAAACAATGGTAACGCGAACGCCGAAAGTTATGCCAAATGAGCATAAAAATTCGACGTTTCCGGGAGGCGAGAGAAACCGTCCGCGAACTAAGAACGTTAGTTATCACATTGAGGGCAGATTACAGATGGCGCCGGCAACATTCCCCAAGCAAAAGGACGCGACGACGATCGTTGAAAAGGCCCAACCGGTGCCGCGATCTCTTCATCATAGTGGCGCGCGGAAAGGCTCCGCGAATCACGCGAATAATAATGGAAGTTTAATGGAACACAGCGATAAAAACGTTGAACATTTCAATATCGTAACACCAACGACAACGACGACGAAGAAACGCGCAGCGGCGAAGAAAGTTAAGAAGAAACAAATTGTCATTAAAGAAGAACCCATTGATCAACCCGAATACGATGAGGATGAGGAAAATATTCGCGGCGATAATAACAACGACGAGGATCCGATTAGCACGAGTCGATTCATCGGTGAACAACAACAACAGCATCAACGGATCGACATTAATGATGGAAATTCCGAACTCTACGAACCGAGAATATTGAACGCTCGGGAAGAATCGATATTACCGGATTTGGAGAGCGACGATAATAATCGACGGGAGGAAATATCGACGACGGGAAAAATGAAATTGAGCGTTAAAGTCGAAGCCGCAGCACCGAGAATGACTCTCGTCGAACCACGAGGGGTCACGATTACTCCTGCGGAGGATATACCGGAAATTATTATTCCCGATACCCTCGAGTATACGTGCGAAATGTGCTCCGCCGTTTTTGGCAGTAGGGCGGAACTACTCGTTCACGTGCCGATACACATTTGATTCCATTTTTTTTGTTTCTTTCTGTTTTTTTTTTTTTTTTCTTTTTTTTCTTCTCTGTCTCTTCTCGAGACGGGATTTACGGAGGATTCGAATGTTCTCGGACTTTGGGGGTTTGTTTTTTTGTTTTTTTTTTTTTTTTTTTTTTTTTTTTTTGGCGTTCGGGGGTTTTTACATTTCGATCAAAGACCAAAAAAGGAGAAACTTCTTTTTTTTTTTACAAGATTATTTGGTAAAGGATTCGATTGAGAATTCGTTGTTGAGGTTTTCTTGAGAAAGAAACTTTTTTTTTTCCCCTGTTTTTGCGATCTGTCTGCAGCGAGAAACTGATTAATTGACTTATTTCGTTGAGGGATTTGAGGAATATGTTTTTTGTTTTCTTTTTGAGGGGTTGACGGCGCAGGATTATTATCTTTCGGTCGAGTAATTTGTAAAAAAAAATGTTTGCCAATTTAAAAAAAATCTATAAATTTTTCTCGATGTCGATCTCAGCGGATGAAAAATAATTAATCGATTTTTTCGAAATGTGCATTTTTTTTTGTTTTTCGTTTGAAAGAGAAGCAATGAAAAAATATTTTTGTTCATCACGAAAAATCTTTTTTGCGAAATTTTCGACATTAATATGTATAAATATGGAGCAATTTTTTGAAAATTGTAAAAAAATATTCAATTTTTAATTAATAACGATAAAGAAAAATTCTGAAAATAAACAGAAATTTTGAACACTGAAAACTTGATAGATTTTTTTTTAAATTGTCGATCGAGTTTTTGGTGTGCAAAAACGTTATTTTTGTCGACACAGAATTTATTTTTGTCCGAATAATGGTTTTAATTCCTCGAAGAGAAGGTGCATTTTTTTTGTCGATTTTGAAAAATCGGTTAAAAAAGTGTAAAAAAAAAAAAACGTAACATAATTCCTATAATTTTTTACATTGTCAGTTAATTGTTCCTGTACTGCAGAGATTTCATTCAGTCGAAAAACAAAAGTTTTCTCAATATACCTTCCGATCGTTAAAAAAAAAAACAAAAGAAAAAAAACGTAACGATCGCACCGATATATATTTTAGAGGCACTGTTTCGTATTTTTCCATTGATCCGCGCGACGAAAACCATATCCGGATTTTTCTTTGCTCTTTTCTCTGAATTTACGAATTCAGCGTATCGGTAATGTATTTTTTTCTCTTTTTTTTTTTTTCACTGAGTTAAGAATAGAGTTTATTCCCCCAAATATCGTAGCTTATCGTTGTTAAACAATCGAAGAAAAAAAAAATTCGACAAAAGACATAAAAATTGCCTTTTCTCTTGTCAAATTTTTTTTTGTCCACTGACGAGGGAACAAAAAAAATATCGAATTTTCCGATCACTCGCGAGAGATCGTCGTAATTTCCGGTGAAAAAAAAAAGTGTCGTCGAATTTTAAAAATATTGATTTTTTTTTCTCTACACTCGTATTATTCGTAATAACTGTACTAATAGAACGACAATTTTTTGGCCGGAAAACGCCTCAAATACGCGACTCGTTCGAGTGATCGGAAAAATGATAATTTTCTTTTTTTTCTTCCGCTCGCCTTTTCTTATTAATTATTAATTATTATTAATTATTATCATATTACCATTAATTGAATTCCTTTACATTCGAGATATTTTATTTCGCCGTCTTATTATTGTCTTGAATTTTTCTTTTTGCGTGATTATTATTATTATTTTTTTCTTTGCCTCTGTATCTCCCCGAATTTTAATCTAATCGCACCTTCGATTGTTCTCCGGCACTTTTTTTTTCTCCGTTACAGTAAAAAGAAAAAGAGAAAAAATTGTTTGTATTCCTCGACAAAGTCGTTTTTTAATCGTTAACGAGACACAATAGTCCGATGTTTATGAATGAGGAAATCTGTATCGCGTTTTTCTTGACCAAAGATTGCGTTGCATCGTTGCAAAGAACAGAAAAAAAATGAAAAATGTACAGCCTCCTCTATCGCGCTAAATACGACGGAATAGTGATAATAATAATTTCAGTCGCACCTCGACTACCAGCAATTATAAAAAAAATTATTAATTCAATCATCGAGTTGCGAATTTTGCGAACTTGCGATGAAAAAAATAAATAAAAATAAGAGAAATACCTTCATTTTTTTTTCTATTCGAAAGCGAAACGTTATCTCAACAAATTCAGTTTACGATAATTTTTTTTTTTTTTTTTTTTCGTCTTTTTTTGTACATAATTCCTCCGTAAAAACTAAAGAAAAATTCTAAATTGTGTGAAAAACAAAAAAAAAAATGCACCACATTTTCGTGTAAAATATCGTAGAACTTTAAATTGAAAATGAAATAAAAAATATATTATATAAATATATATATATTACAACAAAAAAAAACACAACGTGCACATCGATGTGTGTAATTTTTCAATATTTCTTCAACGTTTATTATTGAACTTTTTATTATGTAAAACATCTGTAATTCTTGCACCGATGATAATTAATTGTTAGGCCAGTATTTTTTTTTTTTTTTTTTTTTTTTTTTTTTTTTTCGTATATACGAAGTATGTATGTAAATGTTGGCCCCTCAGAATTTTTGCTAAAAAAAAAAAAGAAATGACATAGTTATTTGGCACTTTGATGCGATAAGAAAAAAAAAATGGTTATTTTCCAACATTTGTACTTCGAATGTGTAAAATATTTTAGAAAAAAATTAAAATAAAGTGAAATAGGACTGTACGGGGTGAACGTAAGAAAAAAAAAACAAATATATGTAATCTATGGGAACATTTTATTCTCTTGATTTTCCAATAATCCCAATTCTTTCACACGTTTTTTTTTCTTATTTTTTATTTTTTTTATTTTTTTTATTGCGTTTATTCCCCGTACAGCCTTTTGGTTCAGATTTTTCGAAATTTGCACGTCGTCGGGACAATTGAATTAGTATCGCAATCTTTGTGCGCCTCGGGTATAAAAAATACGATTTAAAAACATCGAAGAAGTAGTCTGCATTTTTTTTTTTCGCCCTTTTGAAAAATAGTTGGAAATAATAATATTTTTCACCATCCCGAAATTCTTCTCACAAAACATATTTGAACGATTTTACGAAAGATTCAGTTATTAGTCTGACAAAAAATAATATGAATCATTTTCACAACCTATAGATTTTTCACTTTCATTTAATTGGCAAAAAAAAAACGTATAAATAATTATAATTTCTTCGTAATGAAAACCAATTTTTGTTGCAAGATATTCGAAGAATTTCTTGTTAATTTGTCCCGTTTAGTGCCCTTTAATTAAAAAAAAAAAAAAAAAAAAAAATTCGCAAAATAATTAATATCTTTAGTGCGCCAATTAAAGTCGAAAGAAAGATTTTTTTTTCTAAAAAAAAAAAAAAGTAAAAAAAAAATATGTTCGATACGCTAAATAATGTATTATCGGTGCAAAGAGAAAAAAAAATCAATAACTGCGTACTGATTTTGTTGAGAGCGTTTCGATCGCAAAATCTCGCGCGTCACAGAGACGCAAAACTTTTTTCCGACGATATACATCGAGCGGCGTAACATTCCGCTTGTCAAAAAAAAAAAACAAATCCTAATCACAAAATTAACCTCTAAGAAGGTTTGTCGTGCTATTTTATACTGTTTATATAACGTAAAAACGAGAAGAGACTAATAGAGCGAAGATTCGCTCGATGGAGAGCAAAATAATATTCTTAAAAAAAAAATAAAAAAAAATAAGAAAGACATAAGGATTCTTAGTACAAAATCAAAGGCAAATTCCCGATTGCTATTGGACGAGTATTTTCGCCTTACGTGTACAGTTGTAACAAGGATCTCTATCTTAATCTCTCTCCGAACGATTGGGCGTTAAACGCGTATAGATTATTAAAAAAAAAAACGAAAAAAAAAAACAAAAAAAAGTATATAAAGTCGATCAACGACAAGCGGCGAATCGAGTTTATGTAAATAACTCAAATATTTACATGAATAAAAGCGCGACAACGAGACGTCGAGTCGTTGTTATGTTTTTTCCACGATAATAACGCGCGTGAAACCCGATTTATCGATAATTCAATAAATTAATTGACGAAAAAAAAAAAAAAAAAAAAAAAAATCGTTTATCGAAAGGCGACAAAAAAAAAACAAAAAGTATATCAGGCGGCGCCAGTGGCAAAGATAATAAGTGTATTAGATATAAAAAGAAGAAAAAACAAAAACCAGCAACAATTAGCAAACATCAGAATAAATTTTAATACGATCGTTGTAAAAGCGGCGAAGAAAATACAAAAGAATTTATTTCTCGTTGCGATTAAACTAAGAAATGAAAAAAAAATCGCGAGCTTGTAATTAACTGTGCTTTATCTTTAATAACCTCGTAAGTGAGTAATAATTAATTGATTGATTAATATAGAAAATTAGATTTATCGTAGAGTAACGACTTAAAAGAAAAAAGGAGGAAAGAAAGGAACGAAAGAGAAGAAAAAAACAGAATGTATTGCATGATTAAATTTTAATTGAAAATACCTCCCCCTCGACGATGAATAAATAAATATAGTCAAAGTATATAAATATACATAACTATAGTTTAAAGAGAAGGAAGAAGAAGGAAAAATGTTAAAAATGCTATTGTAATAAGCTGCGTAGTAAAAAAAAAACGAAAAAAAATAAATAAATGAAACACGAAACAAATGATTAGTACGATCGATGGAAAATATAATACGTGTATAAAGGTCCGATTTTTCTCGGTTCCGTTACATATTAATTATTAATTATGAATTATTAATTAAGAAGTTAAGAGGGGCGGAGTAGATAGGATAGACAGGGGGAGGGAGGGGGAGAAATGTGAGAATTGCTAATCACCAGGGATGAAAAAACAAAACAAAACAAAACAAAGTAGTAGTAAATTGTACATATTGACGAGATGTGGTATGGTGACGCAATTTACTTGTTAATCGTAGTTGTATTTTTCTTTGAATAAATGATTAATGAAGATATGTCGTTTCGAAGACATGTTTTTGACACATATACATGTATGTGTTACATGAATTTGCGGATTAACGATGTGGATACCACGTGCCAATTTTTTTTTTTTTTTTTTACAGGCATTAGAAATAATATTTCCGTGTTGTTTGGAGGTGCTGAACACTTGACGACCATTTTGTACGATAATAAAGACGGCGTTCGGAGAAGAGAAGAAGACGCTAAGCTCCGTCGGATAAATAACAGGTGGGAAATAAGTTTAGAGGTTTATGATGTCATGTGATACTCGTTATTTCGAGGTTAGAATTCGTATTTCGCGCGATGATACAGAGCAAATTATTTTTTTTCTCGTCTTTCCGAAAGTTTTGGTTTACTTCGCGAGTTTCAAACTTTTTTTGTTGTTTTGTTTTGTAACATTGGTTATTTAATCGTTAACCATCACTCATTGCTTCAAATTCACCATACCGTAGATCACCATACATATTTTTTTTATAGGTTTTTATTGATATCGTATAAATTTTAGGAGTTTGATGGGTTCTTATTGAGACTCAAAATACCCTTGAATTAGGCAGACCTACGCGAGTGTTTGATTTTTTTTAATTCAACGAACAGAAATGTTAATACGCAGTTAAAGGGTTCGAAGAGAATCGGAGGAATAACTTCCTATTATATTATAATTTTTCGGTATTTTGTAACACCAATTTTATTTTTATATCGGTGCTTATCGTTAGCATGAACTTCCGAATAGGTGTTTTATGAATCGATAACTTTTTTTTTCGTCATAAATTTTATAACTATGAAGAGAAATATTGCTGCTGCGTTCCGAAATAAAAAAATGGTATAACGCTCCAATTTATCTTCAAATTTTTAATTATAACGACGAAAAAATCGTTATAACGAAATTTAAAGAATTTTTTTTATATTTAATTTTTATAAATAAAAAAAATCGAATCTGAACGCATGTTATAGATTTTTTTAAAATAAAATTTTATTATTTCTTCAATGACGCACAATGGTAAAAAAGGAATAAAAAAATATTTAGGGAATGAAGTCGCAGAATCCATAAATTTCTCTCTCGAATCCCATGCAAATAACCGATACCAAAATCAAAATGGCGCCGATTATGCTGGTTTCGGAGGCTTCCTCGCCAAAGAAGTAAACCTGTATGATGAACGCGAGTATTATATCGAGCGATCGAGTGACCGATACTTTTCCCGCGCCTTCGATCTTCAGTGCCTTCGTGACGAGCACCTGACCCGACAGTCCGGTTATCGCGACCAAAAATATCAATCCCCACGTTACCCAGTCGTGCGGAAACATTTCGACGTGTTCATGCGCCTCGGATATCGTGAAAAAGAATAATACTGAAGAACCCAATATCCAAGCCGACAGATTGAACACCAATACGGAAAAATGTATTTCCGAACATTTCCTCATAACGACTATATTCAGAGCCGTAAAAAATGTCGCTAGTAGAGCGAACGCGTAGCCGACCACGTCGTAGGGTATCGATTTGTGAGACTGTGCAACAAAAAAAATTTATCATTAATATTAATTGATTATCGACCTATTGATTAGCGAATTATCAATCGATTTATTACTTCGTGAAAAAAAAAAAAAAAAATTCCCCAAAAATCCATAAAATCCGTTTATCCGTTATTAAATGATTAATCAATAATCGATCGAGTAATTCGTGAATTATGAATTAATATTTGACTGTAAAAAAAAACGAATATCCTGAAAAATTGTTTGAAATTTCCACAATTATTAATTAATGAATTAATTAATAATCGATCGAGTGATTAGCGACTAACGGAATTGTTTAATCTAATCTCGTTGATTGAGAGGAAACGAAATATAATTCGTCATTGAATAACAGCGAATCTTCGATGATCCCTGTATGATCTCCCGGTATGATCTTCTTTCGTTGATTAGAATATTGAAGTGTGTATTGCGAAGTATATACCTCGAAGATGAATGGTGGTTTCGCGACCAAAACAACACCAGCGAACAGGGCGCATATAACGACGACGCGCAGCAGTCCACACGGCTCTTTCAAAAACATGAACGACAGCAGTATAACAATTACTGGCGAACTAAAGATTATCGTCGTCGCATCGCCGAGGGGTAACTTCCTGAAGCTATAGTACAGCAGAGCTAACGTCATTCCACCCACAATACCCTGAAATGTAACATTTACCATTATTACTTCGAGAATATTTGCAAATGCAATAAAAAAAAGGTTCCAATTATATTTCATGCAGAATTGAAAATTGGGTCAATTATATGGGTCATTCCATGTCATTTTTTGTCTATTTCTCGCCATAGAATATTTTTAATTATTCTATAATCGGTGTATGAAAACTTAAAAATTCTTAACTTTTTTATTTGATTAGATTAGTTTTCAGGTTTAGATTTTTTTTCAATATTTTTTTTTTTTTTTTATTCATTTGACTTTAATATTTTATATTCTGATTATAGATTCAGTTATATATTTAACCATTTTTTTGGTACATCGATTGGTGTATATAATCTTTTTCTTTTTCTTCCAAACGATTTACATAGAATATGTCTCATACGTATAATCATTTGCGAATAAGTATAGTTACCGATTGACAACTTTTGGTACATTGTACGGGGCATTCTGAGTAATATTTCCACAGGCCTTTGACATGAAATATCCCATATGTACAATTAAAATAGAAGAAAACAAAAAAGTTTTATCGCAAGAAATTGACGATAAATATTTAATGCATAATATGAGATATTGCGTGTTTTTTTCCAAATTTTTCGTGGAATTGCCCATATATACAATAATTTATGGTACAAACGTCTTTCGGTTTCACGTTTAGAAAAAATGTTATCTTTCGATGATTTTTTTTTTCGATTTATTTCATCCACTCGACATAGAAAATCCCATACATAATTAAATTTTTTTTTTTTTCAATTATCAAAGATTTTTGAAAATAAATAAATTTGTATGAAAATTTTTTTTCAATTTACCTGAAAGTGTAGAAGTATTCTCGAGCCTTTGGGTCCCAATAGACTCTGCTTTTCCCGCCAGGCGCACAACATCATAACAATCATCTGTAGCACCGCTCTGATAGCCAGCAACACCATGGGATCGACATTTCTAATGGCTTTTACGAGTCCCGAGCTTATCGTGAAAAAAGCTCCGGAAATGAAAGCGAGAAATATACCAAACCACTTGGTACCGTCGCGATACGAAGCTATATTGTTGTCGAACTGTTCGGTGTACTGATACGCGGGATGAATACTGTTATAAGACGATGTTGTGTCGATGTTGAACTTCATTTTGGTTTTTTTTTTTCTATTTTGTCTTCTTTTTACTTTTTGATTAATTCGCGTTTCGATTTAATGAATTATTGAGTTTCGAAATAAATTTAAAAAAATTTTTTAAAGACGTAGAGATACAGTTCGGTGTTTGATGGAAGACATCTAACGCTCTACTGGAACCATCTTCGATACATCTGGTCCAACGTCGCGGTAGGCGATAATTAACATACAGCTTTTGCGTACGTCAAGAAGATTAAGAAGGGATTAGAAATAACGTCTTCTACATTGGATTCAACATTAACAAAGTATATACTTACTAAATATTCTTCTCTCATTGCTGTTTGCAATACTGTATGCATGATATTCCAAATGCACGCGGAGAAGTCATGGAATGTGTCTCTCGCGGATGAAGTTTCGTTGAGTATATATGTATACATCTAGTATTTCATATCATGAAAAACGGAATGATGTAAAACAGAAAAAAAAATCTTTGGCGGATACCTAAACATTTCACAAGAAAAGAGTCTTTCCTTTTTGGGGAGAATGGCGGATGTCGGACGCTGCAGACTGTTCGGACAAATGTTGCTTCTTATGAAGAATTTTTTCTTCAAAATATATTAAATGAAAAATTGTGAAATTTTTTGTATATTGTAATTTTTGCGGCGTATCGGCGGATTCAGAATATTAATGAAGTAATTAAGTACTGAAAATTCATTGGTCTGTTATAAAAAAATGGCGATAGTGTAATGACGAATTTCTTCTTCGAAATATATCGTTTTTTAAAATAATTTTTTATGTTATCGACATTTTTTGTGATTTATCTGAGGACTGCGAGCGATAACACAGAAATTCCGAGCACCAAGAATTCGTCAATGTACTTTCTTTCGAAATATTTTCAAAAATTAGAAATATTCACATTGCTTCCTTTTAAAATTTTTTTTCTATTCGCAAAGTTTCTTCGTAATTTTCTTGAATTCCTCGCCGAGGAATCTTTACGAATAAAATAAAATTATAAATAAAAAAAAATGTGCAGATATTATTTTTCGGTGAATTGAACGACTTGCAAAAAGTGCATATCGATTGTCGATTTTTTTTTATTTTGTAAAATAATCTTTGTAAATAGTATATAGTTATTTATAGAAATAAAAAAAAATTCATGACTTTTTGAACTTTCGGAAGATTCGGGATAAGAAAGAAAAATGGGTAAAGAGCGATAACCACTCGTCGCGAGATAAAGTTTAGTCGTTGGTACGATAAGATTCCACTTTTTTCTCGATTTCAGTTTCCGAGATGTTCGGCTTATTTCGCGCGACCGGCAAATTTGACAGTGGTTTTGTGTCGTGAAAAATAATTCCATATCTCGCGCCGCGCCGAACGTGAATAATTACAATTTTATCGAAAACTCAATTCAAAATACATTGTCTTTTGGTATTCGAGAAAAAAAAAAAAAAATGAATTGCAAAATTACCTGCGACCTCTCATTTTGTAAGAAAGTAACTCCGCAATTTTTTCAGCTGTAAATTTTTTTTTATTCGCAGATTTGAAGGAGAAATTTGCTGATTAAAAAAATATTTTAAATTATTTGCATTAATATCGCATTTTTCTTTATTATCAGAAAATAAATCGTGTAATGTGAAACAAAAATATTTTATCAAATTTCCATTACCGTACGTTACTTTACATACGAAAAATATATGCATTTTTTTACGGAAAAATATAATTACCGTCATAATTTCCGGAAGAATTGAAAAATTATAAGGAAAAGTCACTCGCATCAGTCTTTTCCAAAGTTGAGTTTCTCGGGCGTCTGATCGATTCGATAGAGTGTCTCGGCGACGTTAAAGTATCCGAGATACTCGACGGTATCGGGAGTAGTATCGATGTGATAGTGTCCACCTTCGCCTTGATTACCGAAGCTATGAAAATGCTGAACTCGCAGATCCAACTCCGTCTCAGCGCTTACGAAAGTACCGACATTTATCAGAGGCGCCGACATATCGTAGAAATATAACCAATTATTGAGATCCCGAAGATTGCACAACGGCGTTTTCGAAAAATCGTCCATCACGTGCTGCTTGGCTTTTCCTTCTTTCAGAAGAAATGTACCTCCCAATCCTTCAATTATATGAAAAAAAAAAAAAAAAATGATATTCAGTTTCAGTTTATAAAAAAAAACAGCAATATACGTTTTTTTTTTTAATAATAAAATTGCTTCCATATTCCGTATCAAAAATATTAATTTTTTTTTTTTCAAAATTCTACAACTTAACAATAAAATATTTTGTCGTCCGTTTGAAAAACTTTGGAAATTGGTGATTTCCGAATTTTTCGAATTTTCTATAATAATTTTTCGAACGCCATTTTATCAACATTACTTTTTATTTTTAAGATTAAACATTTATTTCGAAAATAAAAGTTGAATTTTTTTTTTCGATTTTCAGGATTAATAAAAATCCGTTTAGTTTAATATGCGGGAATAATTTATGGGCAGATATGGAATTTTTGAAAGCTCTGCGTGATAACCCGAACGTACAAACAATTGGATAATCTTAAAGAGGGACTTCTCATACAAGCGTAACGCGTCAATGATTACGATTACGATAACGAATATTCTTCCGATGTAATTAAACGCCCCCCCCCCCTCCTCCTCGCCGCCTTTGATATTTTCTCTTCTATCATTAACGGTAATTTTAATTGTTGTCTATTTAGAATTTTCGGTCGAAAATTGTATCGTTATGTTTTCAGCCAAAGGTGAGATTTAGAGAGATTCAATACTTCCAATTGGATAAAAATTTGATTGAAAACATCATATAAAATGGGATAAGAACGTTAATTTTTTCATAATAATAATACGCAAAATTTATTTAAAAAAAAAGCAAAAAAAAAAAAATTAAATTAATAATCCGGTGATGCATTTTTTTTTAACCGGAAATTGATTCGGTAATTGTTTTCGAATACCAAAGTATTTTTTTCAGAAATTCTTTTAACTTTCGATTTTTTTTATTAAAGAAAAGTCACGAATTTTAGATACGAAAAAACTTCGGTTTCAAATCAATTCACAAAATTAATAATATTGATTAACAAAAACTAATGCATATATTTTTGTACTTTTTTTCGCTCGTATTATCAAAGACGTAATTTTCTTTTTTAGATTAATCGTCATATAGATCTTTTTTTTTTTATCGATACGCGAAAGACTTACCGACAAGTTTATCGGTGTAACGTGCCGCCAGCGCTTGTTGCATCGTCGCGATAAAATCCAATTCTCCGGTGCGTTTCTTCGCGTGTACACGCAATACTTTGCCTGCTTTTCCTTCGGATGCGAAAAGATTTGCCAGAAGAGCGAAGCGTGTTTCGCTACCGAGAGAATTTTCAAGTACGCATTTGCCTTCTTCGTTGACCCAAGCGACTCGCGTTTCATTTTTCAGGGAATTCGGATTGATCAACAAATTCATCATCATCTGAAAAATTTCCGCAATTTATTTCAATTTTTCGAAATCGGTAATTAAAAAAGATTGTAAATTCGTCTTGTAAAATCATATCGAATCGAATTGCTTGAATTTAATCGTTAATACGAAATTGTATTCGAATATTTTTGCGTAATACAATTTTCCGAAGTTCGTGAATATTCTGAAAACGTTATAAATCAAAATTTTTAAAAATCGAAAAAAAATGTACGTTTCGTTACGTTACGTATGTTTAAAATGCAACTATTACTTTACACAATGTTGAAACGCATATAATTATTCATAATTTTCCTTTTCTTTTCAAATACCTCGTTGTGGATGTAACAAAAAAAAAAAAAAAAAAATTGTGCGAAATAAAGATAATTTTCGATAATTGAAATCTTTGTCAAGCTATATTTTTTTTATTTTTTCTCGGAGAGAAAATTGTACCGAATCTTTTTTCTTTGTTTTGTAATTTTGAAAAAGCCGATTTTTTGAGTACTCGTCGCTTATCGTTTAATTGCGTCTTTTGTTACGATTTTAATTTTTCTCTTCAAAGTACTAATAGTTCAAAAAGATTGCGTACTTCGCAATTTCGCGAAAGGTGAGGCCAGGGACCAGCACCGGCGCCAACTACAAAGGCTTTTTCTCCATACTGCAGTCGCTGCATTATTGGCTGAATATCGTAAACTTTGTCCCGCTGAACGGTGGGTAATAAATAAGATGGGCCTCCGACTTCCAGTATCGTTGGTTTTCCTCCGAGACCTGCATAAAAAAAATATTAAAAAATGCAAACGTAAAAAAAAAAAAAAAAAAATTCCTAAATCGATAGAAAATTGATGAGGAAACCTGAAGCCGCGAGACCAAAGGGCGCCTTTGTCAGATCCGGACAGTCGACAATCTCGACGGTGTATTCTTTGAAATTTTTTTCCAACGCTGGTCCCAATACTGGAAAAAAAATAATTTTTTAAAATTATTATTGTTATTATTATTATATTAACGAATTATTAAAGAAAATAATAGTGACAATAATTACCATTTTTTAACTCGTCAAGTTGCGGAATATGCAAAATTCTCTGGTCGATCTTCAGGGACTCCGTTGAAAGCGCAGCAGCCATTGTCCCAAGTTGAAACTATATAGTTTGTCGTTGAGGGGTAATTTGGTTAAATTGTTTTTTCGAGGAATTGTTTACCAATGAAATGGAGAAATTGGAGAAGAATTTGTTCAATCTTGACGAGTGCCTCGCTGCTAATTACCAAGTCGACTGAAGAGATATCGTTCGATAATTTTTTAATATACGAAGAAATATATTTCTTATCTTATCCGCTCGTAACTCTCACACCGCGGAGACCTTGGATAGCTGTGATTTAAAAAAATGCGTCAGCGTTAATCGCTGCGTTGCTTGCGTATCGAACGATAGTTGCATATAGGCGTTCGCTTCAATGAAATTTATAACACGTGATGACGTTTCGACTTATGTACTTTACTCTCGAAACGTCGTGTTTTTGTTCGCAAAACTGTATTCGCTGAGTTCTCAAATTTTCGAGTTAATAGTAAATACAACGCGAAAGGATATCGGGAGGTTAAATAAATGAACAAAAAAAGACACGATGTTTTCATAATTAAATGAATATTTATTTATTCGTGATGACATTTGTTGTTTGTTGTACAGAAACTTCTTACGTTTTTTTTTGTTTTGGAACAGCTGGGAAGAATGATGCGACGACAGAGTCACGTGGCGAAAAACGAGCTATGCGCGTGCGCACAACTGCCGGCGAGAGCGCAACACAATATTTGAAAGGATACCTATAGTACTTTTTTTAAATTAATTTTTCTGGACTATTTCTATTTATAAAATTAAGCTTTTTCTGTACAATTTTTTTGCTATCAATAAGAAGAAAAGAAAAGACACTCTGCCGTCTGTAATCAACGGAACTTCCCATGCCTTTAACTTTTTTAAGGGAACTAAGAAATTTAATTGCCGTTTAAAGTCCAATAAAATAACACTCTAATAACATGAATTTCTATTAGACACTTTTTTCTATCCTCGAAGGACTCTCATCCTGCCATAGCCTTCAATTACATATAATTTAAAAAAATCAATTAGATTTCAAAACACGCTTATTCGTCCAATCGTCAGATGCGCTTGCGCGGTGCAGCATGCACCGAGCGCATCTGATCGGCGTATTGCACACTGTATTGAAAAAAAAACCAAAATTCGTATAAGAAAAAAAAATTCATGAAGTTAATTTATTTATTAAATAGAGTATCAGTAGTAGACGAAGATTGATTGTTAATTAATATAGGAAATCGTGAATGCAGCTTCGCGACCTTTGTATTTTTCGTTGCATGTCGGCTAATATACGAGTTTCGAGTTCCGAGAACCGGGTCCACCATGTTAGACGTTTTAACGTTCCAGCCCTGAGACGGGGAGAGGAATCAGTGTCGTCTCCCGTTCGCGACTACTGTCGCGCCCTTTTCTTATTTCGCGTTCGGCTACGAAAACAACGAAACGAAAAGAAAACAGTGCGATAACGCGCTTCGTTTATTTACCAATTTTTTTGATAACGAAAAGTGCAGTGCACGCGCAAGGATACTCTAGGTTCGGAAATAACAATGGACGATCTTGGTGAGTAGAAAGAAATTGGTTAATTAACACCGTATCGTCGATGCGTTAACCTCAAAATACAAAATGTTACGGTTACTTGACATCTTCGAGTCGTTTGAATACATTTTTTTTTACTATTACAATTACTTGCTCTACGATCAACCGTAACATACAAAAAAGAAAAAAAAAATTCGTTTCCACGAATGGTTGAAATAATCTGCTGCGAAAGATGAGAAAAAAAAGAGCAAATCATGTTTGTCAACTCGCGAATCGGAGAGTCTCGTATGATTTTACACGAAGGTGCACGAGTGGCTTCCGAAAAAAAAAGGATTCCCGCGGCAGATTCGAGTATAGTTCGCGGCTTTGTTTGCGAAAAATTCGTGTCCATTTTTATTTTTACTGTTGAAATAGTTCGCTCCATTTATAAATGTAACAAATTACACGAACATGTTTTTTTTTTTTTCAAATACAAATATTTTCAATTACGCAAAATAATAAAAACGGTTTAATCTGAAACGACATAAAATGAATGATATTTTAGGTTATAGGATGTTAACGAGTAAAACATCAATTACGTTTTAATCTGATATGAATAAATATTAATTTTATATTGTCTTTGGAAAATCGGTAAATTGCATTGCACTTAGAGGGGGAGATGAAAAAACACGATGGCTTATCGCGTTTGTCGATTCTCAGATTTCGAGTTGTTTTCGCGGCAACAAAAACTGAAATGCTATATTTTGAACGCCGGCGAAACTAAAGGAATATTGTTTACTTTAGATGTGAAAAGAAAAAAAATTACATTTTTAAAGTGCAATTTTTTTTTTATCGGAAAAAATTAACCATAACAAAGTTGTTAAGAACGTTAATTTTGCATAATTGCAATGACAAGAAGTTATCGTTCCTCATTATCGAAAGAATCGAATAAATTTTCCAACATTCTCAGTTTGGTGACTCCTTGAAAAAAAATCATTTATTTATTTCAATGTAAACCTGTTTCGTATGAATTTATATGGAAATTATATAGAAAAAGCGATTTGTATTAATTTGCATTGATAAAAGCGAAGTCAATGGCGCGTGAGAAATATTCTCGTACTACTTAAGGCAGTAGAGATAGAAAAGTAGGGGATAAACACGTAGGTACGCGATACATAGTATCCCTGTGTAACCTACTATTCTAGCGATGCTTTTGTAAGCTTCACTCAGTCTCCGTTTAGTATTGTCAACAGTCGAGGCATTGCAGTCCCCAAGTGCACTCGCGGTGCAACGTACTTTTCGCGTTCCCCGGCGTCATTGATACTAATAATAATTCAACGGCGTTACAAAATCTATTATTATTGATTTTCGTATTTTTTTTTTTCCATTTACGGTAATCCTACATTTCGATAAAAAAAATTCGCATTTTTTTTTTCGTTAAATAATATAATATAAAAAATCGCGACGCGTTATCGTTCGTAGGGGTGTCGCAATAATAACGTTAAATAATCGTCAGATCTGAAGATAACGGATCGTAAATTTTAATATTTCGATGTGAAAACTTTTAAGGAATAGATTCAGAAAACCTCGCGAAGCCATCGATCTTTAGTGGCGTTACAAGAAAATGCACAATAAAATCAATTGGTCAATCAAAATAAATTCCTTTCATAAAAAGGGAACGAAATTAAATACAAATATGACGACAAAAATCAATTTTTTGTCCGAAATAAACGAAAAATTCTATCGATTAAAAAAAATCTAAATGTAATCCCATTCATTGAAAACCCATTAAAAAAAGCATAAAATAATAACTTACAGAAGGATAAAAAAATAAAAATGCAGTTATCGAGGATTTGAGATCTAAAAAAAAAAATTCACTCCGAAATAAAAAAAATCGAGAAAATTATACACATGTGTTTATTATTTTTTTTATTAATTTTAAACTTCGAAAAAAATGTTAAAAATGCGTAAAAATAAAAATTAATGAAAAAAAAAAAATTATAGTATTTTTGGGTTTCGGGATGAAACTAATAATATTTGATGGAATAACGCTTTAGTCTACAAATGCAAGACGGAGATAAATAATACGAGGGACATATCGTGTAGCAATGGAACGACAGTGTGACTGTCGTCGCGTGCCAAGCTAACACGGCTTATATTTAGTCACGAGTGCTCCGAACTCTGTCTAACGAACACTACACTATTAAAATCCACGATCCATCAGAGCGCGTAGCCTCCGTATGCATGTGAGCTTTGGTCGCTTGTAGGAAGCAGTAGGAAAACCTCTCCGCGACAACGATCGCATTCAGACCTCTCGGGGAACGAGAACTTCGTTGTTGAAGGAAAACTGACATTGCTCTCCTCGGGTTGCGCGGGGGCGTTCTTGAAATATACCCTCTAGTCGCGCTTGTCGTTGGTCGCACGAAAGCTTTACCGGCGGTTTCCGTGAATTGTTAAACCGACTCTCGTGGGATCTCAACTATTTTTCCAGAAATAAAAAAAATCTAAATAAAAAATAAATTAAAAAATTTCAATAAAAAAAATGTTTAAATAATAATTTTTTAATGAAAAAAAAAAAAAAAAAAAATGTACATAAAATAATAAAAATGTAACAAATTTGATAAATTTTACGAAAAAACAAAAAAAAATGCATAACTTCTTTTCTATATATTTATGCATTTTTTTTAATTCTCAACGTTTATTAAATTTATATCAATTTTTATTGTTGAAATTTATTTATTTAAAAAATTTGATAAAAATGATAAATATGATAAAAATGATAAAAATTGATTAAAAGAATGGTGTAAAATCGTATAAAACCATTTAGTCGTAGAAATATAAAAATTAGTATAAAAGTGGAGTCATTAAACTCTCTCCTTCGTGCCGTAAACTCCCACGAGAGGATTCACCTCTTTCCGACACACAACGGGGGGAGATTCCCTCTCGATTTCAGTCGGCTCACGCGTCGAGCCTTTCGTTTTCACTGAGCAACCATCGCCGCGTCAACAAGTGGGTGGCGAGACTCGCGCGGTCTCATCGCTTATGTTCTTACGCGCGCGTAGTACTATGGACGTTGCGTTGGAATTAACTGCATCCGAAAAAAAAAAAAAAAAAATTCGTAAAATTCCATAAAAAAAATTAATTTTATCGATGAAATTAAATTTACGTTAATTGAGTAATTATTTCCCGAATCCAAATTTATCAGAAAATAACACCTCGAAGTTCTGTTTCGACAAACAATAAATTTTCTGTTTTTTTGTTTCATTTTCAATTATTTTGCATCCAATATTAATAATAAAAAAATCGTGTAAAATTTTTTTTTTTAAATTGTGTAATTTTTTTTTTCTGCGCCATAATTAAAACGACGCGAAATAAATTAAATTTCTCTAAATAAACATAACCAAAAATAATCGATATCGCGGAAAATATAACTTTTTTATTACCGATTTAATTAATTAATTAATTAGTGTAATAATAAAAAATTGATGAATTTTTTTTTTTTTTGCTTCAAGTGAATAAAATCGACGCTATGAAAATTCTTCGAAAAACATCGCGATTTATTTCGTGATATGTGTATTCGATGTTTTTCGTAAATCTCAAACTTTCGCGTAATACGTTACGCAGTGTTTTATTAATCGCGCGAGTATCGTAAACAAGTTATTGTCACGACGCGGTTGTGTCGCGTGTAAAAGATCAGAGCGGCATGACCGGCGTCCGTGGCATCGGTGAACGCGCCTCATTTACGCAGTTATTTAAAGAACTCGGGAGTAGCGATTAGAGAGGGAGAGGGATGGAAAACCTGCTGAATCTTCACGGACTCTATTCGACCTCTTGTCGATCTTTTTCTAGGCGGTTTCTTTCCATTCTATCGCGCACCGTCTCGAAGTGGCGAATCGAATAGTATTCACGATAAATAAACGAAAGACCCGCGACGCGAATGCGAAATGTCTCCGATCGAGAAATCGTGAAAAAAAATGGAATAATAATAAAAAGAAATAAAAATTACCGACGAAAGTGCAAAATTTCTATGGATTTTTCAAAATATCAATTGTTATAAACAATAAACTGAGTGTCGACAATGGCCATGGATAGATCGATGTATGGAAAGGTGTTGCCGGGACCCACTTATCAACCCTACAGGATTACAATGTCCAAAGGTTCTTCCCCCGGATGTGAGTTGCACCGTTTTTTTTTTTCAAATTTGTTTTCCTTCAATAAAGTTTTTTACTTCTATTATTAATTTCATAAAAAAAAAAAAGATCGCAGAAAAAAATACCGTATCAAACGATGTCCCGGAAATGAATTAAATTTTTTTATTATCATTGAATCTGCTGAATTTTTTTTGTATTAGCATCGGATTTTTTTATTACTCAATATTGATCGAAAAATTGAGAGAAATTTAGCGAAAAATGTTAGATTTAATTGATTTTTTTTCTTAAATATTGATTTTATTATTATTATTATTATTTTTTGTTATATTAGGTGTTATTTATTTAAGATTTTTCGTATCCCTTCGCGTTGAATACCGATAAAAAAAAAAAGAAATTTTAAATCGAAATAAAATGTCGTTTTGACGCGCCGCTTGCGGTGGGCACATGGACGTTGATAGCTATAATAAACTTTTGTTGCAAAAGTCTCGAGACCGCGCGTTTGCATGAATTAGTGTGATAATTCCGGTTAACCAACGCGAAACAGACATTACAGTTCGCTTACACGCTGTTTATAAATATCTCAGTGGCGCGCAATGCCACGCTATCGCGTTAGAAAGGGAAAGGGAAAAGATAGATAGACACGCGTAGGTTCAAGCGAACAAGAGATGAAATTACTCAATAGACAGTGAACACTGTTTCACTGTTCGAGTGTACAAATTAGCCGGTTTTTTTTCCACTATGTTAACACGTCTGGAGTACTAATAACGCGAAGAATCCTCTATTGAAGCGCATGTATAGGATTATTGAAGAGCGGAGCTGTTTTCAAAAAATCCGCCATTTGTTTTTTTTGTTGTAATTTTCCGGTTTTGAAGAATGTGAAGTACAGAATTTTTATTATATAAATATCGCAGTTCATCATTTCTACTTGTCATTTTGATGTCACTGCGATTTATATCGCAGTCGGTAACAAAAACTGTAATGCATATCATTCGCGGATGCGAATCGCATTTACAATGAAAAATCTCGAGAAAAACGGATATTATGTTATTGAAAATCAAGGAACTCAGGATGAGTGAAGGGAAAGGAGTTTTTTACAGTTTTAAGGCAATATGGTGCCGACTCAGTCGGTAACAAATAGCTTTCTTTCTTTTTTCCGAAATGGTTGATAGGGCGAATAAAAAACAAAATTACATTTTTTCGCGCTTATCTGTTGGCTATAAATACCCAATGTCCTTTTGATTGTCATATATCCATTCTTTTGGGAAAAATTGGGAAAAGCGATGATTTTACCGACCGAGTCAGTTTCACATTACAGAAAGATACGCGAAATCTGCAAATTGAAATTTTGCACATTATTTTTAAAAATTTATTTTACTCAGTTATTTTAACGATTAGAAATCGGTAAAAAACTACGAAATAATAAATAACGATAGTTTATGAGGTTAAAAGGGCCATATGGAGGCTTAATATCGTCACTTGTTCTTAGCGCTTTGCTAATAAACCCCGTTGCAGGGCCATTATTCAATCTTTGCCTCGTTTTCGTCCCACGAGGCGTCCGTTTGATCTGTTTGCCCGAAGCACGAGATGGATTCGCTGACTATAAGTAATACGCGAAACATATACATACGCGTGGCGACAGAACTGCCGAGAAAATGTATAAAGCTCCGTTTATTTTGGTGCCACTTGAAAATTTCACGCAAACACGTGGCCGATTATGTGATATGAAAAAAAAAATTTATTCGTAGGTATTGCGACGATACGGATAATCAAAAAAATGAATTTTAGCTATTCGACAGTTTGTCGACGTAATAAATTTTTATAAATTAACGTGAAATTTTTTTAAGAACGATATAAATTTGATCGGTTCATGAGGCACTCGAAATCACGAAAACTCCATTGTTACGTAAAATTATTCGCGCGAAGTTTTCGTCACGACGATAAACGAAAATAAAAAAAAACGAAATTGTTATCGATTTCGTTTTTAGCGCAAAAAAATATATCGAGATTCGTTATCCAGAAGATTTTTTTCGATTTTTCGATATAATGCGGAAAAAATTGTCATAAAATAAATCGAAAGGACTAAAAATCATCATTCATCCACGTAGGCATTCTACTTTATATCTTACCATCGAGAGTTTCCTTCGTTTACTTGTTTGACTGTCGTAGTAATATAATTTGAGTTCTACTTTCATCGCGCAGCGTCGAAGCCACCGCCGCGAACGTTGTTGGGTCGCCTTTCGTCCTCCTTATAAACATCTCTATAAGGCTTTGCAAGTGACGACAAAATATTTAAAAAATTCCGAAACTTAAGTTCACCCAATATGGAGTTCTGGTGATATTAATTAATAGATTCAGCATAAAAATCCACGTATTCATTGCTTTTGAATGTTACGTAATTCATTAATAATAATAATAATTATTATTATTATTAATAAAAATGACAATAAGATAATAATCATAATAACAGCGGGAGCCGAATGGTCATAAATACGAGTTCTACTGTAAAAATTAATTGTTATTAATCATTTGATGTGAAATAATGAATAGAGATACAGTTTCCTTGCGCCAAATTAATTGAGGACAATTGTTACGGTCAAAAAACTTAATAAAGTCAAATTAATAAAGATTCTCGATTCTTGACGCAGTTCCTGGTTCACTCTGTCGGTACTGTTATCGAGGGGAGTTCTTCGCGTTTGAAAATGAGATTTAATAAATGCCGTCTTACAAAACTTCTTAAGTGGAGATTTATTCTTCGAATGAAAAGTCTTTGTTAGCGTTTTAAAAAATCTAAAACAATTTAAACTTCATGGAGACTTTTGACGAAAATTATGAAGTTTACGGCCCGCGCGCTGTCTGCGGTACGGGCTGAAGAGGAATGCTGGCAACTTCACGTTCGTCAAGTTTTTGCTGTTTCGTACGCGTGCAATACAATATTTTTGTGTAACAAATGCACGAAAACTTCCACTTTTCGCGCCTGTAATGGTGGGTAAAGTTAGCGACAAAATTGGGCGCAAAGTCCCCGTGCGCAGTATGTTTCCCGCACGTGAATGTATATATATTTCCCGTATGTTGAAATAAATATAATAAAATGTATAATTTCGATACGCGGGCAGAATAATATCTGCGCAATAATGGAAGAAGTTGGGTCGACTAAGTCGTTTCATCGATTTCTTTACCATACATGGAATTTCGTTACGATACAATTATTATTATTATTATTATCATTATTATTTTGTGCGTCCATTGCGAAATAAACGCAATGCGAACTAAATGAGTCAGAACTTCTTCGTGCAGTTACTCTCATCTCGGTTTGCTGAATATCCGCCCTTCACCCACGTAATGCGGTTTGCCTTGGCACAGGGGCTTCGATAATTCTTTAAATCGAATTACGATGTCTATTAGCCAAATAAAATTAGCATTGCATAAAAAACAAAGCGATACTGAATAAAAAAATTCAAATTAATAAAATCATAAATATGATAAATAATTAATATTACAATAAATTTAAAAAATAGTAATAATAAAATAATGAAGAAAAACGATATCTTCACTCATAAACTTCGAGGTTTTATTTATTTGAAAATTAAAATAAACATGAACATTCATAATAATAATACATTATTTTTGTTATGCGTAACATTTGAATTATAACATATATAATCGTTTTTAGTTGCAATAGGCAATAAAAAAATCTTCTTTACCATCGGTGAAATTCGCCAAAGCAGTTTTCCCTCCAAATTCTCATTTACCAATCCAGAATAATTTTCTTTTAGTCCGACTGTTTACATTTCTTTTCATTATTTTTTTTTTTGCATTTATTATTGCTTTTTTTTTTTTTCGAAATATTTAGAATCTTTGTTTTTGTTTTATTTAATGTGCATTGAAAAACGAAAATATTGAGCCATTTTTTTGAAATCCACGTTTGAAAAAATTGTTGTCGGAGTATATAGTATCGAGAGAAAGAGGGCCATTGCCCTCGAATGTGCACCGTACAACTCGTTACAGCTACATTAGGTCAATGGAATCCCGACGTGATTCAATTTTTCCTGCGTTGCCTTATAAGCAAAGCGACTCTGTACATACTTTCATCACTGATGTAAGTTATATCGTTGAACGAAGACGAGAAACCCAAACGACGACGTCTCTGCGTCGACAAGAATAGAACAATAATTTCGTGAAACCGGAAGTGGTAAAGTCGGAGAAAAGAAATTAATATTTCATAAATTTCACGATTACATAAATACGACTAATTCTGGATGACGAAGATAAATTCGTCGTAATATTCGTCACTCAACCAGCGGAAATTTGTCACTGAATAACCGCAGAACCCCACAGACAGCTGAGACTTTTGATAAATTCAAAGGCAATTTACAATTTCACGAAAGAATGAAAATTTGGCTATTTGTTCACAAAATATGGTTTGCCGACTCGACATTTGAAATAATAATAACAACAATAATAATTTTGTATTAATTTACGTATCCTGTAGCTATAGGACTTAAGGTTCTCCAAAAGAGTAAATCAATTAAAAAATTCACCGGAGATGGCGATTGTGATAAAACAATTCATAAAGAAATTACAATTTAATCTATAAATACATTGTTTTAAAATAATATATATTATTTTTAAAAACTTTGCGATTTTGGGTTTTTTTTTTTGTTTGCGGTTTAAATTTTATTTACAGATTAAATGGTCAGTTCTGCGATTGTAATTGCAATTTTGATTTCTTGCGACTGCAAAAGTGCAGTCGGATTTTTTTTTTTCGTTGCATTTTTATTTTCGAAAGAATAGAAAAATAAGACGTTATTAGAGAAAATTGACCGGTGCTTCGGTGAAGGAACTGAAAACGACGTTTTTTTCTTTACTACGTGTCCCCTTAATGGGGTCAATTTTGCAACGCATTATCACTCGTTGTTGACGTAACGCAATAGGCTATCGGATTTGAAGTCATCGTGTCTAAATATAGGAGTTATCTTGGTCGAGAAATCTTTGATTCGGACTGTCCTCGGATAATTGGGTGATGCTTTCCGGCCGACGTCTGCAAGAATTGAGCTCAATATAGGACAATATATTGAGCTGCAGACCCGCAACGTACCCGCGTGACGATCTATTTAACCGTTAAATATCGACCATTTTCGCAACTCTACGAAACGAACTTTCGTTTATTTAAAAAACCTAAAAACACTTATTTAAAAAAAACGCATTTCTTGTAAAAAAAAAAAAAAAAAAAATGATTGAACGAAATAATTTATTGCGGAAGCAATTTTTTCGTTTAAAGACCGAGTAAATTATAATTTTCTTATATATTTAACAAGATAAAAATGAAAAAATATCTATGAAATAATTGATATAAATTGTTCCAAAAAAACGAAGACGAATAGTTTTTTTTGCGAAATTAAATTGCAATATAAAAATCAGCTATAAAATAATCAGATTGCCGAGGAAGTGATAAGCTTCTGGAAATGGCAATATTTTCAATAAAATTTTATTCAATTTTGAAATCTTCGCATTTTAAAATGAAGAAGTAAAAAAAGAAACATTTTTTTTTTCGCATTTAAAGAAAGCAATGCGGAATCTGCGTATCGATACAGAGTCTCGTGGGTGTGTTGCGTGGTCGTCTCGTCCTCGCGTTACGCCTAATCGTCTCTTCGTCTTCGCAGTGGTCCGAGACGCGATCGCATAATCATTGAACATTGAGGGAACGAAATTAAAAAGCGAACAGCGAGACCCGAGAGCGATCAGTGTGGTATTGATCGTCGCGTTGATCTTTGTCTTCTACTTCCATCCGTTTATCGAAAATAAGTGAATAAGTAAATGATTTTTAATTAAAATAAATATTTACAGTACAAAATAGTGCGAGAAAAAATAATTTTAATACACAGTGAGCGCAGTTTGTAGAAGTTATCGTGCCCGTGTGTGTGTATGTCGTTGGATTAATTCAGGAAACCTTGATATCGCGGTACTTTCGAGGACTGACGCCATATGAGGAGCGATCAGTCCGGCATAAAGTTTGCGTTCTCCATTTCTCGTTCAAGAGACTTCTTCCCACGCGTTGTCAATAGTCAAAGCGCACTTGCTACGGCTATATTCGAGTTGAAATGAATGCAATACAGTCAAGTCAAAGAGATTTTACGGCGGATTATAGAATCCCAACCATTTTTCTTTCCGCAATTTTTTTTTTTTTTTTCAAGTGTAAACTTAAGAGTTTTGACTGAAGTCGATTTGCGAATAATCTTAAGGTTTAAATTATTATAGGTTACGTATAAACTTCAGATTGAACTTAAATTAACTTAAATATAAATTTAACTTTAAACTCTAAACCATAAAAATTTGAGTTTAATTTTTTCGAGTTGTAAATTTCATTTTAACTTTATACTTAAATCCCCTACCGGAAACTAAGTATACCACGTGTTTTTATGAATAATCGCGAACTACAACAACTCGACTTACTCGACTTAATTTGTCCGGCATAAATTTAAGGTGAAAAAACATGCAAGTCAAAGGGGTCGGTAATTTAAAACTCTTGACGGAAGGCATGGGTAATCTGTTCGTGAAATAAAAATGGCCTCGAAGAACCGAATGGACAATTTTGATCAGCTTATTCCGGGCGGCATCCACTGGGCTTGAAAAACACTTAATATTAATCTATTGAACTAACCTTCCGAATGATACTTACCACATTGACACGGTTAATACGCCGGAGGACAGTAATAAACAGTTTTATTCACGGAAATTTATCTGTTTTGAAAAAGAGGTCTTCTGTAAGCATAGACTACATAAGTTTTTCATCATTTTTTACCTACTATACCTATCGCGAGGTCAGATAACCAACCAGATAACTAAGTAGACGGAAGAAAATGTTGGTAATGATAAAAAAAAAAAAAAAGTCGAAAGTTAAGAATCCGGGAGCATCCGGTTTTTTTTTATTAGAAAGTTTATACAAATAGCTTGCTATGCGATTTTTTCAAAGTTAATTGGTCGGCCCAAAGCGCTGTTATCATCGCCGTTTTATGGTGACTTTTTTCAAAATATTTGTCTCGGTTGTCACGATTGTGAACAGCCAGATAACCGGAAATAACGATAAATAAATCAATTTTTAAAATAAAATGTTAACAGCATCGTGCCACAGGATTTTGTTGAATTTTATTAATTTTTTTTCAAAATGGCGTTCGTTTGAATTCCAAATTTCGTTTTTGACTTAAATTTTTTATTTATGTAATTTAATTTATAATAAAAATTACTTTAATAACACAATTCTACGTGGTAAATAAAGTACCCACTCACATCATGTTAAAAATTGAAGACATCCGGTTCGCTCGACGGCTCGTTTTCGAGATATTTTGACAAGCGACATAAAAAATTGTTTTGAGATAATTTGCGTTAAATTTTTGGTGAAGGGCAGCCGCGTTCGGCCGCTCGACCGCTTCAAGGCCTTTCAACTTCAATTTTACGAGTTTCGAAATTAAATTTGCACTCAATATTCTTAACATATCAAAGTTCAACAACATAAAAAAATGTAAAAATAAATGTTTACTTAGTTATTGTTCCTCAAACTTAAGTTTCTCCATATTTTACGTAATTTTAAACTCAATTTGTACTTTAGTTCGATCTTAATTTTGAATTTAAATTGAAATTCGAATTCTACAAAACATCGATCACATGATGCATTCTTTTTACCATCAAAGTTGCGCGTTAAAGTAAAATTTGATACCGACAGAGTAAAACATCCCGAAAGCAAAATTTGAAGAATTCAACGTCATAGTTACAAGTTACTAAAGCATTTTATTACTATTATGTTTATAAAGAACGTCCCTCTTTAACGACGCATTGTCTTCCCGCTCCGTAGATCTTCAATCTCTACCAGCGTACTTCCTGCCCCCGTCTCATTTAGGCCTATAACTCAATTTGCTTGAGATTCGTTAGTCCAAGTGCTCTACCAGTGAGCAGACATGGTACTAATGAAACAAGTAGGAAGACCTCAAAAAAAAATTATTTTTTTTAACAGTTTACAAAAAGAGGGCAGTAGGAACAGATTAGAAAGACGCGGGTGCCTGCTGCCGCTCGTGCTGCGAGTGGTTGGAGTTTATTTCTGGTTTTGCCGCTCGCTAAGTAGGTGAAAACTCCTAGAGTCCCCCTTCCCTTCGATTTTCATCGTCTATATATTACTTTTGCACTGTTGGCTCCGTAAAACTTCTTTTATACTTCTCTCGCTGTCTCTCTCTCTCTCTTTATCCCGTATTCCATCTTTCCAAATCTTGTTTTCGTATAAACGCCTTACATTTAGTCACATCCAACACCCAACGGGTTTAGTTTATCGATTGCCAAATACCAGAAGGGCGTAAGTTCAATGTTAAAAGTTACGAATGTGATCATTCGGTTTTTTTAGTTACTTTTGTTAGTTTACCGCTTTATTTCGTCAGTTATGTATTTATATCTATATTTACGAGTCGATCTATAAAAAAACAACTCCTACATAACAAAAGATCGTATCTCATCTCTTTTTACATGTTTACTGGCGTAAGTTAAGCTTTTCTTTCAATTAACAGTCGGTATATTGTTAAAAATAACATAGAGACGTATCTCTCAAACTTGCACATGGAAAAAATCGTGAATTACGCCATTTTGTTATTTGGCAAACAATATATCGACTGTTATATACCAAAAGGAAGATTTGCGCTCATTTTATATGCTAAGTGGTGAGAATTACGATCCAATGTCATTTCAACATCGATATATCGCTAAGTAACTCCTGAGTAACAGAAAGGCGTATTTCACATTAATTTACATGTTAAATCGTCGAAATTACGCTCTTCTGTTATTCAGCAAATGATATATCGACCGCTACACGACAAAAGGCGTATCTCACGTTATTTTTATATGCTAAATGCTGTAAATTACATTCTAATGTCATTTTCGTGTCGATATATCGTAAAGTAACTTCCAAGGAACAGAAGGGCGTATCTCACTATATTTTATGTGTTAAATGTGACGAATTACGACCTTCTGATATTCAGCAAATGATATATCAACTGCTAAGTAACAGAAGGGCGTATCTCGCGTCATTTTACATGTTGGATGGTGTGATTTACTGCCTTCCGGTATTTTGCGGACAATATACCTGTATATCTGGATATATATAGCTATATGCAGAGAGATGAAGATGTTATATAGATGTGCGGAGAGGAAATATACGAACGGGAGAGGCCCGGACGCGTCTCCTAAGCTCTCTCTCTCTCTCTCTCGACGAATTCACGTAACCGTAGTGGGATTTCGGTCGAAGGTGGAAGAGATCCGGCGGGGATTTCACAAACGTGAACGCAAGCCGAGGCAGTTCCGTACATCTCGCGAGACATCACGGGACTGCGTCCACTCGGTCTTTTCATCGCGTACTTGTACCGTCCGCGTGAAATCTTCCGGCTCCTTTCGTTTCGTCTCTCTCTCTCTCGCTCTCCCTCTCTCTCTCTGTAACTCTCAATCTCTCTGTATAGTATAGTATAGTATTAAACGCATATGCATCTTCGGACGTTTCGCGTAAATTCGTCGCGAATCACCGATATACATCGTCAAACGAGAGAAAACGCTTTGGTTTTACGGAATTATAGAAACATCAATCAACGCTTAAGCTATTTTAAATTAAAAAAAAAAAATTTTATCATTTTTGGCACGGAAAACGTCGTTTGCTAAAGAGATAACGCAGTGATTTTTTAAAACTTTGTTTATGTCCTTTTTTTTTGGGTAATAGACGTAATGGTCATTTAATTTTTTTTTCTTTATCGCTTTTTTGATTGGTGCGTTAACGTGTTAGACGGGATCAATTTTACGAATCGTCATAATTCATTTTTTTTCATCGGCTTTTAATAGTTTCCATATTATTTCTTTGATTGTCTGAGAAATTTTCATTTTTTTTTTCGGTAATTTGATTAATCGTTGAATTTATGTTAAGTATTTTTATTCAAGAGTCATATCGATGTAAAAACAATTTTTCCAAAACATATTTTTTAACTCTTTTTTTTCGAAAATTTAAGTTTGTTTACAGAAAAAAAGCGTTACAATCATTATTAGTGAAGTGTGAGTATTTTTTTTACCGAGAAATTACATTAAAAAAGTGATTTGGTGATTTCGAGTGTAATATGTAAAAAAAAAAAAACAAAATCATTTAAAAATTTAACTTATAAAAATACATTTGAAATTTACTGTTTTTGCCGCCACATTTTTTCGCATTTTACATTAATGAATATTAAGAAAAAATCTGTTCCATTTATGGTCCGAAGAATTTGCTCCAATTACCGATTTATTTATAACCAAAAAGTTTTCATCGATGTCGAGTAGCGCCTGTGGTTGCGTAGATTAATAGAATGTATGCATGCAGTTTGTGCATTTTACGCGCGTATCAAACAATAAAAGTACAATACGATTTTAAACATTCGTTGCTTCCTGTTTCCGTTGATTCGCAATATCGGACAGAGGAAACTGCCGCTATTGTGCAAACTTCGTTATTAACGATAATAAATAAAAATAAAATAAAAAAAAAGAAAGCGTTCTCGTCATATGTGACACTCGTTTCTACTCAACAGAAGTGTTTCCAACGCCGGTGAATTTTTTAACTGTTTCGCGAACAAAATACAAAAGACTTAATCAATCGATTTAATTGCGAAATTTGTCGAATATATTATTATTATCGCGGAAGATGGCGAGTCTCGCGAGGCCAATGTCGCCACAGACTTCGATAAGTCCCGTGCGTTTGGCGACAATCCAACGTCACGCTTCGTGGGAACGTCGCATGGGTGAGTTATGCAGTTTTAAAAACAGACGAACAGATGTATTTAAAAAATGTTAATACCGAAAACAAATTGCGCACATCGTGAACGACACATAATATGAAATTTAATTAATATTCTCTTCCGTATTCAGCGATAAACAACTTTCAAAAAAGAAAATGCATTTTAAAAAAATTGCGAACATTTGTAAAAAATTATTGTCTTCCGAAAAATCTACAATTTCATTTAACAACCTTTTTTTTTTTAATTTACGTTCATTTTTTTAATCATAATAAAATAATAATAATTTTATAAACGATGTAAAATTATTACCCTTAAAATTTTCTATACTGTTGATTTTTAAATTTTTTCTCGAAAAAATAGAAAAAAATCCTCTTGTGGATTCTTGCCAAACGCGGTGCCAAACATTCGATATAGTCAGCGCTCGTGTATAAAGTTTTTATCCGACCGCTCGAATATTCCGGAAGCGTAAGCCAACATAAATGGTTTTAATAAAAATGCAAGAAAATAAAAAAAAAAACAAAAACTCTCAACTTTTGAATTTGAAACACGAAGAAAATATAAAAATCATACAAAATCTACGAATTTCAAAACAATTGCGACATTGAAAACTATTTCACCGCGCGGCTATAACTTTCGTCTGGTTGTTCTCTGCCGGCGCTTACCAATTTTTTTTAATGACTTCCAGACCTTCCATCATCTTTACATTCTTTCCTTCTATTCGCTCATTCTGTATTTTGCTTTCCATCATCTCGCATTCCTTCGAATGTGTGTATTAGTTCGGTGCTTCGTAAACCTCCGGCTGTGTTTACGCTTTGGAAATGGAATCCACGTGTGTACGCGCTATGCTTAGCCGAAGGCTTCCTTCAGATATTACTAGAATGCCAAAAGATGAACGAGAAAAAATCTATATTCGGAATTATTTACATCGAATAAAAAAAAATACCGATGACTCACGGCACTGGAAGAAGAATAAACGGAATACAATCGGAAACGATTTACCGCGGGCGCTCTGCCAATGGTTCGCGCTTCGTCAGATAGTCACGTAGAATTGTATCGTTCTATTGTGCTTTTCCTTGCATCGCTTGTGTAACCAGTCAAATAGCAATCCCTGCAAAATTTGAAAGAAAAACAAAAAAAAAGAAGCAGCGAACAGAACTTTTTTTTTAAATGAAAATGATTCGTTTATTTTTCTGAATATCTATGAATTTTTTCCAGAGATTTGTCCAATTTTTCGAAATTCCATTTTTTTTAGACGAAATGAATGGATGGAAACGCAATTTTGAATAATCAGAGAAAATTTGGAAAAAATAATGCAAACGGATTTAGAAAAATTGATAAATAATTTTCATTAAAAAAAAATTTGTTAATAACATTTTGAAATTATTATTATGCAAAATCAATCTATTCAGCACCTTCTACATGATTGATTTTTTTCAGATTTTTATCTCGTCGTGTTTTCGCCAAATTTTCTCTGAAACTCACGTTCGGCGGAACTGTACCGCGCGGTACATCCTTAATTCATTGTTTTTTTATAATTAATATATTAATTATATACATTTTTTTAAATTTGCTGTATATTTGCGGAAATATACTGTACTGTGTATACAATATACAATTTTTCGAAAAAAAAAAAAAAATTGCATATATCATCGATATATTTTCGATGTAAACTTTTTTCATGTGAGATATGACTCAGTCACGTGGCGTCACTTATATTGTTTTTTTTCTGTTATTGAGAATTTATGTTTCTTGTTTTTCATTTCTCGGCGTTTATCACGATTTTACGGTAAACAACATTTCTATCCGCGATACGAACTGTAAAAGCCGCATTTGTCGCGATCCGGAATTGAATGGATTTTCCTCTTAAGGAACTTCGAGTCTCGCGCCTCGTCTCCCGGCTGGAATATCGCAGCGTTAGAAAAGATACTCCGCCGCGGTAGACTTCTGTTCCTAAGAAGTTCGTCGCGTTACGTATCGAGTTTTCCGCGATTGCACCAGTCGTCGGAACTCCAAACCCGCATCCAAACTCTTGGAACTCCGCTTCCAGCAACGCCGATGACGCTTCTGCTTCCTTGCGGACTCTGGAAGACGAGAGAATTTCACCTCCCTCCACATTCGAGTTTTAAAACGTTCCTCTCCTTCTGATTCTTCGACTCTCCTACTACCGACACACACGAGGCTCTGCAAACTTTACTGTTACACCGTACAGCGAACCTTACAGACTTCGTATTTCGTGCCGACAGTTGTTACCGGCTTCGCTAACCGCGCGTTCATTCATAATCACGTTGCTGCCGATTTTTTTCCGAAAAATTCTATGAAAATCGAACGATACGATAAAATAATAATAAAACTGTAACTCAAGTGTCAAATTAGTACAAAAAAAAAAATTGTACTCATTTTTTTTTTTTTCGCGATTAGTGTAAAAATTGTGCGTTCGAAAACACAAAGTTGAAGTTATTTTTTTGAAGGAATTTTTTTTTTTTAATATTAATTTTTCAATTTTTATAATAATTCTGTAACAGTGTCTCGTGTTATCGAGAAAATACGCCGAATTTGTATAGAGTGTAAAGACGATTCTTGGAAGTGGGAGTGCCTCGTGTGTTCTGGAAACTTTGCCGAAAATCCTTACGCCGCATGTTTTAGACGTTTGACTGATTTTCGAAAAAAAAAAAAAAATTTTCCCGTCTAGAAAATTGCGAAAGGATAATATTCGACGATGTTTAGTCTCGGTGAGCGAATTGCATTATTATACGTTATCGCAGATACGAAGAAATGAAAATCCATTCTTTACTCAAACAGTTTATTTTTAGAAAAACAAATAAACGGAGTTAAATTTTTTATTTATAAAAAAAAATACTATTCAATAAATTATTCATACATTTTTTTTACTTATGTATGAATGTAATAATATATAAGAAAAAATACGAAAAATATACAAATATAAATTCGTATATTTTTTTTGTTTCGGAATACAATGCGTTTCTACTTGTCCACCGGTTTATGAAAAAAAATCGAATGTTTTGCAAGAGAATTCTAATATACGTTTAAAAATTTGAAAAATATATTTAAAACACAGTAATTCCCGTGTAACGTAAACAATTTTTTTTTTTTTTTATAAATATAAATATTGACGAGAAAAACATATTTTTCGTGTATAAATTTTTTTTTTAATAATTTTTTACGTCGTTTTTTCATTGCAATTTTTTCTTCGCGTACTGAAGTATTACACGTTGCGAAGGAGTGTCGGTAAAATATCGTAACTTATTGAACGAATAACGTGTGGAAACACGCGGCGACGTTCGATGGCCTTGAAGTCTCGGCGATGCGTGCGTACGACACAATCCGGACGCGCGGCCGGTGTGCAGAGAGTCAGTCGATGTCGTCATCGCGAAATAACTCGCTTACGAGTTCATTTAGTAATATATTCCGGTGACATTGCCGTCTGTACGGAATCGATATTGCATTGGCTATCGTTCATTCATTGACTTTCATTGATTAAAGCAAAAAAAAAAAAATGAATTACTTCATTGCTACAAACGAACTTTTAATTGTTCGCAAAATTAACCTTCGATGAGTTTTACACTATTCGTGAACCCATAAAAACTGTTATTTTTAACAAAAGGAAAAACAAAAAAAAAATTAAATCCGAAATAACAAATTCGATGTTAAACGAGTTTTATGTAAAGTCGTTTATTTATTTATTTTTATTTATTTTTACGAAAACAGAGTCTTTTACAATTTTTTAGTTATATAAATATAATTTTCTCGTGATATATTTATCATTTTTTTTCTCAATTAATCACGCTAAGACGATATGAAAAACATTTTTGGAGTAATTTTTTTTTAATCAAAGGGAATTGAATATTGAAGAAGAAAATCAACTAAAGTCCTTTAGATCGATTCTCAGCCCTACGCTAGTAGTTTATCGTCGTAAATTATCGTTATCAACCAATGATAATAACGATAATTTTTTGTTTTTCGTCGAATTGCAGACGCATTACTAGCGGATCTACAAAACACCGTGTCCTCGGGACCCAATCACGTGAGCAACAATGCTACACCGGGATACGGATCTCTCAACGGTGCGAGAAACAATCACACCGCCAATGTTTATAGATCTTATGAAAATCGAACTTCGCCGTTACCCCCACAATCGGTGAGTAACGAAATGTTTATAAAATTCGTAAATAATTCTCTTATTTCATACATTTACACGTAATAACCAAAAAAAGATCGAAATCGATGCACTAACCGCAACGCCGCGAACTCTCCGTGAAACGCATACTAATTCAATACCCGAAACTCAAAGCCATCAGAAACCGACGTAAAATCTCAATAAACGCGAAAACAAGTTTCAGTATAAATGTGAATATCCATAGAGATGTATTTTCGTTATGTTTTTTCAAAGAAGAATCCGCCATTTTTGAATCGCCATTTTTGAAGTGCACAACGCCTCATTTTATCCCTAAAAAAATTCTCTCGAACTCACTACGTAAATTTTTCGAAATATTGATTTCTGAAAATAACGGAATAACAAAAAAAAATTCCCCATAAAAAAAAGGTATAATTTTTAAGCGATCAAATTTATATGGGTAATTCGGTCTGTCGGTGAGTCGCATCGTCTTAAGGTAATTTTAAAGAGACTCAGTCGGTAACAAAGATCGCAGAATAAATATGCTGTTTTTTAAGATTAAATTTCGCATCGTTATGACCGGTGACTACACCTGCATTTGGCGAATGTAAAGTTGAATATAATAATAATAATAATATAATAATGAAAGTTGCAAAAACAATAACAATATTAACAATAAATATCGTTAATTTTTGTCGAACATTTTTTTTTTGAAAGTATTTTATTTATCAGATTCATCGAAATTCTGTTCAATGAACTGTGATTAACGATTCACGAAGTATAATAAAACACATCCTAAGCTATCTATGTGTTCGAAATATTTCTGAAGTTAACGAGGGGCAATGACGAGATCTGTGCCATCGACAATTAAGTACACCAGCTGCGGGTTTTTTTTTTTTTTTTAAACGAATAATAAAACAGAAAAAAAGTTGTGAAGAAAGTAAATGAAATCGTAGTTATGAGATAAAAATTGTTGGAAGATTTAATTATGAAAGTAAAATAGCGTATATCGGGCAAAAAAAAATGGTTTTGCATTTCTCGATCGATCAATCGCTTCCGATAGCAAACGACGCGAAGAAATCTGCGTGAATAGAAGTCGGTGAACGTCGTGTTTCGATGCACGCGAGAAACGGGGAAAGAGAACAGAAACGCTTCCGCTAGATGGCAGGGAACGAATGCTTTACCACGCTGCGCGTTGTGTTGTCGATGACGCGGACTTTGCTGCCGGCACGCGAAATATCATGGAACATCCGAAGTTACACACGAATAAATGATTTTTACAAAAAGAAAGAAAAAAACATCGCGGGGAGCATTTCGATGTTTTTTTTTTTTTTTTTTCGGAACTTATTTCGTCAATTCCCAATTTTTATACTCCAAAATGTATTTCGCGCACTTTTTTGCGCGAATGCAATATAAGTAATTTGCACATTTTTTTTTCGTTACGATTTTATTCAATTTTCAAATTTTTTTTCGTAAATGTTGCAATTTTTTAATGATTACGAAAACAAATGAAAATGATGTTCAATGGAATTCATATTAACATCGTTAATATTATCGAAATAAATACCAATATTATCACGTTGAGTTGCGCAATTTTTCTCAACCCAAATTTCATCAAATATATATATGTATATTTTTTTTCATTTCATCGAATTTTTCAAATTATATCAATTGTTCCAAATTCTCGATCAGTTGCAAATCGTAAATGAGTACAAAATTAACATAGCGTTTCACATATGCATTCATATTTAAAAAAAAATTCTTTTATAAAAAAAACGCCTATTGACGAATTTCGTATTCGATGTGAGTCAATTCATTTCATTTTTTTATTTTCGCGTCGCGTGGTCGTTCTTTTTTTTTGCATTTTCGTTTCGGGCGCAACGTTTTCTGACGTCCCGTCTTCCATTTCGTCTTTTCTCGTCGATGTTTTAAAAGTGGCAGCCCAACATTTAAAAGTGCTACAGCCTCGAGGGTCTTCTCATTTTTCCAGACTCACCGGAAATAGATGCGGGGTGTGGTCCACCGCGAACTACATCTATAATATAAATTTAACCGAAAAAGTAAAAAATCATCGGGTGAATAAAATTACGAAAAAAAATGGTTTACTGCATCTGGAAGTTTTTTTTTACGTCGATAATACAAATTTAACCGAAAAAGCAAAACATCATCGGGTGACTAAAATCACGAAAAAAAAAAAAAAAATGATATAGTGCATCTGGAAGTTTTTTTTTTTTACGTAAACGATTACCCGGAATAACGAAGAACCACTGTCCTATCAACCGTGTTACTTCCCATCCGTAAATAGTATTCCGCGATTCGCTTCCTTTACTGGTACAGTAAAACCTCAGTAAACTCCACGCGGTTAAACCGAACAGCGAATTAACTCTGTTTACCATTTACTTCTTTCGTGCGCACGGCAAGTAGGTTGATGAAAATTTCACGTCCATCAACCCGATAATCTAAAATGATAATAAAGTATCTATTTTAATCTTCGTGAATTATTTTTTATCAATGCGTATGCCGTGTTTATCATCCATATATTGGACCGAAGAAAAAATGAAACAATATCACCGATACTTACGAAAATAAAAAAAAATAAAAATTTCAGTTCGAAAAAAAATGTACTTAAAAGGCGCTTTTATCCTAAAACTTTCATACGAATGAATGAAAACATAATCGGACGATGAATTTTTAATAAATTGATTGATAAAGCAATCATTCGATACGACGAAATAAATCTGTAATTATTTTGGTACCAAATATCGGTCGAGTCAAATATTTAGTTTCGATGTTATTTTACCCGATTTTTTTTTTTTTTATTTATTTTTTTTACATTTACATAATTTATTTTTTTTACTTTCGATGTTATTTTACCCGATTTGTTATTTTTTTGTTTTTTTTTTACATTTCAATAATTAAAAATTTATTTCGCCATAACTGACTACCGATTTGTTAAATTTGAATGAATTATTTTCTTATCGTATCTATTTTAATTTCCGATTATCCGTGAATACGACGCTTGACCCGCTTGACCCGCGTAATTGAGGTGTTACTGTACCAAATGAAGTAGGTACTGCCTACGCTATTACAACTGCAGTGGAAAAAGAAGAGAACCTGACCTGTGGGAACATTGATCGGTTGTGCAACTTTTAGACACGCACCTGTTAACTTTCCCTCGTGTTAATATCGATTTTTTTATCGTTTCGAGTTCTCGAGGGTTGCATTATTCATCCACCAGGGCACTCGGCTTAGAGTTCGGTCGACTTTTACACTTTTTTCCAAGCGACGTTACCCTTTAAAACGATTATAACATTATGAAAAATGTATGGCGCTTCGCAATGCTTGCCTGCGTTAGCTTATTGACGAATTTTATTTTTCTCATCGAAGAAATCTCATCAAAGGACTGTGTAATATGAGGAAATGATATTTAAATTATGATATTACGGTATTACGATGTTACGATATTCGGATATTACGATATTACGATATTTCGATACTGAATTCGTACAAAGACCACATATTAAAAACAAAAATGTAAATTTGCACATCGCGTCCTCTTTTTTTTTTTTTTTGAAACATCATTAAAAGAAAACAGACGCCCCCCCCCCCATGTTTTTTTTTGGAGCGTTGCTGTTTTTCAACGTTCGGACAGTAATTTGCGCAGTAAATAAAAAATGATATAACCGCAAAAATCGCAGCTGAATTTACGGTACATTTCGGTGAATCGTGATTTCCGCTATGATTATGAACTTTGAGAACGTATAATAAAAAAAAATAAAAAAATGACGCTGTGACAATTTATCAAATTTTATTAAACAAACAATAATTTTTTTTTTTTTTTTTTTTTTTTCACAAATTAGTATCTTTGACGAAAGTTGCCAAAGTTATATATTACGCAAAGAAAAATTTATCGGAGATCGTTAATGATTTATGGAATTTAATTTTGGACCGTAAAAAATATATATACTACTTGCGATACATACATATGTATACGCGAAAAGTCCAACGATGTCGATCGCGTCCGTTGTCGCTGAGAAGGGGTTTTTGCCTCGTGTGTAGGAAGAGTTTCATGGACCCTCAGAGGCTCCGCGTTATAATTAGACTAATATTATATCTATAAATAAATTTACGTTTGGAAGGTTTCGCCTCGAGGGGGAAAAGCATCGACTCTCGGATTTGAGTACATCATCGGGGATTTTCCTAATAGTTGCGTTGCGTTATGTAGTTCCAAAAACATTGTTTTTTTTTTACAAGATGTTTCACACCTCTTAAAACAATTTGTTCCTTCAGGTTTGCCGCCAATTAATAAAAATGAAAAATCAATAAATGAACAAAAAAAATTTACTTTTTTTTAAATTTTAATTTTAATTTTTCAAAGACCTCCAAACGACTCAATAACAAAAAAATTATAAGCAATTTTTCGAAAATATCTAAAATTTGTTAAAAAGCCGTATGTTCGCATCGATTTTCGTAAAAATCGATCGATAGTTGTTCCATCCGAAAAAATTGCATTAATTAATTTGTTGATAATACAAATGTTCATTTGTAAGTAATTCTTTTTCATTCAATCTATGGCTAGAAATGGATTTGCATATCGCTTCCTCATTTTTTTTTTTTTTTCACTATCCACAAAGCTAAAAATTGGTCATTACAATATCAACCGGGATTATTCATAAGCGATATTAATTTTTTTTATTATTATTAACATTTTTTTTTAAATGATTTTATTATAATTTTTTTAAATTTATAATTTTATGTCATGCTTTGCTTCTTCACAAACTTTTGTCTATTAAAAAAAAGAAGAAGAAAGATGATTTATCGTCATCGCTCCTTTCGATGTCACAGAAAAAATCATCTCATTTATAAACAATTAAAAAAACATTAATAATCAAATTAACAAATGTTATTATCATAAAAAAAAAAAAAAAAAAAACTTCAAAGCGTCTCAACTAATGACGGACCGGCGTGAAAATCGATCTGTAACTGATATTTTTCTAACTCAATTGTTTCGATAATTCGCCAAGAAGCTTTCGCGATGTTATCGGAAACTTCGTGTCGAAATAGCGATGCAAGAGTTTGACTCACCGATTTTAGAATTGACCTCAAAGGAGTGAGAAAGAGATAAAGATGGCCCGCGAAAGATATTAGGAAAAACAAGAAGATTTATTTGCACAGAGTTCCAGATCTTCGAGAAATAGCTTAGGATCTATGTTGCCGAATGCTTTGCAAGCAACGAGTGGGTGGGAGGGCTGAGGGGGTGTCGTTTTTGCGTTTTCCGACAGACACGCCTAGTAGTTCGGGACGCACGAGAAGTAATGCATGTAAATATATATCAGCATAACACATGCATCGACTATTAAAAATCAGAAGGGCGTATCTCGCGCACCCGAACAGCGAAGTTACGTCCTTCCGATACTTAGCTTTCGACATGCGCATACAACACCCGCAAAGATACATATATCGATAGAAAAAAATCAAAAGAGCGTATCTCATGCGCACAAATCTTGTAGATACGCCGTTATTGCACCCAATTTTGTCAAACGCGTTAAATTCACACGTGACTAACACGTGTCGTGAAATTTTATAACCGAAGCAAAGAGACCGTAGATAAGTACGAATTAACCGGTGTCAGCTGCCAGGATAAATCCGTAGGACGATTAAAAAGCATTGGGAAACTTGATAATAATATAGTATTATTTTACGTGATTCCGACGGAGAGACTATGCCGTTTTGCTTTACCGTTTTGCAGCTCTGGCGTTTCGGTAATTTTTATATTTATTATTTATATTATTTATCAATAAATAATAAATAAATATATTTATTTATTATTATTATTATTTATGGTGTTTGATTGATCTATGATAATTAAATAGAACGATTTAAATATTTTTCTTTGGGGATCTTTTTTAACGTGTTGTCTTTCGAAGATCGCCGACATTTTTTTTATATTACATAATAATAATAATAATATTTTCGAACATTTTTTTTTAAATTAATATTAACGTTCTGGAATTTTTCGTAATTTTGTGTTACATGTCGCGTGTTTAAAGGCTAAAGAGCTTACGCGCCCTTTAGCCTTTAAACACGCGATATGTTGTTTCTTTTATGACACAGAAAACAAATTCTTTATCGACATCCATATCGTATGATATTAGTTTGAATAAAACTGTAAAGCGTTACGTTATTTTGAGGAGACAATTTATGCTTCAATTTTAACGTACTTTCTCTACCGTAAGCGGCTGAAAAAAAAAAAAAAAATTCTCAATTTTTTACAAATGATTTAGGGAAAAAAAATGAAATAACATAGAATTTTACATTTTTGCGATAATGCATTTTTATTAAAAAATATTTTTTTTAAATATATTAATATCGTAAAAATGTTGTTATCTCAAATACATCGATATATCCCTATTTTTATTTTTATTTAATTTCGTATTTCGGCCGCACAACATTTTCTGGCAATGCTTTTGGGCAGACGACAAATTGTCCCCTTAATTCAATCCGACGATCTGATAAATAGTCCAAAATAGGATTAGCTAAACGTTAATTCAATCCAAGGATATTGTTGCGATGTGATGACTGCATCAATTCGCTGATATGTTTATCTCGTATTCACCCTGACATGTTTCCTCGGCCCGGATATTTTTGGCTTGACATCGGCATCACAGTTAGCCAGTTTATCTACCAGATGTTGAATTTTACGACGTAAAAAATATGATGCATCGACTCGAAATTATTTTTGGAAAAATGTGATTTTTGTTAAAAAAAAAAAACAAAAAAACAAAAAAAATCCCAACTTGCCACGATTTTTAATTTCAAGGAAATTTAATTTTTATTTTTTTTTAGGAGATTTTAATTTCATGGAAAAAAAAAAATCTCCTAAAAAAATTTCAAAAATGAATTGTAATTCCTCAATACATCGATCTTTTTGGCGCGCTGTTGACGACCTTCACGCCTAATTTGCAGAGGGCTCATTGATGAAACTAAATGAGCTTTAAACGAGATCTCTTGTATCGCTTGCGTGTAACTGCAAAAGTTGCTCTATACACAGAGATTATTTGTACTTAAAGACCATGTGTATAGGACAGAGAAGCCTCTACGAAGGTGAAACACGAGGCTGACATCACCATTTGGAATAATGTGTCTCGATGCTACGAGGCGTTGTTGTTAGACGCTCGAGATTTTGTACGTAACACTAGTTGGCAAACCGCTGTCTAAATGCATTTGCGACGAACGGAAACGCAGAAGGCTGTCTTGATTTACACCTGTTTTTCACATCTTTCGACACATCGGTTATTATCATTTTCATTATTGGTCCTTATATTTTGTCACCAATGGGTATTGATACAAATTATCACATTTTTACGAATATATCAACGACTTTTCTTTCCATAAAACTATTAACCCCTTACGTACGGAGGACGTAAATATACACCCGAATTTTTTGACCGGTCGTTACCTTCAATTGCTCTGTTTAACTATAAAAGATCGCGAAAAAAAATCGGAAAAAAATTGTAAAATAACGTTGAAATGTTGTTTTTTCAATGATCTAAATAGATTTGTTTTACGCTTTTGCGTATTGTTTTTACGAGAAAATCACGAAAAAGTCTCCCGTGCGTGAGATGTTAACAATTATTGAGACATTGAATTCTTTTTTTTTCGTTGAGGTTTTTTGCAAATCTGGAAGGTGTACGTCGCGCCATACGGATCGCTCTTTTATTTAGAGTTTCGCTTCTGAAATAGCAAATTTTATTGCGTTTGGAACCGATCCATAATTTAAGTAAACTATTTAGGAAAGTACCGTATCCGGTAACGCCGGTCAGCCGCTGATTACGGCGAAGTGTCCGATAAAATATCACTTTTGCAGCTATTCCACTACTCGAAATGTTTTTCTTTTACGCAATTTATGATGGAAACGCATTTCGAGTCTTTGTCGATAAAAATACGCATATTTAATCTCCGAAGGTTTCGATAATAAATTTCTACGCCGAATTGTCTCTTTAGATACATCGATCATCGACCATCGCAATCGAATGTTGAACCCGTATAAAAATCGTCGTGTGGTCATCGCGTTATCATTTGTTATTGTTTCAGCCGACTTATCAGAATCGCGAAGCTATCGAGGAAACGATAATGAAAAGCAACACGAATACCTCTGGTGGACAGTACATAAGCCAAAATACCGGAAGTGGAGGCGGAAAAATGCCATCGCTCAACAACAATCTATCCGAATTGGATACTTTGCTTCAAGATTTGAGTAATGCTCGCTACAACACTCATTTCCAAGAACGCGGTAAGTTTCGACGAAATGAATCGATTAAAAAATATTTCGATATTTTATCGAAAAAAAAAATCGAATCGAATATAGAAAAAAAAAAAAAATCGAGAAAAAAATGATCGGCAATCGATTGATCGACTGACCGATCGATCGCCGATCATTTTTTTCGATATTTTTTTTTTTTTTCTATATTATATTTCGATATTTTATGTTTCTTATGAACGCCCAGAAAAAAAAATACTGTAAAGTATTTTTTTTAAATAATCCACGATACTTCGAAAAAACAGTACTTTTTAATTCCGTTAAAAAAGTTAATGTTTTCATTATGTCGCTACAATTTAATTTCTATAGAAATTAAAAACCACTAATAGTTTCGTTAACAATTTCGAAACTAATTAACGTCGAGTTCTCTAATCGAAAAGTAATTTTGATTCTTTTGACGAAACGTACGCGAAAAAATAACGCGCGCAACAAGTTAAAATTTGATTGCCAAATTTTTGGCTTAAATTTGTAAACAAAATTGTCCTATTAAAAAATACATCGATATTTCATCCTCTGACATTTGAGGTTAAAATTGTTACACGATCTTTCGTGTAATATTAATTATCGAACGGAAAATCCGTGATAGCGGAAACGATGGAATTAGTTGGCGCGGAGCCATCGAATTTGTTACAAATTATGTCGTACGCGTGATTCCTCAATCCGCGGAAACAGATTCTTACCGAAACGATCTATTAATAAAAGTTTTCTAAATTACGTTAATTCTGAAACTTTTCAATCGTTTTTCTCATTTTTTTTTTTTGGACATCAATCTGTTTCGACGTTTTTTTTCGGAGTTCATAACAACGAGACGTTCTTTCGTCCGTTAACTCGTTAGTCCCGATGTCCCTTTTCTTCCAATCTTCGCGGAGCGCGTCGACAGTGAAGAAACACCAGAAATGTGTCTTAATAAGTAATTTTGAAATGTTACCGAATTATCGTGACAAACTATTAACGCTTTCCGACAAAATTTCAATGAATGCATCTTCATCGTTGTTCTATATTACGATATTCAGGATAACGGATGAAAATAAATTGTCTTATAAAAAACAACAAGAGATTCTTCATGAAGAACCCGTTAAGTATTTAATAAATTCGATGAAATGAAAAAAAAAAAAATGCAAAGTTTCAATTTGATTATTTAAAATGAAAATTGAATGAAAAAATGAAAAAATTAAATTGAAAACTCAAAAAATTAAAATGTTACAAATTCCTTTGCCGATTTCGGCCGAATTTCATACCACGCAATTTTGGTGGTCATTCGACTCGTGTGCAAAATTTCCGTCCGATCGCTCAATATTTGCCGCTGCTATCGTGTCAACATCTTTTTTTGCACACATACTTATTTTTTTTTTTTTTTTTAATTTAATTTTTTTAATATTTTCAAACATTCCGAATGAATTGTCACGAAATTATCGGCATTTTTTTTTTGTTTTTTTGTTTTTTTTTCACGAAATCAAAATTTCATCGACGAGAATGCAGAAGACGAATGTTATTGATTAAGTGACTGAAAATTTCAGAGGCTTTAGGATCCTCGGGCGGCGGCTTGAACGGCGGTGCAACGAGTCCGATGCTTCGTTCGCCAAGTAGCCTTTCCGCTTCGCGACCGACCGTCGATTCTTTGCTCGAGGAACTGAGTACTGCTGTTCCCAATGGGTGAGCAAATCGTTTGCCATAAATCGTCAAAAAAATAAAATTTTAATTTAATCCGCACTATCGATAAATTAATTGCGAAAAAAGTTGTTTTCGCACGACTGACGCCCTTCCATTGGTCTGTTTCTCTCCGCGCAGTGACTATCCTCAGGACGGAAGAGTGAAGGTAACGATTCAAGAAACTTCGACAGAAGTTCAACCGATTTACGAGAGTTATCCGACGAGTCAGCAAAATTCTCTCAATCGTTCGGAACTTCACGCGAGTTACGCGAGCAATGGACATACTGCCAGCAACGCTACGAAAGAACTTGACGATCTGATGGCTTCGCTGTCCGAATTTAAGGTAACAATAGAGACGCTTTGGAAAACCTTCTGCCAATCGTTATGTTCTACAGAACATCACTGATATTTCATTGGTATTTGTCTTCTTATTGTCTCATTGTAACATAAGGTTTCAATGACAAAAAAAAAGGAAGAAACGAAAAGAATAAATGAACTAAATGATTTTAAAAAAGGATTAAAATGTATTTAGAAGTATTTAAATGCATTGCAAAAGCATTTGAATGCATTTAAAGGCCTTGAAAAGCGATTAATAGCATTTGAAAACAGTTATTGCAACAATTTCTTAAAAAAAAAAAAATTACGATAATAGATTATCGATTGTCGGAGAGAAAATATTCACTGGGAATTGTTATCGGAATTGATTTGCGATGAAAAATTTTCACGGAAAATTTTTATTCGGCATTTTTTTTTTTAATGTCAACTAGTCGATTAAAAAAAAAAAAATTTCTTTGTTCGTCTCGTTATTAGATTCGCATTCTTATCGAAAATTCATTATAAAAAAAAAAAAAAAAAAAAAAAAAAAAAACTTAAAACCCGTAGCTACTCAGCGCAATCGAACGCGTAAAAGATCGAAGTGTTTGTCCTTTTCGTTCCCGCGATACGAGACGAGTACAGAACGGTGAAATCGCGCGAAAATTCACATGCGATTAGTCGGATTCGTGGGCAGAGAGGATAGGTAGGTAGGATAATAAAACAGTGACGTTAAAGCAACGTCTCCTGCCCATTCTTGGCTGGCGAAGTTACCGAAATAACCTTCCCATTCGAACGGGGCGCCCGCACGATATTGCGGCCGACACGAAGAGCACAAACGTGCGGTAAGCTGACGAAAAAGCTTTGGAAACGAGAGAAACGAAAAGTCGAGAGAGTGAGGGACGAAGAATCGAAGAGAATCGAAACAGTGTCCTCGAGACTTCGTATCTTCTCCCTCTTTACGTTTTTCTCGCGTTTCCCTGCCCTCCGCCCCCGCGTTGACCGACAAAACTTCTCGTATCCCGCGAGATAATCTTCGTCGATCGTGTATCAAACTAAACGGAAAAGCCAGTGGTTGGCGGACGATGTGTAACAAACGGGGCATTGGGGGGGACGCGGAAAAAATATATATTCGTTTCTCGAAAGTCTTCGCGTTAACGGCGGCGCGAGTTGGTGGGAGAGAGGAAAATTAAACGCTCCGCCAGTTCGCGCGAACCACGAAAAAAGCTTTCAGTCTGTCTGCAAGCTCCGCGACCCAAAGGTCCACGAAGTTCGTCGTCTTCCACTTTATTTCTGTACGATAACGAATAATACAATTTTATCGTTATTATTTATATACTCTTCATTTTACCAATTTTGTTTTTTTTTTCCATAAAGTTTATTCGCGATTTATTAATTTTTTTTATTTTGTATCAAAGTCTTTTAACTGGTAAAAGTTTCGGTAACCGGTACGCGACGTACGCCGCTCAGCAGGACGCGAAAATCCATTTTTTTACCCGAACATTGACAACGACTTGTATTACATTTTCCGATAAATTTGCAAAAAATTTCAGTGATTTTCAGTAAATTCCGGAAAAAAATAAAAAACACCAATCGAATTAAATTTTTTAATGTACGTGTGTCTCGTTTTCACCTGCATCCGCGCAAACAAAAATACTATTACCAACGTGTGATTCTTTCGACGACAAATTTCGCGAAAAAACAAACGAATTTTTTTTTTTATCAGGAACACGATAGAGAAAAATAAATCTCGAAATAAGAATCGAAATTTTCTTGAAATAATGAAAATTAACTCGGTTTTGCGTATTAGCCTACTTGGTGGAAGACTCTGCGATCCCCAAATAGATCTTCAGCGCGTCGTCGCCCACGCATTTCGGCACACGACTCTCTCGTCTGAAAATTTCCGCTTCCCACTCTAAAAAAAGAAGAAAAAAAAGAAAAAACAAGTAGTAGTCATAGGATTTTTCTAACTCATCATGAATTCGGTTCCGCAGATCAATGGTAGTACTCACCAGGTCCAGACGGTGACGGATTCTCCGTACGCAAAGCCCAACAAGGCAACGAAGAGTTCGCCAAGTCCGATAATACAGGAGGGTAGCGGTGGTGCTGCGCCGTCACAGTCGCGTATCCACATAACAGAGACTCAAACGAGTCATCAGTATCAACCGCAGCACGGAGAGAGTCACACGACAACGACAACAGCCCAAGCGACGACGCACATCGTTAAACAGAATCAGTTGGATTCTATGCTTGGAAATCTACAGGCCGACATGAGCCGCCAAGGAGTAAATACGACCCAAAAGGGATGCTGCAACGCTTGCGAGAAGCCAATTGTCGGACAGGTCATAACGGCCCTCGGAAAGACATGGCATCCGGAACACTTTACCTGTACTCACTGCAATCAGGAATTGGGAACTCGTAATTTCTTTGAACGCGAGGGACATCCGTACTGCGAGACCGATTATCATAATCTTTTCTCGCCCCGTTGCGCCTATTGTAACGGACCGATCCTCGATGTAATTCACAGTTTTTTTACTCTTTTTTTTTTTGTTAATAGTCAATTTTTGCTATAGTTATGACATTTTTTTTCTTTGCTACAGTCACTCGATTTTTCTTACAGTCATCTTATTTGTCGCTACAGTCACTCAATTTTTGTTACAGTCATCTTATTTGTTATTACAGTCACTAAATTTTCGTTACAGTTATCCTATTCGTTGTTACAGTCACTGAATTTTCGTTACAGTCATTCAATTTTGATAATCAACTTTTGTTACAGTTGCTCAATTTTTGCTACAGTCGCTCAATTTTTTGCTACAGTCATCCAATTTTTGTTACAGTCACTCATTTTCTTGTTACAGTCAGTTAATCTTTCGCTATAGTCATCAAATTTCCATTACAGTCATCACATTTTTTTATTCTATACTTTAAACGTTTTTTTTTTGCAGAAATGCGTAACAGCCCTTGAAAAAACATGGCACACGGAACACTTTTTCTGCGCCCAGTGCGGCAAGCAATTCGGCGAGGACGGCTTCCACGAGAGAGATGGAAAGCCTTACTGCCGAGAGGATTACTTCGATATGTTTGCACCTAAGTGTGGTGGATGCAATCGCGCTATTATGGAAAATTATATATCGGCGCTCAACAGCCAGTGGCATCCGGATTGTTTCGTCTGCAGGGTACGGTTATCAGAAAAAATTCCATTAATAACAGTTTTTTTTCTGTTTTGCATTGCAGGTCCCCTAAAAAGCCTCGTGGCTGCGAATTATTGGTCTAACAGAAAAATCGACAAATTACATTTTTTCATTGAAAAAAAAAAGCGATTTTCACTGAAAAAATTTAATTTGCTGAAGAATATCATTGTTTTTTTTATTAACAAAATGAGTTCGAGGAAACAAAAAAAAAACAATCTTTGAGACTTCGAAATTGCAGGACTGCAAGAAGGCCGTATCGGGCAAATCTTTCTACGCTATGGAAGGAAAACCCGTGTGTCCGAAGTGCGTCGGTGTCGACGACGACGAGGAAGAGGAGGAAGAGGCATAAGAAGTTTCCTTGGGTTATATTTATTTTTTTCTTTTCTTTCCATCATCCGCGGCGTCTTCGACAATGAGAACAAAATCGATCGCTCAAAAATCGCGACCAGCATTCTTCGATTTATCGAAAGAAAGATAAAAAATAATATTCTGCGACATTGATCAGCAAAAAGTCCCGTATGCCCCGGGGGCTCCGAAGATGCGGAGCCCCGTACCCCTGTCGAGTTTATTTTTTTTCTATTCGATAAAACAAAAAAAAAAAGAAGAACGTTGGTCGTGCAAAGCGATAGAAAAAAAACTCAAACAAACCGTTCGAAGACTCCGCGAGACTTTGAAACGAAGGAAAAAAAAGGCGTAACAGAAGAAAAATCCACTGAATCCCGAACTTTGTATACCAAAAAAAAAAACCTTTTCCCCACGTCGATAATTCCTTCCCGCAAAAAAAAATCGCACAGATGAAAACACGAGGGCACGAAATCAGAACACTCGAAAAAAAAAAAAAAAAAAAACACGCAAAACAAAAAACTAAAAGCTTCGAAGAAACACTTTTGTATAGATAGCCACAGCAACGAGAGCAAAATCAAGTTCTGCAAAGAAAGTTAAAAAAAAACACTTTGCACTTCGCTCCGATGCAAATATTTTTATCAAATGTTTTCCGCAAATTAAGATTATTGTACGAATTAATAAATATAAAAAAAAAAACAATACAAAAAAAAACAACAAAAAAAAAAACAAAAACAAAAAGACACACGACACTCTGAGGACGGCGGGGAGAACGCAGTGGAGAGAGTTTCTTTCGAACTCCTGACCCCGTCTCTTCTCGCCGCGGCTCTTCTATCGTCCCTTAAAGTTCGACCTCGAAGCTCGAGCTGTTTCGGGGTCATCGGGCGTGACGTGTCGCTCCTTGAGGTCTGATTTCGTGTTCGATTAATCGTGATTATCGTGTTGTTAATTAATCGGCTCGGATTATCGATCATTTTACGCTAAATAATTTATTCCATTTTTGTTTTTCGAATTTTTTTTTTATCTTCGGAGGAAAATTTTGTTGAGCGAAAAACGATCGGTGTCCTTTAAAATTTCGAGGACAAGAATTCCGGTTTTTTTTTTTTTTTAATTTGTGGATGACGATCTCTCCTTCTGCGATGCCCTTGAAAAATTCGAGGAGCCGAATTCCCTGTTCCCCCGCACCACTCTCCCTGTTTCCCCTCCATACCCCTGCAGGAATTTTCTTGGCGACCCCGATGAACGATTTACAGAGACCTCTGCCTCTTCTTCGACATCGTCGCTTCCGCGAGCCGCGGGAAGGTTGCGCAGCAGGCGCTGCGGCAGCTCGAGGATTTACCCTCTCGAGAGCTTTTGGCATAATGCCGAAATGCCGCGCGAATGCGGGGCAATTTTTTTTTTTTATGGAATTTTTTTTTTTTTTTTTGGGAAAACGTAATAAAAATTCCACGAGAGCAGTTCTACATGGTATTCGGCGATATTAAATCTTAAGATGTCTAGAAATGGGTCTATTTTGGGTTTCGCTGATTTTTGCTTAAGAAATAGGATTCTCTGTGTATTTTCGGTATATCGATTGGAAAGGACTCTGCACATTATTTTAATGCTGTATTGAAAAATGTTCCGAAGAATTTTTGTTTCTTAGATCCGATGATTGATGAATAAATAAGCTGATTAAGTTAAAATGCACTATTGGTGCATTCAAATGCATTTTCGTTAAATAATCCGTTAATATTGCATTTAACAGTATTTTGTCAAAGGACCTTTTTTGTACAGTATAAAATTTGCTAAAAAAAAGGTATTAAGCATATTTTTCCAAATTGCGTCTATCACTGAGTTTATCAGTTAATTACATCGAAACGACCTATAGAAGTATTAAATTGCATTCTCGTTCGATAACTCAATAACGGTGCATCTGACGGTATTTTGACAAGAGGCCTTTTTTGTAGAACACAAAATTTCCGAAAATAGAAGTCCTGAGCACAATTTTCCTAATTGCAACAGTTGACGCGAAAATCAGCTAATTATGTATAAAATGCACTGTTGTTGCATTCAACTGCATTCTCGTCTCTAAAAACTCGTTATTGTTGCGTCTGACGACATTTCGACAAGAGACCTTTTTTGTAGAGCACTAAATTCTCTAAAATAAAGGTCGTGAGCATTTTTTTCCTAAACTCCACCGTTACAATAGAAAAAAAAAATAGTCAATGAATCAGTTATTGCAAATCCATTTTTTTTTTGCGGTAAAAGTAACTTTTTTATATTTTTTTTTCTTATAATGCATATTATTAATATAAATTAATATAAATGATATAAATACATGTAAAAATGGATGAGATTGGTTACTCTATTTGCATTATAACACATCATTATCGTTATTCTAATTATTTTCGCTGATTACAGGATTGCAGACAAAAGTTTCAAGGCGGTTCGTTCTTCGATCACGAAGGACTGCCTTACTGCGAGACCCACTATCACGCTAAACGGGGTTCCCTGTGCGCCGGTTGTCACAAGCCAATCACCGGTAAGCGCGTCAATAAAAAAAATATCAAAAATACTAAATGTCTTAAAAAAAAAAAAAAAAAAAAAATCAGCGAAATTGAATCGTCGTCGTCGTCGTTTTCTATTCCTAACTCTTTTATTTCGCATCAGGCCGCTGCATTACCGCAATGTTCCGCAAATTTCATCCGGAACACTTCGTCTGCGCGTTCTGTCTGAAGCAATTGAACAAAGGAACGTTTAAGGAGCAGAACGACAAACCCTACTGCCACGGATGCTTCGAAAAACTCTTCGGTTAAAAAAAAAAAAAAAAAAAAAAAATTGAAAACGAAAATCGCAAAAAGAAGAATTACTAATAATTATTCGAAATCCAAACGAATTCAAGGGTAGCGTTTTGAAAAAGAAAAATAATTATTACGAAATCTGTTTTTTTTTTTAAATGAATTTTTCTTGAACATTTTTTTTTCGCTAGAATCGTATTGAAGAAATACGTTTCGCAATAAAAAAAGAATCGTCGCATTTGCGCCTCTAAACGGTTAACATAGTTATATATTTATAAATATACGAACACACGGAAACACATACACACACATATATATATATATATAGTATATATGCGTTCGATGCATCAACGGACAATCGTCTCAAAAATTCATCGAAATATTTTTTCTTTATTTTATTGTTTTTTTTTCTTCTTTTTCTCACCACTCGAATTATTTCTCATTCAAGTAAAACTTATAGGGTGCTAAAACGCAATTTTGTGTTTTATTTTTCTGTATTCTATTATTTTTTTTTTTTTTTTTTTTTCATAACTATTAAATTGTTCGAATAATGGAGTTAACGGGATAAGTTCTTTTTTTTTCGTCGACCCGAAGCGCTTTTTTTTATACCACGCAGTCAAGCGATTTGTTACGTTTACGAATTTATATATATTCTGTACAGTTAACGCGTTCTGTCGTTTTGAAATTCATACTTAATTTACGTTGCAATACTGGGCAACAAAAAAATGCTGATAATGTGCACGCAATAGTTATGTATATTCGGAGAGAAGAGAATTTTGACCGCTACGTTCTTCCAGCCGCAATGATGTTCACGTTTCACCGATTAGCCAAATCGCCATATCGCTGCAAACTCTTTCGAGACTATCGCATTAACGTTGAATATCGATTTTTGGAAAAGTTTCGTAACGATGCAAAAAATAAGTTTGGTGTTCGATATAAAAAAAAAAAAAATTGAACGTTTATTTATATTTATCTAACTATAATTTTTTTATATTTGGCACAAAGTTTTCTTTACACTATCGGAACACCGCTTCCAACGAACAGTCGTAAGGCACTTTTTAACATTTTTTTTACCAATGCATCGGATACGATTATTGATGCGAAAATAATCGAAAAGCGTGCGACATTTTGGCAATTTTTACTACGAGGAAAGTTAATCCGTCTAAAGTGCTCCGGTTTTTTTTTCTTTTTTTTTTATCTTCTATAGGTATATTTATAACAATTTACAAAACGTATATATGATAGTCGAATATCCATGTGCTACTCACTTATCTCTGGAAGAAAAATACTATTATAGTTTAAAAACAGGTACTACCGAAAATAGCTAAAAGTAACACAGTATTAATAACGTTTCACTAACTGTTGATTAATGAGAGAAAGAAAAACAAAAAAATTAAGACGGCGAAGAAGCAGATAAACGAACGGGAGAGGCTTGCGGAACGTTTCTACGACGTTGCCAAATTAATTCGCGAGCCTCACTTGTAGATCTTTAAGAGAACATTTTTAATAAAAATAATGGAAAAAAAAACGAAAGTTTACATTTTTTCAATTTTTTTTTACAACCCGTTCTTCGAAGTTTTTTTTTTTTATAATTTCGAGATTTTTGGAGTTCCAGGGAACCACATGCTATATCTACTTGTCTACTCGTCTGCTCCTCGCGAGATAATTTTTTTTTCACCGGAAAAAATAAGCGATTAGTTTCGTCGAAGGGATGTGTCTTTGATGTCCGCTAAAAACACGAAAAATTGAGATCGGAAATATCAAAACTACTAATAATCTCCAAATTTATAATAGAAATTCGAAAAAAAATAAAGAAAAGAAAAAATAGATGAAATTATGAATCAATATATAATTTTCTTTTCAGGCATTAATACGAAGCATATAAATGACATAAATGAAAAAAAGGAATGGAAGAGTCGAAATTTGCGAAACGAAAAAGAAATAAAAGTACCAATAAAAAGTTAAAGAATATCACAGAACTTTTCCAGAACAAGAAAAAAATTGAAGTTCTTTTTCGGGATTTCTAGATACTACGTTTCACGGGAATGGATCTATCAAAGGTTTTTTTTTTCCTGAATACAATCAAAACTTTAATTATTTTCATTTGGCATTTTTTTTTATTTTCTTTATTTTTTTTGTTTGTTTATTAATGCACGGAGACGACAACGTCACAATGCTTTGTACAACAACTCTTCTCTCCATTCAATAAATATCGTTTATTATCGTTCTATAACTAATTATCCTTTTATCAATTATGGTATCAAACGAAACCTTACGACGAGGCTAACCGTAAACTCAAAATGCACCAAAAACAAAATTATCAAAAGGAAAAAAAAAAAAACTATTTTTGAACGAAAGAAAAAATGGGGACGAAATTACAAAAATATATATTTACAGATGCGCCATTGGGGGGCTAAGTTTACAGAATCTCCAACTCGAACGGTGACACTATCGTATCAAAGATTACATCGAATTCTATATATATACCAATGTGTATTTTAATCTTTCAAATATCTCAAACTTAAGTTTATTCAACTTGAATTGAATAAACTTAAGTTTTACTTAACATCATTTAAGTTCGAATCCAAATGACAACGAAAACGTAAGTTCGAATATCCTAATTATCGTATAAAATATATATTCGTCTTGAGAAACATGTAAATTCGCGTTAAATTATTTAGTCCGAAGGGTGCGCGAAGAAATTGTCATGTGAGACGAAGAGACACCGAACAATTGAGGATTAATCACACACAAGTGTCACCGTTCGAGAAAAAAAAAAAGGGAAAAACCTTATCACAGACGGAGCATAAATTCTTGAGTAAAACTTTGGAAAAAATGAAAAAATGTGAAAAATGTTCTGAAATTCACGCCAAACTCGGAAATAATTCGGAAAAGCTTTCGTGCCAAAGATCCGTGAGTGCTCCGCCGTTAGCGTTGTTGACGCAATTAGCGTTAGCATTCGCGGCAATGTTTGGACATTTTTCGTTGCTGACGACATGCGCGCGCGGCGACGAGTCGTGGGACTCGTAGCCGCAATCGGAAAGATTCGATTGTTCCAATTTGTACGAATTTGAGATTCCACCGTCCGAATCGTCGGAATGTATGCTCGACGGCGATGAGAGAGAATCCGTGAAAGTGTAAGCCGGCGATAGGAGATAATTGTTGTTCGGTGAATTTTTTTTATTTTTCAGGGTACCGAGAGTATTGTCGGTATTATCGGTACTGCATACTTCTTGTACGCATTCTTGTATTCTCACCCCGTCGTCGTCGCCGGGATATATTATCGTTATGCAATTTGTTGCCTCGTCGTAAGTACCGTAAACGGTGTCCATGTCGTTGTTCGGTTCTTCCTTAACTTCGATTTCGCGTTTGAACGATACATTTGGCGATTTTACGATATCGGAGATTTGGGAAATTTGCCGAGAACCCAAGGAGTTACTCGTCGTCGTTTGGGAAACGCTTGTGACTGGTTTCGTCTTCGTGCAATTCGATGGTGAGGTCGATACAACTTTCAAGCTCGATGCTACAACGACCTGATGATTTTCATTGTAGGCGTTATTCAGGCTTTCGACGGCTGTACGGGTTTCCACATTTTCTGATGTCGGCCCCACCATTCCTTCTGGATCGTTAGATTCTTCAGTGGTATCTTGCTTGATCGTGATCTGTAACGAGTAATCGCGTTTCGTTAATGACTCTCTCGATAACTCATTAATTTTCGATCGGACGACATTTTTTTTAAAGCAACGAATCGAATTATCGAGTATAATCGTTTGATTAGAAAAAAAAATCGATTTCTAAGGGAAAAATGAAGTACCTGTTCATTTGTTCTACTAGAACTTGCTTCCACTTCTGCGGTAACTTCTCGCAAAAGGCTCTCGGCGAGTTCTTCGAGTCGTTCGATGTAGTCGTCGCCTTGGAGTTCGCCGAACAGTTCCTCGAGAGGAGGTAGAGAGTCATGATCTTCAGGATTATCGAGGCGTTTGGGCTCAACGTTGTCGGGGACAGTGCCGGCTGGGCTGCCCCACCCTGCGGCAGAGGGTTTAAGGGGGATACGGCTGATCCCAGTGTGGGAGCAGCACAGCCGACACGAACTCGACATGTCGAACAATAACGCTCGTCCGTCGGTATCGCTACACTCGCTTTAGCTTCGTCTCTCTCTATCCTCAGTCTTTTGGATTCCATCAGCAAACTCTCGTTCTGCGATCTCAGCATCGCGCATTCCTCCGTCAACAGATCATTGCTGTCTCTCAATGCTCTCACTGTGTCCTCCAACTCGTCCAGTTTTGCTTTCTTACGATCCCTCGATGTTTGCGCTGCTACTCGGTTCTTTAGCTTCCTGATAATGAGCAAACAAAATGTAACATTAGAAACCCATCGAAGAATTAAAAAATCATTTTTGTTTTTTTTAAACATTTTTTTCAATTTCGCTTTTTTTTTTATTATTAAATCGTCTTACTTTCGTTGTAATTTTTCTTCCCACGTAAGATGATCCAATCTCCGTTTCTTTCCTCTTAACCATCCATCGGGTTTCGCGAGATCCTCATCCATCGACATCGAATCATCCAACTGCTTCATCATCGGTTTTCTGCATTCAACCATTTTATTGGTATTTCTTGTGGCCAATATGGACGTTGTAAAATTCAAGTCTGCGTTGTTTGCTCTTAATTCGCAAGTATTCACGCCACCCGGAGCCTTGGCGAGGCTCTTAGGCAATGTTATTATAACGCTCTTCAGAGCACTCATAATATGCCATAGATAACTTTATCAACTCTCGTTATCGCGGGAAACAACGCGCTGTCTTCCTTTGCTCCGTCGACTTCCTTATTTTCCCGGTGAACTCGATTTATCGTAATGCTGATTTATAGCTGTGAATAAAACAGAAGAAAAAAAAAACCTTTTTAATACACGAGGCGACTTTTTCAATAAGTTTGTTTTGTTTTTTCAAGATTTTCTCGTTGCCAATGAATAATCAATAATTAATTCAACGAGTTATTATTTATTATTATTTCGAAAAATGGCGCCATTTTGAATTCGAAATGTTAAATTTGAAAACCGGTAACACTAATTTATTTTAGAGCGGATTGTTGTTTTCGCAAATGATATCGAGTTTTTATTTACCACCGGCAATTTGAATGTTTCTTTTTTTTTTTCGCAATTTAATTTGAACGATTTTACATAGTTGATACGCGACTGTTTATCCATTCGTGGCGTGTGCCGATGAATTAGGCAAAGCAAGTCCCGCATTATTTGTGTTCTGTATGAACGTCGTATCGACGAAGTCTCACAAAAATGACAAAAGCAAACAACGATCTTGTATAAACACCAAAAACACCGCATGACCACACCGGAAGTTTGAAACGCGTAGCGAAATCGCTCGAAAAATAAAAAAAAATGTTTTAATAATCTTCCCATACGGTGATATTTTATTTTCAAAGGTTGTGTTTACCTGCGTTTCATTCGTCGGTCACTCTCGATCCGAGGTTTTTCGAGAACAATAACGTGCCTCCGGTCACCTCGAATCCTCAGAATCGAATGCGACGTGTTTATTCCTGACTAAATCCTTCCGCGACGATTCACTCAAATTTTTTTATTTTCTTTCTTTTCTCCTCTTCTATCCCTACCAGTTCGTCGTTCGCGCGCACTCTATTCACGCCTCGTCGTTCGGCTGATGCAACGTATTTCGCGGTCTGCAGCAGACTGATGTCTCGATAGCGGGTACGACCACACGGTGTGCGCGTACGCGTACGCATAGAACGTTCTAGAATGGCGTTTGTACACGTTCGCACATCGTTGTGTGAGTACAGACCCGCGTGCGTCACGAAACAAGGCGATGTGGTTCATTCCCATTGGCGGAGAGACGCCAGAGAGAACGATGGTGGGGGACCCCCGGACGCACTGTCGCGCTGTGCGCGCGTCGTCGTCATGGTTACCACTATCGCTTGGTTCACAATAGCACGGGTCGGATTTCACCGGACACACGGGGGCACCGATACTATAGCGAAAGTTCATTCGTTCGTATTATTAATTCAAGACCTGTTGATCGACCGGTGCCGGGGAGTAATGGCGATGGGCGGAGAGGTTAATGCCGTTCCACACTCCATACTAACGTTTTGTTTCCATATAAAAACATACGAGGCGTGTACGAGTAATTGAGATTTTGATCGCCATTTATGTAACGTTTTCTTATCGCATACAGGAAACTACGCAATAAAGACGATACGTTATCACTGGGATTATAAAAATTATGTTTTGGAGGAAAAATAATAAACTACCATTGCGAGTGTAAAAAAAAATAGTTCCTTGAAAAACTTTGCAAAATTATTATTTTAGAGGTGTATTGGATTTAATACTATAGTTTTCAAATTGTACCGCTTTCGTCAATTATAGTTTTCGAAGTTTGAAATTGCACGCGATAGAAAGCGCCGTAAACTGTCGGGTGGAGGCAATCTGCTCGAGGAAACTTTTTTGATTTTATCGCCGGGTTGATTAAGTGATGCAATCGCGTGAGCATCGAGAGGCGGTAAATCAAAAATTCACGTTTTGGAGACTAATACTCCGAATACAGATAAATATGTTTATTTTTTGAGGGCGAAAATGGAAACCTCTTTTATAAAGCATTAAAGTTTCATATTTTTCACAAATGCGAGACTTTCGGGAGGAAAGTTATTTGTTTGTATGCGAAGAAATTTCGGAAGCAATTATCAATAGTAGTCATTGGTGAGTATAACTCATCAATGGCGCGTCTAACGATATTTTTACAAGAGTCCTTTATTCTTGACAATCGAATTTCCTATAAAATTTGTTTAAAGCATATTCCTCTTAAATTCAACGATTTATGAGAAAAATCACCTGGAATACAGTAATCCATTTCGGCTGTTGCATCAAGAAAATATGCATACGTAACGTGTAGCAGAAGGTATGTACATCTCTTCGAGATCGTTATCCGCCGCGTGCGCAAGTAATGACGCAGAATCCTCATATTATCATAATTATATCAGGAAAACCGAAACTCATTACGATATGAATCATCAGCTACAAATAAATATCTATCCTTCTAATAACATTGACGACTTTTAGAAAAGTTAATTCTCATTGATGCAGAAAAAAAATAACGGCAATACGAATTCATCATATTCGAGCGTTCAATAGCTCTGAATGTATTTTCGTCTCTCGTGACTCGACAAGCGTATACCATATACGAATGCGTCATCGATCCAGCTGGAGATGGCTGACGAAATATACTTGAAAAATACTTCGTAGCGAAATAGTTAATAATCATGTTTTACCATTCTTATTGCTATATACATTATATACAATATATATATGTGAAAATATATATAGAATAACCGGTACCAATATATGCATACAAACAGCGTATATAAACCTTTTCTAATCGATAAACACAATGAACTGTATAACTATCATACATATATAAATCAACGGAAAATAGCGCAACGGCAATTTTTATGTACGAAGCGGAAAAAGAAAGTTTTCTGCACATCGAGAGAGCCGAGGGCTTCATCGATTGACGTCCTTCCAATCAACCGAAAGTAACGGACACTCGGCATCGAAAAGGTCACGCGCCCGGCGCCGATGCAATTTTCAATGTCATTGCGACGATACTATCTCTCGATTTAAAAAAAAAACCCTGATCTTCCCTTTTTATAAAAATAAATACAAAAATGTATTTTTCGGAATACGAAAAAAATATGCGCATTCTGACGCTACCGACGATTGGTAAAATAAATAACGCAGAGTTTTTGCGGGCGCTACATTAGGAAATCTAAACGTGAATGTTTATTTTTTTTTTTCACGCGGTAGAAAAAAAATTCGCTAATTGGATCGTCATTGTCATATCGTTCTCGTTTATCTATTTAACCCAAAGATATAATAAAATATCGATGTTTTGTACTTATATTCGTGTACGAAGTTTTACTATAAAAAAAATATGTACATAAACATAGTATACCTATACATATGAATATATAGATGAATGCAGTAATTTTAATTCGCCGAGAGCTCGAACTCTGTACAGTTCTCGAGAAAAGAAAAAGGAGATAATAAAAATAAAAGAATTCCAATTGCAGTTGCGATAGACGGGAAATCGTTGTCGGTCGCGTAGTAGCAATTATACGCGGATATCGAAATCGTTTCTCAATATATATTTCGCGTCAAGTGAGCGCTGACACGACACATTAAACTTCGCGAGTTGCGCCGAAGAAGACGACAGAGTCTTCGACGCTGTCATTCTCGCGAGTGAAGATAACTTCTCGAACGCCGAGACAGAGCGGTGTGCATTTTTCCGTCGTTGCGGGCCTTTGACGTTGATAATAGTTCTTCGTTCACCGGATTGGTGTGTGTCTCTTGCAGTTTGAGGAAAAACTCGACGAACGAAGAAAAAGATCAACGTCGAGGACGTCGAGACAGCCAGCCGGACGGACGGACGGACTCACAAGTGAACGAGCGACGTCGGAGATAACGAATATCATTTGTCTCGTCACCGTAAAAAAATAATACGGACAGTGTGCGTGTGTGTGAGTGCGCGGGTGTGTGCGTTCGACGTGTTATTTCGGTACGGTTATCCATTGTTCCATTCGCGTGTGTTGTCACACGAAATTCTTCTGAATGGAGAACAACCTAACCTACAAGTTTATGGTGAACGTTAATGGTCTCATACCGAATAATATATTCGACGACATGGCTTGCGAGGCTTGTTCCATAAAATTTACGCTCTTTAAACGCAAAGTGAGTAAAAAATTTATTAAAAAAAAAAAAATTTCGAAATTAATTTTTTTTTTTCTTTTTTTTTTGATACATCGAGTACATGTGTTGTTTTTGTGGAATTTTTAGAAACAATGCCGAGATTGCATGAGATTTTTCTGTACCGACTGCGTCATCAAGAGAGGCGATAGAGTATTGAGCTGCGATAACTGCAGCATGCTGTCCAGAAGGCCGCTAGTCAGATCTCAGGTACTCAAGATGAGAGCCAAAGATCTAAAGCACTATCTCGTCGCCAAGAAAGTTTCGCTAAGAGGATGCGTCGGTAAGCGATCATTTCCCGTGTTGTGGAAAATTTCATTGACGCTACTGTAATAATGTCCCAATCTATGAAAAATATTGCATAGCCATTTTTCATGCGATAAATTGCGTAGAATATACTTTTATCATTACCTTATTTAGATAACCATTTTTTTTGTGATTTTCATGAAAAAATTAAAAAAAATCGCGATTTTCAAGTCTAAATGCTCAGAATGTTCCAAAGTAGAGATGTAAAAATACTGTTATTATTATATGTCATAAAATTACCGTTAAAATATCGTATTTTTTCGGTAATTTTTTTTTTTTTTTTCATAATTTTGCGACGTGAAAATATCGGTGATTTTTTTTTTACATTTACCGGCAAAAGAGTTTAATGAAGTTTAGTTACTGGAGGTATTATGAACAGTGTGGTAATTTTAATCGCAGTCACGTACCGTTTTTTTACAGCAAAAAAAATGATAAAATCACTGATCACATTTACCGCCCACATCTCCATGCAAAACATTAAAAAATCACATTTAAAAAAAATTTCCGGAGGTTCTGCGCTAAAAACGGACATTAGCGGCAAAATTTATCGGATGACTTTCGTTTCGGACAGATTTTTACAGACAGAAAGAAGTTTTGCTGAAGTTAATTTAAATCTATTAATTTGATTCATATATTCCTTTTTTTTTTTTTTTTTTTTTTCAGAAAAAGAAGACTTAGTAAACATAATAATACAATACGCCAATGGAGCGGAAAGCCCGATGACCAACGAAAGAACTCGAAGCAACAGTGTTCCGCCGAGTCCTCAGTAAGTCGTTTTTTCCATTTCGTAATGATTAATTATGAAGAATATACCGATTTCCCAAAAAAAAATCTCTGTATACTGCGAATTATCTATCATTTTTCCTTTTTTTTTTTCTTCTTAATCAGTTTTCCGCAACGCACAAGCGATCCCAGTCCGTCACCGCCGAGAAGATCGAGAAGTCCACCGACGACAACGAGACAAACAGTCGAACATCCGGAACCGGAGGAACCACAAGAAAGTCCGTCGGTTGCCTCAACGCGATCTCACGATGTCGAAATAGAAGAGGTTTTGGGAGAAGAAATGATTCCTACGATAAGCACCAGTGGTCCCGAACCCCTCATAACGGAACAGGAAGCCGAAGAAATCGCCGAAGAAGCTTCCAATGATCCAAAATCGCCGATGTTCACGGAATTACCGACGGTACGAAATTTTTTTTTTCCGGTTTTCTTTCGTTTCCATCTCTTTGTGAAAAAATATTTTATATTCATTTGTTTTTTTTTTTACCGAAACAGTGGACGGGTTCCGTGAAACTGGCAGAAATAAGAGAATGCAACGATCTCGAGTTTCTCAGTGTTAAACAATTGAAGACATTGTTGCAAACGAATCGCGTAGATTTCAAAGGTTGCGTCGAGAGAAGCGAATTACTCGATCGTGCAACGAGACTCTGGGAAGCTTCGAAGAAAAGTGAAGGGAATGGTGGTGAGTAACTTTAGTAAAAAAAAAAAATTATAAAAAAAAAGTTTTTTCTATGAAAAGCAGTGTTTTCGTAAAACAAATGGATATACAAAAAAAATAATTTTTCATTATAAAAAAAATAGTTTTTTAAAGAAAAAAAATAGTTTTTCAAAAACAAAAATAGTTTTTTTTTTTAAATAGTTTAAAAAAAAGAAAATATTTCTCGTAAATAAAAATGGTTTTTTCGTGAATTTTTTCGAAAATTTAAACACATCAAGGAAAATCATAGATATCTTTTTTCCAGATGCAGAAGTCGAGGGTCCTTACGACGAGAGTCTTTGCAAAATATGTTGGGATTCGCCGATCGAGTGTGTCATACTGGAATGCGGTCATCTCGCGTGTTGCATAGATTGCGGTAAACAAATGTCAGAGTGTCCGATATGCAGACAGTACGTCGTGAGGGTTGTAAGATTTTTCAAAGCTTAAATGCGACAGTGTCGCGGGAAAAATATTGAAAAATGAAATGAAATGAAGGTATCTGACGAGAATTTATCGAGAAACGAGAGACTGGCATATGCATGAAATAAGAAAAAAAGAAAACAAATTCGAGATTTGAGTTAATAAGCATCACAGTTACTTTGATTATCAACGATAAACAAGCGGATCACAATCTGCTAAATAAAAAAAAAAGAAAGAATAGCGAGCTGTACTATTATACTCAATGAGAAAAAAAAAAAAAAAACGAAGAAAAAGAAGCAAAGAATATAAATATAGATTATTATATAATAATATTGTCCTGTTTTTCGGCTGTAAGAACGCGACGTAAATTTATAGAGCGTTATTTAGTTATCTACTAATAACTATTCGACTGTACAGCTTGCGTCACTAAGTTCCTGTTACCGCGAAAAAAAAAAAAAAAAAAAAAATCTGCATTCCTCTCAGAGATGTATCGAAATAATTCAATTTTTTTGTCGTTACGAAAAATAAAATAAATTTTTATTTTTTCTTATTTTTTGTTCCTATTATCAACGATATCCGTTAAGCTTCGGAATTAATAACTTCGATCGCTCGCTGCAGAAATGTTTCACACAAAAAGTCGATAAAGAAAAATTATTCGCCGAGCGAGTGAAAAAAAAAAGAGAAATCTGATAGTCTCTTGAAACATATCGAGCGATAAAAGTTCGGAATTTAAAAATTGTCTGCTTCTCGATAAATCTTTTTTTTTTCATTGCGAAATTATTTTTGCTTTGAAAAAAATTGGGAGATCGGTGAAAAAGAAAATTAATTTTGTTCTCCGGCGAGCGGAATACATCGACGATGAAACTATTGATTATTTCGATACATATTGAGTCACGAGGATTCGCTTCGATAGAAGAAACAAAAAATTATTAATTCAATTTTTTTTGTTTTTTTTTTTTATATAACTGATCGAAAATCAGACTGGCGGCAGTCCTCGGTGACTCACGCTGTATGCATCCGTAGATACATATATATATATTTTACAAGACAACATTGGCACCCAAATGGTGCAAAAACTCGTGATAAGGGAAATTAGATTATCCCGCGAAGACAAAATACAAAAGTTTTCTCTCGCATTATTTTTCTTCCACTTTGTCTCTGTTATCGCTAAACGAACCTCAGCAATCGAATGCGACGAATTCGAAAATATATATTTTTTTTTTACGCTCTATGAAAAAATTGACTCGATATATGTAAAAAAAAAAATGTACGCGAAATTTAGTGACCGGTAGCGAAAAAAATTTCGTGCATAAATCGTTTCTTTAATATCGAACACATTGCACTTTGCAATTTTTCTTTACTGAATCTATAATCTCCGATAAATGAATTTGTAACTTTGGCACAAATAATTTTGTATTCTTAATGTTCGGTATGTTAATAATTTAGCGTCCGGTACATTACGAATTTCTAAGTACGTAAAATTTGGAATTTTTTTTTTTCCTATAGAAAATGCATATAATAATGAAAAGTATTTTCTTTCCCTCTAATTTTTTATTCAGTGTGAAACCTTTGTATGAGGAAATTGCGTGAATTTTGGTGACGCAACGATATCAAAAAAATTTTTTTTTTTTTCTTTTTCATTCCTTCGATAAGAAAATAAATAAACGTACGCTGATACGTTTTCATAGCCGCTCCCCAATATTTCGCTAAATGTTTGTGTAACGAGAAAACAAAAAAAATGAAAATTTTCAGAGTCAATTAGAAAATAATCGAGGCGCATATGCTATGAAGTAAAAATGAAAAGAAAAAAAAAAAAAAGGTTGAAATAATCCGTCGTTAAGCTAAGTGCGCGAATCCGCGTGCCTTGTACATTATCTGTATTGTAATAACGTAATTATTACTGTCATCATTAATATTATTACGATGTGCGTATTTTTGAAAAAAAAAAAAAAAGATTTTTTTTTCATTTCATTTCTGTGTTTGTAGAACGATTTTACTGAGTCCCACGAATAATATCGGGAAAAACTATGTTCCCAAAAAAAAAAAAAAATTCGAGAAAAAAGTTTCAATCAAAAATTTATCCATCAAACAAGTGAGTTGACGCAAGTAAAACGAGTTACGATTTTGCTTCTGTTACTTCTGTGACGTCCCAATCAGCAATTTTCACTATATCTCTGTCAAAAAGGGTAGGAGACCCTTCCTTTGGGTAGAAAAGCCTATTTAGTGTTTTTTCACACATTTTTTCCATATAAAAAAAAAAAAAATTCAAAGCAAATTGAAAAATCTGAAAAAATTCATACGTCTGCAGAAAAATGAACGAATCATTTTCATTGTTAAAAAAAGTTGGTTTTCCGGGAAATTTGTTGACAAATTAATTTTTTCATCAATTTGTTAATAACATTTTGGAATTATTATTATGCAAAATTAATCTTTTTAGTACCTTTAATATGGATGAATTTTTTCAGATTTTTATACCATCGAGAAGTGTTTACAATTTTTTCTCATTTTCTCGTATTTATGCGAAATCAACGGGAAGCGACAGAATTTTAATTTTCCACTAATTTAGCGGTAATTTCCTGAATCGGAAAATTCTCGTAGACCATCTCTCTCTGTTTCCAACCCTCCTTTACGATGAGACTCTCTCTCTCTCTCTCTCTCTCATTTCTCTATTGCTGTCTCAATCTTCACGCTCGACGATCGCCCGTTGCGAATACCTTATCTCTTTCTCTTTCTCTTCGCAAAACCCTTTTTCTATACTATTCTTTACTTGGAAGGCTTCAGATACTTTATCAAAGAATTCTAAGATTTTTATTTACGATAAGTGAATTATATGAATAAAAAAGGATTATTGAAATTGAGAATTCTTCTGGAAGGAAATTTGTTCAGAAAAGTAAGTAAAGATGATGAAACACTCAATTTACCGCAAAAGTTGGATAAATAATGAATGAAACTATAGGTGTCAACGGTGTTCGGGTGGAAACCGACAGATATTTCCCTTCCGAATGTCCTTTGGTGATATGAATGGGATGTTTTCTTACAGATATTTTCTTCACATCAATCGACGGGAATATATTTGGTTCTCATACCGTTATCTCCAATTCCCTAATATTTATTATATATTTTTTTTGTTTACTAGTTTTACGTTACACATCGGATAATCTTCATCGTCGTCGTCGTTATCATCGCGAGGACTTACAGGTTTTTTTTCGTTTGTGACTTTTTCATCTTTTAATATACTTTTTAATACGTTAATTGAGAAATTACGGGAATCGCGACAAGTTTGCGTACTGAAATAATCAACGGACATAAGAAAAACGTGCGAACGTAAAAATCATTGTATCCTAACAGTTTCTTGCAGTCCACGAAAAAAAAAAAAAAAAAAAAAATACAATAATAACATACAAATTCGAGAAGAAATAGAGTAGAAGAGAAATGCAATAATTTCCAGTCTCGAATAATTAATGGAATTAATGTATATCGTAAAATTACAATTGTTCATCGAGGCGGATATACAAGAATGAAATTTTTTTTTTTTCATCCTCGGAATCTCAGGATCGACTAGAGTTTCGTGAAGTTTATGATTCGACAAGAAAAATCTAATTTTCTTGAAAGAAAGAAAGAAAAAAGAAAAAGAAAAAAAATGCAACAAATTTTATAAATTTTCTACTATATATTAACAGCATTGCTAATCATTTATTTCGATCGAAAAATTAGATTTAACCGAATTCGAAACCGATTCTGAATTTTGATAGAACTTTTTTTTTTTTTTTGTTTTTCTTGAAATTTTTCTATATTTCGCGGGCAAAAGTCGATATTTTTTTTTTTTTCATTTGGCTTTATACAGATTACGCACAAACGGAGAAGATCGGTTGTAAGGATAGTCCGCGTTCTTTTTTTTTTTTTTTTTTTTTTTACGATCGACAGTGCTTACGGCGACTTTTTTAAAACTGTGCGAAGCAGTACTTCGACGTCCCTCTTAAATTCGTTTCAATTAACGGCGTTTCTTTTTTGCGTTTGTTTTCTTGGGTTTGTTGAGTGTTTTCTTCGGGGGGTATGTTTTGGCGTTTATCGAGAGACAAAACGATTTATCGCTGAACGGGCGGTGCCATCGGCATACCGGATCCCACGTTCGACATCGCCGTATTTGGACCGAGAAGAACTTGTTTTTGTTGGGCACGTTGCGCCTCTTCCATCTGCGATCTTTCGATTTCGAATATCACCGGAGCGAATAAAATCGCCGAGGAGCTGAAGAACAGCCACGTTGCAGAGCACGAAAATCCGTAGAGCCCTTAACGACGAAACGAGAGAATATAGTGAATAATTTTTTTTTTTTTTCTTCCGTATAATAAAATGTATCGGTGAACGAAAAAATAATATAAAATTTGTAAAAAAAAATATAAAAAAATAAAGAAACAATCGTCACCTTTGACGCAGCGGTACAAACCGGAACCGAAGTTGTATCCCAACTTGCGAACCTCTTCCGGAAACATCTCCGTGAGACCGACCAGTCTCTCCGCGAGCGTTTCATCCTATACAATAGAAAAAAAAAAAAAAATTTTTTAGAATGATATTCGTGTTTTTTGAAATTTTTTTTTTTTCTTTATTCCAAGATATTTATGGCGGGAAATTTCTTAATGGGCGGAAGTGACGATTTAATAGATTGACTTACGGCGAAGTTTCATAACACTCCTCCCACCTATAGGAATACCGGATGATAATAAAAATTGCAATGGTATTTTTTTCTATGGTGCTGCAATTTTCGCGTAAAACGGAAATGGAATTTTGATGCGTTCATTTCCACGTTATAATTCGCGAAATAAATGTGCGATAAAAGCTTCGTAAGAAAAGTTCGACTTGTTAAACTTCGATAGGAACTCCGAATTTTAGAAATTCGATTAGTGATACAATTTTTTTTTACCTATAAAACAAAATAAAATACGAAAAAAAAAAAGAAAAATCGAAAACATAAACAAATTTTTCGAGAATTCTTTGTATTCGTATTTTTCTGCGTAATAATATTCTTAATCAATATTGCATTATTATTCTGAATAAAGGATATATTATTGTCTTAAATAATTATTATATGGGATAATACGTGTGTTCAGATGCTTAACAGGGGTCTGAAATCATTCAATGTAATCTTTCAGAGAAAATTCCAAATTAATATCGATATTAATTCAGTCTATTTAAATCTTCCGTCGGTTTTGCTATCTTCTAATTAATACGTGGAGTTTATTCTACATATGAATCCTATTTCCTTTCAGCGTTTAAAGATTCAGTGCCGTTGAAAAAATTGCATTAGTTATCATTGCCGACCGCTGTATTTCATCTCCTCTTCAAGAGAAATAGTTGGCTAAATTTTTTTTTTTAATGAAATTTCGAAAAAAAAAAAAATTTCACGTGATTACGTGATTACAATGTTTTAAACAATACCATAAGAAAAAAAATAGGATTATGAGCTCCAAATACTCTTCTCTATGATGCGATACGATTGAAAAGTTGCATTCGTCGGCAATTATCAACCAAATATCTCTGCACTCAAAGTAAAAAAAATTGCATACAGAAATACTCAATTTTTCTTCTCGATAACTCGAAAAAATGTCCGATACATTTCGATGAATAAAATTAGTGTTAAAAAAATGTTTGAATTAAAAAACGAAAATTACATAAGGTCGCTGGAATATATCATAAAAGAATATAATACGGTGTAGCGAATTCATTTTTTTTTTAGGTTACGCCATAACCCCTATTCCGATATCGAATCGTTCGAATAGTTATTAACAACGCAATGTCATTCATCGAGTCTCGATTTATCGGGTAAATGCGAAAAAAGCGAAAAATCGTGTAAATTTTCGGGGATCGAAGAGTTGCGTCTTAATTGATGAATTAACGAGTTGCGAGTCGATTGATCGTGTAGCGGAACGAGAGGCCGAGAGCGAGAGTGCCTTTGGGGTTCGCGCGATAGTGGGTTAAGTTCAGAAGAGATTAGAGTGCGTTGAATATACACAAGTGGATATTAACTTACCTCCTCGTCGTCGACATCGTCAGGTGGAAGAATTGATTTTACTTCGGGTGATCGTACGTCGCTGCTTCCCATTCCGCTGTCGAGAGTATCAACTTCTTCGATCGAAGCCATATAAATAACGTTAACGCGGGTTTCGCCCGGTCTTTATTTTTTCGTACGTGTGTAAAAATCACCGAAGTGTGCGGGGCCCCTTGTTCGCGGCGACTCGAAGTTTGCGGTACGTATGCGGCGGTGCATCGAAATTATGGCAGCACCAACCGTTTCTCTAAGCGCTAATATACACATATCATGTACCGCCGTAGTCAAGATCCACTTTTACCCGCAAAATTACGAAAAACAAAAATTGCATGTTCGAGAATTCTTAGTAAAAAAAAGAAGGATTATTGGTGCAAATGGAAAAAAAACAAAAATTGCACTATAAAACTGAAAAAAAAAACTATTAAAGAGCAATAACGTCGGTACAATATAATACAATTTTTTAATACAACAAATTAATTGCATTAAAAATGTTTTTCGTCTGCACAGTATGCGCGGAGTGTGTATAATTTTTTTCAGATTGTTAATCGTACGCTATCGGTATTTATATACGTTTGTATTATGTATTTTTCTCAGATAGATGGAGATATATTGTGTGAAAGATATATTTCAATAGCTCTCGATGATTTTATTTACAGTCCCAGTATCTCGAAAAGGATAATAAGTCGGGAAAAAAAAACATACAGACGAATAAGTTTTATTTTTACAGAAACATTCAATACAATACTATTTCCAAGAGAAAAAGATCGAAGTTTTTTTTTCATCCACTGTGTTACCTGTTATTTAACCGGCAAATGTACAAGATAAAACCGGCAGTGTATGAAGGGCCAACGAAAAAATCCGCAACGTGTGACTCAACATCGTTCCCAATTAAAATTTTTTAAAAGATTTTCAGTACCCTAATATTATAAAAAAATTTAGTTAAAAACCTCGTAAATACCCACATTGAAAATTTTTTCGTATCATCAAATTTTATTATAATAAAGATAAACAATTATTAAATTTCTCGTAAATTCATATGAAATTTTTTTTTATTTTCGAATTATCGCGGCTTTGATCGTTCACAGTGTTGTCGGCCGCAAGAATCATCATTTTTAGGTAATTATCGCTCAAATAGCTCAACACTTCTTCGATAACAACGTCCGGTAAATTGTAACAAATTAATAATCGCAAGGCTCGTGCGCTTGGAATTAACAAAAACGCGCGTTTCCGGGCGTTTTTAAATTTCGTTTCAATTCTATCCGAATAAACGGAGAATCTTTCTTTGTAATCACCGAATTCTATCGCTTCAACGATACTTTCGTTACTGGCATACGTAGCGACGCGATGTACGCTTTTTGTCAAAATGTCCCGAAATGTAACACGCGAATCGCCTATTTTTTCGTTTCTCATTAGATCAGCTTGTTGTTTGCATAAATGATACAAATCTTGTGTTGTTTTCGCATTAAAATCGATCCACGGAAGGTTTAGCTTACGAATATCGGGATTCAAGGCTTTCAGCGTAATAACGTGTTTTTCCACAATTGTCATAACTTCATTAGCCGTTGGAATGTATTCGTGATCGTATTCGTAATTCGCTCGAAGTTCCATAGTTACCGACATTACTTGATCGTCAATAGTAGCGCCGTATCGTAACAACAGGCGTACAACATCCGCGTAACCGTCGAGAATAGCGCGATGAAGTGGTGCCGTTCCATCGGTCGTTTTATCGTTGACTGTGGCGCCATTAATTAAAAGAATCTCCGCGAGATCACGATATCCAGTACAAGAGGCATAATAAAGTGGCGTTGCGCCTTCCGAATCCACGCAATTGATATCCGCTCCGTATTCCAACAGAACTTTAACATTCTTATCGCATTCCTTTTCAGCGGCCCAGTGAAGTGGACTAATTCCCTCGTAAGTTTTAGCATTAACATTAGCGCCTTTCCCTATCAACATTCTGCTAATCGCTTCTTCAGCGGAAAAGTAAAGTGGTGTCATCCCATTATTATCCTCAGCGTCGACATCCGCACCAAATTTTAATAGAATTTCGACAATTTTAACGTTCTGCGAATAAACAGCGGTATGCAGCGCAGTCTTTCCCTCCCAATTTTTAATGTTCACATCGGCGCCTCTTTCTAAAATCATTCGACTGATGGTTTCGTCGGTACAACAGAAAAGTACTGTTTCACCATTCGTATCCGTGGCGTTAACGTTGATTCCATATTCCAATAAAACTTTCGCGACTTCGATGTTTTTAAATTGATGAAGCGATGTTTCTTTCGCGTCGTTTTTCGCGTTTACATCCGCTCCTTTGTCTAAAAGCATGTTGCTAATTTTACCATTTGATGATATATGCAATGGCGTCAATCCGTAACGCGCTCTTACGTGAACACTGGCGTCGTGATTCAGAAGAATTTCTACTAATTCGACAAATCCCTTTTCGACAGCTAAGTGAAGCGCTGTTTGGTCACTTATATCGACCGCATCGACATTTGCGCCGCGAGATAAAAGGAATTTTACTGTTTCTAAAAGTCCTTTTTTCGCGGCGAGATGAAGTGCTGTATTTTCTTCATAGTTATCATTGGCATCGATATCGGCTCCTTTACGCAAAAGCAATTCGATTACTTCTTCGTTGCCACTTTCAGCCGCAAGATGGAGTGGCGTTAGTTTTGACTCTGTGATCGAATTGATCGATGCTCCGTGGGTTAAGAGTTTTTCGACTATAATCGATGATCCGATCGTAGAAGCAATGTGAATTGGCAACATGCCGTTTTCATCCCTCTCGTCGATGTTATCCCTCAAAATATCATCGTCAAGTATCACGCAACCATTTTTTATAGCTAAATGAAGCGGAGTTGAAATTTTCTTCGATTTATTTCCGTAATATCTATCGCCCAACATAATTGATTATTATTACGAACTAAAGATCTATTTTTTTGTCGATGTCGATTTTTTTCGGCAACTGTAGAATTTGGCGATTAATTGGACGTCGCGCGGAATGTTCTACACGACGCCGACGTAAGTCCGGAAGATCTGGGAACGTAATATGATTGGGTGTTCATTTGGTTATTTTTGTATTAATTTACAATGGAAATTCTGTTAATAAGGAAACCGTGGATTGCCGGTTCCTTTGAGGTATATATTGACGAAAAAATTATCGGTTGGGAGAACTTTCAGATATCTGAAATATCGACTTTTTAGAGAATTTTTTTTTTATAAAAATTCAAAAGTTTTCGATTAAAAAACGAATTTAGTGAATAAATGTTGTATTATCGGAAAAAAATTGAAAGAACAAATAATTATTTGGATATTATGGTCGGGAGATATATTTGTCATTGATTTTCGGTATCTCCCGACTATCGTATGTTAATAATTATCTATTATTACACTATTTTTTCGTAATACATTTTTTCATTACACTCTTTAATAAACGGAAGTTATAAACAACAATACGGAAGTATTATAAACAAATAAATAATAATAATCAATTAATATAACCAAATAAACACTGCGGAATATTAATTTCTGTATTTTTAAGGTCATACAACACGATGACAATGTTAGACGGAAATATTTTCGACAGAAAAAAATGTGATGATAATTCGATATATTGTAATAAGTTTTATGGATAGTTTTTTCGATGTTCTTTATCTCTAAAAATTAATGCATAATGTTCCTAATTTATCGTTACACACTTTATGATTCGCAGAACCAAAGTTAACATATTTCGTTATGACTTATTAAGCCGTTTCGGCAAAAACGCATGGAAAAGAAAACGGCAGTTCAGTAAAACACATAACTCCATTTTTTATCGGGAGATGAAAAAAATGGGCTGCAGTAACGAATTATTAGTTCTCTTCAGAAATTATCAGTTCTCCCAACTCATTATTTTTTTCAACGCATATGCCGCATGAAACTCGGAAAAAAACAAATGAATTTTGCGAAAAAAAAAAATTACGAAAAACTATTCATAAATTCGTAAATAACAACTAAGTGAATGAACTTTGGATAAATTCTTCAGATTCATTTATTCAATTAGCAAAGTATAATGTTTGGGATACGGAAATTATTTTTGAAAATCGGTTATAACAACAATGGCGATAATAATAATAATAATAATAACATATAGTCATCTTACCTCATAAAAATGTCGGAAAATGCTGTCGGCACTTTGCAAACGTCATTGTTGGTTAAAGTCGGATTATAGTATTGGTGACGGAATTTTTTTAAAAATCTGAGGCAAAAACCATGAATTCTGCTATAACTCGATACATTTTTTGAATATTTTGAATAATGGAATTTATAAAAAAATTTATTTAATGGAATCGGGTCGTAATTGTCACTTTATCGTTACGGGCCGCGTGTGCAATTTTCACGGCATATGCACGCGATGTTTGACCTGAAAGACATTTTATAAAGTCGAATGATATTTCAAATGCACGCAAATGTCGATATTTTCTGTTCTCCCGTTCGAAGTTTGCGGCATACCTGTTGTTCTGAATTTTTCGGCGAGATTTTTGGTTCTATTTACGAATAATGTAACGAGAATTATTAGTGCGCACAGGACTACTGCGTATCGTTAAACGAAGGATCACATACGACCGACGAAAGTCACTGATTTTAGCAACAATACGGACAATTTCTAGAAATACTCGCGACAACGTTGTCGAAGACGTTATCCACAATGATATATCGTGCACTGGAATGTCGCCTGTCGCCCGGATTCTGTTTACTTGTCACATCGGACGAAGACACAATGATACGAAAGACAGCGGTGTGATGTTATAGAAAAAGTCGCAGTGTGGCAGCACCTGGTTGATCCCAACGACCAATCGTATGTCCGATATTATTATTCGAGAAGCGCTCGTTGTTGTCGACGAGACCTATGTGCGCGAAATGCGATGGAACTCTCGGTCAACGATTAAAAATATGTGGAATAACGACAGAGTTGCTTCGATGGTAACAACGCGCCTTCCGTATTTTTTCCGCAATGGTTCCTCTGCGTCTAAAATCAAATTTGGTTTTCATACGTCTATTTAGCGACAACAAAAAAATAATTTTCTTTTGGTCGCCACGGCAACTATTTCGGAAAAAATAGAGAACGCAGTTTATTATCGACAGAGTCGGTAATCACATCGAAATACCGACAGAGCTCCTCCGATGATAACAAATTGCGATGTAAATTTACTATAAAACGATGGATTCAATGCGCAAACGGAAAACCGCTTTCATTCTGTCGATTAATGCCGCAATCAAAGCAAATTTGCATTTGTTACGTCTCTGTTGATAATGAAGAAATAAAAATTCTCATTGTTTCATTAATTGTTCGTGTAATAGTCTTTCTTTTGTCATACATAAAATATGCATTTAAACTATAGTAATAATATATTTCCACGACAATGGCAGACGGATTAAATAATGTGACGAGTCAAAGTCCCGAAAGTCGAAAGCCGCGTTAAAGTTTGTCACTGCGACGATCTCCTCAATAATTTTTTTTTCTTTTTCTCGTACAATCAATGCGATCCTTTCGTTGTCGATACCAAGTGTGTAAAAAACATCTGCACGCCGTGCTATTTTTTATTAATAATTCCCCGAAAGTTAAATTTTTACTCCGGGAATCGAAATTGAAAAAAATTGCCACTATTTTTTAAAAGAAATTGATAATTCTCCGTTGAGTTACTAGTTTCGACAATTGAAACGACCCCTTCGTTTCCTTCGCGTCTTTTTAAATAACCAACGTGTTTTTTTCTCTACAAAACGAATAAATATATATATATATAGATTTATAATGAATTGTCGATCTGTATCACACAGTATAGATGCCGCGTACGATTTTTCAGCTCGAAGAAACAAATTTTTATCCGCAATTACATAATTACGAGAATATTATAAAAGAAATTTTTTTTTTTTTTAGTTTTTCATTCGATTAATTGCACATTGCATGATCTATACAGCACGCATTGTTTTAATTTATTTTTGTCCTACGAATTCATTGGAGAAATTGAGAGCATCTGACACTCCGTCGGTAAAAAAAAAAAAAATGAATTATTATCGCGGATCATAGACTTTTAAGAAAAACAGGAAGCTTTTTCGGGTTTTTTTGTTGTTATTCTTAAATATCTATGATTTCTGAATGATATTCATTACAGTTTCTGTTACCGACCGGACGCCAGTTGACTGGGAGAGGAGGTGAGCTTCGCGTTGTCTTAAATTACGAGTGTATAAAACCCGGTGAGGTGCTGTAGGAAAATTTGTGGATGTGACTGTGTGCGTCGATTTGTTGTTGATGCGGAAACGACGATTCCATGAAATCGTCTTCGTCGGTCTCGTCTTTCGCGCTAAACGATTCCGCGTCAGTTGTATTCGACGTCGTAACGGTTCCTTGATAATGAAGATATATCGGTGCTATGCGATGCTCGCTGCGTTGCAGAACGTAAGGATCGAACGGGAAGAACGTGTCGAGCCACGTGGTGAAACGATTGCTGGTTTGCAAAACCGGCAAATTGCTCCGCGAGTTGTGTTCGATTACCGTGTAACAATATGCCAACTGATAGGAACGCGTCACAGCGGCGAAATGTTGGACCACCGTCGGTAAACATACGCGCAATGGATTCAATCGGCAAGTAACGATTTTCGTGAGGTTCAGACTCTGGAGAAACAGCAAATCTGAAAGAGCAAAAAAAAAATTAACGTAAATCTTGAATTCTACGATTTTTTTTTTATTAAAAAAAAAATGATACAAAAAAAAAATAATTAAACAAAAAAATGAAAAAAAAGAAAAAAAATTTAAACATAAATTAGTTGATTTATACTTTCTTATTATTCGCTTTCGATTATTCGATTAACGATACTTTTCTTAGAAAAGCGCTCCGCTATTATTTTATGACAACTGTTGCGATATTTTCAACTACAGATTGCTGATTATGTTACCGGAGCTTCGAGACAGCATTTTCAATGCAAATACGGATGCAATTTATTACGGATACATTACAAAATTTCTTGCGCAGCGTTGACGAGCTATCGTCGGATTTTTGTCAACAAACTGTTATTGGGATTTCTACATCAATAATTTTCATATCGATTGTATTAATTTTTTCCGAAACGCGGTGACGATCTTTTTATTCTTATAGTCGGGAATAGATTACCACAATATATTGATTAATATCGGATAAAATCGAGAAAAATAGTGAAGCAAAACTTACTTTTCTTGGTATCGACGAGATCCTTGTGTCGGAATCCAATGATATAAAACATCGCTTGGCAAACGGAGTAAAAAACTGTGTGAACTCTCACGTCGCTGTTCGCACACTCGAGACTATCCTGTGCTGCTATATAGCTGTGGGTCCACGCAACCATTTCGGCGAGAATCCTCGTCAACGTACTGTTGTCGAAAGAAACGTTAAAATCATCAAAATCGTGAAAAATAGTTTTCATGCAAAGCGAGAGTGCAAAAGTATTTCAAAGTACAGCAAAACTTCGATTATTCGGCCAGTGAATTAATAATGTTCGGGTTTTCTCTTCACTCTTTAAAAAAAAAAAAAAAAAATTTGTTTAGAAAACGCGCTTTTCTCATCTTTTCGTCCGATTCTCTGCATCAATGAATACATTTTTTTTAAATTGCCATAGCTATCAACCGGATCGACTCTGCAATAGGCGTAATGCCTTCGGATGGCAGTAAAATCCAATATTTATTTCCATGAAACGCTTTTTTACTTTTTTTTTCTTCGTATTGCGTAAAGCAGAACTTATTACGATTATTTCGAATTTTTACTTATTCGTCGGAATCTCGATATTCCTTGTCTCCAATAATGAAAGCTTTGCCTTTTTTTTTTTTTATATTTACCTAATGGGAACGAATGTCGCACGCGCCAGAAGACTCGCGATATACGCGACCGCTGACTGTCGGAGAACCGGAGCGACATTTGGATTCGATACTTTTTGCCACAACCAGTTGAGAAACGCTTCGGCTACGTTTGGCCTGAAGCTGCACAGGTAAAACATAACGAATTGCACGTGATGACTCGCCCACGTCGGCAGTATCGTTGTCTCGAATACTTTGATTAAATCGAAATATAGACTCTTCAGCGATTCCATATCGAGAACATCGCGCGGATGACAAACTTTGTGAACGTAAGCGAAAAACATTTCCATACAAACGTCCAACGTGTGTGCCAACGGATGTTCATTCGTTACTTTCGTCTCACTTGGCGCGGTATTCTCGTCTGTTTCCGTTACCGATTCTATCTTGAATATCGCACCACCGCCCTCGTCGTCCTCCTCCATCTCGTCGTCGCAATAATTATCTATTTCGGATCGCGGCGCGTTAACGTCGAGTACGACGAGTCTGAAAAAAATTTAAAGCAATTCAATACACAATTTGGAATAAGCAGCGAAAAAATTACTATAAAAAATCACATTGATTCGGTCGGCAAAAATAGATAATGTTAAAATAAAAATTTATTATATTTGATAAAATTTAATTGAAATTTGATTGAATAAAAAAATTTTAATTGAAGTTAAATATGTGAGAAACTATTTTTATTCCGATACAAAATGGTTTGTCACTTTATTTTTTTTCTGCGTACGAAAATTCACTAAAGTTCCGGTAGTTGTCGATTAAAAAATATTGTTAAACGCGTTGATATTGATAATTGAAAAAAAAATTGACAACGAATGTGATATAACATACAAACGTATTTTAGTGTGTATCGCGCTGTAAAAATGTGTTTTTTTTTTTTTTTTTTTTTCAGTACTTGGCGTCGAAACACTACTGCGTCTCGTGATAACTGAACAGTAAAAAAGTGTTGTTATCTACCTATTTATTATCAACGACAAAATATCGGAACGCAACTGCGGCGCGTATTCCAGTATCTGCAGCAACGAGTGCACGTAAATCTCGTGCGCGTGAGTGCTGCTCTTGTGATAAGGATATCTCGACGACAATGACTGTAGAAGAAGTTCACTGCACCTGTGTAACAAATAAAACATTTAAAAAGATGTAATAACAGTAAATTACGACTTTTCAAAAAAATCGAAGTTATTTATTGGTTTTTTTTTTGCCGTTTGTAGAAAAACTTACATCGGTACGATTTTGAGAAATTTGTACAAAACGTCGTGCACGTGATACAATCTTTGCGAATCCTCGTCTCTCGGTTTACCATCTTCCCATTCGGTTTCGTCATCGGACACTGAAATTTCATTTAATAGAAAAATTATTTCAATGAGAAGAATATAAAAATCTTTACGATATTCGTCTATTCAAATAACGCGATTACAGATTTTCGGGAGATTCGAATTTTTCGACGACAAAGAAAATTGAAAATTGTCTTCGTTCTGTTTTTTCCGGAATTTTATCGGAAGTTTAATCAGAAATGTATCATTTCAGTGTTTATGAAAAAAAAAAATAATAATAATAATAATAACAATTTTTAACGGAAATTGAACGTAATGAAAGTTGTATCGAAAATTCAATAAAAAATCGACTATTTCGGTGAATAGAACGAAAAAAACACGATTACAAGTTTTTGCTGCGATTCTCTGAAAACAACATTTTCAATACGTTTCAACTTCGGAACCGAATATAGATGTTTTTTTTTTACATGGAAACATTTTTTTTTACTGCATACAATCGCGTCGAAGGTGCATAAGCCGTCGGGTCTTATTTACGTGAACGGCAGTGTATACAAATTCACTTACAGGGCTTGAATTGTCCAATAAGTTTGTCCAATACGAATTTGCAATGGTATATGTGAACGCAAACGAGATCTTCCAAAAGTCCTTTGTAAGCTGTAGTCGCCTCTGGCGATCTGCTGGTCCAATTTATGTTCAGCAATACTTCGACAAACAATTTGTGAGTCGGTCCAAGTAGCGATATACATTGTCTCACTTCGACAATTAGTTCTAACAGTTCGTTGTCCTTAAATAAAAAAAAAAAAAGATTTATTGATTTTATTTTTTTTAAGATCTTAAAGATTTTAAGATTTTTTTTTTTATTTTTTTTTTCTCGATTTTGGGTGTTGCGCTGCAGCTAATAAATTTAGTTAATTTTGTTTAATAAGTTTAGTTAATTTTATTTAATAAATTTAATGAATTTTATTCACCAAATTTTGATAATCTTATTTATTAAATTGTTTCGATATGTACCTTTATTTTTGCGTCTCGGAGAGTACAGATGAGATCTTCGTAGACCTTCCGATCGCATCCATTTTCAAAGTTCAAAAGTATCGCTTGAAGATTCTTCGGAAGCTTGAAATTAACTCTGTTTTGTTGTCCTACAAGTTTTGCCCTCACGCCTGGGCCTTTGAGAATCGACGCTACGCTACTTGCGCGCGAAGATACCACAGACATCTGCAATGAGATCAGAAAAAAAAAATGCTAAGTTCATGAATCAAAACACGATAATCGTTGAAGGAAACAAAAAAAAAAAAAACATTGTGACGTTCGATAAATTATTTATCAGCGTTAATAAAAAAATAACATCGATTTTTGTTGCAATGCGAAAACAGTGGAATAATTTTTTGACGTATAAAATATCAAAAAAACAATTTTGATAAAAAAAAACATCTTTATTGTCAAGAAAGTATTTGTTTCGGTACAAATATTGTTACGCCATATTGGAAAACTCGAAAAAAACAATGTTCAATAACAAAACAGGTTTTTTTAATCAACTTTCGAGGCAAAAATATGGATAAACCATTCGGAGCACAAGGGACATATGGGTGTACCGATGAATGACCGCCTACCGACACATCACACTTTTACGAAAAAGCGAAAAATTCCTAAAAGATTCGTATATATTTTGGCAAATTAATCGAAACTACGTTTCCTCGCGCGATCAAAGAGCTGTGCGACCAAAGGAGAAAGATTGAAAAAGATTTATCAAAATTTCGTAGAATGAAAAAAACTCGAAGCGGTCATTAAGCAGTACAGTCGCTTCGTACACTGCGTGTCGCGCTCCGAGCGAAGAGGTTAATCGCTCAATCGTCGCAACGAGATTTGGAAAGAAAGAAACTAATGACGAATTGTTTTTATTTATCGACAAATAATTATTTCATAATAAATGATTACATGCCGAATAAGAAGAAACAGTAATGCAGCAGTCGAGAATAGAATTTGGTGTCGAAACACGAGGTCCGAACACTGGACTAGTTGAGGTTATCGAGAATTCCAAAAAGACCTACCTTGTTATATCCTGTCGAAAAACTGTTTTATGAATAAAATACTGTACGGTAAACTTTAGAAAAGAATTGCCGATTACGAACACTTCACCGAGTAACGCGTATCGTTACACTAAGCCACGAATCGCTGTCTATGATCGACGTAGTGTTAGAGCACATGTGTTTTTAAAGGGTCAAACATAAATTGCAACAAGCCGTGCAATCGTATCGGCTTTCAGGAAAGCGGTTGTGGTGGGGCGTGAAAAAATGTATAACATTATTATGTGGTGCGCGCGCAGTTTCGATATACCTACTGCGTTCATCGACAATAATCGATACTCAACAATTAAAACCACTAATGAACGATCAATCGAAAATATTATTTTCTTCCCACGTTTCAAAGAAAGATGTGAAATAAGAAATAAAAAAATGTGGACTAATCGTGAAATGTTATACTCTTGACATATAAGATTCATAACCAACGTAATCGGCACTTATGGATATGTGAAATACCGCGGTCGGCAATAAAAACTGAAATCTACCTTTTTTTGCGCGTGTCAGAGTTTACGGCTAAAGGTTATGTGAAACTTCTATAAGTGCGAGAGAAATATCGTGATCGGCGGAGCGAGAGAGATGCACACTGAGAAAATGTTTCACATCACGTTAAGGTACTGTGAACTAACTAATAAGATAAGCTATCGGCACCCGTAAATACCAGCGGCCGGCAATGTAGACACCTACTTATTTCAAACCTGATCGACATTCGTTGAAAAATGCCAAATTTTATACAAAATAAATACCGAAATACTTTAAAAAGAACTGATTATCCGCTACTATTTTTGAAATAGTGGTTTTCTGACAAGTCTCAGTCGAAATCACCACCAGCAAAAATCCGAACGATTGTTACGCGGGATCGTATGCACAGATTCAAATAAATAAAAAAGCGCTACAACAATTCCCGCACGTTAATACACTCATGGCAATGATGACAGATCGCACGGCTACTATATTTTTGCGGTGTTTTGATGGGAAATGCAAATACACTCACGCAAAGTCTCTCACACACCCCCGTTATTAATCGCCACGAAATTTCCCCCAAATGCAAAGTGTTTACAGCGTGTGCGACGAGTGCTGCAAATATTGCTGCATCGACGACAGTTTGTGTCGTTTTTCTATATCTACTGTTTTACTGGCTATGGAGCTCTTGCGTAAAGATATAATGAAAAAAATGGTCGCAAAGTCTCGAATAAAGTTAAAAAAAAAAAAATACAACGTGACGCCGCAGATACGATAGGCTACTCTATCTGAAGGAAAATGCAATCTTAATCACTGGCATATTGTCGATTCGTCGAGTGTTTTGTTCCCCTTTAATTTCTATACTGCGGGTTCTCGCATTGCAAGAATTAGCTTTTCGACTGCTATTCTTATCTGTTATATGTCCGAATGCACTTGAACTCTGTTGCAAGTCGGAACTTATCAATGTCTTCACCATACGACGTTCAACATTGAACTGACGCCCGAATCGTCTATAGATAAAAAAATATACTCGATCGATATCAAACATTATCGCGGGGGCCACCGAACTTTCATGGGGATGGGAGGGCTAAAGCCTCTGCGGTCTTTACTCACGCGAATACATGATATCTTCATAAATCGCTGATTACTTTTCGCGGCCCTAGAAGCTTCGCTAAACAAAATCTAAATGTGTCTTTTCGCGAAGGTAGAATTTTTTCGTCTCTCTGACACTCTTCCGTACATCTTTGTTGGGGGGGATTGAGCAAATCAAGTATTATGCCAGTGAGTTTACGAATTTTTCCTACCGGATCAATAGCCGCCGAGAACGAAGCAATTGCGAACAACTCAAGGGACACCTTATCCGTTGAAAAAATAGATTAAAACAAAATGTACATTTTGAGAAAACATTTGAATGGGGAATCAGTCATCTGAGAAACAAAGAAATTATGTTTTTTAATGGTTTTCGTGGGTAATCGTCACTATACGAAATGATGAGGTCTCGAACTCATAACTAAACTTTTTTTTTTTTTCCCGCAGCACTTTGAATAAATTATTTTGTTATCTTTTAGATGATTAATTTTTTTTTGTATTTTTTTTAATATAATTATTATTTTTTTCTTTTATATTTTTTACGATTAATCGACTGCAATATTTCGCACGGATTTTTTTTTATAGGGAGTTTATAAAACATACGATATAAAGATCGTAATGATCACAAAACTTTCTATAGCTTCGTTCTCCCACCCTCCCGCCTTGTAATTCGCGGCGACGAAATAAAATAAATATAAAATAAACAATTACAGAAGGTTCGCGAAACAGCGAAAGACTTTGTTTTCTGGCATAAAAGATTTCTCGATGTCGCTGGATTATGGCCGCTCGAAGCTCGCGGCATAAAGTTCTACGCTTTCATCGCCTATTGCACGGTGCATCTGTGCGCGAGTGTCGCCGATTTTTCGCTCGTATTCGGACAATTCGATCTGATGGTCGCGAATTTCAGTGAACTCTCTCTTCTCGTAATGGTAATGACGAAAATTCCGGCTCTGCGATACTCGAGTCTGTTGAGAAATGTGGTGACTGAAATTGTAGCGAGCGATGGCGATAATGAGGATAATTTCAAAAACGAGACGGAGAGACAAATTTATAGCACTTACAGTGCTCACTGTTTGCGACTTTTTCAATTAGCACTGCGAATCGGTTGGGTGGCTTGTTGCGCATTCTATATAAAGGCACTCGTGTACTTTTTCATCGGTGGTAAGACATTTTTAAAGATGATTTTGTCTAATAGTTTGTAGAAAAAAAAAAGTGCAAAATTTTGAAAAAATAAAAAAAAAATTATAAAAAAAAAATAAATAAAAAAATTATTGAAAAAAAAACAAAATAAAATTATAAAAAACATATGTAATTATAAATTTGCAGAAATGTTTGGCGCCGGACCAACGGTCTACTTAATGCCTTACCGCGTTAATTTTTTCATTAACATCACTAACATACGCGTATACATACTTGTCTACGCTTATCAGGGTCCTATGATCTATGTTTTTATTTGTCACGGGCTGATCGCGTGCTTTATGTGGTCATTGATAATCGACGTTTGCGGACAATTGTCCGTTTTAGCGTTCAGAATAAAAAATATGAGAGTAACTCGTTCGGAGAAAAGCAATGAACAGCTCGAGTATGCGTTTCGTCGGATTATCCAGAAGCATAACAAAATCATTCAGTAAGTAATTGCGAAATAATTATTTTTAAAAAACCGATAGCGTTTACGAAGAATCAACTTACCATATGTCACATTCGTTCGGGAATTGATTTCTCAGTAAAAAAAAAAAAAATAAAGATTTCGTCCTTTCTACCAACTGTTGTATTTGATTGCGACATTGAAAAAAATCCAAAAGATTTCATCCGAAAATCTTGATTTACCGAGCAGAAAAGTGATACATATTTCTATGAGAGGAAAAGAACAATTATAGTTGTTTTGTATTATAACTCCCTTCTGATTGACAATGACTTTAATTTTTTTATTTATTGACTGCTTTATGATTTTTTCTCGTAATCATTTATGTCGTAATGAAGAAAACAATTTTTTATATCAAATTACAATCAAATATATGCAATCTAAACATCGATACAAAAAATTCCAAATTACAATTAGAAAGTGCGTAGAGATTTTGTAATTTTTTTAATATAGTATCTCATTTCAGTCTCTTTAATTGTGTAATTTTTTTTTCTTTTTACTCTGTATTATGCTTTAAAAAAAAAAAATGTAGCGGTATCGTTTTCTCCACTGCAGGACTTTCCAAGCTCTCGAGAGCATCTATAAAATATTTCTCTTAGACGAAGTTGTAATATGTACTGTGATTGTCGGATTTTGGTTGTACATCGTCTTCGTGATGGTAAGGAAACGCGTCATAAAAAAAAATCAAACTCAATTTTCATATTGACGGCTAAGAATCAGAAGGACCCAATCGGAGAGATCAGAAAGAATCATAATCGCCATGTTGACCCGTACAGAGTTAAGGAGGGTCTTCTGGTTTCCTCAATATGGTGCCTATGTCTTTGAAATTTTTATAGGAGATGTATTACTAACCAATACGCAAATTTGGAAAATTTCTTTAAAATTGTCTATGCCGTTTGAAAGATATTAATATTCAAAGTTGAGAGGTTAAATATTGACTTTATGTAAAATAGAGCTTTTTCGACCATTTTAAATAAATGGAAGGAGTAATTTCACCTTCTTAAAACGGGTACCAATTGAAAGATCATACTTTCAAGAACATCACATTAAATTTTCAAAAGATTTGTTTATACCATTTTTTTGTGACAACGAGATAAAGAAAAGCTTGCATTACACGCGTTACGCCTTGCCGCGTTATAATGTTCCCGCGCCAAGTGCCTACCGCTACTCATCCCCGTACCACCGCCCTTACCCCCACAAGTATCAGCAGACCTTCCTTAAATCCTTTCGATAAAAAACCATTTAAAAAAAAACCCTTCAAAGATTTTCTTCAAATTTCATAACAATATTGACGATTGAAAATTAAAAAATCTTTCGCTTTTTATAAAAAAGTGTTTCGTTCCTTACCGTCCATCAAATTTGTAAGAAATTCTTAAAAGTTTCGAATTTTCATTTTTCATTTTTTTTTTTTTTTTCAAATTTTCCTTCCAAAATTATGTATCATCTTTCTCACTAATCACCAGTTTGTTACAAAAAAACACATTTCCTATACGATTCCGCGGGTTATAAAGATTTTGCATTAAATTCAGAACCAGTAGTAAGATGGATCTTTTATTTATCACAGGGTACAAATTTGGAAGATGCACTCGCGTTTGTTTGTTTTATCATGTGCATCTCCGCGGTGTTATTGGCAACTTTTGGATGGTGTCTTGTCGGGGACTTTCTCAAGCACGAGGTACGAGACATTTTGCGAAAAAAAAAAATAGCCGCTTTCGCGATGATATAGATTAACCTTCCGACGCAACGTCTTAATTCAGAGTTTGAATATTCTCGACGCTTATTACGAGTGCGAGTGGTACGACATGCCACCGCGATTTCAAAAACTCATTATTATATGCATGATTCGTGCGCGATCTCCACTTTGCATTTCCGGCGGTGGTTTTTATATCTATACTCTAACCAGTTTCACCGGCGTGAGTTTGATTTTTTTTAAATATATACAATGTAACAAAACTTTCGATAATTCAGCATAAATGTTCTCTTCATAGGTAATCAAGTCGGCGACGGCTTACGCTTCGATGCTCCGCCAAATTAATTAAAGACGAAAGTATAAATAATCAATCTGTGAAGCTTATGGAAAAACGCCCGATCTCTTAATTCGAAAGTTCTAAAAAAAAAAAAAAACTCCCAGTGCCCAACCCCCCGATAATCCAGTGTGGATTATCGCTCGAAAAAATCATTCAAAACGTCGAACAATTTTTTATTACGATCGATTTTTCACAAAGATAAAAATCGGTGATTTCAACTATTCAATGATTTTAAAAATCGTGAAAAAAAAAGATGTAAATAATTTCATTGGACAATAAAAAAAAAAAAAAAAAAACTCGATGTGATCGTATAATTTTGATTAGCGACGCGACCTTAAATGCTGCAAGTGCACCGGTCCTATTTCCGTAATCCTTGGCGGGTACACCGGAGCGTTGGAGCACTTGAGTCGTTTTAAAAATAATCAAACATTTTTATATAAATAAAAAGGGTACCATTTCGATTTAAAATGTCACAGAATTTTTTTTGGTCGCGAAAAATTAAATTTTTCGTATCCATCAGCCAGAGATTCCATTTAAATTAACGCCGAAGGGTCGAAATAGCCACATGCAGATTTGTGTCGTTGGGTTTCGAAAACACTACTATCGTGAATTCGTATTATTATAATTTCAATTTGAACCATTCGCGCAGCCGCTTTTGTATATAGAATTTGACAAAATCTGTGATTTCGAACGCGATAATTTCGTGGCAATCCGAATGCGTTTGTATTTTCGATCGTAAGATGCAAAAAATTGAGGTCTTTACTGTCGGAGATGTAACATTCAACTGACTTCCGAATCGTCTATAGACCGGCAAAAAATCAATCGATACGAAGTATTTATTCGGAGGACAAAGAAAAGAAAGAATAACAGAGGAAACTGAACTCTGAGGGGTGAGGGGATGGGCGGGAAAAACCTATGGTCTTTACCCACGTGCATAGATAATCTCTTCATTAATTTCTGATCACCTTTCGCGGACCTATAGTTTCAGAAGTGAAAATCTAAATATTGTTTTTTGGAGAAACAATTTTGATCGCCTGGTCACTCATCCGCAAATTTTTATTGTGGGAATTGGATTAATTCAAATATTATGCCGGTGAGTTTGATGAAATGGCACCGAAACACATGAATACTATAGCTGAGAAGCCTGCAATCGCGAGCGATAGAGGCGATACCTCATTTATTATTATTTTTTTTATTATACAAAATGCCAGCTATTGAATGTCAATGTCAATGTGTGAAATGCTCCAATTGATCTGAAAAAAAATTGGTTTTCCAAAAAAAGGAACCAGTTGTCTTCTTCAAAAGCTAATGGTAAAAAAACGTCCGAATACCAGAAATTAGGGGTTTCCGAAGACGATCGGCCGGTTTCTCTACCCACAACTTACCGTTTCAAAACAGTGTTTTTGATCGGTTGTTTTTTTTATTCTCTAACGATTCGTTTCGCTAAAAATTAAAATAACACATTTCAGAAAGTGCTCGAGAATACGAAAGATTTTATTTTTTGGCACAAAAGAATGCTCGATGTCGCTGGTTTGTGGCCACTTGAGAAGCGCGGCGCAAAGTTCTACGCGTTTCTTGTATATTCCACTGTGCATCTGTGCGCGGCGTTCGCCGATCTCGCGCGTGTCTTCGGTAACTTTGATCTAATGATCGAAAATTTAAGCGAAACCGCACTTATCGTAATGGTAATGGCCAAAGTTCCGGCGCTGAAATATTCTACTTTGATGAAAAACATCGTGAGGGACATTACGACGAATGACGACGGTCACGTGGACAATTTTAGAAACGATACGGAGAGACAAATTTGTATTTCTTACAGTTCCCAATGTTTGCGACTCTTGCAATTAGCATTGCGAGTCGGATGGATCGCGACTTGCGCCTTCTATGTGAAGACAATCGTTTACTTTCTCGTTGCCGGTGAGAAGTTCGCAACAATCGTTTTTTTTTTTAATGTTTTTAAGGGATACCGGGGCCGGTCGAAATAGAGTGCAAGTCGGAGTGATGATGTTAAAAAAATCGTCGAGAGTGTACGCCGCGCGTATGGCGATCTAAGGTATCAGAGGGATGTATCAGATACTACGGTTTCCTTAGAGTGCCATATTGGTTGCTATAGTCGAAACGACTTGCCCCGGTCTCCCCTCACGATAGTTCAAAACTATTAGAAATGAAAAAAAAAAAAAAAAAAAAAAAAAAAAAACAATTTCAGAAATTTTTGGCGACGGATCGACGATCTACGTATTGCCGTATCACGTCAATTTTTTCATCAACATCACCGACATACGTCTTTATATACTCGTGTACGCTTATCAGGGTCCTATGATCTATGTTATCACTTGTCATGGAATAATCGCCGGTTTCATGTGGTCATTGGTGGTCCACGTGTGCGGGCAATTGTCCGTTTTGGCATTCAGAATAAAGAACATTAAGGCAACGCGTACAGAAAAGAGCAATGAACAGCTCGAGGATACTTTTCGTCAAATCATCCAGAAGCACAACGAAATTATTCAGTGAGTAATTGGGACGTTAATTGGGGAATTAAAATATTCCATCGATTGTTGACGAAGCAATGGAATTTTTTTTTAATTTTAAGGAATCGTCGTATTTTATTTTTTCAAATGATTTTGCATTCCCCTCAGTTTATTGAAAAAAAAAATAACTAGTATATGATTTTGACTCTACGATCTGAAATTTTTGCAAATCCGTACTCCCGAATTTCTTTATTAATTTGGAAGTTATTTATGATAATATCTTCTTTAATTTGAAATTAAATATTTTTAATAAAAATTTGACAAAAAAATGTCGAACATAATTTCACGAAATTTTTCAATTTTTCAGTTGAAAATAAGAATTGATGAAATTCATTTTCGAAGTGCGAAATTTTTCCAAAAATTTCTATTTAATTAACTGGTTTTTTTTTTTAAATGGTTTTAGTAAAGTTTTTTTTATCCCCTGTTATGTATTTTCGAAAATGTCTACAAGGATCGGTGTATCACTGCAGGACTTACCAAACTCTCGAGAAAATCTTTAGAATATTTCTCTTAGACGAGATAGTAATTTGTGCGATCGTCGTGGGACTCTGCATGTACAGCATACTGGTGCTGGTATGTGATTAGTTATAAGAATAATCACATTAATCCGTAGATGCCCGCAATCATTATCCTCACAAAAATGTCTATCAAATTATCAAAAAGTTGATACGTATATTTAATTTTTTTTTTTTAATTTACTTTGTACCTTAATCCTTGAATCCTTAAATAATATCTCATTTTTTCGCATAGCAATGGTGTTTGCACAACACCGCAACGACACGTGTTACGGAAGAAGTTAAAAGAACAAATTAATCCACAATAAGTAAGCTGATTCGTTTATTTATCACAGAATGCAAATTTGGCGGACTTTCTCGAATTTTTTTGCCTTGTGGTTTGGATCTCCGGAATGTTATTGGCAACGTGTGGATGGTGTCTCGTAGGGGACATTCTCAGACAAGAGGTGAAACGGAAATTTAAAAAAATTAAGTAACTTTTCATCAATAATAACGATTTGAATTAATTTCTCATTTATCGCGGCAATTCAGAGTTTGAACGTTCACGACGCCTACTACGAGTGCGAATGGTATGACATGCCGCCTCGATGCCAAAAAATCATAATTATATGCATGATACGCGCTCGATCTCCACTTTTTATTTCCGGTGGTGGTTTTTATGTCTACACGTTAACGAGTTTCACCGGCGTGAGTTTTTTTTTCCCTGTACTATAAAGCGATCTTAGCAACTCTTAGGACTCCCTTTCCTCCGCGAAATAATTATTTAAAGCACTCCGTAAGGTCAAAATAGATTTTCTTCGATTCTGATAAAATTTGGAGTTTATCGAGAAAAATACGCTAAATCGATTGAATTTTTTTTTTTTTTACACTATGCATTTCAAGTAACGCGCTTTGTTTGGGTAGAAACCGATTGAAAATAATACATCGAACGAAATTCAGCAAAACTAAATAAATTATTGATCCAAATTTTCTCTCTACCAATGTAAAAATTATGCTAAAAATAATTTATTTTAGTTAATTTTAAGTTTAAGGGTATTTATATATACATATGTTTGATATTTTTGATAAACTATAGTTTTTCAAATTTTGATAATTTGTATAATTCGGGATAAACATGACTTTCTTTTTCCATTAAGGTGATCAAATCAGCGATGGCTTATGCTTCGATGTTACGTCAAGTCAATTGAAAAACAAATGGAATATTTATTGATAAAAATTGAATAAGAAATGCTTACGTATTGCATGAAGAAACAATCCAACATGACGAAATATTTTTATTACGACGAGGGGTCGCGTTTTCCTGTAAGGAATGTTGAGACTCAATTGTTTTTTTTTTTTACTCTAATAAAAGTTGAATATCATGAAAAATATATGTATTTTTACTTGAAAAATAATCCAGCAGAACTTTTTATTTCGGTCGCCGTGACGAAAACTGAACTGTCGCATTCAATTCAAACGGATCGACAGGAAATTTCGGGGTTTAATAAAAGGGGTTTAGGTACACATTGAGATTTACGCATGAAAAGCACTTTTTGAAAACAATCGATTTTCGATTATTGTACATATTAATATGGATGGAAGATCTATCGATTGAAAAGACTTCTGTATCTCGCAACTTCTCGAAAATTAATTAAAAAGAGGAAACTTACAGTGTGTCTTAAGAATTCTTAAAAGAAAAGTGAACAAATGGCATCGTTCTTTTTCATTAAACCGCAATAAATATTCTTTCGATCTCAGAGGTTAGCATTTTATAGGTGTTTATACTTTTAAATTAATAAAAATCAAGGAATTCGGGTGCCAATTACTTTTATTTCTTTGATTCCGTTCCGTACCAATCGTCGCGAATAAAATTTTTTAAACTTTTTTTTTTCTTGCATTGCAAAAAAATAAATACATGAAAATTTGTTTTTTTAAACAAAAAAAATTCACGTTTTGGTTTAAAAAAATAGTATTTTCGATGGTTTCATCAAAATTTTTCAGAGGTGTTATCTTTTCACTGTCGTATTTCAACTCGCGTGCAAATTCCGAACCAACGAAATGGAAAATTGTCGTAATTTTTTTGAGAACCAAAATTCGTTCGTTTAATGAGTTATAATTTGAAAGGCAATTGCTTCGTTACAATCCGAATGCACTTGTATTCTCTCTTGTAAGTTGAAAGAAATAATTCGAGGTCTTTACCGCACCAGGTGCCGCACTGAACTGACACTCGAATCGTCTATAGACTGAAAAAAAAATAATCAATCGATATCAAACATTATTCGTCGTGTAAACGATGCGAAGAATATCACATAGATCAGTGAACTTTGAGGGATGTCGTGAAGACTAAAACCGATAATTTTTTTACCCACGTGAATACGTGATAACCTCATACATTTTTAATAAACTTTGCCGCATCAAGAGTTTCTTGAATTAAATTCGAAATGTGTCTTTTTCCTGAGGTAAAATTTTTCGTCGCTTCGTCCACTTCTTCGTAAATCTTTATAGTGGGGGAATTGGGTAAATTTGAGGATTATGACGGTGAGCTTACGAATCTTCCCGAAAAAATTGATAATTATAGGGAAAACGGGAAAATCACGATAGGCTATGACAGACGTTAAGTCATCTGTTCGATGTGATATAAAAAAAAAAAATAATATTAATAAACAATTTTAATACCATTATTTTAACAACATTCCTTGATTACGGAAAATGCCGGATTAACAACAAATTGTTGGCGAAAACAGTAAAAAACTTCGTTACTTAAAGTTTTTTTTTCATATCTTAAATAACTGATTTTTTAAAACATTCTTTCTTTGCGTAAATATCCTGAGTTGACTAAAAAGAGTTGCGTAAATAGTAACAAAGATAAAGATCGGTTACTTTTTTTTCTGTTTCATAAGCGATTGATTATCTTTACAAAATTCTTTTATTACGAAAATTCGTGATTTTGAAAATAAAAAATTGTCGCGTAGATAGTGATAAAATCACATATTCCGGAAACTAAATTTTTATTTTTATTTTTAATTTATTTACGATGATTTCGTTGTTTGTGTGAAAACTAATGTATTCGAATCGAAATTAAAATACCTTAAAGCTGCAATGTCACACGACAGGAAATGATTATTTCAATTCCTCATTTCGGTGAAAAAAAATTGCAGAAAGTATACGAAAGAAGGACAGATTTTATTTACTGGCATCGAAGATTGCTGGACATCGCGGGTTTGTGGCCTCTCGAGCCGCGTGGCATAAAGTTCTACACGTTTGTCATCTATTCCACGGTACATCTGTGCGGAGCATTTGCCGATCTCGCGCAAGTTGTCGGGCGCTTTGATCTGATGGTCGAGAATTTGGGTGAAACAGGTCTTATCATAATGGTAATGGCGAAAATTCCAGCAATGAAGTATTCAAGTTTACTGAGAAGCGTCGTAAGAGAAATTGTCGCGAGCAACCGCGCCGCCGACGAGGACAATTACAAAAACTTGGCGGAGCGAAAAATGTATATTTCTTACAGTGCCAAAAGTTTGCGACTCTTTCAATTGGCTCTGCGCATCGGATGGGTGGCTACTGGAGCCTTTTACGTCAAGACAATGGTGTACTTTATCATAGCCGGTAATAAATGCTTGCAATCATCGCATTGCTGCTCCGGCTTTTGTTAAATTTAAACTTGAAATTGAAAAATGAAAATAAATTTCAGAATTTTTCGGCAGCGGAACAAGGATATACGCGATGCCATATCACGTCCATTTTTTCATCAACATTACAGATATACGCGTTTACATACTCGTCTACGCTTATCAGAGTCCTATGATCTATGTTATCACTTGCCATGGCATAATCGCTTGCTTTATGTGGTCATTGATAATGCACGTTTGCGGACAATTGTCCATATTAGCATTCGGTATTAAACACATTGTGGCTACTTGTTCAGGGAAAAGCGACGAACAGCTTGAGTATGCGTTTCGTCGCATTATCCAAAAGCATAACAAACTTATCTGGTGAGTAATGGCGAAGTTAATTAGTAAAGAGAATCCGAATTTCGATAATCGCCTTATTTTAAATGGGTCGTTTGGAAAATGTATTGTTTAGATTAAAAAAATATTAAAATTATTTATTAATAACACTAATTATTATAAATAATAATAATAATAATTATTATTATTATTAATAATCGAATAAAATGTTTATAGGGATTAATTTTTAATTTATTTAATTATTTACATTTTTTAACCCTCTCACATCCATTGTAATACTGCTTTTCTTAGATCACTAACACCGCCGTGCCGTGCAGTGCCAAATGAGTATGAGAGGGTTAAAGATTCATCCATGCGGTTCAAAATAACTACAATTATCAATTTTTATCAATGCAGGACTTGCAAAGCACTCGAGAGGATTTTTCGAATATTTTTGTTAGACGAGATCGCTATCTGTGCGGTCGTTGTGGGACTTTGCATGTACAGCATACTCGTGTTGGTACGCGACGCGTCGTCATAATTATTACCGCCATGATTCAAAGCTCACTTTTCTCATTGTTATCAAATTTGTATGAAAATCACAAAAATGCACATTTATTCGGAAAAAAAATTTCCGAAATTTTCTTTTTTTTTTTCAAATTTATATTTTTTTTTTCACGTTACGAATATATTGCACTCATACGCAATAACGTCCTCTTTGCTTGTTTTCGTAGAAAAAAATTTGTTTTCGTTAAAAAAAAAAAAAAATCCGAAATTTTTACGATAAAACACTCAAAACCCAAGACAAATTTATGATTTTTTTTCTTAATCTTTACACTCTAATTCTCCCAAATACCGAGATAATGAACTAAAATTTTTGGACCAAATAAATAGTACACGGAGAAAATGGCAAAGTAGAACCTTAAGGAATCAATGTGACGCGTTGTACTTCACAATATTTTTTAAATCGTCGTATACTACAATGTTAAATTAAATTGAAATTGCATTGGTATTGAACGTTAATTGAATTAATTAAATCAATTGTGCATTTTTTATTGTATTTTTTTTTCATAATTCAAGAAGCAATCGTTATAATTAATTAATTTATTTCCCCACAGAACTCAATCTTGTCAGACGTCCTTTTATTATTTTGCTACATTATGTTTATCTTCGGAATGTTAATGATAACTTACGGCTGGTGTCTCGTCGGGGACATTCTCAGACAAGAGGTAAGAAAGAATTTAAATAAAATTTCGTTTCATTCAAACGATCAAATGTAATATTCCAATTTATCGTGTCGAACTCAGAGTCTCAACGTTTTCGACGCCTGTTACGAGAGCAAATGGTACGATATGCCACCGCGATGTCAAAAACTTATAATTATATGCATGATTCGCGCAAAATCTCCGCTTTACATTTCTGGCGGTGGTTTTTATATCTTCACTTTAACGAGTTTCACTGGCGTAAGTCTTTTATTTCTATGCACGTAGAGGATAGTTTTGACAATTATGCATTTTGAAAAAAAAAAAAAAAATTTTTCTTTAGGTTGTTAAATCAGCAATGACTTACGCATCGATGTTGCGTCAAGTTGGTTGACGATCGACCGATGAATATTCATTGGCGAAGTTTATCAAGAGGCGTAACAGTCATGACGTCAAATAAATAACAAAAGTTTTAAAACCGGTTGAACAATTAAATGGAACATACATTTCCGAATTTCTTTTTCTTTTTTAAAGTGTTCCAGAGGATTAATCGTCAACTGATGTATCTTATGAATCCGACGGCTCGATAAAAAAAAATGTCTAAATACCTTCAATTCTCAGAAGAAAAATGTGTGTAATTTTTTATCGTTTTTAATTTTTTGTTTTTCGCGGTTCGCCGGAACCTCAATCGTCAATTTATGTATCTGTTCTCTTAAACAAAACTCTCGAGTCACCAAATCGGGAGTTATAGTTGAACATTCGAGAAATTCAGAGAAATCGTCACTACGATTTCCCGTAGACGTTTACAAGAGTTATACTTTCGAATACAATTTTTGCACTTTCAGTCTTTCGTCATACCGAATGAAACAAGTTCTCTACTGTCCGAAGCAGAGCAATGAAATGAGTACCGAATCGTTTGTAAACTGTAAAAAAAATCAATCGATTCAAACGGTATTGCAGCACGTAGCAGTGAAACAAGGAATAACGAAGGTTATTGAACTTAGGGACGAGAAAGAAGGGAAGAGAAAAAATAAAACGAATGTTCTTTACCCACGTGCATTCGCGATACTTCCATAAATTTCTAATTACTTTCCGGGATATAGAGCTTTCGCAATAAAATTATAAATCCGTTATTTTTTTTACCAACGTAGAAATCAACTTCGCAGCAACTTTGTTTCACTCGACGTATATCTTTGTAGTGGGGGTTTGATAAATTCAAGTATTATGCCGGTAAGTTTTCCGTATATCTCTGCAATGGATCAATACCCTCCGATTACGGAGCAATTGCCAAAAAAATGTTAAATTTCATGAAATTCTTGAATGTGCGAAAAAAAGAATTGTTCCTTTATAAAGAAAACGGCGCGGGGGCCGTATTTTCGTAGAGTTGGAACGCGATAGAGTTAAAAGCTCCAATTGGTAGAGTTCTGGTAGAGAATCTGGTAGAGTTTTCAGAGATTATCTCGAGTTGCATAGAGACTTATTTGGTAGAGTTGCAACTGGTAGAAGAGTAAAAGTATAAGACGCATAATTCTCGGCTTCCGATCAACGGCCACTCGGGAGTGAAAAGACATTTTTTGTTAATAGCAAATAAAATGGTAAAATTACATAAAATGGCCAATTTGAATTTAATTGGGGAGAACAGAACGGACGTTCCGTTCTTATGTGTGAAAAGGCGAAAAATTCTTTCTTCTCCTCTCTCCGTATAAATTAGCGAATGAGAGTACAAAAATTTCACTCAAACAATTACAGACTTCGTACGTAAAAGCGTCGGATTTTATTTTCTGGCATAAAAAATTGCTCGGCGTCGCTGGTTTATGGCCCCTCGAGTCTCGTGGCATAAAGTTCTACGTATTTCTCGTCTATTCGACTCTACACCTTTGCGCAGCTCTTGCCGATCTCGGACAAGTTTTCGGTGACTTCGGTCTAATGGTGGAAAATTTGGGTGAAACGGGTCTTCTTATAATGGTAATGGCGAAAATTCCAGCGCTGAAATATTCGAGTTCTTTGAGAAATGTTGTGAGAGAAATCGCCGCGAGCGACGATAATGACAACGACGAGGAAGTTTACAAAAACGAAGAGGAGAGAGAAATTTATTTATCTTACAGTCACAAGAGTTTGAAATTCTTTAAAGCCGCATGCGGATTTTCGCTTTTCGCGACTTTTTTCTTTTACTTCAAGACGCTGTTGTACTTTTTCATTGCCGGTGAGATTACTTTTCAGTGTTTATTTTCTTTCAATTCGAATTAAAAAAAAAAAAAATTACAGAATGTTTTGGAAACGGACCTACGATGTACATATTGCCTTATCATGTTCGTATTTTCTTCAACATCACTGATATTCGTCTTTACATAATCGTATGCGTTTATCTGTGTCCTATGATCTATGTGTTCGCGTCTCACTGCATTATATCGTGCTTCATGTGGTCTCTCGTAATGCACGTATGCGGACAATTGTCCGTATGGGCTTTTAGGATAAAAAACGTTCAGTCAACTATTTCGGAAAACAACTACGAGCAGCTCGAGGCTACGTTCCGACAGATTATCCAGAAGCACAAAAAAATGATTCAGTGAGTAGAATTGGGTAAAGTAATTTGTCGCAATGTTGTTTTCCGATGATATATACCTCTTTATAACAATTTTCGTTCAAATTTAATAAATTTTAAAGGTCACTTACAGATCGAAAGAAAGTAGAATATTTGTTGAATAATAATTAACTTTCTTTTACCGATACTTTCTTATTGGCAACGATCGGTAATTTAATTTTTTTTAACTCGGAGTTTTTTTTTTTTAAGTAACAAGTAAACGGCGATAACAACAAAAATAATAAAAACAATTGATTCGAATTATTTATTTATTCATAGTTTTACATTTTTTACAATACGATGTTTTTACGATATGATTCTGTTTAAAATTTATTTCCATTTTTTTTTTAACGCGTATAGTTTTATTACAAATTCCTAAAAAAATTTAAAAATAATAGACTTATCACTGCAGGACTTCCGAAGCTCTCGACAGGATCTTTAGAATATTTCTCTTAGACGAACTTGTAATCTGTGGTGTCGTTGTGGGACTTTGCATGTACAATATTCTCGTGTTGGTATGAATAACTTTTCCGTCAAATAATTCCCAATATTTCGGGGCACATGTTCACGTCATTATTAAATTTTCAACAAAATCCTTAATATCCTAAATAATGTTCGAAACATTTTTAAAATTTTTTTCGTTTCATCTATTTTTTCAAAGTAATATTTCGTTTTAATTTTACAAATTTCCCGCACTTTTTTTTTTTAATGCGAAGAATGTTATTCTTAACTTGTCAAAAGTGTTACGCAACCCCAATAGCATGCTATAGAGGATTGAACGATAAAATTAATGAACGATAACAATATTAAATATTTTATTTGCCGCAGAATGCAAATTTATCCGATCTCATCGTATTTTTTTGCCTCGTAATGTTCATCTCCGCGATGTTAACGGTAACGTATGGTTGGTGCCTCGTCGGGGATTTTCTTAGACATGAGGTTTGATTATAACATTTTTTTATCAAAAATAACACATACTTTACTAATAAATTCGATTGACTTTTCGAATTTATCGTCTTAATTCAGAGTTTAAACGTCCTTAACGCCTATTACGAGTGCGAATGGTACGATATGCCTCTGCGATGTCAAAAACTCATTATAATATGCATGATACGGGCGCGATCTCCGCTTTACATCAGTGGTGGTGGTTTTTACATCTACACGCTAATGAGTTTCACCGGCGTAAGTTATTTTTTATGCATATAACGGATAATTAGGACAATTCGTAACAAAATAAAAAAAGGGTTCATTTTCATAGGTTGTTAAATCAGCGATGGCTTATTCCTCAATGCTCCGTCAAGTTATATAAACTTCGTTACAGGAGCTTAAAAAGATCGAACATTCAACATCGATGATAACCCGATCCGGCGAAGTCGTGTTTTTTTTTATATTTTTTTTTTATTTTCAATAACGAACGACAAAGATTGCTGCGGGTTATTACCCGAAACCGTTCAATGTCGCCAATGTAAGGAAAATATTAGGAAAGTCGAAGAAATGTAAATCATTTCGTAGTGAAATAAAGTACTGTGAATGTGGACCTATGCGTCTTTGTCGATAACTCCGAGCTTCGCGCTTCGGGGGTTGAGATCGAACTGAGCTGCGATTTGTGCGAAAAAAAAAAAAAATATCGATCGATGTTTCTATTGTAGCGATAGAAATACGAGAAGGAGGAAGAAGCGGCGAGGAAGAAGAGAGAAAAAATAATAACAAATTGTAGCAATGGTCCGTGTGACTCGAAAAATAAACCTTGTGGCAATTTCCCACGCGCATGTCTGATACTTTGATCAATTTTGTATTAGACCGGAGGATAGAACAAACTTTTCACGCTATTAAGTGACAAATATATCTCTTGGAGAGGGGGAGAGGGGGGGGGGAGGGGCGGAGATAAAGAAAATGTTATTTTCCGAGAAGTATGAAGCTTTGTCGACAGCGCAGTCACCTGACAGCATAAATGTACGATAATAACTTCATCAATTCTCGATAGAACGAAACAAAAAGAATTTTATTGATTTAATTTGGTTGGTAGAGACGTAGAGATGTAGAGACGGCGAGGGGGACGTCCTCGACGAAATGCGCGGAAACAATGTGCGCGATCTCCCAGTCTTTCATGATCCTCCGTAGTAGCAACTTTGATGTTTAGTTACACCGGTGAGAGTATTTACAAAGAGAGTATTACAAAGGCTTTTCACAAATTTCGGATGGAATATAAACCTGTGTATCTGAACTGCAAAGGCAGTCGCCAGGACGGCGCCAGGATCTTTTAATTGAATTGTCTGTAAAGTCAAAACATAGGAATGTCTTCGGTGAACTGGTAACTTCACTTTTTCGACTGCCCATTGATTGATGAGGGCTGCGAACTTTAACCACTTGCATACATGAAACTTTTGATAAGTAGCGCTCCAAGCGGAGATCGAATCGTCTCGGACCTCAATCGGTCCTCAATTCAGAACGCTGCAACATTTTTCGCTACGTACGACGCGTGTGTTCCCGTGTTCGTGATAAAAATACTGGTGCGTGGAATGTTATATTCTCATAAATTTTTGTCCGTAGAAACAATAACATTTCGTAGAAACGTTGAATTGCAACGAAACTTACTGCCTATCTATTCCCTCTTCAAGAAATCCATGGCTAACATATCCCGCATTTTCGATACATGTATTGTTGTCGATTATAAAAGCTCTACGATTAGTTGCCGTATCTGTCTGACGCTGATACTTTTTAGTTATACAATTTTCTAAACGTTTATGTTAACGTCTATAAAACGGTTCGAGCGAAACAGAAATATACGTTTCTTCTAAACATTATTTTGATCGTTTTTCAACTGGTAGTTTACCGATTCCTCCGCCAATCTGGAAGCAATGACTGCCCGATCGTATTCAACAATCACATGACTGTTGAAAAACTCTCAAGATGAAGTTCTACATCTTTATTACTATCAGAATCGGCGTCCCTGACTCTCCTAAATGCGCGCTTCGCTGAGTATGACGCGACATCTGTGTGCGCTGAATACGCTTGACATCCTCGATAAGATATCAATTGCAATTCAATACTCAGTTAAGTGACAAAAAATAACCGCCAAATTCACCACGAAATCACCGTCACAACAGATCAGGTTTTTCCGGACGGTGGTTTTAGCAGTAGCTTCGGTGACGTGTTAGGAAACTGTGTTAAGAGTCTTAGAAGCCGGTGGTTTTGCAGTTGTTTAGACTGCGGCTTGTCGGAAAACAACCGTAGGCAGTGGTTTTAGTAGTACAGTAGACGATCACGTATTTCCAACTCAGATAATTCCAACCATTAGATAAGTTGAAGAAAACACCATCAAGTAAGTTGAATTCCGACCCTTCGCTGCGTGCGCTTACCTGCTCGGCGATGCAACACGGCGCGCTTCCTTCCCTCTTCATACCGACCAATAGAATCGCTGTTGCAATTTGTATGGCAGAGAGGGAACGCGGCGGAAGGGGACATTTTTCCGGTAGAGGGGGCAGTGGGCAGGTATGTACTCCAGCAGGTATCAACTTATCCGATTGCCTACTGTACTTCATGAGAAATCAATAAAAATGGAATTTTTTCGTACCGTGATTTTGCAGTTGTTTTGTCGGTTAATTTTTGTCACTTAACCACCAAGTGGTTTTACAGTCGTTCGAACAGTGGATCGATGCGATAGGGCGACGCCTATACAATGTAAAATGGTTTCCCGGCCACATTTTCAGAGGCCTATACCCGAGCAGTCTTTCCTGTCAATTAATTAGTCGTATCATTTAAGCAACACGTTACGTAATAAGACTCTGACCCTACAGCTACACTCGCAGAAAGCGTACTGAAAATAGAAAAACGACGAGGTTAAGTACTGATGTTGCTGCGGTGTGTTAAATTAGCAAGTGAAAAAGCGGTTGATAGTCGAAACCAGTGCTGTGCGTGTAGCAGCGAAATGAAAATAGTCACGGGAGCCTCGACCAATCAGGAACTAACTCGGGTCGCACGGTCTCTCGCTTTCTCATATCCACCAATTCGGGTTGCGAACGCTTTAGAAGGCAATTGTGTTGGTAACGTCGCTTCACAGAGTTAAACCAATAGAATAAGCGGAAAGAAAAAGGCGGACGTATTCTCGCCGCACCGCTCCGCAGAGTGAGGGTATGTTCCAAATCTACTTTTCAGTAACTGTGGCAGTACTGCAATGGCGTTTTAAAAATCGCCAGCGCCATATCTGGTGGTCTGCGATCGCGAAGAAAAAAATTAGCAGAATGTAGCGCATGCCTTGTATGGATTTTGGAATGATTGGGAGTAGTTTTTAAAAATGATTGGAAGATACTTTGATTCGTTTTGACTCGATGATTCCGGAATAAAGAAAGTGAAATACATATTGCATAAACCATACGCTGTATCTATAAAAGATCTGATATTCTAGACTTCGAATTCAAAATCAGAGTCACGGTTCATAAAAAAAATGGACGCATCTATGGTCCTCTGCTTATCTGCAGCGCACAACGCCGCCGAGTATAGATACGCGAAGCCTTTATTTTTCTCTCTCGCATTCGCACTCACACACGCATTATTGCTTGGGGTGTCTCTCGATAATATCTGTTCTCCAGTGTACCGCGATAAACCACCAAATGGTTAACTGAGGCTTAGCGACAATGGTCTCTTGTAGCCATTAAATCCGTGATGTAAGCCCCTCGGCCAGCGCGCGAGCTGAGATCAAAGAATAACAATCCGCGTTTGTACACGCAGGTATCTATATTACCGACGGTGATAATTCCGAGTGCCGGTTTCTTATCTCCTTCGATTTGTGGACAAAGTTAAATAAAACTTTTTTATTAATAATAAATGGCTGCTCCAGATATGTTTCTGAGATTTATTTGAAGATTTAGTTATGTATAATGGTTAACAGGGTAGAAAGAGCTTACCGTTTATTCGGAAAAATTTTTTAGAAATTTTACGAGAAACTTTACACAATTTTCAGTTTAACGCACAATCGGCCGATTGTGTTTTTGTTCCGATTGTGATACTTGTACGAAAAAGCGGACATCCCACGGCGGTCAGGAAGCAGGCTGCACTCCTTCTCTCGCGCGACAAATAACTCTCGGCTTCGCCTCGTGTAACTGTAGCCCTCGATTCGGCTCGTGCGCCGCTTCCTAAACTTCAAGAAATATCGGCTTCCCGGACTAGTATCACAATCAACTATTTCATAACTCGTGCATGAAAAGCGACGCTTTTCGTAGCAGTTTTGCAGGACGACAGTGGCTCTTTGCATAGCAGTATCGAAAGTAAGGTATGCGCATGCGTATTACCTTACTTTTCGTCCCTGGAGCAAAAAAGTTAACTTTTCTGCCCACTAGATGACTTTTCTGCCCTAAGGCCGAAAAATTCTAATCTCGCTTGTCATCGTTCGTTCTGCAAATACTCAAAGCGTCTCTATTCCCGCACTCGTTACGAAAAGTATCGTGTGTAACATGAACCGAATTGGCGATTGCGGTTCGTGTGATTGCAAACCGCACACTCACCGCAAACGACAACTTTCGGCACGTGTTGCATAATATACTATTTTTCCCGACTACGCTAAAATGACCATATTCCATGCTTGCAACGCGGGTGGAAAGTTAGCGATTCTTGACCAGCGGGAGAAAAAGTAACTTAGGGGGAGAAAAAGTTGTACTTTTCGTCCCCAGAGAAGAAAAGTAGCCGACAAGCCGTTGCGCCGTTGCAGGCATAAAAAAATGGTGAATTTTTAGAATAGTTGGTGGAATAACGTATGATATTCGGGAGGGAGCGTAATTTTCCCCTCGTTTGATTGTCGCCCTCGCTTCGCTCGAACAGCAAACTTCACACTCGGCGAAATACACGCACTACCCTCCCTAGTAGCATAATGTACTGTTTTGTAACAAAAAATGTCACGTTTGAATTAAAAAAAAGTATTTCTGATGGTTTTATCAAAATTCTCCAGAGTCTTGATCCTTTTACTATCGTATTTGCTAGCGAGCAACGTCCGAAGCAACCAAATAGAAATTTGTCGTCAGTTTGTTGAGAAACAAAATTCGTTCGTTTATGCAATTATTTCAATCAATCGTGCACATCTCTAAACTGCACCGCAGGATTTTAAAAGACTTATTATAATTTGGAAGGCAATTACTTCGTTACAATCCGAATGCACTTGCGCTCTCTCTTGTATGATGAAATAAATTGATGTCCTTACTGTGCCCGGTGCTGCACTGAACTGACACCCGAATCGTCTATAGACTTTAAAAAAAAATCAATCGATATCAAACATTATTCGTCGTGTAAACGATGGAAAGAATATCACATAGGTCAGTGAACTTAGAGGGAAGTGGGAGGGTATCAGGCAGAGGGACTAAAACCCGTAATTTTCTTACCCACGTGAATACGTGATAACCTCATAAATTTCTGATTAACTGTGCCGAACCAAGAGATTTCTTGAATTAAAATCTAAATGTCTTTTTTCCGAGATAGAATTTATCGTCGCTTCGTCCACTTATTCGTAGATCTTTGTAGTGGGGGAATTGGATAAATTCGAGGATTATGATGGTGAGTTCGCAAATCTTCTCGACAGAATAGATAATTATTGCAATCCATCATTTCGATGAAAAAAAATTGCAGAAGGTATACGAAAATACGACAGATTTTATTTACTGGCATCGAAGATTGCTCAACGTCGCTGGTTTGTGGCCTCTCGAGCCGCCTGGCATAAAGTTCTACACGTTTGTTCTCTATTGCACGGTACATCTATGCGGAGCATGTGCCGATTTCGCGAATGTTTTCGGACGCTTTGGTTTGATGGTCGAGAATTTGGGTGAAACCGGTCTTATCATAATGGTAATGGCGAAAATTCCAGCAATGAAGTACTCAAGTTTACTGAGAAGAGTCACAAGAGAAATTCTCGCGAGCAACCGCGCTGACGACGAGGACGATTACAAAAATTTGGCGGAGCGAAAAATATATATTTCTTACAGTTCCAAATGTTTGTGGCTCTTTCAATTGGCTTTGCGCATCGGATGGGTGGCTACCGGCTTCTTTTACTTTAAAACACTACTGATATTTATCATTGCCGGTAATAAATGCTTGCAGTCATCGCATTACTGCTCCGGCTATTGTTTAATGTTTTTGTAATTGAAAAAAAGAAAACGAATTTCAGAATTTTTTGGCAGCGGAACAAGAATATACGTGATGCCGTATCACGTCCATTTTTTCATCAACATCACAGACATACGCGTTTACATACTCGTCTGCGCTTATCAGTGTCCTATGATCTATGTTTTCACTTCCCATGGCATAATGGCTTGCTTTATGTGGTCATTGATAATGCACGTTTGCGGACAATTGTCCGTATTAGCATTCGCTATTAAACACATTGTGGCAACTTATTCAGAGAAAAGCGACAAACAGCTTGAGTATGCGTTTCGTCGAATTATCCAAAGGCATAACAAACTTATCCGGTGAGTAATGGAGAAGTTAATTAGTAAAGATAATGCGAATTTCGATAATCGTCTTTTTGGAAATGTGTTTCTCGGCGGCATACAAAAAAATTAACATTATTTATTAATAATCATAATAATAATTAATATTATTGATAATAATTATTATTATCATTTAATAATCGAACAAAATGTTTATAGGGATTATATATATATGTTTTTTAATTATTTGCATTTTTTTAACCCTCTCACATCCATTGTGATACTGCAGATCACTAACGTCACCGTGCCGTTCAGTGCCGAATGAGTATGGGAGGGTTAAAGACTCATACATGCTGTTGAAAATAACTACAATTATCAATTTTTATCACTGCAGGACTTCCAAAGCACTCGAGAGGATTTTTCGAATATTTCTGTTAGACGAGATCGCTATCTGTGCGGTCGTTGTGGGACTTGTCTTGTACAGCATACTCGTGCTGGTACGCGACTCGTCGTCAAAATAATTACCGCCATGATTCGAAGCACATTTTTCTCATTGTTTCAAATTTCAATGAAAATCACAACAATGCGCGTTTATTCGGGAACAATATTTTCATTTTTTTCGTTTTTCAACCCCCGAGTGTCTACTCGGGCAAAAAGATGGGAGTTTAACGAAGACGCGCCATTTTGTTGTCCGATATGTTCTCGAAAATGGCTGAAAATTACTTAATCAAATTTGATACAGCGATTCTGTAACGTACTGTCAGTGTCGTTTACAATAAAGAATTTTAATCAGTCGAATACAGAAAAAACATACAGAAAAAACCATTTTACGGAATTTATTTCGACTCATCCCGGAGGCTTACAAGACACTCTATCTCTGCGGATTATAACCTCAAATGCACGGAGAAACCGGTCTGTCTTTGTTAAAATTCGTTTTTTTCAAAAAGGATGAAATAGAAAAAATTTACAAAAATTAAAAAATTCCCGACTCGAAGAGGGGTGTAACAAAGAAATCGTATTAACAAAAAAAAGCGAATAACAATTAATTATTCACATGTTATTGTCGTGAGATTTCCATACTCAATGACGAAGAAGTCATCGAATGCTCTCGTGAAAAGTGTCATCGAATGTTCTCGTGATATCCGCATTCGATGAAACTCTTCTTTAAGTTCTAAATGCTAAAATGCGTGAAAAAAGTTGTTTACAGTTTTCATTATCGACTGCGATATTTCACCTTCTCTTAAGGAAGAAATGTGCAGTGTTGTACTTCACAATTTTTTTTATGTTGTTAAAGTTGTATTCACAACTGCAGCGACATGCTTCATAGCGTTAAACATTGAAATTAAATTGGGATTGAACGTTAATCGAATTGCAAATTCAATTGTGTTTCTTTTATTGTATGTTATTTTGATTAAATAATTTTAAAAAAATCGTTATAATTAATCCATTCATTTCCGCACAGAATTCAGTCACGGAAGACGGCCTCTTATTATTATGCTATTTCTTGTTTCTCGTCGGAATGTTAATGATAACTTATGGCTGGTGTCTCGTCGGGGACATTCTCAGGCAAGAGGTACGAAAGACTTGAAAAAAAATTTAGTTTCATTCAAATGATCAAATGTAATATTCCAATTTACCGTATCGAACTCAGAGTCTGAATTTTCTCGACGCATGTTATGAATCCCAATGGTACGATATGCCACCGCGATGTCAAAAACTTATAATTATATGCATGATTCGTGCGAAATCTCCGCTTTACATTTCTGGCGGTGGTTTTTACATCTACACTCTAACGAGTTTCACTGCCGTAAGTCTTTTATTTTCATGCACGTAGACGCCGATACTTTGGACGATTATGCATTGAGGAAAAAAAACCCAAAATTATTGTTTCAGGTGGTTAAATCAGCGATGACTTACGCATCGATGCTGCGTCAAATTAGTTGAACATCGATCAATGAATATTCATTAGCGAAGTTTATTAATAGGCGTGACAGTCATGAAGTGAAATAAATAACAAAAGTTCAACGATCGGTTGAACTATTAAATGGATCATACCTTTCCAAAATCCTTTTTCTTTTTTTAAGAGTTCCAGAGGATTAATCGTCAACTGATGTATCCGATGTATCTGACTACTCGACAAAAGATAATTCTAAATACCTTTAACTCTTAAAAAAAAAATGTGTGTAATTTTTTATCCTTTTCTCATTTTCTGTTTTTCTAACTTCGCCGGAACCTCAATCGTCAGTTTATATATCTATTCTCTTAAACACAGCTGTCGAGCTACCAAATCGAGAGTTATAGTTGGATATTCGAGAAATCGAGCGGAATTCCTTTTCACAACTGACTCAATCGTCACTACGATTACCTGTAGCCTTTTGCAAGAGTTATACTTTCGAATACGATTTTTGCACTTGCAGTCTTTTGTCATACGGAATGAAATACATTCGTTACCGTCTGAGACAAAAAAATGAAATGAGTACCGAATGATTTGTAAACTGTTAAAAAAAATTAATCGATACAAACGGTATTATAGCACGTAGTATAAGTGAAACAAGAAATAATGGAGGGAAAGAAATAACAGGGATTGCACCTACTCTTAAGAGGAGGTGAAACCCTATCGAGTGTGAGAGAGATAACGCGATCGGCGCTTACGGAGGAGCGAGCGAGAGGCACTCTGTAACATGTTTCACCTCCTCTTAAGGCATTAACACATAAATCATTGAAGGCGTCGCACCCGTCTTGTGCCCAGTCGGTAAGAAATGATGTAATCAATAGTTTTCGAAAATCGTAGACGGTGCCTGAAAAACCATAATTGCAGTTTTTTCTACCAACAGTCGGTACTTCCCAGGACCTTAAGAGAGGACATTTTTTTGTTGTACATAAACGGTGTGAGAGCGGTAGTGAGCTGGTGACTTTTAGTACGAATCCGTTACCCCTGGAATTTGTATGTTTTTCGACCACGTGAATTACTGTTTTCATGGGGACGAAAAATCAGTAGGAACGAATGATCTAATGTCGAAAATCTTGTACGATGATTTTCACGTATGCAATTGGTTGTCTGCTAGTAAATTTCGAGTTCTCTAGATTTTTGCTCACTAATTCGGACTTTTCAGTACCCAATCCAAGTCCCGGTGGAAACTTGGCAATTTTTTTTTTTCGTTGCACCTATCGTAAATTTCGTAAACACCACCATTTTCACGTTCTAACAACACGTTACTCACATGTGACAATCGGTGCTAAACGAAGTCTTCCTATTCTCGATTTATTGTTTAACCTGCAAAATTTACTTTTGCACTTTTGTATGAATGATGATAAACATTCACACTAAAATTTCGAAATGCGTGTGCAATTGATAAATTGTACTTTTTGTGAAAACAAAATTCCCGTGCAACGTAAGTAGGAAAAAAACTATTTTTTATTTGACTTTTGCAGATTTGCACGAAGCGCACGTTTGAGGGTAACTTTTTTTTCATACGGGAATAAGATAGCATGTAATATTTATACAAAGATACCAACATAAATGCGTTTTCTTTGTCTATTTCGTCATATAGATTAGTTACGAAAAATAGTAGGTTATGTACGTCTGTTTACCATTGTGTTTTTACTAATTTCAATTTTATTAATATGTGATAAACTTCAGGTCAATCCATTTATTTATTTGATATGTTCCAAAAGATAGACAGACGACAAAAAATGGCATACACGACGCAATATTTGCAGCATGTGCAGCTCGTGCTGCAAATATTGCGTCATGTACGCCATTTTTTATCGTAGTCGGGAGCATTTAAAAAAAAATTTAATTCTCGCTACTCGCGTACTTTTTTAGTTTATTATTTAGTTTAATATGTTTGTATAAAATTTTAACATGATGCAATAAAATTATAAATATATTCGTACTGATTACAATTATAAAAACATAAATAGATATAAAAAAATGAATTAAATGAAAAATTATATACTAATAATGAATAGTAATTTATTGAGAAATAATTATTTATTTTTTGAAATTATTTTTTAAATTGTTACATCTAAAATTTTCCCATTTGAAGAGACACCCGAGGAGGTGAAAAAATTATTGAAGGTCTCATTGTAGTGCCTAAAAAGTATAATACATTGTTGTAGCTTTACCCGGTTTGCACCTTCCTATGCTGAGCTGTGGTCATGCAACTTGCGTTGCATGTAACAAAATGCACGCAGGGGATTGTCCCCTCTGCAGAAAGCTGCCAAATAAGGCAAAGAATCAATTTTCCGATGGACCCGAAAAAGACGGGGCCGCCTCTTGCAACAAAAAAGTTGTAAGTCATTTGCATATATTACTCTCTGAAAATTTATCTGTGAAAGAATGTCCCGTAATTTTGAGATCTGGAAGTGTACGAAATGTCCTATCGGTCTAAAATACTTTTTTGGTAAACCCGTGAAGAGTACGTTTAACCTCTTCCCCCTCCCCGAGCGCGGACCCAGTCGGTAACAAAAACTGTAATCAACTTTTTTCACGCGTAGTGGCATTTACCGCTTAAAAAAAACTCATCGAATGGTAACGTGATATTCGCGTTCACTGACTCTTCCTTAAGCCGCAAAGGTCAGCAGGCGTGAAAAAAGTTGATTAAAGTTTTTATTACCGACCGCGGTATTTCACATATACTTGAAGATGTTTTCAATGTAAAAAAACATGTTTTCTCGAAACAGATCTGATATTTTCAAATCTTAACCCGTTTTTTTAAATTATTTTCGTTTATAAATCGTATATAAGTGACTTTTTTTTTTCAGAATAAGGGACCTATTAACTGTTGTAAATTCGACGGTGTATCGCATTTTATGAAGGATCGTAAAGCGAAAAAGTCGTCTGTTATAATCACTTCTACAAATCGACATAAGAAGAAACATACGAGTTCGATCAATGATTCACGATTCAAGAGGCCAAAAGTTGATTGCCGAACGTAAGATTCATGTAGTAGAGAAAGCATATTGAAAATTTTTATGTAGAAACAAACTTGTTAAATATGCATGGAAAAGTCAATCGATACTACAACAGCGCGGAACCTTTTTGCGCATTGGGGTTTCACTCGATATGAATTTAACCATTGACTCTTTTTATTTATTTTATTAATCACAAAATTATCGACACATCGTTAATGTTGCACTCGGACATGTTTTCTGACGTAACACGGAGTCATTAAAACGGCGAATAACAAATGTTTGTCTACTAACGAGATCTCTCGTCATAATGGGATTTGGTACCGTTATCGAGAAAACCTCCGATGATAACCAATCGTTTTCCCTATTTTCTCGGAAACGGTTGATTATTCAGCGTAAAGAAAAACTGGTTTTCACGCGTCGATCAAGTAACTTCAAAAGTCGAATTTGCTTCTGGTTGAACGATCAACCATTTCAGAAAAAATTGGGAAAGCGATTCGTTACCGACTGCGTCTGTATCACATTGACTTAAAACGATGCAAAAGAACTTAGTCGGTAATAAAAACTGTAATACCTTTTTTTTAAGGATCTTAAAAATATTCCGTTAAATGCAAATGACGATCGTCGTTATCTAGCGGTTGACAATAATTTGATTTTTCTGAAAAAGTCGAACAAAATTGATCGCAGTTTTAGTTTCCGAATAGTCTCTCTGCTAACGGAGAGAATAACGGCGATTCGCATCACCTTAAGTTCTTATGATCCACATTTTACTCCGCATGTCCCGGACTCGGTTGATAATGAAAACTGTAATGCTATTTTTTCAAAAATACTACGACTAGGAATTCAAAAAAAGATCCCTACATTACAATATCACAAAAAATACAATATCAGCGGCAAAATTTGATGCGTTGATAGATAGCCGGTTTACTCCAGTCTTTCAGTACTCTTGAAAAATAAGATGTACAGTTTTTATTATCGACTGGGCACCCGATCCAAGCAGAAACAGCCGATAGGCAAGTTAAGTTCATCTTGATGAGCGGTGGAAATATATGAAGGTTCGCACAATACTTACTCTGGAATTCGAATTGTCCAAAATGAAGCGAATTGCATAAAGTTACTAAAGTGTAGCGTTATACTGCTGACGTATTTTTGTCTCTTGACTAAACTTTTTTTTTTAGCTTTCGTCGCGATTATCGCTGGAAAATCACCCATAAGCTCGTTCGTCAGAATGCATTTTGTGGAACGTGGACTATTTTGGCATCAAATAATATTGCCAATTTGTGAGGATCTCAGAAGATATGTATCTATCATTTTTTATTTACAACTAATTTTTTGCTAGTGCCGCACGACAGACTGATGCATTGTTATTTTGTTATCAATATACAACGACGATCCTGTCTCCCTTATGCTCGTTAATACTGCAGTATTACATGTAATCTCAAATATTTTTGAGAAATTGACAAAAAATGTCGTATTTTCGTTTTTCACTCATTTTTGTTTTTTTTTTGTTCGTAACATTAAGCATTGACATAAGTAATTAAGCATTATGCACCATATTTACTTTTATATGCAAGAATCATGTAATTTGTTTTACTATATATGTAGAGGCAGCGATAAAAAATGGCGTTACATCATGAAAATTGTAGTGAAAAATTAAAATGAAATAAAATGGTTCGAATACCAAGCCATATTACAGTGAAATCATTTTTTAATTCAATTTCTTCCTTTTCATACTAAGGTCTCCTAAGTTTAAGCTTAAATGCCGAAATGTTAAATGTTGAAAAAAAAATTGTATATTACAGTTTGTATTACCGATCATAGTATTTGGCATAATGATAAGACAGTGGGAAGTCAGACGATATTAAAAATGGTAACCCTTTTTTTTTCAAGTATTTTGAACGTTTTAGGATAAATTAAAAATAATAGCGGCTTCAGCTAACAGTCCGCAGACGCTATTCATTTCATTTTTGTACTAATGCTTTTATTACATTACCGTTTTTGGTGCTGACCGCTGTATGTCACTTCACGTTATAATGGTTCCATAAACGCGATAATAATGTTTGATTGTTTCTCATAAATGTTTAGAACCATTTAAATAAATTAATGGATTACGGTTTATATTACAGACCGACCCGAGAGGTTTTTTCCGTACAACCAAAGTATGCGGGATAATTAGAGCGAAATCACACACGAAAGCACTCAACACGCCAGAGTCAGCTGTGTTGGCAGTGGTAGTTACCGCGCTGCGCCGTGGCCGACGACACACACACACGGGTTCCGTTTAACATTTGAGGTTAAAACTTTGACGTTTCGCGACTTTTTACCGGACGTTATTACCTTTTATCTCGAAAAAAAGAAAAATGACAAATTGTTTTCTTATCCCTTTATCTTTATCGTCTAATCACTAAATAAATTTGTTTTTTTTTTACCTGAGCAGAATCGTTCATCGAAGTATTTTTTTTTTGAGGTTATGTATTTCGAGATTTTCAACAGATTTTTAGTCTTCCAAGCGGATTACTTGATAACAAGACGAGCAAAAACAATTACCGTGAATTTATTTAACGCTTAACATTTTCGGACACACATTTTAGTATTTAATTATTTATATTTCGCTCGACAAACGCGATTCGTGCGCGACGCACCCGAAATTCGAACGGCGAACGAGTTACAGATTTGCAATGGAAACAGTCAGAGGCTGCGGATGCAAAGGTATAAGAACTTGTTTGATATGCGAAGAGGAATATAATATCGAGAAAGTCGACTCCATCGAAGAATTAAGGGTAATATATTGATTTTTTTTAAATAATAATTTTTGTTTCAAAATAATTAATTTTTCTTTTTAATCGTTTTTTTTTTTTTTTATAATACGTTTTTTCTATATAATAATTGCTTTTTTTTATTTTATTTTTTTACTTTGTTTTTCGAGAAATATTTATAACGTCGTTGTTTGCAGAGAGGACCCTGTTACGTTTACTGTCCGGAGTGCGGCAAAGCATGGCCAGGATGGGACGTCGATGTGCGACAAATGCATCCGAATCATACAGGCGATCCGATCGCTTATTCAGGAGTGTACATCAAGGTATCGACAGAGCGATCAACCGGATTGTTATGTTATAGGATTCGAAAATCAATCATAAGGATCGTGATTTTTTTTTTTTTTTAATCTCAAAAAATGATACGATTTCCTATGCATGAAATGCCTAAAAGAAAACGCATCGTAAAAAAAAAAAATCCCTTCTCTCGGTGCTCTGATATCTAAATTTTTCAGTTTCATGTTATGCTTCATATGTTTCATTACTTATGTTTCGTTTATACGTAAATAAAATGAATGCAACGCGAAAAAATTAATTGCCAAAAACGCATCAAAATACCCGAAAAAAAATGAAGTCATTTTTATATTTCAGTATAATTTTCTGAGACCCGACGAGGCGAATTATCTACTCGAAGACTTGGATTCTCTCCCCTGGGAACGTTCGCAAAGTGGCAGAAGGAAACAGGTATACATTTCAAAATACTTTGAACAGTTCTGAAAAAAAAAAAAAAAAAAAAAAAAATTTCTTTAAAAATATACGTAATTTTCAGAACTACGGACCGAAATGCAATTTTAAAAAGCGTCGTCTTCGCGTCGGAAATTTCGATGGCTTTCCAGTCAAAACAAAATACATTCAGGATCGGTTGTCAGCGTGCGGGTTATTGAAAGATTTTCAAACAATTGAACAGTGTAGTCTCGAGTACACGCCGGAGCGGGGAGCATCGATAGATCCGCATATCGACGATTGCTGGATTTGGGGCGAAAGAATCGTCACTGTCAACGTTATCGGCGATTCGATTCTCACAATGACTAGATATCGGGGTCCGAAAAAGCGTTACAATCTCGACGACGTCGCGACGTATCCGCCGGTTGTACGACGCACTTTTGGAAAATACGACAATGACGAACCACTCGCCGAGGCACCGGAAAACGCGGTCATTCGATTACCGATGCCCGCGAGATCTCTGATCGTTATGTATGGATCGGCGAGGTAAAAAAAAAAAAAAGAAAAAGTACCTTTTGGAACGAAATCGTTATTTTAAGATAAATGGAATCTTTAGTTTCGATTTTTTTGAACGCCATTGCCACATTTTTTAGACATCGCATCACATCGCATACAAAGCATCGGATATCGATCAATTTTTAGATTTCCGGCGGAGGAAGTTTTGCAAAAGAAATCGATATTACAAATATTTTTTTAGTCCCAAAACAGAAAAATTGATTTCACTCCGTTTTGCGAGAATTTGAATAAAAATTAAGAAAAAAAATTGCATTCCGCTCGATAACAGAAGACGTTCTGAAATTATAGAGATCTGAAGTTACGAAGGAAGTTTACAATTTTCAATTTTTTCTTCTCGAACGTAAGAAAGCTTTCTGCGTGAAAAAAGAAGTTAAACAGTAAGATTACAATATTTTTTTTGCAATTACAGGTACGACTGGGAACACGCTGTTCTACGTGAGGACATAGATTCGCGAAGAGTTTGCATTGCTTACAGAGAATTCACGCCGCCGTATCTTCCACGAGGCGATAAAAACGACGAGGCAAAGGAAATATTGGAAAAAGCGTTGAATTTCTGGTAAACGAAAAAAAAAAAAAAAAAAACAACGATTTAGTAGGAAAACAGCGACTTTCACGTGAACTTAGATAAAATTTACTCTAATTTAGGTATTAAAACAAAAAATTATGTAAAAAAAAAAAAAACATTAATTCGGATGTTGACGTCGAGTTATCCAAAGATATGAAGGAAAATAACACATTTTATAAGGTGTAAAAAAAATTAACGACGAAATTACGACGACAAATTTTTATCGAATTGTTAGGACGATTATTATTTAAGACGAGGCCTTTGTGTAATCGACTATTTCATTAAGTTTTGGCCGCTTTTCGACGTTAAAAAAAGACACAATTTTTTTTGTACATATTTAATTGAAGTTGAAAAACACCAACGATTCCGTATATTCGAGACGAATCAATTTTTTTTAATCGATAGGACGAATTAGTTATTGAAATTAGGGCTCTGGCAATAGAACTATGATTATACATTAGAAAATGAAAGAAAGAAAAAAAAACAGTCAGATATACATTTGTAGAATTAATACAGAAAATTGTAGATGAAATTATTGTTTATTTTTAAGAAATACGTGAAAAATAAATGACTTAACAATCGTGTGACGAAATATGGTTTTCCGAATGGCAAGAATTCATTTTCTCGCTTTTAGTTTTCCGGGATTAGTATTCACGGATACACTGTTAAAAATTATTGTAAATTCTATTCAACCAAAATTTTTTTATGCACCAATAAAGTAAACTTAACAAAAATAAATTTATTTTGTACTCTAAATTTGAAAATCGTTCGTGAAATAATTTACAAAAATAACAACAAAATTTGCGTTCAAATAAAAAATTATCAAAAATGTAAAAATATTAGAAATAAATACGAAAAAAAAAATGTATGTTATTTTTTTTCCACAATCCACAAAAATGTAGAAAATCAGTATATTAACGAAATCTTAAATCGATTATTACCCAATTTTATTTCGTGCGATAAAAGAAAAAAATCAAAATGCGTGAAAGTAAAAAAAGGAAAATTATTAGTTACTACAGTTTTCAACAAAATTCAAGTAAATTATTCACCGTTTTGGATTATTGGTTTGATGAACGTAAAATTTTTCTCAGTTGCTGCTGTACGCGTCGAAAGGGGTGAAAAAGTTTTCGTATGTACAGAAATACAGTTAATCTACTGTAGCACTCTATAAAAAAGTTGGTGTCTCGCGATATTTTATCTCGAAATTATCGAAGTTTCGACATTTTTGATCGAAAATGTCGTTTTCCGTGTCTTTCACTTTGGAAGCGAAAAGCTCCGTATTTTTTATATATTTTGAAAGGCTTTTCTTTTTATTTTTTTTTTACGCGCAAAATTGAAGCCAAATGCACTCTTATATAAAATTCCATTCCGGCAGAATATTTTTTACGACTACAAATAAAGATTTTTGTTACTTTATTTTTAAAATTTTTTCATTATATTTATCGCGCGCAAAATATGTATTTGTGAAAAATTCCGTAACATTAGAGATATCTACAGATTAAGAAATGCGAGAAAAAAAGTAATTTTCTTTTACATATAATTTATTTTATATAATATATATTTATGATGACAAAACGTATAGTATAATACAATTTATACAATTAATATTTTTATTGTTATTTTTTTTTTAAGTTGCAAACTTATCGATTAAATGTATATTTTCGACGCCTCGCTGACGTTGCGCCGGATAATTAACAATTCACCGGAGTTTTGAGCGGATGATCTTGTTGCATATAAATAACTGGAAACGTCGTCAATGGATCGGCCTTTCCGAGTGGTTGATACCCATTCACGAGACTCTCTCGCAGCTCCCAACGCCGGCGTTCCCGTTCCGTCTTTTGGCGTCTTATCGCGCGACCCAACGTACACGCAAACATTATACCTGTCAACTTTGATTAAAAAAAAAAAAAATAACATTTAATATCGACAGTAAAAAATGTGATTCGTCATAATTAATTTTTCTCCTCAAATGCTAAAAAAATTGTGAAAATGTATTTTTTTGAAGAAAAGAAACGAATATTAAAACGAATTTAACGCTTCAAAAGTATCAATGAAAAAATAATTGAGAAAAATTCTATACTATTGAAAACATTCTATTCGATTTATTATAAAAAGTTGAAAAATCATTGTTTAATAAAAATTCGTTAACTTTTATGGGAAAAACAAAAAAAAAGTGAAACAAAAAACCTCCGGAATTGACTATCGTTTTTTTTTAAATTCAACGAAAAGCATTTAATTTTAAAGAGTTTTTATCGGTTTTTTTTTTTCATCGATAATAATAAACTTTATACGTTTTGTATTTGTTATTTCTCAAAAAAAAAAGATTACGAATATTTCTAAAAAAAATTCTTATTTAATATTCCAATTGGTAATACCTGAATAAGCGCTATCGCAATAGCACCAGTGCCGAGATTCAAAGCGCTACGATTGACGATCATTGCGAGTCTGTCGATGCATCCGACGCTGTAAACACCGCCGCAAAAACGCTCACTGCTTCCGTCACTTGACAATTCAGTCCAAGCGCAGCAGGATGGCGGGAAACTAATACCATTTGGTCGCGGTTCGCGGATGGTGTCCCAATCGGCTTCGCTTTCGATACCGCAGCATCGGAGCTGCGGATGTAAAAAAAATCGATTAAAGACCATTGATATGAATTCACTTTTTTTTCATACTTTCGATCGTTCCGAAAAAAATTCCGAAATTCCAAAATTCCGAAATTTCAAAATTTCCGACATTTGTAAAAAAAAATTACTTTTTTAAAAACAATACATGTTATGGTATATATAGCTGCAAAAAAAATTATTCGGTTTTTCCTAATTTTTCACGGTGCACTTCGCGAAGTTGTGAATTTGTTAGATTTTCATTAAAATCAAAATGCGTGTTGTGGAAACTTACGATATTTTGACTTTTTAAAAAATATTTGTATTTTTTCCATCGTTTCATTGGAAATTAACGTGAATTGAAAGAAAAAAAAAATCGTTCTCACTCTCGACTGCATAAAGTCCATAGCGTCCGTAGCCTCGTCGTTGATTTCGTACTTATGCATCGTTCCGTTTATCTTGTCCGCGAGAAGATTCTTTATGCCGTCTTGAAGTGCGTAAGCGGATATCGCGGCGGCTATTTCCAGGATGAGGACAACGGTAAGAGAAATTGCAAACTGAAAAAAAAAAAAAGAAAAATTAATACAACGAAATACATTTTTTTTTATTATGGAATTGTACGATGAAAAAAACGCGTAAACATAATGTTTTTTTTTTTTAATATTTTATAGTTTTCATTTTATGTTGAGAAATGTACAAAAAAAAAAAATTTTTTGAAAATGAAAAAAAAAAAAACAAATTTCATCAAATTAACGGAAAAAAAAAAATTGCGAAATATTTCACAAAAAAGATTTGACGATATTTTCACGGTATTTCCAATACGTAGAAAAATTACCCAGAAACACACCGGTAATTGCATTATCTTACAAGAATAGCGCTGACCTGCGTAGCGTCAATTTTATCGCATTAGAAAAACGTGTACTTTGCCATTGCACACACGGCAATGGATCGACAAGATTTCGCGATATAAAGGCGACGATTTTTTTATTTTAAGAATATAAATCTTACTTACCACGAGTACCATGCAGGTGCTCTCCTTGAGTGCCCCACAGCATCCGAAGAATGCGATTATGAACACGAGACCGCCGACAACTATGAGAAGTGTCGCCGGAGAAAAGTAACTTGGATCGAGGAAGTGCGAAAAATCATCGTAAACCGTGTATATCGTTGTTCCAACGGATATTATCATAACACCCGTCAACTGCAATAAATTTTTTTTTTTAATAGATCGATGTATTATTTATAAGTTAGAAGAGACTTACGAATTAAAAACGAAATCCCGAATCCGACGAAATGCATGATGATGCAAAAAAAAAACTGAATGCAATATTGGAAAAAATATGAAAAAATTCTCAAACACTCTTATCGATCCTCGAATGATGGTGTATAAATTTCGCGATATTTTATCGATAAGTTTTAAAGATACGATGCTGCAAAGAGCGATGTTATATACCGGGACGTTATCGAATGTTTACACTTACTTATATATCGACATTTTAATAAATTTAGTGAATATCTCGTTTCCACTCGATTTTTCAGCAAAAAAGCTAATCAGCAAAATTGTGAAGGAAAAAATTGTCTACAAAAAATGTCATAAAAGATTTTGCGGTCCAAGCGATGGTTTCGAAGGGGCAGCCGCCGTTAGAAGTTGGATAGGAGAATTGCTTTCGCAAGTCATTGGTATATCGACACCATTCATTCGGTATCACCCCTTATTTTGGCTGCTAGTTAGTTGAAATCAATTTTTCTTTTTCTTTCATTTAAGTATGCGATGTATGTACGTGTAAGCGGCGGTTCAACGTAACTGAAATATTTCTCAACGTGTTTAATATATTTTTTTAATAAAAATCAATAAGTTCGTTAGAAATTTTGTAAACGTATCTCTGTTGTTCGGTTTATCTATCCTCGCATCATATATCGACCTCGTGAGCGATAACGTTATCGCTCCGATTACACACAAAAAACGAGTGTATACGCCTATATTTTATGTATCGTTCCCGAACGACCGTTGACGCATTGTATTCTACGAAATCTTCGAGATCTCGTTTAGCTTCGTCGCGTACTATAGACCCGTTTTTATCATCAAAATCGATTCCTGGTAAATGGAAGGAACCAACTTTTTACGATTTAACATGTAAAACAGCGCAAGAAACGTCCTTTCGCTTCTCGTAAGTCGGCATATGTTTCTCCGTTTCTTACAATTTCTCCAATCAAATTTTTTGATCCACCAATCGATTTCGTCTCGTATTGACGAATTTTATTTGTCGAATTATCTTTCGCGATACTAATACAAGACTATTGAAATGAAGAATCGTTTCGAGATAATAGAAACAAACGATTTGACGTTCGGTAAAGTGTTTGGTGAAAAAAAAAAAAATGTCTACTATCTCGCCGCGTCAAACCTCACACGACTTGTAGATAACCGTTATCTATTCGTAACCAAGCAATCTACGATAGAGGGACATCGATGTTACAAGTAGTGCAATTCCATGTGGAACATTGTAATACTGCACGGCTATAGTAGAGCATTTAGTACATCAAAAATTCTTTTGCACCGATACATTCTTTTTTTTCAATTATCTTGCATTTTTGAAAAACGGTATCATTTTTTGAGGGAAAAAACTTTGGAATCGTATTTCTCGTTCAAAAATAAGCAAACTTTCGCTTTAAAATTTTTCCGCTCGACGCGAAGTTTTCGAGATACAAGTCGTCAAAGTTTTCGACCAATGAAGACTCTCGAAGGAACGTGGCGCCATCTCGCGAGTCCCGCTGATTGGCCGAAACCTTTAAATGCTCATATCTCAAGATCCCTGCGTTGAAATTAATTTTGGCAAAGGGAAAGTTTTATTGCTAAACATGCAGCGTTTACAATTTCGGCGATAATTTTTAATTTTCCGAAATATTTTCAAAACACAAGAATTTTTAATTTTCAACAAATTTTAATATGTTCTTTGCAGTGATTTTTCATTTCGATCGTCATGTTAGTGCAATTCTGCAATCATTTATAGCGAGTAAAAATAGACGAATCTATAGACACGCGGATCGATATAAGAAGTAATCGAGTATCACCGATACGAAACCAAACGAAAGTTCCTGTTGTACAACGAAATAAAAAAGAAACGACGAATCAATTCGCAACGAAATGCATCGGAGCTCAATGCAAACGTGGGCTCCTCATTATATTGACCGTGCGACCGAGTGCGTGTTTTGTGCATTATTGACCGGCGTCGGCTCCGCCTTTTCCCCGGCCTCGCAACGTATGCCCGCAAAAGCCACGGTACACGTTCAAAGACCCATATCAAACGCGATCCTTCTATTCCCGGTTCATTATAGTACTGACGCGCGTCGTGTATATATACCACAGGTAAAAACTTGTAGGCTGATTTCGTTGAGTGACAACGAAGGGTCATTAAATTACACGCCGTTCGAAAAGACCTACACGCGTCTCTGTCCACGTCGTCGTCATTGTCATTTCTTTCGAAGCTATAAAGCCTCCAATACATCGATTTATTAACTACAATAGGCTATCGTCAATGCAATATTTTAATATTGAAAAAAAAAAAAAAAAAACATCGATAAATTTACTAATTTACTGCCACTAATTTTATATTTCTTAATTTAATAAAAAAAAAATGAATGGATTAATTTATTCGATTAATCGATAATGATATTAATAATCGTATTATTTAGTATGTTATTAAAAAAAAATTTCGATGATTCTACGATCAAATGATTATAATGAAAAACTATCGGTTACCAATAATGGAATATTATTAATTATTGTTATTACTATTATATCAACAAATAAATGAATAAATAATTCATTATTAATTGTAATATATGAAAGAAAAAACGAAGATTCTGTTTCGCAGTTTTTTTTATATGACTATTGTTACGAACGAAGTAAAATTATGAATTCATTCGGGGGTTGTGGGTAGTTATGCGTTTGTATTTCCGGTCATTTTTATGAGAAAAACAGATTGTCCCTTTTCCCGAGAGAGTTGCGGGTGGATTACGATGATGTCGTGCGACACACTGGTGGAACTCCCCCAGTTTTTGCGATCCCCTATTCGTACGAACTGCACGTACCTTTGGCCGTGCAGAGGGGTGCAAGGAAATTGTATAGCTACGACAGAAATTATACGTCGGGGCAACTTTACTCGTTAATAGTTAATCGACTTCTCTTCCCCCGTCCCTCCTTCGATCCACGGCAGTCCCCCCCTTCGTTTTTCCATCGATTGACGACTGTCTCGTCGTAAAAACTTTTAACCGGTCGATCGTTTCATTGTTTTTTTTTTATACCGCTTCACAATATTTACTGCGACAACTCATAAATTTTCAATCGCTTCGATATTCACTATTATTAATGAAAAAAAATTATTTTTTTATTTAAAAAAAAACATCGAGAAAATTTGTAGAAAATTTTTTCGCTATTTCGAGAGAAATCGGAAGGATTTAGACGAATATGAAAAAATTATTGTTATTTATTTGGACCACAGATTTGGAAGGGTCGGAATAAAAAAAAATTCTATCCAAAAATTTTTAAAAATCGGAAAAATTTGTTCACAAAATGAATTTTTTTTTTTCAATTCATGGAAAAAGATAAATTCTTTACGATTTTATCGAAGAATAAGGAACACATAACTTTTTCAAATCGTTTTGTTGGCAATTTAAACCGGAAATTGTAAGTTGCAGTAGAAAAAAAAAGAATACCAGTTACGTTTGAGAAAAACGACGAAACGAATTATAAAAAATACTTCGATAACGTCGTATGAATGTATTATCAATTCTCAGAACTTTGCAATTTGTCATGCAATTCTGTGCAATTTTTTATTAAAGAAAACAATTCTTATTTCTTTTTTATTGTTTTTGTTTTTTTTTTTCATTTATTTCAGTATTCCGCGAGTTTTTTTTGTCGCTAAGCCACAATTTTACGATCGTTCGCTCACGATTGTCAAGGACGCTAAAAGGCGGTTGAACGTTTTTGAACGCGTCCGCTCTACGACGAGCTGTGAAAACAAAAGAAAAAGAAGAGAGAAGCACGTCTCGCTTATTGCCTTGTCGGGCGCAGCGAGGAAGTCTCATTGTCCCAACAACAGCCAACCGCGCGATAACGGCATCGATAACACGATTTCATTAGCGTATTTTTATCATCATCGATAATAATTAAAAGTTTTCCCCGCGACATTGTTGTGTCGGGTCTGTTGTACACTGGACGCAAAATCTGAGGACTGTTATGATGAAAAAAAAAAAAAAAAAAAAAAACACTATCCGACTCCACGTGTCTTTCAAATGCATAGCCGGGAAAAATAGAGTCGATGGAGAATGCAGTTGTTAAACGATTGTCGCCAACTACAGCCGACAGACACGTACGGGACTGGCGAGTAATTCAATGCCAATGTTACGAAGACTATATTTTTTTTCCCTATGAACACGAGGAATCTATGACTCATAAGCGATACGGATAGTATCCTGTGGAAAATTGTACGCGGATAAAATTACGAATACAAATGAACTAAACAATTTTCATTTGAAAAAATTATTTTTAAATGCAAGCTACAGATCATAAATCATCGCGAAACGTGTTAAAAAAAAAAAATAATTATTGCAAAAATGGCAGTTCATTCGGGAACTGCTGTACCCAATTAGGTTCGATTTTCATGGACTCTCTGTATAGTCTGAAAAGCAATTCTGTGATAAAGTAAAGTGGGTAAAAAATACAATATAAAAGGTAAACTGGTTGATGAAATTAATCAATTAAATTTTTTTTTAAATCGAAAGAATTTAGAATAACCGAGTTACGAATCGGCAAAGAAACATCAAGTCGTTGATGGAAAAGCGTCAATCGTAGGATTGAACATTTTTAAGATCGTTAATATGATGAATCAATGTAAAAACTTTCATTAAGAAGTGCTAAACTCTTTGACGATAAAAAAAAACAGAGTTAAACAGAGTTAAGATCATCGACGCAACGGAACGCTGAGAAAAATGGAATATAACAAGTGTTACGCCGATGTTGTGATTAATCTATTAAATAACAATTAAACGAAAACGGTTAATGTCGATTTTACGGTAATCCATCGAAAACAGAGTTAAAATCGTAGATATGATAGATCGATTAGGAAAAATAAAATGGAAAATCCTAAGCTCCACCGTGTGACGGAATTTACCGAATAAAAAGAGTTGTATACGAAACGTTAAACTCGATAATGCCATATAAACATATTATATTGTATGTCTCAAGGTTAACGATGCAATTAATCAATAAAAAAAAAATGTCTCGAAAAAAATTAATCTTGAGAATCCAATAAGTTCGACAAAGCAAACGCATAAAGAGGGTTAATCACGCTGAACGTTTTAAGGAGACGCGAGAGCGTTAGGCTGAGAGGGGGGATAGGGTTAGTGGTCCGCGCGGTGCGGTTTGACGGTGTGCGACGGAGACGGCGAAACGCGAGCGTTGGTTGGAAAGTGGTTAGAAAAAGACAGAAATCGAAAGTCATCTGTAATTAAAAAATTAATAAAATCGTCAAATGCAAATTTCAACAAAATTTGTGTTTAATCATTTTTTTACGAGCACTTTACGCCATAAAATATGGAGTTACTTTTAGTTTATTCGATTGCTAATATCTTAAAAACGGAGTTTGGTAAAAATTTTAAGTTTTAAAAGCGGAGTAACTAATATACATAATCGGCTTTATGAGTATCACGAAAAAAATTCCACGATATAATTTGAAAAATAATGATTTTCGGATCCACCGTTCGACATTTCTTAATTTCACTAAATGGTAAAAGCATTGAATCGTAGTATCGATAATTGTGAAAAATCGACGAAAAAAGGAAAAAAATCGATAAAAAGGGTTAAGGTGAAAAATGGATTAAAAAAAAAAGGGTTAAGATGAAAAATGGATTAAAAAAACGGCTTAATGATCGACAATGACGAAAGATTTACAAACCACGAATAGCGCGTTGACCGCACATAGGAGATACTTAATGCAGCGAAGACCCATGTCGAGGTGAGTCGCTGCCATATTGTTGGCGACGTAGTTGTTTTGTGGTTCTCGCAGTAATAATGTTCAGGTGCAACCACAGCACAGCAGCGGCAGGAGGAAACAATAAATAGGCGTATAACGCGTCGACGCGACGGTGACGGTCTTTTCGTTCGTTACTCGCGAATCGCACTGACCGACGATACAGAGTCGGGTGTAAGTAGAGTCGATTCAATGTTCCGGGGGCCCCCCGCCAGGAAGAATCTAAGTTTCAGGCTACAGCGCAGCCTACCGCCTCCAGAGACAGATCAGGTGCGCCACAGCCGCCCCCCGCTTTTTTTTGTTAGCATTATCAGCTCGGTAAGCTGATAAGGCCGACGAAGAAATTGCGACACGACGAGTAACGATATATTACGAAGCATAAAACTTGGAGTCATTTTTTTCTTATCCTTTGGTGGGAATGGATGACAAAAATTTTCGTATTTAGGAAAAAAATCAATCCGGTAAACCTAATTGACGCGATTATTTATTGAGAAAACAAATGTCGATAAAAGTTAGAAAGGCAAAAAAGTTTAGTGGCGTTTAACTGGATAACGGTTGGCTTTAGGATATTTTAGCAAGAGACCTTTTTTATAGAAGGTAACATTGTCTGCTAAAAAGGTTCTGAGGATATTGTTCATAGGAATGAACCATTTTGAGGAAATCGATGGTTACGCTTTCTATGATTAGAGAAGCCTTTGAAAGAAACATTGTTGATGGCTCCTTTTTTCCAGAAAAACTGAATAACGTTTTACTGCATACGACCTTTTTTGTTCTATATGAAATTCTCAACAATAAAGGTCCTTAACATTTTTCTTATAAATTTAACCCAATGGGAGGAAATCGTCAATTTTCTTTGAAACCTCACAGCATATTAATAGTGTTCACCGTTCACTTGTGATTTTCACCGGTAAAATGGCGTTTGACAATCTAAACTCATATTACCTTATTTGTAGTGCATGAAATTCTTTACAATAAAGGTCTTGAGGGTTTTTTTTGTAAACCTCGCCCATATCGAGAAAATCGACAATTTGCTTAGAAATGAAACTTCTTATGAAGATTTTTTAACTGTCTTTCCTGATATAGAGCAATTATCCGCTCTCCGACGCTTTAAATGCATAGGATTTTTATTTTAGTCCATAATATCCTCTACAAAAATGTTTCTAAGATCTTTAACCATTAAATAGCCGCGTATTTTAGATTAAAAACAGAACAATACCTCAAATTGTATTTTCGAAGTTACGAGAGTCGCGTCACTTTCTTCAATCAAAACATGTATATTGCGGTATTTGTGGTTCAACGATCGCAGTCTTGCGGCTTCCGTGTCGACTATAATAGCACTTCTATTTTCGTCGCGGCAGGTGGTAACGCGTGTTTTTTCTTCTTTCATTTCCTTTCGATACAATATTCACAATCCAATTGTATTTTGAAGGTTTTCTTCTCCGCCTGTCGATTCTTTCGACGGCCTCTGCAATATAAGAATATAAGCGTGCGTTTCGCCTCCGGCTGCGACACATTGCAAGTCTCAACGGGCAAAGAACGGAGTCAGATAAGAGGATTCGCGAGGCATGAGTCACCACCAGTGCCTCATATCGAAATGATTGTTGGCGAATGTGTCGGACACTATTTATCTATTCGTCGTTTCAACTTAACTACGAAACAAACATTAAAAAAAAAAAAACAAAAATTATGATAAATTTCGTTTTTTTAAACAGAATCCGTTCTTTTAATTGTATCTGCAAAATAAGAAGACGATAAATAAAAATTGAATTAACGGAAAAATTTAATGATTAAATGATGAATTGCTATCATAAAAAATCAAATGCGTGACGAATGCGAGTGAACATTTTTTTTATTAAAAATTCATAAATCGTATTTAAACAAAGACAGGAACAGCAATAACGGCAAATCTTAAGTACTTCTTAACTCAAGTACAGGGGTATCGGGCAGTTATTATCGTCTCAGGCGACGAGTAAACGGCCACCGATAGTAGTCAATGAAAAAAAAAAAAAAAAAAAACAAATTTCAAATCAAATTTTTCCGTTTTTACAAATTTTTTTTTTTCTTTTCACTCAATAATAAACGAAACTTTGATTCGAAATGTTGAGTTGCTTTTTTTTTTTTTTTTTTCATTGGAGGATTGGTTTAGGAATAATTGAATTAACATTTATACGATATTTAAACATCGGGATTAACGTACACGCCGTGATAGAGAATAAAAATAGCGACGCTACATTTTACGCGCCGACGCGGGGTGTTTTCGATACATATCGATCAAATTAATCGATCGATTAATATTATTATAAAGTTGTTAAAACGAAGGACGGCAGCTTTACTGTTGTTCAGGCTGCCGAGTGAATCCTGCGATGAATTTTTTTTTTCTTTCTCAGATTCCTCGACGATCCCCTTCGCCAGGTGAGCAAATCTTGTTTTAGACTGTTTCGTAGCAGTTCTTTATCGATCTGGCGAGGTATATTGCAAACCAGATTCCTACACCCTATAAAAACAAAATCAAATATTATATTAAAGGTTTCTGAATTTGTTTTGTAAAAATTCTGCACGATAACAAATTTTACAAATTTGGCGATTGCCAGCAAAAGAGCTTTTCGTTTATATATTTTTTTATAAAAAAAAAAAAAAAGATCGTATCGGTAAATTCATGCAGTGGTTTCATATCAATGAAGTTCTGATCGTATAAACAAATTTCGCGGTTTAAATATGAAATATTTTAGACGAAAGTTAATTAATATACAGAAAAGAAAAAAAGAACAACAATTGTACTAATTGTAGTAATGAAACTTTTCTTATACCTTTTTATACCGAGCTAATAATGTTTTTCTATAATCAGACGATTGACAAGAATAATCAATCTAATGGAATTTGTGATATGATTTTTTTTTTACCGCTAATAAAGATAAAACGAAATTTTTTAACTGAAATCTGTGAATTGCGTATTTTGTATCAAATGATATACTTGTTATTTCGTTTGTCAGAAATCTATTAAAAAAATGTTGGTGTGCAATCATTGCATCTTGAAGCAATGATTCGTAAAAGGATTCCGCGCAAACTTATACGAATTTTGTAATAATATCAATTTTGTCGGACGCGACGCATTTGTCAATCAACCGAATTTTATAGATCTCTTTTCCGATTTCGACGTCGCGATTCCAAGCAGACGCACTTTAACGAGAGACATTGCCAATTTCGACGGAAAAAGGTACAATTTGACGAATCATCGCCGATATTTGGTTCGGAGAGCGACGAAGTTTTTTCGGAAACACCTTACTTTCCCTTATTTTCCTTTGCAAATTTTCCTTATAAACGCCCCAAGACCTTACCTTACCTTAGAATAATAAGACGATGCGATTAGTGACTCGTTTTCGTGTAAAAGGACTTTTTTTTATATAAATAAAGCAAAATATATTGAAAAATGATTCGTTGCCATTTACTTTCCATTTTACTTACAAATAATCAGAATTCCTCATACGAGCACTTGTTGTGACGCTACGAATTTAATTGCAAAAAGTACTTCAAGTGCGGAAAGTACTTGATTACTTGCGGTACTTTGTACTTGAAGTACTGATCGGTACTTTGCCCAATTCTTTATTTTTTTAACAAATTCGTTAATAACTTTTTGGCATTATACTTGTTCTCAGATTTTTTTCAGATTTTTCAAAATTCATTCGAAATCTCACGTTTAGTTCGGATTGTAAGGATACACCCTTCTTAACGTAGGGATACGTAGGGGTAAGTCGGTGTCAACTCACCTGTACGAATGCAATTCCAATTCCTACACCACCGAGTTGTACAGCATGGCTTCTGATAAAACCTCCAAATATGCCAAGACAACCATTTCCATGGAAATTCTCTGAAGTGGTATTACACGAAATCTGCCCAAGTGCACCATATTGTTTCTCGCAGCAGGACACTGGTATCGTATGATTTTTGCTTTCCAACCAATCAGTCGCGTTGTTCACGCCGCAGCATTGGAACTTATAACCATTAAAAAAAAATCCATAATTAAATATATAAATAATGTATCTTTGGGGAAAAAAAAAAGAAACAAACTATCAAAGGATTATAGATGAAGAATGTGAAAAAAGTAACTTCTTCATTACTTCTTCCTGAAGGGTGTCCCAAGCTTTGCCAATTTCAGTACCGTTTTTGTACATTGGTATTGTATCTCTCATCTTCTGTTCAATAACTTCCGCAGCCTGATTTCTGAGCACATAGCCGGAAATGCCGCCCGACAACTCGAGAATGAAAATCAGAACCATCAGCGATGCAAACTGTAAAAACGGTATTAAAAAAAAAAAACGTTTAGAAAAAGAAATTTTGCGATCGATGTTGAATTATTTTTGTTTGCGTAACTTACCGTGACGATCATGCAATAATTTTCCCTTACGGCGCCGCAGCATCCGAAGAACGCGATGAAGAATATTATCGCACCGATCGCAATCAACAGATTCGGCACCGAGAAGAATTTGTTGTCCAGGAAGTGCTGATAGTTGTGATAGACGGCATGGATCGTCGCACCGATCGACAGAAGTATTATTCCCGTTATCTGCAAAGAAAACATTTCATGATTCATATGCAAAAACAAGAGATGAAATCTGCAGATTCAAACGGCGCTTCTCTGAAAACGAATTTTTTTTGTGATTTTCACTTTGGAAGCGAATAATTGCCTCATTTTTTTTTTACTTACAGTTTTGAAACATTAATGGCGTAAAAGTTAGTGGAATGTAAAAAATGAATGTTGCGAATTCGGATAAAATTGTCGAATTTTACGCGTTGAATAAACGAAACATCGTAGAAGCAGAGATGCAGATTGCGTTTTGCGGCTAAAAGTTTCGAAGGGTAGAGAATTTGAAGCAACGTAATTGAGACTTTGTCCCGTGTGTTTTACGGCTTCTTTGCAACCCCTGCATCGACATTAGCGTGCACTTCCCCCGTTTCTGTTTGTACGCGAAGGCATACGGTGTGCAACGTGCCGTAGAACTTAACGACTGGCAAAGCCAATTATCGTTTCTCTGAAAGTGATATTTCAACTCGATTCGTGAAACATTATTGTCGATTGAAGGATTCAAAGATATTTTGCAATTTTTATTCAATTGAATGGATCTCTAAGGTGTATTTTGCGCGATTGTCTGTTGAATTATAGCGGAACATGATGTCCTACGATTTCCGCTTTGGCATAAAGTGGCTATTGCTTTGTTACAACAAAAACTGTGATCGCGACATAGACACATCCCTAACAGTTGTAATCCTACCAAACCAATTGACATCATCCTCCATAACAATACCAATTCTACCAGATAATAACTCTACCAGATTCGACTTCCGATAATAAAAATCTGCAGTGATTGACATTCCGTTTGATACAACAGCATAACTCGTACTTTCGCGAAACCATTTCTGCTAAAGTAACTTTACGAAGAAATCTCCGATAAAAAAAGTGTTAAGAACAATAGAACTTCAACGGAAATATCTTTGCGATAAAATATCGTCGATGGAAGTCGTTTCACCACGAAATAACACAACAAAAAATATTATACTTCGAATAATATCAATGCTAATGTCTCTTCCCTCACCTGCCGCCCAACCTGTCGCTATTATACGTCTGTTAATGTCATTGCGTGTTGCACATCGGGACGGGGGCAGGTTCCGCCCTTCGAAACCCTGCTAATGACTTCGCATTCTATATATAACAAAGTGTAATCACACAGCAAAGATATTTCGTCGCGAAGTTATTGCTGTCGACAATATTTTGTCTCGGAAATGATATTGCCGATCTTTTGTTCAAATTACTTAGACGCGCCGCCATCCAATTATGCATATTTCTTATTCAATTCTACAAATAGTAAAAAAGGAAAAAAAAAACTCTTGAAGTTGAATAAATGACATAGTTCTGCGCTTATAATTTACAAAGGTATGGCAAACGTTGTGTAAAAAAAAAAAAAACAATTAAAGTTTGTAGCTTTGCCATTTGTCTTTAAACACCAAAATAATGAACTTCCAATTGACTCCGATAAAATTACGACTACTTTCGACACGATTCAAATTGTAGAATCATTGTTCGCAACAATAAAATGATCGATTTTTAACTGTTTCTCTGGAAAAACCCGTATATCTGAAAAGCTAAAACCGACAAAACGGATCCAAAAAGGTGTTTGATGATTGCAAATTAAACCACTAAAATGAATGTATTTGTATTGCCATTCCTCAAGGTCACTAGAGCATCGTTCGCATTACTTTTTCCATTTGCGTGAAAAATTCACGATAAATAGCGCGATTGCGATAAGAAGTTTCCTGATTACATAGCTCCGTGCAAAAGAAGTGTATCGAATCTGTCGACTATCGTGTCGCAACTCGTAAGACGACAATGACTCACGAAGATTATCACGGCGATTCAATAAATCCTACGGTAAGCCTTCGCAATCAATAATATCTCAATATTCTACCAAAATCATCGATGTGCAAAAAAAATAAATAAATTAATGCAATAATTTTCAATAATTTATCCGATGACAAAAAAAAGATTCGGAGGAAAGCAAACATAAACGATACGAGACATTATTTATTTTGCCAGAGCTCTGGGAAACTCGACAAATATTATTTTCAATAATTAAAACTCTTTGCAATATTCTCCGTTGATGTCGCTTTAAATAATCGTTGCTTCGCATGTGCTGCGGTGTCCGAGCGGTTAAGGAGATGGACTTGAAATCCATTGGGTTCTACCCGCACAGGTTCGAATCCTGTCCGCAGCGGATTTTTTTTTTACTTTCTTTCGTTTTTTTTTTTTCGCGATTCGATTAATTTATGAAAATTCGACAAATCGTCGGGACGAATTGTTGATAATACGGATTTCGTTTTGATCTATTGTTTCGTCGTTAAATTAATAAATAAAAAAAAACGCGGTTGCAGAGTCGAGGATAGTATATGCTGCGAGGTATGCGCCGAGTCGAACAACAGATGGGTAACAGTGCGCAGACTCGCGCGACGTTACGCCTCGCAAACGAAGCAAACCAATAGCCCCCCCCCCCCCCTCCCTCTACCCAACACCTCTTAATTATTCTTCGTATTTTCCCTTTTTTTTTCACCGTCTGCGTCTCACCGGTGAAAGTAAAAAAAAATACATTTTATTGAAGAACGACGGAAGACTTTCGGGGAATTCTTTCTCGCGGCTCAGTAAGACGCGCGGTGATAATGAAAGAAAAAACTGTGATAAATCCAATTTTTTAAATTCATTTTTTTTTTTAAAGAACGCATGTTGTAAAAACTATTGTTTTATGCAATAAACTTATCGTGGAAATAATTAAATTCATTGTCCACCACCGAGGGACAACAATGTGCGAATTATGTTTTTAGGACGCGCAGTTCTGCGTATTAAAAATAGGAACGACGATGAGCAATGATCACTGAGTGAACTTATTTAAACTTCAAGTTTTTATCATTACGATAATTTGCCCCGAAAAGTTTTTCGAATGGCAATTGAAATGCGAAAGTGTAAAGTTATTTCAAATTATTTTTAAACGTTTTAAAAAACATTTAAATAAATGTAAACTTTTTTTTAATAGAAAAAATAAAAAAAAACACGTCGACATTTTTTACTACTTTCTTGCAAGGCTACGCGCGAGCTGCTCGCGGTCGAAATATTATAATGAATTATTATGTTTTATTGATCGAAAAAGTATACCATTTACGCAACGCGTTTGCGGCAAACAAAAGAATGTTAGCATTGCCACAATACGGTAAAAAAATGAATATGTTAAATTTATGAATACGGTGATCTGAATTAAACATTAAAATTCATGCAGTAATTATTATTCATATTTATTTAATTTAATTTAATTTAATATTAGTAAAAATTAAAAACGATACTTTTTTTTTCTTTTTTTTTCCGAATTTCCCGATTGATCTTTAATTTTCCAAAAAATTCTCTCCACTCACATACAATCGGTAGAAAAAAATTTGTATTATGGAGATGTTTTGTGACCTGTTAATTAAACATTTTTATAAATAATCGCTAATGATGAAAAAAAAAAAATACAACAAAAAACAGAAATCATTGAAATGGAAAAAAATGCTATTGATATTTATCATCGAAATCGAAGGTCGTACGCGATCTCAATACACAGAAAGTGAAAGTATAATGGACCAGACAGGTGTCACGAGATAGTAATTTTTACCGCGTGTCTAACGAATTTTAATTCGAAGTCTTTTGCTTGATGAGATTTGAAGAATTTTAAAATGAATTTTTCAAATGAAACTTAATGACGGTGCTATAAATACGATTATTAATATAAGTATTATTTTTCTAATAAAAATTATAATGATGTGTCATCCAACATTAAAAAAAAAATTCACAAAATCATCTAAACTATTGCGCCATTATCGGTAAAAAAATTCCGAAGGAAACTCAATATATAAAAAATAGCGTGTCTGACGTAAATCGATGTATTGCCACGTGCCGTTTCATCGCGAAGCGTAATAATACACCACAAAGTGCTGCACTGACAACTGATTCACATCGAAAAAAAAAAAAAAAAAAAAAAAAATTCAACAATAAAAGCAATTTTACCCCAAAAATATATCCATAAATACCCACAAAAATTAAAAAAAAACGTTCGGAACCACAAAGGTTAATTGATAGCCTAAAATTTTTCATAAAACGTGTAAAACGTATGATTACTTACCACAAAGAGAAGATTGAAAACGAACATAAGGTACTTGACGCACCGCGAGCTCGCGGAGAGCTTCAGCGTCGACATCTCGACGATATTTTAATTTTTTTCCGATACCAATTCAATTCAGAGCACAGATTTGATCTAAAAAAAAGCAACAATTTTACACTTTTACGATAAAAATGACTCGGGAAAAAAAAAAAAAAAAAAAAAATTTATCAAGAATTTTTATTTCAAATAAAAAACGACAAATTCACTGTATGTTGCGTACTTAACGTGTTTTATCCGTGTCAGTTGCAGTTCAATTGTACAACGCGTAGATTGTTCACAAGGAGGTTAAAAACTTTTCGGTATCTTTCGGCGTTTTCCGCGATACGGCAATGTGCTGCGATCGGTTTCAAGTGTGCTGGCAAACTACCGAACGGAACTGGTCGTCCACGGTGACTCGACCAGCAACAGCCAGCAGCAGCAGCAGCAGCAGCAGCAGCAGCAGCAGCAGTTCGAGGCCTTCGTTGTGACGAGTAAACGACGACGACGACGACGACGACCAACAACGACGACGTTAATCTTATCAGAACTCTGCGTTCAGTTCTTCTCTGTATGTATATATATATTGAAAACGAATAGCGAGCGAAGGAACGCAGTAGCGTCTATAGTTCTTCACTCTCAATTGGCATATTGTAAAAAAAAAAAAAAAAAACGATATATATCGTCTAACTATAGCACACTGCTAGTTATAGTGCTCTGTTTGTAAGGTTCTGTGCGCACAGCTGCGTGTCACACCGAAGGCGCCTTTCGTGTTGAATCAAGTAACCATTGAAGAATACACAACTAACAGAAGACGATTATAGTTGGTAGCGGTTCGTGAAAGATATCGAAGAAAAGCGAAAGGACTGGTTTTGGTTGAATTTGCAAGATGTAAAAACACGACGCAGCTATCCCCGCGTTGCTACCTTCGCCTTCGAACAGTTACAAGAAGAGACTGTAGTCCGGCGATTCGGGTTTTAAGTTTCGAATGGGGCTGCCGCGTGTAAACCTGATATTCAACAGATGGTAGAGGAGCGCGAGAGTTCGAAGTAAAGTTGGTGGTCGCTGTTTAACGCTTTGCCAGTAGGATTACTTGTAGCCCCAGACAGACAAAGTTGGAGAACTACATTTTTCGTTGGTGACATTTTACGCCAATGGTCCATCATCGTCTGATTGTTGTATACGAGATTTTTGTCATCATTGCATTAAGGTGCATTCATATTTGCAGGACAATACTTCGCGGCAAAGTGCAAGTAATTGTGACGAAAAATTGAGGGATCAATTCAGCAATATAAGTTCTTTTGTATAAAAGAAAAAAAATTACATACATCTCACGGCGAGAGTTGAGATGTAGTAATGTATAATTCGCTGATTTTTTTTTAATTCCGTGATGCAAATTTACCGCAATCTATAGATTCGAAATTAGATGCCGTTGTTGACTGTTGGTGCACTTCTGGCAATAAAATGATACTTGAGAGGGCCGTTGGAGAGTCCGACAAAAATGTGAACTTTTCTGACAATGAGAAATAAATATTTGCGACGGCATATAAATTGTCGGTATCGGACAGAAAAATGAAGCTGCAGATGCCTTTGCCCGCAGTTACCTCGTAGTTTGCCATATCTCGCAAAGCAATAAAGCATCCGGTGAGAATTTGCGATGGTTATTTTTTGGTTTTGTTAAAGAGGAACAGTAATAGTCGAATTACCAAAAATTAATTAAAAAAAAAAATGGAAAAAATTCTAGATGAGGGCTTTTGTTAGTGAAATTTTCCAAATACGTCGATGAAACGGCGAAAATTGGTACTAAAAAAAAAAGTCTTTGAACCGGTAACGCTGACGGGGAATAAGTATTTTCAGCTGACTGTTGTTTCATACGCTATCATTTCTAAGAACGCGATAAAGCGCTACCCACTCAGCGGTAGTCTATTTATGTTATAATACAACTTTTGCTCGTAAACTGATCAACAGATAGTTTTGTCTCACTGTGGAGGATATTGGAGACCTTATTCCCCAGAAAACCCTTAAAGGGTTCAATATTTTATTTAGAATTTAAGTTAACTATGCGCTTCTTTTTTTATGTTATATCGGAATTTGTTAGCGCTGTGGAAACGAAGAAAAAATTAGCGTTTTTGTTGAAAGGTTTTCGGAATCATTGCAACTATAAAATCTTCCAAGGACCAATCTCACGGACAAGAGAGAGAACGACAGCTACAAATGAGACGTAATCTGAAATTGACAGACACGCGATAAGGCTTATTTCCTGAATGTTCTACGATCTTTAAATGACGTGTATTACAGTTTTTGTTACCAACGTTGGTAACAAAGTTTCCCACTTTCGGAACTTATCGATATGTTACATGATACACGCGATTTTCCTTTGAATTTTAGATATCTAAGGAATTAGCATTGAACAATAAATCTCATAATTTACCAACGATAAACGCAACTTTTGTACAACCGATGGATAATCTGATTTTTCAGGGAATTGTAAGAATCCACAAAAAAATGAATGAAAGGTCCGCATATGCGATCATTTTTTTGGGTTTTATGTGCCTAAAATCCTTTAGACGGCGAATAATGGTTTTTCAATTTTCGACCGGAAATCATCAGTCGAATGGATGTAATGGAAAAAGTCTTTAATGGGCAATTTGGATAATCTGCATAATAATAGATAATCTATATGCGTTAAATACTCTAACGGACACGCGCACGTATCGTGATACGAGTACTCATGGGTCGAGTTTTAGGAGTCGATATGCATATTCGATACCTTTAAAGAATGATAGCAATCAAAATTTTCCGCGTCGTTTGGGTATCTCGTAAACGTGAAATATTACCTCCCTACACCGTTCGATTAACTGGTAGAAATATGGAACACTATTGCGTAGGCGATAAATATCCCGTTATCCCGCGAAATAAACGTCGCATTTCACATTTCGGTTTCATATTTGTCGGCCTCAACTTTTATCTGCTGAAATTAAACATTCTGTTCTTTAGCCCCTAAAATACCATATACGAGACTTGCGGACTATAAGCGGGGCGTTCATAATGCTACTGGAACCTTTAAACGTTTATACATCAGCGTGTTACCACAATGGAGGTGTTGCTTACATTCTGTTGTATCGATTTGTCTACAATCAATCCACATACAGTCGAAGCTCCGTATTCTTAACTCGACGGGACCGGACCCTTTCCCTTTTCTGTATTTCCCTTGTCGTCCCTACTCCCCGTCAGTTGCTGCGAATAGGGGTAACGAGGGGTATACGCGTCCGTAGGTACGAAGCCACCTTGTACCTGCTGCGCGTGCGCAGTTTACATTTTACGAAATAGGCTCCGCTTTGAGTGGGGAAAACGGATTCAGGGGAAATACAGTTAAGGGAACTCGTTGTCATGGTAACGAGTTAAAATAAAGGATCGGTTAAGTTAAGAGGAGGTGCAATCCCTTCCCCCCCGTCTATCCCGGGCTCGGTCGGTATCAAAAACTGTAAACAACTTTTTTCAGACACACAGGCATTTACAACTCAAAAAAAAGATTCATTAGATGCGGATATCACCATAGCATCGAATGACACTCTTTTTTTAAGCGATAAATGACAGTATGCCTGACAAAAGTTGTTTACAGTTTTTGATATCAACCGCGGTATTTCACCAGCGCTTAAGGGGAGTTAAGAATACGGAGCTTGGACTGTACTACTAAGTTACGGCTAAATAGCGTCACGTAGACAACTATCGCTCCTGCGATAGTTGGATTCACTTGTAAAATATCGTCGCCGGGACCATGAGACTAACTCCACTTTTTCAAATTGTTTAACCGCTATACGGCTTTTTTTGTTTGCATTTCGACTTATTAATGTCAGCCATTAAATTTAACTTATAATACACTCGATGCGAATGTTTCGGGAAGTTAATTTTACAACATTTTTTACACTACAGACTACTTGATCGGTGTTTTGGCATAAAAGTTTTGAATTATTTATGAAAATTCGGCAAAGTAAAAAAGTAATTGTAAACATTTTCATTAAAATCAATAAAAATATCAATATTAATACAACTTATTTTCTTTGACTTTGTGTCGCAGGTTCTCTACTCGACATTTCACCTTTCCCTTCGCCTACGATGGCCGTCAGCGTAAAATTACATCAGTGCTCCCGAGTAGGTCGACAACACCGGCTATAGGTTCTCGTCTAACAAGAACGCGATAGCCGATGGAGTGAGAGAAATACAATTCTGAAGTTTTGCTTAACACAAGAATACCTATTATCATTTTTTTAGAACTTCGCGAAGAAATGCTGCCGCGCTTATTGATATTTCATTACCTGAAATAACATTTTTTTTCTTTTGATCGATTATTTAAAAGTTATACGGTTCATAAATGGTGCAGATAGTCAAATGCCACGAATATAACGGGCAACACGCTTTCGAAATTATTAAATTAAAATGTATTCGCAATTTGACGAAATTTTTTCAAATTTCATACTTTCAGAAACAACAAATTTTTACGAGTTGCAGTTGTAGTGCATTTAGTTTATTATTGCAAGTTAATATTCAGAAGCAATTGCTGCTGCATGTTATCAAAAAAAAAAATGGCAAATGGCAATGGCAATGGTTTTTGGTGGCAAAAATGTTACCAAATGGTAGTCCGGTATCAATGGCAACAAATGGCAGAAAGGTATCAACAAATGCGGATGCACTTTGATGCAATAACTTCGAAAAGGTTAAGATGCATATTTCTTCAAATTTTGTTTTCTATGCAGTTAACACTTTACCGACGTTGCTGCGACAATGTTTCAGCAAAATTTTACGATATTGCGAGACGAATGATTTTTTTCACATCGCTTTATTGCCATTACTTCAATAAGAAACAATCTTGTGTTCCTTTAAAATTTCAATAGCCGATATTTCTGATATTTCACACGTTTACGAAAATGAAGTCCGCAATTTGATTCGATGCTTTCGAAAACCATTGCCAAAGGGATTATAACAATTGGTTGACCGTTTGAACATATTTTTCAACAACTGTTGTTACATCTTAGTTTCGTCAGCATTATATCATCGAAAACAGAATCCAGAAACTGACTATTTCCGGATGCTTCCGCATCATTTGTTATCAGGGTTATGATAAATTATGAAGATTGGTATCGCGAAATAGATGAATTTTTTGGCGCGAAAAAAGAAGTCTTGAAAGATAGTCGAAGGTCTCCTATTTTTGGATTAAATTGGATTAAATAATTCATTGTAAACTACTGGAATTCAGCTAATCCTTGTGGAATCGTAAAGTAGTTTCGGATCAATGGGTTCAATACGGTTCAAGAGAAAATTGTAACGATGTTCGTAAATGTTCGCCAGGTGCAAGTCTGCCTTCCAAGGTTCTCCCGGTACTCGAGAATACAAGTCCGAGTCTTTACACGAGTTACAAATACAGTTATATGCATCTACCCGGTGTTCCGTATAGCAACGTTAGGTGAAGAGATATATGTAACTTATATATCTCTCTCTCTCGTTATGTATGTTGTATGCAGAGCGAGGTGGGAGTGGCTGCGGTTACCGGTCGGTCGTCTCTGACGTGGCCGCGATGTCACGGACCAACCCGATTCATATACATATACTGACCATTGCGAATTGCCATCACGTGGTAAACTTCGTCTAAGTTTCCAACCGAACGTTATGTTTTCGAGGAAAAAAAAATTTCCGTCACACTTCGTAACTGCATTTTTATACATATATTTTAACGTTATAAAAATCACGAAAAAAATTATCTAGAAATTTATTTTTATTCGTTTTAATGCGATAATTTTTCATTAATGGAAATCTTTAACTACATATCGTAAAATTTTTTTTTTCATCTGCAGAACAATTTTTGTTCGTAAAAAAAATATACAAAAATCGTTCGCGAAATTCTACTCGAAAAAAAACGATTTTAATGCGAGTCGCAAAAAAAAAAATCGATTCTAATAATTAAATTATCTAATTACTAATTCTATCGACGCAAAATATGTATAAAAATATTAATTTTCTTAACCTTCTCACGTCGTTGTCGATGTCCGATTAAGTTTGCGATCGACGATCTTTCGGAATCAAATATATTTCAATCTTCAGATCGATTTTTCGGAGTTCATAGGAAACAGCTTCAGTAGCTTCAAGATAATTGTAGATTTCAATTAACACTAAAGGTGTCACGAAAAATATAGGATACGTAGACGAAATCATTTTGTCGACTTCATTTGTTTTAAATTAACGCAATTGTTTTATATTTAAAAATTAAAAATGTGCGAAATATATATACGCACTTCCAGAAGAGCAGAAATAGGGGGGAATATGGATCTTGTGGATTTACAGTTCGTTCTGAGACCTCAATATTTCCCTTGGGCTTTTAACCAGTGATTTGAATTTTTTATAAGAACGAGAGCTTCGCAAATAGAATTCAATATGGCATGGAACGTATGTTCTCGTCTTATAGCGTGACTCGTTATATGCTGCTATTCTCTGCGGGCTATAGCTGTTGTGTGATGAAACATAGCCGTGCTACTTATTTGTTCATCGCGAAGATCGATCGCCAAGACCTACCGTAATATACCGGAGACTTGAACAATGATGCGAAACATGACGCGTTAACGGAGAAATTCAAAAAACGATTTTTGCAAAAACAATCGTCGTCCACATCCATCCACTCGTCAAAAGTTGGTGTGTCACGATATATCTCGAATTTATCGAAATTGTCGAATTGCGAGTTTTTGTATCGAAGCCCATTGTTATCGGTTTATTCTTGCCGCGATTGGTTGAGTCCGGAAAAGAGGTCACGAGCGCAAGTAGCGTCCGGAAGGAGGCGAAGTGCGAAAAGTAAAACTAAAAAATATTGATCATAATCAATAAACCCTTAAAAAACAAAGATGATAATCTTTCGTTATTAATTTTTTTTGTCTCAACTTTTTATTTAAAAAAAATTCGCCAATCTACGAGCTTTCAGCAGTTCTACTAATCGAAAAAAAGTGAATTAAAAAAACTGTAAAAATTCACAGATGTAATTCCACGCATTGTCTCTCTGGTGGAGCAGAAAAAAATTAATTAAAAATTTCTGTTGATTGTTAAAGGTAAAAAAATCCAATGTTTTGCTGCCGGCAAATAGTCGCCGGTGCGTAAAGTTCAATAGACTCGAACAAAGGCAACAAGAAAAACTCGTAGTCTTCGTTTTAACTTGAAATATTGAGAAAAAAAAAGCTTATATCGTATTGAAAGGTTAATTAAAATTTATCGCGTCAGCGTTTCAGGATATAGTAAAAAAAAAATATATACTGTACACATATGTATACAACGTCAGCGCTCGGTAAACAGAACTAAACGAGAGGCTAACTGCGTTAACGACGAATTTCAAAGAAGCATTGAGAAAGTAAGAGATGGTATGAAAGGGTCAGTGAATCGTAAACGTCCCACGCGTGACCTCACAATCGAATTAATCTCCACCGAGCCAATTGGCTGAAGCAAAAAGGCCACGTAGTGATCTTTATGACTTTTTTTCATCTTTACAATATATACTCTCTGTGTAACTCAACAGTCTAGAGGTCCATCGAGTTACTCAGCGGTCGATACAGCTATCAATCGAATTAATCGATTCATTTGCACTTTTGAATTTCATTAAAAATTATGGTAAAAAGTACCGTTTACGGATTTTAAAACAGTGATAGAGTTTTCGTCATAAAACGAAAATGAGATACAAATAAAAATTGTTAATTAATATTTGTAATTTTTTTATATTCCCAAACAATTTTCTATTCCATTGACTATTTTTTTGAATCAAAGTAACTGAACGAAGAAAAAAAAAAAAAAAAATCTCGCGCTTTTCTTTTCCGTGAGTTTCAAGTTTACAGGTGAATTTCACTATCGAAGTTGACGGTATCCCACAGACATTACAATTTCGATAATAGTAATTGAATTTCGCGAAATCATAGTACCACCACAATAGTACCACAATTATAGCGCTGATTCTCGGCAATTCGTTATTATTTGGTCGGTCGGTATGCTACAGTGTTCGAGGCTTTCCTGGGACACCACTTTACCGTGAGTGCCTCTCAGACCGGCATAAATAAACTCGTACCATCTATGCAGTCACGTAATAACGTTAGAAGCGTTTTGTCCTAATGTCGAGCGAACACGCAATTGCTACGGCATCGAGGTACCTACAGTGTCTGTTACTTCGAGGAGCGATAGAGGTAATTGTCCAATTGGTTCATCGATCGACGATGAAATTAATCGAAGACATTTTTTATCGATTTCTCGACGATTCATGGATAGGTGCGCACCTTGCATATCGCTTCGGTGTCTAACAAAAAACATCTATTACCCGAAATGCATCGAAATAATCGCCGATTTATTTGTGACACAAATAATAGAATAACTATTATTGTCTATTTTCTTATCGGTAGCATAAAACTCGTGTTTCTCTATCTTTAAACCAATTTAAACCGATCAAGACTCAGTCGGTAACAAAAACGATAATCTTTTTTTTTTAAGATTTTTGCCATTATGGAGTAAATGCAAGTTAAGAATTTCTTCATTTAATAGTTGCGGAAACGCTAATTTTCCGTTTCTCATGAAAGTTTATGTGCAATTGAAAAAAATTAATTTACAGGTTTTATTACCGATCGGGCGCGCGTTAGGCGGTTGTGAGAGGTTTCACTTCGATTGAATCGTAAAAATGAACATTGGGTCGTTTATCGATAAAACGATTTTTACAGTTCTATCTATTGGTGATCGTTCGCTTTAATAGTCATTTTTCGGTAATTTCTATAGATCGTGCAGTTTGCGAGTGTAACTAGCTATTTAAGTAAAAAGTAAAAAAAGCTATTTAGCGACAGTGTACACCAATGAAAAAAGTAAATTGTCAACGCACACCATATAGATAGACGCGTGCGATGATAATTTTCATTTTTCTTACGACATTTTTCTTCCGGTAAGGATACTTTATGATTAAAAAAATTTCTCACGTAAAAATTTAGTTTTGGATTAAAGAGGCGTCGCATCGTTTTAAGACATTTTAACTAAATTTTTAAAACATACTTTTAAAAGGGTTTAAAAATCATTTGCTAAACTCGTTGACTAAGATATCAATAAAATGAATATCGGTAAACAAATCAAATATGCATATATTTGGCTACGAAATATTCCAAAATAAATTTATGGCTAAAAATTTCAAAACGAAAAATCAAAATAATTTTTTTTTTGTCTATGTTTTGAGATCTTGTATTTGGCGCTTTTCAAAGCTCAATCTTAAAATTCGGTTTAAATTTAATTTTCCCAAATCGACAAAAAAAAAAACACCAAAAAAATTTCTGGCTATTCGAAAATCTGATGCGTAGAATTTTCAACAGTTTTGATGTTAGTTTCTGTCGAAACTAATGAAGACTTTTTTTTACGTCGAAAGTCTACAGAATTTTTTTTATCGGGAGCGCTTAATTGCAAAACCAAAAATGGCTCTGGCGCACAATTTTTTCATGTTTTTGGACTGAAATTTGCTACGTCAATGGAAAAGGTTCTACCCAATCAATGTATTTTATTTTTATATTTTTCTGAAAAAAATGTTTGTCGTTCGCAAACAAAATTTGCATCAAAATAAAACCTAAGATTATTATTAATTTTTGTTCTGAAATCGTAAATGGTATTAAAATTAATTAGTATCAATGACGACTGCCTTGATGTATCTGACAAAAAAGAAATGATTCATTGAAAACCTAAAAACCAAAAAAAATGACAACATAACAATAAAGAAAAATTTCCGAAAATTTGCCTAAAATCGAAAATATCGATGATCTTCGTGCAAACCGGAAACGTCGATAAAACAACATTATAATTCACATCACAGTCATTTACGCGTTTATTTACGTAAATAAACGCGTAAATAAGCAATAATCGTAAAATAAATTCGGCGCGTTTTCGCAAGCCATTGTTTACTGGAGAAAAAAAAACAACGGGTCAGGGTTAGGCGTAAGCATTTTTTTCGTTGTCTTTTTCTGTTCCGTTAAAAAAAAAAAAAACTCACACTATCCGGTCTTCGATCGCAGAGACTCGTCCGTCCGAAAAACTCTACTTTGATCTTCGTTCGTCGCATCTCGTTGCATCATTATCTCGTATAAGAGTCTCGGAACGATGAAATGACGCCGGAAAAGAGGGAAAAAAAACTCATCGGTGTGAATCACACACAACTCGTTCTCGCTCTCGTTGTTGTCCGGCATCCCCGGTCAAACACGCAACAGTATCGGTTATAAAAATGGCGTCGCGAGTGGGGATAAGAAAGAAAGCGGTCGCGGCGCGAGAGAGGCGCGCCAAGGGGGATATATTCCCCGAGTCTGCGCACTTTGCGCGACTCCTGTACGCCACAACAAAAATAATCCCGCGTATGCACTCGAGAGCGGGACTTCGAAAAGCGCGGACGTGCATTAAATAAACAAATCGCACGATTCATCCTCATATTTTCATTAAAAAACAACAAACTATAGAAGCCTATAAAAACGTATAAAAAAAAAGAAAAACTACGAAAATCGTAACTAAAAAAAGAAAACGTGACGGAAATAGCACGCCGTTGAAGCGCGAAGGGAATAAACGGGTGCAGTGTTGTTCAAACAGTGGATAAACATAGGTTGTCGGTAGCGCCGCGAGAGAGTCGAGCGAAAGGGGAATTATTTTCGCGAAGAAAGGCGGCCCCACCGTCGTGTTCAGTCGGCGTCGTACCGGAGACGGTGAAGGATATCAGACAACAGGCCTTCCCAGTGTGTAACACAAATAAACCCACGAAAACAAGTGTATAAAAAGAAATCAGGAGATTACATCGCGAAGATATTAATCTATTGTCGTGTAAAAAATTCGCGTGAATTTTAACTACGATATTCTCTGTGCTGTTGATACATTAAAAAAAAAAAACAAATCGTCGCAAAAATGGTGTCCGGCGGAATGGCATGCGTCAAATATCTACTTTTCCTTTTCAACCTCATATTCGCCGTAAGTATTATTATATATCATTACGATGTTCGTGACGTCACAGAAATTATTTCGATGAATCACAAAAATGTTATAGTGAGCGACTAATTATCTCGAAAAATGAAGTATATTGCGCTACAGAAATTTTTTTTCGACACATTTGTCTCTATTACTGCACGAAAAAAATATCAAAATGATCAATAAAAAAAATTATAGTATTTCGTACAATTTTTATTGAAAAAAAAAAAAAACAAAAAGTCAAACAAATAATTCGTCACTCGCATGTTTTTCTTCATTATTCTCGTATATGCATTGCCGGTGTTTACGAAAAACATTCGAAGACGAAAAGAATCAATCAAATGATTTTTTTTATTTCCGTGTTTATCGATATTTTATATTAAAAGAATAGAATAAAAAAATTAGTCAACATTTTTTCTGTTCATTTTAAATTCGGTGAAAAAAAAGACGTAATATTTTCCACATAATTTATATACACGAAAACGTTCCGTTTTAATTTCGCATTTTCTTTTGTAACACGACCTACGCCCTGTAAAACTATATTTTTCGTTCATATTTACACGTGAACGCGAACATTTTTTAAAAATGTACAAATACTATTTTCCCGCTCAAGCGTATAATCTTCCGGAAAAAAAAAAAAAAATTATTTCGTAATGTTTTTACGACGATTTTTCTTTTATTCCTTCAACTGTAAAGATGGATAAATGGTATAGGCGAAGAATAATAGAACGCGTCCTCGTTTAATAATCGTGCAAAAAAAAAAAAGAGAGAGTCTAAAGAGTGTCGAGGGCTTTGGGGAGGTTTCCGTTATAATCGAAGGTAAAATATAGAATATATACGTATATAACTCGGGTCCGTGTGTACGGAACGTTGAAGGTACCGTCTATCGTATGATGCGTTACCGCAAGTAATAATAAATCGTAAAGCACACCTACGAGAAACGATATATATGGTACGAAAGAGTATTAGATATATAGAGAGGGACGAGGACAACGACGTGCGTCGTAGAGTCCGGGGCGCGCTGGAGAGCCCCGGCAGGCAGGCGGCGGCGGGCAGCTAAGCTACGCGAACGTGTGTACGGGTGGCGCAAAGCGGTATCGTACTGTAGAGCTTGTGACTCGTATAGAGTGCAGCCTCGTGAAGTCGTAGAAAGCGAAGGAGACCGACAGAGACCGAGTCAGGTCGCTCGATAAACCAACGGTACAATAAAAGAGAAAAAAGAAAAAAAAAAGAGAAAAGAAAAGGAAAAAAGAAAGGGGGCGAACAGGAAACTCTCTCATGGGCGAACGAATACTATGTCGATGACAACGACAAGCGGCGGTGGGGAGGAACGAGAACACAACTATTTTCGTACGGTATCCCCCTATGTTAGGGACTTAACAAAGGTTTTCACGAGTTTCGGCGCGAAATTTACTACTTTTCGACACTTTTACGAATCATTCGATGTTTTTGTTTTGAAATTTTTCTCGGATCTCGAGTAGTCTCGATTTTTCATTGTAATTGTGAGAAACATAAAAAAAAAAAAAAATGGAAATAAACTTTATGAATATTATAGTTGAATAATATTTTTTATGGAAAAAAGGTACAAATTGAGAGGAATTATATTGAATATACGATTTTTGAGATTTCTTTAAGCTCATTGGGTAATGTAGATAAACCTATGAAAAAAAAATGGTTATTGGTGTCGAATTTTTTTTTTTTTTTATAAAAACGTTACGATAAGCGAAATGGGCGAAATAGCAGTGAAAAACACAGCTGAAAAATTCATTTCGGACGTAATTTCGATATCTTGATTTTTGCGCCTTAACGGGAATTTTCTCAAAATAGTAAATACATCGAACCGTTGCCACGTACATCGATATATTAACTACTTTTCTACGATTAATCAATAATTAGCAGTACCGCATCTATTAATGATTTTTCGAAAAATGCGATTTCCGGTTCGATGTTTTTTCGATGAATTCCAAACTCACGTCGACGCAATAATTTGAATGGTCGGCAAACTTTTGCAACTTTGACTTCAAGGGACGTATTTGAGGGTTAAATCGTTCACGCAAATTGAAAAATTTGCTTCGCAATTTTCTTCGGGTCAATCGACACTAATGGAACTAAATCTGCAACATCTCGCGTGTCCTTAACACGAGATAAATTAATGAGAATACATTTATGAAATTTTATGCTAAACGCGTTGCGATCGCGTGCCGAGTATAATTTTTTTTCGCACAGCTAAGCACATCGCAACTTTGTATTATTTAAAGTGTATCCACTTTCGCATCGTCAAGTACAGTGATTACGGACGCCAATTAGTTATTAAAAAAAATATGATTAAACGATTTCCGATGATTTTGTTCGATTAAACTTCTCACATAAAAATCGACCGCACAACACTTATTTTTTCGATCGTCGATTAATAAAAAAAATACGCGCGTAATGTATTTAAAAAAAAATGTTTAAAACAATTTTTTTGAAAAATTATAAAATTTACCAAAAAATTTGTATTTTTCATATTTTTGATAATGAAAAATTGATAAAAATCATTGTTCTTCAATTAAAAAAAGTTTTAGCCGTTAAAGGGTTATCAACACACCGAAAGTTAATTATTCACAATAATCGACATCATCAACACCCCGCGGAGTTATCGGTTTTTGTTGTATTTATTACCACAACGATAAATCAGTTTACTTGTAATTAACAAATCTATAGTTGTATATTTATAATAAAAAAAAAACAATACTTTGTTTATACAGCTAAGTGCATCACTCGCAATTCCAAAATAAAAATTCCGAGTGAATATCGCTATTCGCGTCTTCCATAGCTGCCGATCCAGAATTCGTCAATTGTATTCTTCGTAATTACGTTTAAAAGGAAAAACATTCATTTTTTATTCATAATTACGTCCACTTTTAGTTATTTTTTCAATCACCGGTACTTTAAAATTAATTTCTTTAGTATATGAGAATTAATTTATAGAAAAAACAACCCAATGGTACTGTTTCCGGTGGTGTGACGTGCAAAGCTAATGAAATCGATACGATGGGACTGCAAAAAACATTACGCGAGTTACTATATCGATATACTAAATTTCAAAATATTATTAAAAATATTATTATTATTATTTTGATATTATATTATCAAAATATTATTGTCGAGAATCGTAATAATTCCGAATCCGACCACCGGATGTTACCAATAACTGATGCGGGGACCGCATTCCTATTCCGTTCGGCATGGCATCAATAACGGACCGCCATTGATATCCGGACGAAAATCATATTAGCGCTTCAGCTTGTTACGGCATTAATATCACGTATTTTGTTTTAACTTCATTAATGCTAAATTAATAGTTTTTAACCACCCAAACGCCAGATAAAAAAAAAAGGTAGAAAACGATTGCATGAGGAAAAATGGACCTTTGCAATCTTTAGAGTTACGCATTTGCAAAATTTCTAGCGTCTCGTTAAAAAAGTCTGAATAAACGCCAATTCAGTATATAGTCCGGTGGAATTCCCAAAATTCCAAAATGTATTTTATCGATCTAAATCTCTCATAAAAATTTAAAGCCGAATTTTTTTTTTTAATTTAAATTAATTTTTTTTTTTTTTTAATGTTGAAAAAAAAATGTTCCCAACGAACGAAAAAATGGGTTTCGATCTTTTAAAAATCATATGGATCTAAAGGAAGAATAAATGGAGTAACTAAGTTTTACGAAATTATAGTCAATACGGTAAATTAACTTTCTACGAGTCTATTATTATTTGTATAGTCGAGAGTTCGAGTTTTATTACAGTTGGGAAGCTTATGTATGTTAAATTTTGTTGTTTGCCTTTAGATCATTGATATAGTCGCAGGTAATCGTCGTGAACTTCTCAGTTATAAATATATAGTATATTTTTGTTTATTTCTTGTCTGCTCTTTGAATAAATGTAAACCTTTCCGTGACGAGAATGCGTGTCACCGGCACTGGGGTAACCGCCTATTATTGCGTCAATGCCGACGATGTGGTTAAGTTATTGTTTTTCTTTTTTTTTTCGTTATCCACTGACAAATTTTTATTTACTAAATATTCCGAAGAAAATTTTTTTTACTTACGATCGATTTTTTCAAAATATATAAAAATATTTTTTTCTTGTGGATATTTTAGTCGTATCTCTTTAAAATTCGATTAACTTAACGAGAGAACAGTAGAGAAAAAGTTGTCTATTTAATAATAATAATAAATATAAAATAATAATAAAAATAAAAAATCCGTATGATTAAAAAAAAAAAGTTTCCTGCATAGATTACTATGCAGGAAACTTTTTTTTTTTTTTAAGGTCATACCCATTTTTTTGGATATTCAACATTTATTATGAAAATAATAACATTATTATAATGATTTTTTAGTAGTAAAATACAATATATTCAGTTATACAGTTAATGTTGCATTTTCTTATTTCGAAGCTCCGGAAAATAATTTCTCCAATTCTATTCACATTCAGGTTTCCAATTTCTTTTAAATAAAAAAGTTAAACGACGTCTCACGCCTTTTATATTCCGAGGTTCCGTTAGTTTACGGTAAGAAATTCGAGATTCTGACGTGAAAAAAAAATAAAAAGAAAAAAAAAGTTATATTACGTACGCTATAAAGACAACAGACGCGTATTACAAAAGAGTTTCACTGCCATCGTCGCCGGACGTTGTGACGCCGACGACTCGTAACTCGGCGCTCGGTTCGTCGAACGTCTCGCGCACTCTACCAAACTTGGGCACTTTATTACGAGATTTATAATCGCACGTTGCAAAAAATCAAAACGCTTTTATTTATTTTACATCGCTGATTCGGAATTTTTCGGAAATATTTCGGGATTCGTGTAGAATAGGAGTGCAAATTATGATAATGGATAATTGGTTAACCTTTTGATATCAAATCGGCACATCATTGTATCACATTTTCATATTTATCAGTCGATTCTTTGAAGAAAACACGAATTTCTTCCAATTTTAAGACTTAGAATTCTGTTATTAGCTTATCTCGCAGCACAGTAGAACTTCGATTGTCCGACTTAATTACTATAATATCGCCAATTTTTTTTTTTTTTTTTTTCCAAACGAAGTGTTTATTTAATTTTATTTGCTTTATTGTCACAAACGAAGTATGTAAAAGAAGAATTATTGCGACATTCCGATATTTGAATGATTAGGATAAACTGAAGAGTCACCCTTCGGTAATCAGAGTTCTACTGTATTCTACTGTATGCAAAAAAAGTATTCCAGAGATTATTTTGTTGCGAATAGCGTGACAATTGTTTGAAAATTTAGATAAAAGCGCGTTTAGATAAAAGTGCAGTTATCTGAATTGTTGTAATGTCGGTAAATTAAATTTGCTTTGTTACACGGAGAGAAAAATATGAAAATAATCTCTATAGTTGTGTAGCAATTTCGCGATATTCCGGCATTTTGGCGATTTTTCCCTTTTTCCATATCTATAGTTATAGACGATTGGCGCATATTGTCGCAAATATCGGAAAAATTGCCAAAATGCCGGGATATCGCGAAATTGCCACACAACTATAAAGATTATTCTTATATTTTTATCTCCGTGTAATTTTGACTATTTGCAACTTGTTTATCGTTTTTTTTTTTTATTTTAATTTTAAATTAACGTTCAGCAGAAAATTTTCCTCATTGATAACACGTTGTGAAATCGTATAAAAGATATTTTTTTTTTTAGTCTCTTTGATATTTCTTTATGCGACGCATACGGCGATAAGAAATATTGTATTGTTATTGTTCTTTTTCCTTCGTAACGTTATGTTTAACAAAAAAATTTCCGTACGGATAACCCTAATGGCGAAATATTCCATTTTTTTTCTGTTTCGTCTCTTTGTTACTTATTTATTCGAAAACATATCACTCGCCGGGAGATACTGAAATGAAAAGATGGAGAGAGTGTAGCGAACGACGCGTAGGATGCTACGGGGGCGAGAGAAGTGGGATTATATATATATATTTTTTAGTACTTATTTTTATCTCGGACCGCCGCGCCTTCGATCTGCTGCTACGAATAATTAATGTCGCCGGCTGCATACTACTTATTACTACCTTCGTAAAATCTTTGTTATTATTTCTATCGGAACGTCCGCTCCGAGAGTCGATAATCCAGCATTAAAAATATTTATATTTAGAATGAAGAAGTTTCATACAATAAACAACATATTTATCAATGATTTTCTTCAGCATTTCATTTATTATTATTTCCGATTGTTTAGTTAAAGTTTTCTGTTTAATTATTAACAGTTTTGGATAAATGATAATGGAGATGGAAAAATTGTATAGTATTTTATGTATTTTGGAGAAGCAATTTTTTTCTTTTTTTTTTTAAGGATTTTTTTTTTTTTTTTTTTTTTAAGAAGGAAATTTTCTTTTGTAATTTTTAAAAATAAATGAATACAGACGTGAGATATCAACGACGGTAACTCATTCGCAAAAATTTGAAAACGGATATAATTCTAAGATACTATACTTTCGTAAATTACGTGCGTAAAGAGAGAAGAGTATAAAAAAAAAAGTTTAAAGAAATCAACGCATCGAAATAATCGATAATGATTATTGTCGATGTATTTCTTCGCTGATTGGCTGCCGCACGGGAGTGAAGTTTGAAGATATTTTTAAAAAGATTAAATTACTCGAACACAAAAACAAAACAAAAAAAAATTTTCGGCAATTAATTACGAAAAAAAACCAACGAGAAACTTTTGTCGTGCGTCTTACACATTTTTAATCCGCTCTGCAATGTCGGAAAAAGGAATTTTTGAAATTCTACGGAACACCTTATCTTGAATATTTTTTCCGTTTTACCATTTACCATTTTCTTTTTTACCACTTTTACCATTTAAAAAACATTCCGAAGCGTGTATCGCGCTGAAACTACTAATTTTTTGGTACATAACGTACGCATACATATCTCCGCAGACGAATGATTATTTGTATTTGTATAGAATAGAGTTAACAATAAGAAAAATGCATCAATTGATTTTTATAAAAGTTATACGATCACTAATTATTCGATTGATATATTTATTAATTAACGTATATTTCTGTCTATAGATCACTGGTGTAGTATTCATAACTGTCGGAGCCATAGTACTCGGACAGTACAATGTATACAGTACCTTTGTCGACAATTGGGTCATCGCAGCGCCGATACTCATGATCATCGTAGGCGTCATTGTCTTCCTGGTATCGTTTTTCGGATGCTGCGGCGCCGTCAAGGAAAATCACTGCATGATTATTACGGTTGGTGTGATTCTCTAATAAATTCAAGAAAAAAAAAAAAAAACTTTCATCCAAAAAATAAATCACTTAAATTCATAAATATATGAAAATTTATTGATTTTTGAATAAATTTTTATTACACTTTTTATAGTCGTATTAGTAATTACAATAAAAAAAAAAGACAAAAAAAAAATTCTGTATCTTCATTTTGAAGACACAAGTTGAATTTTCATTATTTTCGTTTTTTTTTTTGTTTACGAGAGTTTCTTGCGGTATTAACGGTTTGTTGATTGCAGTTCTCAGTTCTACTGCTGTTGATTTTCGCTCTTGAACTCGGCGCTGGAATTTCTGGCTATATGATGCGCAACCAGATTGGAACAATGCTTCAGGATCGTCTCAACGAAACGATGCCACGTTACAACAGCGACGCTACTATTAAGAGATCCTGGGATGCCATGCAGCACGACGTGAGTTATTGAACTTTCCTTTACGTTATTTTTTTCCTCAATTTTTAATAGGTAAATTTTTTTATTTGATTGCATGTAACTTTAGTTTGAAAAAAAAAATCCCTTCATCGTGTGTAAAAATGTTTTTTTTTTACTTACATTTTTTATGCAAAACTTAAATTTGAAATTATGAAAACAAAAAAATAGCGTTGATTTTTCTTAAACCATTTAAAATCATTAATTTTTTGCATTTAAGTAGCGTCTGCATTTTTAAAAACTTTACTCCGATTTAAACATTTTTTTAATTATTTTTAATCCGATAAAAAAATATTATTATCTCTAATCTGATTTTTCATTTTATTATTTTTAATTCATTTTTCAACAGTGTTTTGTAATTTTTAATGAGATTTTTTAAAGATTTATTCAATTTATCTTATATTACTTTTTTTCTCTTCTCTACGAGTTACAAAGTCAATTTTCGTTCAAGAAAATCGTATCCCGCAACAAATTTTCATAATTCTCTTTACAATTTTTACAAAACTTTTTTTTTTTTTTTTTTTTTTTTTCACTTTCACCAATTCACAAAACTTCGATTTTGAATGCATACAGTAACGATTTTGTTAATTTTCGAAATATCTATTTATCGACTTATTTGTTCCGATAACATTTTCTTACCAACAGCGCAACAAATACTCTTCCAATTTAAACAAGTAGTTTACTAATTACAGCATTAAATACTTAAAAATGATAAAACAATACCGCGAATCTCTAATATTCAGATAAAAGAGAATTTATTATTGAATTTTTTTCTCTAATTAATCGTTGTATATTCCTCTCGACTCGTTGCACTCTATTTATCCGCGAATGTTGACGCACCTTAATGAAATAATTGCTAAATCGCTTGCATATGGTCGTCAGCAGATAACGGGTCGTTGCCGCATTATTATCAACTAAAATTTGCTTCTGCAGCTTCGACTATCGGGTTATAGATTAAAAAAAAAATATATCTATCTACAAAAATGAAAGTACAATGTGTGGTTTATCCTCTTCCTATTTCTCGCCATTGGCAAAAGCTATTCTATTCGTGTCCCGCCAGGTGTTCGTGCAATTTTAATGGCTCCACTACAACACCGATGACACGCAGTATGCAATAAGGAACCTTTTATTTTATATTGCGACACGATGAACGTCGACATCGAAGGCCCTTAAAGGGGCAACTTATGCGTTGTCGTCCGCTCTACGCCTGTAGTTAACTATATATATGTATATATGGAGTCGTGCGGAGGGATATACAGTGACGAAGAACGCATTCGGGCTTCGCTCGCATATTGTAAATCAATATATCCGACACTCTGCTACCCTCGTACCTCGAGTTCACTTACCATCGACGTGTATACATTCGTAAAAGTACCGGTGTCTCGGACGCGGACTTCCTGTGCAGTTGTTACACGTTTTCGCTTTGCTACGAACGCCTCAACGTCATACATGCCTAACGCTACTTCCGTGCATACAAATTGAGAAAAAGAAAAAAAAAAGTCGACTTTCTTTTCTAATAATGAATCGATCACTTTATTTCATTCATTAAAATCATTTTCATTCAATAAAATGTATTCAGTGAATTTATTCTAATAATTATAATTATAATAGAGAAATCATTTTTTATGATACATTGGATTTATTTTCTGAGAATAAATCAATAAGTTTATTTAATTTATTTCCATTTTTTTAATTGAAGCGAATTAGTTCGGTGCATTTTTTTTTCTCATATCTCGATGTTTCGATCTGTTTAGGGAAAATTAGAGGAATTTTTTAGAAATCATTCGAATGCTTGGAAAATTATTTGCAGACGAAGTGAAAAACGATCGGTTTTTGCAAACTCCGGAGCCGCAATATTTCGCAATGATAGTTTTATGTATATATATAAAATCCTTGACGAGTACCAATTGCTGTTGTCTAAAACAAATTTTCTATAAAGTCTCGTAATCATCGCGTTAATTAATTCATAGCGGGCAGAGATCGTGGAAAACCTGAAAATCTCAGGAAAATGAAAAATTTGTTAGAAAATCAGGAAAAAGTGACGAATTTAAAAAAAAAAAATTTTAATAAAAAAAATTAAACACTTGCAATGACTGGGAGATTCAACTTCCTTCATAAATTCAACAGGAAAAAAAAAAGAAAAAAAAGTTCATAATTACGGCGGAAATTGCGGTTTCTTTACGCCGTTTTTGTAGCATTTGAAGTTTCGAGTTTTCGGACCGCAATTTTTTTTTTTTTAGCTAAATAAATGAAATAAAGCGGGCATTAGGGTTCGCCGAACCTTATCGTGATATCGTCCGTTATCCGCAGCAAAAATTACGTCCCGGAAGCTAAGAAACTCCAACGCTCCAGAAGCAACACGGGGACAATGATTTCCGGCGACATATGGCCGGTTTTTTCGCGATTAAAATTCACGCGTGATATTCCGTCACGATAACTCGTATATCGCTACATTTCCAAGACATGCGGATGCATCTGAACGTAACGTTTGCAAAATCGTTCGCAGGATAGTTGCGGTAACTTTGACTACGCGGACAGGTGGCCGATGTACGTCCCCATCGCTCCCCTACTGCTTATTACATTACATAAAGAAATTAATGAAACGAGATAAACAACAAAAAAATTGTCTAGACAACGAGGAATTACGAGTATTTAATATCGAGAGGGGGATAATATACATCGATAAGAGAAAAACCCTTCGCCCTCGTAATCCTAATACCTATCAGCAGTCGCGTGTCGCTAACGATTATCGCATGTCTATGCGCAGTTCCGCGTTCGGGAGTTTCTGCGAAACGTTTCTCTGCTCGTTTTCCCGCTGCGCTTTGCAGTGTGTTGTTGTGCACCTCATTTTTACGTCTGGTTGACGAATCGCCGCGTTCTCTCGTTTGTTCGACAAGAATTGCTTCCATTTGTTTTTTTTTTTTTTTTTTTTCGCCGCCGCTGATGGCGATAAGAAAGTCGTCGATTGATTTTTTTTTTTCTTTTTTTTTTTTCAGAATTGAATACGCAAATTCAAAGAATAGTTCCGATTATAAATTTACTGGCTAATTGCCATTTTTCCATTCGCATTTATCTTTCGAAAGTTAATATAGTAATTTTGTAGGAATCCGTAAGTACGTTGTAAGCGATCCATCAACTATATCGCTTTTTTTTTAAATCGTTAATTGTCGTTAAAAATCTATCGCTGAATGCTTAAGAATAAAAAAAAAATGTTTCGTGAAGCTAGACGAATTCGGCAATTCGACGTTTTCATATTTTTCTACTCACGGATAATTCATTTGCCAATTTTTTTTTTTTTTTTTATTTATAAAGATCTTCTCGCGACAAAATAACTTGTAGATAAATCGCCGCTACATAAATAGCGGAACGAATGAGTAAAAAATAAATTGTCTCGAAGGTTGAATTGCGAGAGGATTTCCTGCAGGAAATAGGCTACCAGTTTCGATCGATATAGATGGATGGCGATAATAAAGAGACGCGGCGCGCGTTCAGCGAAGCTAACGACCGGTAACGGTGTCTCGAAACAGCGGGGAACAATTTGTTCACCTTTACCGAGACTAACCATTCAGTTTCGTCTCTCTTTCGATGCTTATAGCTTATCGCAAAAAGGCTCCGCGCGACGACTTGTCCTCCGGCCTCTCGTTACGTTGTCGCAACTTACAATCGAATCGCAAAGCACTTCTCGGCTGCGAAACCTCTTTTTTCTTTCATGCAATCACGCGAAACCGGTGAAAGGAAAGGAAGCAACGAGTTACCTAATGATTTTTCATTCGATAAAAGTCGAGAAATACGTTCGAGAAACACTAACGCGCGCCGAAGGATGGATTCGCGTCTCGCGAGAATGTTTCCGACTCTATTGCTGAGTCATTCATTCGCTCATTGAAGGTCGGCGGCGTTATTTTAATCGTTGTTAGTTCCTCGAGGTTTTCCTACTCTATGCAATTTAACACCCGTCGACAATCCTTCGCACTTGTGGAATATTAAGTTACGTTACCGCAGTAAAGTTTCTATCGATATATCGAATTCACGACACTTTTTTTCGCCTCTGATCTCAATTCGTTATTTATTTATTAATTTTTTTGTTTTATATTGTTTCCTTGAATTATGAGTTATAACTTGTCGCGTTTCCAGTCGCGCAATTCTCTATAATTAATAAATCAGTCGATGATTAATTATCAATGAGATATGCAGAAACATCGCGTAAGGATTTTTTTGCCGATCGTAAGAATTCATATCTGAAAAAAATCGGCTATCCTAAGGACTCGCGATGTTGATAAGTCTCAATTTTTTTTTAATAAATATTTTTAATATTTGTCTTAAACAATTGTTTCGTTATGTATTAAAAATCTCAAAAGTATCAAAAACCATTTTTTTTTAATCTCTGAAAAATTAAAAAATCCAATTAACCAATAGCTACTTACGATGTTTGCTGACTGAGCGTCAAATCGTCGCAAAGTGCCGCCATATATTGCGATAATCGCGAAAATCTCGTGTAGAGATTTTTTGTAAAGAAACAATTTTTTTTTTTTAACTTATAGCTGAAATGCTGCGGAATCGAAAAATCAGATGACTGGTGGGTATCCGAGTTCTCGAAAGATATCCTCCCGGATTCTTGCTGCAGCGAACTTGAACCTAATAAGAAATGCGATTCCAACGCGATCCACGTGACCACCGAGGGTTGCGTGAAGAAACTCGCAAGTACTATCATCGACAATGGAGTTATTCTCGGCGCTGTGGGGATAGGAATAGCTCTCGTTCAGGTATGAAAAAAAAATCATTTTGTAGCTAATTAAAAAAATTTGAAGCTAAAAATAAAAAAAATAAAAACAAATTTAATAGGAATTTTTTGCCTCTTTTATGCACCTAAAAAATATCCTTTTCTCGTTCTAAGAGAGTAATTCTCTCGACTTGTTTGCTCCCCGAAATATTGTTTTTTAGTCTTTTTTTTTATGAAAAAAAAAATAAAAAATAAAAAAATTATTTTGATATTAATGATTTATTAAAAATTATTAATTATTTTATTACTGTTTATCAATAATTATTGATCAGTTTATTATTATTCATCAATATTTTAAATTTTCCAATAAATTTATAAAAATCATAGGGATGAAATTATGAAAAAATAAATATTACACATAAATTTAATTAATTTTTTGTTTTACCTGTTTACAGTTGATCGGCGTAATCTTCGCGTGCTGCTTGGCTCGATCAATTCGTCGTGAATACGAGACTGTGTAAGCTGAAAAAAAAGAAACAAACAAACAAAAAAAACAGCAAAGAAATAAGCGTTACTGCTATATCACTCACTGATTTTACTGTCTCATTTTTTTTTTTCTGCAAAAAACAAAAAACGCGCCTAATGTGCACTTTTTTCAAAATCGAGACATTAAAAAGTAAAGCAGTAAAAAAAGTACACTGCAACTCTATCTTTTCTTCACAATTTTTATCTATTTTTTCTTTTTTTTTTTCTTTACTATACGTTAATTATTTTTCATTTCTTGTTTGTGTTTATTTGTCAACGAACACGAGCTCTGTATTCCGCGCCACGTTATTTATACTCTTTTTATTCGATGTTTTCTACGTAAAAAAAAAAAAATTTGTGTTATAAATGATTAATTTAATGGTGTGCGCTATCTCTGTCGTGAATGCACACAATGGCACACAAAACACGTACAATATCTCGTCTTCTAAAAAAAAAAAAAAACATATATATCTTTATTTTTTAAGTTTTTTGTTTTATTTTATTTTTTTGTTTAATTACACGAGTTGTTTTCACCGCTTTCGCGACACGCTCAACCAGTTCGATGTGTTTTTTTTTCTTCTTCAATTGCGAAACGAAAAATCGATAAGCGACAAAAAAAAATACCGTGTGCCAATAAACGTAACGAAAAATTTCAGTGTGAAATGTGAAATTTTTTTCTGCGTATTCTATGATACGCAAAAAAAAAGAAAAATGGCTTCGATCGCTAAAGTACGTAATTACTTGTCGCTGGTGTGCGTAATGTGCAAAAATTTCGCATGTTCGTTCTTTTGTTTACTAAAAAATAATAATGATAATTTCATTTTTTCACACTGGAAACATCGCAGGTTTCCACTTTTGTCAAAAAAAAAAAAAAAAAATACGAATACTTTTTTGAAAAATAATTTTGCTTCTTCTCATTCTCACAATCGCCGATATGAATCACGCAATAAAAAAATACACAAACACGTTAAAAAAAAATTAAATTAAAAAAAAAATAACAAAATCGTCAGATTTCTTTTCTAATTACTCGAATTTCCATTCTTCAGAATACAAAATTGAGAGAAAAAGAAAATAGGCGATTGCGCGCAATGATGGTGATGGGAGCCTGTGATCGAAAGTAAACAAAGCAAAGCTATAGATGTGTGTTAGCATGTGCTATCCGTCGATGTAACTAACTACCAACGAAGTTCTACTGAAAAAAAAAAAAAATATATAAAAAAAAAAAATTAAAAGAGCAAAAACTGAGAAATCTCCAAATCGAGAGCCTACAGGAAAGAGACGATGAGGCAAAGGCATTGAGTAAACGAAAATCTTGAAAAAAAAAAAAAAAAAAACTGAACGATACAATCGACACTAGTGTCCGTTTGCCTCGAGAAAACTCGACTCGTCAGCTTTAAGAGAAACAAAGAAAGGAATTAAAAAAATGAAAGATATATTACGAAAAAAAAAAAAACAGATCTGCATTTTTCATAAAACAAAAAAAAATATATTAAATAAATAAAAACACAAAGCTATCTATTACTGTATCGATGTAACGTAAAAAAAAAGCAAGAAAAAAAAAAAAAAAAGAAAGAAAAGACATGAGAAAACGAGAACAACGTTGAACAAGTCCAGCATAGTTTTTAGTTTAAGAATAATCGAACTATTTATCTAGTAATATTATGATTATAATTAACATGAGCGATTTATTATTCTGTTGTTTCATACATTGTAAAGTCTACGTAGCGTTAACGAGAGAACAAAAACAAATAATAACGAAAAAAAATAATAAAAATAAAAGAATAAGAGAGATTGATAGGAAATATTGTCTCCCGGGCGCGCGCCATGGCTTGTGTTGCTATTTTTTTGTTATTTTTTTTTATTGTATCAGTGTCAATTTTACGAAAAATCAACAAAGTTAAAAAATTGTCATTCCTAATTTTCGTCTATTTGAATATGTGAAACGTAACGTCGATTTTTAATCCGTGCGAACGATTCAAATTCAGCGTTAAATTTTTTTTCTATGAAAATAGTTGAAATTTTACATGGAATTTATTCCTTTCAAAAACAAAATCAATAATTGAAGTTAAATTACTAAATTTTTTTTTTTTTTTTTTCATTACTTTTTCATTATTTCGCTCGGAATATTCAAATATATTTAACTGTTCAAAATTCGAGTATAAATCTGTCGCAAACTTAGATAACCTTTCGCGTCGACACTGGCCGTGAATTTCGCGACCCGAACGTACAATATTTTAATACGGCAATCGTGGAATTTTTTTTTTTTTAAAGCACTGAAATATAACTGTAGAAGATATACGACAAAACCCCGAAGTTACAATAATAGTTCGCGCTTTCGCGGGCGATAATTCGAAGGCTCAACTTTGGACAATCGCGAGTTTCAAATCTTAAAGATATGAAACGAAAAAAAAAAAAAAAAAAAAAGTGATGAAACGATTTAATTTTTTGTTTGCTACCGTCGATTTATTTGCATTATTATTATTGTTCATTGGATCAGTAGTTACGTTATGGAAAAAAAAACAACAACAAAAAAATGTTTTATTTTGTATTTATCGCTTGCCAATCAGTATGCCAATTTGCACCCTGCGTCGCATTATATATATATATATATATTACATATATATGACGATATACCTGTATAACACGTGTCTCTATTATTCTTTCCATTATTGTCTCTTTGGTACGAATTAATCAATGAATTTCTTGATGACGAGACGAATATTTTTCAACGATAGAAAAAAAAAAAAAAAAATCTGATTTTATTTGCAGCGAAACCACAGCGCACTGATCGGCCCGCTAGGAGGCATTGTTTCATGATATTATGAATCCATCATGCATTTTCGGTAGATATACAAACGAAAGAAACGAAAAAAAAAAATGATTCTTAAAAAAGAAAATTTATCTATAACTAACGATCTTTATCGCGCGGTTGTAATTATTTTTTCATCAATGTGCTTGAAAATATATATTGAATGTATAGCGAAAAGAAGAAAAAAAACAAAGAGGAATGATGTCAAAAAAAAAATCATAACTGCCAATTTATGCCAAAAATAAGTCTGAAAAAAAAAAAAAAAAATTGTTTTTCCGCGTCGATCGAAAAAAACACAAAAACGCTTTACTGAAAAAAAAAACTTGCAAAAAATAAAACATTTTTTTTTTAATCATTGAACGAAAATAGCGATTAGAAAAACATCATTCCTCTTAAAACTTTACGCGAATCAAACGTGAGAAACAATGAGCTATTTTTTTGCCTAAAATTATTATTCCTCGAGTCGTAGAAACGAAAAAAATAAATAAGTAAAACAAAAAAAAAAACTCTTAACGATTAAATCGTCAAACGGTTGTGCGTCAGAGTTGTCTACAAAAAAAATATATACAAAACTTGCGAAAAAAGAAAAAAAAAAAAAAAACGTGCGCGAGATAATAAAAAAACTATGATAAAATGGCTTGTTGCTTCTATCCACGACGAATTGGCGTTAATCGACAAAGTCGACGCGTCGCACTGACGAATTCAGTCTCAAGATATATGACCCGGAAACCTCTGGTAATAATTCGAAAAAAAAAAAAAAAAAAAAAAAAAAAATGTCATATTTTTTTTATCGTTCATCTAACGTTCATTATTATTTACATTGCGCAACAACACAAATATTGACACGTTGTAGCATTAGAATAAAAATTGGGTACTACAACGTAAAAACGAAAGATTTATCGCTACGGGTTTTAAATTCAGCCTATTCACCAACAAACAAAAACACAAGTCACAGTGTCGTAATTTTTTTTTTTTTTTATTATTTTTTAAAAATATTAGAACGTAAAGATTGCAACGAAAAATTCATCATCTTGAGCGTTCCATCGATTCTCGAGCGGAAGCGTTCGCAGGGGGAAAAAAAAATGGTTCAAGCATACGTGTCCGTAATTATCGATAACGTAGTCAAAGTGGAAGTTTTCTATGACGTCGCAGTCTACTCAATAATAAAGTTCCGTCGTGTCAGTGAACTCTCCATATTGATCCTTCTTCCACGGTGCTTCATTGCGAGTCCAACGTGTGCACCTTGCGCAATGTTCTATTGCCGTATAACGTGCACCAGTATCGTAACGATCGAACGTACGTTCTCTGAATACTATCGCGTTATTCTAGAGCTGTCGGAAAGGCACGAAAAAAAAAAAAAAAATATACGATGGAATCAAAAGCGGTCCGAAACTGTGACAATTAAGTTTTGATGAGAAAAGTAAAACTGTTGACTGCACCGACTATTCAATATCTATATGGGTATTTTACAATTCAATATGTGACGATAATGCGTCGAAATGTTGACTATGAATTGCTAAAAGTAGATAATTCAGTGTTAAAAATTGTCTATCGAACATTGACGATTAATTGCTCGGCTTCAACAGTTGTCTATTGCACGTGGATTTTTGACTTTTAACGTCAATAATATCGTCGTTATTATGCCTCAATACATGTTGGTATTATGTCTCAATAACTATTTAGGTGTTAATAATTGACTATTGGATGTCGAGAGTTCATTAATGTGCTTCAATAGATGACTATTATTCAACTGTTGAATATTTCGCATGTGGAAAATTGACGATTCGTCGTTATGCTTCAATAAATGACTATTTGGTGTTAACAATTGACTATTTAACGTCAACAGTTCATTATAATGCTTAAGTAGATGACTATTGAGTATTAAAATTGGAATAATAGATCTTTGAAGTTGATAACAATGTTTCAACAATTGTCTATTGACTATTGGACGTCAAGAATCAATAATTTCGCAATAGATGTCTATTGAGTGTTAAAAATTGACTATACAACGTCAACAGTTAATTGTAATGCTTAAGTGGATGACTATTGACTATTAAAACCGGAATATTAGGTCTTTGCAGTTGATAACAATGTTTCAACAATTGTCTATTGCACGTCAAGAATCAACAATTTCGCGACAGAGAACTATAGTTCACTGTCAGTGGTCTATATATGAACTATAGATGACTATTGAATTGTATTACAGATTGTAGCAGTTGATTATAATGCTTAAAAAGTTGACTATTGCGTGTTACAAAAGGCCTACCGAACGTCAACATTTTGTTACTTAGCGTCAACAGACGATTGTTCGATATTTATCATTGGCCACAAGATGACAAGAATTAATAATTGCGCAGCAGTTGACTATTGAGTGTTAAAAATTAATTGGCACGTCGACAGTTATATTCTATTCTTCAACAGCTAATTATTGCATGAGAACAGACTATTGAGTATCTTAAATTGACTTTTTTCTGACTACCGAATTTTTTTAAATGTGATTAATGCATGATAATCACAATGCATTCGAGGATATCAATCTTCACCGGAGGAACCAAAGTTCGAATCCGAAAATCCGAGGGAACGTTAAAATGTTGAATTTTTCACGCAATCGATATATTATTAACGACGAACGTAGGTGCGATGTCTAAATATTTTTTTTTCTCGTCAAACGAATAATTAACGCAAATAGCTTCATTCGGTATATTAATAGTAATAATGAATAATAACTATAGTATAAATATTATATATATATTTAACGATAACAGTGTAACGCACTTGTCCAAAGTTTCGCTCCTTTGTCATTGACGATTCGGTTTTATATATTATTCTTTTTAGTTTTCTTTTTTTTTATGATCTTTTCATATAATTGGGCTAATCGGTCGATTTGTAATTTACACCGATGAATTACCAGACAACAGAAAAAGACTGAAACGCGAAGTTCTATTATAATCAGTATTAAAAAAAAAAATTGAATGAAAAAACAAAAAGATAGTGATTGAGGGACAGAGTTGGAATATATTGAAACGAAAAAAAAAAAAATATAAAAAAAAAAAAAACGGAGTAATTGGTATTTTAAATATGAAGTATACACTTTTGTCAACTTTTTACAACCAAAATTTGTCCTTTTTGGCTTCTTACACACACGAGACATACACAACGTATGAATTAATCGATTGTATACATAGCGATATATCGATATAATATATATAATTGTATCTGAGCGTATAAATTTGTCGATAGACTTAATTCGTAAATGAAACGAATTGAAAAAAAAAAATTTAATATGTCGAAAAAGAAAAAAAATTAATTATTTTTTTGTTTATATATATATATATATACACACACACTGTTTGCTCTACTGTGAAGAGGAGCCAACGAGACTCGTCTATAGCACATACTATTTGTCTAATAGCTTTTATGGTATAACAAATAAATTAAATATACTTACGATGCATTTATTTATTTTTTACGATAACCCTCCGCCGTCGACTCTGCAACAGTATTCTTCGAGGATCGAGAAGGTAAAAAATAATTTACGATCAGTATGTTTTTTTTTCATTGTACCATTATTTTTATTTCATCCTTATAGGTAATTTCATCGATGACCGATGAATAGCGGACTAACATTGACCATTTAATTGGAGATATCTTTGTTACAGATTTTTTGTGGGTTTCTTGTTTCTTTAATTATTTTTTTATTTTTTTAAATTTATTTACGACATCGAGCGTACGGTATTCCGCAAACGCCGGCTTGTTATTCTTTTTTTTTCTTTTTTTTTTGTTTCTTTTGCTTGGCAAAGCGAAAAATGAGGACATTCTCTCTCATCTCGTCGCAAGGATATGTGGAGATTCGTTTGTCCACTTCGCAAACATTATCCGAGCTCCATGCGCGCACAGATATTTACAGAAGTTGCTGGAGATTACATTATTTATAAGAAAAAAAAAGAAAAAAGTTATTTTTCGTTTTGTTTCCATTTTTTTTTTCTGTTTCACACGCGTTCGCGTCTGTGTTTTTGTTTTTTTTTTTTTCATTTTTTTTCTCATCGCCTCGTGTCATTATTTTCTATTTTTCAAGCAAATATCTAATAGGGCGTCGAAGTTTGTGAATTATTTACAAAGTGGGGGGGTAATGGCCCTCTCGCAGTTCTCGTTTCTCTTTTTAGTCCCAAAGTCTCGAGCCTCAATGAGATACAAAACAAATACAATGATCTTAAGGTTGTTTTTTTTTTTTTTTTTTTTTTTTTTTCTTTCGTTTTTCTATATTTATAATGTGTATAAAAAATGGACAAGGGGAAAGGGGACGTGAAGTTCGAGTCGCGCGATTTATAATGGAGATATTTTGGTTGAATCGCTCGTTATCGACAATCGAACGACCCGATGTCCTAAAAAAAATAGTAAACGATAAAACTCCGGGTTTTCTTTTTTTGTTTGCAACTCAAAAGGATCGAATCGGGATAAATCATCAATTCTAATCTTCAATATAATACTTCGATTAATTACGCGTAACAAAAAAAAATGGGTTTTTGTTTAATGCGTCGCGGAGCCTCAATTTCTCTCATTACAACAGAAAATAATTATAAATTTTGATTTTTGAATCTTAACTTTTCATTATTTTTTTTTCAAATTGAAAATAACGGAAATTGTTTTGAAAAAATATATTTATTTTTTTTTTATTACTTTGAAAAGTTCTTAAGGTGCATTCGCACATTGCACGCGAGAGTTTCTTTAAAGAATTAGGAGAATCAAAAAGGCTGCATTTTTTTTTTTTTTTTCTATGAAACACTTCGCCGGTTGTGTTAGGCAATTTTTGTAATTTTTTTTATTTTTACTTTTTGTTTCGCGTATTTTTTTTTTTTTTTTTCAACTCTAAGTGAATAAGTTACACTTCAAATTTGGAGCAAAAAATTCTTTAAAAAAATTCGCAAAAATTAAACGACCTGTAACTTTTGAATGTAATGAAAAATTACAACTTTTTAAAATTTTCGAAAGATCAACATCTACGATTAAGAATTTGTTTTTGCTTAATCGTGTCTCACCTTTTCGTGAATTCTTTTTAATCCTTTAAAGAAATATCCTATTGGCGAAGCACCTTAAGATTTTTCCGTATTCTTTTTTTCGTCTCTTTTTTTTTTCATATCGTCTTGACGAATTATTTCGAAATTTGCGACTACTGTGTTCAACTCGTTATAATTTTTTACAATTTTCCTTTGATCTTCTGTTCGACGTAAAATAATGTGCGATGTAAAAAAAAAAGAAATTTTTTATTTTTTTATTTTACTTATAAAACGCGCCGCGTGAAATTTCTTCTTTTTAACGTTAATGGAATAAAATCCGAATGCATGTAATTTCTATTCGTTAAAAAAAAAAAAAATAAAAAAAACCGAAACATTCGTCAATATTAATGGCGTTTCTTCGTTTCTCTTAAAAAAAAAAAAGCAAAATGTTCGACAGTTAATTTGAAGATCAGTATTTGTTATTTTTCCACTTGACTCGATCTCTTTGACTGCTTCTCAGTCGGGAGTTTATAAAAGAAATTAAAAAATCTCAATGCGGCTGCCACGTTGCAAAAAAAAAAATCAAACGGTTAAATTATTATACTCCTCACAGTTCGATTAATCGCATCGAATAATCGCAATTATAAACGTATACTCACTCACAGCTAACATTATATCGTTATCGTTACAATTACCATCATACGGTATAATGAATTAAAAAGAAAAATGTATATCTTACGAAAACGAAGAAAAGAAAAATAAGAAGACGTATTATAAATGATAAATCGTTAGCAAACTTATCGATCTAACAAATAATAATTATTATCATTATAATAATTATGATGATAATCGATAGATGAAAAATCGCGTCTATCTTGAATATACAGAAAAAAAATGATATTTATTTACAAATACAATGATTCAAGCGAATTTTTTGTTTGTCTGTTTTGTTTTGTTTTTGTTTTTTTTTTTTTCTCTCATTCGTATCGTTCATTTTCCCCGTTCGTCGAGGAAACACACCCGCAGGAACAGTGTAGTGTACATTAACTATCTATCATAATATAGTTACTATTTTAATGGAGATGAAGCGCATGTTTTATCTTTTTCTTTTTTTCATTCTCTTTCTCTTTTTCGTCGCATTTTCTTTTTTTTTTTTTTCGCGGACTGGAATAATTTTCACGAGCTTTTTTTTTGGTTCCTATTTCTTTTTTGCGAGTCTTCTTTATTTTTTTTTTTTTTTGTAATAATCGATGATAAGAAGATCGCGCATTTGCGTGCACTGAACTCCGAGTCTTTTTTTTTTTTTTGCCGACAGAAAAATTTGTGATCGAAGCGTTGTTACAAAAATATTCGAAAGACACGAAAGTTATTTTGCATTTTTTTTCATTTTTTCAACATTTCTAGAGCATTTTTTTTTTTCGTTTTTTTTTGTTTTGTAAAATCGGCGCATGAATTATCGGGACCCACTCTCTCTCTCTCTCTACATATGCACTCGCAAAAAAAAAAGAAAAAATAGCACACATTCTGTTTATCAATTTTGCTCTTTCGTTTTTTTTTTTTTTTTTTTTTTTTTTTTTTTTTTTTTTCGTGTCCTCTCACACTCGCTTATCGACTAAGTATCTAATTATACTTACAATTTAGAAGTTAAGTTTTTTGCAATTAATTTCATTTCATTGAAATATCTCTTGTGTCTGTATGTACCTTTTTTTTTTTCTTTTTTCAAATCGTACAGTTCTTGGATTCATCATTCGTCGTATTCATCCGATTTGTTGATCGTATCATATAAATGCGTAAAAAAACAAAAAAGAAATCGAAAAAAAATAAATCCAATTATTTAAACTTTTTTCATTTGCCTTTAAGAACAAATAAAAAATCGTCACAGTTCCAGTTTTACGTCTGTAGTTTTTTTTTTTCCTATTAATCTTATCATTTTTCATTTGTCTTGTTAAGGTAAAAAAAACGGAGGTTCGTTTGCACCCGACGGCTGTGAGAAAAAAAAAAAAAAAAAAAAGAAAGTTAAAATAAAAAAAGATTATCATTCGTTCGTACATTCATCTTAGGCACATCTTTCACACATCGGAAAACGAAGACTCGAAATTAATCGGCATTGAGCGAGTCGACGAGTTAACAATAAAAATAAAAGAAAAAGAAAAAAAATAGTCGAGACTCGACAGAAAAATAGATCACAAAATCAATAACGAACTGTTCTCGCGTTGCTGTTGTTTTTTTCTTTCTTTTTTTTTTTTTTTCGTTTCTTCATTTTTTTGTTTATCTTCGGAAGATTATTTTCTAAAAGTTCGATAGTCGCGATATTAATATTAATATCGCAAAAAGTGAATTCCTTCCTGTTTTTATCCTATGCGACGCGAGAACAGATCGGCCGTTGACGACATTATTGGCAAAAGGCTTAACAGAGGAGTTTATTTTTTGTTTTTTTTTTTTGTTTTTTCATTTTTTTTTTTTTTCTAGTATTACCAGGAATTGTTAGTTTTTTTGTATTGTTGTTGTTGTTGTTGTTGTTTTAAGGATAATCTTATATTTATGTGTGTTGATGATCGCTCATGTGGCATAACGCTTTGTCCACAATCGCGCTATGCGATCGTGTTCCTCGCGATTTTGCAGATATTGCGTTGCTATACTGCCCACCAGTGGGTCGGCTGCAAAAATTTCAACAAAATTAAGTATCATAGATTATGTAAATAATGTTTTTATGCATAAATATCGATTGTTATGGATTTCTGGGGCTTTCGGTCTGTTCTCTCGGTGAAGTAATGCATTTTGTCGCCTTCGCGGAACAGCTGTTTAATTTTGTTAAAAAAAAAAAGAAACACAACTTTGAGGTTTCAGTGTCGGAGAACGATTTTTGAATCAGCGAGCTAATAAATTGAATTTTGGTAAATTAAATCGAATGCTTGCCTCCGATCGTTATAATTTTCATGCAAATTTCGACAATTACACGAGTGGACAAAATCGGTCGACAATCTCCGGAATCGAATTTCTCAAAAATCGTTAAACCATTCGAATTTTAAGAAATTTTGAAATCTTTTTATTTCGAAACGTCCGACTAACGCTGAGCCGTGTTTGATACTAAATTTGTCATGAAATCGATTCGAGATTTTTTAATTACGTGAATAATTGGAAATTTCGTTATTTTGCAAAAAAATAAAATAACTCAGAATTCAGAAATTGTTTGCTTATATTTTCAGTGAGATTCGGAGAGAATTTTGAATTTTGTTTCTCAATGAGATAAAATTCTGAAAAAAAAATCATTAACCATATAGAAGATGTTAAGAATATTAACTCGGGATGTCGATAGATTGGTTCGAAATTTCGCTCTAATTTTTTTTTTTTTTTTTGCTATACATCGATTTTTTTCACCCGTATACTCAGTTCCCTGTGCCTCGTGGGGATTCGAGACGTGAAATTTTTTATTTTATTATTTTTTGTAATTAAATTACGTCTTTGTATCGAGTATTCGAACATTTTTGAGAGATTTTTTCGACTCTCGAAAACTCACCTGGATTGCAATCCGTAAGTAGGGAACAGATCGACAACAAAACCTTCGAGATCGTTAACGCTGGCGACCAATTGTCTTTCAGTATATCGAGACATATCACTCCCTGACTGTTTATGTTGCAGTGGTAAATACGCGTTCGGAATGTTACCTGAAATAGAAAAGAAAAAATAATAATATAAATACATAAAAAACATCGAAAAAGCATGACTATCATTTGTAAACAAATATATATCTTAGTGAGTGATGATTTTTATTTCATTATTTAAAAAAAAGAAAATTTCACGATAGCATATTGATTTGTCCAAAGTATTGAAATCATTAAACTGCATTATCTCGTCGATTATATTTTGTTTAACCCCTTTAAACACAGTGGCGACAATTAAATCAGAAGTGACGATAAACGATATGTTTGCAATCATTTTTGCCTTTATGGAGGGTGTATCGTTACATTTCCAATCAAAAGTGAGATTCGGAGAGAATTTCAAAGACCTGTTGATGGGACAAAAATCTGACAAAAATCTGACAAAAATCTGATTAAAAAAAAAAAATGTTCAACGAATCATCCGGTAATCTTAACTTTTCGTTCTCCGTTGAACTATGAGAATGCGAAAAATTAACCATTGCGATGAGAAAACGGCTTTAGATATTTATTTGCGGCGTCGATTAGAATTGGTAAATTAATACAATGGAAATAAACTTCTGAAAATCCATTCGTACTGTAGACTTTGAAAATTATATCGAATACCTTTCGATCAAACTAAACGTTCTGTGAATAAATTCATTTGGGTCTCTTCTTCGACGCGGAATACGCCTTAAACGTTGAATTACGAATACCACTACCATTCTTGAAGAAAAGTTTGATAAGAAGAATAAGAATTGATAAGATGGACGTTGTAATTTCTTGTTTTACTTTTTTTCTGATTTTTCGCGATCCAAAAAACAGTTCGAAGGAAAAGTGTCGTTCCAACGTCGATTTCAGCATTCGAACCTCAAAATGTGAAAAACTTAGCATTCGAGGATTTTGCATAGACGAAGCACATCCCCAATGATTATACTCGATAAAATACGGCGAAAAAAAAAAGAAAAAAAAACGAGAAATAAAAACTAAAAAACGTTTTATAGACTGGAGAAACGTTCAAAGATGTAATTTTGAGACTCGAATATTGAGAACTATGCGAACGAAGCGCATGTTCTTCGGTCTTTGATTGTCGGTTAATGAATATTGAATTAAAAAAGTCCATCAATTCTTTAAAAAAAAAAAAATTCTCCTCCGAACGCTTGATTATTCGAAGAAAGAAAATTAATTTTCATGAATGGTAGTTTTCAAAAATGCCAAATTTGTTTGTAGGATATTTTGCGACTAATGCGTTACAAACCTTTGGGGGTTTGAAAGGATATTCGGGTGAAAAGTGGATGTCGAGAAAGAATACTCCGCCTTCGTAAACCGAACCGGGAGGTCCCAAGATCGTCGATACCCATTCGTAAAGATTGTCGCCTTTTGGTCCGGCGCTGTTAACGGAAACAAAGATTAAAACAAAAGTTAGGAATTTATCATCGTACTCTCATTTGTATCATTATTTTTTTATTTTTTTTTTACTTGCCTGCAATTGGGCGGCGGATCTAAAGTAATCTCAGCCAATTCCTTTTGTATCCTAAAACAAACGAAAAAGTCAATAATTAGCAAAACTCGAAACTTTTCATTTTTTTTCGCGCGAAATATTGGATACAGATTCATCAAAACTGTGCAATCGGATCCCCTTCGACAGCCGTCCCGTGAACTTCAGAAACGTCGATTTTAACACAATTTTGGAATTATCGCAAAGATGTAACAAATCTTTATAAACAAATTTTCGACGACGGAAACATTTTTTTTTTTCAAAGATTCATTAAATAAAAAACAATTCTCATCAAAAAATTCGTGACAAGCTTTTTTTTTTAACTCTCACATCGATTTTTTTTTTCGTAAAAATCGTTGGAACGAAAAATTCAAATTCCCACTTTGTCTTCAAACTGATAACTTTTGTTTTTATGTTTGTCTTATTAAAATACTTATAGCAAAGAGCCGTTAATATTTATTCATAAATAATAAATTGTGGGAAGAAATTAGTCTGCAAGTACAACAATTTCCCTGGCGAGTGAACAAACGAATAGACGGATTAACAACGAGAGATGTGCATAAATCGATGCAGCGGCTTTCCGTCTGACCTTTTGGCCGAAGTGCCCAGTGCCTTCGACATTTTTGGATTCGGCTTGGCTTCCTTGTTTTCCGGTTTGTTGTCCGCCAACGAAGAGCCTCTACCTCTTCCTGTGCCGCTCGATCCAGCGCCCGATGACATGTTTCTAGAAATCGAATTAAAAAAACGTGTAGTTAGTTTATTTATTTTTTTATATAAATTAATTGTAAAATCACTAAAAATGCATGAGACTAAAATTTGAAACCAACACAAAATTTAACACGATTTAAACAACGAAAAAAAAAACACAAACAAATACGAAAAAAAAAATTTCAAAAGAAAAAAAACTTCAATACGAAATATTTAATTTACAAAAATATGAAAACTCGAAATTTCCGCGTTGCTGCAACGATGTCTGTGTTCTGTTGACCCGAAATGCTAGTAAATGAAAATAATAAGAAAACAAACAAAAACGTTGCAAAGAGGACAAAGCATACAAATTATGAATAGACGATCTTAAAGTGCGAAAAATAATTAAAGAAAATTGTAAACAAGTAGCGAAACAAATAAAAAATGTCGTAATTTGAATCTCCAAATCGTATTCCTATAATCGTAGTAAAGTCGCGATTGCAATTTACAATTAGGAGAAAAAAAAAAAAAAAAATTAATTTCTCCAAATCGGATGGACGTTGCGATTGCAGAATTTACAAAATTGCCGAAGAATTATAAACGATGACAGAAAAAAACAAAAATTGTTCATTTTTCATAATTTCTCGGTGAAACATCTGAACAACGTATTGCAAATGGTATTGCGCAGCGAAACATACATTGTTTCCATTCAAATCGTTAACTTTCATGGATCGCTAATCATATCGCTTCTTCGCCACAAGTTATTTTTTTTGGGAGAAATAATCGTTGAGACAAACAAATGTTTCAACACTTTGATAAAAACTCTGTCTATCCACCAAATTCAATTTTGTCGTATCGGACGGAGTGACAGGCATAGCGTTACAATTTATCATCTACACGTCGACGCCACGTCTTTGCCACAAGAAGTGCAATAATTTTTTCTCACCAACGAGACTCGACGCAATTCGAAAAATTGCAATATTTGAAACACCAAAAAAACAAAAAATCAATTAGAAAAAAAGCGTAAAACAAAGGTATTTTCACGAAAAAAAAAAAATTTCGGAGCGGAACAAAAAAAAATCGTCAAACTACCGCAAAGCGTCGTCGGGTTCGGCGACGAACCTCAAAAATCACGAACGAAAAAAAAAAGCCGCGTAAGAAGTGTAGACAATCGCAAAGAGTTTCTTCCGTTCATTCGACAGAGAAGGTTAGTCCAAATATTCGTCGCCCGAATTTCGGAGGAATTGCGAAAATTCCGAAAAAAAAAAAAAAAAACCCGACAAACAAAAGTCGTTCGAAGAACATCGTTAGATATAACACAAAAACTCACAACAATCTTTCGGTCAAACACTTTAAAAAAACGTTCGAAAAGTTTTTATCAATATATGTAAAAGTATCTATGTCGTTGATATTTGTTTGTACCTCGTATCTCGTTTTCGCACGCCGTGTTTGCGATCTCTGTGTCGTGGGTCCAGGGCAAGTTGGGATATATGTTTTTTTTTTTGCTCTCTCCTTCGCGCACTTCACAAGTTTTGCGCTTTGTTACGATTTTTTTTGTTTATTTTTTTCTTTTTCGATAGTTGATACACAGACGATTTTTATTTTTTGTCAGAGATTGCGATCTTTTTTTTTTTTATGTGGAAAAAAAAGCGGACGAGACCGAGTAGACGACGTGAGATTGTCGAGAGAGCGTGGTGGGATTACGATAAAGTATTTGGGAGTTAAGAATTTTTGATGCTCCGATGGTTTTTGGTTCGCGTAACTGGAGTCGATGGAGATTTATATATCCGTGATAAAGCTTGTGTTTGGCAAACCGGGCGCGTCTTCGCGCCGGGGAATCCGAGCCGCACGACGAAAACGAAACAACGACGGCGACGACGACGACGACGACGGGCAAGCAAACGATGACCGACCACACGACGATGACCAGCCGAGAGACGAGCCTTTGGCTGTACTACTATAATCTTTTTTTTTTTTTTTTTCTTTGCTTTTTTTTCGTCGTTGTAGTAGTGCCCTCGGTAGATATATACGCGCGACTACCAGAAGGAACGGATCCCAGGAGAAAGGGAAACAGCGGCGAGTTACGGAGAAAGGGAACAACTGCTCGGTCGGAGGGAGACGGTGCGACAATGGACGGTTTGACTATACACACGAGAGGCATCTTCTATCGTAAATCACAAACTATACCGATTCCCTTCATATTTTGCTTTTTGAACATGAATCGTGATATATTTTGTGAAAATTGGAAAAGAATGAATAAAAATATGATTTTTGTTTTTGAGGAAATTGATTAATTGAGATTTCGAAAAAGTTTGGCAAATTTTCTTTACCAAATAGACAATGAAAAATAGTAAATTTTGTGTTTGGAGGTTCTTGACGCGAAAGTCAAGATTTTCGAAGTAAAAACAGACCGAGATGCACTTCTGGACCATCGCGTGAGGCTATAAAAATAATCGCGAAAGTTTGTTGAATTATGAAGTTAGATGTAGCAATCGAAAAAAATGGTCACTATACGTCAGTCTTAAACGTTCATCGATCGAACATAATTAATCTACTTGCCAGTTATCCATCGTGATTCCTCTAGACTCGTTATTCCGGAAAAATTCAACACTAAAATTTTGTTTACGAAAGATTTTGATTGTATTCATTATTTCGAAATAACCCGGCCCATTATTTTACCGGAAGCTGGTTAACCTCTCTCTCGCGTTTTTCTCCAGACGCTGACAATGTTGTCGCAGCACCAAAATATAACTAAATATCATCAAGTCACTTCCGGTCCGGTGAATTCGCGGGTTATCGTTGGTAATCGTGCGTAATTTCAGGTTATCTTCGGAGTGTTTGACATGTAAATAGACTAGTGGTGGATTAAGAGAAAATATTCATAATTATTCGGTTTTGAGTACAATTACGAAGATTCGAGGGTTTCGATTGATTTTGCGACAAACGGGTGAGAAAAATTCAGCAGGATGGGGAAGCGACAGCATCAAAAAGACAAAATGTGAGTTGTTTATCGTATTTTTCGTTACATTAGATTATTTCGAGGTTAGATGTCGATTTATTAATAATTAAACGACTAAGTGTAAACAACCATAAATTGTTTAACTGTTGTTAAAATAACGAAAAGAAACCTTTGTTAAAAAAAATTAACAAACTTTTTTTTTTTTTTATGCGACGTTATGTTACATGATGTTTGTAGAATAATTTAAAAATCTGACCGCTCCTGTGACAAATTCACATATTCGTTTATACAAATACATTACATTTCTTTTTAAAGAAATTTTGATAACTGACAATTGTCAATTGTCAATTTAACAACCCGTATAAGCGTTATAAATATGCCATCAAATTGTTTAATTTTTGGCGACAGGAAAATGTCTGAGACCCCAAAAAACGAACAAAAATAAAAATTTATCGCAACACAAGAATTTTTATTATTTTTCAAAGGTATCGTTATTTATGATAATACAGGTAAAATGTTGTGTTCCAATAAAAAAATCAATAGATTTTTAATGAATAGTCAATTTCTCTAATTTTCAATCTGAATAGAAAACTAAAATCGTCAATGAAAATTCGTTAGTTTTTCGAGGTAAATTACGGCTGCAAATCCAAAAGGACGACAAAATTTTTACTTAACTAAATGTTATTCCTTTTTGCGGTGAATTTTTCACGAATTAACGTAAAAATAATTAAAACTCGCGATAAAAATTTATTCAATTTTTTCAGAACTATCGGGTCGGAAAAATAGAATTTTTTTGAGATTTAAAAAATTTCCGAAACTTGTAAAGATCTTTCCATTTCGTTGAAATTTCGTTGAAATTTCGTTGAAATTTATTATTGCTATTATCATTATCGTTTTTTCGTTGTCGAATTAACAAAAATCATGTATTTGCAATAGGTACCTGACGTACACGGAGTGGACGACTCTGTACGGTGGAAAAAAGTCCGGTAATCTCGAGGAGAGCGAAGACACGACGTTCCGACGTTTACCGTACGATCACTGCTGCCTGAGTCTCTTGCCGTTCGAACATCCGTACTGCGATCCGCAGGGCAACGTTTTCGAATTGGAAGCTATACTCGCCTATGTTAAACACTTCAAACATAATCCAGTAACCGGCAAATCTTTCGACGCAAAATCATTGATAAAATTGACTTTTCACAAAAATTCCGAGGGACAGTATCATTGTCCTGTGCTATTCAAGACGTTCACCAAACACTCGCACATCGTCGCCGTCAAAACCACCGGCAATGTATTCTCTTGGGAGGTATAACACTTTTTCTTCGTTCAAAACTCATTTTTTCCGTAAAAAATTAATGATATTTTTGCAAAGAGAGTTTCAAGGATTTTCGCACCCGAGCAGCGACAATATAGATGCAGCGATGTGAACGCCAATTGTTTTTTTTATTTTTATTTCTTTTTTAATAAAAAGTTTGATATAAATATTAGGATAATTAGAAAAAAACTTAATTTTTTTATTACGTTACTCGTCTAAATTATATTTCACGAGAGAGTAATTTTTGCACAAGCAAAGGTTAGATTTACACAATCGTTGTATAAATTTCTAAGAGAAATGCAATTTTCCAGATTTTCAAAATTTCGATGCCCAGCGGCTCATCGAGATTCGTGTTGCTGTTCATGAGATAATTGTTTTGAAATAATTGTTTTTCAGGCTGTAGAGCAGTTGAACATTAAGACACGCAATTGGAGAGATCTCGTCAACGATGAACCTTTCGTGAGAAAAGAACTCATCACTATACAGGATCCGACAAACGCTACGAAATTCAATCTCTCGACTTTTCATCACATAAAAAATAACTTGAGGGTTGAGGATGAAGGTAATTTCGTAATCCGGAATTTTTCATACACGTTATTAATTCGCTTCAAGAAATTTCGACAAAAATCAGCAATTTTACATTCGGAAAAAAAAAAAGTAAATAAACAAAAAAATAGAAAAGAAGTGAAATTTGTATATTTCGTTTTTTTTTTTTTCCGTTTAATTGTTCGTTTCTTTCGTAGAAACAATCAGAGAACGCAACGATCCAAATGCCAAACTGAAAACCGTGTCGAATCAGACGAAGGAAATCTTAGCGGAACTGGAAAGAGACTACAAACCTGCGGAGACTAAGGAAACGGTACCGAGAGAAAAGGCCGACAAATTTAATGCGGTTGGTGACAAATTTTTCACTAGAAATTTAATTTTTCGTTATGGAAAATCTCACAAATCGCTATTGCATTTTTAAAATTTTTTATTTTTTTCAATTTTATAGGCACATTATTCCACTGGTGCGGTAGCCGCTGGTTTCACATCGACAGTGATGCCGAGAGAAATGATACATGAAGCCGCAGTCGTCGCCGAGGATTCTGTACGTTACGAGAGAGTAAAGAAAAAAGGTAAACAATTATATTAAAAATAATTTAACGATTTAATGATCGTTATTATTATTATTATTATTATTATATATCGTCGTTTTTCTTATATATATGTAATTATAAAAGACATAAATTAGTTTAGAACACGTAGAATCGATAATTAATTTATCATTGAAAATCATTTTTTAGGATACGTAAGAATTCTCACAAATTTCGGAGCTCTGAATCTCGAACTTCATTGCGACATTGTGCCGAAGACTTGCGAAAATTTTATGAAACATTGTCAAAACGGTTACTACGACGGAACAAAGTTTCACAGATCCATACGTAACTTTATGGTGAGTTATATGCATAGAATTCGACTTTTACTATTTTTGCAAAATATTATAATAACAAAAAAGAAATTTTATCTGGAAATTTCGTAGATTCAAGGAGGCGATCCGACGAATACCGGAAACGGTGGAAAGTCTATTTGGAACAAACCTTTCGAAGACGAATTTAAACCCAATTTGGTTCATCAAGGACGCGGAATTTTGTCGATGGCGAATTCGGGAACCGATACCAACGGATCTCAATTGTATGTTTAATATTTTTTATTTTTCATTGCGACAGAAAAAAAAAAAAAAAAATTAACAGAAATATTGTGATTTTTCGGCAAAATATTTCGTGTTTTTGAGAAAAAAAAAAAAAATGTTTTCAGTTTCATTACATTCCGTTCCTGTCGTCACTTGGATCGAAAGCACACGATTTTTGGGAAAATAGTCGGCGGTCTGGAGACGCTAAACGCTATCGAGAAAATCGAAGTCGACAACAAGGACCGACCTATAGAGGACATAATTCTTCAACGAGCACAAGTATTCGTAGATCCTTATCAGGAAGCTGACGATCAATTAGCCGCCGAAAGAGCCGCGGAAATCGCTAGAGAAGCGGAAGAGGCGAAAAGAAACAGTGTAAACGCCAAACCGGATACAAGTAATGTTTTGAAAGCGTACCGATCGGGACCCGGAAAATATCTTCAAATGTCTAAAGACATCGACAAGTAAGTGATGATATACATTTATTTATTTTTTTAAATCTTTTAATCAAATTCTAACGAAATTTTAAAAGTATTGTAATAAAATTTTAATATAATTCTGATAAAATTCTAACAAAATTCAGATAAACGTCTAATCAAATTTTAATAAAATTCTAATAAAATTAACAAAATTATATAAAGTTATCAAAATTAAAAAAAAAAAAAAATCCAATCAATGGGATAATGTATCGTATATTATTTATTTTTCACCAGATCCGGTAGCAGCGGATCGACAAGCGGGGAACCGCCTGCGAAAAAGAAAAATGCAAAGTCCTCGTATTCATTGGATTTTTCATCGGCGAAAGTATTTTAAACAGAACATTAGAATTATTAAAAACAATATGATTTTTGTAATGATAATAAAACATAAGATATAATAATTTCTCATAGAAGATTTTATTTACTTATTATAAAGAAATTCTTTTTGTCATCGAGTAAATGACAAAAACATTACTACCGTTACGAAGAATCAATCATTGTGTAACTGAAGTTTATCCGACGAATGACAATTGTATAGACGCTAATGAATAAAATATTACAAGTTATATTTATTTACACAATTTTATTATTTACAATTTTCTAATTTCTTCCGGCACTTTGTTGAATGAAGTGAACGAGACGAAGAACAGCGACGGGCGTAACGCCGGGTATTCTGTTGGCAGCGGCGATCTAAAGAATCATAAAAAAAATGATTTCGCCAATTTTATATATTGATTTTTGTATCGCAGGGTGGCTACAAAAATTAACATTATCCGTATATTGCAGAAAATTAACAAAATAAATTTTATAAATGCGGAGAAAAAGAAAGAAAATATTTCAAATATAAAATATCTCTCCGATACTACTGTTGATAATTCGGATTGTTATTATATGAATTGCCATTACATTTAACATTAAATTTTTCGTTTTTAAACCCACAAAAAATAAAAACTAAAATACCATAAGTAAAACCATTAAAAAATCGTATAATTCAATTTAAAAAAAAGTTGCAGCGAAAATGCCGAAAGAAAATGAGAGAAATATTTGGCAAAATTCGTAAATTAAAAAATTGAAGAATGTCATTGTTTTTAATCAAATATTTTATATGTTTTTTTTAGTTTTATTTTTTTAAATTTATTACTCGAAAAATTTTAAACTTTTGCTGATTTTTTTCTATTTTTTATTTCTTGATATTTATAGGTCTTTATAGGTTTTCCCGACAGTAGCCACCCTGTGATGAAATAATTAATTAATCAATAAATTACAGTAGCTGGCTGAGTGGCTTTTAACTTCTCAACGTCTTCCATCGACAAATTGAGGCTAAAAAAAAAAAACAAATCATTTATTCGTAAAGTTAAACTCGTATCGATGAAAAAGACGAAAAAAAAAAAAAAAAAATGTTATATAAAAAAATACTCACTTATTATAATCGATATTTAACGGTATCACCATTTTTTCGTGGCGTCTTACTTCCCGAACTTCGTTCATCTGTTCCTTTATCGGATGCGCGTACATACATTCAATCTGTAGAAAAAAAATCACAACGTTTTAAAAAGATTTAAAAGAACTATTACTTGCAATTTATAACGCGCTGTTAAAAATGTATATAGAGAACAATTTACAACGTAATCTATAACGCAAAATCAAAAGATTCATTTTAATTTGGAATTTAATTTGTTGAGATCTTAACGCAATTTTTTTTGACGACTGAAGGGAAACTTCAGCATCAACTTGACGTCCACAACGAGAAACGAAAATTGTCAACTGATTCGGTTTTTTAATTATTTCTTCTTGAGGTTGACATTTATATTTTTACGATATTCGACAGTATAAGATACCTTTAGTCTCGCAGCTAATTTAGCATCGCCACCGAGATGTCCAAAAGTCTGCGGAAGCGCTTCAACGATGTGTTCAAAAGTCACCTCGTCGTTTGTTAATTTTAATAAGTCGTAAGCGCTTTTCGCGGCCGGATTTTTCGTTTTGCTCAACGGCAATATTCGCCGCCAGTCTCGCGGCATCATTTCCACTTTTCTCAACAGTTCGATACCTTCGTCGAGTTTCGATTTCATTCTTTTCGTTTCGTTTATCCTTTCCTCCGACACGCAACCAGTTTCGTAGCCTTTTTCCGTGAGACGCAAATCCGCGTTGTCCGGTCGTAAGCTTAAGCGAAATTCCGCGCGACTCGTAAACATTCTGTAGGGTTCGGAAGTCCCTTGAGATGTTAGATCGTCGATGAGAACACCGATGTAACCCTCCGTTCGGCTTATCGTCAGCGGCGACTTTCTTAATACCTGAAAAAATGGAAAATTGCAAAAGTTAATTATTTCGACTAAAAATACGGTAATAATTAAAAAAAAAATTTAAATAGTCGCGAGGGTATATTTCCACATTGCTTTCTCGTGTTTTTTCGAGTCTTTCGCAAAAATCCCTTTCGTGGCGTTCGATAAAACGAGAAAATCGAAATTCTCTTGGAATCGAAATTTCAATAGCAAAAGTATTGTATTAAGTTGTATCCGCATTAACAGCTAAATTGCATCCCGATATTTCGATAAAACGATCAGAAAACTGGACGCTAAAATTCTGTAACAGTTGCCGTAGAATATGATCCGTAAATTCTTTATTTCAAATTTCCGTTTGGATTTACAAGAAACTATCAGAATAGCGAATCCTGTGATTTAAATGAAAAAAAAAAACATCTATTGCTGAACTTTCGTCTCTATTTTTTTTTTGACTCACTGTAATACTATAATTACAAAATCGCTTGCAGAAGATCGACAACCGATAATAGGGACATTGCCGTCATACTGAGAACACGCGATGAATAATCAACAGCTATTTGTGGAATTGGCTTCATAGCCGAAACGACACGTTCGGGTGACTGAGTGAAGTGTTCTCGTTTGCTTCTGTTACTTCGGTTACCGGAAATTTAATGGTGTCGATTGGTTTTCGACGAATTTTGCACCAAATATCGCTCCCTGTGAATCGAATTCGAGATGAATTTTCAGCTTTAACAAGTATAAGAAGAGAATAATGAGAATGGTATCCAATGAAATGGATTTCCTTAAAATTTAGTTGATGAAAGAGCCGTCTAAAAATTTTATAAAATTCAGAAAATCAGTAAACAAAATCTTTTAACTCCGTTTTATCTCCAACATTAAAATTCCGATTTTCCTTTTGCAAAAAACAACTTTTTCAAAAAAAAATGAATTATCATAAACTGTTTTGTTAACCTTCGCCGCTGCATTGGCTCCGGCGATAATTCCTTGTGCCGCAGCCTCTTCGTATCCCGTAGTACCGTTTATCTGACCGGCGAGAAATAATCCGGGTATCTTGCGAGTCTCCAGTTCGTTAGTCAATTCTCGCGGATCTATGTAATCGTATTCAACGCCGTAACCCGGTTTCACTGCGTTCGTAACAAAATAGAATTGTATTATTTTTTTATAACGGTCCATCCGCAGTCGCAGATAATTATAAGACCATTAATAACAATAAAAAAGGAAGAATATTGTATAGAAAGAACGAACAACACAAAGATAAAGTTATTAATGATTACAAAATCTTTGAGACTTTGTTATTACTATGGAATTTTTTTTTTTTTTTTGTTTTTGATGTGCAAACATAATTATTTCCAAAAAATCAAAAAGACGATTTTTTATGTGAAAACATCTGTCATAAGGATCCGAAATGCAAATGATCTCAAAAAGCGCTTGCGACCTTTTTGAAAAAAAAAAAAGTGAAAAAATGAAAATGTTTTCAAAAAGCGTTATAAAAAGCTTTTTGGGAGGAAAAAACGAAAAATGTTCTTGAAAAGCGTTATAAGGTTTGGAAATTAAAGTGTTACAACTCTTGTAAAGTACAATTCCGATTCCAATGCTTAAACTAAAGATAACTAACGAAATATTAAAGTGTTTTCGCATACAATTTTCCTCAGTACACGCGAAAGTACTCACTATTGTACTTTTTCACATTTTTTCATTCGGAACTTTGACGTGGTTATTCGAAGTTATTAATAAACTCGTGAAAAATAAATTTAAAAAATGAAAAAAAAAAGTAAAAGGTAAAAGAAGTCTTCGAGTAACAAAATTTCTCACCGACTTCAGCATTTTCAAATCCCGGTATACAACGCACAAGTTGAATTTGTTTGTCAGCGGGTAAAGTGCAGGATAAACCAGCGGGATAAATCAATTCCGAGTCGAGACCTTCGGGTTCAATCCAAATTTGATGTCCGGATATATTAAATCGTAATATTTTACTCTCTATACTCGGACAATATCGCGGTCCCGTTATTTCCTCGGTAACGTGTAAATTGCAGTGCATATTATCCCGTACAATTTTCGCTACAGCTTCGGTAGTATAGGTGAGATAACAGGGTAATTGCTCGCTCGACGGTATCCACACACTGTCGTTCATGAAAGAAAAGGGCTCCGGTGTCTCGTCCGGCTTTTGAATTTCGCAAACGGAAAAATTTATCGTCGATTTTTTTAGACGTGGCGGAGTTCCTGCAAAAATGAAATTACATTCTAATTTATAAGATTTTTCTTTCTTGTAATATTGATAATTCATAATCGATAGTAAATAATCGATAATCGATAGTAAATAATCAATAATAGATAATCGATAATAAATAGTCAATAATTCAAAATTGATTTAAAAAACTTAATACAACATTAAATCGTTGTGTTTACCAGTTTTTAATCTTCCCATTCTGAAACCCAAGCGTTCCAAGGTATCCGCCAGTCCTATACTCGGCGCGTCGTTCATTCTTCCTGCCGGACGCTTTTCCAATCCAATATTTATTTGTCCTTTCAGAAATGTTCCGGTCGTTATAACAACTGTATCGCTCAATATTTTCGTCCCATCCTCTGGAAAACATAAAAATAAAACGTAAAATTGGGATAAATGTATTTTTTACATCTCATATAATTTGTTAGTTTAATTTTCATTGTTTTCTCTTCATCCATGCGGAATATTCCCTAAATTTAATTTGCTTTTCGATTTCCTGGATATGAAAACAGAAAAAGAAAACGAAATTAGCTTAATAATACGCGCGGACTTACCGAGAACAATGCCGCAACAATTTTGTAAATTTCCCCGAAGTATGAGATCCTCAACCGACGATTCGCGAACCTCGAGATTTCGCATGTTGAACAATTCTTCTTGAAGATTTTTTTTGTACAATTTACGATCGATTTGCGCTCTTAAACCCCACGCTGCCGGTCCCTTTCGACGATTTATGATTTTGTAGTGAATACCCGAAAGATCGCAGATGCGACAGCATAGACCGTCGAGAGCGTCGACCTCTCGCATAAGGTGACCCTTACCGATGCCCCCGAACGACGGATTGCAAGACATTTCGCCTAAAAAAAAGAACAATTTTTTTTTTTTTATACGTTTTCTCATATTTTTTTGTAAACTTTTCTGTATTGGCGAAAATCTACGTACCAACTGTACTTTTTTTGTGCGTCACGAGCAAAGTTTTTGCACCCATACGCGCGGCTGCGGCGCAAGCCTCGGTACCCGCGTGTCCACCACCGATTACAATAACGTCGAACTTATTCGCACCATCGTTTTCATTCGCTACACTCTGTACAGTTCGGCAATAGAAGCGTTCGCTTTGCGAATTCAATAAATATCTTTTTATATTTCGAAGAGACATTTTATATCTTTTCGAAGATAATCGTCTCGATTGTCAATACCTTAAAATATAAGATTTTTAAGAATTAATCTACGCGATTTTAATATCCTGAAAAACATCGATTGATTTCCAGTAAATATTATCATTGAATTATAGTGAGTTAATAGTTCATAGGAATGTAATTATTATTAAATTAATAATGAAAAATATGTGAAAAAATTATCTATGAACCTTAATTTGGAATGATAATAAGTTTAGAAAATCGTTCACTTTGCGGTATAAGAATAAAATGAAAAAATAAACTATGAATACAGAATTAATATCGCAATATCTGCGGTTTAAAATTAATATATTACATTCTTTAAGGATATTTAATTAATGTATACAATAGTCATTTTATATGATGTAAAAAAATTATTAAAAAAGAAAATAAAATTAATTAAAAATTCATACGTAATATACCTTTAAAATGAGATTAAAAAAAAAATTCAATTCTACCAAAATAGTTACTGAAATATAATTGAAATAACTGCAATAACCGCGTTATATTAGTTCTTTAATCGATAGTAAAATAAATAAATAATACAATAATAAATAGCTATAGTATTGATGCAGAAATAATATCATATCTGCAGCTTGAAATCAATACAATTTCCAGAGATCTTTAGTATGCAAACGAAATACGCAAACTTTTGATATATTTAACAAATATGTAGACTTTTGATAAGCAAACAAAATATCAATTATTCTGCGCTATCTATCATCGATATATCGTCCCCTTAAGGGATATAATAATCTTTGCACACGAGATTTCTATAAATCGATACGTATCTCAGTGTCTCTTGTATTTTCGGTAAAACGAATAATTCGCAAAATTCCTCTTTATTCGTAAATCGCAAATTCGGATATTTGAGTTCTTTGAAAAAATTTATGACGAAATTGAAGCAATTCATGGAATTTTCATTGTAATTTGAAGAGTTCCATTTGTGATCTTCGCACAAATTGGACAGTACGCTGTCCCAGTGACTGTGCCACGACTCCGGAACGGCAGTGAAAGTTACGCAGTCAGTCCACATTGAAAAATTATCAACTATTAAGCCGCAGGCGTCGAATTCGAATATTCGACCTCCAGAATTGACTATCGCTATGTGCAGATCGTCGTGCCGCTTGTAATTTTCCAAAAAATTACCATTGGACGGTCTCACAGCGACGCTGCAAGGATTTTGCGAAGCGTCGCCACACGGATAGGGAATTCTGAACGGTTCAGAAGCGTAACTCGTTATCAGAGTCTCGCAGAGCGGACATTCGGCCGGAATATTTTTGCAAAATATCGACGAGTCGCAATGCTTAAAACAGATTATTCCCGGATCTCGGCTCATAATTTTATCGAACGATAAAATAAATAAAAACTTATGTTTTTACGAAAAAATCGTTTTTTTTTTCTAAAAAAAAAAAAAAATCAATTATTTTTTTTGTGAACATCAATTCATGGATTATCGATGATAATAATAATAATGCTCATTTATTGGTTACTACTGTTCAATCAATTTTATCGTAGCAACAAACTCAGGGATTTCATTTTTTTCGCAAAAAAAAAAAGGAATGATCCATTTGTTGGGGTGAAGATTCGGCGGCCGATTGTTGATATGTTTTTGTATTGATGAATTTGCATTTGTTTTTGCATTGATGAATGAAGAAAATAATATGAAAATGTCGAGTTTTATTTTCCTTCAATTGCGTAAATTTTCTAACCTAAACGAAAATATGTTTATTCACGATTCGTTGTTTTTTACGGAAATTAATCGATTCACTGATGTATTGATCTTTCAGTGTTGATAAACGATCGAAGAAACTTTAATTTCCGGGTTGTAACGTTCTCAATATTGAACTTTGAATAGGTTAGGTTTTTTAACCTCGAAGTATAAAGAAAAACTTTTCATGATATTTATTATTACTTGTTTATTATTAAAAACTAAGTAATTTATGTCACGTTGGTCATTGATCACTTTGCGTATCGAAATTATCGAGAAAAGACGAACTTGCCGATTAGACGTGCACTCGAATCTTCGATAACTCGAACTTATTGTGAAAAAAAAAAAAAAACTGTCAATACCGCAACGAAACTACAACGTGCCACAACGACTGTCGGCGACAATCGCACGATTACGAATTCTCGTGACCCTCAATTTTCTCCCACATTCCTCGTACATTGAACGGACAAAAAAAACCATTGAATGGAAAAATCGTTGCATAAAAAAAACAATAAAATAAAATCGATGCAACGTGATGTCGTTGAAGAAAAGCCAATGCGTAATGCTAGGTTTTCGAAAACCCACTGAGTCACAACAAGATAATTCGATTGTGTCTTTTAATAAATAACTGGGAATAACTGACATTAGTAAATGAAAATTGTTAATGAGCAGCTGTCGAAATCATCCGGGAAGTACACGATCGCTCCATCAACAATCTTGCAAAATTTGTCATTCTTGTAGAAAACGCATTGTTTTTAACGAAATCATTTTTTTTTAATATATTTAATGTGTTTGAAATGTTTCGAAACATTGAAGAATTATTGTGTTTAATTTAATGATTGTGTTTATTCAAGACCATCGCGAACCATTAAACCGGTTCAAATTTCATGATGTTCATTGTTCGAAATAAAATTACCGAATATTGCAATTATGAACCTAAAGTCGACCTAAAATTTAAAAATCTAGTTGAAAATAAATGAAATGGAAATAAATCATTTTTGACAGACCAACTCTCGACAAGAACTTTTTTTCAATTTTTCAATGTAATATATTTTTTATCTGATTTGAATCAAATAAAGTTTTATGAAAAAAAGAAGAATTGTAAAGAAGCAATGTACACATTTTCAAATTCAGAATATTTATAGAGTCTCTATGTACTGACGACAAATATATTCGAATCCGAGTCATATGCATATACCCCCGGGCAGTTGATGCTAAATAAAAATTATACAGCTTACAGTTTAAAAACATTCAAAATATCCACATAGTTTCATATTTTTTCATCAAACAGGCGTATATATTCAATTTCAAGTCAAACACGTAATACCCATATCCCTTTACGTTTGTCGGTAAAAAAAAATAAAACAAAAAACTACAACGTATCCGCAGGCCTGCGCTTGACTCCCACGGTAATTCGGTAGTGCGGCAGGTTCGCGCGGCATCCGCGTCAGCGAGTGGTCGCGCTGTGATAGTAGCAGCTGATCCGCGAAGCGGGGTGGTACTAACAACGGAGCAGTGCGACTGCTGCGTTGCATCCCGGTGGTTATCGTCCAGCGTGCGTTCCGTTTTCGAAGTCGGATACACGTCGTTTCTCTCGTTTTTCCCGGTTGTGTCTCATATTTTATTAACAAACTTTGCCTCGAAGTGTGTTTTTATCTAACGCCGCGCGTGTTCAATCAATTCCGGTCGTATTTCGTTCGCGTTAACCTCGTGTGAAAACGTTCAAGCGACATATAACTCAAGAAACTGTCAGTAGTTCGTCGAGAGACGTCGTAAAGAAAAGAAAAAAAAAAAGAAGAAAAATCCCACGATCTCGAAATTCGTCATCCACGAGCTTCAACGACTTTTCGACTTTTTCGGTGAGTAATTTTTTTTTTTTACAACAAATCAAAAAAGTAATATTTTCAAAGTCTTGTCGAACGAAAAAAACAAATAAAATAAACAAGAATATTGAAAAATGTTTAATTGAGGAAACGGAATATAGGAGGGAAACAGAGATAAACATTCGTAAACGAGTTTTGTCTCGTCGAATGAAAATTATCTTCGGTGTTTGCGTCACGCTTTAATAACGTGTGAATGGGGTCGATTTTTGCGTGGTTTGTGCATTCGCTCGTTGATGAGATTATTATTACGTGGTAAACGAGTTGAAGTTGGCAAATTCGCGAGATACGCGATTATTCGGTTGTTGTTAGTGGATTCATAGTAGATCCTGTTGCAGCAACGAGGTGACTGACACCTGATGCGTCAATGACCATGCCACGCATGTGGAAGTCGCGTGCGCTCGGCTTACCTCGGCCTTGCCTCGGTTTAAACTCGGGTCACTAGTTACTCACAGAGATCGTACTTTTGTTTGTTTTTTTTTGTTTACTAACGATGCAATGTGATATCATTTCGAACAAAATAATCCCGAAAAATTGGATAATTTTTTTTTTTCGCGATCTTTTTATTTATTTACAATCGCGGATTACATGTGATGATAAATAAATAAAATAATATCGGTTACATTTTGTTTAATCACGTAATTTGCGTATGAATAAAAATATTAAATGCGATGATAAATTAATGAAATGTTATTTGATCAATTCTGTTTTTTTTTTTTTTCGATTTTAATTGTTTTGTTTATTTGTGAGATTCAGCGAAAAATCAGGAAAATTAAAAAAAATCATTCATGCAAAAGGTGCTCAGGATATCGATTTCCCATAATAACCAAATCATTCGGTAGGGAACTTTCTTTAGCAAAGGTTGATTCGTCAATTTTTTTAAATACCAATCGAAAATTGGAAAAAAAAATTCTAAAAAAATTGATATACTTTTTTAGAATTTTTTTCCAATTTTCGAAAAACCGATTTTTCGATTTTTATCTCATATTGAGAAGAATTCCAAATTCTCTCTGAATCTCACTCTTAGCAGGGAATATAACGATACAACCACCTTAACCTTTCCGATAACCTTGACTGTTAGACTCGGATATTTTTTTTTTTTTTTGATGGCCTTGAAAAATCGTGTTCACCCATTTATCGTGCGATAGGCATTTTATCTGACAAAGTGCGACAACGGTGGTTCGTTGGACATTTGCTTTCCGGTGTCAGCGGCAAGTTTGACCCATATTCGTACCGGCAGTTGTTATCTAAGGTCAAACGAAAATGTTAACACTTTAATTGCGGCAGTTATATATCTCCCTCCGATTTCATCTAAAAATATTAAGTTTTTTTCACATTGTATTGTACTTTTCACTGCCGTATAATAATTGCAGTCTTAAAGTTATTGTCGTATATATTTTCTCGAAAAAAAAAAAAAAAAAAGATAATAATAATTTTAACGATTTGTTCATTTATAACAAATTCCCGTCTAATTAACAATTAACGATCGTTATTTTTTTTTTATCTTTATCAAACGCGAACTAAAGCCCCAAATTTGTCAAAACGTAATTTTTTTTGCTTAATTTTGAATTTAATTTGCATCTTTAGATTTTGCGGATCGAATTCGAATTTAAGTTGAAACTTTATTTTTCGCATTACTTTATTTCAAGTTGAACGATAAGTTCGAACGTTAAAAAAAAACGTATGTTTTCGATCACTTCGTGAAATAAAAAAAATTTACTTATCGATATTCCGAAATAATTTTAAATAATTAAATATACGAAACGTGAAAAAAACGTCCCTCTCGTCGAGTATTTATTGCCGAGTATAATGATTTTTTTCGCATGTGCAATTGTTTTTCGTCGTCAATTATACATTTTAATTATTTTTTTCTCCAACAGTTATTTTCCGGTTGCAAACGAAAATAAGCTTTTGAATGAATTTTGCAATATTAATTAATAAATGTAATTCTTGTATCGCGTATCACATTGTTCGGTTTCATAGGCATTTTCGTTGCCAATAATTAATTTTTCATTGTCAAACAGAAATGTTTGCTATTTATTTACGAATTACTAAAATCTGACATCGTAACTGCAGCCGGAAACACAATTGTTTCAACACGAACGCGCGAAACCTTATATCAGCGTTGACCTCTGCTGCAACCTGAATTCGCGCAGAAATGTTCATCAACTCGGTGGCGCGAGTTCGATAAATAATGAATTCGCGGTCTCGTGTAACAGAAATTCGTATCAATGAATTTCCACTGTTAATGAATTTATTTTTGTAAATTCTTCGGAAAGAAATTCGTGAGAAATATTTGCAAAATGTTGATAATTAATCTCTGCTATTCAGACATTGATTACTCGCGTGAATATTATCACTCAGGTAAACCCGGTAAATCATTTTTTGTTCCAATTTTTTAGATATTTTTTTTGCGAAATTTTTGCAGTTATTCGGGTAATACGCGCTGTTTATTTCGATGGATCGATCGAATTGATTTGGCTGTTTAAATTTTATGCGGTTTTCAGTTTTTTCTCATTTTACGGGAAAATTATTATTAAATTTTACGAGACAGAAATTGTGCATTTGGGATAAAAAATTATATAAATGTTTAACGAATTCAAAGAAATATTAGGATTGAATGCGATGAAAATCGATTTACAGGGATACAAATTTTAGATTTATTTTAATTTTTTTCATAAAGTTTCCGAACTGAACGAACGATTCGCGATCTATTGAGCTGAAATTTTTGGCTATTGTTCGTTAAATACCAAAGAACTATTGAATTTTGCAAATTATTTTCACATTGTTTACTCATAATTTTTATTTAACTGCAAAGCTTCGTTTACGAAAGAGCGAACAATTTACCGCGGATACTTTCTCGCAGCAGAGGGCGTTTTTAATAACGGCAAATTATTTTTTATCTGATTGGAAATTGAATTATTTTCCGGTTTTACTGTATCGTAATGGAGTTCACGGAAACATCGAAAAAAAAAACTTCCGACTGAAAAAGAAGTGTAATAAAAAAATTATATGAAGAAAAAAGAGTGAAATAAATAATTATTCGCATATCGTAGTCGGGAGAGTTGATTCTTATTGATTGTCCGAATCCCTCGGCTATAATATGCCAATAATAATGTCTTATTTCACTATCTTTTGTTAATACAATTTTTTTATTACACTTCTTTTTCAGTCGGAAGTCTTTTCATATTTGTAAAACTATTTTTATTCCGTTTTTTTTTTCGAAAAAAAAAAAAAAAAAAAAAAGTTATTATAAAAGAATGAATAATAATAAACAATTACTCCGCATATTACATCGCGCAATTCAAAAGGTTGACGGGGGTATTATAGACGGAAGTTGTCGGATCGTTTGGTGTACGCAGTCGGAAGTGATTCGCAGACTATGACGTGAAAAAAAAAATGGCGGTGACAATTCGATTTATTTCAATAAAATTTTGTTTACTTTTTTCAAAATTATTTATCTACGCGAATTCTCGTATAATGTTAATAATTTATCGTCAAAACATAATTCATGACTCGGAATTAATGTACTAAATTTCGTTACGATATATTGATAAAATAAATTTTAATAATATATTAAAATTATGTATATAATAATATCCTCCGCAGGCAATTGAGAGTTAATAATTCGTTTCTAATTATATTTTCAATAGAATTATAATTACTTTCGAAGCAATACGATTTGCAGAATGATTTTTCATGACAACAAAAAAATGACACATTTTTGTCTCTTTAAAATGTTACATATCTCGAAAATTAGAATTGCCAAAGCCTTTCATACGAACAGAACAGATACATTGCATACATTGCATTAGGCAATTCTCGAGCGGAATTAGTTACGAAGCTAATAGTAATAAAACAAAAAAAATAAGAAAAATTTGTTTAATAAAATTTATGAAAATCGAATGACATATTTTTATTGTCCCTTAAAAAAAACCACATATCTCGAAAATTAAAATTGACAAAGTCGAAACCTTTGATACGAACAGTCAGATATATTGCATACATTGCATTAGGCAATTCTTGAATAAAATTACTTATGAAGGTAATAATAACGCTAAAAAAAAATAATAAAAAAAATTTGTTTAATAACATATATGAAAAAAGAATTGCGAAAAATTCAGGTTTGCGCGGACACGCGTGTCGCTTTAGGAAGCTGGTGGGGTATCGATACTATTTACGGTTGACGAGTGTGCCGACCGGATTGGCGCAACGGTCATTCGTGCCATTCGCTGCTGAGACCTTGTTAAACGAGACTTTTAAAGCTGCGACGCTACGACGTCGTCGTCAACGATCTAACACACGCGTGCAACGATTCCGGCCTCTCAAAGCAAAGCGAAGTTATGTTAGTGGAACGCTATACTGAAACTTAACAACACGCGTGAAAATCGCGAGAGTAAAACTCTCTCGAGTCTCGCGTATTTCTAGTATTTCTATTTAGCATATCAGACAGATTCGTTTCCTTTTTTTTTTTTTCATGTCTCCGACGTCTGGGGATAAATATAATCGAAAAGAATTGTGTATATTTATAGCGGGACGGGGGACAGGTGCACCTTCTTTTATACGCGTTTTCTGTCGTCTTTACGGACCGCTTTGCTCGTCACGCTTGATAAACAATTTGTTTCACTGCTAACCGACAATAGTTTATTCGTTACTTCCGTTGAAAGATCATTTTCTCATTTCTTTGCAGAGATGAGAAGCATAAGTAAAAAATTAATAGAATCGTAACGAGATAATGTCGATAGTATTGACGGTTTAAATTTAGTCAGCGAAGCGCCGTTATATCGCGAAGTGGGTAATTGGAAATCGAAGAAATCAGCGTATTCCATGAGCAAAAAGGATGTTTTTTTTTTTTTATTATTCAATCAATTTTGATAAGTTTAACGAAAACAAAAAAACGCATCATAAAGATCGAAAATCAGTCGCGAGACAGTAAAACACTGTTATGAAGATCAGATAACTAAATATACATTTTTTTTTTTTTTTTTCAGATTCTTAAATTTTAATATATTGAAATTTTTTTTTGCAAATTTCATATTAACATATCTCGAGCGATTGCCTTCTAATTTTAATAGGATTTTGTTCGCCACTTTTTCTTTTGCGCTGCCTACGATTTCTTTTTTACTCAATTATTTTTTTTTAAACAAATCAATTGAGTAAAAAAAAAAAAATGTAATGCAAAAAATCGAACTGCAAATTTTAATTGTTGCCATTTTGTAAAAAAAAAAAAAAAAAATCCTACGTGGCGCAATGCTTTTAACGCTATCTTTTCAAAATCGTTTTGATTTTTTTATTTCCGGGCGTCCGGTTGTCTACAGACAACGGTAACAGACCTTCCGGATCTTCTTAAAAAGTGGAAAATCCATTAATATTAATTCGTTTTCAAGGCTAAGGGCACCCGTTGTGATAGAAATCACTATTCGTTACAGTGTTACAGAATTGATGCATAAGACCCCGTAAAAACGAGTTTGAAAATGTAGGACTTACTTGACCGGTATACAGCGCTCCAATCTCCGAAAGCATCGATATGTAACACATTTTTATGGAGATCAGGGTTTCGAAAAATCATAAAAAACCTTAAAAATCCTGAAATCGTAAAATCGGTTAGTAAAAAAGTGTGAGAAGTGCTGTAATTTTTTTTGCTTTTTTTTTAATTCAATTTTTCAGAACGATTTTTTCGGTTTTTCTTTATATTTTTTCAAATTTTCCAATTATCCTATTTACGTTCAAAAGAAAAAAATATATATTATTAATTTATAATTTCGCTTATTTTAACAACTTTGTGAGACATTCTTTACGTCAAATCATAATAACCATTTATCGGCACTTTTACGTCAGTCTACAGCATCGAGTAAAATCAGAACAAAAGATTACGCGGTGCGTAAACGCTAATGAAATGAATTTTCATCTATTCCTCTCTACGTATTAAAAGAAAAGTAAATATCGGTTCAACGTAAATTTCATTTTCGAATATCTCGATATTGGTACAGACAGGTCGACCTAATTTAACGGATCGGTGATAATGAGAAATGACAATTCTCCTGACTAAAATAATACGTCAACTATTTGAAAAACACTTGACACACATTTGAAAAATACATCGACGACTGCCTGCAAAACCGATTTATCTTCCTTCGCAACGCAAGTGATTTTTTTTCCCCAAATTCAAATAAATCCCACAGAGAAATCATTGAAATGGAATGTACGACTGTCCATAGATTCAAATAATATAAGAATAAATAATCATCAATCAAAGTACAGAAGTCCCCTAATAACATCAAAAGTATGTATACACAGTAGCAAGTATCACCAGATAAACGCAAGAAATAGCAGCAAAAAGTGAGAGTATTACTGTTAGGCGAACGTAAAACTTTCCCTCGAAGACCAACTTTTCTCATTCACTCTGCGAACCATTCCCGACAGATTTTCCTCTCCGATTTCCTCTCTGATCATATTACGCGATACTCACGATCCCGAGATGTATATTTTTTGATGAAAATTCTTTCTTTATCTTTCGATTCTTTCTTACGATGATATTTCGTGCATTGCTTTAAAAAAAAAACCTCACCTCATCGGATTTTTTTTTAGAAGCGCAAATTCTGCTTCGAAAAGCAAACGTTGCGAGAATTCCTTTGCATCTCTTTAAAGAAAAAAAAAAAAAAAACGCATCTTCTCTGTACATTATTTTTTTTTATTAATAAAAATTCCGGTCCACGATGCAGCTTTGCGAAAAGCTTAGCACGTTGCCGGCGTTGTTTCGTCGAGCTAACATTCTATTTATGGAGGGTGGGATATCCTCTAAAATCGGTGACGTTGCTGCTGTCGCACGTCGGGAGGATCTTAGGGCGTCAACAGTACAGAGGAGGTGTGCGAGAGGAGGATATCTTGTCTTGGATAAGGAGACTACTACAGTACCGAATATTTGAAGCACAGTAGGGGGATGGGCGCGGTTGGAGGGTTAAACTCCGCGAGTGATAGCTAGATGTCTTCGTTCGCCTGAAGGCTCTCTGGCTTCCTGCAGCTGCGGCAACAGCCTTCGCTACTCGAGAGAGAGAGAGAGAGAGAGACGCAGTACCCTCGGTACACGCTGGTGTCGACTTGAATAATCGTGCAAACACGAGAGAGTACCGCCGTACCCGTCTCGAGATTAACGGTTATAGTAGCCTCGAGGTAATTCCAGAAATCCGTCAGGACGTTCGCGTGTGCAACTGCATCGAGTAATATATTACGCAACGTCTAATGTACCATTGAAATACTTGTTTCATTCATCAAGCAACTTTACGGAACAAGGTACCGTCAGTTTTTTTAAATTCATTATCGCGGAGACATGCGTCGCGGAAATACATTTAACATCGCGATGTATACGTCTATACATACTTTTTATAAATTCGTATAAATTTAAAAAAAATTTCCGATTGTTTCTTTCACTAAACTTTTGTAAAACTTCTTTTTTCAGAAAAAATGTGGAGAGTTTTTAGATAATCAGTTTAAATTTTGCGAATTTCCTTCTTGTGTAGACTTTGTTGACTTTTATTGTTTTAATCTTTTTCTCCGTTATTTTTTTAAATAATATATTTATTATGACGTAAATAAAATTGGTGCATTGAACAATTAATTAACAGCTGATTTATGGCTTAAATTATATCTCAAACGATGAAGAATCTTCTACGGAATACTTAAAGTACCACACGACTGTTTAAAAAATAAATTATTCTAACAAATACGTGAACGAGTCATTTTAAAAACCGCACAAAACTTCGATGTCGTATTCACGATAAAAAACCGAACAAAAATTCACTTCGAAACATTTTTCTAGCGTGTAGGGTTCTCGATATATGAGCGGCCAAAGTTTACAACCAATGCCATGCTCCACCGCGCGTGGCGCCATCTGTCGCCTTGCGTTCATTGGCTGAATATTTTAACAGCCCGTAACTCAAAAACTCCGTATCGGACTAAGTTTTTCCAAAGGAAAATTGTCTGCGGTTTGCCTTGAAGAATATTCTCGTACATTTTTTTCAACCAATTATTTTTAATGTACCGTCAAAATCGAAAGGATCAATCGGGAGAACGCAAAGTTCTGTATGTCGTAAATAAGAAAGTCGCGATGCTCAGAATATATCGCTACATCTCCTACCATTATTTTTGTTTCCCAATATAAAGAAATATATACCAACAAGTTTGAGTAAAAACTTCAAAGCGCATCTTTCCTCGTGCCTTCTCCGGAAGATGCATATTTCTTTCTCGGCAGCATGAATCTCGAAAACTGTCTGCTCGTCGAACCGAAACTCTCTCGTTGCGGCCGGTGGAAAAGTGTTGCTCGCGCTGGCTGCTTGGTTGTTGGAGAGTTGAAAAAAAAAAAAAAAAAAAAAAAAAAGAAAAAGTCATAAAGGTTTGGCGTTAGCGAGACGCCGTCAGCGAACTTCCGTGAAATTCTTCGTCGAAGCTGCGGCGGCAAACTCGACTTTTTATCTAACCGAATGCAATGACGACGACCCGCCTTGTCGTTTTCCTTCGCAACCTTTCCCTACGTAGATACATATATATTTATGTATATACATAAATATCGTTGGGATGTTATATTGAATTCATGACCCGTGTCCCGTGGCAGAAGCTTTAGCCCGATCGCTGCGCTTTTCCATTCTCGGATATGACGCGAAGTTACTGCCTCCACATAGTGCTACTATCCCACTGGGGGACATAGAGTCGTATATACAGTAACATACCTATCCTCATATTTATGACTGTATTCTGCTACTGCAAAGTTTCGGTTCTCGATTTCGAATGCGCGGTTCGAATTATTCGCTCGAAGATACAGTTCTGCGGGCGAAAGATAACTATTCACGGAAATCCATGTTTTTTTTTACTCTTTTGGAAAGATATCCTAATATCTTGTATTGCAGCGAAACTGTACGGAGTTTGATAGGAATAGAAAGAAAAAATCATAATTCTGTAATGCAATGCATTTTACGCTTTTGATGCCCCAATTAATTTATTGACATAAAACAAGGTTTCTGACGCTGTAGATTTCCCCATTTCTCCTTAAAAGGGGTCTTCATTACCTCAATCCTAATTTACGAAATTGGAGTCTTAGGGACTTCACGATTGAAAAAAAAAAACAAAATATATCAGAGTCGTACTTCAGACAATGCAAAGCTTACAACATTTTATAAAAAATTTAAATCGTCAAATATACATCTCTACATAACCATCAATGTAGATGATGTTATTGTACGCACAGTGGATATTATAAAGTGAGGAGAAAAAGATTTAGACCCGTTGTGTCTGGTATAATTGCCGTGACGAGTATCCGCTCGACATGAGCGAAAGTCGTTTTTTTATATCTGTATTCCGCGGCACTAAAGATTCTTTATCTTCGTCCGTTCTGTTCCGTACTGTGAAGTCTGTCCTTTTTCGCTATTTTCACAAGTGCATGAACACAGGCGTCACAGCACAGTTGCCGTTGGATTTTTCATGAGATATTATACAACGATTCTGGATGTCGACAAGAAAATTGTACCATTTTTTTACCGTTTTTAATAATAACAATATTTATAGAACGGGGGATCCCTCACTTGCGTAATTGTTACTCATTTTTATATTATATCTTCAATGATTTGAATGATTCAATGATTTTCGTAAGTAGTTTATTATATTTCAAATGACTAATTACTTGTATTGCTAAAGATTTGATTAACGTATGTTTAGCTATTGTGACGCAGTAAAATAATTTTTTATAAGTCGCCGCTCTCCCGAAACCGTCTTAAAAAGCAGTTAGTGATGACATTACTGTGGTGATGCAGAGCTTAATGTTATGATTATGTTAAGAATACAAATACATTGCCTCTCTTCTCTTAACTAATTGCAATGGTATTTTTTCCAGTGTCCTGAATGATTGGCCTTTAATAAAGGTGATAATATGTTATCTCAGAACTAATGAACTCAATGGCATTCTATTTTCGTACGAAGCTAAAATGTACGAAAAATAAAGAAAAGATAGCATTACCGATTTTATTATCGAGTGATCGCGGGAAGGGCAGAAGGGAGGATACTTTATATCACCTTAACTCAACTGTTCGCTACACTTAACTCGCTACCATGAAAAGCAATTCCCTTTTTTCAATTTTGCCGTCCCTTGTAATGGGCCCTTTCCGTGACTGTGAGTAGTATTTTCAGCGTCGTGAGTGGACTCTATAGGCGAAAATTTTGATGGGGTTCTTTGGTAGCTCGTCAATGGTACTCTTTTTATCGTTGCATGACTTTTACATGACCTTAAAGAAATACCGACGGAGTTGCTCCTATGGTAACACAAATTTGTTTTCGCTTCGAGATTAATAGACGAAGCGAAAGTTAATCTGCTTTTGTTCATAGTGGTCGGTAATATCGCGGTTGGTAATAAAAACTGTAATAAACATTTTTAAAGGTTGCCGACATTTTTTCTTCCGTATCAAAATAGTAGTGATCACGGCCTTCCACTTAGTGAACGCTGCTTCACTTGTGAAGATAACGTTTCGAAACCTTTGGAAGAAAAGACGATTACAGATTTGCATTACCGACTCAGTTCTGGCTGCCGAAATGATTGTTTAATTAATTAAATTTGAGCGGTAGAAGGTGGTTGTAAAAACCGTGCCGCATTGGGTTGAGAACGTTACTCCATTTTCTTCTGTTCTATTTTTGTTTTTCATTCATTAATCTGACTATATCCAATGTAACCATGAATAATGATAAGCCGCTTCCGTTCCGTTATCTGGTCTCGTTTATTTGATTGTTTTTCTCACAACTGCATACAGAGCGTGTGACGATGATGACTTCCGCGAAGTATAAAGCCCGATAGTGAAACCGTCACGAAGGACCGTGCCTTCTTTTTACCGTTTGCAATACTAATAAGAGAAGCCGGATGTCTACCTGTCCGTTAATAGTCACAGTGTAACTTCACTCTGTGACGCGGGTACGAAAGTAGCGGAGGGGAAAATAAACGAGCTCTGGCTCTTGTCCAAGAAAAATCATAATTCTCTTACCAGGAGTACAAAATCTCATGGAGGGAGAGCCTTTAATAATAAGACAAAGAACAAGAAAAAAGTAACTGGGTCTCCTAGAATTATTGATTCAGGAATCGCCATCTTTGATATTCCGTTATCAGAATAAATTTAACTGCCCTGTGGATAAATTAATATTGATCAGAAATTTGCAAGGCTGTAGAAAGAATAATACGGGAAAAGTAGGAGAGTTGGTCTCCAACCTAAATACGATTATCCGGGATTCGAGATGTTGAGCTCTGGTCGTAATTCTTGGATGAGGTAAAAAAAAAGCCTGAGTGATCACCACTTTTTTCGTTCCTTGTTGGACCACCTTCGGGGGGATTGGAATATCGAGAGGACTTGGCGGGAGAGCTGGAAGAAAAGCTCCGGTGGTCGCTGAAAGCTTTCCCAGGGTTTCAGATGTCTTCAATGAGGACTCTTACCCTTTCTTTATACGCTTGATCCCTCTTACGTCTTCCTCTCATCCTTAATCTTCCGTGAATCGATAGTCGATGGAAACCATAAAATGTTAACAAAAGTTTGTCCGAAAAAAGAAATGATCGGTCATCAATAATAAAGAATCAGAACAAGAGTAGCGCATTAAGCGCTAAGCTGCTCCGTTGTCCACTGAAAGTTTAATTTTTCAATGGTCTTCGGGACCATTCGATCCAAATCGACAATGACATTTTTACAGGTAAACAAAATGGAACTGATGATGAGAGAGATGGGTTAAGCATGCAAATTTGATGGTGAACGTCGAACTACTCTAAATAACTTTTCAAGGTTCAGTCGCGAAATACGTTAATATGACGTCGCACCGGTTGTGGCCATTATTATTAAAAGTTGCTATGAAATCGTTATTTGCTCATATTTTAACCCGCCGCCATTGTAATTCAATTTTCTTCAGAGTTTTCTACTTTTCAACATGGTGAACAAAAATATACCAGAAATGGTCAAAACCGGTACTCCTAACTTATATTTCCTTTGCGGAAAAAAAATCGATGGGTAATAATAGCCGCGATAAACATCGTCGAGGAAAAAAAAAGATCGTCCGCGGACGAAACGCTATTATGCTACACACACACATTCACGTACACGACTTGTTAGTGCCACCGAACTGACTCATGCGTATCAGTTGTCCAAAATTGCTGCAACAATTAACGTCCGGCCATTTTATTCCGAGATTCAATAAATTTCCGGCAGAACATTTCACAACTCGATGAAATCTGCAGTTTGTGAGATCAATGTGTAGGAAAAAATATTCGTGGAAAAATGGACTACCGAAATGAAAATCTGAGGGAAATAATATTATTGAAAGAAGTGAATGCGCGGCAAACATACAGGAATTTAGGTATTTTGAATTCGGATAATAAACTCGATCGATGTAAACCATTCGTCTATTGGCAGTATAAAACGGTTGGGTATCGATGTTGGGCGATATTAACATTTTTTTTAAAATGATTCGCACCATTGAAAAAATACATGAAAAATTTTCTGTGTTCGGAGGGAATGTAGAGAATTGCCGTATCGACCAATTAGCATCAAGAAAATAAGTGGATTTGAATATCAATAGACTTAAAACGAGTAGAATAACAAGAACGAAACGCCTAGAACCTGCAATGTCTTGGTCTTAGGTCGGAGTATTGTGTAGCTAATGAAACCACTATGGCGGCGAGCGCGGGGGAGGAGTATTGTAAATGTGTATTGCACTCATAGGTACACACAGTTCTCCAGTTCTCGCCTGTCGGTTAATTAAATTCCCGCTTCTCCAATTACGCCATTAAATCACGGCTGGAAACATCGAATTAAGGTGTGCGATTATCGCGAGTAAGGCACGAAGGGTTGCCTGTTACGTCTCTGGGTTTTACGGAACGATGCGAAAGAGAGGGAGGAGAGAGAAAGAGAGTGCGAGAAGGAGAAACAGACGAAAAGAGGTGACGGAGGTTGGTGCCACTCTGGTAATTAGAGTAGCGCCGATATCGCCAGCGACCTGGCCATTAATCCAATCAAAAGTTTCCATTAAGCATTTGAACAAGCCCCGTTCATAGTTGTGCACCAGTTCCCGGTCACTGTTGGACAGTTTTGGCTAAATCTCTCAAATTCGATAAACCTTGAATCTAATCGAACTAATCGGATTGGAAGAGCCCTGGAACATCGGTCCGCTGATCATAGGAAGGCCCTTTTCGATGCATTTTGCATATAAAATCATTTAGTCCGAACGTAAGATTGCAGAATACGGAATGGAACATCGTGGGCACGAAGTTCAAAGTAAATTAAGGGCTCACGAACGTACGATTCGGAGCACAAGAAAAACGTCCGAAAGTTTGCTCCGTGGTTTCTTTTCACTCACGATCCGAGTAGAAAAAAATCCTACGCTTGAAACCTTCGAGGGTAGAATCCATTACAATGCAGGAAAAACTTTGGTGACCCCAATTCTTGAAGCAAGCATGCTTTCCGGATTCATACTTATATTTTTCAACGCATGCACAGGCGTAGCTGAATTGGAAATGGAGTCAAATTCACCGGTTTTATACAAGCGATAGCAGGTTATCGGGGCGCGAGGGCTTCACGCGCTTCCATCTTAATTTTATGCATTCAGATTCTCGCGTTTTCATTTTTACTTAAGATGCCAGGCCACGAGCCGCAGTTAACAGCTTTGTCAAGCTAGCTGAGCAAACTCTCAGAAATGAGTTTGGAACATATCAAAATTAAGTGTTTTATAAGTGCTAATTATATGCCGAAACCAACATTTTTTGGCTCCTTTCGTTTAGCTGAAAAGTCCATGCGAAAAGTGCTCTGCTAGCATGACATCAAGTAAGCGGAGCCTTTGTTCATATTTGCGTTATAATTTGATTAACTTATATCAGATTTATGTGCTTTTTACGTGCTTCTTACGTACATACATTTGAACCGCCATTTCTTTTTTTTTATGGTTAAGTAGATGAAATTGCAAAGGAACCGAATCTCTTCAAACGGTAGCTAATATGTTCGGTTGTTGTCACGAGATATTTACGAATTCGATAATCGTCATTGGGTTCTTCCCAAAGCACATAAAAAGCATTTTGATTTCTTGTAATACAAATGATATCACCAAAAAATGGAGCTTCTTAGAGTCAAATGACTGGTCCTTCCTTGGTACCTTCATTTTTTCGTCCTTTTCGAAATGTTTTTTTTCGAAATCGTGGGTATGACGATTGGACAAAAAATGTTGGTACCGAAAAATTACTCTAAAAAGGTTTGTTGGGGGTACTTTTAGTTTGGAAATATACGAATTAGAATTAATGGCGAGGGAAGCCCATTCCCGAAGACCTATGAAGTGTTAAGCATGATATGAAAGTGAATGTTAGGCATAGACTTGAATTCAAGGTTAACGTAAGCGTGAATTAAAAATCGAGCAGATTTATGTTCCAAATTTGACGCAAACTTGAATTCGAAACGTTAAGCACAAACTTTATCACGAATTTGGGTTTAGACTGAAGGGTATGTTTGAGGCCCAATCCATCTTGGACTTGAGCTCATGCTCGCGGCTTTTCATTAGATCCATTCGAATGAATTATCGAAAGTTGCGCTTCAACGACCATGAATCTCTCTATGTGGAAGGAAAACGGATAAATATTCGTTTCCGTTTGAAATTCACCGAATTTAACGCCAAATTTGGTCGTTCATCTGTGAAAATTCGATCGCAAGCGTATCAAAGACGATGACGACGTGACGACTTCGAGAATTGGCGATGCTGCTGCTGATTCGGCTACCGGTGCACGATGTGTCCCGGGAGGCCTCGTTATCGCGTCCGTTTGCTGAGCTCAACTTCGCCAATCGGTGCACCCGTATAGTATATACTCACATACGTGTATGTATATCGAAACGTAGGATAGCCGAGTCAGAAGACTGAGAGACTGAAAGATCGATAACCCACGTGCGTGATACGATATCGAGTTTCCGTTCGGTTCGGTAGGTACAGAACGTTATATATACGGATATAGAGATACGACTTGTATGCACTTCGATGTATGCGCGGCCGGCTCTACGTATACTATATACGATGAATGTGCGAGAGTATACCGAACTTAAGTGCGGGTTGGTATCGCTGCGAATGGCACACATCAGAAAGCGGAAGTAGCTGGCGAAGCACGGCGTTAAAGGTGAACAGCCACTTCGACCTCGAGTCTCAATTCTCAACGCCACTGATACAGCAAAATCGTTCTCGACGATCTTGTGATAAATGGGACGAGAAAATTGGCGGGAATTGGTCCTCAGTCTGTGTCCAATCTTTTCGTTAACCCTGCAACCACTGAATACCCGGTAAGATTTGTCGTTTTTACGATCAGTGTCTTTAGCTGTGACTTAAGCATCGTTTCAAGCTAAAACTTGAGTACAAAGGTAAGTTCAAAGTTAAATCGAAGATTAAATTGAAATTCAACCACAAATGTAAGCAGAAACTCAACTGGTAAGTCAATATCAGAATATCGATTATGACGTCACTTCACGTCACTTTCGAACAATTCTGATTCGCCATTTTTTTCTCTTTAGATTTATATTCTGCGCTATACACAACGGTGATTGCAGTGTTAGAACAACCCCCCATTGCGTCTGCCTGGTATAGGAGTGGGCCGGCTTCGAGGGAGAGATTGTGGCAGAGTTCGGAAGCACCACAGGACGTCCACATAGGAAAGGCTTCACGCGATGTCCTGCGATAGCTAGGAGCTAATGGAAGGATTTGGAACAGCGTTGGGATGCCGGATCCTCTTGCCGGACCGGCAATTAACCTCGTTATCACGTCCACGTGTTCCCCGCGTAATCCAATGCACGTTTACGTTCATCCCTTACCGTTTACAAGTTGCTACCATACTGCTACACAACTGCCACTAGTTTGCTTTGCGTTTAAGTCTAATTCACGTTTAATCGTGTCTCATTGCGCGTTACGCTTGATATATGGCAGAAATAGATGTCGGTAGATTTACATACATCGAAAAACAATCGTAAGCTTTTAATTGTCAATCATATTGTTAATCGGTCACCGACAGAATGCAAGCGTACATCGAATTCAAAGCTCTTTGTTCAGTAATTGAATGTGTTCGGTAAATGTGGAGAACAAACTTTTCTAGTCATCTAAAAATGATGTTTACTTTATGGTACAGAAACAAATTTATCATAAATACTGTTTTGTTGTTAAGAAAACGCAATGATTGGAAGTATAATGTTTCGATCGTTGCGTAGTGTTGCGTTACGTTCGTATCCAATGGTGGCAAAACCATGGAAACCACTGTAGGTGAAACTTGCCGGCGGGGTTCTCCACAACAAAGGACAGCCATTGGCAATTAAAGCAAACGAGATAACTTTCTCCAATACAGTACCCAATATGAACACAATACCTGAGTCTGACTCGTCGAATTTGTACGCTGATTAGTGAATCAACGTTTGCAAAGGTGGTGAAGATAGCAATGATCATTTCGGATAAAATTTAACTCAACTTCATAATTAAATCAAATCTTTTTCTGCAAAATTGATGACACCTCAATGCGTACGCGAATCCTTTCACTCGATACTTAACCAACTCAGTCAAATTTCGAAGAACTTTCAGTACTTGAAAATTTCACTGAAGTCTTCAATATTTTTCAGCAGTTTATAACAAAAGTTATTCATAGCTGCGCAAGCGAAAAAAAAAAAGTTTCGTCTCAGAATTTTTATGCGAAAGTTAGCGGGTTCAGTGGAATTTGCTTTACTTCTTTTTGGGAAAGTATTGAGGTTAACTCGAGAATTGCGAGTGTCCGAGTGTACGTTCTTTAATCCTGCCTATCTCTGTATTTCCGTTTATACAGCGATTCACTGTTCAGGGTATAGACTCGACCTGCCAGATTCAGATATTGTGTTCTCGTTGGTTATTCGATCGGCAAAGCTCACCCCGTTCGCCCCAGTTTCAGTGTCCTGTTCCTCCAGTCTCTGTCTCTGTTTTCACAGAAACCTAAGTCGATTTCAAGCTCGTCCGCGGAATTCTCACAAGGTAGATCATCTTACAGCTGACAATCGGAACTTAAACTGGAAAATAGAGTTACTTGTAAAGATTGAGTTCGAATTTCGGTTTCAAACGGAAATGCCAACATCAGTTCATCAGTTCAGTTAGGTTTGAACTTATTCTTAATCTATCCTGAAACATTAAGGCCTATCCAGGGCTCACGTTTAAACATGAGCGAAATTTATGTTTGAATTTGTTTTCATATTTCGGTTTAATACTTAGTGCAAACTTCGTCACGTATTAAACAGAATTCATAGTTAGGCACAAAATGCCTAGATTTCCACAATATGGCGTACAATTTTGAATGAAACAAATCGATATCACAAATTCACAACTTCCGCCAACTACCCACGAGATAAATGGTTTCGAACCTTCCTAATTTTCTCATTATCTTAATCCTTTCATTAGCGCGGATGGATAGGATTAATTGCGATCCAATCAGTGGAGTGATGAAGCTCGCAGTGTCGTTAAGCCCGGAAAATCGATGGATCGTTCGGGTAACTTTAGGAGAGATGAAAATGATAGAATATTGTGACTAGCTTCAGTGGAAGCATAGACGATACAGGGGATGACTATAGATTGCTTTGTCTGTGCTTCATGATTGTCAAGAAGCAGAGGGTTGTATCTCACACTATTGAAGGTGTAAAGCTATGTGGGTTGCGCCCTCCTGCTTGCCAACAGTTGATACGTCTCTATTCTGATGATGCGCTCGATCACATGAGCGTTTGACGCAACTACATCACAGACTGGATCATATACTATATTGGAGGATGGATGAAAACGCCTCGGGGCTTTACGGCACAGAGGTGGATGATGATACGCTGAGAAGAGCCACTCAAGCTTGACGGTGAGATATTCACGCTTCGAGCCGTTGTCAACGACATACTAGTTTACTATAGTTTCGTACTATACTATGGGAAGACACAAGGAGGCACCGTCACACTTGTGTCAATGGCCGAAGTTCCATGGTGATGAAGTTTTGCAGAAATAGAAATTGCTTCGAAGTGAACTCGACGAAGCTGAAGCAATCAGTCAAATTTTCAACTAGAGTTGTTAAAACTTGTTTTACAAGGTTTAGATGCCAGTCAGTGTGAATAGAACTTATTTTGAAAGAATTGATATGTTTGTGACAAGAGAAAAATTTATGGCAGTTATATATCAAAAAAGGAAAAACGGCGATCGATTTTGGTGGACAGACGTGTTGAATAGAAATTTCGTTTAAAATCATCTCTCGACCGAGACAGAGATTGATATAGATATTTTTCCATTCATGTGAAACTTTAACAGTTCAGAAGGGTGCACAGGGGGAATTCTGTCGCCTTCGGTGTCCGATTAATAATAACTGTCAGATCGAGTTTCGAATAGCATAATCGATAATTCCTTTGTGGTATGGAAACTCAGGACGAGGGTTGACGGGGGATGCGAGTTAGTGTTTCTGCAGAATGACCGAATCACACACGACGCTTTCCACCCGCTGGTCAAATCAAGTAGGTACACATAGATTTGCACAAATGCTATGTAAGCCATAGACGGGTTTCCGGCACGGGCGGTACTTCCGTATCCGGTTTTCGCGCCCGACGAGCCGTAACGTAATCCTCGCCATCCTTCGCCCCCTATACTACAATAACCATATTCTACAGGGTCATTCAGAATAAGTTACAAACTTTTCATTGATTTTTATATCCGGAAATTTTCTTTTGGATAGCGTACAGGTGTCCATTTTTGTTCAGCTTTTTCCAGACGATGCCATAAAAGCTATATAAGATCCTCGGATATTCTCAAATCATAATTATATTATATCTATATCATAATTCAAGCGTATCAAAATATTTCGCCGCTAAAACAAACTCTGCTTATGTTAAAAAAAGAAAAGAGTGTTCAATAGACGTCTACGCATGTTTCAACAACTACTGTTAAACGTGTTCAGTCGAAATGATTTCCAAGATAAAGAGGTTAGGCTTTTGGGACTGCTGATTGCAAATCCTCCCCTAAAAAGTTAGTGTGTCACGATATATATCGATAACTCGAAACTATTGTTGTCGATTTACCTTGCGCAACGTTCATCGCGGGCGTATGCCATCTTCCTTACTAATTAATATTTACTGTAATTGTTTATACTGAAGTTTCTTTGCGAAAAAACAATAAAAAAAACATCCACTGATAATCAATGAAAGGTTTTAAACTTATTCTGAATCAATCAGTACATATGTGTACATATGACGAAGTGCTGTAGTCCGTAGTGGAGTGGAGTACCATGTATGGCACTCACGAATTCATGATCCTCGATGCTATAAATGCAACGATATTCTGAACGAAATTGTTCTCGAGACTGGATAATCCAATGCATGGATCCGGCGGTACAATATTGCAGTTTCAGGGTTATAGATGACACTTGATTTGATGGAATATAGCGATTCCGTATTGAACTTTAATACTCATGTTGATGATGACAAAGTTACTAAATATAGTGAATTAATTGATTTGCAAAGCGCTGGAGCATTCAATTTACTTATGATTTTAAGAAAAATTAAGAATTTTAAATTAAACTTAAAAAATTCCAAAACAGCTAGAATTTTGGATTTTCCATATTTTTCGATTTCAGTTTCGTCATTCATCCTGAAAATTCCCGGGGAACAGTTTTTTTTATGCAGATTCGATACATTTTGCTTCCTCATGAACCTTCGTTTTCGTCACATTTTTTTTTTTTAGATCTTCATATAAACGTTCGGAATGTTTCAAAACCTCGAAAAATCACATTTAGAAAAAATGTCTGTCCGTATGTATGTGCGTGTGTTTATCATTCGACCTCATAATTTGAGAACGACTCGAGATACCAGGCTGAAATTTACACCACATGTTGAGGGGTCAAGTCCCCTTCTTTGATCAAATTTTTAGCAAAATCTATGCAGTCGTTCAGTTTTTACGGCATTTTGAATTTTTTGAAAAATGTCTGGTGGCGCTCTGCCACATTCTTTGAGATATCGTGCAAAAATTTAGTACAAACATATTTTTTTATTAATCAAGACAGAATACAGAAAGGGAATGATGACAAAAATGATCCATCATCGCTAGTTTTCCGCAACTTTATGATAAACAGTTTATAGTGTTGATAACCTTAGAAACCATATGCTGCGAAGGTGTCAACGAGGCTTCGCGAATCCCGAAACTTCTGTGGCGTGGTTCTCGCTGACTATGCTATCGGAACGGAAGCACTTTCGGTTGTATCAATATTATACCTACGTAGAGAGAGGGTCAAATAGTCTGTTTCGCAAAGGAAGCAATGCGAAGTCGTAAGGCTTTCGAGACGATCCTTAAGGATCGTAGGCTAACGTCAGCAATTATTTGCGAAAGCTCCGGTTCTCATCGCACGTTAGATCTTTCAGTTTCCAGGGTCTTGGTGGCGGTTTCCGTCGAGAGGATCATGGCACCCTTTGACAGAGTCAGATGATCCTTTACAGTAGAGTGCATAGAACAGTCACGTAAGCTCAGACGGAATAATCTCTCCTTCTCGTTCTCTCCCGCCACTGGGTATCTGCCCACAAACTACTCGGTCCGGTGTGTTTGCCTTCATTGCCTCACGCAAATTGGCCGCTCAGCATCTATTTCGGAGACTCCTGTACCAGGAATATCCCTTACAGAGCTTGGGAAACTGCAATATTGAGCAAACGGAATCCCACCGCTACCGGAACCCGAAACGTTGAGACTAAGAATCATTTCTTCCAGAATATCACTGGAATAATCGATTCCTTAACCGATGTGACTGTCCTGTTTCCTGTATTGCTTAGAAAACGGTTTTATGTACGAAAAAAAGTAGTCGGGTAGCCACAGCAATTGATCACAACGAACTACTTGATTTTAATGTCAGTTTCCGTTAAAATATTAATTGATTAAGAGAACAAACGTTTGTGGGACTGTTAACAAGTGTAGTAAACATTGCTAACAAGTGTTTCTCAACGATAATATCAGTTAGAGAGTTAGTTGTAACAGTTGAAAGTTAAAAGAAGAAAAATTATAATAATATTGTTATTATTTTTGACAAACGACAAGAATATGAAACGTTTTTTCTCGGATCCTCGACCTCGCGATTAAACAGACCTATAGTCGGTTGATTGACCGCCATTAAGAAACACGAGTCTCCAACGTGGCACCGTCTATGTCTCAAATTTCCGAGAACCTGCGGGGGACGGAGTGGAGGCTATGTAATAGCGTCTAAGCAACAGTCGAGTAGCATTAGGTGAAGTATTCGCGGTATGGTTTTGCGGTTGCGTGAGCGGCTGGATAGCAGAGTCAACGAGCCATAGAGACGAGGACGACGGCGTTACCAGAGAGCCGTTCGAGAATACCTCCTAACGACTAGGACACTGCCGTCGTCATTGCCCTGGACCTTGCACCGTGGCGTACAACGGCACCGAGAAAGTCTCGTGGGGAGAAATAATACGATAGTCTGTAATGTGCCTCTCACGTTCTCAACGAGAATACTGTATAACTACCGGAGTGAATCAGCGACTCGGCTAGCCGCAGACTCTCCTCCCATCATGTCATTTCAACTGTTTACCTTATAGGCCAATTCATTCGTTATAATTATATTCATCATTCGCACAAGACGAGAGAACAGGTTGTACGTCGAATGCCTCTCGTACACCTATTTAAACACGAGTTATCCATTCATTTCCGTTATCCGTACTTTTCACATCGTTACTTTGGTAGATGGTAAATAGTGTTTCCAAAAACAAATAAGAAATAATTAGTTAATTATCACTTTTATTGCCACGTGTAGTGCGTTTGATTTGAAATGAACGAAATGAAAATTTCTAGACATTAATTTAAATCGTTTTTAAAATCTACGCGCCAAAATTCACGGATAATTGTCCAAACCGGATATCTTTCGTAATTCTAACACAAGAAATCTATCTCCGCATTTGTTGTCATTTTTTGATTTTACTCGTCCATTTACTCACCGAAGTTCATCACAATTAAGCCCGAGTAACGATTAAGGAAATAGGAGTCGCGTTGCGTAAACGCAATGACCGCGAGTGGAGGATTCAACGTAGTCGAAGCAAAATGCATCGGTGAACATTAGCCTGTTAGATTCGATCGATTTCCTCGAATACCTCGAGACGCTCTTGTTAATTGATTCGTATAATTGGTTTTGCACCTCTACCTGGTGCCCGGGTGCCTTTCGCATTCAACCCCCTTTTCCAGGCACCATTCCGGTGTGCCTCGGAATCGTAGAGTGAACCCCCGACTCTCGTTAGCGCGGAAATTGCTGAACGTGGTAGGTATACTATATATCGTCACCCAACCCACTACCGATAGTCTCTTCCACGCCGCAGAGACTGACTTGCCTTGATGATGTGGCTTTGGCCACCGCACCACCTCCGCTATCACGACCCCCTGCGGCACTTCACTTCTTCATTTATTCCTACGGGTACAGACAGCCCTACATTCTCACGGGGCTACACGACGAAAGGGGGGGAATGGGGGTCGTGGTTTCCAACATTTTAGGTGTTATACCGTCTGGACTGCGTCTGCGTTAAGTGTTTCCTTTGCCTTAGTACACTTTAGGCTATTCACTTTCGTCTGTTTGATGTTCTGTCGGACTTTTCTCATTATTATTATTACTACCAGATTATTGTTATCCGCCTGCCGGCATTGCAGGCAAAGATTTGAAATTTAATGAATTCCTGTTGTTTATGATCATTGCCCATGAATATTTATTTAAAAACACGGACTTTTCATCAACGCTGAAATTTTCATTGAAATTTTGCAACCGCAAATATATTTGTTATGTTTGCAACGTAAAATTAAAAAAAAAAAAAAAAAAAAAAAAAACATTTATATTCTCATTATCGCCGATATGAAAGGAACCGTAAAAAATATATCGCCAACATAAAAAAAAATACATATTTCACTCTTTTTTTTTTGATAATGGATTCCTTAACATATTTTGAAGCATATCTCGTAACTGATGCGAAAATCATAACGATTATGATTGATGTTCATTTATTCCGCATTATTTGGCTATTTTAACGATCGTCTTTTTTTTCTTTGCAGATTTGAACGAAACTCTGTTTACTTTTCGGTAAGTTTGTGAATCACTTTTATAATACTAAATAAATGTTTTTAACGGAAAAGGGTTGAATCGTATTCGAGGTGAGAACACGGAATGAATTTTTAAATTGACATAATTACATGCAACGTGTAATTTACGAGAGATGAGAATATAACAGTCGAAGTTTTCGACGAATAAGACAATTTTCAATTTTTTGTGGTGTCGTGAAACGTGGCAAGACGTAGAAACGATTGAAACGGTTCATGGAGCGAAAAAGCTCGAGTTTAAATTGCCAACTGCTGTACCTGCCGATTGCACTCCCTATACGTGAGTACTGAGGTACATGGAACCGTGAAGCAGGAAAGACTCTAGTAGGTCCCCTTGTGCACTTTACTTAAGTGCATATCTATAATTTACGTGGTCCAATGGGATTTCGGCGTCGTCTGAAAGGAGACTTCCACGTATCCCCGTACTTCTATCTGCTATATCTTTTTTTTTTCCACTCTTACACAACCAGAAACTAAAGGATAAAAAGATGGGAAAAACTTTTCTACAACGCCAGCATCTTCTTTTCCTTCTTCCCATCGTCGTTTTTCTTTGGGTACTTTTGTGTTCTATTTTTATGCCCTTGTATAGCGTCCAAGAAATCGCTTTATTTCCGAGTATCCGTACGAGGGTAGTGTAGTCACGGGTTTCACACCCCCACAGTTTTCTCTCCTCTCATCCAATCCCTGTGTTCTTCGGCTTAAGGCTTTGCGAGACACCAGTCCCGACTCTCCAACCCGGACTTTGCCACGTTCTCGTGACTCTTTATCCCATTTCACCCTCTTCTTTGCTTTGGCAACGGGGACAGCTTCCCCCTTTTCTCTCTTCAGCTTTCTTCCTGAAAGCCCGTAGGCTCAACTGTTGCTCTGTACACAGAGCTGTCTTCGTCGAGTGCGCCGAAAGGTCGAGAAAAAAAAAAAAAAAAACCGTATATTTTGCGATGCTACATTGATATTTAGAGCTTTTCACAGCATTCGACGTATCTAAACTTTCTGTGACGCGATGTTTCTTTGAACACTGATAACAGGTTATTTGTTTCGTTCGGATGCATTTTTTTTACTGTAAAAGTAATTTTCTATAGTTTTTTTTTTTCACAAAATTACTCGATTTCCCGCATCCGAAATTGACGATTTTCAAGTGCGCAAATAATGTTGCCTCGCGGAAGGAAATATCGGTACTATTTCGACCGCAATGCAGTAGTTTGCGCAATGCGTAGAGTAGAGACACTTGTTAGTTCTAATTATCGTAAACACAACTCTCAAATACCATCTTCTACTTCCCGATGGAGGTGCAGGAGTCCCGTAAGACACGTGGAAACTGCTACGGTGATTTGAGTTTCCGTAACGAGACCACTTCGGGATATCTATGGCTCCCCGGTGTATCGTGCTTTGGATACCGCGGTCGTATGTTCGCGGTCTTAGCCTGTAATGCTCCATCGATCGGTAATCCAGAGTGCGCGCATTACGTACTTGCGGCCGTTTCCTCTATCCAGTTTTCCCCAATTTGCAATAACCGGAAATAACTTGTATGAACATCGTGAATAACATGTTTAATTTTTTTCTAAAATTGAACAAATGATAATTTCAATCGAAAATTATGATTACGCGCATAAATCCGTAATAAAATATAAATTGATAAAATTAAATATTGAGAAATATAGCGATGAAAATGTATATTTAATAAAACGCTCATTATGCGAAAAAGCGTATTCGAGAGCCAAATTTTCCGTCCGTAAAATTTACGCGCGATAGAGTGTAATATCGAGCAATTTACCATATACGTTGATATTTGCAGTAATTATTTACCCTTCAAATCCACGCATGATTGCGTTTTGGATGCAGAAATTCATCCTCAAACATTGTATATTTATTCATGTGTGTTATATGCGTGTCATCATGAATGTATTGTATGCAATCGGTTGGGATGTATATGCCGATTTATCGAAAATTCTGTCGAAAACCATCGCGCAGTGTAGATACCACAGTGGAAACAGCAGCGCACCGCAGAGGTAAAATGATAATCCGATTTCTATGCATTTTATATTTTTGCTTTGGAGAAAAAAGGGGGAAAAAAAAAAACAACTGTTTCCGCCATAGATACTCCCTGAAGAATAACGTTAAATCAGCGAATCCATCCGATATCGGGAAACTCTTCGTAGCAGAAACGACTTTACCTGTCTGGTTCTTTGCCGTCTTGCGCATTGTTGTCCCCGTTTTATTATTCCTTTGAGTCGGAAATAAAACCCGAACAGAATGGAGAAGCACGGAAAATCTCTCTTGAACCAGAGAGGTGCATCGATGCATTTTCATCGATGCCTCGCATTCCCCCCGAAGAGTAGAAATACGAGTCATGATGGACATTGAAATGCGGGGTTAAGAAGCTTCGATTGGTACGGTGTATCCGATCAACAAATAAATCTCATTAAACCAAACAAAATGGCCACCTGAACATTCCGAAAAACTCGTTATCGATTCACGACAGATTCAGTGAAAAGTCTTTTAAAGAATTTCTGTTCAATTTTTGTTCTGCACTTCTGCAATCCGTTTTAAATACGTAGTTCAGGCAAATTTCGCATCTGTTTGTTTCGAATGGTTTCCCAAAATGTACCATAAAAATTATTAAAAAATGGACTGAAATTTCTTACTTGATTTTTACTGAAACCCGGCGTTACATTTAGCGATTAAAATGTAATCAACTGCAATTACGGTATGATTGATGCCTTGGAAAGGCGTGTAGAATTGTTCCTGAAAATTAAGTCGACAGAATTCTCGTTCCGAATTGTACGCTTTAAATGTAGTTAATTGCAATCTAAATTCTACTTTATTCTTGTAGTTAAGGACGTATGTCACAAAGGTAATTTTCTACTTTCGGCTCGGAAAACCCCGTCGTATATTATGAAATAATGATTAAGGCTTTTGAATTTTGCACCAATCTTTGTTGACATGGATTACGAGATATATTTCGGAATCCATGCTCCGCGCCATGCTGCTTTGTGCTCCAAATTTTTTCTCAAAAAAGTAGTACACATTTTTTTTTTTTTTCACATTATACTCTTTCAAGAGCATCGATTCCACTGGGGAATATTTATTGCCAACAAAAAACAGGAGTTACTCTTCCGGTCGCCATGTTTGTTTTTAAACATTTTTTTTTTCAATATTTTAGGACAACATTTGATTTGTGAGATCCTAAATGCATGTGCCTATAAATAAAGAACTATTTTTGAAGAAAAAAAAAAAAAAAATCAAAATTGAACTCTCGAAAACATGATTTACAGTAGAAATAGCCAAAGATCAGATGGTTCAGGGATAAGTAAACTGTATAGAAGCCTCTCAACCGTTGACCCGTAATCCACCGTGTTGAATAGGGGAATAAACCTCAAGAGAATGAGTCGGGGGTATAGCTGTAGTGAAAGTAGGAGTACCAGATGACTGAGCTGAATCTGTGTCTACCAAGATCCTCGTATAGATTCGGAGCACATAGTGAGCACGCGATTCACTGGACGGCATCAGAGAAAGGAATAGGAGCTCACCAAGCATCGTATAAATAGAAAGATGCACACCGATACTGTGCAAGTAGTGAAGTTCTCTCGTATCCGCCTTTGCCAACTAACCTGGAACTTGGAAAAAACATACCGTGATGTTGACCATCTTTTTACAATGTCCGCAATCGTCTATGCAATGGAAACTTCTTAACTTGGATCAGCATCTCTATTTTCCAAGGATACTATGTATATGAACATAAAGAAAAGGGATACATAGAGTCGAGTGAATTCACAAGTGGCTGTGAATGTCGAACGCGCGCATAGTCAGTTCTAGGCGATGGTGGGGCGGTGGGGGAAGAGCGTGGGAATCTGGCAAGCTTCGCCAGCTTCTTCGGGACACCGATGGAAACTCTAGTGCATTGTACACCCTCACTTCTCTTCACCATTCTGTTAGGCTGCAAATGATAAGTCGCTCCATACCAGCAGAAACAAGAGGAGAAGGGAGTTGGATAGAGAAAGTTATATATATATATATATGACTAACTCTTCGGACAGACGTACCGAGAGACTGTAATGTCTGTTCATGTTTCGGTAGTCTTTCGAGACTGTCTCGAAGGCTTGGACAGAACTGTTTCGCTTGCCGGATCTGGTGGAAGCCTTCTTCCATTCCCTCTCTCTGAGTTTCGTAGTTTAGGGACTCTAATGTGGGAGAAATTCGATGCATGAATACTCTGTATGTGGACTATGCGTAATTACTGTTGTGTAATATTCCGGGGATCCACTAGGACTTCATACAAGATTAGAAGCTTTAGTAAATTTAGGCATAGCGCTGAAGCACGGCTTGTTTGCAAATGGTAATGGCAGTAATGGATCCTCCTGGGAATCCTTACCGGCCCCGAGTTAACAATGCATAGTGAGTACTCGTATTGATCGAGCGATTTGACTGTAGGATCCAAGCGTTGAAACACTTCTTCCGAAGTTGTTGGTAATTGTTTATTGTTTATACACAATTGTAATACCATTTTTTTGAGTTTAAATGGGTTGAAAATATTTGCGGTGCAAAATTCTCGTAAAAAAAAATCAAATTTTAAATGTCCAAATCGAGTTTAATAAATATTGTAAAAATGGAAATGAAATTTTCAAAATATTGTAATTGTCAAAATCCAATTTCGAAAATATTGCAAAGCTCAAAATTCGATTTCGAAAATATTGTAAATCTCGAAATTCAATCTAAAAAAAAAAAAAAAATTTTTTGAATTATGCAATTTGGGAAAAGCCCCTATTCTTTTTTTTTTATTTGCGAAAAGCCCCTATTCTAAATAATTACCAAACTCAGTTTCACATTTTGGTTAAAACATCTCTCAGTTTTTGTTTCTTTGTATTATAGGCTCATGACGTCGTAATACCTCCTCCCGCCTTCTATTGCTTCTTTATCAGCACGTACGAGCAAATAAAAAGGCCGATTTCTTATAGGAAATTCTTCGGAAGCTCGTACAAGAATTCCAAACAGAACTTTTTCCCATTTTCCACTCAATCTTTTTTTTTTAAGCACCGAGACCGGCCGTTGATGTAATTGGGAACCGATATCAAAGTAATTGGACTTTCGCTAACGTTCGGTTCGGTTCTCATCTGTGTGTTTTTTTAAACATTTTTTTTGTTGTTTTTTCCTTGTTTTCCTTCCTTCCCAGCAATTCGTTTTCTCGAGGCGGGCACGACGACGATATTTTTATTAACGCTATATTTTTTTCGCGCACGTACGCGGCCCATTTCTCTTATCGTCGTACATCCCGCTACGGAAGGAAACGACACAGTATTTTGATGGACTATCGTACATAATACGGATACATCGTGCACGATATAGAATGTACTTTATAGTGGAGTGTATATATATTTTTTTTCTTTTTATATACACGATTCCACTTTGAGTGTTATGGGATACGAGATAAAGACGAAAGAAAGAAAGAATGGAGATTTCGCGAATACGCGAGAGGAATACCGATATTGGACCGTACAAACGAATGTACCGCTTACATGCGTTTGCATAAATCAGTGAGATAAAACTTTACTGTTCGATTATAACTCGAGAGCCTGGAGCTCGTTTTTTAGGTATAAAAGAGCGAACTACGGCTGTAGATATTTTATGTTTGCACATCTTGTTCAAACGTTCTGTTTCGTATACCCACAGCCCCGATGAGGTTAAATCATATTAAAATATGTAACACATCCTCAAGAATTCATGTATTATCGCATTATTTTTAATAATGCATTCTTGTTGTTATTGTTAATAGTACCAATAGTCGCCTCCCGGGCATATGCTTTTTCTGCCCTTTAAAGGACTTTTACGGTTTATTAAGCCTCTGAAATGTTGCAAATTCTGCAAAAAATCTGAAAAAAATTACAGATTAACTATGAAGTGTTTTTCCTTCGATGATTCAGCGAAAAATGTTTCACACACCTGCGCATTGTTGTTATGAGCAAAAGTGGGTAGTAAACAAAGTGAGAAGTTGAAGCAATTTCAGAAGTCAAAGCAATTCAGTTTGCAGGATCCATGTCTCTTGTCTCATAGTTAATATTTAAAAGCATGTGAGCAGTAAGCGAAATCTTGAGGTGATGTAAAATCTCCCTCCTCCGGGTTCTTCATGTGCTCTGTCGGTAACACAGACAGTAATTAATTTTTATCCAATTATGCTGTATTTTCATGAAAAAAAAAAAGCAAAAAAAAATCGCAAAATTGAATAAATGTTCACTTCCGGAAGTGACATAAATGTGAATGTCAATAGGTATATTACGCATTCACGTAATAGAGGATCGCAAGTATCTATGATGATTTAATGTCGAGGTGAAGCTTCATTCCACTTTCATATATATAATTTTATACTTCCACTCCTCTCTTTTGCTCCTTCCATTACGGAATGAAATCTTCTTATCGGAAGCCACATACGGCTATACAGTGTCGCGTATGGGAGGCTTCGGGGGTGCCTCGCTGATGCTCCTCTCCTGGCCAACAGGGTTTACGCATCGTCGGTATCCCGCATATTTACTGTATATAAAAGCTCCTGTATATGCACCCTATATGCGGGGTAATAGCCTTGGTTTTCCGTGTTACTGTAACGACACTGTCCGTGTAGATTTATTCAACACATGCATACATACGCACGGCATACATATACATCTGTACATCTATAAGGTTGCGTCGTTTACGACCGCGCGTTTTCGTACACTCCGTAACGCTGTGTGTACCGGTACTCATCTATTACGCTGTAGCGAAATTGAATTCCCTTATCGAGGAAAGTGCTGCGTGGCGAACCATGTCTGCACGCACGTACGCAGTCAATGCACCTGTGCAGACCGCACAGTGTAATACAGATATGTCCTCGAAATTCGAACCATAACTACTGAACTATGTTATAGCTGACCCTATACCTCCGCCGCGACTCCCTCTGGTGTTGTAAAATATTTCACGTTGTCGTAGATTGTGCACTTTGATGTGGATAGGGCACTTTAATGGCAATGCCGTTTAAAATTAACTGCTGTCACGATGTGCCGTGTCATCGATGCATGTTACGTACACATTGTCGAAAGTGGATAAACACCGCTTGTCATATAAAAAGCATGCAACGTATTTAATTTATAAAAGGATTTAAAAAAAATTTATGACCGGTATACATCGTTGTATTTTCTCAAATTTGTGAATAAATTTAATGAGAGTAACGGGTGCGTGTGACGAGTAAAATTGGTGCCGTGACAATTTGATTGACGATCGATTTATCGATTGGACGATGTCATGGAGGTATTATATTTTTGCTTCGGAGAGGAAGATATGTTTTCGTTACAAAAATGTAATTTTACCATCCGAAAAATTGATAATATTTTACACCATTTTTACAGTTGTAATCTTCTATTTCTGTAACTTTCACAAACGTCGCGAAACTGCCGTCGAAAAACGATTCACAAATATAAGTCACTGACAATTTTCGATTGGCTTTGGCTAACGTCAATGGAAGCGGTTTTTATAAAATCGTCTTTTTTTAAATCACCGTTGGCGCTTAAACTCGAATAAAATTCGAAAAAAAAAAAAAAAAAAAAAAAAAAAAAAATGGGCAACTAAACCCTCGAAACCCTGTGAAGCATCTCTGCCGGTTCACATTTTTAATGTCGCGCGATCTCGAAAACATGAATGAATTTATAAAAAATGTCAACAAGCATTCATTCTTAATTGGAAGCTAATTATATGTGCACCAAATTGGCACATTTGGTGCAGAAAAAAAAGTATCCTTCAAGGCTATCATTTTTATTAATAAAAGATGTAAAGAAGTGTCTTCCAACGATTTCACGACATTTTATAAAATCTCGAAAATTTCTATCGCATTCGTCCAGAATCATTTCCACTGGATTGTGTAATTTCGCTGTTTTTTTTTTTTACTTCGAACAACGAACATAATACATACACTGCGTCAGCGTCGAGCTTCAAAGGGGTTGAAAGAATGTTTGCCGACGTTCCCAAAAACATCCAATACAACAGCCGAACCTTGTCGACATGCTGTACGCCCCGTGGTGCTCGTCATTTCAGCAGGAATTAAACGAGACGACTCTCGTTTGCGCTTTAACGACGAAAAAAAAAAAAAAAAAAATTGGGTCGACAGCACTGCGTGCACTCTTGTGTTGCATACGGACTGAGACTCTGATGAGTGAGAGAGAGTGATGGATATTCTTGGAGCGGTTGTATTTCGCGCATTTGGATATCCCAGGGGTGGAAAAGTCGAGTAGCAACGGTTGTAGGATCTAAAGTAATACGCCCCCGGAACTCGAAATTGCGTTCGTTCGCTTGGGGGCTTCGTTTCGGCGCTCTCTGCTATATGCGTTTACAGATACATAATGTACATGTATATATTTACTGTCTAGTGTACGAGTAGTATACACGAAGCATACATATCTCGATATTACGGTGTACGATGTGCTGTGGCGGGATGAGGGCGAAGAGAAAGAGGAAGATAGAGTCGTAGACCTGCGAAATAGTAATACGACTATTCTGCCAGTGGGTAAGAAGCGTACGTGGGTATATGTGGCTGTGGAGTTGGTATATGTACTCCGAGTACGCTACGCCAATGTATAATGTTATTATGTAAAGTCCCGAGCGAGCGTGATATCTGGAGTGCTTAGAGTATTCCTCTGTCCGTGGTTCTCGATTTTCTTCAAAGTTTGAACAAAATTAAGATACAGTGGATCCTCGGAGCGACGAGGAGAATTGTTAAGCAGAACTGATGTTTTTTTAATGTATTTTGCTAACCATGTTTACATTATACGGAAATGGCTGAACGATTCAAAGTAGGTAAAGTAATTTAAAGGGCACCGCAAAAATTCTCAATCTCATTCGTAACGACTTTTGGTATTTCATCCAAATTTGGTAATGTTACATCGATTTTTTTTTGAATTTGCGATACTTTAGTGAGGCAGTAAAGGACTGGTGGATTGGGGTCAAAATAATAAAATGTATGTTGGACAATAGGTGGTATCAATGTGGAAAAATTCTCATACAGTCATATGAATCTTCCAAGAATGTCAGACGAATATGGTATTGTTTTGTTGAGTCGTTAAAACGATACGCTATATTAATGAGGTAGTAAAAGGACTACTTAACATTAGGCTTAGAACGGAAAAAAAGGATGTTGGGCAAAAGTTTGGTATCGATCTGAAAAAATTCTCAAGCATTCATATGAACATTTCAAGAATGTCATGCAAATATTGTAATGTTTCGTCGAGTTGTTAAAAAGATATGGAACTTTAATTAGCTATTAAAAGAACTAACGTTAAAGTAAAAAGCATTATACTGTGCACACATTTGGTATAAATGATTAAATGAATAAATGATAAATGATTAAAAAATTTCAAACGGTCAACTGAACGGTATGTGTCCCATATATAGAGAAGGGATACATTTCTTGAAAGGGTTAACTTTCACAAGACGAGATACTGAAAAACGAAGTGCCATATTTTTCTGATAAGTTTATGAACAATACGTCCGTAAATCCAGTAGCAGTGTATATAAAATGTCTTTCCAATATCGACCTTCTTTTAAGGCGGTTTCAAAAAAATCGTCCATTTTCACTTGGCGAATGGTAGCTACGCTGAGGAAGTAGCTACATAAAGCAACATTGTTCTCGCCGTTGGCCCTTCGGCTCTCGAATGGTCTCTTGAACCATTCGAGAACCCTGTCGACAGCGACAAATGTCTTCGCATTTGCGGATACCTTCGGCTCACCAACGCTTCCATCGTCCAATGAAATTCAAACAGTTTGGGGTTCAAATTTATCTCGGCGCGCTGTCAATGACAAATCATTTCTACTTATGAAAGTCAGCATGCGAGCTGTTTAACGATAGAAAAGGAAGAATGCTCGTCGACACATTTCAACATACATGACCCTTGGCATGTCGCCAATGAACAATAATATAAGTATATTTTGCGCCAAGTTTCGGATAGTTGAGTGTTCGGATGATTGACCTTCGTAAATTGCGGTTCTACTTTACTGTAAAAAGAGGGTTAAGAATCAAATTTGAAAAAATGCCCGAATCAAAATATCCACCGTCTTTTGAAGAGTTTAATTTTTTTTACATTTTTTATTATTATTGTTGTACCTTCACTCGATATTAATGTATTGTTATTATTAGATCGATCAATCGTGAATTCGGACAAATGTTCGATTCACATATAATAAAATTAAAGGGGTTCCTGTATGCAAATAAAACGTTTAATGATTAATGAATGTCTGTGAGGCAGCAGAGCGTATATTACATGCGTCAGCGAGCCGTGAGAACGGAATCGCGCAGAATCATATTTCCCACAACGAAAGTGAGACTGTGAACCACTGGACGAGAAAACTATATATGTATGCAAGATCGTTCCGCTAATATAACGGGTGACCCGCATTCCGGACAAACCTCAGTTAAAGAAAAGGGCATCAGACAAAAGGGCGAAGAAAGAAAAGAACGAAAGTAAGTGACTGTTCAACATTGGCGATGCACCGTTGCACATGTCCTATGCAACGCCTCGCGCATACCTAATAATGCGATAACACTGTTACGCGGAAATCGCTGGCACGTGTAGAATAAGTCTCAGCGTTGAAAAGAAAAAAAATTTCTCCAATGTTCGCATTTACTGGTTTCTTAATTTCCGATTGAAAAAAAAAAAAAAAAATTATTTATTGAAAATACAATTTATTAAACATTTTTACGAATACTTAGTTTCCTATGCTTCAAATTTGAAAACTTTGAATAAAAAATATCATGAGAAAAATGTCCCCAATATTAATTCGATTGCAACTTTTTCTCGTGATATTTTTAAAAACAATTAAAATCATCTTATTAAAATAAAAATAGAAATTTATTATGAAACTCTTTTTAGGTTGTGTGACAACCTAAATTAATAGTAAAAAATTAAATATTTTTGAAAATTTTTTGTAGAATTATATTTTTCATTTCGATTTATTAGATAAGTGATACTCGATGGAATACGCGAGGATGTAGCATACAAATCGTTTAGTGGCTTTTCGTATATCATATATCAAAAGCGTGTTACCGGATAAACGTTATAATACAACTTGAGACGTGAAGCAGGGGTGACAAGACAGGATAAGGATGGCAGGACGCTATCTCGTTACATGCAGTTAAGGTGGACGTGGACGGGAATCCCGTGTGTGAAACTATCTCTGCTCACTCGCGTGTTCTCTAATTTTCGTCTATCTCAGTACGGAGAAACTGAAATTGGTCGACGGAGAAAAGCGAGCCGGCGTGTGTAATATGCATTCGCTTGGCTTAGCCCGCCCGTCGACGCGACTCCGTAACGCTTAACTCGTGTAATGAGTTTATAGCTAAGTGTGTATTCACGGATAAACGGTCGTCATTCTAACTACACGAGGTTGAAGGCCTCGGGTATGCGTGTCGTATTATATATATAGTAATATATATATATATATTACATTATACATGCCTATTACCATATTATATATGTTGTATTTCGCCTATTTGCTCCATTAGTCAGTGTATAAGATGTAATTGAGCGAAACAGAACAGAACTCACACGGGTTTACTTATCTATCGTATAGCAATGACGAAATGCAAACTAACGAGTATATTTAGCTTAAAACTTCATACATATACCGAAAAAAAAAAAAAAAAAAAAAAAAAAATCAATAATCTTTGAAAAAAAAAGTAAGAAAAATTTTGATTTTTTTTTTTATACAATATGTGAAAAAAAGATAAATTTTTTGACATACAACTGTTGAGAAAATGCCGATAGGAGAGAAGACATTTTATTAAAGAGTTACGGATATTTAGCCAATGGCAGAATTAATTATTATTCCAGTATTTCGTTAGCATTATACGATGAATTTTTTATAGATGGGCAATAACAGGAAGCCAATTATACATTTTTTTCTAATACTCTGTGCGATGAATGGGTTCAGTTTATGCAAATACAGGTGTGCCTAACACCTTGAGATATTTTTGCAACTGACGCAATACAGTGGCGTTCTAAGTTTTTTGACGTTTTTTAGGAATACTGTGAAAATATGGCGTCTTGTATGATATCTTTAAAAATGCGTTTTTGTGATGAGTGGTTTAAAGCATAACACAAAAATCAATTTATTACCAAAAAAGTAAATGACCGTTTTTTCTTAATTTAATGAATGGTTCGGTAATATATTTATAGCGACGGTAAAATGACTTCCGCTTTTGTTGACGTGATTACCAGCAAATGATGACCAGGAAAGTGTCTGCAACATTTACAATTTGAGAACTGAACCCCTAAAAAAAGACGTCATACGACGGTAATTCTACAGCCATTGGGTATTTATTTGAACAATCGAAAAAAATTAACATTTCAGGAATTTTTTTCCGCGATATTCAGTCGCTCGTTAAACGTGAATTTGAGGTAAAAATCCCAAAATCCATAATCAGAAAAATCCTCAAAAAAATTCTTTACGCTTCACAAAAAAAAAAAAAACATTTAAAAAACCACAGAGCGTAAATTTTTTTTTTACCATCTTTTCGACATGAAAAACGAGAAAAAGTCTTTAACAAAGCCAAGTCCTATTCACGGGCACATTTTACTTCGCGTACGCTGTGCTGCGGTATACAAAATACATAAAATACATGTGTGCACGCGGGTCCCGGCTACAGCCGGATTTGAATCACCCCTCGACACGCGTAATACCTGCAACGTCGCTTTTCCTCGTTTACGCAGATTTTCCGTCCTTCGCTTTGCGACTCGTTTAAACTACGAAATTTCGTTGAACGAGATGTGCTATGCAGCCTGTCTGCGGAGATGCTTTAATCGAGACAAAGAGAAGTGTGGTTGGGGCGGAAAAAAGTCGCGGGTTGGGTGGGTGAAGGGAAGAGACAGAGGTAAAATTATAATATTTTGGTCGATTATGCGAGATTCGAAAATTATTTTCTTCCCGAAATACATACGTTTTCTTGAATAAATAAAAAAAAATCTTCGGATTAATTCACTTTAGGGGGTTAAATGTAATCCTCAAAAAAAAAAAATAGTTATCCCAAATAAATGCGTAACTTTTAGTAACCAAAAAAAAAAAATTTTTTTGATAAAATTTTTTTTCTTTTTTAACATTTCAATAGGCGAATGAATTGTTTGCGTAGATGAAACTGCTATTACTAGACAAATCATTGGGATTGGCATCGTTTTTCGCCGGGGGGAATCCCCATGTGCCCAGTAAAATTTACTACGACCAAATCTGTCGATAGAGTAGTTTATGGCGAAGGGTCATCCCTCGGGTCAACTAAATATATATAAAATAAAAAATAAAAAAAAATGTATTACGCTGAACACTGTAAATCGGTGACGGTCACCACTCGCCGCTCTCTATGATTCTGCTCTGATGCTCCGGGTTTATCGGACGTGCAGCACGCAACATCGCCACACTGGAATGCGTCATGCTCATCCATTAATCAACGTTAACGGGCTCTGGGGCCGCGGCCACGATAATAAACGCGTCGATGGAATATCGCTGATAATGCGATTTCTCTGTCGATTCACCAATAGATTAATATATGCATACGCGCGTACAAACTACATATACATCACTAATGCGTTCGATCGCTAACTAATACCGCGGAAATTTGAATACATTATTTTTTTTTCGACTTATTGCTTTCTCGAGGAGAAAGATTTGATTTCTCAAAATCTTTTTTTCGCGATTTCAATGGATACGCGTTTAAAATTTTCGAAAACGTTGGCAATTTATGTTTAGGAAAAAATTTAGAATGCGCGGGTATTACGTTCGAAAAATTTGATTCTCACGGTGTAAACAAAAGTAAAATGACCGAAATTCGCCTCAAGAACCAACAAATACAGCGTCTCGGGGACTCCCTGAGAATCTACGTAGAATCCCGCATGTGTCCAAAACCCACCCTTTTTGAACAGATAATTTATTCCAAATTTTTTACTAGTTTTTCCAAAACTCTAGAAATGTTATAGAATAAAAAAAAAAAAATCATAAAAAAAATTATGTTCGTCATAAAAAAGAAATTTCGCTGACAATATTTGCGTTTTGCAATTTTAAAAATATTTTTTAAAAATTTCGCGTTTCATCGAGAAGTTATTTCGAAATTATTTTGTTACGATTGGGAGTACCAATTTTTCAAAATATGGATTTTGTGGACAAAAAAAATTTAAGTTTTTCGTTCGTAAATAGAAAAAAAATCAATTTCTCCATGCAGCGAGCTGAAATAAAGACAACACACGAAATCGAAGCGTGCTTTCAGCAATGTGATGGCGATCCCGAGAAAGATTGATGAAATAATTGAAACGTGAAGGCGAAACGAGACTTTACAAATTTTCATTGTTCATCCTTGCGATGAATTCGCAGGAGATCGGCGACCGATTGTTTATTCTACTAGCGCACAGTAGCAGTGTAGATTGTGATTGTATATAGGGGTTGATGCGCGGGATGAACGCCGAAGAGAGGTATACGAGGAAACTCTGTCGCTATCGTTTATTACGCGAACCGTCGGACCATGGCGTCGATCTATACTACTTCGTCCGGGTGTCTGCTGTTCGTGAACATTCATTTATCTTTATAGTCTCGATATAGGATTTGCGTTTATATACATCAACAGTTGACGGTGGGATAAGAGAGGGATTAAACTATTTACTAACCGTATGAAGCATAAACGAGCAAAAAATAATTACTTTCGTTACACAATAAAAAAGCAAAATTGAAGTTACGGAAAAAATGCATCATATATACATTTTTTTTTAATCGATAAAATTATTTCGCGGTTCTAGCGGATGAAGAATTTTTCAATCGGGAATTATTTGCACAATTAAATTTTTTTTTTTTCACATGAAATAATTTGATTAATTGGAAAAAAGTTCCCGATGTGATTGTTCCCCAATTACATCGAAGAACATTTATATCCAATGCGTAAAATGAATTTAAGATTTTTTCGGATTACGAACTTTTCAAAAGGGGATGTTTTGGAAAAATTTCAAATTACCTTCTTTCTAAAATAATTTGATATTCTGAGAAAAAGTCTCCGATGCAGCCGTCTCTCAAATGTATCGCATACTTTTTTCGCAAAATGTAAAATTATTTTGTGGTTATTGCAGATAAGTACCGATTATTATTCATTTAGTCCGTATAAACTAGAGGCCCGACACCCGATACCTTCGTTTAACGCATTAATTCGATTGATAAATGAGTTTCCACTGTATGTTCGGACGGCAGGTATATTCTGTTTGCAGCTTTTCACTTTAATGTTCAAATCACTTTTTCCGATTACCTACTAAATGGAACTTTGAAAAAATTCCAGGAATTAAGTACTTGAAAATGTATGGCTTCCTGTGTTCTTTCAAAGGGATCCCTTATTATTCTGTCCTCCTTCGATCGCCTGTCTACGGACTGATTTTTTAAGTACCCCTTGGAGCGCCGCACCAGAACTTGGATTATTTTATGTCCCTTTTGGAGACCTTTCTGTAAGCTCTGCTCATTAAGTCTTTTGAAGATCTTCTTGATGGGTCTCTGAGGAAAGACTTAGGAAAACACAATACAATTTCTAGACTATGAATAATTCGTACCAAAAGCCGAGATTAATATAAGGGTATTATTTTTAATTTAATATCAGTTTCAGCGATTTATAGTTTCGCAGATGCGACTGCGCGAAGCTCGCAAGTTACAAAAACAGCTTTGTAAATTATATAACTCAGTATACTATACCTCATTTTCATGGGGGTAGAAAGGCGCGCGACACTAAACTGATAACTTCATGACAATATTAAATGCATAACGCTCTTTCCGAACAGTCAGTTACGTAATAAAGATGAAAAATGGAAAAGAAATATAACATAATTTCGTGATATGAAAGTAACTATTTGCGTACACAGAATGGTTCGCAAAAATATTAGTTTTCGCGGCTTTATCAAACGGTGAAAGTTTGTTGTATCGTCAAAGGAGGGACGTCGAGATTCAGCAGACAAAGGGTTGGGAAAAGTAAAAGGAGTCGTGTTAGTTACGCAAAAGCTTCGAAGCATCGCGCCGAGTTTTGCGTGAGGTCAGCGGTACGGTTGAAGTGTGTTTCTCTGATGCGGGTACGGAAAGCACAAGTTTTCACGAGGACACGAACGATGGAAAGACGACCGCGAAACCGCGTTGAATCCTCGGTATGACCAAATGCTCTTCTCTCATCTTCCTACGTCCCTTTGAAAGTGTACAGCGTGTACTAAAGTAGTGCGATCAAGTGAGTTAGACGAACGGACTGCGACAGCGTTAGACCAAAAGTCAGACACAGTGACACTCCAACGCGTCCGAACGAAGCATAAAATTAATTATGTAAAGCAGTGCTGTAACCGGGTATAAAAAACGGAGCACCCCATTGCTCGGCTGCGAAATGTCTGCAAATATGGCGTTTCCACTTAAAATGCAAGAATATTTTTTCATCGCTCTTTCAATCTTTTTTTCTTCGTTTTTTTTTTAAATTAACATAACTAAATGTCAATGAGCTTCACTATTTTTTTCAAATTTTTATTCGTCTCTCGAAATTTTCCACTATGTATAAAAATTGTTTTTAGCACCAACATCTGTGCTGAAATGACGGAAAATAATTAGAAATCATGAAAATGATGAATTCATTTAAATTTTCGGTTGAAATACAATTTTATTATTCCGACTACTTTTCTCGATACTGCTACCTGAAAAGAACAAAAAATTACGACAAAGCAAAAATGGATATAAGTATTTAAAAAAAAAAAAAAAAAAAAAATTGCATGTCCTCATATCGAGTGCACTATGCACACTCACAGCCCGGACGTTGCTATCGCCGTCGAGCGATACCGGCAGTAACGCAACGAACGAATCCCTTTTCCCAGAAGGGCTTTCTACTGGTATAGAGGAATTCGTCAGTGCGAGTAGAGAGGACAATCGGATTCCCGAGTCCTCACCGCAACAGCAAGGTAGGGGAGATTTCGGATGGCTTGACGGAAAAAGCGCAAAGGAGCGAATGGAAACTGGTAGCAAAGCCAGAGGCGTAGATATAGATCAACAGAGAAAGATACATCTTTCCAACTCCACGTAAACTATGTAGAATATATTGTACCGTGGTAAAGCGGGTATACCCGTCCCTTCGAATGGAGGGAGGGATGATGAAAAAGATTCTGTGGAAAGTCTTTCGTGCATGTGAAGCGAGTGTTGCGGCGGTACTGCGAAATGGCGAGAACTCGAACTTCTATACACTTTCATTCCTCTACCTTTATTTATTACGGAAGAATGCATTTCCGGGACTTCCTGAAGCCCTGCGAAGAACTGCTAAACCGTTGAATATTAATCCTCATACCCTACACCCGTCGCTGTTATTGCTTGGAAAATTTTCATCGCTTCCTCCGTATTCCAGAGATAATGGGAGGAACGAAAACTTAACGCTCTAATTCTTTTTGAGATGATTTCTTGGACGGAAGTCTGAAATCCTGGATGTGTAGTGTTTTCACAGCTTCCATTAGTTCTGTACTATCGGCCTTTAGTGATGGTAACTGATAAACTATTAACCATCGTACCGTTTAGGACTCATTCGAACAAGTTAGGTTAGCCAGTCTCAAGTGTGGTTATCGGTTGCCACAACCCGCACTTTGTTAGATCCTATGATGAGATCCTAAACACTTTACCAATTTAGTACTTACAGGTCATAAGCTGTTCTTTCCTGATAATAATTAAACGGAATTATTAATTTCCGGAGTTCCTCAAGTGAACCCATAATACCGGAATAATCAAGGCTTCAGGATGTGCTAAATTCCCTATAGTATACATGAGAATACATTTGAGAGTGGTTGATGCGGCATACACTCGTGTGGTTCCGCAACCGAACCGAGCCCGACCGAGATTTATTAATCAAAAGGAATAGAATTTCCTCGCGCACCTTCTCACTTCGCTATTTCTCCCCACAGCCGCAAGGTGGAAAGCCTTTAAGCAGCTTTTCGGATGAGGCTAGCGGAAAATTATGAGGCTCACCGTTTGAAAATGTCGAGTTAGAGAAAACCGAAGGAGGTGAGGTGAGAGAGACGCAAGGTGAATCTGACGGGTTCATCGGGCGAAGAGGAGCCCATGCCAAGTATATCCGGAAGCGAGTCAGGCACGCTCGGCAGCACAATGTACCACAGGAAAACGTGTTGCCCTGGGGAATATTATTCTTGCCCGATAGAACGCATCCTTCTCACTTTTTTTTTTCTTTTCACGCTCAAGATAATCTTTACGGTAAATCGAGGTACTCTGGATAATTAAACGCTGAATTAATTATCTGTTACAACACGTTTTCTTAATTACTCAACCGCGAAATGAGGTTACTGTGCCAGGCATGGTGAGTCGAGAAGGAATTTAAAGTGAGGATCAGTTTGATCAAATCGGGTCTTAAGAAGGAAGCGTCAAGAATATGCGAAACAACTCAGTCGGTAACAAAAACTTAACTCTTCTTTTATCAACAGTAATGGAACTTTCACGCCGAAACCTAATTTGCTTCTGCTGCGGTACTAACGAAGACCGTGAACGCGTCAATATTTCTTTTCGGAATGTTACTGTCCCTTCAAAATAAAGACTAATAAAATTACAGTGTTTTGTTATCAACCGCGTTTAGCGATACTGATACAAGTTTCACATCTTCTTGGAGAGACTAAACATTTTAGATACTTTGCAACTATAGGAAGTAATGGAACTCAAGAAAGCACCGCATCCGTACGTAATTCTTTAGAAAATGTATTTTTACAAATGGAAATGACGTCAGCGGTGCAAAACCGTTACCGACCGAGCCAATTCAATTTTCTGCCGAAAAATCAAAAGACGTGATAGCGTCTCGACACCAAGTATTTTAAAAAAAGTTTTTTTGCGTGGCGTGACGATACAGTGTATACATACGCCAATATACCGGAAGTGTACAGAAATTGACACTTTCGCCCGATATATTTCAGGAATGAAACATCGGATCAATTTTTGGTTGACTCTTGTATAATATAATTTGGCGTCAATCTTTCTAAATTGGTTCAGTCGATTCTGCGATTCGCCAAAATAATAGACGCCAATCAGATTTTTTTCTATGGTACATAAATTTCGGCAGAATGTACGTACCATATGGATACGAAATTGACAACTTTAAATTGCTAGTCTTACAATTTCACAAGCTTCGTCGATGAACTTATCTCTTAAGACTCGAAAATTGTCAAGCCATCGGATTGCATCGACCGTCTTTTCAACACGGCGTTGGTTCCCAATAATGGAATCGTCAACGTCCGTAAATACGATAAGGGAGTTTGGCTTTGGATCGATCGAATTTTCATTCATTCGTTTTAAACCTCGAGCAACATCGAACCACTCTCGTTCTTCAACCGTCGTAATACTCGTGTCATTCTCATACGCCAGACGCTATTCTTGCAGGAATATGTGTGCTCAACCCATCGTCGTGAACCACCATCGTGTTAACCGAGAAACTCCTTCGATTTAATTTGATTTCCATTTTATTCGAGAATTTAATCTATTCCCAAGATTCCTTTGTGCTTTCTAAAGCTATGTACGTTAGGGTGCAGATTGTCAGGATCAGGACCTCTCTAAGAGAGCGGGTGCTGCTTTCCGTGTTTGGCAGATGGGCAAAACCATTTGTTCTCCTTCTCCTTTAGCTTCCTGAAACCGCACACGTTCTACCGTCTCGTTGCTTTGGGGAGTGAGCGTCCCGCGCCCAGTTCAACTGAATTCCAGGGTTTGGCGAGATGCTGGATAGAAGAGGACGAGAATTGGGAAGGTGATTCGCGGCATAAAGAACGCACTTGGGGAAACATTGCTTCTGGACCATCGTAGCCCCATTGTCCGGTATAATGTCCTAACTCCGAGCTCTCCTATCCTTCCTTTGTTTTGTTATTGCATAGCGCTGATACTGCGCTATAGGCATCCACGGCACTACACTACCCTGGGATAAGCGTTCGGCTAAACCACTGTGGGGATTTCCTAGCATCGCAATTCTGAAAGGTTGGGTTTAGTGCGAAAACAGCTGCAGTGGGATTCCAGAGTCAAAAGTGTTGCCACAAGGCATTACGCTCTTGTGGGCATTGAATGAGGTCAACAAGTGAACATTGGAAGGCATAGGACAGCATTTCAACTAAGTTGGTCTATTGCAGGATCGTAATTAGAATTTTCGAGGGTCGTTTTTCCCTTCAGGATACTCAAGAGTGTCTGTGAGCTCAATTAGGTCCAACTTTCTTTTTTGATCACCTAATCATCGGAAACCGTTCCTTCCTCGAGTATCGGGTCGGTAGTGCCGGACGAATGTTATGCTACGACTGTTGCAAGATGGTGAAGAGATTAAGACGACACCTCTAGACGTATACCTTAGAGACAAAGTTGCTTGGGAAGTTTTGAATCACACTGTATGTTGATGTCGATTTATTGACGTGATTTCCCTTGTAGTATATTCCCGCGTGTTTTTAGTATCGGGTTTGTAAAGGACAAAGATCGCGGAGAAATCCGCAGTGATGCATTTGGAGACGACAAGCTTATTAGATACTTATTTTCGATTTACCCTCGGAAGTGCATAGAAATGAGATTATCAATACAGATGATATCGGATCAATACAGGTGTATAGAATCAATGCAGATACCCGGTCTTCTGCTACAATAACTTGCTTATTGAAGGCGGTAGCGTATGTTGTGCTGCATGAAAACATATGACGCGATTAATCAGTCCTGCCGCTTTTTTTTTCAACCTCGTGAGCTCGTAATTTTTTTTTTTTTTCTATTTTTTAGCTTTTGATTCTTGCCGTTATACAAAAGAAAATGAAAGCGACGATGAACGGTTGCGTGATTAATCGATGTTGGCGTTGTTTGCCAACTTTGTTGATTTATTTGCCATCGAATGGGGGGATGTGGGTCCGTAATTTGTTAGAGTGCACAATGTGGACCGCAGAATGATAATATTACGGGATCGTCCGATAACCGAAGTGTGTATGGACTATATGTAGAATAAACGTAAACTCTGGGAGGCAAACAAGAACAAGTTAAAAGAGATGCAGAGTCAATGATTCGCAAACAATGCATCCGCGGAGACCGGGTTTAGCTTTGGTTAAAACGACGATACTTGTCCTCTGGTTGACGCAAAGTCTCATTTATTTTGTAAGATGTAAAGAAGAGAATCTCCGAGAAAGGATATGAAAACTATCGATACATTGAATCTTCATATCCTGCGTAACTTTCAGTCTTTGGATATTCATATTTTACCTGAAAACAGCGGTAGTCTTTTAAACGCATCCTACGAGCTCGTGCATTAGAACATAAATATCTGATATTGACGCGCAATTTTATCGGAAAAAAAAATCAGCATTATTACTTTTCGATATGTAGCTAATCATGAAAATTTTATGTTGTTTTAATGGTAATAGTGCTTTTTGAAGAAATCTTTTTATCATAAAAATTATCAATTCCCTAAAACCCGCTGGCAGTTTAACGAAAATGTAATATTCAAGACACCATTAGTAAAAAAAAAAGGTTCGTCCATTTACGCGATCATTTTAGTATTACCGTTACATTTAGTTCAACTTTATCTCGTATCGGAAATTGCAGAATTCAATGATCGAATTTTGATGAAAATTGGGTATTCATTTAGTGGGTTTAACGCTCGATTTTCGGGAAGATAAACATTACAATTTCGAAATCGAACAGTGAAATGTTTCCTCATAATGATTACGAATCCACATGAAAGATTCGGTTTTTCAAGGAAAATCAGTGCAAAAAAACCTTAACGATTAACATTATGGTGTTTACATGCCTTGGAAAAGTGAACAAGATCAACGGAAGTAAAAATCAAATTCTCTTTGAAAATCGAGTTCAAGAGTATCAAACGAAATGTGGAAAAAGTACCGATTTCTAGGCGCGGCACGGCTGTTTGTAGGCTTGCGAAGCGAAGCTTTGCCTTGAGGATCGGCTCGCTAGTGGCTGATGCTTGAGGGTGGCGCGAGGGCAGTCTGGGAACGTTGGAGGCGGCAGGTCACGCTGAAAGTGTCGTAAAGCAACAGACCCCTCGGCTTCACGACACGTAAACAGAAGCGTCGCCCGGGTGCAACCTCCGGACGGTGGATAAATGCCGCTATGGGATCCTTCGGCCTCTGCGAACGGGGCGGTGCGCTAAGCTTTTTCCTCCCTTTTTTTTTGTCACGTTTGGAGCTTTTTTTGGTTCGCCTCTCCTCCATCCTTTGGATCCGCGTTTGGCGAGTGGCGATAAAAGGGTCACGCTATTCTCGACTTTGAACTCTCGTCAGTTGCAAATTCCTCGAGCGGCTCAAAGAAGTGAAAATCTCTTGATGGCGTGTGGAACTTTGAAGCCGATAATTAAAAGCTCTTGCGTATATGGCTAAAGAATTTTCTCGCTATTAGGAAGCTGTTTAATAAATCATAATTAACAGGAGGACATTAGAATTTTATAATCTTTATGCCAATCTTGTTTCGTCGTTTAAAAAAAAACCAAGTTTTACACGGAACAAAAAAGTAAAGAAAAACTTCGTTCCCTTCGAATAGCGTTGTTGGTAATCGTTAGGATTCTATATGGGGCTTTCTGCGCAGTGACGACAAGCTTAGAACTGCCGGACAAAGTTTTAATCGTCGGTCCGCACGTTCTCTCTCGTATAGTGTGCGGTTGAACGCGCGCTCGAGAGAAAGGAAGAGAGGAACCTTGATCCTCCCTTAGCGAGGGTGTGGCGTACCGTTTTACGGGGGTCGCGAAATTGTACTCTCTGCTCGAGCAGAAAGAGCTTGCGATCCTCGTTGGACTCAACGGCAAAAAGCTCACTCGCCAATTAAATCCCGCGTGGGCTAAACGCGAGGAAAGCCGAGTTCTGCGGCATGTAACGAAAGCTGCAAGAACGTGCCCAGCCGCTCAACGCTGGGACGCGATGCATAGATGGTCGTTTTTCTTCTCACCGCGTTCGGCTTTGACCCTCCGACCTTTCCGACGTTTCCGTAACGCCGAGCTTTCCGAGAATTCTCGACATGCAAGCTTCGAATAAATTCGCAAAAAATAGGATTTACACCTGATGTGTCTAAGTTCCATTGATGTCACGAGGAGATTCAAATTCTGATAGCAACTCCCCGATAAAAAAAAAAGGTTTAAGTAGATTAGACTGCCCACTGCGAAAAATTTACTTCAAACTTTAGTGATATTTGCGACAGTGAACAGAATATAGAGACATATTAGTGGGCAGTGAACCACTATATAGATGGCAAACAGGTCACTGTTCTGATAGCTTGAAGGGACAGTGATAGCGGAAAAAGTGTTCGGTGTTCGGACTTTCGATCGCTATAGATAGCAAACAGGACATTAAAGACGATATATAGGTTACTATCAATGGAAAATAGGACACTGGAAACGACACAACCCACTGTAGTGACAATTTCTAGTGATAATGAAAGCGCACGGAATATTGGGACAAATCAGCGGACGCATTGTATAGACGGTAAATGGGACACAGCAAAGGATGTATAGATTACTGTAGATAGAAAATGGGATACTGTTGAGAATGCACGGGGGGGGGGGGGCTGTAGACGCGACATAGTTTACCTAAAAGGTCACATCCGTATAGACAACATGGAATGCTCAATACTACGCACCATCAACCATACTAAAGCCTCATTGCGTACGACATGCATTCCGCTGTATAAGAAATTGTTTTAGAATAATTTTGAATATTTCTCTATCCGACAATTCCGGTCTCGTAATTATCATAACGAACAACGAAAATTTGAAAATTTCAACATTTTCTTATTAAGATTTTGTTATATAAAATTTATTTCACATTGGAATGGAAAATTTATGCCAATATCACGATTGAGGTTTTTCCTCCACAGCATTAATGCCGAGAAGCGTGAAAAATGTTCGTTATAAGAGTACGGAAGTTATACATATATGCGAGAGACAGTGTCGCATAAAATATTCACGCTTTTTCATTTTTAATTTAATTTTTTCAATATCGAATGCAAATTTTTTCTCGACGGGTGGGGGGCTAATAAATGTGTGGTTCTGGTTGACGGAAAGTCGCACGGTTGAGCGTAGAAGGGGGTTGCTGTGCGTGACTGGTGAGCTCGAGTGGTCCACGCTTCAAGGACAGCGTGGAATAACATCAGAGAATGCAGTCGGTTCGAAGTACCACGTGACGTCTTTGACTATACAGTTATAACGTTGCCGTTACGAGGCAAGCAGTAACCACCACACCGACTAGCGTCGTCGCTCTGAATTTTAATTTTGTCTCGTCTGAATATTCAATTGTTGGGGGGGTTCGTGAAGCGAGAAGGCAGACCCGGTGGAAAGACTATTGGGAAACAAGTCGACGAAGTCAGCCTCGGCAACTATCTCGACGTATTCTCTCCGGCGACGAGACACGACGCTTCTCTTTGCCGACAATTGAATTATCTCAGTCGCTCACTTTAACGTTTTTTTTTACTCCCCTATATATCTTTCTTTGCCTCTTTCTTTCATTCTTAACTTCCGATATTTTTTTTTTTTCCAGTCATTATTATTCACCGCGTCGTCTTCCAGAAACTCTTTTTGAATTATGTATATTCGCGAAGTAGATAAATTTATTTCCGCTTTTACGGATAGTGGAGATACGAAATGATTTAATTTTTATTTTCCACGCGCTCGCGTGATTGACAAGTTTTTTTGTCCATTTTTACGAAGTTTGGTTGTCGCATTCATACATTTGCTTGCGACTGAATACGATTGGCAATCATTGTCGACAGGTAATCACTTGTTGGTTGCATCGGGTGAAAATGAGCGGAAATACGATGTTGAATTAAATAAAGAGCAACGAGTATCGAGTTTAAAGTTGCATGCGGTCCGAAGATAAAGTAACGTATCGACTGAGCGCAACCGAGCAGTCGTGCGTTGGGAGATTTTATTTTTTCGGATTCGACGCTCAATACGTGAATGGGGCGTACGATGTTCTGGATTTTTCCAAGTCTTACCTTTAAAATATTAAAGTGGGATTGGCACACTAGAGAGTGCTGTGAACGGAATGGTGAGAAATCTTTAAGGCCGCTATGTCAGATGGAGTCATAGACATCAAGTATCCAAAACTACGTAAATATGCATTATATGCGGCTTTTTACTGTATGAGTAATAATAATAATAAAAATAGTTGAGAATTTTCATAAATTCTCGTCATTTGATTCTCATTCAAAGCGTTGGTTCATTTAATCATCATAATGGTGCAAATCATAATAATGATAAGAATAAACGCGCGAACATCTACTAGCGAGTGAGTCGATATCGACAGCGGCAACGTATCTCATACATTTCACAAATTGCGTTGGAAAAGTTTGTGGTTTAGCGAACCTGATGGATCGAAATGCGTAGCAATGGCTTTGTGGATAATTGGGTTATGTAGTAAATTCGACGTTGGCATTTATTGGTACAGCAAACAATGTGCAAAATCGAAATTTATCCCATCGAAAAGTCCTAAAAATCAAGTATAAAGTTATAAAAAAGTGAAGGAAAAATAGCGCGAGAAATAGAATATGTGACAAAATTGATGTATTGGATTAACGCTATGGTGAATCCAAAGTTGTGCTGAAAAGAAGGGCTTTGAATGAATTACAGTAGAACCCCCGTATTCTTAACTCGACGGGACCGGACACCCTCCCGTTTTTGCATTTCTCCTACCATCCTTACTCCCGGTCAGTTGCTGCGAGTAGGGGTAACGAGGGGCAGACGCGTCCGCGGAGGAATCGTTGTCATGGTAACGTGTTTAAATAAGGGAGCGATTGAGTTAAGAGGAGTCAAGAATACGGGGGTTGTACTGTACTTCTTTTGAAGTGTCTCTGACCGCCACCAACCGTACGATGTTCAAAATTTGTCGCCATAGCAATGGTTTCCGTAGCAATCGTCGCCATAGCTAAAGATACATAGAATATTTCGGGCCGAGGAGCCGCTCTAAGACAGGGAAAAAAATGTTTAGTCCCTCTGAAGGAACTTGACAACTAACTCCCTAAAGGGAAGAGATCTCCTTAGAGGGGAAGGGAAGGTGAAGGGGACGGGTCCCCTTACAGGGACTTAAAATTCTTTCCATTTAGAGAGACTTAGTTTTTTTAATTTTCTTTAGAGGGACTTAGAATATTTTTCGCTCCCCACGACGATGAGACCTTTTTAGAATATAATGAATAAAAACTGCCAACTTAAATTTAAAGTTAACTTAGTTTTACGTTCCTAGCGAAATTTAACTGCGTGCAAAAAATTCTCCTGTGACTCGCAGAGCGTTGAAAATAATTTATCTTCCTCATTATTTCAAATGTTAAAATACAGTAAGATTTTCCCGTCTGTGCGTCGAAGGCCCCGTAATCCAAGTATATTCTCTTCGGCGGCTTGGTAAGTTTAACGTCGAATCGTGCAGCGAAGTTTGGTGGGCGCGTTAACGAGATGAAACTTTGACTTCATCTATCATTCTGCGTATAATATATTCTATGCTCCGATGTATATACTATATATATATATATCTGTTCGTTCTACATTCTCATCGGCTTCGGTGCATCTTCTGCTTCTCATCTTTCTTTTCCCACGATTCTCCTCTATCCGCGTTCTCTCTACTTACTCGCGCACTTCCAGCCTCTATCTCAGTACCGTCGACTGTTCCACGTAAATTTTCAAGTGCACGTAGCCATTCCCTCACCAAGATCTTCGGAGGCATTTGACTTGGGCAAAGATCGCGAACTCTCGAGGCCTCCCAGTTCACCAAACTCGCAAGAGAGAACTCAGGGAGAGAACTCTCTTCCCCTCCTCTTTCCACTACTCGAAAACTCCGAGCCAATTCTGTTCCTATTCCGTCTCACTTCGCCTCGATAATTTAACCCCCGTGGCACATGGAAATAGGAGGGAAAAAAGAACGGAGAAAGTCGAGTGACGCTCGGGAAAACTAAACGGAATCCCTTCTTTCTGCCCACACAATCGATTCCCTGTCTCGCTTTGCTCGCGTTCCAGTCGTGACTCCGACGACTTTTCGAGAACGGGGTTGAGGAACGAAAGAACGAAAGCAATTTAAATCAGGTTCTGGGACAGGCGAAGGGGGCATGCGGTCGACAAGGAAAAGAACAAGTACCACCCTCTTGTCCACCCACACATGTTTATTATACTTTACGCGGAATTTTTCATCCCCTTCGTTCGCGGGGATGCGAAGACATTATGGAGGAATATCAAGTAATGCAAGCTTCGTAATCACAACGGATCCAAACGGCTCGTAGATTGATGTTGGAACTTTATTCCTATAAATGTCTGGTTTAGAATTGGGTCCACTAACTACCAATAAAAAACGTGGTTACGCTAGGAGGTCTTTCAGTAGTCGAAGTATAAACTTTGGATGTCGTTACAATGTGAATGTCCAAGTTGGGTCGAGCGTACTTGCAATTTTCGTGTTATATAAGTGGAAATCGACAAGTTTAAATGTCCATAACCTCACTTTTGATCACCCGCTCCCTGTCGCGATGATTCGCAAATACGTCGAAAATAACCGGAAGCAGCTTCTTGACATCCAGGTCCCTGGAATCGGAGTCTTTAATAATAAACAACGTGTTGCAATTAACTTTTTATTGATTATATTTTACTTGCTCCATATTATCTCAAATAGTTCTGATCATAAAAAAAAAACATACATTTTGACGACTTTTTGAAAAAAATGACAAAACCATTAAAAAACATGCAATTCTTATATTCAAGTAAATTAAATTGAAGAAAAACTGACTTTCCGTATATTTTTAGATATGGTTTTCAAAAAAATAACTGGAAGTAATTATTTGATGCGCAAATCACTGAAATCGAAGTTTTTAGCATTAAACGTAATATTTACGTTTATTTTAAGATGCAATATGGATTTCGAGATTAATTTTTTATATACTCATTATATTAACTTCGCAAGTTTCATATTTATATCGGAAAGATTTTTTTAGCTTTAGTCGGTGTCTCTCGCAAATTAAAAAAAAAAAAAAAAAACAGGTAAACAAGAACAGAAGAAGAAAAAGCAACCCGAGTTAAAGTGAAAGAGGAGGGGGAGTAGGAAAAATCATGGCAACCTCTCGCAGTGTACTGTCTTATTTTTCCTCGAGAGTTTGAAATCCGAGCTTTTGTTTCTCGGCCTCGTCGTACCAGTCTCGTCTATTCTCTTTCGTCCCATTATTCCTTGCAGTCGTTGATACAGTGGATGTCACTGTATATATACAAACAGAAGTCCCACCTTATACACAAGTCCTCGACCTGTCTAATGCAAAGCTCACTCGACGTGAAACTAAAATCTGTGTACCGAACGGAAGATACCGAAAGCACTTCGCATTCGTGATCAGCTCTTCGTCGCAGAGCTTCGACAAGAACACTTCGGTTTCCCGAGAACTCTTCAACGAAATGCAACGAACAAAAACAAAATTATTAATCTATCGTCATTGCATTATTTAACGATGACGGGTAAGGTGAATCACCCATTGACTGACTACTTAAGGTGTACGTTGACAACTTTGTCAACGTTGAAATGATAGATAATTTACGTCGAACTTCGCAAAACGCGTATTGATTGCTCTATTATAAAGTTCAGCAAATTCATTCCGGTTGTTCGTATAGATGATCATTTTGGAGAGGCATTTCTTCCAATGAGAACCACAAAAAGAACGAAGAATTTTTTAAACTGCATGGCTAACTTTCTTTATAAAATGAAATGTGTCAATGTCATCATCAACGATCGTGTGATGTTGCGAGCGCCACCATCGATAACTGAATGCCCGTGGCTGGGTATGAAAAATTGTGTAATAGAACTCCGATATTCTGAAGTGTGCGATACTCGAGTGAAGTTATTGATTCTCACAAATATATAACTCTACGAGTCTTTATGGTCTAAATAATTGATATGCCTTATCGAAATCGACGGAAAATTGCAACTATAATAGCAGCAACCAGACACGCGAAATTACTCGGTATGTGTGCCATGCGCCATTCTTTTTACAACTAAAGTTGCATTTTATCGTCATATTTTGTTAGTTTTAAGATTTTTTCTGCCAATTATTGAAATAAATAGTATGAAATATTCGCAATACGAAATATCCGAAAGTTGACAATATGGTTAACTTTTGAATTTGTGAAAAGTTCATAATAACATATAATAACTTTAACTGTTTTGTTAAAGTTTCGAAAAAAAAAAAAAAAAATTACAAAAATTGAGAAACTTTCGACTGAAAGAGCGAAATAACAAATAATTATTCGCATATTATAGTCAGGCGATTTCTTTGTCATTGAATGTCTCTCTCTCTCTTTTTTTTATCTTTCGCATATTACTATGCGAATAATTATTTGTTATTTCACTCTTTCATTCGGGAGTTTTAAAAATTTTTGTACAATTTTTTTATTATTACTTTTTTCTTGGACTCGAAAAACGATAGAAGGACAAAAGAAGTTTTTTCAAGCGAAAGCTCGAGTTCTCGCGTTCTTCTGCGCGTCTGCTGTCTCGAGAGATCGCGTCTTCGATCGCTCCATCCAATTTCTCTTCTTTCTCGTGATTCCGAGGCACAAAAGTCTCTCTAAAACCCCTCGCGCCATTCCTATCTACGCTTTTTTCTCTCGCGTCGCTTCTACCTTCGAAGAAAAGCGCCCACACAGCTCGGCGAGCAAGTCACGATACATATAAACCCTGTGTTTTACACACGGGAAATCTTGCTTCGTTTCCCTCGTGAAGAAAAAAAAAAAAAAAAAATCGCATGAAAAGAGAGAAATGAAAGAAACGCATGGTATCCGATGGAATCATGTATCGATGTCTACATTTTCTTATGGATAAAATCTAATATTCAACGCGAAGAATTGGTACCTTTCCACTTCAGTTCGAACAATTCGACACACGTATAACGCGAGACGATCATTTTACATTTTCCATCGAATTTTATAGTTTCTCTTTCCGCACCTCGACACTCGACGAATCGAACGTGCAGAATTTTTATTTCATTCTATTCTATTGTAATATCGCATTTCGTCGCGTGCCGATATCGCCGTTGAAAATTTCAATATTCCCCTATTGCTATTATGACTCTTTGTACGATTTTTCGCGTTAAATTCATTTATTTTCAAACGACACGCGAATAACTTCGATACCTTTTTATTTTTATACGAAACTTTTTTTTTTTTTTTCACTCGCAAATCATCGTTTTGTTGAATTTTTTTACATTTGATTCACCAATGGAATTTTGTATTATTCGTCGAGAATAGAGTTCAGTCGATGTGATTTATATTTTTTACAGTTAAAGATCGAAAGTCTAACGTATCTATTTGTCATAAAGAATTTTATTAACTTCTTTTTTCTCTTGTGCGCAAAGTTAGCGACGAATGGCTTACAGAGAGAGCGTTCAGCGAATTTAAAGTCCGTTTAGCTCGAGAAACTTCAATGGTTCTTGCAAAACTTTTTTGTATGAACTACGAAGGAAGTGGAAACGAAGAGGTAAGTAAAAGAAGTAAAAGACGAAGTGGTCAGGATGAATTATGAAAGAGACGATGATGAAGTGGTGGGGGCTACAACTCCTCTTGTCTGCGGAAGAGACAACTCGCGTGGCTATGTCCTCCCTCTCGAGGTTGCGACTCGCACAATGACGATTAAGTGTCTGCTACTCAGACAACCCTCACCGTCCCCTTATATATCTCTCATTCTCTCTTAGTCGTCTTCAAACTCTCTTGTCACTGTGGCTTCTTCTTCAACACCGCAGACTCCTCCTTCGTCTTCATCAGAAGTCTATTATACGTATGTTTTCAGCGTCTTTGGAGCATCGTGAATCTTTGAAATTCCGCAATCTTAAACATGGAAAGAAAAATTAAATCATTCACCCGTCGTACGACGACCGAATTTCTTACTTTATCTCGAGGTTAACTTCATGGTACGATCGGCGATTTTCGAATTTTTCGTGCATCTTAACCTTTTTTTTTAATGTTTTTAATGAAAAAAGACATTGCGATATATATCGATATTATATCAAAATCGTGAAACCCGTTTTCGTAGGTAATAGGGATCATCCCTTTGAATAGTACTAAAATAGACCCAACCGAACCCTAAATGCGCGCGCGTTTATGATCAATCAGCTGTGCGATGAGAACATAACCTGAAAGAGCTGAAGGAGAAATTGAAGTTTAATTGTCAACTTAAGTTAACTTGAAACTCAATTGCCAAACTAAAACCGAACCAAATTTGGTTGAAACTCAAGTCTAAAGTTTGGTTAACTTAAAACTTAAGTATGGGATGACTAATTCAGCTTAAGTTTCATCCTAAGTTTATCATTGATTTCATATGAAACCTAAGTTCGAATTCAAGTTAACTTGATATAGTTAACTATCACCTTAAGTTACCTTAAAACTTAAGTATGAATTTCGGTTAACTTGAAATTTAAGTATGAAATGGTTAACTCAATAAAAGTTTTAGCATTAGTTAGTCACCAATTTAACATGAAATCTAAGTTTGAGATTAACTTGAACCCACTTTTGCGATTAATTTAACTTGCAACCAAATTTCACATTAGAGTTAACTTCGAGTTTCCATAGCGCTCGATGATCAAACATAACTACCCTGTTTATGCATGAGATTAATTTCATGGTTACAATTATTGACCAGGTTACGTTTTGACTCAAATACGGGTAATTTTGCTGAAACGTTATGATCAATAAAACAAAAACCGATTAAGTAGGAGTGTTGCTTTGAATTTACATGTTCCCGAGTGATATTTATCGAGAGGCCTTCTCATCAAGGATTTAAGCTTTGTTTGTTACTCCATCCGTTGTCGCACACCTAATAAAATCGCTCCGATTCCGAAAGTTTCAAACATCCAATAAAGACGAGAGAATCGAAGTTGAAATTGGCATTTCCGACTTGATAGAAGAACGCGGAGTCTGATAGGTTCACTTTCTTTTACTCTCGTTTCGGTTCGCGTCGCATATCCCGTCTCTTCTTCGTCTTCGCCTCGGATCGTTGAAAGTTGTGCTTTACCGAGGCAACGAGGAAACGTCCAAACGTCTTGGAGACACCCCCCATCTGGTCGTCAAAACTTCTGCCATAGACGACGACGAGTACGACGACGTGGAAGAGGGGAAAATAGTATAACGATGCCACTACCGCGAAGACATAGAGAAGTATGCTCCGTTCGCCTCAGCCCTTTCGTCGTTCCGTATCCTACATTCGGCACCAAGTCGAGCATAATGGCCCCCGGAGTTTTCGGTAGTTTGTTCTTCCATACTCCGCGAAAACTGGGAACTCGCGGAGACCTCAGGCTGTGCTTTCGTACGGCGTGTCGGGGTAACAAATAATAACGAAAACATAGCCGCAGAGATTACGCAAGGGAAAAGACAAACAAAACAAAATGTAACAAAGATAGTTAAAGAAAAAGGATGTAGGTAGCTGTAGGTGGCTGTAAAAAAGGGGGTTGCGGCTTGCCGGTATATTCCCATTGGTGGGACGTTGGGGGTTTTTGCGGCATTCTTTTTTGCTCACTCACGGGAGAGCTTTGAGAGCTCTCAATTCTTTTTTTTTTGTATTCTTAGACATTTAGGTTTATTTCGCTTGAGTCTTATCTCAACGAGTTCAAGTGTTGGTTATAACAAGTGATGGTACGCAAGGGAAAAATGGAAGAACAACGATTCTTACGAACCATTCCATATAGAATGCAACGCCATTCTTGGGATTTCTTTATTTGGGTCACAGGAAGCTGGCGATATTCTTACACAGCCTCATAACACTTGATTATCAAAATACCTGAATTAAGCTTCGATAAGGTCTGAAAATAACAAGATCAGCTCTCGATAAGGTCTGTGAGAATCAGATTATGCCATTTTGTGACATTTTGAAGTGTAAAAATGGAATACTGTTGATGAAAAGTGTCACGTACGCGAGAGGTTAAAATTCCTAGCCGACGCGATTAGTCAATAGCGAGTCGAGAAAGTGAAGTTACGAGTTTACTGGAGACATTCACACGTTTTAACATTACAAACGATTCGACTTCAAGATCTCGTCTCAGCGAAAATGGCTTTGCAGTTCGGATATAAACTTTTATATTCTATGCTGAACTTCTTGAAAGGCCTTTGTATCCGTTCATTCGATTCCGGCTTCGAGCGCTTCGGATACTTTCACCGGTGTCGTTAAACTTCAAAGTTATCCCTACGAATGCTCATGAAAGACTGAGAGAACACCGACAACGTTTTCGCGCATTTCGACGCGGACGCCCCTTGACGTCTGTACGCGATCAGCCAAATTAAATCAATGAAATTCTTTTTTTTTTCGTCGAAGCGAGAATTGATTAAGTTATCGTTGTACATTTAGACTTGCTGGCGACTACGCTGTCGATAAACCTTCAGGCGTGACGAGAAATCACATTTACTCTATGTCTCTCCCACTCCCTCCTCCACAAGAGATATATTTGTCATTTATTGGCTTGAAAGTTCGTCTCATAGTCCGGACTAATAAAAAATAGATGAACGTATCAGATATTTACGTGAGAAATCTACACAAACTTTATTCACGATTCACGCTGCCCATTACTACGATTCGTTATTATTATATTTTCTCTTCTTTGTCGCCACTTTCTATTCCTCTTCATCGTTTTATCGCAACAACAGAAGTATCGATCGATCTTTTTTTCCGTGCAATTCACAGTTCAGTTCAATCTCGACGTCCAAAGTGTAAAGAGCCTCTCTGACAGAGAGAGTTTAGTTCATTCGTCGATACTTATTTTCATAATAATTGATATTCGGAATTAAAGGAACAACGTACTCGACGAATCGACGACTTATCAGTGAATAAAGACCTTACAATCCAATGAATCAATGCTTGTATGAAGTTTCGTGAATGCCAGATGATCGATATCCTGCATAAAGACCCGAAACCGCGAATAGGCTGTTCGGGAATGATCATCGTCGGAGCGGTATCCGGAATGGGTGGCACTTCGAACCTTTCACACTGCCAATTGATCGTAATTAATGTATCCAATAATAAGCCTGAAGTTCTGCGATTTCGAAGTTCGAAACGAGGAGAACCTGAATACGAAAGTTTTCACGCATGTAGTGAATAGGAGCGTTTCGAGTGAGAGGTTTGCTGTAATAAATTGATAGTCGATAATAAGGGCATCTTACTTTTATTTTATACCGACCGAACTTCCAGAATCAATGCTGGGATGACACATAACCAAAAGCCAAAGTTCTATGATGTATTTTTCGGAGAATCGTTCAAAATCGAAATCAGATATAGAAACCCTGCGCATAGCTCAGGTAGGACTTATAGTTTCGGTCCATACAGTTCGTTCGCGAGAAACGTTTCGCAAGTTATCCACCTAGCGGCCAAACGCCGAACTTCATCTCAGTTGGATCGTAGCATTTGATGCAATCGACGGCAGCCACAAGGATCGTTTTATCGTTATTCTATTCTGGTGCAAACTGAACCCTTAACATTGATCACTGTAACTACCTTTGGTTTCTGCTAACTCCTTCTTGGTTTTCGTGAAGGAACAGTTTAAATGTTGCCACGTGACCAGTCCCAATTGGTTCGATAATCGAGCCTTCGATGTTATATATTACAAAGCTGATTACAATTACTATTACACAGCATATAAACCATTATCGAGAATGTTCCAATTCGACTTGCGCAACCTGCAGAACACTCTGCATCGCTTAAAACTCCTTAATAGAATGGTTCGGACGCCGAGATATTAATACATATTAATCGAATTCCGAAAACTTTTCCACAACTTTTCCGTCCCTTTACCGACTACGAAAACTTTTCGTTGGATCCTCTGTGGCAGTTCAACATACATTTCGCGAATACAAGGGATGGGAAAAATTCCTTGGTACGACTTTTTCTGACTATTGCAGATACGATGTCCCAATGTCTATGTATCAACAATGTACAAGGATGTTGTTGTACATATTCATGTACATAGAGAGTACAAGAATAAAAGAATGAAATAGAACTCATCGACTATTCTTCCCTTTCTATGAATGAGGAAACACACCGAAATTGGGTCTACAATATACGCTCCTCTGGAGTATCGAGAGACCTTCGACCCGATCGACGAACTACCAACCTTTTTTTTTCTCTCTTCCCCTTTCTCTTGGTAGTTTCACATCTTTCTCTATCCCGAGGGAGTTTGTCCCGAACTATAGAAACGGAAATTTCAACGACCCCTTTCAAACCCTATACCAGACTCATGTATACCTACATATATCCACACGATACTGATGTTACTCTATCCAGGTACCGCGTGTATAGGTGTACCTCTTCCCTCCTATACTGTGTGGTTACATTCAGAAGAGTCCCGGTATTGAGAGCAAAACCCTCTTGTTCGGGAGGGTTGCTTTCGCTCGACCAACAGAATAGAATCGCTATGAGAGCAACTAAGGGAAAAAAAAGGCCTCAACTATGGACTGTTATTAGTTTGCCGAGCCTTGGCTCGCATTCAACTTCATAAGCTTTTCATCATACTTGTTGACAGAATTTCGTGCTTTTAGGCGATATAAGTTAATTTTTTAAATTTTGGGTGCAAAGAGTTTTTTTTCTTTTGGAGGAACGAAGTACTTAGGGCTCTTTTTCCAACTCCCAACTGTCCGCCAGAGCAAAAAAGGAGAGTTATGCGTTTCAGCTGAAGTCGGCTTCCGGTGTCATGTATGTTTGCCTAAACGGCTTAATCTTCCTTAACTACATTTGGCACATTATTTATGTGAATCATTAAGTGTGTTTTAGACATTGAATTATGAATGTTACACATGAACTCGTGAAGATAAAGAACTTTGAGGAAACTAACTACACTTCAGTATATGATATATCGAATATCGAATTGTCACCGCCATTTTAGAATAGTCTATGACGCACTGCATACTGCGTATAGCAGACGACGCGATCATTTCAGTTTACTACATCGCGAACCAACTTAGTCATTGTGTAGTGTGACCTTAAATCCGCGAAGTAATATACTGCAGTGTTTATAATTATTTATTTGTTTGTAATAATACTTTCTGTTTTATTTTTGTTTACTAAAAAAAAAAAATTAAATAAGAAACATTTTACGCAATTTAAAAAATTCCCAACTGGTAAAAGGAAGTAACGAAGAAATTTTAACGAAAGCGCAATAACAAATAATTATTTGTTATTTTACTCACTATTGTTAATACAATTTATTAATTTAATTTTTTCTTCGGATTGAAGTTTTCTTAGTTTTTGTAAAATTACTTTGGATAAGGCGAATTTTTCTCTTTTGTCGGAATAAACCATCTGAAAGTCTTTTTGTTTATAACAAAGGTGTTTAGAAATTTAGAGATTCAATTAATTAATTAATTTTTTATTACGGAAAAATGACTAAAATCATTCTGGAGCTTAACTAAACTAAAGTTATCACGCCGGAAGTTTGCATAAATATAAAGTTTATAATTTAACACATTTTTGTAATTAATGCATCAATGTAATTTCGAATAATTCGGCTTGAATCTCAGCGAATCTGTTTCGGTAAACATATTTTTTACCACAATTCGGAGACCGACCATCGCGTGGAACTAAATAATTAACCGGCGCAATTCGTTGCGGTACAATTTTGTGAACGACGTTAAAACAACGAGAGAGGCGACGTGAAAATTCATTTGCAAAGTTGTTTTTTTAATTTTGATTGTTTCTTTTTTTTTTTTTAGCGAAAATACACGAAGCTTTGGAACGTTGTACGCCAGTAAATTCTCCGACTACATCGTACTCAGTCCACGAGGTGAGTTTATGGAGCCGTGACTCGGTCGTGTACCAATTTACAAGTCTCGAATTTACACAGTGAACTCTATGCGTTGGTAACTGCACTCCAGGTGAGATCGCTCGATGAATTATGGATTCAATTAATTAAATACTCGTGTGAATTGGAGAGGTAGAAAGGGGTCACGCAGGAGGGGGTTAGAAGCTTTCCTCCCCCTGGGAAATTGAAACTTAGTTCCGATACAATTGTTTACATCGCTTTCGGCGACAGCATGAATAGATTTTGTACCGAATGTGCAAATTATAATTTTCATATTTTCGTTTCATCCGAAAAATCATCACTGTTCGGCCCGAAAGCAATTTCACAGAAAGCCCCGATGTTCATCGTTGCGCGGTGTATGCCTTCGGGAAATAACAATTTATACATAATTATCATGAAGTGATTGTCCATCTATATACGTTTGTATGTACTATATACAATTTCGATGTTGAGGGGAAAATTGAACTGCGAAACGCCCATGCGAACGCTCGTTCAATTATCAGGGTAAATTTATTGCTCACCAACCAGATGCACCCGCAAGTGCTAAATAATGAATATATCGAACAACTCGACTATGACAGTGACGAAATATTTTACGGTATAACACATAAATTGAGAGAAATTAAAGTCAACTTAGAAATTTAGAGGAATACGTCTACTTGAAGATTCGAAAACGAAGTGATATACATATAACAAAAAATTTTTTTTTTTCAAAACTATAGGGAATAGTGAACTTTTTTTCTACTGAAAAGTATTGTATGAAAAAAAAAAATACGCGTCACAAATTTGGGGTAAAAAATATATTTTTGAAACCGTCTAATATTATTATTACTTTATACAATAATTAATAATAATTTTTCGAATTGTTTGTAGGGACTTATGGCGAAATTATTTATTAAATAACAGGTCATTCGTTTTTTCTGTGTTTATCTTATTGTTTTGTTCTTTGCGTTATATATATTTTTTTTCTTTTTTGTGAACGTATTTTGTACATAAAATCCTCGATATGTTGTTTAAATGGCATTTGTACGTGTCAACGCCGCGTTAGCTTGTGGCTAAACGTTCTTGTTGTTTGGCGAATATCGCTTCCGTTCGCGTGAGGTAAAAGCCTCTGGTGGAGCTTGCGAGAGGAAAGGAAAAATAGAAAAAGAAAAACCATACGACTTGAGCGGCGATTGTTTTGGCTGCGTGCCAGTGGAGCATTACTCGGTCACCACGTTTCCTGCTTTCTTATCCTGAAAATTCCGAATATCATTCGTACTCCCTGATATCTCGGTTTCCGATAAAAACCGGAAGGAGGATCGAAATGTCACGATGATTGACCGTCGAATTTTTCAATAAAGAAATTTATTGTTGCGTGAAGAAAGGGAAAAAAAAAAAAATTTTGGTATCGGGAAAAGAAATGAAATTCGGATTTCTGCTTCGATTTGATTAAGCAGCACGTTCATTTATTAACTACGATAAAAGACCGGTGACAGTAAGAAAAAAAAAAAAAAAAAATTCGTAAGAAAAACTTTCGTCATCACATTGGGATTTTTTAATACCTGATGAATTCATAAAAGTTACGAAAGCAGTTCAGTGACTAGTGGGATTTGCTGCCGCTTTCATACTCGCGAGGTTCAAGCTCTCCTTGTTGAGCTCTGATCCTTTTCTTTCCGTAACTGAACCACTTAGTACTCTTAAGATTTTTTTAAACTTTTTTTTTTTTTTGCCTCTTCCTCTTGAACTTGCCATCCGTGAGAAGAATCATCATGCTGCTGGCGTATCGTCGCGAAAACGCTCAGAGTGCTCAGACCTACTTTATCTTAATCTCTCTCTGACTTTCTGTTATTTTATCGATTATCCTTCTTTCCGGTTTTATCGAGGATCATAAAAAGTAAAAAAAAAAATGGAATGAAAAAGTTAAATAAACTTCCATCCCACAGTAATTGAAAAATACTGTGCGGTGATTTATTAATCAATGAATTATTGGCAAGACTCTGCGAGAATCTTATCTTTCTTCTTATCCAAAGATCTTGAACTGAAGACGATGATAAGTGATGGAGAACCTGATTTACCCCATTAATAGCTTCGTATTCTCCTTTAACAACTGAATAAACTTCGTCTTTGTCAATTTTCATTACAACTCTTAGTTTTTAAGTTACGAGCTGATGAATCTTTCAGCCAATGGGCCTCCGGTGCATCTGTAGCGCCATCTGTCGTGATGCGCTCATTGGCCTAAAGCTTCAAGCGCTGGTAACTCGAAAACTCTGCACTCTACGAAAATTTACCAAAGGAAAACTTTGCTCGTTTTTCACTCGTGAATACGGTCCCATATTTTTATTTACGCGAATTTTATCACTCCGCACGGGAAATCTTCGAAAAACATTCGAAGCGCGGAGTTGACGCAGACGTGTCGCTTCGTTGTCGCGATAACCCATTTTACAACGTTCATAAATAATGATAAGGTTCGAAAGAACCGAGAAGTGGTCGCTAAAAAAAATCATAATAAGATTTCTTGGGGAGAAAACACAATCCCTTTTATGTTCTGGAGTACGTTTTTTATGAAGTTCGAGGATGTGAAATTGAGAAGAATAGGAACGGCGAAGCGAACCTGGAGTAGAGGAAGGTAGAGAGGAATGAAGAACCGAGAAATTTGCTAAAGCTTAAATTTATACGAAGCCAAGAAGCCACGCCAAGTAGATTCAGATGGGTTCAGTATATTTGAGAAGGGTACGAGAATCTCTTGTTCGGGGAAAATGAGATATTCCGGGAGAAGAAAGCGAGCGAGAAAGGGGATACTACTTGGGATTAAGAGATATCTTATGCTTTCTCGCCTAGTGGTGAGCATTAAAACATCCCTTGGACGGTCATTGGCTCCTATTTCAATTTATTTATTCAGGTTTTTTTTTTTTTTTTCTCCTTATCTCGTCAACTCGTTCGAATTTCCGAGAATTTGAATAAAAAGTGCCGTACAAGAATAAATTTTACCATGTCCGGTGCACTCAAATTTTCTTCTCTCGTCGCCAATTCCGGTGAAAAAAAAAAAAAAAAAAAAAAAAACAGCGAGCGGAGAGTAAACGATAAAACACCCCGAGAACTATTGGTATGAGGTTTTTGTAACGGAGGCTTTCGGAAAACCTTGGCAATTAATTTCCTGAAGGAGGGTTATCTCGTTGGCGTCTTTATCACCCGTTGGATACTATAGCGGAGTAGGAATTATCATAGCAGTTAGGTAGACGTTATCGTTGCGACGATAGCTCTCGCCGAACACTCGCGTTCCCAGATATACTATAATTAAACGCATAATCCTATACAATGTAATGCCGATTATTCTATTAAGTTACGTCTATGTTTTGTTATATAAAATAAAACGAATATTACGCGCCGATGAATTTAATATGAAATTGAAATAAAATTATTCAATTCCGGCGCATAGATATTTCCGAGATGTGTGAGATAATCCTTTAAATTGCTTGTTAAAAGTCTGTTAACGATGCGGTACTTTTAATTAAAAAATGATTCCTTTGCGACCGTTTTTAGAAAATTTTTAGAAAATTTTCAATTTTATAATTATCAAAAATGAAAAATGTTCACAAATGTATTTGTTGTCTTTCTCATGAAAAAGAAACATTTTCTTTGCGTGGCAAAGCAGTCCGTGGGATCCAATTACAGTGAGTGGCCTCTTGAATCGATGAAAAAAAAAAGATAAAAAAAAAGCGTTCTTTCCTCGACGCTATTGATAATTCGCCGTCTACACGGTAATCCCGAGTCGGATAGTAAACTCGGCGGCCAAACGAAGAAGTAGCATCCTCAAGATGCCGGATAATGAAAAAAAAAAAAAAAAAAAAAAAAAACAACACAAACTCGTGCAAATCTCATCCATCTTCGGTACTTCGAGACATTAATCTTTTTATTTATTTTCTTCCTTTCGCGCATTTTTTTTCATTCTTTCTTCTTTCTCGTCCTTAAAACCAAAGTCCCTCGGAACATTGGAAAGACTTTCTATACCCCTTCTTTTGAATGTTTCCTTTTTATTACCCTTTTTTTCTCACAAAGAGAAACGGGAATCTGTACACACTGATACATCGATCACTAGGAAACAGAAAGTCGTATCTCGAATCATTTAACATATGAAACGACCATAGATATGTCTTTCTGTTTCTTAACAGTCGATCTACATATATATATCGGTTGTGTAGTTCAGTACTGAAACTGAAGGATACAATCGAAGTGAAGGCGAGTTCGATGCTAAGGAGAAATAGAGGCTTTAGCACGCGATAGAGGTTGCAAGCAGTAGCAGTGGTCCAGACGCGTGGGAGACCGCGGTAGAGTTAAAGTTCGTACAACGATAACGAGAATCTCCACGCGGTGGGCCCTTTCTCATCTACCGTTATACTTTCGTTCAGCGGTGAACTCGAGAAATTCCAGACCTCGTCTCGGTTGCGCACCTCAAATTCTAAAGAAACCCACTGGGCGATAGACGAGAGAATTCGCAAGAGCTTCGTATACGAACGGTGCAGGGGATGTAAAAAAGAACGATGCAGAGTGTAAAGAAAAAAAGTAGAAAAAAAAAGATCGAAATCAATGAGAGTTTTACCTCGGAAAAAATCGACAAATAAAAGAGTTGCTCGCTAAAAACGTTTTTACCAAAATAAGACAGTGAAAAAAATAACTAAAATAGCTTTTGGTGCTTGGAGGGGGGTGGGGTACTGTAAGGTCCCCTCTTTGGTTGCCCTTTTGGTCTTAAATGTCAAGTCCCCTCTTTGGGTGGCTTTTTGGCTCGAAATATTCAGTCCCTTCTTAGAGGGGGAGGGGTGGGGGGGTCAATACAGGGGAAGAGAGGGGCGGAAGTGGCAAGGGGATTAATAATCTCTATATCAATATTAGGGGATGTAAAGGGGGGGGATGTGTGTTTTAGGGACTTATAGAATAATCCACTTTTGGCAGAGTCCTAAGCGAAGGAGGACTAAAAATAATTTAGCCCTGTAGGGGTGCAAAGGGGAGATTAACATTACCTATACCAATAATATGGAATTTTAACTAATATTAGCCGCGGCAGCGTGGAGGCCTTGTTATAATATTGACAGACGAATAGCGAGCCCTGCAAACCTCGGGTACTGATATATCGACGAAACCCCTGGTAGTCGCGGCCCCTTAAGAGTCCACCCCTTCAATGTCAGGTCACCTCTCAATAGTCCTCTTCTCTACCCAATTAGCTCTTGAAATCGGCTCTGTAAAGGACATGTTTCATGTTTTTGTCTCATTAGTACATTTAAATCGGACTATTAAGGGGTTTTTGATGTCGTGTCGGCGTCTATTGAGGGGTTGAACTGTACTTCAAACTTAAATGAGGTTATCTTCCATATGCAATATCTCCGCTGTCCTGCGCTATACATAGTTGACTTTTTTTTTAAATACTCATTTCGAAAAATACTTCCTAACATTCATTTGGTAGTATTGAAATGGCGTACTTAATGTTTTCCATTACTTTCGTCCGTTTTTTATTCATTCCACAAACCACAAGTTTAATCCTATAGACCCGCAGCCATAATATAATACCAATGTCTATTTTATGGCTATTTAATGACAAAGTTCTATCATGGCGCCTGTGGTACGATTCTATTGGTTCTCAGAAAAAAAAGGAAAATCTATGTACCGCTTTGCATGTCGATTCTTACTTTAAACGTTCATTAATCCGGTCCCGAATTAAATTGTCACTGTAGATTTATCGGTGAATTGAAGCGGAGGGAGAACTGAAATAGACGCGGATTTTCTAGTTGAGAATTACGGATTAAAGGGGTTTTAGTCAAAGGAAGGACTATGCGAGGGGGACTTTGACTTTCCAGGGAAATGGTCCGGGTTTGCAAAAAAAAAAAAAGTAACGAAAGAAATGAGAAAGTGGAAGATGGTAAAGTAAAGAAAAAAAAGTATCTCGAAGACCCAGCCGTATTTCGTTCCATCAGACTTTTTCATTAGCCGTTAAGCGCATTACTGCGTCGCCCCCGTAGCTCCGCCCATCTACTTCCGGTTTTTCACGATCGTAAAAGTCGTCGATTCTTTTCCAACCGACCCTTCCGCTCTCCGGCCCTTCTTTTCATCCTTTGCAGAATCAACCTCACCACCCCCTCAATGCTCTCACTTTCCCGGTGCAAACTCCTCTGTGACTATATTTTCTTCGAGTATCTGCGTATTCCCGACCTTTCCTCCGGTGCATAGAAAGTCCGCTATTTCTCGATTGACATTTCTTTTCAACAAAAAAAAAAAAAAAAAAAATCATTCTCCATTGCTATTTTTTTTCCATAAAGTACCTTTGAAATTTCACGACTTTGAGCTCTTGAATTTTTGAAACCTTTTTCAATGCCTTTTTTTTCATCCCCTTCCGCGTGAATGTATATTGTCAATAGATTTTCATCCCTAGCGTGCCACTCTGAGATCTCAGAAATCCCATGACTCGAAATACCACATAAAAACATATAGGAATAGGTGTGAAAATGCATTTATTTATTTAAATAACATATGTAAAATAAAAAATTAAGGTCTCTTGTGAGCAGACAGAATTATAATCACAGTTTGAATGCTTTGATTTCATTTGATTTTATGGATGAAAACGAACGGTGGCTCTAGGGTTCCAACACAGCAAGAAGGTTGATCATTTTTTCTGAAAGAGACTTTACGTTCTCGCGACATACGAAGTATGAGAGATATCTCTATTCATATAAAATAATTTCGCCACGCCGTGTACAAGACGGCAGCATAGACGATATGCTAAAGTCACGGAGGGGTTGAAATCACCGTTATCCTATCCCTATCAACGGTTGCCTTCGTCGGTGGCTTTGATAATGGAATGTTATTCATCAGGACATAGGGTGTTGATAAAATAGGGACCGATGTATCAACAATAGGGATATGGTGATATTTTTCTAAGGTTCCGTTATTGATAAAAAAATTGATAAAAAATTTCGATTTGTAACAGACATTGCGTTGCGCCACAGTACTGCTCTCGAAAGCAACTCTACTGAAGGCGAGTCATACCAATTCCTTCTGTACTATGTATATACGTATACATATATATATATGTTCATTCTGGTTCCATCGAAGTTCCTACGAGTGTAAAAGTCCGCCCGCAATTATCGGATAATTGTTTTCCGATATCGACTAGCGGCGCGAATCCGAAGCGGAGAATAAACGGGGAATAGGAAGAATAGAACGAGAGACAAAATACGGGATTGTGGCAAAACGAAAGAGAAATCGTAATCTCTCTCTCTCTCTCTTTTTCTGTCTCTCTAACGTTTTTCCTTCTCTTTACGCGACAACGAGAAGATCGAAACGAGGCGAACTGTAAGAGGAAAAAAAAAACTATCGAAGTAAATGGCCGATTTGATGCTCCGGCACACACGGTCGTGCTTTCTGCTTACACTCGGTAACTCCAATCGGCTGCTGTCCCTACTGCTTCTGACCTTACGAGATTGACCTCTTCAATCTTCTCTTATTTTTTTTATTTTACTTTTTTCACATTTCGGAATAGATTTGCACCTATCCGGAACCGATTAAAGCTGCACAACGAGTTGTGCCATTTTTGTGTGTCCAAATGCACAGAAATGTTGTCCAACGGTTCCGGAAGCTATGTAAATACCCTTACATTTTTCGGGCTAAATAAATATCAAAGTTTTTTTTTTTAGGGTATTTGCCTCAATTCGGCTGTTGAATTTAAGATCAAATTCAACACCATATTTACGATCGAATTTCATCCCTCAACTTCGATGTTCTGGTTGAACCCGATTTCGACCATTCCGAACAAAATCGTTATAAATACGCTTTCAACTCCATCAATTAAAATTAAATAAAAAACATTTTTTTTAATTGCCAAACATCCGCAATTAATTTTTTTATTTTTCCGCCCCATAAAAAAGCCCCCCTACTGTTGTGAACCAACGATATTCCTATTAGCAACATTTTATCTCCCGTTATCAGAATAATATAATTAATTATTCCATGCCGACTAATTTAAACCGTAAATTTGCACGATATGAAAAAAAAAAAAATACGCGTTTTTCATAATCGAACATTCCTGGAGCATCCGTGTCTAATATATCATGTTGATAGGATTGGGAATTACGTAGTGAGAAAGACTCTCGATAGTCGGCCCTCGTTAATGTATAATAATTATTTCGCGATATTTGTACGACCGTATCGCCCTCTTCATTCGAATACGTTGAAGCTGTTTTAATGAGTTTCGTGTTAATTCACCGGAGGATGATAGACGTTACGGTAAATTTTAGAAACTTTGAAAATGGAAGAACCGATAGCGAAAAACGTATTGTATATATCCACCGATCTATTTATATTTAGATATATGACAAATCCGTTGGGATTAAATATATTGAGCGGTTGAAACGAGTTAGCAAACGGACAAATATCTGCGCGGCTTTAATTAACGTTGAACTGACCGAGATACAGCGAGTAAAGAAACTGTACAGGGTGTGTCAGAAATAGCGCATCGAAATTAACGCAATTCCGAATTTAATTTAATTGCGAAACGTGCAGAAAAAACTTATCAGAAAGATAGAAATCAACTAAGATAGACTGAAACTTACATTTGCCCATTGATCCACAATTTAATTCATTATTTTTTTTTTTTTTTTTTTTTTTTGTTATCAAAAAACTCATATTTAATAGAGGGAAGCCGCCCGCGCGATTTATTGGTGCCGTCGAAAAGGCAGCTTTTTCGAACGGTTATAAAAAAAAAGACGAATCGCTGTGCAATTTTTTTGGTAGTTGGTACTTTGAAAAAACACATTTAAATACACATACACACGCATCGAAAACGGTGGATGCGCGGTTGGCGCGCGGCTTCGGTGATCACTTTTGCAGTGATCCGGCGAGCAGCCTCGCTGCGCTCGGACAGTAAATCTCACACTCGGTGAAAATCGCGGACTTTCCTCCCTTGTAGCGTAATGTACTATTTTTTACCAGAATAATGCTTCCTATATGACGAAGCAAAAGCCTAATAATTGCAGAAAATGTTAAATTCTTTATTGATTTCATTCATTGCAAAACATCCGTTACTTTTTTTTTATTTATGAGGATTTTTATCTCTATAGTACCCGAAGGCCCGAAGTACCCGAAGAGATCGAGGATTCACTTTGAATTAATTAAAATTCATTGAAATCAATGTAAAAATATCAGCAACCCTTTATCAATTATCGGATAAATTTAATTCCATACAAAAATTTCGAACGTTTTTTTTAACATTTCTAAGAGAACTTTTGGATCGATAAGTAGTGCAACATTAAAAAAATAAAAAGCTCACGGGAAATTTTCCAACATTTCGAAATCTCTGAAAATCGCAGCTCGTTCTTAGTAATTTAGTAATTCTTAGTAATATCGAACGAACAAAATTTATTAAGTATATCATTTTCTAAAAAAAAAAAAAAAATCCGCCCGAACCATAAAATCATTAAAATAAAAAAAAACGAGATTTTTTTTTTTTTAAGATCGTATTTTAATTTTTTTCTCGTTACATTGCAACCTATGTAGATATCCTATAAAGTGACGCGAGTGTGTTTGTCAGGTAAAAAAAAAAGAGAGAATACAAATACGTTGCTGTATAGTTCTAACGAGCCGATTCGTTTGACGAACAAGCGTAACCGGTAGGTAATCATAGGCAACGTTGGAATGATTGGTTGGTCCGAAAAAAGCGATAAAAAGGATACAACAGACGAGGGGAGTAAAGGGGTGGGGGGAGGGTATCAAGGTGAATTTGGTTGTGGAAAGAGAGCCACCGAAATGGTAAAAAAAAAAGTTACACGAACGCGAATAGACTCGTTGCTGTACCAAGCTGAACCCCAGCTGCAGCGAATTCATCGAGAGTACGAGTCGTGTGAAATAGATAGAGAAAGAATAAATAATAAAACGAAACCCCCGAACGTGCGCACACATCGGAGAGAGTTAAAACTGCGTGTGTCATGAGATAAACGAGAGGGATTTCCAATTTTTCGATAATTCCTCTATATCTGCGTCAATGTTTCCCCGCTTTTTTGTTTGTTCATTTTTCTTTTATTCGCGAACTCTGGGGGTCACGCTTCGCGTAGAATCAACGAGTTCGTATTAATCTTTCAATTACTGACACGTGAATTAAACGGCAACGCGAAGGGTTGGAAACGCGAAGTCCGTTAAATTCTTCATGCTTCGCTTTATTTTTCTCGCAATACTACGGGTGTACTTTCATTTGACGCATTTGAAGATTTTTTTCTTCCTTTTTTTTATAAAAGTAACGAGTTACAAAAAATTTACACGGGTGTGAAGTACGATTTTGATGCTTAAATTGAGCTGAAAATTATTTTAAATAGAGAAAAATGGTGAGAGACGTTCTTCTCTGCAATTATGAAGAATTGAAAAAAATGTCTGTTGAATGCACTTTGTAGCATTCGTACGACTAAAAGCAACGGTGTGTCTTAATTGCGTTGACAATGAAGGGGAGGGGTAGACGTACTTTATTTAAATAAAAAAGATATTTAAAACATTTAAGGGGATTTATGTTCCTGGTCGTTTAAAAACGGAGACAAGATTTCGATCTATTTTCTCAAAAACTATACTAAAATGTTTTTGTTTACTAAGCGATTTACGATTTTTTTTAAAGATTGTTTTTTTTTTTTGAGAGAATTGCAAGAAAAATGGCGAATTTTATTGAAAAAAAAAAAAAAAAAAAAAAAAAAAAATCGGTGACGTCACCAACTCGTCATCCTTATTAATTAAAGTATTCACCGTCAAACTTCCGATAGAAAAAATGCTTACTATTCCGACGGCTATTTTCAAAAGTCGTTTAATTAATTAATTAATTTAACACCTCCTTCAAGAACGTCCATTTTTTTTTTTTTTCAAATTGACGACAAAATCAAAACAATGTTTTTACGATATTAGGATTAATAGTCAGCAAAAAGTTAAAATCAGATGTCAACGTTGTTTTCTCTGGATATAAAATGGTATAAACCAACATACAGACGGTACTTTAACCGTTTGTGAAATATCGACAGTTTCAGTCGTGTCTTTAAAGATTTATGGGAGCTTTTAGCCGCCCATCGCCCAGCCACGTGGAGCCCATTCCTCCGAAAAACTTCTCTAAACTCGATTTTCCGACCATTCCGAGTATCTCAATCCTTTAAAAATCGCGGATAAAAACTCCGCAACTCGACTTTGGTTACCGTTTTATTTGGTGTGACCCAATAAATTGTTAACCGATGTGGTTTTAGTGTTTTGACAAAGAAATTGCTTAATCGAAAAGCTCTATTGCCGCAGAAAGCAAAAAAAAAGAATTTGAATTTCATTACAATATGTGTTGCAACTGTTGGGTCAACATTTGCGTGGTGCAGGTGGTTCGCGACGAAAACGTTGTATACTGTTGTACGAAGGAACGGTTGCCCCTCCGTTCGCAGATTGCAATTACAGTGCAGACGGAGCGTGCAGCAGTGGCGTTGCTTGCTGCCTCTGCGGAAGTGATTCGAAGTTGGAATTTACTCGAGACAGAGGGAGATGTTCCGAGAAGGATATCCAAATAGGACGGTGGTATATCTACCGCCGGAGCGAAGATACGTTCAAGATTATGCTGTGTAAGCACTTCGAGGAAGAACCGGATATAATACTCGTGCACGGGGTGATAGGCAAACTGATTCTGAGCTTAAATTTGCATACGCGCAAGTCGAATAATGGCAATAGCTGTTTTTTCAGCTCCCGAGACCTCGAAAGTTAAGGGAATTGAACAGATTGTATCTTTATTCTGGAGAATTTTCTTTTTTTTTATTTAATTTATATATTTTATACATATTTTTATATGCGCGATGTAAATAATTATTGGTATAAATACCGACGCGATGAATTCTCCGTTGCTATAGACCAAAATTTCTCTCTGTCGAAATTTCGTACGGTGCTTAGTTTTCGAGTTACGGGCGAATATTTCCAAGAACTTTAGTTGATTGAAAATTGATTCACTAAATAAATTGATCAACTAAAGTTCTTGGAAATATCCAAGAACTTTAGTTGATTGAAAATTGATTCGCCCGTTTCGTGTAATAACACGAAACAATTCTTCACGCAAAACTAAACAAACTTGTCCTTTATTAAAGGTCCTTCGTACTTCGCGCGATGCGTAATATTGGAATTACGACAGTGTAAAGTTTTCAGCCAATATATGGTATCTCTCGACAGACGTGCGTACCGAGCGGCCGAGTTTTCCCGTTCATTAATAACTCTTTACATTTAACCACTCGAATTTCAATTAAAAAAATGTTTGCGATCTTTAAAAACGTTTCAGCTGAAAAAGGAGAGTGATTAAGACATTTTATATTAACAAAAAAACAGTGAAATTTCAATTAATTGTTCGCATCTCATTGTCGGACGATTTCTTCGTTATTGATTATGGTAATCTGTCGACTGTAATATGCGAATAATTAATTTTTATTCCATTCTTTTTTGATAATATAATTTCTTCATTGCACTCCCTTTTTAGTCGGAATTTTTTAAATATTTGTACATTTTTTTTTCCTTCATTTTTTTTTAAAGTAAATTTTTATAAAGCCATATCACTGCGCGCATTTGATATCATACCGTACCATTTGTAATATTCAACGGATTTAATTTTTCTATTGAAAAAGACAATGGCGGTACGTCGTAAAATCTCTGTTTTAAATTGCGTCAAGTAATTGTCATAACTTGAAAATTGTACGATTAGTTTGCAAGCCGATATTTTTTAAATAATTCAAAATTCCATAAAATTCTAACGGACTATTTTAGTTTCAAATTCTTAAAAAACAACTGCATACGTTTCACTGAAATTTTAAAGAAAAATGCATATTGGCCGCTCAAGATACGTGATACATTTCAGCTTGATAGCTAAAAGCGTTCTCACGTTTCAGAGGTTTTAATTTCTCGCGGTTTATATACTCATCTCCACACATACGTGCAGACATTTTCTTTGAATTAGGTTTTTCGTCGTTTTAAAAAAATGATGAATCCGTTTTTATTAAAAATTCAAATAAAAAAACATTTTCACCAAAACAAAGTTTCCTCTGTGACGAAGCAAAACCAACCGCGTCAGCTTAACCGGAATTGTAGAGAAGCTTAACTACGAAGTATTAGATAAAAATTCGTCATTATTAACTCGCTAATGGGATTTTCATCTATACAATTAGAATTTATTGCGAAATTTTTAATTGATGCTTTTTGCGTTTTGTGAGTCCGAAGCCCTTTTCAGGGCTTTGTAAAGGTTCAACCGGAATCGTATTTTACTCTCCGGAACAGAGTTGAATAAACTCTTCTGTGCGTATATATTAATCCAACGATCTATGTCGGAAGACATTATTAAGATGGATTGGATAATGGGAATACATAAATGTCGAAATCCCTCGCAGAGAGAGGAGGTATTGTAGAGAGAGGATACAAACCGATCGTACAGTACGTACACTGCGCAATGAACATTGGATTTCGCGGAACATCACACGGCTATCCTCGTTGTTGGAAATGACACGCCAGAAATTGAGGGAAATGGATCTGCCGGTACTGAATGACAGAAGCAGAACCAGCGTGGCGAACTCACCGACCATTGCGGTACTCGCGTATATGGGACATTCCATGCATATCACGTACAAAGCTTCTCGTAAAAATTTCCGCAACGATCATCAAAGAATTCACACATTTTCAAAGGCACCGCGAAAATTTGAATAATACCATGAAAATTTGTTTTTATCGAATTTTTTTATCATATATTCAGTTCAATATGCATCGAAAGCCGATCATCGAACAAAAAAATGGTACAACATTCAGTGTCTGTTGTTTAATAAAATGTCCAACATAATTTTGTTATTTGCCACGCGAATGCAATTTGCGTAATTTTTCAGCAGAACAAAGTGAATGCCTTCACCAGTTTAAAATTACTGTGGAAAAAATTTCATTGGAAAAACCATCAAAAAATAATATTTTACAGCTTCACATTTTTCTCCTAACATTTGGATTTTTCGAGATGTATAAATTTAAATCTAAAATAAAAAAAATGAATGAGAAAACCAACTACTCGCGAAACGCTAACGCAAATAATATTCAACATTTTCATTGACCGTTGCGTTTGCAATTAAGAAAAAAATGTACTGTAAAATCTGCGTTACCGACAGAGTAGCGGTTAACAGATTTTGTGTTAAAACGAACAGCACAATCGTGTATAATAACAAACTGAAAAGCTGTAGGCTGTGTCTATGCTCAACGTCGTATTACCACAGATCTGGACGATGATGAGGTACGTATGTCGGGCGGGACAGACGGAAATGGAAACGCGAAACGCGCCGGTTCGTTTCCGTAAACGCGGGAGAGAGAGTTACCGAGACTGTCTGCATGCAGTTAAACCGTAGGAGAGAGAGAAGAGATAAATGGAGATACTGGTAAAGATGTTTCGTATCCTCGTCGTACAGTTGCTACTGCTCTGGAACTTCAAATGTTACTTCTCCTTGTTACCTCCGCTGCTGTTGCCATTCGTTCATACTAGAGAAACTAATTAACTGCGACTCCTCCCGAAGGAAATGAAGGATAGGTAGTTGTTGCCGTGCAAATGCGTTGAATAAATGTAGGACGCGTTTAATCGAGAGGGGTTGGCAGCTTCTCGCCCCAAAGTTTACATATTTCGTTGTGTATTCGTGTCTCGAAAGTTATCGATTTCAACGCTTGTTACCTTTCGGCGACTTGACAGACATTGTGGAGAAAGTTATCTACTGTAGGTTCACGTTTCAATGTCTATGTCTTCCCATATTCGCAGAGGAAAGTTTTGTTGAAACTTAGAGGATGGATCTGCTGTTTGCCTCTCAGAGTTTCCCGGATAGCGACGACTTGGATGATCAGAGATGATTGCGATTAATCCTGTGTCAAGTTGTCATTATTGATTACACTTTCGATCGTCTTTCCGCGCAATAAGTGGACACCAGGTAGATAGTCAGTTCTTCGTGACATCTGTCATTTCTTGCCGCATGCCGTCAAAACCTCTTTTGTAGAGAATTTTACAGCCCCAATCAACGTCTATTTCATGTAGACGGTCAGGTGATGCATCTAAATGGTAACTAGCGATTTTTGGGAAAGTCTACATGCCTGAAACTAATGTTATCAAGTATTATCACGAATTTCGCCGATCCTGTTAGAATGTTGTGCCGTGTAAATTTTTTACTTGACTTTCCTAAGTCGTCCCTTCAGAGCCCTCCTTCCGAGACCTCCAAAGGACTTATATAATAAACAGGCTTCGGAGGAAGGGCTCCAAGAGAGGACTTGCAATAATCTGAACTTTGAAGAGAAGCTCCGTGGGGTACTTGGAAAATCAGGGTTTGAAATAGGGTACCGCGAAGCGGGTTTAGAATAATCAAGAGTGAGTAGCTGTGCGCGTCCATGAGTTTCCGCGAGTGTCTGTGAGTATTCATGAGTGCTCGTGAGTTTCCTAGCGATAGTAGTGGGCGCGAGGCCTTTAGCCAAACATTGGTGGATGCCGTAGAGTTCGTCATCATTGCATTACTTGTTCGTGACTTTCCATGAGCGTCGGTGAGCATCTGGAACTGTTTGCGCGTCGATTTGTGAGAGAACAAGCATGGATAAGCGTCTGCAATTATGTGTTTGTGAGTTCTATGAGTGCATTTTAGACGCGTCCATTTACATGCATAATCGAAAGATTACAAGTTCTCTAAGGGTTGCTCTCCCCTAAGGGTTGATAAACCCGAATGCGAGTTCGCGCGCATTTTGCGAGCGCAACAAAAACGCTGTAGCGCCATCGAACTTTGCGCGGTACTGTCTCAATTGGTTATAAATTACCCGAAGTATAGAAAATACCGATAAAACTCATTGTTTCCAAAAAACACTCAGTTTTTCAAAGAATGACAGAGTTGACGAGAAAAATGATTAGAGCATTTTTCGTAGACTACTTGATGCTCTACAAAACAAATGCTATGTATACATATAACCTAAGGTCGTGCGATCGTTATAAATTACATTAAAGACAAAAAATACCGATAGGACACAACGTGTCGAGGTTAATTGCCTTTTTTCGTTACTATCAGAGTTGCGTTCACATTCAGTATGCTAATAACGTTTCTTGTATACAATTTACTACTCTACAAATAGATCGTATGCATACCGATAATTAGAAGCTTTGATACTGTCATACATCGCATGACGAACGAGGAGTAACGACAGGACAGGAAAACTGACAATTTTCTCAGAATCAGCTATGTTCGCGAGCAAAATACTGGGGAACTTTTTGTTTGGGAATTTCATACCCTACAATTAAGGTCCCAACATACGAACGTTCGGATGATGCATTAAGTGGTTAGAACTCGTGAATGTCAGAAAGTTCCTGATTTCATTCACCATTTCGACAAAGACACGTTCACATACCGCTTATCGCTTCATTCGCGCAAAAAATACCCAAAACATTTCTTGTAGATAATTTTCTTCTCTACGAATAATGTCATATGCAATTCTGTCATTGAGCGAAGAATTACCAGTTAATTTAACGAAAACCAGCATCAAGAGTCTTGTTTTCAAGTATCTGATAGTTGAAAGTTTGTTCATTGATTTTCTCGTAAACCATTGCCGCCTACGAACTATATATCCTACAACTTTTTTCTACAGAATCTTATGCTCTACAAAAGTGCTCCCATACAAAATACTGTACAACCCGCTTTTAACATGTTTATCGCTTTATGAAAGGTAAGACTTACGTAAAAGCGGAAACAGGAATTGACAAAATCCGACTGTATATCTCAATGGGTATTCGAAATACTATCGCAAACAAGCTGTTAGCGAGTAGACCGAAGCTAGATGTTCATTTAAATAGAATGCAGCGAAAATGCGTGAATTTGCACCTTGGATCGTTTGCTTACCTAATAAGTGTGCAAATATATTAGCATTGTGAGGGTCTCTAGGGAATCATTAGTAACACGAAACTCGGTTTATCACTATCGCTCTGTGCAAATGGGTATACCGAAGCGATTACGAAATGCGGTAGACAACAGAGCGACGTTCGGAATGAACAGACAGAAGGCCTCCAAAGGGTTTCGACGAACGACGCACGTACGGACATCGATGATACCCAACTACAGAGAACTTCGATACATTCCTTTGTGGGATTCCGATAGCCACGAATTGAGTTTGGTCCATTGGCAAAGCAAGTACCACCAACAACTCGGTGCGGTATTGATGACTATGTATATTGGAGACGCGAACGAGAGAACAATTGCCACTTGGTCTCCAATTCGATAATTTGAAAGTCCGACAATCGGTCATGCAACTGCACACATTTAATCCGCTATTGAAAATAAACCGATCGAAATACAGTGAAGCAAAATAGGACTTTTCCTGCACCAAGAAAATTGTTTATTTATAGTTACCAAATTGTTACGAAACAGATATTTCGTTATTGTTAACAAATATCTTTCAAGCGCAGTGATATTTAAATAGAGAAAATGAAGGTCGACAACATTTGTTTATAGTTAACAAGTCGTATTTGACTCACTTGCGATTTGGTGATACCAACTGAATCATGAAACGCGGGAGCGTAGTTTTTTCGATTGTAGACAATCAATCCGCAACACATTTTATATAATGTATAGAAATGTACGAAAAATTCGATATGAATTGAGTGAAAACGTGATTTTAGAATCATTGCATTCCCAATAAAAAAGAAGAGAAATTTTGCCAAAAATACATTTTTGCGATATTTTTTCATATATAATTATTTTTGTGAAAATAATTTTTACGTCTTATTTTTAACGGGTGCATTTTTTTATGAAAAAAAAATTTATTTTTAACAAATACTTATTTTACTATATCCAATTATACATTTGTTAACTATAAATAATCTCTTTTCTCGGTGTACAACTTGCGAAGCGTTCCGTAACAACTTCCTCAGTGTTATCTTGCCTTTGGAATTGCAATAGCAAGACTCGAAAGCCTGTCAGTCCCTTTCGCAGATTTCAACAAAGAAACTGATGCCTATTTGCATCGGAATAGATACAATAGACCCGGTGGTTCTGAAAACGACGTTATCAATTAACGTTCTAGAGGAATTAATATGAATGCATGAGCACTCTGTGGTTATGCAAACCGAAACAGAACTATTCGGAAAATGCACGAATGTAGAACAGTAAATGTCAATAATGACGAAACAGTCGCTTTGAAACGGGTCGATTAGTTGTATTTCGTCAACAGGAAAAACAGTCCAAAACTTGCGTAACTTGACGATAACGTCGTAAATGAACTTGAAAAGTCCGATTGCACCTTCCGGATGACGTCGTTGTTGACGAGAAAATTCAGTTTAGTTATCGTTGAAAATCAATACTCGCAGCGCGGAAAAAGCGGCATTCCCAATCAGAACCCCAATAACAGCCAATCGTGATGTACCATTTTACCCCGTGTTTGAATTATGCCTTTTTTGTCGTTGGCTATGATTGCATAGAGATTTTGGTTAATTTTGCGCGAATGTTCTCAATCTTTATATATAATAACAAATGTCCTAAATGACTGACTTATCGACGGCTAACCAAGACTCCGACACTTAGAAACATGAAATTCGGGTTTAATATTTCTTTCATGACGTAACCACGGACTATAAAGGGATTATTTGAAATTCGAACCCTAAGAAAATGAAAAGGTTTTCGTGAAGTTCAAAATGAGGTCACAGAACTATAACTCAAAATATGAAGTGAGCGCAGAAAGGCACTTTTTCATATCGCGTGCGAGAAAAATACTGCGCATGCGTAAGAACGCAATGTTGAGGTTTTTCTCACACTAGTGCGAAAAAGTGCTTTTTTGCGCACACTTCCGAAACATGAAATAAATGATTTTCGTAAATTTGTTATAAAAAATTGTGTGAACGACAGGGGCGTAGAAAGGGGAGTTCTGACTCCTCAAATGTCGTACTTTGATAGAAATAAGCGTTCTTTGAATCTGAACCGAATTCGTTGAATGAATATTAATTAGAGAGTGAATAGGCGTGACGACGGTGCATGAAACGATTCTCTCTACTTCTAGTATATAGGGCTGCGGCAAAGAACGCGTGAGGTTCGCAAAATTTCGTCCCTACACCCCGCAAGTGTAGGTATATATTCACAGGATCTCGAAAGCGAGAGCGCGAAGTGAGAAGCATGTTCGGTCAGGCAAACGAATAGAAAGGGGGATAGAGCGAAACGTCGACAGGAATAGCGAGATGGGAAAACCGGGACGCGAGCTTTCAGCGAGATTTTAATGGAAGTTCGGCTAGTATAGAGCCCGGAGTTGTAGCAAACGCGAACAAGGATCTCTCACTCCTACTGTACCCCGTTGAAAATGGAATTCCCTTGGTCCCCACCGCCCGATTCAACTGGACACACACGGGATCTCTCGCCAATCCCATCGCTCATATAACCCCCAGCCTCCTGCAGAAACTACAACCCATGGGTCCATCACTCAAAGAGCTATCGTTTTTTTTTCCTTTTTTCATCTTTTTCATTCAATGTTTTTACTTTCGTAAAAAAAAAAAAAAAAAAAAATCTAATATTTTCGCCAGTGTTCCACATTGATTATCGGAGAGAATTCGGGACGAGCTGAAAAGAGCCATATTCCAAATCATCGTATATCTTTCGAACAGAGCGGATAAAGCGGATAAACTAGGATTTTGTTTGAGAGACGAAAACGGAAGTTGGAAATCCGCTCCGTATATTATAACTCGGATTTTTCTCTTTTCGTCCAAAAAGACACGGAAAAAATTTAATTCATTATTTGGGTCATCCATTATTTTACTTTCTTCCTCAACTCCGTTGCGAAACGGAGTGCTATTTTCATTTTGCCAACTGCGCTCGATATTTTTGCATCATTTTAAAAGAGAACATTTTGCATCCGGAAACGAACGTGGGGAGGCAAATCGTATCGTCTTTCGAGGTCTGGAATTATCCCTTCGTCTAATTTGGTCCCTTTCTCCGTTGCCTTTAAAATAGCCCTTGAATAGCCCTTGAAAGCGAACTATTTTGGTGAAGTTTTTTCATTAAACCTTCAAATTGCACACTCGCAGACCTTCTCACAGATTGTGTTACGACTACTCACGGATATTCACGTGCATTTATCATTAAAACTTATAATTTTTTATGAAACTGTTGTTCGGGGATTTCACGTCCTCGTACAACAGTTTATACATTAGAAGCGTTAAATTAGAATGTAATTGATTTTATTTTCGTGAAAATATTAGGTTCTAAATAAAGCAAAAATATCACCTTCATCCCCTCCTCCCCCGACCAGCAATTTTCCTCAAATGGTCAGTCTTAGCAGCGATTGTTTTTCCATTTCTTATCAAATTGCCATAAACGTATACAGCTCACGAGGCAAAGGAATGGTCGTCTGGTATACGAAAAACTTCGTATTTATTTTTTCATTTATCCGAAAGTCTAACGTTATCAATGTTTTTCCACCGGTTGGATGATCCTATGCACACAAAACCTCCATCTACTCGTAACTTTTTTATATGTACGCGTATACAGTACATACAAAGCTGCAGTAGCGACAGTAGCTTCACATTACCGTCCTTAACTTAGGATTCCGAGCGCCGACAGCTGTTCACTGTAAAAGAAACGTTTGCTCAATTCCCACGCGTGGTGGAGGGCCCTCAAGTCGCCATAGTCTTTTCCACTGTGTTTCTTTCGCGAAAGCTTCACCTCTATTCTCCACTTGATTGGCCCCTCTAACCGGCGTATCCCAGAGTTCGTTTCCAGCTACCGTCGGACTCGAAGTCTCGCATTTTTTTTTTTTTTTCATCCCTATCGAAACCTCCCCTGTACGAGACACTTATTGTCTCTAGTTCTTGCGAAACCGGCACACCTGGACAAACGTTTATCTTGGACTCGGAGTCCTCTTACTTCACCCGCCCTTCCCTACCAACATCTTTCGGCTTTACCTCTTTGCCGTTTATTCTGTTTATTTGTACAAAACATTATTTCAACGTGAAATAAGCTTTTGTGCATTAACCAGCGGGGTGAAGATGAAGTAATTTAAAAAAACTTGGCAACGACATAAAAAAAATTAATGCCAAAATCCAAATTACGCGCAGATAATGTTCATCCATATTTCGAAAAATAATTTTTGCATTTTTTTTTCGTTTTCAGTTTTTCATTTTTTTTACATCGATTCTAGTCGAGAGATTTTTCGGTGAAATGTGCACACCCAACTTTTTTACTCACTGCAAACACTTTTTTTTTTTTTTTAATTATCTTGCGGCATACTGTAAATTGCGTTTCACCAATTCCGCTACCAAAGCTTCACATATTCGCCCGCGTGTTCCCCCCATCGTGCGTGGAACGATTCCCGGTAGACCACAGTCGAGTAATCGGTATTTGCAAAATTTTGACATGACGTAGACGCGTATGCAATATTTATTACGCCGTAGTCTCTCCGCAACTGTTACTCTATACATTCTGTAAAGTCATCGTCATGTAACTCGTTGTAGACATCCAATTTTTAATGACGTTTGACATCTCACAGACAAAAGTTTAATTTCGTTTAAATACAAAATTCAGAAAAAAACTGAAATTTTTATGTACTTAAACGCTCATCAATCGGTGTTGCAACTTACAAAAGTTGAGCGAAAGTCTTAAAAATGGATTTAGGAACTTAAAAAATGTTCGTTGCACTAACCAGAGAGTCCTTTATATAGTGTTAACATTTAGTTCTCCACGCTACCCGTCATGTTAACTCATTTTTCTCCACAACCCGATGCTCTACACTCGTTTTCCCACACATTTCGAATCGCCACAAAGTCGCGATTATGGAACGTTAGTCCGATGCAATGACAATGTAGAATTCTGAAGCCGGGGTCACCGCGATTCTGGTAAAGCGCTAAAACCACCGCACCATAGTAATTTCTTGCTCGTCGCATCCGCAAAGATTCGGTCTCATATAAAAAAAATTCTTGGTTCCCCAATTAACAGGAACGAAGAGAGATCCTTTTTTATCATCCCACAACTTTATTTGCCACATTGAAATTTGTTCGCCCGTCATAAAGAGACAAACTGCTCGCGCTAAAGTGTTAACGTTTATTACACCATAATCATCGTTCGTAATAAGGAGTGAAAAAAATAAATTAAAAACTGAAAAGAATTGTAAAATTGTAAACTGACGCGGCGACGTACGTGGCGAGAATATTATTCGTGCCGATAACTCGAACTGAAGTTTTGCGTAGCGAGGTTCTTGTAGCCGCCCTCCGTTCGCGTTGCGCGAGCGATGCTAAGGTTTCAAGTAGCTCTAGTTCTCGACGAAACCATAATCTCATGGTGAAGTCTACGTACGAAATTCTATATTCCGCCACGTAGACAGTCTACAGCCCGAGGGATTCACGTCAGCCTTGTTATAGAAATGCACGAACCACATGAAGCTTTGCACCATTTATGAGTTCACTTGTACAGTTTAATTACCATGAAAAACCAGTTGTTATTCTTGAAAAAGATCTAGGAATAAATGCTGAGAATTATATTAATTTATACCACATGATATATTCGATATATTTGATATATTCGATACATTCGATATATTCGACATAATCGATATATTTGATATATTCGATATATTCGATATACTTTTCGATATATTTTATGTATTTGATCGTCGTATTCGTGTAGGAAATACCCCCTTAGTTGCGACGGAGTCATGTTTCATCGATAATGATTGCAGAACCATTTTTCACAGACTAAAGGTGAGTAGATATAAATTTTGAGGGCAAAAAAGTCAGCAGGGATTTCTCATCTTTATCGTTAAAACGTCGCGACTCAGACGCCAGTCCAACGTAGACGACTCCTCTATTCGACGCAAAAACTCGGGAACTAAATCAATTTACGTAGAGTTTTTACTAGACGGTTCGTTCTTATCTCTAGATGCATTCAAAGTTATCAATACTTTTAAATTCGAATTCTCACAAATTGGAGGGATATGTTGTCTGGACGTCTGGAGAATATTATGGGGTAAGTGGCCGCTAAAGGGAGAACAGCATTCTTTGGGCTAAAAGGTGAAAAGTAGAATAATACAAACCCTCCTCCCTTCCCTGCCATTCCCTCCCGCAAGCCTCATCTGCCCTTCCAAAGGAGACTTGAAATATTTTGGATAAAGGCGTCACATTAAAGGAGAGATTTAGAATATTTCGATTCCCCTCTTAAAAAGGACCAAAAGGCCAGGAAACCTGAGCGGTTTATTCTTATACTGAAATTACTGTTTATTATACTGAAATATTCTAAAAAATCTTCTAAGTCCTTCTAAGGGGAACTTAGAATATTTTTATTCGTAGAGCTGCTCAAGAGGGGATGAAGAAAATATTCCAAGTCCAACCCCTGGATTCTTGAACACGGCAGCGGCGCCGGCGAAATTATTTATATAATATACAGAGATAAAAAAAAATAGTTTCAATAGAATCCTTCGTTGTATGACGGATAGTGAAAAAAAATGTATCATCGGGGCTATGCGTGAATTTGTACAGAATCGAAAGAGAAATATAGGAGTCGAAAGGTTTGACAATTTGACTACCGAATTGAGCGTAGAGTCCTCGCACACCCCCTGGACACTATATTCCCCTGAGGATAGAAATGGAGGATATACGTGCCAGAATAGACATGGCACGGATTTGCATCTTTATCGAACGCACATTGGATTACCGACATTTCATTGCCATGCAGAAACGGCTATGCGACGGAACACGTATACATTCCTCAACGGCCGTACTTCCACTTCATCGTTTGCCTCTCTATTTCTCGTTATTTAGCTCTTGTTCCGCCCAAAGTTTCGTTCTTTTGATTTGTTTTTTTTTTTTTTTTTTCCGAGTTTTACGATGTGCAGTTTTTCGCGCGGAATATCGGAGTTTGTGTCGCCATTTTTTTTTGTTATTTTTTTTAACGCAAATAGTTGCTGACGATAGGACGCGTGTTTTCTCGGTTGTTTGCGTCACCCTCGAGTCTTTTCTGTACGCGAGAGATAGGAATGTTTCAGTATAACGCTTTTACGAGAATTCCATAGTCTGCCGAGCCCTCTTCCCCCCCCCCCCCCCCCCCCTCCATCAATTCTGCATCGAGAAACTCGAAATTCTCTGCAGTAGAGGTTGGTGAGATTGTGCACGTATTTCCCCTCCGTTCGCCGAGAAAACGACGGATTTATGGCGTATTATCGGGCGAGAATAGAAGATGAAGAAAGGACAAGTACAAAAAAAGGTATAATTAATGCAAATTGCATTACTCGAGTGAGGAAAATCTTCGCTAACTTCCTCCTATTCGCGTGTTTAAGAGCGAAATAAAAGTGAAAGTATTTCCCACGAGAACTCGACATCCCTAGAGCTTTCCGTCTGGATAGAGATTTTTTTTCTTTTTATTTTTTTTTAGGTAATAAAAATTAAATCACGTAGCTAATTTGTACATTAATACAAGTTGCGGCACCAAGTGATTCAACTTTTCATTTGCCTTTTCAAAGTTACATAGCATGAAAAATTTTACAAAAAAAAGTATAAAGATCGATTTCACGATCAATGTTTGGATGAACATCGGTTTACATCGATTTTAATATACGTGTCTGGGACAATGAAAAATCTTTTTTTTTTTTCGAAATATTTGCGAGCAAAAAATGGGGTTAAAAATTATGCGTATGGTGATCTTTAAATCTGTAAGGAAGCAAACTGGCTGCGTTTGAATTACGTGAATATATCGTGTGACTATACAGTACGCTTTCACCTGATTTCCTCGAGCCCTTCGCATCCCTGGGGAAATATGGAATTGAATAGTTAACGCTGAATAATAGCACACCCCCTATAAGTCTACTCCAGCCCCCTCCCCCGCGTTGTTATCGAAAAGCGATAATACCCAAGGCGACTCTGCAGCCTGCGTGCAGTCTCACCCTCAGGCTGGCAATTTTTTTTTTTTATTACATTACTTCATTCGTGTTTACAATTATAACTGTTATTTATCTATTCATTTATTCATTTAGCAAAAGTATGTTAAAAAAAGGGGATTTTCGGCGATTTCAGGCAAAATATTCTCATTTTTTAATGCGCGCTGGTTGGCGCATTAATCGTTGAGCGGGCGGCTCATTCTTCCGAGACTTTGGTGTTCTCTGCACTTTACGCAGATGCAAAAAATACCGAAGAATCAGTAGAATATGGCCGCCTGTACCGACGCGGATTTTTTACAGTACGGTGTATAGCAAAGTCGGCGAACGCACAGGAAAGGTAGATTAGCTGAGTGCGGGTAGGAAATGTAAGGAGGGAAGGGAACCGTAAAAACTCGGAAGGACATACAGCGGAAAAAGGAGAACACTACCTACCCAAACATATTTTATTTTTTAATTAGTGAGAAAAATGGTATCACTAATTTCATTCGAGTGTTTGTTGATGTTGTTCTGATCATATAAAAAAAACCTTCGATGCGAATATTAAAGATTATAAGAGAAATATCTATTTTTACAGATAGTTAAAATAAATAAAATGAAACTTCCACACGATATTCTATTGAGATCTGCGAATTTTTTCAACACGATTCGAATACCGGTACAAACAATCAATCGGATTCGATTTTTTACAACATTTTTTTCGCCGATTAGAAAAAATAAAAAATGCGTTTCGACTTGAAATTTCCGAATTTTGCCATAAAATAAAGAATGTCAATTAAATTTGCACGTAACCTCCTCAGTTATTATTGAATTTATTCAATTTACATATTCTTTTTTATTCATTTTTGAGATGATTTTCGATCGGAACACGTATTTTTGTAAAACGCACTTTTCGTAGAGCAAAAAAAAATTGGCAACCCAATTGTTCGTAAACTCTGTTGAATTTTATTCGTTTAAAAATGTGTATCGTAGGAAAAACGTTACAGCGCGCGATAAAATCGGTGAGCCATTTCTGATCCATTCACGGTCGTGTGATCATGCGTTCTCCCACCCATTCTACATTATAACTCTTCATGATGACACGCGAGCATTGTAAAAGGAACTGGGTACCATCTCACCCCTCCCCCTCCCCATAGAGGAGCTTCCGAGAAACCGAAACTTTATGACATTTTGCCGCACGTTAACGACGTCTCGCGTTACCGAACACGTTATAGTATCCACTATACTTCCATAGTCAGCTTTCACGTGTTATTATCGGTACGCGGTTATACTCTCTCACAAGACCGAAAGTTGAGCTTTTCCCCGCCTTGGTCCAGCGAACTCTTCCCTCAAGTTTTACGATCGCGAACGACCGGTACGATAAAAGAAAATTGACGCGAAAGCACTATGATACCCCGTGTCCTCGGTTATGCGTTATTATACATATAACACGATTTATGGACAATCGATTTTTTTTTCTAATGATACGTGTCACGTATACTTTTAGAATTTATACCAAAAAGAAGAAAAAAAAATCGCTATAAATATTACAATATGGAATTTTTTTTTTTTTTCGTGAAATTTTCTAGCGTTTAAATAGTAATAATGATGAAATAAAAATTAAATAATCAATTAATGATCGTTGAAGTATTTTAATTATAATAACTTATACTGAAAATTAAAATAATTAAAAATTCCTTTTTTTCTGATTACAGATTTACGTTTTTTATGCAATCAACGAAGCTTCACGACTTTTCGGTAAGAATTTTAAATATATATTCAACAATTAAATTTTACGTAAATGCGAGAAAAATGAATGCAAAATTGTACAGCTGTGATAATTATCAAAAGTACATATTTTTTCGATGCTATTACAATGCAAATTTTTACGAAAAAGCGTTAAAAAAAATTGCGCAATTGCAAAGGTGTACGAAAAGTTATGTAAAAAGTTTTATTTTTCACTGTAAAAATGCATAATTTAATGGAAAACATATAGATTGTAAAATTAAATGAAGTTCGGTAGTGAATTTTTTACCATTTCGCGATTAACGACGATTTTCGAGATCACTGGTGAATTTTAAAATTCTCATAAATTCACCTATGGAATTAGGTGAATTTATCCATCCATTCGAATCGGTACTACGTGAATGTATCTATAGGAGGAACGGGCAGGTGAACCAAAACGCACCGTTCCATCGACGTCGTAACACGTCTTATCGATTCAACGGTTTGCATGCTAACGATAACAAAAACAATTCGAGGTGAATTACCACGAGCAGAACGTCGCAATTATGGAGAACGAAAGTACGTGTTTTTTTTTCTCGTCCATACGATACGACTCAACGTAATCCCGATTAACTGTAACGTACTATTGTACCATTATACCGATATGCTAATTGCACCGGTAAAAACGGACAGAACGTACGTTCGGAAATTGCCAAAGAAGATAAGCGCTTTACGTTACGGATTAACGTGTCTCGAAAATTTCTGCTGCGCTCGATTATGCAAAAGCTATATAACTGCCTCTGTCGTTAACCGAAATGAATTCTTTGAAGTTATACACTCCAATTGCCGAAAGCCCTTTTCTCGTTGAAACACAACATATTTTTTCCAACATTCCGACACTTTTTTGGTATAAAAAATATTTTAAAGTATTTCATTTCAGAAAAGAAGTTGTATTAACAAATAAGAGTTAAGTACCAATTAATAATAATAATAATACTATTATTATTATTTTTTTTATAATAATACTTCACTTTTTTATTGTTAATTATTATTATTGCAATAAATTACTAATAATTGATAATTATTCGACTATTCACTTATTTGTCTTAATACAATTTTTTTACTACACCCCTTTTTCAGTCGGGAGTTCAATTTTTTTTTTGTTCACTGACCTGACATTCAATGTACGATATTTCACGAAAAATATTTATGCTGTTAATTAAAAAAAAAAATGGTCGCCCATTAAATACTATTCTCGTCGCCATTTTATTGTACACTTTTCGTATTAATCGGGAGATATGGCATTTTTTTCTTTTTACTTTGCAATTTTGTGGGATGTGCAGTAATCATCGGGGGGGTCGAACGAAAAGTTTTACGCTGCCGCAAATTTGGTCGTCTACGTCCTCTGTGACCGTCGTAAAGCTCTCGCGACAACAAAAAGAAAAGTTTTGGAGGAAAGTTAATTGTCCAATTGCCAAACGAGAGAATCGCAGAAGCGCTCGGACACGACTTATGTATACTACTCTATGTATCTACGGCATATATATACGTATATATGTGTGAAGCATGCATGCACCGCTGAGTCTATGTATTATTCGGAATGAAAACGAGAGGATTCGAAGAGGCGGAGTGTGGAGGACCTTAATTTATCACGTGTCCAAAGTTCGCCGCGGCCGTCGATTGCGAAAGACGGAGACAGAGAGATGGGATAACCAGGAACGATCGTAATTTCGTTTTAGCACGACGGGACAATTCCCTAACTGTGATTCCACGATTTATTTGCTTTTCCATACCTATCGGTTAATCGGAAACGAAAAAAAAAAAATCTAAATGATTGACGATGGTCTACTTAAGTTATTTTGTTTTGCGCGAAAGCGTCGACAAAACCCTTCACCCTTTACTTGAACGGTCTATAGTTGACATGTACTGTTCTTAAAAGTGTAGTAATGCTTCCATGAAAATGCTGACTGCCTTGGAATTGTTCTGAAACATTATCTAGACGTGAAGTGAGCACCGATGCGAAGTTAACAACAGTGTGAATTTAGCCACTTCTCGGTTTTGGTACACGGCGGTGGTGTCGGCGGCGGCGAGATCTCGTTATAATATAAAGAGATTAATTAATATTAAATTAACTAAATTGATTATTAAATTTAATAGATATATTAAATCGAGAAAAAAATCACGTAATTTGTATTTAATATATTAAGCAAAGTTAGGAAGTAATTTCGTTAAGAAAATGATACTAACAATTTTTCACATTTTCACACATGAAATTAAATACGAACTTACACAAGGTAAGCCTTCGAACTAAAGATGCAAAATCACGTTTCCCTGCTTCGTCTGCGTCAGGTTTCGCCCAACATTCATATATTTCCGAACCTCTCGAGTCATACTGTGGTTTTCCTCTTTTCTTTTTCTTCATACATATATCTAACACAATTGTAAAAAAAAACCGTACATCCTCGAGTTTTTCCGCATCTTTTCAACAAGTCCGCTCTCGTACCAAAGAAAATGCCTACGAGTGCATGTGCATATAGGTAGAAAGAACCAAAGTATCAATACGTGACACTAGATGTATTCCATTCCCGCTGCGGCGAGAGGCGTGAAGGGGTGACGGAGAGGGGGGAGGAGGAATCCATAAGCCAACGGAAATGGAAAAGCATAGACGATAGAGAGAAACTTTCTTACACCTCTGGCAAATCCTCTCTCCTTACAAATCGTTCTTTCGTTACGCTGTGAAAATCAACGTTTTTATTAAATTTTTTTTCTTTCACAACAACGATTTTGTTTAAACGAGTTAATTAATACTAAGTGGAATGCAATAAGCAAATATCAGAGGGTCAAGAATTTGAGAATTTTTTTTTTTTTTTTTAGTAATTAATTATTAACTTTAATTAATAAATTGACGCCGTTATATACAACCCGCGGATCTCTCGATTTTTTGAGGGGTCAAAGGTCGAAAGTTCGCCAACTAATTAAGCTGAACCACCGAACAAGTTGCGGAAGATTACAACCCGTTGAGCCGAGGGGGGGGGGGGACGCGGTTAGGGAAGGAGGGGAGCGGAGGGCTTTAATTATAATTAGTTACAGCCTCGAGCTCTTAATCCAAAACTTTACGCGTTTCGCATGGAAAGATAACAAATTTTTAGGATAAAGATTATTTTTTTTTACAAACAAATGACCGCAAACGGATTAGCGCGTCGCTTTTTTATCGTGTACACATCATTCGCGAGGGACGGTTTTTTTTTTTATCGATTGAAAAGCAATCCTTGTCTAGTGTCCCATGCAATTGATTGTTTAGATGCGTGAGTTAAAAATCCAAAAAAATAATCGAATATAACGAAGGGAGTATCATTTATTTGAATACAATTTTGAAAAAAATATTTTTGATAATAATTTTTTGGAAATGTATTAAAAAAAAATACTCATCTCCTTACATTTTTCATGTTTGACTCGGGGTGATTATTAACATAATCAGAACTTTGTTACAAATAAAAACAATTGTAGGAAATTAGTAATGAGACTTTTTTTCTCTGTAAACGTTTTTTCTAATCATAATTTTCGTAATTTTCAAATTATTCTGGACGTGTCGCGAAATGTTTAATTTTTTTCATGGAATGAAAGGTTTCTCTACGTGGAAGCATAATGATTTTTTAAAACGGCGAAACTTTTATGAAAAAGGGAAGAAATACGATAACAAAATAAATCTGTTGGATAATCGATGAAATATACCGTAAAATAAAATAAATTAACACCGTCGTCGTGATTAAATTAAATTAATTGAAACCCATCGCGATAATTGTTAATCTCAATAATTAAATGAACTCTGCGAAGCGTCGAATAAATGGAAAATTAATTTAATTTCCGACCGTTGTGTCAAAAGGAAAGTCGGAACGCATTTAATTTCATTATCTCCAAGTGTCTCGCCGATAGCATTAATTAATAATAATTCTCCAACGGAGGATTAATGTCGCTCGCTGTTACGGATTTCTAATTTACAGAGCTCTGAAACATTACGAAATTTCGGGCGAAACGCTCGTGGCGATGTCAGTGACCGATACACAATTCGACAAAGGGTTAGGGAACGTTTGTTACGGCTAAAGTGGGTTCCTCTCCTCGAATTCTCCACTCCGGTCAGTAACTCTCGGCGGACCAACGAGAGAGAATACGTGCACATCGTTTTGTTGCGAGCTTCGAGTGTTTTTAATTACGCGGAATGGGCGTAACGCAACCCTAATCACAAGTATATCTCGAATATATAACAATACAAAGTGCGAATAAAGACCAAAATTGTTACGACTTATATCATCTCTAAATTTTCGATGCTTTAGCTCGCTATCGAGCGACTGAAAAATTCATAATATATACATGTTTTTCTTCAAAATAAATTCACAAATTTCATATTTTTTTTACAGACGACGTTGGTGTTTAAATACTCAAAAAAAAAATCATATTTGCCGTAAAATAAATGTTTGATTTTTTTTCTATTTTTTTCATTTAATTAATTTATTATAATCGTATATCTGATAATTAGTGAACTCGACCAATGGTCTTTGAAGAGCTCAAGGTTCGATGTATTACGTATTCAAGGGACGTAGATACGCAACGAACGACGCGAGGCAGCGTAACGTCGGTGCTGTTTGCCTCGCATGTTTGCATCAAGTGCATAGCAGGGGATGCATACAATAGCACAGCATTGCCGCCTCGCGAACCCCCTCCCCCCACTACCATCGAAAGAGCGAGCTGTTGATCGAACTTCGGTCCAATCAACTGTGTCAAACGTTTGCTCTGTTACAATTATTATAGTCTGTCTATATACACGCGAATCTACGGGCGTCAACTGCATGCCTAATATCTCGGTAATGTGTACACCGGATCGTTTCAACTTAGATGCAATCAAGAGTACCGTATTTGTTGCATGTATATTTATTTACGCACAACATTAATTGCGTACCAATGGAATTAATAATCATAATAATTTAATTTGATTACATTAAATGGAATTGATAATTTCATGCGAATTCTAGACGATCGCATGGTGTTCCGAAAGTTTCATTCATTTTCGTTACGATGTAATACGTTTTTCGTTTTCATTTTTTTCATTTTTTTTTTTTTTTTTGAATATTCATTTTTTAATAAAATTGTAAGAGTAATCGGTTAAACGGATAATTTACAATGTAACCGTCGAAATTCAAACAAAGTTAAGTTACCGGATCTTTCATCAAACGTTTTATTTCAACTTATTTGTTAATATCTTTTTGGCATTATGATTATGCATGATGAATTCTTAGGACTTTCTGTATAGTTGATTTTTTTTTAAATATTTTCAACGCATTGAGATTTATTCAAAATTCGCTCTGAACTTAACCTATGGCTGACATGTAACGATACACCCCTCTTAAGAAATTTTATTAACAAAAAAGAGTTAAATCGCAAGCAATGAATCAATCGCTCGATTATAAAATGCGAATAACTATTTGTTAATTTTTTTTTTTTTCTTTGTTAACTTTAGCGCGTAAAAGGGTCTTTTTGCGTACAGGTTAGTGAGGTTAGGGCACTCAAAGTCGAATTTTTCACGCCATCAGCACCAAAAATTGCGTGTATGTCATGGGCGCCATAGACAATTCTGCACTTCTGTGAACTGCCGCGTCTTTACATGTGCGTTCCTTCACGCTTTTGCAGTATTGCCTCCTTTTTTCGCTCTTACCATACGAATAACTACTATTACACTCCTCTTTCGGTCGTGAGTTTCTAAATTTACGTGATATTTTTTTCGTTCACTGTATATCGAAACATACGTTACAGCGAAATTGTAGAAATGAAAGTTTAATAATATGCATACACAATTACCTCGGGTGTTTGCCGTTCGCAAACATGTAACGGAAGCTCGCGTTCCAAGGGTAAGGTAGATGGGGGCGAAGTTAGCAATTTTAGTGTACTCCCGGCGGTAGACGCGTATTAGATATTGCATTAAATAAACAGTCGAACGATCATTAAAATACGCGGTATACACGATCAACAGTGAGAGAGTTTGAAGCTTTTCAAAATGTATAAAATATTCGACGGATCCCGGGTTGCGCAATTGCTGCGCATTTCAACCAATTTGTTTGATGCACAATATATCGTGAATCCGTTAGCGAGGAAATTCTCTCCGGACATTATGATGTGATTTTCGTAATACACATACCGCATAGCGGAGTTATGCTTTCGAAAGCTCGAAGCCGCGGAGAGGTGTATCGTTGTTCTGCGCGCGCAGCGCCGTCGAAGCTTCGAAGCAGCCTACCGAAACGATATTATATATGTTGAATATGGAGAGAGCTGCACACAGAGAGAGAGAATGCCGTGGAATTTCGAGTATGCGAACACACTCTGGAACATGCGAGGCTTCGGGATAAATTTTCGTACTCGGAAATTATGCATGGGAAATTTTGAGAAAATAAGAGAACGGGTTTGGAATATTATGCCAGCAATGGCTGTATAATCTATGCTTGCTATTCAATGTAACAATGAATATTCATGAACATTTTTGCGGTTCATGGATAATTAACTAATTTTTGAGAATTCTTGCCACGGCGCATGCGCGCAGCGCGCAGCGCGCCCGTAACCTCTTCGCAGCTCTCAACCAATCACGGGACGATTAAACCGAAAACTACAATACAAAAACTCGCAATTCGATAATTTCGAGATAAATTCGTGATGTATCGTAAACTACCAACTTTTTAAGAGTTTTCTTAAAACTTAAGTTTCTTAAGAATTTCGAAAAAATATAACATTTTTCAAATTAATCAACTTTGTCAGAGCCGTAGCCATTATTGATTTTAATTCAATGAATCTATTTTAATTGCAGAAATCATTGATGAATTTACTTTAATACCGCATTAAATTCATTCAATAATAATAATAATAATATCATAAACGGATAATTCGCATACTTGGCTCATCATTGTTTTACGCATATTACACTTGTACGCAATTATACGAGATATCTTCCGGAAAATCTTGGCACCTGTTGAGCTCATTAAAAGCGGTGGACGCGAATCCGCTGGGAGGACACCTTCGTCTAACTCTCGGCAAACCGTTTCAGCATTAAAGTTTCGTAATATATGTCACTCGCTACTTTTTCCACTTGTGTACAGGTTTACAACATTCTAGATGCTCCCAAGAGTCGAGTTAGTTTTGAAACTTCGTTTCCAGGAAAATGTAGAATCATTTCACATCAGGAAATTGGATTTCACATCAACCAATTGTTGCTGATCAACTTTGCACATTGCTCCGCCCGATCTATTGTGCCGTTCATAAAGCTTCTTTTATGTGGTGTGACGATTGAGCGTTTTATATATATCTTGGAAAGTTGTTTGCGTACCATCTCTTCCTACGTTAAGGCTCTTCATAAGCTTAGAGATGAAGATGACCCTCTTTAAGACCCTTTACCAGACCAAGTCTGCTTGTCTATCTGTTCGTTTGTCTCTTTGTTTGTCTGTCTGTCTGTTGGTCTGGCTATTTGTCTGTCTGTCTGTCTATTTGTCGGTCCATCCGTTTATTTCCTAAACTGAGTCGCATGCTGAAGCTGAACCCATGCCGCCTCTATAAACCAAGGCTTGCTGCAAGGCGAAGCTAACCTCTCCATCTCATAACTTAAGCTTTGGAGTAGAGCTGATCAGCTCTCAGAACATTTCCCCGAGGCCCCGATAAACCTAAGTCAATAATAGCGAGAGGGATATCAATGATAGAAACCGAAGGGGCCAATGATCAATAGAGCACTAAATAGGGTGGAACAACTGGGTCAATGTCAGGAGTTACATGTTGCGTAACCCACTGCAATGTCGATCGAAACTGTACACGAGAAAGACGGAGGAGACAAAAAACCGACCCTCCCGAGAAATAATTGGGAGTCTTACTTACACGCGCCTTTCGCTCATAAGTACCGCACGTGCCACACCACGAGGAACTTCATCTAAACTGGACGCGTGCCGAAACCCTTAGGGGCACTCGGTCGCATCTCATCGCATGTCGCTAACCCTCATAGCTTATTCTATACGCTACACCCCAACCTGGAAATGTCACCGAAACTTTCATGAATCTCAGCACTATCCTAAAAATCCTAGCGGCAGACATCCAGGGTGCATCAGAAGTTCTTGAGGGACTTCTATTTTTTAACTAAAAGCGTCGGCAGATGAATATGTATCAAACATTTGACGAGGTTTACTCCCTCAATACATTACCCCTACAGTATTGTCTATTCTATTATGCGAGCATAGGGATCAAACTTGTATAAAAGAACACGTTTCTCCGTTGAAAATCAGTAGTTTTTTAGGTATTCACCGGTCCCTATCCAACGCCTACTCTTCGGCAGAACGCCATAGGCGCTTAAGATTCTTACGCGACGAAGCTATCGGTTTCATAAGCATTTGAAACACGAAGATTGTACCATCACCGAATGCCGAACATAAATAATCAAATATTGATTACTAAACCAACAAAAACTCTCCGACTTTATTCCTGCATGCTTCGCGATCGTGTCACGAGACACGAGGTTTTGAATATCCACTGAATGCATTTCCTATCCGAGGTGGTGTAACGCGATATCTCCGAAGGCAAAGTCTCCCTGATGTAAAATGCCAATGCCTTGACTCGAAAGTAGAGACAGACGTTACATGTATTCATGACGTGTGTCTTGAAGCTGTATGTGTACATAGATGCATTATGTACATACGAACTCGCAACAGATCGTCCTAACATAACGCAGAGCACCCAAAAGGAATTGCCATGTTTATTGACGACATTCAACATTCTTCAATTTGCATCACAGAGTTAATAATTGCGAAATACGGCGTCATGGTACCCATGTCGGGTGCATTTATCATCGTAAATGTACTAAACTTTCTTATAATCTTTCCATATAAATGTGTTGATAATACATTTGTACAATCAAATTACCGCAAACAAATCGCAAAACGAAAAACATGAAATAGTGAAATCCCTTAACAGTTCTCGCCGCGATATCCAGCAACCGTTCCGCAGTCCGATTTAAAAGAACCAATGAGAAACGTGTCCGTCATAAACCGATTTCAAGGGCTGATAGGATAATGAAGATAAAGATTATTGATATGCAAACTGACGTTGGAGGGGATATGGACCGTTGAGCGTTGAGCGGCTCTATTGAGGGCTGTACTCGGTGTACTCGGAGCCAATAAAGTAATTGATTGATTCTCAATAATTGTTTATGATCCAATTATTTATACACTCGGGGATCTCAATGAAAACTTATCTCCGCTATTCAAGTCGCGAAATTTTTTTTTTAAATCGATTTCGCATAGATAATCACGTGACTGAGAAAAGTATCACTGTATGTTAGATAGTGAAGAATTCCGATATTGACGGTATGAAGCCGGAAGGCTATGCAGTGAAAAGCTACTACTGGGACAGTTTATCGACAGGGTCACGACGAGGGGTTGACACCCCTTGTCGTCTCGAGTATTTACGTAATTACGTTTGCACGCGTGCAGTATACCAACCCACGTACTACTAGTACTCGCTTTCTCCATGTCTGTCTATTTATGTTGTTCGTCTGTATAAACATATCCACTGTACATGTATATAGTATGTACAGCGTGTGTGTTCGCTTGTATATGTCTATATGTACACATTATACATATATATATGTATATAGGTACTGTATATATACGTCTACATGTGCGGTAACGCGAACGCGATGCACTCTACTCGTACGTGATCAGTTTTCCGAACAAGTCTTCCCCGTGTTGTTCCTCTCAGCCGTGGTCCACGTGAGTGAGTGCCACGTAGAATCGAGACTGATTCTTTCTCTCTCTCTCTCTCACTGTGACAGGATAAAAAAGCTTTATCGTCTATCGGTAAAGGATTTTTTCCAATTTTTTTTTATCTCTCCCGTCAAACCGTCAATCCTCTTTACATGAGAAAGACATTTTCTTTCGTTTCAATCAGTTAAAGTCTCGTCCAACGTATCACTTCGTGTTCGAAGCTTTTCTTCGTTGTCGATATCGATTCCATATTTTTTTATATCGTCGGAACGGATAATCCTGTTTGTGATCATTTCGCGAATTATTACAATTGGCATTGGCTGCTCTGCATACTGAGACCTCTGATCTGGTAATTGGAAATGTTTTTTTTTCGTTTCGAAATTTTTTTGTTTTATGAATTGAATGATACTGAGTGTCTTACATTTTATATATATAGTCACTTTAATGTGTAACCATCGAAGCTCTCACCCCCCCCCTCCCCCCAAATGCCATGCTACAGTAATCGCAGAAAATAGGGGATGAAAATGGGGGACGAACATCTGATTACCGCAGTCCAATAATCGCTGAAAAATCTGTGGCGATGAATCAATATAATCGCTAATAGATTTTCTGATCGAAGAATTCGATTTGCAGATGGATTCGAACTAAAATATATCTACTACACAATATAGAACAACTATCGATGCGGTTTTCCAACGAAACTTTGCGAAAGTTGGAAATAGTCAGTAATCAGTAGTCATTTTTTTGTTATATTAAATTAAAGAGCAATAATTCCGGCACTTTTGCGTTTTTCGGTAACACTTTGCGATTATCAGCTCTCGAAGATTCTACAATTTCTGATGAAATAGTCGAATCATCGATCCCAGTTATGTTGTTTCCAAATCCTCCAACCTTCTTTTCTCGAACTTTAACCAACTCTCCAACAGCGTTAATGTATATTATAAAAATGAATATGGTATACCTATTTACACATCGAATTGTTCGTCTGGCCTCATGTCGCAATCAGTCTGTTTCAATTTCCTGAAGCCCTCTTTTGGGAGGTTATATTTTTGAAAAAATTCGGCGGCTTTTTCCATAACGGATTTCGGGGGATGCTGCTCCCTAGTGAATAGGTATGCGTGCACTTGGCTGAAACAACAGAGATTTCAACGTCATTGAAGCGTACGTAACGATTAATCATTACAGATTAATTATAAAATGGTTATTATATTAAGTCACAACTCACTGATCCATCCCTACGTTATGGCAACTGTACAGTAAGGCATAAGATTCGTAATCGGTTTTCAAAACCTGTTCGGTAAACTCTTCTCTAGATCCCATGGCTTTCCTCATAAATCTCCCGGGCTCTGCGGGATTAGGAACACGATACGTAAAAAGGCTCATCATTTTCCAGCCTTTCCTGGAAATCAATGCATCATTCAACTCACAATCATATTCCAATACTTAATCCTCTTCACATATGACATTTTTTTCACGCAAACCGTCGCTATGTCTTAGTTACGATAATGCATGCAAACAATCGTAATACATTTTGTGGACCGCTCCATCAATTTAAGATGTACAGAGACTCCGTCGGTAATACAACCTGTAATCTATTCTTTGGCACAGATTCCAAGTATCAGGAGACAAATAACATTTATTGCCGCCTCCACGTACAGAGTACGATATTGCCGTAAAATGGCACTTGATCGGCCATTTTCGATTGTTATTTGATTTCTCATACCATAAACTTGACTAAATGTTCCAAAATGTTCGACAGTTATACTCCATAACTGTTTTGTCCCAATTGCACGGATATTCTTCACATTGTAACTACATGAATATGATTAACCGGACAAATTTGAAAAAACATCGTAATTTATACGAAATCCTAAAAAAATGTGACTTCAAATGTGTCAAGTTAAAGGACCAATAGTTTCGGACACTCTATGTTCGAACTTAGTTCCGAAACTACGACCTGCTCTCCGAATCGGACGTTTACCTTAAATAGGACCATTAAGGATCCGTTATTCGAAGTCTGTATTCTGTTTTAAATTTCTTCGGATCATTTGGATCGTTCAAAATTTCCTAACCATCAAAATCATACGAAAACGGTAAGGAAAAAAAATCGACAATCTTTCTTAATGCGACTTACTGTCTATCGAAAAAAGTTTCTATTTCTTGAAAGGTCCTGTTCTCGACAATAGTGAATTCGCCCATCACGCATTTTTGAGGGATAAACCTATTCGGGACGTTGATTTTTGCATACGCGTACCACGTTCCCCGAAACTGAAAAGATAATATCGATTAAATATCGTCAAATTGGTGGAATAAAATAGCTTATTATAACAAGAAAATTAGATTACCCAATTTTCATCCCCATCCTAATTTCGCGGTCAAAAATATCCTAATCATAGTATCCCCCCTACCCGACAAATCATACATATATATGTTGTAACCAAAATTCACATATACATATACATATATATTTTGAAATTTTTATTCGCTTTTGAACGTATATCACCGTACGCCCCCCCCCCCCCCCACCCCACTCCCGCCGACCGTGTTTCCTGTACGGGGGTTTCAACGGGGATATTGTGATTGGCATATTTTTTATTGGAAAATTAAAATAATATGGAAACAATTTTTGTAGGAAATATTTACAAGAGATATCTTTTTTCATCGCCTGAGGAACCGAATTAAAAAAAATTGCTACCTCGAGGTGTGATTTTGTCGAGTCAACAATCAGTGAGGATTTTTTTTTCTATACATGAAAATGTTTGTGGTCAACTCACCTTTAGGATATCGAAATTTTCCATTGATTCAAAGTTCGGGCATTTGCCCGGTAGCACCATAAAAGCAAAAGTCTTTCCAGATACGCAAAGAACTAATAATGCGTAGAATATCGACATAATTTATGAAGATATGAACTTTTTTTGTCACACTTTGTACGATAAATTTAAATGGGATTCGATTTACCAAATAACGCGATTCCTTCTATCACCGAATGAACTGTAAAACAATTTGACGAGACGAAAACAGTCCCTTTTATACGCTCTCCGAACGGATGAGGAACATGTCGAGGATGTTTGTGATTGCATGTCGATAACTCTTATCATTTTCATCGTCATTTTATTGTTTCGCCGCTAAAAATAAACGTCGTATATCGATAAACAACAAATCAAACATCGACGTGCGCGGGGAACGTCATCCGGAATATTCTCGTGACTTCCTTTGATAATGTTCGACGTAACTGTTCGTGTCGGCAATCTATAAAGCTTTGTTAAAGCAATCGCGAGGCTTCCGGATTACGATCAAACGACAATGGGACCGCAATTATTCCCATAAATATTCTGTGTTTGTTTACTTGCAATAGGATTTGGTTCGATGGGAAAACAATTTTTTTAAATGGCGCGAGACGCGCGATAATAGAGTTAAATTTTCGTTACATGTCCGGTGAATTTCCGAAAGAAAATACGTTATAATTACATATAATAATTTGAAATATCGAATTCAGAGACTCCGAACTGCATCATTAATTTTCTTGAATTTAAAAAAAAATGGCAATATGTCCGAAAACTGTCGATAAAACAGTCTTTTTTTTCTTTCAATTCAATGTAAATAATTACAAATTGGTAAAGAGAAACTTTGACGTAAGAAAAGCGATGATAAATTATTACACGGATGTCAAGGGGGTCAAATCGATGTTCGTTCATCTCCCATCGATCCTTCGTCTCTAACCTACTTTTTTTTTTTGCTTTTCTCGCGCAATAACCTCGCAAGAAAGTACACACCGCACAGTCTTTGGCGCCGGGAAGGCTGAGTCGCGCATAATGCCAATGAGAGTAAAAAAAATGTAAAATAAAAAGTAGAAATATAACGTCGAAGAGGAAAAGTAGGAAAACTAGAGTCTTCCACGAGAGTTGCCGGGTGAGATCCTTTGAGGTACGAAATTACATCTGCTTTCTTACGAACGACGTCGTTACTGTGAACTTCTCGTTAAACGCTCGGTAGAGCAAAAGGGAAAAGGGGAAGACGAAGGGTTTGAAGGATCGGCAACGGGAGGTCGGGAGCGACCGGAGGAGAAGAGGGCGAGAGAACGGTAAGAGTGAAATGAGAGAAAGCGTCGCGCGAAAAACGCCCGCAGTTTCTCGCAAGTCTTCGGCTTCTCCGGTAAGCTAAAGAAAGGAAGCTAAAGCCGAGGAAAGAGTAAAAAATATAGGAAACGCAGAGAGAGAGATGAACTTTTTCTTTTTTTTTTTTTATAAAAAAGTGGCTAAAATTACGTGCCGACCAAGTCGCCGGTGTTCGGGTACTGTGTAGCCACACTCTCTCACACCGAGGTGAAACTCATCTGTCCCATCCTCACCCCTCCTCTGCTCATCTTCCATTCGAATCTCTCTCGTTTTTTTATTCGGCAAATTTTTTCTTAATTAAATTGGCGACTCGATTACCCCTCGCAATTTCGTTACGGCACCCAATAGCCTCGAGCGCGTGCACTTGTTCGTATAATACAGTGCCGAGACGATGAAGAATAAAAAAAAATATTCTGCTTCCGGAAGATTATTTGATATTGTTATTTTTATCCGCTTTTTTTCGAAAAATAAAATTTCTTTTTACTCATACCGCACACCCAACGTGAAATTCTTGATATACTAAATATTATATTATTAATAAATATTAATAAGTATTCATAATTATTATTAAATATTAATACATTTTTATAGATATTAACTTCAATTTTGGGACGTGTATTGATTTTTTCGACATACAAATTTCCGTTACTAGTCGATACTTTGATAGATATCGGAAGTGCTTTTTTTTTTTTTTTTAAGTGACTGGCATTATTCCAATATTATACAGTAATCCACCGAAGTAGCGTGTGGCTTGAATGTTGTGGACTTACTGCAGGGGCTGATACCGATGGTACGATTTGCGTTGCTGTTTCAACTTCAGTGAAACTAGAAGACCACTCGAGAGGACCGATTATCCGATTGGAAAGCTCAAGAGCTTTTGATGGAAATGAACGTAATTGCGGGGGTATGGGAGGTGGAGTTGGAAACAGTTCTCTTGTAAGCTGAAGAGGGTAGGAGGGGGAGTAGTCGATGGAGATTATTGGGTACTGCATTGAGTCCTATGACTGATCATCTGTCAACTCTCGTAAGCTTTTAACAAAACTACTTCCAATCCTCTTTCAACTTTTTTTATACACCATCATCAATTTCATTCGTCGAATATCAAACATTTTTCACCCTAAAAAGATATATTTGAATTTTACAAAAGTGTGAATCTTTAATTCATTTTTTTCTGATCCTTACGGTGTCGGAAAAAAATAATTTTTTTTTTTATGAACTTTCAACCCCTACCGGTGTCCGCTGCAGACATTTTTCATTGATTTAGAACGATTGTTATTATCGATCAATAAAGAATTTCCCAAGAGAACTTCGATCGGAGTCGAAACGCCGAAATTGGGACGATGTGCGCATGCGTCCTGTCATTGCAGTACGGCCTGCATAACGCGCCACTTACGCTACTCTCGGCAGATACGAGAAGTAGCACTTCTCATGCACGCCTTACAAAAATGCTATTTATTCCAAAATCTAGCGAAGGATTATTATAGAATAAAACTCCGAATAGACGAAGCATCTCATGCTAAGCCAATAATATTTAGTTACAACGCTCCAAAATTGCAGGTTGGATCAATTTAACCCGAATGAACAACGAAGTATTTAAGAATTCTCCGAGTTATGCGCTGAAAAGGGGTGAAGTTACGCTAATATGAGGACCGTTACAAATCAAGTTTAACATTACTTTGTCTAATGAGGGAACTATTGCGATGCATCCTAGAAACAGAAACATAGCAGTCGAAGCACTCAATGTCCGTTGCCATTTCATTATGCATGTTGTGTCCTGTGGGGAGGTTGGAAGCTGCGGTTACCCTACGTTTCCCAACTAGAAACACAGTACAGCTACCCGCTAACTTGTGGCTTCGAGACTTTAATCGAAAACGACCTCCATCACTGACGGTCACCTCTACAATGTTCCTGCCGTCATTCCAGTACAGTTTCATTGTTTCGCGACAAAGTTAACCCTAATCTGTCCCGACGATCGATCCTTCGAGACAATCTAAGTTATAAACAGTTCAGCGATCACTAACCCGTTTCCAACCCTCCATCTCTCTCCGAAGATAATCAATCGTTAACAAATCCGAAAATTTCGTATTCCGGCGTTACATCCCGGAAGTTGCGAAATAATTAGAATGCAGTGAGTCATGTTATTCAAAGGAATTCTATTTAAAAAAAAACAACAGGTGTAGGTAATATTTTCTGAAAAGACGATACTAATAATAGTAAATTATTATTATCATATTATTAATATTTTTTGCAGGGGTTCTATTCTAGAAAAAAAAAAAAAATTTAATAGTATCGCATTCCAACGAAAGGTCCAACGAAATACAAACTTCGCGTAGAAATGCAAATTCAGAGGTCAACGCTCCATTCACGATTATTTTCATCCCATTAATTTCAATAGCAATAAGAACAATCGTCGAATATTTCTTTCACATTAATTATCATTGCGAGATCAGTTATTCTGGAACGGATGATAACATTTTCATTATTCGTGAAAAAAAAGTACTGGATTTCTTATCTATTTAATGCGAGAATAAAAAAAAATCGTCTCGTTATTATTCTCGTTCGTTGAAAAGGAATAAAGGGAGAAACTCTCGACCAACCGGGCGAAAGCTCTCCTTCTTTTTCTCTCTTTCACGAAATCCTTCGGTGAAATAAGAATTCGTTCATTTACTTCGCAGCACTCTCGATCGATTAAAAAAAAAAAAATTATTGTATTTAATTAAAATAATAACAGCGTGTATACTGTCGTATTTACATATACATAGCTTGTCGGCAATTTCAATTATATTTCGTGACAAAAGTGTGTCAAGTGACTATTGGATTGCCGGCGAAGTATCAGCTATGAGATATCTTCCGTAATACTAAAACGAGCGGAAGACGAGAAGAAATTGAAGGGTCAAGAATCTGGAAAGTATAAAACTCGGATACGACGCTACAATAAAGATTCGTTTATTTCGTATATTTGCTCGATCCACTGGACTTTATCATAGAAATGTCATAGAATTGCTTTACTTTTTTATTACATATTGTTCGCCGTTCTTAAAACGTTATTGTAAAACATCCATAAACTCCCGTTGAACATTTTTATTGAACATTTAATTATTTTTTTTTAATGAAAAAATATCAACATTTTTCGAAATAAATATCTGTTTACACGTGCGCAGCATCCAAATTTGTTCAAAAAGCGTCAATTCTCGTTCGCCACTCGAAACGGAAGATATTTTCCCTTTGCCAAAATTTGATTGGCTGCATAGTTCTCGAGGAACGAACATTAACATTTTTTAGCCAATGAAACGTCTCGCTGTACGGCTTGAACATCGTCCTGGGCGCCTCATTGGCTGAATTTCGTCGGCTCGTAATCCGCGCGTAAAAAAAAATAATTCACCGGAGACAAAATTTGCACAGTTTGTCACGACTATAATTCTCCACTTTTTGTGGACGAATTTTTTTAACAGCTCTCACATGGCGGCCCTTTGCGGCTAAAAAAAAAAAAAAAAAAACGAAACCGCAAAGAAAACGTTAGTGTGAATTTATATCAAGTTTCAAGTCCTAATTATATAAATCAGCGGACGTTGTGGCCAAAAAAAGGTTGTAATCGTTCTCGTGCACAGTGGACGCGGCATTTGAAAGAACAATTTTTTTTTACCCCTAGCAAAAGGGAAAGGGATACGATGAGGTTTTTTTCTGTTTAGTTTCTGCAGCTGCAACTACTGTGGCAGACGAAAGCTGCAGATATCCGCGGGAGTACAGCTCTTTTGCCCGGTCGAAAAAACTTTTTATTTTCACTCGTAAATCTGTGCGTACCACGACTGTCCCCGGGTCGTCGCGTGCGTGTGAATGTGTGTGTATAAGAGGGGGAGGGGCGCAGGTCGAATGCGGAGAACGGAAGGGAAACGAATAGAAGGTGAGGAAAAAAAAAAAAAAATCTCGCGGAAAGCTCCGGACTTTCACATCACCCATCCACCAGTTTGTAGTTTTATACCCGACCACTGGTACGTGTTACCAAAGTTGTAACTCAATCACGTACGTTCTGCATTTCGTGATCGCAACGCACACTGTGTAACGCATTCGTCGGTGATTTCTCTCGGCGATATTACCCTGGCTTCACGCAAATCCAACGAGAGCTCTCGTTACTCTAATTACGATAAATTTCCATTACGCTTGGATGTGTCCGATATTTTCACATCGCCGCTAATAAAATGTTCAAGAAACGGTTATCTCGCTTTTTATAACGAAATTTCTTGATTACATTTTATTGAACCTTAATTAATTTGAAAATTATCGGGCAACATTCGGCTTGAAATTATAACCTAAAATGTTATTAGCAGTGGTAATTTTACCACGGATTACGGTTCTTGAAAAAAATGAAAATATAATCATAGCTCTGATGATTTAACACACCTCGATTATTGTAACTCACTAAAAGGACCCTTTCCCCCACGTCCCCAGGTCCTGATCATCCTGTGTCCTCATAGAAGGCTTCCTAGCATATCATGAACCAGGGAGACTCCTAGAAGCATTCTAATCCCCTCAAGAGCCTTCGGATCTTGATTATTCTGAACCCCATTAAGAGTCGTCTAATCATCCAATCCCATCCCATTGCGAACATCTTCATAATCCCATCCCATTCAGAATCTCCTAATCATCCCATCCCATCTTATTAAGAATCACCTAATCATCCCATCCCATCTTATTAAGAATCACCTAATCATCCCATCCCATCTTATTAAGAATCACCTAATCATTCTAAGTCCCATGAGAGAGTTTCTAAAATGATCATAACCTGGAGAGCGATTTCTATGATCATTTTAATCCTTCCGAAGAGCCGCCTGGACCTGTATTAGTCAACAATCTTCCAAAAAAACATCAAATGCTGGCAGCAATTCCCAGCATTACACCAGCCGCCCGAAAGGCTCACTGAACCTTGATGATTCTGAATCCCTCTAATAAGCCTCCTAATCATTGTGACTCCCAATAGGAAGCTTCTAAACAGTCATTAACCTGCGGAGCATCTCGTATAGGATTATTCCAACCGCTCCTACGAGTCCCTCAGAGTATCTGATCATTCTAAATTCCTCGGAAAAGCCCTAAGGACCTAACAATCAAGAGGCCTTTTATGAGTTCTCAGGCAATCATTCTAAGTCCCCCAAGAAACCGACTCAACCCCGATTATTGCATCACCCTAGAAGCACACCGGTCCTAATTAATGTGTTAGGAGATCCTTTTTACTGCTTCTCAAAGTTTTTATATGATGACGTGACGGAAAGGTGCGGATATGAGTTTCTGTATGAGCTTCTCGACAGTCTGTAGCAGTATCTGTACGACTGCCTGTGTGAGTTCCTCGACAGTCCCCACCCCCCATCTCAGTGGTCTCTATGCAACGGACACAATCGAGACAACAGCAAACTGGACGAAAAAAAAAGAAACTTTTCCAATTAATTCGACGCTGCATACAGCGAAATTTTCACGGCGCATACCGCAGCAAGAGTCGCGAGTATTTCGAGTTTCAAGATTTTTCTGCAACGTCGCCTGTTTACAGTGTAATATTCCTTGGTACCGGGGGCGCAAGCTTATCTACCCCCGCACTCCAGTCGCAAATTCATTCGCGCTCACCTCCGCAGAAATCTCGAAGGTTCCTTAAAGCTTTCGTGTAAACTCCGCGACGCGCATACCGCTGGGCATTTCACTTCGGAAGGGAATACAACAAGAGTTGCTGCGGGGAAGAGGACCCGAACGAACGAGGAAAACTTCTCCCAGGTTTTCCGTTACTGCAACTTGCATACTATATACTCCCCTCTTCCCTTTACTTTCTCGCTCTCTCTCTCTCTCTCTCTGTACTCCGCACAGTTTTCTCGATTTACGAGTGTAAACGCCGACGCCCACAGTATCCTAAGAAAATATGAGAGACCGCGGCGGCACCCGGAGTGCCGTGCTGGTTGCAGCGTAAGCAACATCCCACAGAATTTATTTCAAAGTACAATACGATAAATTTACGAGGACTGCGAAGAAAACAAGCTTTTCAATTTCACACTCGTTATTTTTTTTTCTTTTTTTCTTTGCCTACCGTCTCTCCCCTCGAGGATGAAAAAAATTCTTATTACACGATAACAAATGGTAATGCGATACAATTTTACTAAGCTTTCGCGTCTCTTGAATGAAAATAATGTAAATTGTGTTTTCTCACAGCATTTGCCGAGGATAAGTATTTTTATTGTTGTTATTATTTTGATTGTAAGGATAGCATAACAAGGTACTTTGGGAATTAAATGTTTGTACTGCAAACATTTTTTTCGTTGCCATTATGAAAATGGTATGAATCCTTTTTTTTAATTAAATAAAACATTTAGCATTTATTAACTTGTAATTTACCGATCGACGGAGTCTTGAAAAGGAGGCGACTGGTGCGTAGCGAGAGTTCGGAATCGGAAATGTATGAGTAAAAATCATAATTTGCGAAGTGCTGAAATCGTTAATTAGGATTTTCAACGTCTACGGGTAAAGCGACAGTTTTGAATCGGAAATATGCGAATTGAAAGCAAGAGTTAAGGTTCGGAGTGCCAAAAACAGTTCGTAACAGATTCATACAAAACATTCACAGAGAAATCCATTGATCCATCCATTGATTGGTTAAATACCCTCCAATCAAAACCGACATCGGTGAATGTGCGGTCGGTATTTAGTTTTGACGATCACAAAAGTTCAGCAGTCACTGGTCGCAGTAAATACTTCGATAGATTATCAAATCAATTCGTATTTGGCAACCAATTCATCGGTTGTCCAACGACTAACCAATGGTTGGTTGGGTGGTTAGTTTTTATTGGCAACCAACTAAATATACATATTTTTCCACCTTTTGAATGTCACGCATAGGTTCTTGAGACCCGATGTCTTCGTCATTGCAGAGCTTCGTAAAAAATTAATATTTTTAGTGAAAACGAAACGTCAGGCTGCAGGGAAAATCCCTGTCGACGCGCAGTTTTGGTATATTTAAAAAAATGTTAACGAAACGGGTCCACGAAACCCATTTCTGCCGTTTTACGGTTTAATGTAATCTTTCAGTTGGTTGGCACGTTTTCAACCATTCCGTTCCGGAACTCTGCACAAAATTTAAAAGCAGCTTTCAAATTTTGATAATATGCTGCTTTCAAAATTTGAAAGCAGCACTTTACTTTAATTTATCGTGTCACATGTCCACCAGAATACTAGCATCTGTCCATATATTTCTATCAAAAGCCCGAGGTATCAAAAACGATAATTCCAATATCCAATTTCCAATGTTCATACAATCGTTTAGTTTACAAATAATGATAACAGAACGGAAAACGCAATACTGTTTCTCAATAAAAAAATTAAAAAATGAAAGCTTCTTCGAATTCCATAAACGAAACGGGACGAGGAAAAAAAATTGTTGATAAGAGTAGAGAAAAAAAAGGATTACCTTCGATATCAGTAAGAGTCACGAAGCTCCGATTTCTGCGGGTGGCAACCTGGTCTCTTGCAATCCGCACACGTATCTAATATCCCCAATGGTTGGCGACGTTGGTCGAGCGGAGACAGTGGGAATAGCGTTTCCAATACGATCGAAGAAAACTCGAATGAAAGAATCCCGAATGGCCCCAAACGGTTGGGATTCGGCCGACCGAACGACCGAAAAATTTTATATCGCAGATATTGAATGCACTTCTCTGCCCGTTCAATATCGCATGGGGAAACTCCCTTTTTTGTGATTTATCCTCGACCATTCGTCTCACTAATGTTCTCCTTCGATATTCAAATTTCGTTCTTTTTTTATTTCGACGTAAATTCGACAAAACCGTAGATCGAGTGAAATAGTTCCCGTCCCCTCGCCATCATGTTGATTAGTAATCAATAATAATCATGCTGCAAAACTTGTGGATTAAACTTTTTTTTTTTTTTTTTTTCGATAAATCATTTTACACATTCGGACGACATCGTCCAATAAAAGTACCGTCCATTAATCTCGATAATTCACTGCGGTACGAGACACCTGGCGAATCATGCCAATCACCCTTATTCGTTTTTTTTTCTCTCCATTTAAATTCGAGTTATTTGCACGCCATCAATGGAAATGACAGCTCGAAAGAGGTTTGAAAGAATAAAAAAAAATTACTCGCGGCGCTGTACTCGCGAAAAAAAAAAAAATTGCAGCGAGGCATCATCGATCGTAACCGAACGAATGGGAAATAAATCGGAGACGGTACAATGCGTTTTTCTGTTTTCGACGGCATAACGAAAAAAATGTTCGGTCAATTTCGTTGGATTACATTTACTTCGTTATTGCAATTAAGCATTGCGATGGACGTAAAAAATCGTAGCAAATTCGAACAATTGCGCATCGAAAAAAAAATAGTTATCAATGCATGGATTTGAAAACTGTAAATAGCAATTGTACGAATGACGCAATAATTGTTGATAACATTTTCGGAGAAACTTTATTTTTTTTTATCCATCGGAAATTTTTTAATAATGATATTTGTTTTTCATTGATTATAAATGAAAAACATCGCGAATTCGATGGTCAAGTGGTTCAAAAATTTTTTAAATTCATCGACATTCTTCGCATTCATTCATTTCGCGTAAATTATTCATATTTTATCAACACCGATACTTCGAGTATCGTATAATTTGACCAAATTATATTTCGAGTGATACCATTGAAACGCATTTCGAATAATCCTCAAGCTTTAAAAAAAAAAGAAAAAAAATGCATTGCTCTACGGAATGTTGGAAATAATAGTAAGGAGCCCTCGAATCGGCTTTGGCATCATACTCTCGTTGGAGTTTACCACGAAAACTTGATGCCTACGGCTGCGCATAGTACAAACGTTTATGGACGCGTCAGTAGCAATAGCAGTAGTAATACTAAATCGATTGCCAAATCGGGAAAAATTTCCGTTATCGCTCATATGCACATAGCGTATTATATAGCTGTTCCAAGTGGAGTCCGGGATAAGCGTCAGTTGAGATAAAAATATAGTACGTATAAAATCTCGATGTAGCGAGGGGCTCGGTAGCGTTAGTGTGGAGTAGTAGTAGATTTTTCCTCGTTTCGCGCTTTATCGTTGCGGAATAATCGTTCCGAACGAGAGAACAAAAACCTTCGAAAAAAAAAAAATAGCAGTGGGCACGAACCCTCGAGCTGTAACTTGCTTTCCAATCGACCGTGAAATTAAGAAAAAATATTTTTTTTTTATTTCTCTTCGTATATATTTGCTTAAAAACGAATGCCACGCGTGGGCACCAAAGTCCCAATTAGCGCCGAACGTGAGTTGTGGACTAAAAAAAAAAGTCGTAGAAAAAGGATTCGTGTAAAACGTCACCACATTAACCACGACACAGAACTCAAAGTCAACAAGTCTGGCATGAAATGTTTACAGCATTGCCAGTTTACCATCTAACAACTCTACGAGAGCAAACGCTGTTGATAACTCTACCATAGGCAACTCTAACAACCAACGGTGTCTACGAAAAAATGCTTACCACGTTATAATTACGATGCAAATTACCCGTAGTAAACTCGACAATGTAAAATAACTCTAACGGAATTTAGTGTTGAAGAAATCCCGACCACCATATTATCATTCGACCAGAATAAATCTCTTGTATGCAATGACGCGAAGCTGCTTCAGCTTATCGTCACTTCGACTGTTTTAAGTTATCCGACACAATAATAAATAAATAAATAAATAATTGTCTAAATAAAATTGCAATGAAGAGTAGAAAATGTCATCCTCGTCGGCAATAGTCGGAGGAATCTTCAAAAAAGAACAGTACGACAAACGAAAAGAAAATGTAACCTCTGACCGCAATTCGTGAGAAGAACGAAAATTGCGTATGAAAAATGAAAATAGACATTACACTGGAGAAAAGAAAAAGTCGTGTTGACGAAGAACACGGTGGAGTAGTGCAGCGAAAAAATAAATAACTTGTCAGTGACTCGCAGTTTAACGCTTTATATTTCACGAAAACAACCGGATGAAAGAAAGACTCAGTTCATGCGCATCGAATAATGCAGGACGAAAATGATAAAGCAATTTGCATAGTGACTACGTGGGAAGATTAGATAAAACGAGAGACGAGAGAAAAAAAAACACAGCAAGGGTTGTTTAAAAATTCAACGAGTCGACTGCGGTGCCTCTTTGCGGTGAAAGAGCAACAGGGATAATAATCTCGACTACATGCGATGTGTTTTCTTGAACACCGCATGTTATATGTATACTAAAAGGGAAGTTTCGACGCTGTATAGCGACGGAAATAAATAATAAATTAACTTTTGAGGTTAAGACAATCCGGAAAAACCTATAGAAGATTTATTAACTATTTAATCGATCGAAATGACTCGAAATTTAAAAAATGTATGTAATCTAAAAGTAGTGCAGATTTTTCTGATTTTTTTTTTTTTTACTATTTATCTTTGCATGTGCGGCAATAAATACGTATTGAAAAAAAGCGAGAAATAACAGAAAAAAAATACGATTTCCTTTAATTACGCATTTTTTTTTATCGTCTTATAATACGCGAAAATAAATTTATCTTATACTTTTTATATCATTTTTTATATACCAGTGCATGAAAACGTCGTATTTTCGATATCAATTTTTTATACAAATTTTTTTTTTTGCCTAAAAGAAACGGTTTGTTGATTTAAACTGAGAAAAACTGTTGATAAAAATCGAGATATCGAAATTCGTAAAGTTTTCGACGTGTTATGTGTTTTACTCGGCGCGTATATGTTACGGCGGATTTAACCTTCCGATTTATGTGGAAAAAAAATAATGAAGAATAACGAACGATCAAAAATAGAAGTCACGAATGAGTAGAGTGCAGTCACTCGATAATATAGGAGTCTGAAAGGTTACGAGATGGAGATTGGTAGGTAATTCGAATCCTTCGTATATTATGGAAACCTGGCGTGGTCGCCCTCAACGAGGTGCGTAACGGTCAGGTTATACAACCCGTTTATATGTACCCATTACCAGTGTTTACGGCATCTATAGGAATAGAGACCCCGAACTCACATGGGAAATTGTACACCAGGGAAAATATTTTAATTAAACCGCCCGAATAGAGCTCGTCGTGAATACACCGCCGAAATTCTCGTCGAGGCTTCATCGTCACGGACTTCATAATTTGCAAAATAAATGTGAAACGACGCTTTAGATTTATGACAAAAAAAAGATCGAATTACATTCGTTTGCAAGTTCTAACCAATTTGGCTGAAAACCCGTAATCCTTTGAAGGATTGTTTACAACGAATTTTTTTTTTGTTTTTTATATATTTTTAATATCCGCTGTGTGACTTATTAGTCCTCTTTTTTCGTTTTTCGTAGCGATCGATGTATTTTGAACAAAAATGTGTATTTACAAAAAAAAAAATATATGTGTGTTTCTTTGCGTATAGATGTGCCTTTGGGGATTAAAAATCATCAAAAACGAAAAAAAAAAAAAAATTTCAAAATTTAATTTGAGACACTTGAAAAATCAAGTGCTCATACCATTTTTAATTTTTCGATCGAAATTTTTCGAAATGTCAATGAAAAATTTTGAAAAATATAAAAATTGCGCTGTTTCTTAATATTTTTTTAATTTTGAAAATATTGTTACGAAAACAGCTGCATATTTGTCACATCATTTTAAGTGGTGTGCACTACATACAGTATATACTGTGTGATAGTATGCAAACAAACGACATATATAATTGTACATACAACGTGGTACATAATCAACGGCATTCATTCAAAGGCGAGAGATCCGATACACACATATGCTACGCCCTCTCGTTGGCTCTGTCCCGTCCCATCGAGCCAAAGAAAAAAAAAGAAAGATAGGAAAAGAAGAGAAGCTTTCATTTGCCTGATGCTGGCGATAGGTATACCTCCGACGGTATACATAGGTACACAACGAATGATACATATGTATACATATACATAGTCTCTCACATTACTCTTTGCGGCTACACGATTCACGCTTATTTTTCTTCTTCTTCTATCCAACGAGAAATTGTGAGGGATAGCGGCGGCACTAGGATAGGACAAAAGTGTGTCATTTCCAGGGCTCGTGAATCGCCGCAGGGAATTCGAAATGCGACGAGGCCGACACTCTGACATCATACTCTCATTTTCACGTCTCGACATCTTCGTGACAAATGACAATCGAGGCTTTCTTTTTTTTTCATCTTGTGTGCATTTGGTAACATTGCACGTATTCGCGCGAACGAAATATTTCGAAAAAATGAGAAAAATCCGTATAACATTAAATTCTTTATTCGCGGAAATAAACAAAAAATTATAAAAATGGATATTTTTATTTTTGTCAATTTTGCAAATAAATTATTTTGATTATTCATTATAATTTTTTTTTTTTTTTTTTCATGGTTTTGCGATTATAAATTCCGAGAGAGCGATTTCGCAATGAATTTAAATTACAATTGGTTTCAACGAGTTAAAGGGGGGAAAAAAAAATAATACATCGTGTTCTCTCATAAAAATAAAAACTTTGTTTTGGTAAAATAATTTGTTTGCGAGATTTTTTGAAGAAATATTCAATATGATCAAAAACATCGAGAAAAGTGGTTGAGAGCACTTTAAATAAAGTTGTAAATTTAATTTTGAGTGCATCCGTCGAGGGGTTAGAAATTTGTGGAACATTATTTTTTTTTTAATACTTTTTCGCGCTTTAACTCTCCTAAATTTCGAGATAACGCTCTGAAATTTTTTTTATGCACATCGACTGATGTTCATTCCGAATGGACAAAGATTAATCGAATAAATGACGAATCAATATTAATGTATACTAATGTAAGAATAACATTAATTTCTAATGTTTTATGTTTTGAAAATGAAACTGTCAAAAAAGGTATTAGAAAACATATTAGAAATATATGAAATTCGGCAGAAAAATTCACAGGATACATTGTAGATATGTTTTATGATATACTTTTTTCCGATGAAAAAAGTCCGACGAGTCTTCTTCACAATTTCGATATTTTCGATAATATTATCTTGAATATCGACTCCTTCGTAATTACGACTTGTCGTATATTATTCTAAGAAAGAAGGAGTCTATTTTCCCAAAAAAAGTTTTACCTTCAGAGTAATAATTGCCAATTATCGAATACATCGCGAATATCGAAGAAGTAAACAAAATGCTTGTATGAACTGAAAGCTCAATATAGAAATGGTGAAAAAGATACACTGACACGCAAAATAAAAAAAATTGACATCGACGAAGAGCAACATTGCAAAAAAGAAATAATAAAAAAAATAATAATAAACAGGAATCTCGCGTATGAATGTTAAAAAATGCGAAAACGTAATGTATGCAAGAATTTGAGATCTAATAGAATAGAATTTCTCAAAAATGTGCAAAATGTATGGTATCTCGAGGGGGTGCGAGGGGTTCGGTCGGTGAACATTGGAACGTGTGATTCTCTTTTTCGTTACCGAGCTTTACTATCTACCCCCCCCCCCCCCCACCCCTTCCTTTTCGTTCTTCTGTCTACGAGAGGTGAATGAATGCATGCCGAGGGGCTAACGATGTCGCGGTACACCGAATCACGCGAGTTTCCACCGGGCTAATTGGAACAAATGGATGAAACGAAACCGCGCGATGCAGGCAACTCTATTGGCTGTATCGAATTGTTGGGGAACGATCCTAGTTCGGCAATACCTGATCGTGAAACTCCGGAGAAATGGGGAGAACGCGATAGAGAAGAAGGGGAGGGGGGGGGGGGTAGAGTGTGGATCGAAGTAGCGACAGACGATTGTCCCTGGGCTTCGATCTCAATTATTCGAGTGAATTTTGCCTAAAAATCTTTCGGCATTCTTTTTATCGCCGATTCAGATGGACATTTTTTTCGTAACGATTTTTGTACGAAATTCTAACCACAAAAGAGTGAGGAATTTTTTTTAATAACAAAAAATTGTTTATAATTGGTAAAAAATTGTTAAAAAAAAGTTATAATTAATAAAGAATTGTTGTAAACTTTGATTAGACTGAACGAAAAATTGTTGAAAAATATCGAGTCCCGATAGATCGAAATAAAAATGTTCATAGTTACTGAACAATAATAACTCATTTTTGAAAACTATCTGACGTCATAATCTCCAGATCCGCAATCTAACGTAAAAGTCAATACTTTAACTGTCCAGAATTTTTTTTTTAGACGATCGGATCACCCTTATGAATAATGAATCGCGGGGAATTTTTTCGACAATTTTTTTTCTCAGAGAAAAAAATAAAATACGAATTTCGACCGAAATTCACAGATTTTTCCTGGAAACCTATCGACCGATTTGACGATTTTTCTGATACTATATTTTTACTCTATTCCTATTTCGATACTTTTCCATTTTATTTTATCACCGTCTTTGGTATCGCGATTTCGCTTCGATACAATATTCCTCGACTTTTTTTTTCGTTGTTTTTCCCTCTCTCCGCCAACACAACTTACCGCCGGTTTTCTATCTTCCAACTTTTCTTCTTTCCCTATTTTCTCGACGAGGATCCGTCGTCGTCGACGAAGACGAGATGCCCTCCCATCGTCGAGGATCCGGATAACGAGAAAATTTTCCCGAGAAAATCTTGCCACCGGATGAGTGGACGAACGTGCGAGAGCTGTTGGCAAAAGTTGCTCGAGTTAAAGTCTTTTTTTTTTAAGTCGTGAATATCGGAAGGGAAACGAGCTTAGCGCTCGCGCGTTTGGCAAGAGGAGCAACGAATAAGGGAGGCGGCAATCTTGTGACAAGTACGTCGACAGACGACGTTTAAAATTGCCTTCGTGGGTTACGTAATTTCGGTTCTTTATCTTGCATGTTTTTTTTTTCTTTTTTATAAAAAAAAAAGTCAAGTTTTTCTTAACTACGAAGCCGGGTGCAAAGTTTCTCGTGTAGTTCCGCGAACGACAACAAAATTTAGCTTTACTAAGGTTGAAATAATGATAACTGTGAGCATTTATTATTATTTAATGGCTTTGTTATTTTTGGAGTATAGAGGATGAAATTGTAAGTAAAACACAAAAGAAATGAAAACAGTCGGGATGCGACGATTAGCGGTGGTTGACAGAGTGGAACGGGAGAGAAAGGAAAGGTAAAGTTTGCGGATGACAAGTGTCCGGAGCTTCGGCAAGATTCTCGGAGCCGGTGAGCTCAGGGCAATAATTAATTCACGAATAGCGTTCATGATTAATTCATGGTCGGCTCGGTCGCGTTCAGTCGTTTGGTCGACTGTGGCGGGGTGGAACTGTTCGGGGATGGCCGACGACCGCTCGCTGAGATTAATTGGCTCACCCTGCGCCACCAACTCCACATTCTCACGAATTAGCGAACTTCTCCCTTTCGGCAATTCGCGCACTTCCCTCGCTTACCAATTCCCGTCTATAAACTGTTAACGATTTTTAGATAAATAATAAATGGATCGTATTTCATTGTCGAAATTGAACAAAATTTCTCTTTGGAAAAATGTCGTACGATGCGTAGTTTTCAAGTTAAGAGCAGTTAAAGTTGAGCCCAATGAGGATAGCCGGTAGATGGCGTGCCGGAGAGTTTCTGTTATCGGCTTGGAAATAGATAGGTAATCATTTTATAAGTTTTTTCAGATTGTTCAGTTTTTAAAGGAGAACATTTTTTACGAAATTTTTGTGAACTGTATAGAATTTTTTAAAAATAGGGTGGGGGAGGGGGTAAGATAAAGTATTCGGAACTCGAGACTCAATAAACTTTCTCTTGAGAAAAATTTCGTACAGTGGAAACTTTTCGAATTAGGAGTATTTAACGTCTGACCAATGAGAATGCTCAACAGATGGCGTGCGAGTCGCTGAGCCTCATTGGCCTCATTGGCTTTGCTTTGCCTGCTTGTATCTCGAGAACCGTGCGCCCTATATAAATTTTCCAAAGGCGAAATTCTTTTCATATTGAACCAATAATTCATCTAAAACCGTTTTTTCGAATTTTGGAACACCTTGGATAATTGTTCTTGAAAAAACCAAATGGGCCGACGAGTCTCTAATGTATTGAAAATACGAAATTGTGAAACGCATCTCTGTAACCAATCAGAATGTTCCAATGCATCAGTAAAATCATTACATCCAATTCACCGGTATTTCGCGCTTACCTCGAAAAAACCAATAATCCAATAACCAATAACTTAATAAACCAATCGGTTTAGTCTAATTAAACTATAATTAACCGCATTCGAAAACGTGCATTAAAACTGTACCGTAAAAAAAAAAGTTTAACGCTTTTAAAAAAATTCTTTCGTTTAAATATCAAATATCTTTTCGGTAAATAAAAAAATTTCCAAAAGTTTTTCCAATTAAAAAAGAAGGTAATTTGAGAAGTTTTGAATCGGAAAAAAAATAGTGATTGATTGGTAGTCGAATGGATATATGGATATATTCGTCTCGTCAGTATACATGCGAGTGGTCTGATGCAGACAGGCAACGTAGAACGTACGTTGGAGGTGGGGGCATTCTGCTCGCCATTGTCCGTAGCATAATTAAATCTCGAATAGTCCGGTTGAAAAGGGGGAGATTCGGACGGTGAGTTTTCCGGATCTCTAAAGAATTTTCCGCCAAGCTCTGGGGAACGGTTGAAAACGTCGGTCCGACTTCCTGCGCATGTATGCACTACGCGCTTCTCTCTCTCTCTCTCTCTCTCTCTCTCTCTCTCTCGGTCGAGTGGTCCTGCGGGCACCGCGCACCTTTTGTTTTTTTTTTTATTTCACGAAATTCAATTTCATATTTTTCCTCCTCGCCGTTACGAGGTGCCGGTCTCGCTGCTTTATCCACACAACTTTGATCTCGGAACATGTGCACAGATATACATACGTGAAGTACAATACAAACGTGAGTCAGGGGATACGGAAAAAATCACGTGGGTGATCTCTCCTACACTGACGATTTTTAAAACCCCGGAGGTGAAAACTCTCGACTATGAGAACGAATAATTGTTCCACAAACTACCAATCCGTCTGACTAAGTTGATATAATACGAAAGCCTTCATTGAAAAAAAAAAGAGATTGGATGAAAGACAAATTATAATGAGGGGTAATGAGCCGAGGCAATGGGTAATGTTGAGAAAAACAAGCGCTGAAAAATATATTATTATTTTTAATATTTAACTCCTAGCACTCAATTATAAACAAAAAATATTCTTGGCAACAATAACTCATTTGGAATATTTGTCTATTTTTTGACAACTTCCCGTTTAATAATAAAGAACTAAGACTTGTCAATAGAAAAAAAATCGCAAATTTGTAGTGAAAATGAGTTATTTTTAGGATAAATTTATCCACATCGTTGTCTGTTGAGAACAGAAATTAATTTAATTGTGATTAAAATTAAAACAGTAGCAAAGTACTTGAATGTAAAAAGCTCCTCGAACCTCTTATAAAAGGTCGAAACATTGTGTTGGTCGCCTATAAAACTTTATACTTTTCACATTCCTGCCTTGTAATCGGATGCCGGTTGATTTTTTTTTTCGACTGTAAATGCTGTATTTAAAGAATGAAATTTAAAGGTTGAATCTCTGCTTCGTGTTTCAAATTGTGCTTTCTCGTAGCTCAGCTTGTACCGTTTATAATAAGCTCTCCAAAATTAGACATTTTACGAGGAGTGAGACGTGAAGGGCGATGAGAGCGAATAGAGGGGCACGTCTCGTTACGAAAAGCCACTCGACGTTGCATTCTCTCGTTACCCCTCGTTCTCGACATCGGGCTTTCACCTCACACAGCCTCGAAACACTCGAAGGGACGCAGGTGGAGCGAATCCGGAAGTGCTCTGTACCCCATGGATTTAAAGGCCAATAAACTGCACGTGACTACGTATCCCCTCTCATGTCCCCCGACCCGTCGCGCGCCCTGTCTTTATCTCTCCCTCTTCCTCTCTTCGACTCACTCAACCAGGCCTGTTCAAGCTTCCACTCTCGGGACTCGGCGCGAACTTCGACCCGTTCGACTGGTACCGCAGCTTCCACGAACCACGTTAAATTTTCGTCATTACCAAACTTTGAGAGGGGCCCACGCAAAACCCGGTGGTCTACGTGCCGGCCACTCGGTAATTGAAGTGCCTTCGCGCTCCGACGCTCGCGAAATTTATGAAAAAAAAAAAAAAAAATTAATAAAAAGTTATCTCGGAAACAAACTCGGAGCAAACCTCTGTCAGAGAGAACAGCGCAAGTGCAACGTTGTACTTTATTTTCCTTCTAAATAAACGATGCTTTATAACGAACGCAAGATTTTTTTTTATGTACTTGCTTAAGCGGATGCTTGGGTAATTAATTCCGACCGTAAAATTATAACTTATGGAGAGTTATTTCAATGCTATAGGAAATTTTGAGAGCGGAACGCATTCGCAAATGTTCCGCTTTCGTTCAGAATCGAAATCCCACTTTTGTGTAAATTTGAATCTAAGTTTACATTTAATTTTTAACTTAAGTTTGAACTTAAGTTTAAACTTTACCTTAGACGATCACACTGTAAATTCTGTCCCGAATTGGGCACTCTGAAGCCATTCGCGACACATGTAGTGTCGGACCGCTATGTGGACATTTCAGCGGCGCAATTTTTTTCGTCGAGTTTGTCAATCGTCAGGATCCTTTTTTTATAGTTGTTCAGCGCCACTTGTTTGGTTTTTTCTCTTCCGGGAAAGCTTCCCATCTTAGGTCATACGAAGTGCGTTGATGGTTAATTGCAATTACCGTGAAAACTTCTGGTGGGAAGTTCGGAACGTGTGACACCGTCAAGTGAAAAAAACCTTATGAAGTTAGGAGGTGATCTTGAGGCCACTAATCGACGAGACAGGAGCACCGCAAAAAAGTTGAACTCTAAACTTGGTGGCATCTCGCAGCGGACAGTAGCATGGCGGAAAATACAATCACAAGTTGCTTCCTCGCCACCCATATAACGTTATCTACAAACCGCGCACGTTTGGATCGATAACAATTTTTCCTTAATACGAAAATATCTATGCGTTTCAATGTTCAGCCGAATTTGATCTGAAATCCTTTAACAACCCTCTCATTAGTGCGAACCGGCATATTTAGATATGTGATACGAGGTTTATTTTAATACTCTGATAACAAACAACTTGTTATCGAGTGATATATGCGCAGGCATTGTCGCCTCATAGTTAAGAAAGAAGCACGTCGCGATTTTGTAACGTGCCGAGGATATGCCTCCAGTTTACCGATGAACTGCTTCGTTGATTGCCATTGGATCTGTATATAAAGACAATGTCTAAGCTAAAGGATCCAGTCAGCGAAGTTCGTTAGAACAAGAGAGTTTAAGATCAAATCCGCGCTCTTGGTTTTCTTGACGGTCCATCGATCGAAGTTACGGTTTATCGTTGTTACGTGATTTTCAATCATGTACATGACGATTCTCTATCTGGCGCTTTTAAGCGTCACCATCATTCAGGTATGTGTGCTTTACCTTTAAACCTACATAATTACACCTTCCGCTTAAAGCGAACCGCATTTCCTTCTTGTATTTATAAGCAATATCTGTATTTGTGATGCATTTATTTACATGTAGGCAACTACACTGTCAAGTTCCCCTTTGATGTCATTTTTGTCGATTTTTTTGACGACACTGTTTTCTCTTAAGCAAAGATGATGTTAGATTGTAGTCCGTACTTGGAGAATGAACGAATGGAATAAAATGATTTAATGATTTTTCAGGTAGCACCGCAATCGTTCACTTATCCGGCAGCGAGTTTGCAAGTATACCGTGGTGGGTTCCATGGCTTAGGGACGTCTTCGGGAGGAAATTCACCCTCAGAATCATCGGGTGGGACTATCCCATTCTTACACGCATCCTATGTAAAACACCATTACACAGGATCATCCTATGGGGCACAGCCCGCCTCAGATAATGACCAGCCTTCCTCGGGACATTCCTGTGGGGGACACTCCTCCGACGCGTCACACCATGAAAATCAGTCTTCCGGGCAGTTGATTCCTGTGGACTCCTCAGGGCCAATACACGAAGAGAAATCACCGGCAGTAAAACTAGTGTATATGGGACTTCCTATTGCAAGATATTTAGGTGAGCAAGCATACAGGAATCACGTGGGACACGACGGACACGGAGCATACAGAGAAGACGGAGGGTACAGGAAATACGGTGGATATGGTGGATACGGTGCATACGGAGGACCGGGAGAATACGGTAGATATGGTGGATACGGAGGACCGGGAGAATACGGTGGATATGGTGGATACGGTGGATACGGAGGACCGGGAGAATACGGTGGATATGGAAGACCGGGAGGATACAGCGGATACGGTGAACACGGAGAATACAGCGAATACGGAGGATACGGCGGATACGGAGGACAGGGAAGATATAGAGGTCCAAGAGAATACGAAGGATACACACGGAACCCATTTACACAACATGTATATGGCAGACATGGAATATACAGAGGACTGGGTGGATATGGCATACCTGAAGAATCCGAAGGTCAGGAAGGGTACGGTAGCGACGGTGAATACGGACAACACGATGAATATGCCAGCTACGTAGAACATGAACATGATGGAGAGCGGGTAGAACACAGCGGGCACGTAGGACAAGAAGAATACGGGAGTCACGGAGGATACAGCGGATACGAAGGGGATGAAGGATACAGTGGCCACGAAGGGCATGAAGGATACGGCAGGCACGAAGGCCATCAAGGATACAGCGGGTACGGAGACCATGAAGGATACGGCGGCCATGGAGGGCATGAAGGATACGGCGGCGACGGAGGGCATGAAGGATACGGCGGGCACGAAGGCCATCAAGGATACAGCGGGTACGGAGGCCATGAAGGATACGGCGGCCACGGATGGCATGAGGGATACGGTGGGCCCGGAGAGCATGAAGGATACGGTGGGCCCGGAGAGCATGAAGGTTACGGCGGCCACGGAGGGCGTGAAGAATACGGCGGGCCCGGAGGCCGTGAAGGATACAGCGGCCACGGAGGGCATGAAGGATACGGCGGCCACGGATGGCATGAAGGATACGGCGGCGACGGAGGGCATGAAGGATACGGCGGGCACGGAGGCCATCAAGGATACAGCGGGTACGAAGGACATCAAGTATACAGCGGGTACGGAGGCCATGAAAGATACGGCGGCCACGGAGGGCATGAAAAATACGGCAGGCCCGGAGGCCATGAAGGATACGGCGGGCCCGGAGGGCATGAAGGATACGGCGGCCACGGAGGGCATGAAGAATACGGCGAGCCCGGAGGACATCAAGTATACAGCGGGTACGGAGGCCATGAAAGATACGGCGGCCACGGAGGGCATGAAAAATACGGCGGGCCCGGAGGCCATGAAGGATACAGCGGCCACGGAGGGCATGAAGGATACGGCGGGCCCGGAGGGCATGAAGGATACGGCGGCCACGGAGGGCATGAAGAATACAGCGGGCCCGGAGGCCATGAAGGATACAGCGGCCACGGAGGGCATGAAGGATACGGTGGCCACGGATGGCACGAAGGATACGGCGGGCCCGGAGGATATACGGGAAACAGCGGGCAAGGAGAACATGGAGGTTACAGCGAGCAAGGTGAACATGAAGGATACGGTGGACAAGGCGAACGTAAAGGACACGGAGGATACGGACGTGGAGCATATTGGAAACGCTACGGTTCATTTAAACATGGAGCCGCCTCAGAAGGATCTGAAGGAACCACGTACACTACACTAAAACCGTATACAGGAGATCCACCAGGTACCAACGAATATTACCATCATCACAAAGAAAATGCTGCAGAGAATAAGAAAAAGAAATCAGATTCGTCCTCCTCGTCGTCATCATCGTCGTCGTCGTCGTCTTCTTCTTCGGAATCCCATGAACGTGACCCTAACAAGCCTCATAAGATCCATAGGATCCATACGATTCATATACACCGACTACGACGCAGACGTGATGAGAAAAAAAAATAAGTATGCACTAAAATCATAATACCGAAGTCGCTTTTCAAACTACACTGCTTTTTACGTCGTTGATCTGTTAAAAACCTGCGTATAAAAATATCGACTGTATAACTAGATAAGGAGACGAGACAAAAGTGAAAAAGAAATCGAATTATTACTAATGGCATTGCCGCCAACAGGAGCTGAAAACATAGATCATCGAAGACATTAGCAGAGAATTTCGATAACTTTTCGCAAGGAAATTGGACTTGTTTTATCAATCAACCACTTTGTCTAATGCAGCAGCCGACATAAAATGAACCTTTAAAATACATATCATGTCTATTGATATCGGTTCATAAGAATAGATAAGAGCCTTAGTATTCCGACGATATAGAAAGCTCGTATTGTTGGTTGTAGCCGTTGTGTACATAAGTCAATAAATAAATCTTTAAACGCTGCATCGCAATATAAAACTACAAATGTGGCACGGATTTTCATCGGCGTAACGTTAATTTTACCTGTGAATCATGGTCCTAAGTATTTTCTCTACTCGAAATGAAACGATGAATTTAAATTCGTTAAATCGGGTTCAGTAATACTCCTCAATCTTTAGTGTTTACTTCACAATAGTGATTTTCATTCTAAAGCTTATGATTATTTCTTATGATTGCTAGACTTTTAAGTTCATAAACAAGAAAAGAACAGATATCATATGTCCTTACATCCGATTTCAATTTCGAACTTAATTTATTCTCGTTCATTCGAGGCGTTGAAATGACAAAGTGGAAAAACTTAAATTGTTCACTCAGAATTGAAGAAAAGAAATGCACTTCCCCATCTGCTTCAGACTCCTTTAAAATAAATCATTCAGATGTGAAAATGTCTACGTTTCAAGATTCATTTTCACCTGTACACTTTCCTCACCTGACACCTGAGTTATGACCAGCACACGTGGATGAAAAAGATAGTTGAGAAAGAGCATAGGAAAGCGTAGGGGACCGTAGGAAAGGAAGAGAATCTTGAAGTCTGTATATATCAAGGCAAGCCTTATACATATATATTTACAGCGTGAAACTTGCCTGGACAGTGATACGCTAGTTTATCATAGGTGATATCCTATATCGAAGCGTGAGAGCATTATGCAGTCTCTAGGAATATAGCTGAAAGGTAACCCCTCTCTCATCCTCCCTCAGTCCACTCTGCACAATCACTCTCTATCTCTATCTCTTCGGTGAATGGAGCCGATGGACGCTTGGCCACGCATTAGCCAACGTTAAATTGGTACGTGTCCCATTATCGCGAGAGTTTCAGTGAGGTCCAACCCAGTACAGGGAGGGGGGTAACGCAGAAGTGAACAGGAAGGTTGAACGTCGGAGGCAGGGGTTTGGTGAAGCTTTTGCTAGGAGAGAGGATCGAAAGCCTCTGGCCCATCAACCTCTATCCTCTACCTACACCAGCCACATCCTCGCTATCGCTTCCCAACCGTTTCTGCCTGTATTATCCTTTATCCAGAGACCACAGCCAGCTTTACTCCTGTAAACTCTCCGCTGGCCAACGTCATACCCACGGAGCTTCCCATTCACTTTCCTCCATTAACCTTTATCCAATTCTCCGGTCCCGAACGATCACTTTAAATGGCCGCTATCGTATTTACTCGAAACTTTCGGACCAATACCTGCAGGATAACAGATGAAAGTTGTACTGAGTTTCACCAAAATTAAGCGGCGTTGATTGGTTTGAATCGTCAAATGGAAAATTTGTTGTGCCTATTACCACGGACATTAAGAGTTACATAAAAAAAAGCTGAATAAGTTCGGAACGAGGAACAAACACGAAATTCTACACTCGCTTGAAACACCGTGAACCTACTTCCGTTCTACTCGGTTGGTAAAGAAAACTGTCATTATACATTTCGACGGTACTGAAGTTATGAGAAAAATCAAATTATTAAAGTCTAGGAAACTGTTAGGTGAAGACCTGAATCATTTGCATTTACACTAGAATATAGAAGATCCTTGGAAATCTCAGTTTACACTTTTATTGCCGACTGATCTTTTTTATGTCGTCTTGAATAGATGTCATCGTCAAAACTTAACGTAGCTGTTAAAAATTTGATCCCTTCGTCTCTTCCGATACCATTACATCCCTTAAAGATACCCTGGTTATCATCTGCCGATGAGAAATACCGTACATAAACTTGACTCTACAAGATGATACGGATGAGAACAGTTGGAAAGTGAAGTTTATCTATTCTTGGAACTTTCACATTTGAAGCATAAAGCAGAAGCAGTAAAAGCACTAGCAGTGACGCCAAACAGTGCAAAGAGTTGCGACAGGAAGCTCCGTTAGCCTCTCCGGACTTCCATCCTCCTCGACCCTCCCAGTCCGCGATGAAAGATGAGGACAATCACCACATATTGCCACCCCTCGTCTTTCCTCTCCCTCACGCTCCTCTATCTTTTCTTGGCCCATCTGCGCGACCAGCAGCGGCACATAGCTGTCGCGACGTCATCCCTTCGCACTTCGCCTCCTTGCTTCCTCCCGCCTTCCCCCTTTTCATCCCCGTACCCGTTGCTCACCTCCATTACTCCGAGTCTCGTACTCTTTTTCTTTTTTCTTTGCTTCTCTGTGCTCCGCTTCCTTTTCCTCTCTGCTCAGTTTCTCGCAAGATGTTCTTTTTTTAATCTTTTAGCCACTTCTGCTTTTTCTTCTTTTTGCTCGAGGGCCCTTAGATGATGCCTTCCTCGTTCATTCCTTTCACAGTCTTCGTCTGTCGTTTTTTTTTTCGTATCTTTACTCCGTTGAGTGACCTGTTCTCGGGACGTAGAGAGAACAAGGGCGGTGTTGTCAACTCCTCGTCGTGATATCACGACACATCGCGATGAACTTGCCACGTTTATTCTTCGTTTACACCTCCCTTTTTCCCCACCCCTGTTTCTCTGTCCGTCCGGCCGTGGGCTTTTCTTTCTGGTGCGTAACTGTTGCGGAGAACAGAATCACGAAAATCTCTTGATGTCTGTTGCGTTACATTCTTCCGGTAACGCTTCAGGTGGGAAAAAGTAACCCTTCTATGCCGGTGTCTTTTTTTCTTTTCATCTTTCATGCACCCTACACTGTTTCATTCTGTGGGAAAAGTTTTTGCGCGTTTTAGTAATTAACGGCACAAAGACTCTCCTGATGAGGAAGGAAAGCTGACTTCGGGAAAAGGATGAAAATCAGGGCGAACGATAGCAAACTTTGTGTGACTTTTTTAGCTCCTATCTTTTGCTTGAAAAGGCCTAAGCGGACTTCATTCCTTAATTAATATGCAAGATGAATAGATGTCCGGAGATACACGCAAATAATGTCGGGTCATTTTTATAATTAAAAATGAAACGAACTTTTCATTCAGTGCATTTGTCCAAAAAACATAGTTTTTGAGATATGAGATGGTAAAGTTTTCGGTCACACGACTAGAGCGCGCATGCGCGTACCTGTCGATCAATCTCATGGATTGAAAGCTTCAACCGCTAACACCTCAAAACCTATCGACCGTCGAAAGTTTTTCCAAAGGTAAAGTTTACACAGTTTAAAGTCCGAATGAAGTCTTATAGTTATTTTTTTCCAATTTTCACGAAACCATTGGCTCATATTTGCAACTGCCAATAACTCTAAAACTATATATTCCACAAAGTTTTGACAAAGGACAAGTCTGTTGAGTTCGGAAGCTAAACATGTCTTTAACAAATTTGCACATACTGTCATTAGTGGAAAGCGTTAACTGCTCATAACTTTCAAAGTATCAATTCCGGAGTTTTACCATAGGGAAAGTTTGCGCAGTTTCGGAGGTCTCGTAAGGCCCTATAGTTATATTATTTTATTCAATTGTCACCCCATGTCTAATCGATTCTACAAAATTTCGACACAGGAAAACTTTGTACCCTTTGTAGAATCGAAAAAGGCCCTAAACATGTTTTTCACAAATCTGCACGCACTTTCATTGGTCAAAGGTTCAACATTCAATAACTCTAAATCTAACGATTCTACAAAGTTTTGACAGAGGAAAATATTACTCGGTTTCTAAGCGCGAACAAAGTCCTAACTGTGTTTTTCACAAACCCGCAAATATTCTTATTGACAGAAAGTGTCAACAGTTGATAACTCTAAAACTAACGATTGTACAAAGATTTACTACGGGGAAAATTTGCTCAGTTTTAAACCACAAATATGATTATATAGGTTTTGTGACAATTATGAGACATTCTACCCGCTCTTTGAGTATTGTCGCCCTAATATAAATGGTGCCAACAAAATCGTTGCGTATTGGTTACCTATAGACGCCTTGACATGTCGTCCACTTGAGGAAAAAAAGTGGGATATCCTTCTGTTAATTTCATCGGTGTTGGTTCAATAATTGCGAGCGGACATTAATCGTACGATTATCGGATGCTTTCGCGTCACGTTGACAGGAACAACGTTTCCCACTTGTGATTCCCCAACGACCGGGGTAGGTCACCCGTGGGATCAACCAGATCGGAGGATACAAACTGTTTGTCACTGCCAACGTAGGCTAGCGGCTTTCCGTCGTCCTCTAGGTGTCGGATGGCCAGTCACGTTTCCCTTTCCACGTTTCCAACCTTTGAAACAAGGCGGCGTGCTGAGGGGTAGGGACGTAGGGGTGGAAACGTCCACGTTCCTCCAGCACACATCTCGTAATCGGATCCATCTGATCTATCACTCGCAGTTTACACCCTCTCGCCCTGCAATATTCGCAACTACGATTTATACGACCCGTCCGACGTGTGCCGACCGAGGCTTTTGCAAGCGAAGGGCTTGCCACGCAGGAACTTCGTGTATGACTATGATTTGCGACTGATGTCTGGCGACTCTGACAGCGCGTGGCCGTTACGGATAATGCGTTCGGACGGGCAGTAGTAAATAAACGAAAATCCTCTCTTATTTTTTTGCACGGAGATTAAAAATCTGCTATTACGTTGATAAATAATGACGGGCGTAGTTTATCACAGTTTTTTATGTTGTGTTGGAAATAAAATTGGAAAATAACTCCGAAATTTTTCGTAATTTTTTAAAATTGTTTATAATAAATTTCTTTATTTTTATTGAAGAAACTGCATCTTCTGAACTCCGAGGCTCTTTTCTCGTTGAGGCAAAATATATTTTTTCAGCTATTTGACACTTTTCTGTAAAAAAAAATATGTCAGAAGTTTGAAAAATGTTTCACTGAAATACGCGAGAAAATAAATATAAAATTTTGTTGACAACGGTGGATGTGCGGTTGCCGCGCGGCTCCGGTGATCGCCCAAGTCATGCAGCTTTGATCGCGGGCAGTACTTGGATGGGTGACCGCTTAGCCGCACGCTGGCGGGCGCATTAATCGTTGAGCGGGAAGCTCATTCTTCTGAAACTTTAGTGTTCTCTACACTTTACGCAGGTGCAAAAAATACCGAAAAATCAGTAGAATATGGCCGTCTATACCGACACGAATTTTCCGTAGTTTTCCCGTGTCCCCGGCAAATGCGGTACAGTGCAGCTTAGTCGGCTGCGGACGCACAGGAAAGGTGAGATAGATTAGTTGAGTGCGGGTAGGGAATGTTAGGAGGGAGGAAACCGTAAACCCCGGAAGGGTATACGGCGGAATAAGGGGAACGCTACCTAACCTAACCTACAAAGTTGTGTTCGATGAACTCTCCTCGAGAAGCAGTTAAATACATTTTGATAAAAGTTATTTTAATGAAAATATTCACAAAGCGTATTGTTAAAATGTTGTAAAATTATGCAATTGCTAAAACTTTCAAAATAATGTATTTATTACTTTTGAAAAATGTAAATATAATCGATATCGGTGGTATTCCGAATTGAATGAAATATGAAAAATCTTAAAGCGACATTTTTTAAAAATCGCGTTTAATGAATTTTCGAAAAAGATGAAACGTTTTGTACGAAGGCAGTCGTTCGTCTGTGTTACAGGAGTGATGACTTAGTCGAAGTTTCCGTGCCGAGGCCAACGAACCGCCCGAGGCCTTAATAGAGCATACGGACCCGACGAAGCCTTCGGATCTTTCTTGGAAGATCTTCGTCGACGAGTCGTCGTGCCGCCAGCAAGATGTCGCTTTTGTTGAGCCGCGGAGGTCGCAGGGGTCCAGTTATCTGTTTCATCGCTCTCCTATTTCTTTTCGCGCTCTATCAACTTGGTATTATATGCGGCAGCGGTAAAGATGGACCAACTTCGATGATGGTCGCCAAAGAGGTAAGAAACTATAATTCGATCTTTTTGCCTTTCGACTAACCGCCCATTGAAATTCCTATTTTTTTTTTAATTTTATAAAATCCGAACTTAAGTATAAAATTCAGTTTTGAGTAAATTTTGGTTAAATTTAGGTTTGCAATGCGGACATTTTATTTCCTTAAAAAAAAAAAAAAAAATTCCCGTTACAACAGTAATAATTTTGTCGAGTCTATGTGTCGTGCAAGATATACCATAGCTAATAATTTAAATTTCCGGCTCTCGTGGCCAGTTGGGTTTCGATTATTCGTCATCTTCCATATTTTATACGATATCACCGAGCGGGTTGACGATAAATTCGTGAGTGCACCGGGCGATGCAGGACCACTGGGACCGATCTAGAGAAATAGATAAAATGAGGAAAAAGAACGAAAAAAAAAAAAAAAAAAACCGAGACGAATGGAGTCGTTTTCGCGAGAAGAATCGTCTCTCGACCATCCCTTATCTCGTGAAGCAAGAAAAATAAATAAAATAAAGAGCCTTCGCGAAGATATTATTCCGATCGATCGCACACACAGACCATTCAATAGTTCTTCCATGTATATATATATATATTACATACTTTGAGAGTCTCGCGATTCTAGCGGTAGACAGGAATAAGAAAAGAAAATAAACGAATGAAAAGTAGTGCATCGAATATATCTATGTTGTTCCTGTACTACATATATATAGATATAGATGTTCTTGTTAGAATGAAGTAGAAACGTTCGCGGAGGGAAGAACACATTCTTTCCCCAAAACGCTTCTACACTGGTGGTGCCTCGTAAATTCAACCACCCGATCGAAACCGCAAGCGATTGATACCCACCAATTACGAGATCTTTCTCGCCACACTGTGCTCACCTTGCAAACTTTCCCTCTTTCACTTTTTTAAAACTGCCGCTCCGTAATCTCGGAGGGAATAAAAATTAGGAAATTAAGAAGGCAATGCCATTCGTCCATTAACGCTGAACTGGGAGATGCCGGAGGTTTACTTTTTATTATAATTATTTGTTATAATTAGTTAGTTATTATTAGTTATATATTGTATACAAATACAATATATAACTATTATTATAATTATAATAAAAAGTAAACCTCCGGCATTCTCCCAGTTCAGCATTAACGGCGAATGGAATTCCCTTCTTCATTTCCTAGTTTATAAAATGTAATTAATGTAATGTAATTTATAAAATGTACTGCGATATTATATCCACAATTATTATTATTAATTAATACTATATGAAACTTTTCACTCTCCATAACTAATTATCTTTCGTTCTCCATATTATTTCGGTTGTGATATCTCGCATTTCTCCGAACTGCATGGAGTTATCCTTTCATTTTTAATGTATATTATCATTTTCTATGCGCAGTGCTTGTCGAATTGTGGGAATAGATATTCGGATTATACAAAAAAAAACGCTCATCACGGAATGAACATCGATTAAACGGCGGCGCAAAGCTGTCTACAGTTCTGTTAGGATTAATTGCTTTATGTACGTAGCAGGCAGCCAGAGCCCTTGGAATGTTATAAAGGTTCCGTTTGGACCAATTTAGAGCGGACTAATGCAGATTTTACTGTAGTATACTTTTTATCCCCTATTTTTGCAACGCCCTGTATATATATATAGATATCTATAACGCGACGATAAATCGCGAGAGGTTGTCCCGCTTCTTCCGTACTGAAGTACGTTTTTTTCTTTTCTTGCATTTTTTTTTTTTTTTTTTTCTATTTCGTCGCGACGAGAACACCGAGTCGCGCGAAGATTCGCGAAGGCAATTAAGCCGGTCACACGAGCGTAAAGTGTCCCGGTGTCTGGCAAACTCCCGAACGAGTTCGGTAGGTCGCTTTTTAGCAAAAGTTCGAAGTCTCCCTTATACAAGTCGGACTTAATTAGCGAGGCGAGGACTCCCGGTGTCCCGGTCCACCAACCCACACCCCTCCATCCCTCCCCTGGGGTATTACAACGTCGATCAAACTTCTCGAGAATACTTATCGCCATCCTTCCGATAAAGTACCTCTCTCCTACCGTGGAAATTCCTTCGATATATTATTAACGACGATTAAATCACAAGTTCCTCCGAAAAGTTTCGACATTTTTATTTTCTACTCGGGCTTTCGAAATTTATCAGAGTATAATTAAAAATCAATACGATGAATGAAAAAAAAAATATGTACTATATATTATATATGTATATTATATTTTTCTTCGAACTCCCAATTTTTTTTTTTTTTTTTGGCAAATTATTAAAATCGACGTTTCTGTTCAAATTGAGTTAACCTATTTTTTTGATATTCGTAAAAATGTCCAAATTCGTCGTGAAATGAAAATGAATACATTTTTTTTTTTTTCGAGGATTTATATCGACAGTGGTAACAAGTTTGAGAAATTTAGTTTTGGTCTGACCAATAACGCTTCGTTACTACTGTCATTGGACATATAACGCAATCGTCGAAATGAACGCGTTCGCTCGATTGGGGAAAACGGGGGAATTGCAGGTGGAATGAGTACATTGATCCGCTCTGACTTCTCTTGATTGAACCGAATCCCCCCTTCGGTACGAGCGAACTAACTCTCTGGCCTATTCTATCGGGCGATTCGTCGTGATCGCGATTCTTCCAGGCCACGTGATTTTTACTATATCCCTGCCTCTTGTTCCCATTGTCGCGCGAAAACATATATATCCTTCATTCTTATCGAAGCCAATTGGGAATTCTCGAGGATTAGCGAGAAAGCCATTTCACTCGACAAAAGTAGAGTTTCGATGCGTCGAACGAAGATGACGCGCGCGATCGTCGTCACTTTAACTTTTCCATTATTAAGTTTTTATTTACTTGCGTAATATCCATTTTTTTTTAACTCAAACGTAATGATGAAATTAATTTTAATTAATCGTATTACTTGACTAAGTACTTCGTAAGAACTGAATTCTTAGTTAACCTAAATTTAAGCTTCAAATTTAAGTTTCTACTTAAATTCGAAGATAACCCTAAACTTCGAAATATTAAATTTTCTTTTATCATTAATTACCCAATCAAATTTTCATTTTAACCGTTTTGCGTTTATATGCGCATCCGAATTTACGATGAGTTTAACTTTCTTTTGAAGTCAATTCCTCATGAATACGAATATAAACTCAAACTTAACGTCAAACATAATTTTATCTTAATGACAAAATCGGGTTGAACTCTAATAAATTATAAAATTAAAGTTCAAATTTATCTTTTTGTCTCGAAAATATCGATTTTTTTTGCCGCCATTCGGATTATTTGTGATTCTCCATTCGATACATATGGAATCTCGAAGACGTCTGCTCCGGTCGATCTATTAACGAATTCTTTCAAACGCATTCGCGGCTAATAAAAATGTTATCGACAAAATCAATGTATTTTTTCCGATTTAATTTCTCCACTGGTAATTGTCATAGAAAATTTTACGAATACGATACAAATTACAAAACAACATCGCAATTTTTCACAGTCACACAAAACGTATTACACTCTATCCTATTGTTCGCGTCTCTTTTGAGCCGAAAAAAAAAAAAAAAAATCTCAACCGGAAGTTGTATCTGCGCGGTATATTCAATACTGCAGTGTGAAGCGGCAGAAAATTTAACGCTTCCGAAACGCGAGGCTTTGAAGGGTGTAAAACGAAATAAAGGAAACTGCGAGTCCGAAAGCCAACTCTCACCTCGTATCGCTTTTCAAAGCGTCGAAGCGCGATACCAGTACAATGCCAAACGCGCTGCGATAGAAAATAAATAAATAAAAAATGTCTCGTGAAAAAAAGAGATAAGCTTTTCCATGTCCTCCTCTTATCTCGGAGCCTCGGCAGTGCATGTCGAAGTTCCCCGACGTGTAATAACTACGATGCGCGCAAGCAGTAGAGATACGAAAACAACAAACCTATCGGTTTCAAAGGATTGCCTGTCTTGACGATCGGAGCTTCGTATCGCGTAACCAAATTCGGTATGGTGCATTTTGGATACATTTATACATAGCAAACACACCCTTTCATTTTATAGTCACGCGCTATCTCTATTCCCTTTTAAAAAAATGCCCACAGCACACGAGACAAACTCACAAACAGGATTTTTTTTTTTTGAGACATAATTTCACTGGGAAACAAAAAAATACGCGCAGCGTGTAAATTTCTTTGTTTAACTATTCGCAATTTATTTGTTGAATATTCGAATCGTTCGAAAATAATTAATGATAATAAGTAATCATTTTTCTTATTTTTTTTTTTTTTTTTATTCACGAAAACATCGATTTATGAGATGAAAAAAATTTCATGTCGTTGAAAAAAGAAATGAAAAATATTGTAAAAAATGTACGTTCTTGAAATTTGCGAAATATTTTTTTTAAAATAATCATAATAAGCAATGATTTATTATCATTAATTTTTTTTATCACTTTTTTTTTACCGACATTGATAATACTTTCGTCGTTACAGTATTTTAGTATAATGCTTTTTCATATCCGCTAATTTTATTTTATTCCCCCGTTCCTCTCCCTACATTTTTTTTTCTATCCAAACGCTCGCGAACGTGCGAGGATAAATCGCTGGTTTCACGCGCAGTTTTTCCAGCACGGTGCGGCAGCAGTGCGAGCGGAAAATAAACGACGGTAAAAAAAAGGGGCGGGGGCGGGGGGAGGTAGGAAAAAATAAAGCAAGGAGTAAAATAAAAATAGTGGGACAAGCAGCAGCCACACGGATACGGGACGAGGGGAAGAAGCTGCGGCCGAGCGGGTACGTCGACGAGAACGAGAACGCAACGACTATACTGCACTGCGGTGCACACTCGATGCACACGACGACTCGGTGTATACTCGACAAGCGGAAAAAAAAAAAAAAAAAAACGATAATTGTAATAAATTTTTTTCTCATCACCTCAACGGTATTTCATCGTTTTAGTAGACCTATTTTTGCCCGAAAAAAAAGCTTCCGTGTCGTAAAATTTAGCGAAAAAAAAAAGAAATGTTTTCACATTTTTTTCGTACGATTGTAAATTTTAATGCACCCTGCAGCAGCATCTGATGGAGAAATTTTATCATCATTGCCCTTAATTTAACTCTTTTGCGGATATACGTAACTTATTTGACACGTTAACTACGAGTGAAAAGATAGCTTACCGCTAAATTACGATTTTAAAGAATTTAGAACTTCGATTTTATTTTTTAATACAAATTTCTTGCATTCATTTGAATTTCGATAATGGGATTTTATGATTCAACAAAAACGATTATCTTTTCGTCAAAAACTCGATATTAACCGTTTAAAAAAACTTGTCAACTGCGAATCGTTAACGAGTTAAAGGAGAAATTTTATTTAAGGTTAACATTTTTTTTTTTCATTACGAAGAATGACGAAGAATACGTAATTAAACTAATACAAAAAGAATAAAATAAATGTGAAGGATGCAGTAACGATGAAATTCCTATTGCGAACGATAGATCCGAAGTCAATAGGTGCCATTTTTTTGACTATCGAAAATGAAGCTTTACGGTATATTCTTGAAAAGTCTCAATTTCACCGTAGGTGACAAATCGTTTCGCCGAGATTTCGCAGTGGCGAAAGAGCCAATTTAATACGTTATAGATAGAGGAGAGAAAACGTGCCTCGGTAGTTCACGGAACGGAAAGACTGTGTGCGAAGACTAAGGGAAAGAGCCCGTGAAATCGCGTCTCTTAGCCGACCCTCCGGAGATAACGTCGGATCGAAAACGATTTTTTTTTTTTCATCTCCCTCGTTTTTCGTTTTAACTCCTCCACCGCCTTCTCGGCTCTCGTTGAAACACGCATGTACACGAGAGGTAAAAGAGTAAAACTTATTGCTAACATTTTTCAAGCTGTTGCCCTTTTGAAACTTCGTGACTGTCGAAGAAAAATCTTCGCCTCGTTCGATTCTTTTCTTACATCAGTTTGATACAAAAAGAAGAGAAACTATTGATAATCGGTAGCAACTTTAATGACAAAGAAAATCAACGAAACTTCGTTCAATTTGTTGATATATATGTCACATTGTATCGACTGCCAGAAATCAGAACGTTAAATATTTTCGTAATTTTTTTTTTTTTTCTATTGATATTTTTGCAACTGTTTCCGATTTTAACGAAGTCACAGCTCATTTTCTTCGTCATAAGACGCAAAATCACCGAAATAAGGAGTAATCGGCGGTGCGAGTAGGTCAATCGAGTATTAAGGATTAAAAACTGTTTTTTACACATTTTCAAATGGAAGGTCCTGCGATATATGATTAAAAATAGCAATAATAATGAATTTATTAACTTAGATGAATTGTTAATTGATTAAAAAATAAAAAAATTTACCATTGTTTTAATACCATTCAATAAATAGATCGATAATCGATATTTAAATGTAAAAATTGTATTTTTTTTCTTTGCAGAAATACGTCGTCGGCGCCGTCGACCATAAAACTTATCCTTACGATCGTAACATGCCGCTTATATTCATCGGGGGTGTGCCGCGTTCAGGTACAACTTTGATGAGAGCTATGCTCGACGCTCATCCAGATGTGAGGTATGTTGAGTAGTTATTCAAACGAGAAAATTCGTTTTCTTGCCTTCGTGAAACGCTCATCTCTATATTATATCGTATATATGTATATACGCAGTTATTATTAACGCAAAGAATAGCAGTGACTCTCCGTTAGGTAGTCACCTGACTGGGAATAAAATAGCCAAGACAAAAACTCAACTCCGAATAAAAGGAAACCCGGGGAAAAAGAAGCGAACAAAAAGAAATACCGAGTCATTGTTCTCCGTTTCTAAAGAATCGGAACTTTTGCGAACAAAATTATTATTTTTTTCATCCGCGTTTCAGACTGAATATAGATACCAAAAACTTTACCGAATAATATAACGCGAAAAATTGTAAAAAAATTCTCGGGTTCGTAGTCATTTTTTCAATAATGAAATCATTTTTGGTTAATCGCAGAGAAAAATTGTGTTTTTTTTTTATTACGTCGAACGAATACGTGAATAATGTAACGGGGGAAAAAAAAAACATTTTTATAGTAATACATATTTTTCGCATAAGAATATTAAATAATTATAAAAAATTACGCAAAATAATTTAATTCCATAGTTATTATTCGTAACAATAAAAATTATTTTCGTCTAATAAAACAAAAAAAGATTAATTTATTATTCAAATTTCGCAGATGCGGTCAAGAGACGCGGGTCATTCCGAGGATTCTACAGATGCGAACTCACTGGCAAAAATCCAACAGGGAATCGGTGAGACTCGAAGAGGCTGGAATATCCAAAGAAGTAAGAAATAAACGCTAATCAATTTTTGCATTTATATGTATAACATTTTTTTTAAATAAAAAAAATATCAAAAATATGGAAAATAAAAATTAAAAAAAACAATTTTTTTTTTAATAATTATATAAATAAATATTTTTTTATTATTTAATATAATTAAATAATGAAAATAAATGCTCCCTGAATGTTATAGGTGATGGATAGCGCTATAGCGGCTTTCTGTCTCGAAATAATAGCTCGACACGGTGAACCCGCGCCGAGATTATGCAACAAGGATCCGCTAACATTGAAAATGGGTTCATATGTTCTCGAATTATTTCCCAATGCAAAGTTTCTCTTTATGGTTCGGGACGGTCGAGCGACAGTTCACTCCATTATCTCCCGAAAGGTACGAACTTTAACCCTTTTAATTTCAATTATTTGGCTCTTCAACGCCTATATTCGTGCATTTGACATCATTGCATCATTTCGACGCAAACATTTTGAAAAAATTCGAAAAACAATATTTTGTTTTAACAAAAAAATTTTTGAAAAAAATATCATAATTTTTCATTTTTTGATCGAAGTACAAGAATCGCAAAACCCAATACTTCAAAATTAACATTTTTGAAAATATTTCGATGTCAAAAAATGTCGACCGGAAAGAATTTTTTTTTTTTTTTCAATCAAAAAAAGATTTCGATTTTAAGTGATTACTAAAAACTAAAAAAAAAAGAATTTCCACATTTTTTTTCAGGCCGTCGCTCGTTCAATTTTAATCCTTTAAAAAATATTGAAACAAAAAGAAATGCACGATATTTATTTTTGTTTTCTATTCAACAGACTACAAATAACGAAGTAATTTTTTTACTATTGTCATTTTTTTTTAACAATAAATATATACTTCGTTCATTGGAAAAAGGAATTTTCTTTTCCTTCGACAGTTTTTTCGCTGCCTATCGTCTCGTAAAAAAAAAAAAAAAATGACCTTTGCGCAGTTCCACCGGATACCTCAACGTCTATATTTTTTTCTCGTCCAACGGCGATAGAGTCTGACGACCAGAACAACGAAATCGATTAATCGATGTGTCTTTTTTCGTGGCGCAGGTTACGATAACGGGATTCGATCTGACGTCGTACCGGCAATGTCTGACGAAGTGGAATCACGCGATATCGACGATGCACGAGCAGTGCAAAGACGTCGGTTTCGATAGATGTCTGATGGTACCATACGAACAGCTCGTATTACATCCGCGCGACTGGATGAAAAAGATTTTACAATTCCTCGAAGTACCGTGGAACGAGTCGGTTCTTCATCACGAGGAATTCATAAACAAACCGGGAGGTGTACCCCTCAGCAAGTAAGCAGATTATATCAACAACTCGATCATTAAAATTATGCGATGTTAAGTACGAATGATAAAAAGAAAAAAAAAATTAATGATAAATAAAATTAGCAAATCGCGGCGTTGACTCTTATAATTAAAAACATCGACCGCCATATTATTATCGTAAATATTAATTGTTTAATTATTTCATCAAAATTTAATAAGATAATATGTATCATAAATAATTATATGAATTATTATTATCTGCAATAATAATCATTATTGTTATTATTATATAAATTGCAGGCATCCATTATTTTAAAAAATCTTACGTCATCGGTGACTCGTATAATTTCTGTTTAATTATTTACAGAGTGGAAAGATCGTCGGATCAAGTGATAAAACCGGTAAATCTTGAAGCATTAACCAAGTGGGCGGGTCACATACCGGAAGACGTTGTAAAGGATATGCCGGACATTGCGCCGATGCTTTCTGTATTGGGTTACGATCCCTATGCCAATCCACCGGTTTACGGCGCGCCGGACAGTGTCGTTAGCGACAATACTAGAAGGTTCGGAACTTGAAAAAAAAAAAAAAGTCAAAAAAAAAATCGAAAAAAAAATTCAACATTTTTTTTTTCCAGAGTAATCGCTGATGGCGAAATGTGGGCAGAAAAAGCTCGTCAACTCGCGTTACTCGATCGAACGTTGCAGGATAAACCGGCGGTGGTGACGAGTACCGAAAACGAAGCTACTAACGCGTGGTGGGCAAACGCGTGACCCCCACGTACTCACGTTCTTCTAGGAATGCACAATGGAAACGTGTACAATTATAATTACGTATAATGTTGCGGCGAACGAGAAAAAAATATCGACGAAAGCGGTGAAAGGAAAAAGAAAAAAAAAAGGGCAAAGCGACGAGATTCTAACGAATTGTTTTTAGACTTTGCGAAGCTTCGAGAAAAAACACAAAACGCTTTAAACCGCATGACGAATGAACGATTGTTTTTTTTTTTTTTGAGTTTTATCGATTGGTGGACTCGATTGACGAATGGCATTTTGACCGTTCGTGTCGTCGAAGATTTTTCCGACGCGAATTTCTTTTTATTAAACGATAAGAGTGACGAGAGCCGATGGCCAGTGAGAAAGAATAATCCGTTATTATTCGGAGATAAACGAAAATTGATGTTAATCCGAAAATTGAAAATTTATAAATTAAGATTTTCATGATTTATCGATCGAAAATTTATTTCGGAGTTATCAACGATAAATTCACATTTACGATTTCATTTATTTAGTTTCGATAAACTGAACAAAGTTTTATCGTAATTTTGATTTAAAAAAAATTACTTTGAAAATTATTGTTTAAAATTTTTTTTTGTCTTTTTTTTTTCTCAATTAACGTTCATCTCCGTTACGGTGATTCTGTGAAAGAGCCAAAGGATATTGAGAATCGATGCTGAACTGTACTTATTTTGCGAAAAGCGAAAATCGGCAGAAAAAAATAATAACGAAAGCGAAGGAAAAAGAACGAAGTAAAGAACGTTAATTAACTTCTCAAGTCAAACGACTGAGTCAATCGCTGTGAGCTGTGTATGTGTTTGTTATATGTGTTGCCATATATGTATTTCCAGTTAATTTTTATCTTAGCATTAGCGATGAGTAAAAAAAAACAACAAAAAATTAACGATTTCGCAAATCAACCTGCGAGTAGAAGACGATCGGGTGGCAAATTTCTTGTTCCCGGAAAAACATTTTTTTCGTAAGTTTTAACATAAAAAAAAACGAATTCATGTGGCTAATTTTTTACGTAAATGAAAAACATATTTGTGTTCAAGTACCGATTTATTGGTAAATCGATAGTTTTTTGAAAAAAAAAAAGGTAAAAATCGCATTTCATCGCAAAATCAACTCTTTTTTTTTTTAGGTCCCTCTGGAGGGGCACTGATTTTTTTACTCCATTTTTTCATTTTTTGTAACAGGAATATCATTTTTGGTAATCAACATTTTTTTAAAAATTCATTACTGCGTCTATATAAAATGTCGTAATGATGTTTTATTTATAATTTCAGTTTTTTTTTTTTTTTTTTCAATGAAGCAAAAATATATTTGTGAAATTTAAAGTTCTTCGTTATGAATATCAGATTTCCGAATTGTTTTCAATAATTGGCATTAGGATTTTTGTTCGAGACGACTTTTTTTTCTTTTTTTCGTAATTTGATCGGTGGAGTTTTATGCATTCACTTCATCGCTACTTGAACCCGAATATACTGTGAGACAACAAAAAAGTAGGCTAATGGTTTTTTTTATTTTTATTCACAATGCCGAGAAAAAAAAGAAAAAGAAAATTCTCGTCGTAAACTTCCCCTTAATGCGTTGTGGAAGTCGAAAGCCAACCCGGTGGTCGCTGTCGTCAATAACAACTGTAATTTGTCGAAATATTAAAGGTATCGACCAAATCTCTCCAAAAGTAAATTTGCAAAAAGTGCGCATATCAATTTCACACGCGAATTTGCTTTTTGTCGGATTTCGTTGACACCCCTTAAAAAAAAAAAAAAAAATTACAGTTTTTATTACCGACCGCGATACTCCACATCGCTTTAATCGATTGAGAGAGCAAAAAAATGTATGCTGCTGGTTGTACAGTAAAAAAAAACAAAGAAAAAATTGACGAAAAGAAAAAAAGGAAAAAAATTGAAATAAAAGTAAAAAGAGAAGAATTTCATATTTATAAGCTATAAGTGTGAAAGTGAAGAGCGCTGTAATAATAATTAAGGCTGACGAAACTGTATCGCTCTGTGGCATCTGCCTAATCGAATATGTGAAAAAAAAAAAAAAAAAAAACACAATTTTAATTGAATCTCTTCGCGTCGTATCAAACGAAAAACGAGGCAATTGATGTATATGTGGCTTTGAATTTGCCGAAGAGACAAATCGATTTCCGTCAACGGAATACGTCAGACATGAGCCGAATTCTCATTAACGAAATATTCAAGGTCTCCGTGTGGCGTTATATACATGTCAGCAGTGTTATTGTCTATCGTATTACGAAAATAAATTATTTTAATATTAAAAAAAATATATAATAATAGTTATTGATCGTTTATTTGTTTCCTCCTATGAAATCCTTTGAATTATTCGATCATAACATAATATTTTTCATAACAATAATTAAAAAATAAAATCTTATTAATAAGTCATTAATTAAATAATTTCACATCAATTTTTGGAGTATCGAAAGTTTTTTTTCTTTATGTTCCGTTGATTATTCTAATTTTTTTGTTTCAGAGAATTTCAAGGATTTTTACGTATTGCAAAATACATAGATTCCTGTAGTACCGACGATCGATAAAAACTATTGATTTTTCGATAAAAATGTCCGTAAAGCGATGTGTAACCGAGTAGACAGACGCGAGAAAAAAGAAAAAAAATTCTCAAATGTTTATGGTTTCGAAATGCATTTATGAAAATTTTTGTTACCTACCGAGCGCGGCGCGGGAAATGTTACGTAAAGTATTTAAAAATGTTCTTTACAAATATTATTTTACTAAAGCAAACGAAGTGTAATAAAATTTGCGTATTTTTTTTTTTCGTTAGATTTACGCGACAATAAGTAACACAACACTTCCAACCGCAATACCTCGACGAATATTTCACGGCGAAAACACCGTTGAATTTATATTTATTAATTTGAGTATTACGCGGCAATGCGATGGTATATACACTGCCCGTCATCGATGTCAGTCGAGAAGATAATGACGTATAAAAAATACGAAATAAACACCCAAAAATATTGAGAAACGTTGCGGTTGCTTGTTGACGAGAAAAAAAGAGTCGGTAAAGCGATTACGAAGCCGATATTTTTCGAACATTCAGAGTGATTCCATTTTCCGGTGTGACAAACACCGAACGCTTGCTAACGGCGTTATGGTAGTTCGGATTTATCGAGACCTCGTGCTCCCGCAGTATCGTTATCAGACCCACTGCCGTTTGTAGCATACCGACGCGAAGACCTTGACAGAGAAAACAACAAGACGCAGTCATTAATAAAGATGATTAATGGAAAATACACTTTTCTGCCAAAAATCTCCGCAAAAACCGTAGCTACTGTTGAAATTCTCTGATTTACGAGTGGAACATAGCAAAGTTTTGCGAATTGAACGATTTTTATCGTCATATTTTCTCACCAATGCATATTCTCGGTCCCTCGCCGAACGGCATGAAGGTACACGGCTTGATATCGTTCTTTCGTTCCTCGCTGAATCTGTCGGGATCGTAGATTTCCGGTTCCGGATGATACTTCGGATCCATGTGAATACCCGTAAGTGGTGCATAGACGACAGTACCTTTTTCCAAAACAATTTCAGTACCGGGAATCTTGTAATCTCGATTGGCTACACGATCGATCAACGGCGCCGGGGGATAGAGTCTCAGTGTCTCGTTTATCGCTGCCATAAGATACTTCATTTCTTGTACAGACTCGTAAGTCAATCCTTTCGATTCATCGTAATTATCGAGAATCTCGCGTCTAACGCGATCTTGGATTTCCGGTTGTTTCGCCAATTCCCACAGCGTAAAGGCCATCGTCGTGGAACTCGTCTCGAGACCCGCGACGAAAAATATTGCCGACTGCGCTACCAACGTGTCGTCATGAATTTCTACAGAATTAAAAGAATAATTTGGTTGTTGATATTTCAATTAAAAAAAAATAATAATAATAATGATATAATGAATGCGGTATAATGATTTTTTATTTAGAAGAATAATGAAGAAATACAGTAAAACTTGTTTTGCGAAATCGCTAACGTGAATTACGGTGAGAAAATTGACCTTATAGGAACGATGAACTCTCACCAACACCTTCCTCGGGTTTTTCGTTCTTCAGCTTTAGCAGCGTGTCGATTACGTCGCCGCGTTCGTATTTGCCCGCCTCGCGATTGTTCATCGAACTCCAAAATACCCTGCGGAAGTAATCAGTTTGCTCGCCAAGCATCGAACTGCCAAGATGTTTCGCAAGTGAAGGAAAGAAAAAGACCGCGAAGAGTCGAGCCGCGCGAAGAAGGTTCGGTGTGAATGGCAAACGACCTATGTATCGAAGCGAAAAAAAAGATACGCACACGTTAAATATATGTAATGTTGAAAAAAATACCCTATTTCTTAGCATCTGCGCAATCGATAGACGAATAAATAACTTCTGTATGTCCAAATTTCCGGAAATTTTAAAAAGAAAATCAATTACAGTCTTCGTTACCGACCGAGTTTATCTCACGTTATCTGCAACACAAATGAAAAAAAATCTACCAACTTCTTTTGTAGAATTCCGGTGGTGGATCCTCGAAGGAATTGGTGCGAATTCCAAAAGCCAAAGACGATATTACATCGGTCGTGAATCTCGTACTCGTGTCTTTGAACTCCAATGCGACGTTTTTTTCACCACTGTTCCCCAATCTCGCGTTCATATAGCCGTTCAACGATTCGGCGGATTCGACCATAAGCCCAAAGAGACTCTTCAATTTGCCACTCGTGAAGGCCGGCGACAATTTTGTCCTCAAATATCGCCATTCGGGATTTTTTATCGAGAATAAACCTGAACTACCGACCGGATCGTTGGCGTTGTTCGGAGCGGCGAAGTAACGATCCGTAAAAACGGCAAAATCTTTCACAAATATTTGCTTCATTATTTCCGGCGATCTTAGAACCAAAAACGGATTGTGCATTATGTAGACACCGACGAAGGGCGCATCATCATCGGCTTCCCTGTATAAACGACCCAAAAGATAACCCGGTGACATTTTGATCAACAGAGAGTCCTTGAAATTTCCGAAAATCAGATTGGTCGGTAAGCTAGGAACTCCTCTTCTTTGCCAGTAGCTGTGTTTCCATTTCGCCCAAAGATAAAAAACAGCAAATAAACCCGCGAACAACGCGAGGAACGTTGACGACCACCAACCGATTAACATTTTCGTTGATTCGTAACTTTGCGCGGCAAAAAACACTTCCGAGAGTTGCAACGTCGGCGAATATTGAATGCCAACTGACGCGATGTTCGGTCAAACGTCCTGAAGAAATGATAGATTGCATAATCTCGTTAAAATTCAACGATGACTGCTGGAAAAATATTGCCGCGGGGTATGACGAAAGATGACTCGGCCTGTTTGAGATTTGATTTACTACGCATAACGATAAGAGAATAAAAGGAGTATTCATGCTATGTATATCCGAATAGATCATAATCATTATCTTCTGTAGATATTTCTGACAAAATATCTCACGAAGAAAATCAACTTTTTTACGAGAATCAATATCGTTTATGGATTGACGGCATCAAGATAAAAATCAATTTTAATCAGTGAAAAGTCAAGTGAAAAGTCAAAAGTTTTCTCTACATTAAAAAGAGAGTTTATTTATAGTTAACAATTGTAGAGTTTGTAGTTTACGTTCATACGATATTAATATTATTATAATTTTATACAAGTGCAATCATTTTTTATTTATTTTTATTTTTTATATCTTTTATCAGTAAATATTGTGACCAACACAAGTTCGACGCAATTATTTTCGGTTTCGCGATCGAATACGCAAAAAGGTTTTATGGTTTCTTTCTTCCCCGTCTCCCTATCGATATCTGTTGCAAAAAAGATAATTGCAGATTTTTTTTACTGATGTCATTGTTATTTCATTGTAAAAAATGTTAAGAATCATGTCAAGGAGTGTTAATGAAAAACCGATGGTACATTTTTTTTTTTTTTTACGAAATGCCCCGAATTTTTTTATTTACATTATTTAAATTTTTTTACATTCTTCGTTAACCCTAATCCCAAAATTGTAAATGAGATGCTAAAATATAGTGACCGATTTTTTTTTTTTAATTTAATGTACAATATTTCGAAATTCCATTTTTTTACAATTTTTAAATTTATTTTGTTAGTATAATTCTGTTTGCGTAATAAATCAAATGAATCTCTATAATTATTCAATGCACTCGATGTTTTATTATTCGCACACTGACCGCCATCGATACCTGCACTGGAAGATAATGGTGTACACAACTACGAAAAAAAACGATATATACACACAAAGCTATTGAGGACCGATGCCGCTGCTCGTTGACGAGAAAAAGAAGGTCAGCGAAGTGTTCACGAAGCTGATATCTTTCGAACGTTTAGAGTTATTCCATTCTCCGGTGCGACGAAGACGGAACGTTTGCTAACGGCGTTATGGTAATTCGGATTTATCGAGACTTCGTGATCCCGCAGTATCGTTATTAGACCCACCGCCGTTTGTAGCATACCGACGCGGAGACCTTGACAGAGAAAATAACGAGATGCAGTCATTAATAACGATGATTCATATAATATACGTTTCTGCACGCATCTCCGCAACAACGGTAGCTACTGTTGAAATTCTCTGATTTACGAGTTGAACATTATAAATATCGTACATACATTTCGGACCCTTTTTTTAACTTCGCATCTTTTTCTTTTCTTAATTATCCTTTGAAGCATACAAATTGCACAGTGTAAGTAAAAAACGAAGTGATCTAAAGGCAGAATTTTACGTAAGTGTAATCTAAATACCCAGATAATTTCCGAGAAGACATACCGATAGACATGCAGATACTACTCTCACAAAAAGCACTGATTACAATTCTTTTGCGATAAATCGTATTGAGGAGAAAAATGAGGTTACGATACGATAAAAAATATTAAATAATCATCGTGTCCGAAGCTCGAGAATAAATAACATTACAAATCTGGAACATCGATAAATGGCTGGGAAGATATGCGGTGTCTTAAGTTCTTTGTCAATCTATCGCTGGATGCGACGGTAGTACGACAAGATTCTGCGGCTGAGTTACCTGGCGCCGTCGTAAAAGACAGAAAAGAGTTAACACGACCGGCCGTAAGACTTTTAGAATGATGTATTCTATAACCCCAATGTCCGTAAAACATCGCGCAATCGTAAAAACCTATTGCCGTTCCCTCCAATTTGAAAACTTATGAAAATTCATCGAGAGCAGCTTTCAACTCAAAAATCCAATGCGTTGGTGCAAATAACATGCAGTAAAATGCCCGGAAACTGATCGCAACATTTTTCCGGAAGTTAAGGAACTTAATACGTTTATAGTCATAGGGAACGCATTGAGGGAATTAGAGTAATCGGAGGAGAAATCGGAATGTATGATAATCAAAGATCGGGACAAACCCTTCAGGAGAAGGATTTCAAAAAACCAGTATCCACTTACAGTCCTTGAAATAGTTACGGCACGGGGAACGCACCCAAGTGGATTCAGAATTAGCAGAGGTTTTGGGGGATTCTTTAGAAGGATCTGAAATTATTAGGATGAGTGGTCCTCATTGGGAAACTTAGAATAATGAGGTACTGAACGTATATTATCGTGAATATCAACCCAATATGAGGGGAGAGAGCAGCCTAATCGTCAGTGAGTCTCTGCATAACTACATATCTACGTACGGCGTCATTTTATTTCATATATGGATGAGTTAGGAATCATTTTTTTATTAATAGGATATTGCGATTGTTTGATGTTGCGAAATAATTGATAATAATTGAACGATTTTTATCGGCATATTTTCTCACCAATGCAAATTCTCGGTCCCTCTCCGAACGGCATGAAGGTACACGGCTTGATATCGTTCTTTCGTTCCTCGCTGAATCTGTCGGGATCGTAGATTTCCGGTTCTGGATGATACTTCGGATCCATGTGAATACCCGGAAGTGCAGCATAGACGACAGTTCCTTTTTCCAGAACAATCTCAGTGCCGGGAATCTTGTAATCTCTATTGGCTACACGATCGATCAACGGCGCCGGAGGATAGAGTCTCAATGTCTCGTTTATCGCTGCCATAAGATACTTCATTTCTTGTACAGACTCGTAAGTCAATCCTTTCGTTTCATCGTAATTATCGAGAATCTCGCGTCTAACGCGATCTTGGATTTCCGGGTGTTTAGCCAATTCCCACAGTGTAAATGCCATCGTCGTGGAGCTCGTCTCGAGACCCGCGACGAAAAATAGTGCCGATTGTGCTACCAACGTGTCGTCATGAATTTCTGGAGAATTAAAACAATAATTTGGTTTGTTCATTCTTCAATGGAAAAAAAAAAACATCGAGGAATAATGATTTTTTATTTGGAAGAATAATGGAGAAATACAGTATAACTTGTTTTGCGAGATCGCCAACATGAGTTACGGTAAGAAAATTGACTTTATGAGAACGATGAACTCACCGACACCTTCCTCGGGTTTTTCATTCTTCAGCTTTAGCAACGTGTCGATGACGTCGCCGCGTTCGTATTTTCCCGCGTCGCGACTGTTCATGGAGCTCCAGAATACCCTACGAAAGTAATCAGTATGCTCGCCAAGCATCGAACCGCCGATATAATTCGCAAGTGAAGGAAAAAAAAAGACCGCGAAGAGTTGAAGCGTACGGAAAATGGTCATTGTGAATGGGAAACGACCTGTGTATCAAAGTGAAAAAAAAGATAGGCACACGTTAAGAATACATATATAATGTTGGGTCTAATTTTGTATAAAGCAGCAAAGCTATAGCGTTTGTTGATATTCGAGAGATAAAAACTGTTATAAATACACTTGTATTATCGTGGAAAATAAGCGGTTTTTAAAAACGATTAGATTAGCCACCCGACACAGTCAGTAAAAGAAACTATAATTTAATAAATAAAACATAAATGCTTACTTTCTGCACAATTATTATGCAAAGAAGCTAACAAAGAGTGCATATCCAAGCGATCAATGCCTTTAGGCAAAATAAAATAATTACAGTTAACGTTACCGATCCTTCAAAAATGATTAATTCAGCCGGTACCAGAAACTGTAATCCATTTTCTTCTAGGATGCTGATCCTTGCAGAAAAAAACTCTAATTCTTAGCATCTGCGCAATCGATAGACGAATAGACAATACGTCGAATTTTTCGGTAATCGTCGAAGAAAAATAAATTACAGTTTTCGTTACCGACCGAGTTTGTCTTACGTTATCTAAAACCTTCATAAAAAAAAAACTACTGACTTCGTTTGTAAAATTCCGGGGGTGGATCCTCGAAGGAATTAGTGCGAATTCCAAAAGCCAGCGACGATATTACGTCGGTCGTGAATCTCGTGCTCGTATCTTTAAGCTCCAATGCAACGTTTTTTTTACCGCCGTCCCCCAATCTGGCGTTCATATAGCCGTTCAACGATTCCGCGGATTCGAGCATAAGCCCGAAGAGACTCTTCAATTTGCCACTCGTGAATGCCGGCGACAATTTTGTCCTCAAATATCGCCATTCGGGATTTTTTATCGAGAATAAACCCAAACTACCGACCGGGTCGTTGGAGTTGCTCGGGGCGGCGAAGTAACGATCCGTAAAAACGGCAAAATCTTTCACAAATATTTGCTTCATTATTTCCGGCGATCTTAGCAATAAAAACGGATCGTGCATTATGTAGACACCGACGAAGGGCGCATCATCGTCGGCCTCCCGGTACAAGCGACCGAGAAGATAACCCGGTGACAATTTCATCAACAGCGAGTCCTTGAAATTTCCGAAAAATAGATTCGTCGGTAAGCTAGGAACTCCTCTCCTTTGCCAATAGCTGTGTTTCCATTTCGCCCAAAGATAAAAAATAGCAAAAAGTCCCGCGAACAACGCGAGCAACGTCGACAACCACCAACCGATCAACATTTTCGTTGCTTCGTAACTTTGCGCGGCAAAAAACACTTTCGAGAGTTCCAACTTCGGCGAATGTTGGATATCGACTGTCGCGATGCCCGGTTGAACGTCCGCACAAGTTGAAAAACAAGTTAAACTGCCACTCCGTTTGTCCGGTAGAAATGATAGATAACACAATCGTTTTAAGAGTTAATGATGACTGCTGGAAACATATTGCCTCAAGTTGCGATGAACGATGACTCGGCTTGTTGGAGATTTTTTTTCTGCGCATTGAAAAAGCGCTTATTGAGAGGTAATGATATGAGACCATCCATCATGCAGATGCGAATAGATCATTATCTTTTTTTTTCTATAGATAATCTGACGAAATTTCGTACGCGGAATATCATCATTTTTACGAGAATCTCTATTTTTAACGCGTCACGATAAAAATGAATTTTAATCAGTAAAGGGTCAATAGGGGTAATTGCGATAGTTTCAGTAAGTATTACAACAATATATTATCTACATTGAGAAGAGAGTTTATTTATAATTAAAAAACGTAGAATTCCGAACCGTCATATCAATATTTAGTTATGACTATCAAATGACCGTTGACCCAAATTTGATTTGTTAATTACAAAAATGGGGCGATAAAGTATCTTTGAATATATCGCGGACTTTCTTCTGAATTCAATGCATGAAGATACATACATCACATAAAAAAAAGTCGTATTGACTTATCATATAATCAGCGTACGATTCTGATACACAAGTGTATGAATATCAGATTGCGTTTATCGAATGTGTTCTTTTGAGTCTAGAAGCGCTGATACGCGTAATACGAATGCATGGTGATGCAACGCAAGACTACACACCTCCTCTGGTCCACAGTCGCGACATTTGAAGGGTCAATAGGTTTTACGAATCGGCGGCATTGTGTTGTCAATTTTGATTAATGTTTCTTTAGAAAGTTTCAGCACATTATCTCATAACGTGGAAACGCTTTAACGCAAATAAATATTTTCAAAAAGAGGTTAATAATCGATGAATTTTGAATCCCTTGACGGATTATTCGCCGCCGATTCCTCGGGCCGCTTGAAATCAGAACACCGAAAAAAAAAAATTCCCCATTTACTCAAACCGTTTTATTTTAGCTTCCGTTTAATCAAATCTGTATGTCTGTCTGACCGCAATCGGTCCAATTGTCAATATTCACGGTAATCGAGGATCCGCTGAACCCAACAGTGACGATAATGCGTCATAAATATTACGTAAAGTAAATAAACGCGTATGAGTAAATATAACTTTTTTCGAAAAATAACGAACACTCTTTTTCGTCGCCTTTGCAAATTCTTATGCAAAAAATATTCAGTTAGCATTATTAGGGAGTCATGTGAAATATTCGTCGATTTAAAAAAAAATGAATAAAAATAAAATAAAATCGTTGCCAGTAATAATAACAGCTGCAAAAGTGTCTCCATCAATTGATCAGCCGCTTTCAATTCCTTCGTTCGCGCCTTTGACATTAAAAATGTGTTATCGAAGTTATTAGATCGGAACGCGGTATTGTCCTCTTTATCTACCGACGCGTTATTAAACCACTTTTGATGGACGTGTCTTGTTCAAGACTATCCGTTGCCTGAGGGACTCGCATACGCACGCGCGTCGTGATTCTCGTATGCAATTTACAATATTATAGACGAGAATTTCTCATCAAAGAGGTGCATCGACTGTGCATCGATTGTTGGAGTCGCGGAGAGCGCGAATACTATAGCAATTTCCTCGGCTATACGTTTCGTCGTCTGCTTCCTTTTGTTTCACTTGCGCAACGTCCACTCCGGCATTTATTCCAACGTATCTAATGTCCGTAGGATTTTGTATAATAGTCGTACGTTAAATCGTTACTCTGACACATCGGTGATAGAAGCTCTCGGAAGCTTTTCCGCACGTACCGAGGACGCATTGGAAACCAATACGCAGTTGTTTGCAAGAGGCTCTTTATGACAGCAGAAAAATATTATTGTTTCTCTGACCTACTCTTTCAGAACGATGAACAATGACGTAGATATATCTTTTTTTATTCCTTTTTTATTAGGAATAAATTTAAGATTCATTCGTCCATTAATTCAACGATATGGGCGGTGTAAAAAACAAACCGGAGCATTGCGATCTATTGCGAGAGATATAACATTGCTTTGATCTGAAATTGTATATTTTTATTCTGTTTTTTTAATGTAATTTAATTGTTTTTGTAATAAAGAAAAAAAAATGCAAATCAATAAAAAAAATAAAAATTAATTAATGAATTTAATTTCATTTTAATATTTTTAATTAAATATTTTTTTTTTTAGTAAAGATTGAGACGAACATTTTTTTTATAATAATAATAAATATTTTTTGTTAAATATTGCAAAAGGATTGAATTCTAACCGTACATCCTATCGGTTGCGTCGAACTACCCTCGGACGCGAGCCCTAGTAGATAATACCGGCGAGGTGGATAACGCTCAATTAAAGATTTATCCCGATGCTCCGGTTGCTTTGCAGGTTCTTCTATTTTTGGATTTATTTTCCGTGTGTAGGGTGAACTTTCGGTCGCCAGGTGTTTTAATTCACACAAACACCAAAATATATATTTTAAATAAACTTTTTAACGATACACTCTCGTAGTTACCACGGGTCGGTAAAGCAGATTACTCCGTATATCGAAACGCAGATTTCAAAGCTGCGACGCGATTTATTTGGACGGAGAAACCCGCAATCCCCGCGGAGAACCCCGACGGAGAAACCCGCAATCCCCCGCGGAGAACCCCGACGGAGAACCCCGCAATCCGCAATAGGACGGAGAATCGTAACGCAATAATGAAAATAATAATTATCGTCTTTTGGTGAAAATTAAAAAAAACAGTATCGGGAGACTCCCTTAAACTGAGCTTAAAGGGCTCGAACCGTTACAGAATAATAATACGACGCAGATGACTTCAATAGTAGTAACTACGTAGTTATTTATTTGTTTATTTAACGGGTTAACTCTTTTAAAAATCTCATAATATTCAGTTTACTATCTATTCTTATTAATATTTCTTGTAGAATTTTAGTAAACAACCTGTCAACTTCTATGTATTGTTTTGATGACAGGATTATAGTTTCTTATCGATACATTTTTTTACTCGTGGCTGTTTACCATTTTTTCCACTATTTTTCGCATCGTGTGTTTTCATCGTGTATATCGGGTTTTTCGTTGCGTTTTATAGCGCAATATTTCACGTATAACTCGACAAAACTATTTACATATTAGCAGAACTGTATAAACACCGAGAACGACGAAATAGTTCGTAATAAAATATCGTCTAATTTTTTCACAATTATATGATGATAGATTCGGTAACGATGTATATAATAATCGCTACCGATACATATCAACTTCGAGTCTATACGTTATCTTGATTTTTTTTCCGCGTTATCCTTTATTATCGACATCAAAGTGTTTTTTTTAAATATAATAAAAGCACGAAGGGGTACTTAATAACTGTACTGTAACATTGGACGGATTAAACGAGCAGCGATAGGCTACTCAGAAAGTGCAAACCTCTTTTCCGTACAATGGCTATCTCATGACGAAAACATTATCATTCACCTCATACACGTCGCACCGACGTCGGTACACATGTCATTTATATATGCGACATGCACGATCGCGCAAGATTAATCGTATTGGTCGCCGCGCGGAAACAACCCTCGACCCATCCGACTAACAATCGCTTCAGTCTGTTTTCGACTTCGTGACTTTATAGAACTAATTGTCTCTCATCGTGCTTCTCGTGTACACTGTTAATTTATTAAACGGTCAATGCGATGTAACGATACGAAAAAAAAAAAAAAAATTAATTAAATATTGAAAAATGTAACGAAGTAGGACAGTCGATAATTCCTAAGACTGATAATCACGAAGTAAAAAGAACAAAATTTTGTTTAAATTTTTTAAATATTCTAAATTCGCTCCACTTTTTTGTATAATTTTTTCAGGACTTCCAAATAGCGAGATTTGAATTATTTATTTTTTCATTTTCGAATATTAGAGGAAAAAAAAGTGAAACGTAAAAAATTATGTAGTTCACAAAAAAAATTCGTGATGAAATCGTATATCGGTTCTCCGTCCGGAAAGAGACGAATTTCAACGCTTGCATGGACGCTCTTCAAAGATCGTTCATCCGCGGCGTCTCAAGTGAAGTGAGTATCAATAGCATTTTATAAAAATGTATTTTTCATTTCAAATTATTATTATTCTCATTATTATTATCGTTGCTGTTGTTGTTGTTGTTATTGTTATTTTTATTATTATTAACATGTTGCCGAGCGATTAAAACTACGAAACTAATTCGATAACTATGAATCACCCCTTTCGGAGTTCTCGAGAACGAGTTTTTCCGCGTATATATAGGATAGTAACAAGTATGGAATAGTTCGATACCAAAGAAATGATCGACAGTGCGCGTGGAAAAGAGAGTACACAGACAAGGAATTTTACATATAACTGAAGCCGGACAGACGACAATAGTGCATATTGAACTTTCCATGTTTGTAAAGCATTCTTCAGTCCGCTTATATTTTTCTTCTTCGTTCTTTCCGTCCTCCTTCACCCACCGTGCATAGAGCGTATGCTTTCGCCCGGAGTTTCGATAATAGGAACTTCGTACTTTAGAATAACGACGAGTTTGTTCAACGCTATCAAAGCAAGCAATCCGCCCTCAGGACACGTGCAGTTTCATGGTGGAGCTACGCCCGAGCAGACTGTTGTCTTTTCACGATAACAACCCTTTTTTTGGCGACTCGCCGTGCATAATACGTATTTTCGCGTCAACTTTGATTCTTTTTTTTTTTTTTTATAATATTTTCTTTTTTAATATCCACGAGTACTTATGCCCTACTCGCGCGTCTACGTGAATGAAAAACGAAGGTAGGCGGTGTTTTTTTTATTTTTGCGCAAAATTTTTAAAATATGCTGAATTCTGTGATTTCTCTGATCTGAGGAATTTCACTTATATTTGTTTTAAACAAATATAATGGTCTAGAAATACAATTCGCGGCCTAAGAAATTATTAAAATTGACCAATCCGACAACTCTAAACCGTATAAATAATAATAGAACGCGGAAAAAAAAAAAAAAATTAGAAAAATAACTCGACATACGTATTAAATATAAATACCTTTTTCAAAAAAGTAAAAACTTACGCTGCAAAGTACGCATTATGTGTTTAATTTAAAATTAAAAAATTACAACAAAAAACCTTATAAAAGAAATTGTATAAAAATCTCGTGAATACCTTAAAGTATATATTATTATTCGATAAGATTGTTATCATTGTTCTTCCAATTTAAGAAAGACAAAGCGTCAAAACGCGTGACACTTATTATATTTACCTACGAGAAGAGTTAATAAAAAAAAAAAAAAATCTTCCAAGTAAATGACTTCCGAAACTGAGGAATTGACAATTCATTTTCTATAACTGTAATAAAACTGCAATTAAAAAATCTTCCGATAAACGATTTATCGAACCCGAGCCTCGACCACTAGGCCACTGCTCTCCTTTAAAAAAACGATTTATCGTACTTTATGTAAATTTGTTCAGAGAATTCAAAACCGATTTACCGTTCGGAAGATACGACACATTGCAAACGGAAGCCGCAGTGACTGACAGTGAGTCGATATTTGTGATTATCAAATTAATTTAATTAATTGGATTTATTCAACATTCAGCATCAATCAAATAATTATATCGACTGTAAATGGTAATTAACGTGCAATTCGTCCAGTGACGACTCCGGTGATTGCGACAACCGGAAATTTCGTGCAGACCACGGATAGTCTGCACGCGGCATTGAAGCCGATAATCACATTGGCACAGTGTTTCGCTGTATTTCCGGTGAGCGGAGTAAACAAACCAGACGCCTCGTATCTCAAGTAAGAACATTATTCACTAACGCTTTTCGCAAAAAAATTTATACTGTTTTATCAATAATAAAACATACGATAACTTTTAGTTAAAAGAAAAAAAAATGTTCTTCAATAATTCACCTCATGAAAACTTTAGTTTAAACTTTTAGTTTAAAACGTTTAGTAATTTTTTTTATTAAAGAACCACACGTGCATTTTTTTGCAGTCGCGGAGAGTTAAATGATTTTCAAAAAAAAAAAAGAAATTGTTTCCAATCCAAAGCTCGTAATTTCTCTACTTTTCAATACATCAGCATAAAAGTTTGAATAAATTTGTCGATTACAGCGCAATAAAAACGTATTTCACAGATTCACTTGGCGAAGCTTCAAGATCCTCTACCTTTTCGTGTTCTTAATCAGTGAAATAATCCTCGCAACATGCAGTGCAATGCGTCTTATATCAACGGGAATAACATCGACAAAAATGAGTGAGAAATTCGTTTTCTTCGATACGCGGCATTCCGTATTAAGTGGACCATTACTTTATATGTGATTTTCAAACGTATCAAAAGATCGAAACATCGAAATTAATGAAAAAAAAAAAAATAAATTGAATTAAATTAATTTTAATAAAATTGAATGAAAATTTTGAATAAAAATTCAATTATATAGTTAAATAGAACGATTGATAAAAAATACATAGTTTTTTTCGCCCTCTGATTTTTTAAAATTACGATATTCCACTAACGCGGAATTTCTTATATAAATCGATTAAAATACATCGAAAAAAACGGCGAAAAAAAATGGCACATTTTATTCAGCTACATTCGTCTTCTTGGGAATGTGCTGCATTACGAATCTGCTGTTTCTTCGTCTCGCGATCGATTGGCCGAGTTTCGCAATGTCGTGGGACAAAACTGAGCGGGAATTGGCGCCTCGACATCGACGAGTCTCGAGATTCAGTTTAGCCACGAGATTCAAGTTCATGACGGCGGTGATAATGATTCTCGCGTTGAGTGAGTATTTGTCAATGTGTTCGATGTATCGATCGTTCGAATTCGACTCACTGTCGACGTCTCGTACGCGCGTATTCGCCGCGTGCAAATTGATTTTTTTTCTTTTTCTTCACAGTAGAACATTCCCTCTCGTTACTATCGGGATACGAAAGCGCTTTGAATTGCGCGACCCTTCGCGGCGACACCGATATCGTAGCCACTTACTTTCAATCTCAATTTCCGCAGGTATTTAATTTCCATGAAATCGTATAGACATATGTGTTTTTAGATAGTAAAACAGATTATTCTTTTAGAATTTCGCAATATTATAGTACAAAAACATTTTTTCTCAACTATTTGTTGCCATCCGAAAAAAAAAAAAAAACGATATCGACAAAACGACGATTACATGTTATTTTAATTTTCGTACTGCAATTGTAATGTTTGTAGATAAATATAAAATACGTCATTGAATAAACGAATTATTGAATTCACTAGTTAATAACTGATATATGAACGAACTAATATATGAACGAACTAAATGAATGAACGTGTGGATTGTGATTTACAGGTATTTAACAGAACATCGTACAGCCTTTGGAAAGGTATAGTTATTCAATCGAGCGGTGCTCTCAGCACTTTTACATGGAACTTTATGGATCTCTTCCTTATCCTCATAAGCAGTGCATTGACAGATCAATTTCGTCAATTGAACAATCGTCTTTACTCGATAAGAGAAAAGGTAACCGAGTTATTCCCCAATCATATAAAATTTCGTCGCTTTTTAGTAAATTTTAAAAAATCCGATAGATTCTGCACGTACTATAGTACTACTAAAGCATGAAATTCAAATGGAATTTCGTATTGAATCCAACTCCAACCGATAAAAAAACTAAATTTGATGTGTTTTAAATTTAAAGTACTGATTATCGTTATTTTTTGAACGCCCAAAGTTCACGATTAATTATTAATCTTTTATAATTAAATGATTTATTTAAAAATAACCAAAAATAATAATACAATAAAAATAAATAATAATAATGGTAATATCATTATTATTATTATTAAATAATAATAATATAAATTATTATTATTTTATATATAAAAATGAAGTATTAAAATATTGAACATTTAACATTTTTTTAACCGTTCTATACATTTTTTTCATTTTATTTCTTTACGCATGAAGCTTTTTCCTTAATTTTTTTTTTTTTCGTTATGGTATTATTGAGTGTTATTTTAAGTTCTTTGACTTTCGAACGAATCCGGTTTAGCATTGTCTCCTTGTGAATAAGGCAATGCCGGAGTGGTGGTGGGCTGAGGCGAGAACTGACTTCAATCGTCTCGCATCCCTGACAAGACGTGTCGATACCTACATATCCGGTATTGTTCTCGTATCCTTCGGCACGAATCTCTGGTTCATCTGTATACAGCTTCTCAACTCGTTCAAGTATTTGTCGAAGAAAGTTGTATAAATTACTACTTGTAGTCAAATCATAGTTCAAATTCGTTAAAAAAAAAAAAAAAAAAAAAAAAGAAAAAAAAAAACCGTAAGGTATTTACAGTGTTTACGAATTGAATTAATAGTTGACTAGTGTAGTTTAGCAATTACCGATAGATAAGTATCAAGACTGTTGAAATATTCTAATTATTCCCCAATCAGTCCGCTGCCGAACATCATAAAGTCGATATACTTTTGCTTCTCGCTTGGATTTTTACTGCTGAGAGCATCCGCTGTATCATTATCCGCCGCAGCTGTTCACGACGAGTCTTTGCTTCCTGCGCCGATTTTATATGGCGTTTCCGGCTCCAGTTACTCCAACGAGGTATGCTAACATCATTTTTAATAAAACGTCATAATTACCCAATTTAATATTAATAAAAAAAAATCATTAATTTTATTTATGTTTATTAATGTTAATATTAATATTAATTTAATTTATATCTTTCACCCCCCCTGGCGATTCGAAAACGGAGTCAACATATTTTTTTTCCTTCGAAAACTATACGAGAGAATTAATTTTTTTTTTTTTTCATATTTCGATTTTTTTTTTTCAAATTTTCAATGATCCAAACATTACGCGATCCCAATTACTTCGGATAATCGAAGCTCTACTGCACTTCAAATTAACAAATTAATTTCAACGTTCATTAAAAAAGTATTATAGATCGATAAGTATAATCAATCGATTATTTTACCAGGTCGTGAGATTCCTAATGCAGGTTACTACCGATAACATCGGTTTAACGGGAATGAAATTTTTTTCCATCACGAGAAGTCTCGTTCTCACGGTAAGTACTTTTGTAATTACTGATAGCCAAAAATGCCACTAAAATCATTTCAATTCGAAAATTATTGAAAAATAAATTCTCCAAATTTCAATCATTCGATTCTTAAAAAAAAAAAAAAAAAAAACATTAGTCCTCGAAAGTTGGTATTTTTACGAAAAAAAGACGAAATCTTTTTATATATATATAGATATATATAAAAAAAAATCGGCGGAAATTACTATTACTATCAGAATTTACGAAAAGAAAGTATAATATCGGCATTTTTTAAAAATTATAATAGTAATAATTATTATGATGATAATAATAAAATCCATGAATTGTCAGGTCGCTGGTACGGTCGTCACCTACGAATTAGTTCTCGTGCAATTCAACGGTCTTCAGCCAACCAATCCATCGAACATAACTCACGCTTGCGAGGTGAAGTAAAACTCGTGTGCAAAAAAAATCCCTCACCATAGAAAGCGCGCGCCGAGTGCTTCACACGCTATATTCCTTTTATTGCCACATAATTACTTATGCTTTTCTACGATTTTACCAAAAACTATATTGATAGGTGAACAAGAAACGTTCATTCTTCCAATTTCAGTCAACAGACTTTCTTTCGCACTTTCCGAATCAAAAGCAACGTAGCGGATAGCAGTGGCGATAGATATAACATTTATAGCGATAACGATAACTTCCGTCCACCATAACGTATGATAATTACTTTTTTTTTTTCCCCTCAACATTTTTCTTAAAATCAAATCGGTTTTTTTTTTTTTAAATCTTTCAATGGAAAGAATTTGATTATTGGATTTTCCAATTATTTTATAATATATAATATTATAATAAAATATATTCATATATTATATATTCATTCTTTTCGAGTCGAATTTTTCAGAAAGTGATATCGCCATTTTTTTTTTATGCATAAATTAAAGAAATGCTTAAAAAATTCCAACAAAAAAAACGTTCGTCACGTTTTTCACGTTAAGTATACGCTTTTTTTCTTCCTTCACTTTTAGTATCTTCCGTTTCTCTATAAAAAAAATTTCAAGTTTCTTCTCGAAAGTTCTCTTTATAATTTATATTCGTAGAATATAATTTTTTCTCTGAATTATTTAAAATATACGCTTTATAAAAAACGCTAAAGACTATAGTTTGCGATGAACTTTTTACAACGTTTCCTCGACTTTCGCCTTATTTACTATGTTACAGCGGGACGTGGGAAAAACAGCATAATCTTTCTCTGTCTGTTGTGTGTCCTTTCTATCTATCTGTGTGCTCTTTTAAATCGGCACGAGGCAAAAATTTATCTTAAACGATAAAATTACATTATTATGTATACGAAGCTTCGATATACTATATTTCATATATATAAATTAATTATATTATTAATTAATAACATACAAACGATAATTATTAATAACCGATATTTTTTTCTCTATTCATTTTTTTTTTTTTTTTTTTTTTTTTTTCAATAGCGAAACTAAGAAGAATTATTAGGAATATAGTATTTCAAGGAAAATGCGTCGACGGTCATCGGGTGTACGAACTTCTGCCCAATTATCTTCGTAATCAGATTATATTTATATATATATATATATCTCTTTTCATTTTTTTTTTCTTTTTTTTCTCAAATATACATTATAGATATTTTGTTACAAAATCAATAAATAAATACACTAAGATAAATACGATGATATTGATGATAATGATAATTGATAATAAACGATTTATCGATAGTAAAAAACAATAAATGATATCGATGATAATGAAAATTGATAATAAAGGATTTTTCGATAGTAAAAAACAATACATATGAATCGATGAAACTTCGTTTTTTTTTCATTGGTATTCCTTATTTGTTCATTGCGACGTTAAATTGCAATAATACGACTTCGTAAGTAACGATGGCACCGGCAACCTAATGGAAGATAACATAAAATACACGTGGTGAGTAAACAGTTGTAAAACGAATAATTGGACGGTAAAATAATTCCATAGCAACTCTTTGTTTGGATAACGATACGAATAATAAAAAAAAATCAATAAATTACGAAGTCATTTTTGCATAATGTAAAAACATTTCCATAATACTTCGCGAAATTGAAAAATTCGTTCGAAATTATTTTTGCCATTCGAATGGACGAGAATTTGATTCGGTAAATTTTAAACGACAATTAAATTTTTTAATTTTTTTTTTAAGGCATTAGTAGCCGTGTGCGATTATTTGAAATTTTCAATTATTAATGGCGAATTGAATATTCGGATAATTGAAAATTTTTAAATATTCATAAATATTCGAATAATTAGAAATTTACGAATATTCGAATAATTAGAAATATACGAATATTCATAAATATTCGAGAGGCAATAAACATATATATCGATTATTATCGAAGGAGAGACTCACTGCTAACATAAAGTTTCTTGTTATGGAAAAAAATCGCATTCCGGTAAGACAAACGTCGTCGGTACTAAGTTGTTGCAGCAGTCTCTGCGTCTAAATAGCACAATAAGTAAAAACATATTTAAAAAAATGGCAAAAAATCGTGTTAAGGTGATAAACAAATAAATACCTCCATATCGTACGCCGGACTCGGACAATTGTACAAAGCAGGAAGTGCCAATCTGCTTTGATCGTTTATCCTCGCGGTAAGTAGCGTAACTGCGATCGTTCTGCCGACGAGAAATCCAAAAGAACCGAAGAAGTATATGGTACTTAAAATGGTCATTTCTCCCGGTCTATTTTATGAAACAGAAAAAAAAAAAATTCTAAAAAAAGTATTACGGAATTTCAAAAAAAAAAAAAGCAAATTAAAAAAAATTATTTTGCGATTTCACACCGAAAAAAAAAAATCGTTTTAATCGATTATATATCGATAATAAATACGAAAAAAAAAAAAAAATTTATTAGTACTTAAAAGTTAAGTTTCGAGAAATAATTTAAAAAAACAAATGCCATAATACCCGCGAAATATAATAAACGAAAAAAATTTCTTTCGCGTGTATCGAAAGCTATTGGTTTTTCGATACGAAAAAATGGTTGTAAAAAAAAATGCTGTGTGCGATATCTACTCACGAGAGTCCGTTGAGCAATTGGAGACATATGAAGTACAAGTTGTTGGCGAATGATAGTAGAATAATCGGCGAAATATCGTGATCGACTCTTTTAACGAGAGAACTGAGAATCGCATAAGCTTCGCGAACTTCGCGCCAATCGACGTTTCTACGGTACAGAGGCACAGATCCTACGAGTCTCTGATTCAGCGTTTTGTATCTTTCAGCTAAACCTGTGGAGACCTTTATAAAAAAATTGACAAAAATTGAAAAATCTACGATTCGTTGCTGAAGCGATAATCGAAATTCGAATTGCAGAAAATGCGTAGAATTCTTTCTTTCGTTACCATCATTACGAATACATCGGTAAAATTCCACGTGAAGGTACTGATTTTGCTGATGATAAATATAAAAATTCCCATCGCGAGATTGTAATCACCTGAAAGTGTAATTAACGAATTATTTGTCGACATTTCTATGTAATTATAATATTATAATAATTATATTATATGTAAATATTAATTAATAATTAATTTCAATGTATTTTCTTCATTATAATAATCATTATAATGATTATAATAATTGTAATATTAAAAAAAAAGATTGAAATTAATTATTATTAATATATAATTGAGTGGAAGAATTTTGTTTTTTTGTTTTCGGTTATATTGAGGAGGAAACTGTAAGCGAAAAATACGGATTGCGAGCAGATAATGAGAAATACTTACAAATTGATAAAATAAATGCGTGAGAACTCTCGGCATAGAGTTGTAGAAAGTTTCCAAAAGTCGAATTTTCACTTGACGTCCATATATCCGAAGGTATGTTATTGACTATTGACAAAAGATGTTCAACGAGAGCGAAGATCATTACGCCACCAATTATCATCGAAAATTTCCATCGTAATCGCGGCGCTTGATATTTGTTACTGCAGAGTAAAATAATTCGATATTCTTGATATTATTTTATTCGCAATATAAGAAACTGAAAGTGAGTATTCAGAATAACGAAAATAAAAGATAAAAAATTAATTTGTGCGAAAAAAAAAAAAAATTTCCCACTTTTGGGGAAATTAATTAATGAAGTTATTTAATGATGAAAAGCGATTTTGAAATATTAACCAAATATTATTATTTTTAATATTATTAAATATAATAAATAATCAGATACCGAAAATCGTAAAAAGATTTTTTTTTTTAATAATATTTATAAAAAAACGATTTACGATTTTTAAAAAGATTTTACGAAAATCGTAATTTTCGGTATCTGGCAAATGGCGATTTATTTATCAACCTGTCGATAACTCGTTCCATTGATCTCCAGTCCCGTTGCAACGACGGCCAACGGGGTGCGAGCCACATGAACAACAGTGCGCCGAGAAGACCGTTTCCGTAAAAAATTGCACCCGCTGTTGCTGCGGCAATACCACCTGCCAAATTTTTTTTTTTAATATATATTGCATTACATTTTTGACTTTTTATTGAAGTATAAACGCTTTTTTTCTTATCATTCGACGCATCGTAATGATTGTCACTGCCGATAAAAAATTTTACATAAATAGATTTTTAATAGGAAAGTTTGAGAAAAAAATAAAAATTTATCGGATTTTTTTTTTATTGTTTAATTTTTTTTTTTCATACCATTAACGCCAAATGTATCCGCATTCAGAGTTTTTATCATGTGAATCACAGAGATGATTTCCATAAACAACGCCATCGCTATAATCGCCACAGCGTAAATGGTTTTGAGTGAAAATTTGCTGAATTTCAAATTTCTCGGAGAAGCAGTGCGAACGCCGGTGACGGGTAAAAGACCGAAACATCCGGCTACTCCCATAATTGCACTGATCGCGCAGTGAAAACTCTCGGGATTCTTAAAATAAAATTGTAAAGAAATTACAATAACCAATAAATTACAATAACCATCGATTTCATTACCGAAAAATGTATTATTTTCAATATTATTCTTCGTTCTTACGTCGTTATCTATCGACTGTTGACTATCGGCGAGTCCATTGGGGCGCAAAAGATTTCGGGATCTCGGAGCTCCGGGACGTATAATCATTTGCTGAAGACATGTCTCTCGGGACCATTCCTCCTGATCTCGAACGCCGGGCAGCGGCCAAATTTTCCGGCTGACCGACATATTCGATTTGCCATTTGTTACATCACCGTTATGCGGAATCTCTTTTGTCTTCAGCATCATTTCGTTATTACGCGGCGTAAACTTTGATAAGTTCAATACGACACTCATCGCCCATTTCTGCGGTCATTGAAACGAAAAATGCGCATAAGATTATTATAGAATTTTTAAATGTCGAATAATTTTAAGTCGAATACATCGAAGCGCACGAGTTTTCGAATTATTATATTGTTATTATTATTTAACATATTATAATAAATATATTATCGTAAAAAATGATATGTTACGAATATATTTCTGCAAATATATGTCAAAAATTTTCCTGTATTTCTAATACATTTTTTGCATGTACTTTTTTTTTTCACGTCTTCTCTGTTTTAATTGTTTCGTCACTTTGCTTACAATTAATTTTTTTTTCTCCTTAATAGTGAAATCGATACGAGAGAATGTAAATAATATACTTATCATGATGTTGTGGCGATGTAGCGAATTATGTAATCATTAAAAGCTGTAAAACTTAAATGTCCCGCGTCCATGAAACTTACATGAATTTTTTCGAATTTGAAACACTAATAAAACTTTTATGATTTTTTTGTTTACTTTCCTCGCAGCGGCTTAAAAAAATAATAACTTTAGTAATCGGTCACTTATACCGCGTAATGCTTTTACCATATCTACGAATTTAACGATTTTTTTTGCAGTATTTTCATAAGTTGAAGTTATTTTGATCGAAGAGTTCAATTCCCAAAAATCAATATAGAAGCGAAAGAATTAATGATTCGATAAGCGCGTAAATATTTACGATTTTTTTTTGTTTGTTTTTCCTATTATCCAAGTAAAGAATTAATAACCTAAGGATATTCAGTACGCCGTCGACAAGAACAACAGGTGATAAATGTATGTCAGCCGACTGGGAAACGTTAATAAATCGCATGTACCATCGTAGGCGTATAGGTCTCATTTCTCGTGTTAAACAATTAATTACTGCAGTCGTCAGTGTTTCGTTACTCCTCCGCTGTTATACGATCTTAATAAATAATCATCGGGAAGTCTCGGGATATAATCACCGTATTTTTTATAAACTACGAGTAAAACAATAAGTAAAAAAAAAAACAATGTTCAGCAAACTCACGCGATGGATCGATACTGTGATTGGCGGTTCATCCGTTAACGACGACGAATTCATGTAAAAAAAATGTATGAAACAAATGAAATTCGAAAAAAAAATCGATTTTTTTTTATTTTGATTTTTCATTAATAGAAAAATTGCGATTTAGAATATGGAAAAGTATCTTCATGAAAATATTGCAGCGAAGTTGTTGGCATACATTTTTTTTTCTTTATTTATTTATTTTTTTAATAATTAATATTTAATATGTGCGCCGAGAATTGAACGGAATAACATTTACGGCAGAATTAAATATTCCGCGGTAAGGAACCGTTCGTTAGTGTGCTGAAATAAAAAAAAACAACTGTCCTCTCAGCTCCACGCATACTTCACGTCTTCGAGGGCTGGTAATGCGAATCCGTCTACAAGACAATAGACAAACGCTGAGCGCTTATGCTTTTTTGTTTTGTCAATCGATCGCTGCTTCGCAACCGAAGCGTATGTAATTTTCTTATGATTACTTCGGCTTCGGCGACGAGCGGTTCGCAAATCTGAATCTTCCGACTGAAGCAACGAGTAAAACCGAAAGAGAAAGACTATAATAATCAATTCGTGATTACGCTAACTGATCGATAATAATTGAGAAGACAATTTGAAGCCATATAGTCACGCGGTTCTTGGTAAGTCGACATCTTAATAAAAATTTATCCATTTCATGTATTTTTGCAAAAAAAAATTCTTGGGTGTATTTTTTTTTACCGATTACCATTATTATTGGGACAACATATAAAAGAATAATTTCCAATTGTTATTATTTTTAGCTTAATTCTTAATTAATAAAAAAAAATACGTATTAATAATCATTAAAAAAAAATGGCTTATAAAAATAATTTCTAATAAAAAAAAATTGTTTTTTAATAAAGAATTATTAGCGTCGATTATTAAGAAATATATTTAAAAAAATAATAATAAATAAAATAAATAATAAATAAATTTAATAATTATTTTATTTTTTTATTTTTCCAATTATAAAATAATCGGTGTATCAATAATTTTTGCATAAATATATTTCCAGACTGCGATACGAAATTGATAATGGACTCTGGGAAACATGCGGTCTACAGCAGCAGGATGTACGCCAATAAATCGTACACCACCTTTAAGTGGTGTTTGGAAGATTACAGCATTCTGAAAAACTATTATGCAGGTCGCGTAATGTCGCCGCCATTCAAGATTTTCCAGACGGAAAAAGAATGTATATTAGAATTTCAACATTTGCAATCATACGCACACGTAATCGTGTATTTCCCCATCGATATCGACCTTCACACGCTTAAGGTGGATGTTTCGATAGTCGATGAATGCAATCGAAAAATAGTAACTAAATCTTCCATCGCGACTTACCCTCTAATACCGGACGCTGCAAACTCGAAGGATAAAGTGTTCCATAATAATCTGATACCCGCATCTGATTTATTGACGAAAAAGGAATACTTGTCTAACGACACTCTTACGATACTTTGCGAAATAACGATAATCGAAAGTGTAAACAAATCATCGATCGATACCGCTACACAGGTACGATGTTTGGATAATAACGTTCGTGAAAAATTCGAAGAATTTTACAGAGACGAATGCTTTTCCGACGTTACACTGTCCGTCGGGGATACGAAATTTCGAGCTCACAAAGTGATTCTCGCCGCGTCGAGTCCGGTTTACGAAGCGATGTTCAAAACATCGATGACCGAGCAAACGAACAATGAGGTTATAATAAATGACGTAAAACCTGCGGACTTTAAGGCTTTTCTGAAATCCGTGTACAGCGGTAGTATCGCTTCGGTGGAAGAGCACGTCGGCTTGATTTTAGTAGTCGCCGACAAATATCAAGTTACGACGATAAAAAATGTTTGCGAAAAGTACATAATCGATCATCTCGATAGCGCCAACGCTCTCGAGTATCTTTTGTTGGCGCATTCTCACGGTTTCGAGAATTTGAAAAAACCCGCTGTCGCAGTCGCTATACATTTTCATAAAGATCTTAGCAGTCTTCCGGATTTTCAAACGTTGTGCGAGTATCCCGAACTCGTTTCGGAAATATTCCAAAAAATGTCCGGATAAGACACAAAATAAATCGCAGACAAGGAAATTAAAAAAAAAATAGGTTCATGGTCGGGCGATGCATAAATTATAATTACTAATAGTAATAATAATAATATATTATGATTATTATTATATATTATTAATTATTATAATAATCGAATTATTATTATTTTTCTTTTTCCTACTTTCGAGTTTAAAAAAATAAACTTAATATTGTTAATTTTATTTATATTAACAACGCAACGTTGTTGCAACAAAAGAGAAATTTTATTTAATTACGAGTTATAATGGTAATTAAAGAAAAAAAAAAATTGCAACTCACGTGTACACTGGTTGCTTCATTTTTGTCCCGAAACCTCGTTTTTCGTTTAAATTTTTTCAGGGATGAGAAAAAATAATAATTTACCGTTTTTGCAGTGAATCCCACGCGCTTCCGTTAGGTTTTCGGAGAAAAAATCGTGATGAACTTCACACGGTCGTGGGGTTGTCACTGAAACTGTTGGCGCATCGCGGTGCGTACAACACGCGAACGGCACCTGCGCCCCTTTTCGCGCTGCTAATGCCGACGACGCGGGTGGGATACGCACTGCTTGCAAAATACGTTTTAATTAATACGGAAATTCTGCTATCAAACGCAACTTTTTTTTTTTTTTCAGTATCGTTAACGAAATTTGCACATTGTGATCGGAATAGTGTTTTTTCTGTTCCGAAAAATCGACATCGATACTGCATAGAAAATATATATTTTTCGAAATATAGTAACTATTAAAAACTGAGCGGTAACACCGAATTCAAGATTTGAAAAAAATGTGTAGAATTTAATTTATTTCCCCGAGTAATCGAATAGAAAAAAATTAACCGTTCAGTTTTTAATAATTATTGAAAAATTAATAATCAATCAAATTGATAATGAAATTGAATTAATTAGTAAAAAAAAAAAAACGAATTATAAGTAAAACTGAATAATAATAAATTTAAGACCTTTTTTAATTTTTCTAATTGATATTTAAGCCAATAACCCCAAAAAAATTATAAAATAATAATAATTATTAATTATTAATAATTAATTAATAATTATAATAATTATCAACATTTATATTTTTCTTTTTTTTTTCAATTAAATAAATAACTATTATTAATATATTTTTCCTATAATTTTTCCGCCGATCGTCTATTGGATTCCCCAATCCTATTAATCCCTCAATAATAAATTCAAAAATAAATACAGCTTTGCAGACAGAAAGATCATCGAAGCGCTATAAAACTCATTCTCCGGATAATGTTAATACGAAAGATTAAAAAAAAAATCGTTTTCGCGTAATTCCCGAGTGCAGCTCGCGATAATATACATTCGGTGATGCGTCCGACGATATTTGACCGATTGCCTCGATGGGAAAAAAAAAAAAGAAAAAACAGCTTAACGGAAAAATCCTCACGCTATTCCTCGCGAAGCGCGATCTTTACTCGCGCGATCACTAAATTGCACTGGTCAAGTGGATCTCTCGACAACACGTCGGTTTCAGGAGGGATGAGAAACCCGATGGTTTGTTATCTTTTCATAGCTGCATGTGCGATCTGATACGCGGCGCCTCTATCACTTACACGACGCCCTCCAACCCCTGGAAAAATGGAAAAACCCGTAGTACTTCGGTTTTGATGGATTTATTACTCTACAAAGGAATTATTTATTGCTATATATCTATACAAAGTAAAACTAAATTTATCAACGCCTCGTCCTCATTTGGCGTTCCGTTGCGTAAGCTTCGTCGCGTTGTTAAGAAAAAAAAAAAATAAATAAATAGAAAAGAAAATAATCACAAGACGTGCGAACGTCGTAAATTCTCGAGAGATAACATCTTGAAAATTGATTTTTTTTTTCTTACCTTTCGTTAAATGCATTTTTTCGATGTATTATGATGGAAACATTGCCGTTACGGTGTTATTGTTTCCGATGCCTCCGTCGAATAATAACAACGCGTTGCGTGATTCTTCGAATGTCCCATCGCTGATATTATAGTGCAATGAGAGTTATAAAATATTCAAGACATGGAATTAGCAATGTTTTACCGGCAAACAACTTTGGCGCTCGGATAGAAAAAAAATAACAGTCCCCATGCGTCCCATCCAATCCGTTGTCGCGGCTATTTTTGCTATTATAAAAATAAAAAAACTCCACTTTCGCAGATGTTTTGTTTTTTGTTAATTTTTTTTTTTTGTATCTTTATTATTATTGGTTTGGGGGAAATTATTTTCTATAGAACGAGAAATACAATTTGAATTGTTGCCGTTCATTTGTTATCGTTGAAAAGATTTTTTTTTTTTCTTTTGTTTTTTTTTTTTTTTTTCTCGTAAAAATATCATTATCTACCACATGGCGCGTTGGACACCGGAGAGTTTGTTGTAATCCGCGAGATCGCGGAAAACTATACGCGACAATCGCCAACGTATTACGGTTCCGTGTCCACGTGAGGTAATAGCGCAACGAGGTGTGAGTTGCCGCAACGACGCTTGTCGCGGTGTTTTGTCCATTTCTTCGCAAGCGATTTCCTGCAAACGAAATTTTGAAATTAATCGAAAATTCTGTTACAATGACAAATTTTTGCAGGAAAATTAATTAAAACATTGATGCAGGAAAATTAATTTTATTATACAGAATTATGAAAAACGTTATTATTATTATATTATTAGAATTGTTTTGTAAAAAAAATTGTATTTTTTTTGAAAATTCTTAATAAATATATGGATAATAAATAACTAAAATTAGTAAAAATTGGAATATATGTATATATATATATTTTTTTCAATTTATTATCCGATGCATAATTTTAAAAGATTACATTTAATTAAAATGACGAGACGCAGAAATGAATGAATTTAGCGTGTAAAAAATTCCTGCGATCGACCGAACTACAATTGCGTTTTGTTTCGGCTAATTGACGAAAGAAAATCATTTTATATATATTTTTCAAAAATTTTATTTGAACAAAAAAAAAATTATTTTTCTTACGATCCAAGAGTCCAAAACTCACCCTAATTTCAGGAGGAAGTATATCATTCCTTTTCATCGATATGAGACGAACTCTTATTGTCGCATATTCTTTGGCAATTCTTCGACGTTTTACATCGCGAACCATCCAATGGTTTACCCATTTGTTCGGATCCATTCCCGAAAGTACTCTCTTTGGTTTTTCCTCCACTGCGACAGCCTTCGTAGTTTCGTTTCTCACCTGCATAATTTTATGAAATTTTATATTTCGTTCACGAACTTTTAGGTTAGGCTGTCGTAAAAATTGATCCTAATAGATTTTGCGAAAAGGACAGCGGGAGATTTTTCTCTCGATGACAAGAAAAATGTATGAATTATCGATTAAAAATTATTTATTTACCGTAATCGATGCATTTGTAGAGTTTCGCCACAACAACTTCGAAAGCCCGGAGGATACGCGACCGAGAACCGCCATTTTTGTTGACGAACTGCTGAGAGCTTTGCGAAAATTTGTTATTTCGCGTAATATTCGATCTGTTCGCAATTAATTACGCATTGATAACTCTAATTTTTATTCTCTATAGACGATAACGTTTTTCATCAACTCAAATATATCGGAATCTTTGACATGAACTCTTTCAGATTTAATATACATCCGGCGTATGTTATTATTATCGAAATATCGATCGCTGGGAAACAGAAAACAGCAGGGAACAGAAAACAATAAGATTTCAAACGAATTTCGAATGAAAATCGATCGGTCAATTGTCATTCCGACAAATGTTTAGTCTTTTATAGTTTTTTTTCATTTTCGTACCTAACTGTCATAAAACTTTACGAGACGGACGCAAACTCGTTTGCGACACAAACGTCAATAAACGTCGAAAATAAAAAAAATTAATATTCGTATACTACTTACTCCGATTTTTACCGCGAGACAAACTGTCGAAGAAGTATAAAATTATCGAGTTTGATGCCAAACTGAACTTCACGTTCTACGTGCAACAGAAAGTAAGCGCCCGCCCCAGTAATTTTGTAGTTACCGAAGCAGTATCAATGAATTACAAAACCAAGTAAGTATCTCTCGATTTGCCAATTCGCAACGTTTTTGCGTATCGTACCTTTAAATCGCGATATCGAATAGTTAATCGTTTGCCAATTTGCTTCAATCAAGTTTAATCGATATGGTAATTAACTACACTTATGCTCTCCGAATGAAAAATCCCCATTTTTGCGATACTATCGTTGTCATTAACGTGCATATCTAAGATTTCAGATTATTTTATCCCCTCGTAGATTGCGGAGAAACCGAATCGTAAGACTACTCGACTAGAAATAAAATGATCAAAAGCATAAATGAAGTAAAAGTGAATTATCGAACTAATTAAAAACGTAAAAAAACCAATATAAGAATCAATGAAAAAGCTACCAGAATTCCAAAAGGATAATTCCACACGATGTGTCATTAGTCGGATCGTCGGACGCAATTTATGAAATCGTAAAATTCAAAATCGTTTTCACTGGTACTTTTTATTTGCCTTTCAATCGTTATAATCCCTATGTATACGTAAATTATGTACAGTAAACTGTTGTTGCTGCAAAAAAACCGATCGATATAAGCGCTATTTTCTTCAAAATCGCGAAATTGCTAAAAAAAAAAAAAAAAAAAAATAACCACCGCAGTCGAGTAGAGGAATATCCAAGTAACGAGGAGAAATATTTTATCGTAGAAAATTAAAAAATTCCTTTTTTTTCTCATAGTTCGTTAATCTCCAATATTGTGGGACATTGAAGAGTTAAAACAAAAAAGAAACAAATTAGCACCAGTTGTGTTTCCGATCGAAGATTCCGCGATAGTAGAAATATTATTATTATTATTTAAAGCGATCGTAACTTATCGCAGATACCAACGAAAAATCGATACCAATTAAGTTTCCAATCAAAAAAAATCCATGCATCGCGATAATTATGTAAAATTTTTTTGTTTTTTTTTCTCGAAGCTATCGAAGCATTTATTTTAATTGCAGAAATCGACGAAAAAAAAAAAATCGGCGATACTGCGGACGACGATGAGCCGACGACAGTAAATGTGTTCCATTAACGAATAAAAAATGGAAACACGAAAAAAAAAAAAAATATGAGAGAATAATAATGAGATGTTTAATCGAGTATCGCAGATATAGGATTTATTATTTCCGTATAATAATTAGAAAATATAATTAAGCCGAGCTAAATTATGATGTTGTTGTTGTTGTTTTGTTGTTGTTGTTGTTGATGTACTTGTGAAACAGGTGTATATAATAGCTCGCGTATTTTGAGTCCTTTCTTCGTGCCGTTCGGGGGGAAAGTGTTTAAAAAGTCGTATTTCTCAATATTGGGAACAAAAAAGATGGAATTTTTTTGTCGCTTTTTTTTTTTTTTTTTTTTTTTTTTAAGATTTATTTCGCCTTTTTATAGTTATTCTTTCCTGCGAAATTCTTTGCGATGGAAAAAGTGTCGCAACAAACGTTTCGAGAGATGCAACATACGAGTGATGAGGAAAAACGCGTTATCGTTGTATTCCCTACGCGTACGGATAACGATACGACGTTCTTCCTCGTCGGCCTCGTGCCGTCCGCCGCTATCGAACGATCGTTTCGTTTGTCGTTGCCGTAACCTCGTCGTTGAAATTGTACAGCTCGTCGTTGTTGTTGTTGTTGTTGTGGTACAACGACACGACGATTGCGATGTCGTATCGTCGATTATTGTATTTCGCTTTGTGTCCGAATTGCCAGAAGATAGAATACAAATTACATTCGCTACTATATGCCGGCTGCGTCCATCCGGCGTCGTCGGCGGCGGCTCGTCGATTGCGCGAAAACTGATTTTATTTCTTTTTCTGTGCCTTTTCGGCCGCCTTGGTAACCTTTCCGGACGCGTCCTTGAAGTTGACCGCCTTAATGACACCGACGGCAACGGTTTGACGCATGTCACGCACGGCGAAACGTCCGAGAGGTGGGAACTCCTGGAAAGCCTCGACGCACATAGGTTTGCTGGGCACCAAATTTACGATTGCCGCGTCACCCGATTTTATCGCCTTCGGGTTCTCCTCAGTCGTTTTTCCCGTACGACGGTCACACTTTTCTTTGATCTCCGCGAATTTGCAAGCGATGTGAGCCGTGTGGCAATCCAACACTGGCGTGTAGCCGTTGCTTATCTGACCCGGATGATTCAGCACGATTACCTGTGGATATACAATACAAAATATTTTTATATATTTTTTTTTCTATTTTTTTAATTTTTTAATTTTTTTTTTTTTTTTTTTTACTTGAAACTCAGACACCTTCGACCGTCAATGAAACTTTCGATTCTCCGGTGGAAACCGCGAATGAAGTTGAGTCGTTATCATCACCGAATCAAGAATTTTTTTTTTTTTTAATTCTATACAGTTTCGATCGATTTTTTAATAATTTAATTCGATATGCAGCTAATGTTTTTTTTTTATTCATATTTAATTTTTTTCAATACCATACCAGACGATTAGGTATAAAATTTCGACGAAAAAAATTTAATGTTTGCAATTTTTTTTTTTTTTTTTTTTTCGCGTTCGCAAGATATACGAATATAAATTGAACGAATTTGGAGAGAATTAAAAAAATTGAGTGGTATTTTTTTTTATTTTACTGACCTGAGCAGTGAAGTCAGCAGCGCCCTTCGGCGGGTTGTTCTTGGAGTCTCCAGCTACGTAACCACGACGCAATTCCTTGACGGAGACGTTCTTAACGTTGAAACCAACGTTGTCTCCGGGAACAGCCTCGACGAGAGCTTCGTGGTGCATCTCGACGGACTTAACTTCGGTGGTCAGACCAGCGGGTGCGAAAGTCACTACCATACCGGGCTTAAGGACACCGGTCTCGACACGGCCAACGGGTACCGTTCCGATACCGCCAATCTTGTATACGTCCTGTAATCATTTTAATAATTGCAAAAATATTAATAAAATATTACGACAAAATTATCAATCGAAAATTATATTTATCTCGTTAACGAGTCAGACACCTTCTGCCGTCACAGAATCCGAAGATTCTCCGGTGGAAACCGCGAATGAAGTGTAAGTGGTATCATCATGTAATTTTTTTTTTAGTAATAAATCATTCGAATAATTGTAATTAAAAAAATGACAATAAAAAAAGGAAATTGAAAATTATTTTTCCGTCCACACTTCGTTATACACGATAAACAATTTTTTTTACGATTAAAAATTATATAAAATAATTGATTTTTGTGTATTTAACGAAAACAAGGAATCTTCAATAATAATTAGGATTTAAAAAAATATTGTTGAAATAACAATAATAGAATAATTAAAAAACGTCGAAATAAATTTGAATAATTTTCGCACGAAGTTAATAAATTATTCCTCGAAATATTGCTATCTAAAATGGTGTAAAGGAATTTTTTTATGTTCTCTATTTCCCCCGCAAAAAGTGAATAAATCATCGTATACTCGGTATATTTGTTTGCGTAAAAAAAAAGTTGAAAAGGGCTTTTTTTTTTGGGTTTTTTAATACCTGGAGGGGAAGACGAAGGGCCTTGTCGGTGGGCCTGGAGGGTGGAAGGATAGCATCGAGAGCTTCGATGAGGCACTTGCCGTCGGCTTTGCCTTCTTTGCGCTCAACGGCCCATCCCTTGAACCACGGCATTTTGGAGGACGGCTCCAACATGTTGTCGCCGTGCCATCCGGAGATTGGTACGAACGCGACGGCTGCCGGATTGTAACCGATCTTCTTGATGTACGAAGATACTTCCTTCTTTATTTCCTCGAAACGAGACTCGGAGTATGGAGGTTCGGTGGAATCCATCTTATTGACTCCGACGATGAGCTGTTTAACTCCGAGAGTGAAAGCGAGAAGCGCGTGTTCGCGGGTTTGTCCGTTCTTCGAGATACCAGCTTCGAATTCACCGGTACCGGCGGCTACGATCAACACAGCGCAATCGGCCTGCGACGTTCCGGTAATCATGTTTTTGATGAAATCTCTGTGTCCCGGTGCGTCGATGATCGTTACGTAGTATTTCGCCGTCTCGAACTTCCACAGTGCGATATCGATGGTGATACCACGTTCACGTTCGGCCTTCAGCTTGTCCAATACCCACGCGTACTTGAAGGAACCTTTGCCCATCTAAATTCACAAAATTCACATATTATTACCATTTATTCTTATAATTTACTTCAATTTTATTTCCCAACATTATTTCATCGAAATAACAGTTATTTTTGTAACTGAGAAATTTCAACAGTATCGATATTCATTGAGAAATATTTTTAATATTAATATTTTATTATGAATATTTTTTTCTTTTTTTTTATGAGAAAAAATAAAAAAAATTCTAAATATCATTTTAATAACTCGAATAATCGGTTTTTTTTTTTTTTTTTAACAAAGTTATCAAATCTGAATTGAATTTAGACATTTTTTTTGTTAAGACACTCAGACGCATTCAACTGTCAATAGGCGTAAGCCTTCCAGTGGAAACCGCGAATGAAAAAAATTTTTATCATCATAGTGTCGATTTATTGGGGCGTAGAAAGAAAAAAATTTACGATTTTTTTTTTTTTTTTTTTACTAACCTCCTGGGCTTCCTTCTCGAACTTCTCAATGGTACGTTTGTCGATACCACCGCATTTGTAGATCAAATGTCCGGTAGTCGTGGACTTGCCGGAGTCGACGTGTCCAATGACGACAATGTTAATATGAACCTTTTCCTTAGCCATGTTGTTTTTTTTGTTATATCAGTCTGGTTAAAAAACTGCGAAAAGAAAAGAGAAATTAATGAACAATTTTAAAAACAAACGAAAAAAAAAAAAATACAATAAAAACATCGAGGTGTAAGTCCATCGTCAAAATTTTGAGGTTAAGAGACGCACGTCGAATTTTTTTCAGTTTATTCCCTTTTTTTTAAATCTATTCATTTACGCGACTTAATTCTGAATAATCGACGATTTATCGAAAATATTTTATTTTATTCCGATTTTTTTTAGGTTAGGAATCGCGAGTTCAATTATTTCGCGAAATATGTTTTTTTTTTAATAGATTTTCCTGTCACCATCCTTCGTCACGATATTATTTCGAGTCTCTGACAAATGAGATAATTACATCGTTTCGATTGCGACGATAAATCGTCTTCTTTGTTCGTCGTCCACGTGGCGCGTTCACTTCGAACTTTCGAGAACGTTAGCCAGGGGCGGATGGCCGCCATTTTGTATGCCGAGAGGTTCACGGACGACCGAGCGACGACGAGACCCCTTGTAATACCCATGACGCTGCCCCGCGGGCATTACAAGAGTTCGCGAGATATAAAAGATCTTCCGAGTTCGCGTTAGTATTGTTTCGCGATAAGCCGATTACGCAACGAAAATTCATGAAGTATTTTTTTCAATAAGTTCATCGTTGTCGTCGCCGCGAATCAACTCCGGTCGCGCATGTCGGCGTTATATTCAGCGAAGCCGATGGATCGAATAAAATTGCGGCTTCCCGGAACCGCGGGGCGGGGAAGAAAGGACAAGATGCAACATTTCCTTCTTTTTTTTTCAATAAAAAGAAATCCACGAAGACTCGAGATAACAAAAAAGAATTATCGAGTTAAAAAAAAAAAAACAATTTTTACGAATTTCGAAACCCCGATCAGTTGTGCATTTGTTTTTATCGAAATAATGAAGTTCGAAAAAAAAAGCTGCGATCATCGGATGACGTATTGTTGCATCGGTGTCTGAGAATTTTTATCATTGCGCGATATCGTGTAAAAAAAACGATGAACAGCTCATCCATACGGAACCACGTAGCTGCGATGCACTCGTTCGGAAGAATTTCGTTTATTAACAGCCCGCGGACAATGAAAAAAAATCGTGACGACAAAAAAAAATTAAATTTATTCACACTAGTTTGGGTTTTTCGTTCTTTTTTTGTTTTCGCGAAATGTTATCTCGACTAAAGATGGATCGAAGAGAGCTTTGTGGGAGGTGGAAGAGCAGTGGCCCGGAGGGACCGGTGTACATTATCGAGCGGCCCCTCGCGTTCACCCGCTCGCTTCGATAAAAGCCACGATTTTTTTAACCCCAAAAAAATATCCGTTTTTTTTTTTACGAAGCGAAGCACAGATCTTTTTTATTCGAGCACAATTATTATTATTTTCGGATTAATTCACGCGAACTTTAATTTTCCCGAAGATTTTTGATCGCGTAATTTTTTTTTAAGATTGATTAATCTATTTAAAATATCGTTTATACTTGTTTTTAATCACTTCGAGGATATTTCGAGGTAAACTTTTCACGACTGTGGTTTATAATAATCACGGAGGACTCTGACAACCGTGCCGAGTCGGCCATACTGCATCCGGTTGGTCGAAGTTTCGTTCGCCCGGACACAGCCTGCTACGAACGTCGATAAAAATCCATTATCGAGAGAGCTCCGTCATTCGTTTATTCTCCCGTCAAACAAAGAAAAAAAAATCGAAAATCTTTATCCAATTCTGAGGAATGAAAAAAAAACAGTGTCGAAGAATAATCGTAGTTTCTCGCGAACCTCGTGCCCGATACGTTTTAACACACGAAAAGTCCAGCCGGCTGAACCATGCGTTGAACTTTTTTCTACGTCGATTTAACACCGTTAAATTGAATATTATCGTAAAACTTTTGTCACAACACAATTCCTCGTATTTAGCGTAACTTTATTTTCGATACCTGACAGCCGATGGAATCACCTCGATAGTTTAATATTTGGATTATTCTTCCTTGCGCGAGTAGCACGCACAACCACTCACCTCCAGATGCCACGACAGAAAGAGATCGCCCAAATGAAGTGACATGCGCATACGGCTTCCCGGCTGTAGCCTCGAACCCAGCGTCTTCCCTATATCGATCATTCGCACCTCCGTCGGCATACTCGCTTCAATAACGTGCAAAACAATTGCAACAATGTCGAAAATTATACGAAACAAAACTAGCAATGACGGTGAATCGTCAATGTGTTCGGCAAAAAAATTTAATTGTGAAAAAATATGTAAAAACGTTATTTCAGTTGAAGTCTTCGGGTGACAACGTCTGGGTTCGAGACTACAGTTACGCAGCAACACAGGAGTGCCCGTCCTCGTATATATATAACATATAGCGGTAGTTCCATGTGCACTCGGCGGTAGCACACTTATACGTGTGTATTCACAGTCGTCTGCCAAGAGGCAACGTTTTACATCCCGAGAGGAGTGAGAAACATCTTCTCTCGGGATCGGCCACATCGAGTTCAATGGTATGACCCTGAAATTATCGAATTGCTTGAAAGAATAAACACACGAAAAAAATGTATCGCTTTTCCCGAACAAATGAGATTTCAATTATCGCATATATTTAAATGTTCATCCGCGTTGTATGGGTTGAAAGAATTTTGGAGGCGAGGGCTGCACCTGTCTGGCTCTCTGACATGAATATTCGATTTGTTGAAATAACCAAAGACTAGCCGCCCCTCGCGCAATATAGCAATTAGCGAAACTCGCTAACGTAGATTCGACGTTGTTTGATGTCTCACACGATCGGGGGAAATCCCCCACTACCCCCTCTCCCTATCTAGCGAGCTTTGTCACTGATTTCCTATGTATTTTAATCTCTATTCTTGGGGTACTCGGAGGAATGTAGCGTGTAGGTACCGTGCACCCACGTTATATATCGCGTACACGATAGACGAGTGGTGCGATAGTGCATTGCCCGGGCACTTTTTGGCCATGAATAATGTTTCTATTAAAGACATACGTTTTTTTTTTCCTAACCTACAAAGTAACAAATATACTACGAAAATAATACCCATGAAAAAAAAAATTAATAAATTAGCTCTCGTATAATTTATCACGCAAGATGATTTATTAAATTAATAAAATTAAAAAAAACCAAATTGAGATAAATATACGTCCACATAGCTGCAGACGGATCAAAAGTTTCATCATTTTTTTTTATCTGTTTGTATTTCGATAAAAATTATTTTTTTACCCGTTAATTAACGATCGTAAAATTTATCTTATTACCATAAATATCAAAACGCGGTTTTTTTTCTTTTTTTTTTATGGTGCATTGGCCCCTTAACCTTGAATAAAATTCTCTCGAAAGTGATCGTAAGAAAGATAATTCGAGTCTCGGAAGAGCGAAGCATTTTCTTTGGAGTAGAAAAACGCTTCGAGTTTTTTCGAAGGTTCTCTATATCTATCCGTTGTGCTTTCTCTATGCTCTTTCTACTTTGCTACGGTTCGCGAGACCGAAGAATGCAGGTATTTAATGGAGTGTAGAGCAGAGGCGGACTGTGGAAATACGAAATTGGTTTAAGGCCTTTGGGGGCTTAACGGTACCCCGTACGGCTCTGCCCTTCTAACTAACCATGAGATTTCTTGCTTCTGCCGCGTGCTACAGAGGCTTACGCCGGCCTATCTGCTTGCATGTAACAATAGCGTTCTCATAGGAAGGGTAGTGAAAGATCGCGGCAACACTATAAGATATTTCTGAGAAACACCGCGGATCGATACTGTAGCATTGATCGTAGGCTACTCTAATATATATTTCTCGCTTCCTCCAAAAGGTAAAACATCTTACGAAATAATCCGAAAGCATTTTTTATTGGTTATGTGACACCCTCGTGTGTTCCCCGCGATCGTTCGAATGTTGAAAAATTGACGATTACGATAAACGATAGAAAAATTACGATAAATGATGATATCGCAATTTTATTTCACGACGTTCCGCAACATGGGAATGTTAATGCTTTTCAGAAGGGTTTCTGTTTTGCATGTTCCGAATGGATTTAATTGATTTGCACTTGTTGCGTTTGTGACTCGGGTGACAAAGCCTGTTATGAATGTGACGCAAACAGTGGGAGGAGGAAAGGGGGAAAGGGGTTCGCACAATTGGCTTCGTCATCTTAAGATGCTTAACGATACGACGATTTACGTATTATGTCGTCACATTCTCGGGGATTCTAAGCTTCGCCTGGATCGGTGAATGTGACTGAGTTGGCGCTTTACTCTCTCCGATCGTTCGCGTTATGGCTGACTGCTGACACGTACCACGGAAATGAATTTTAATTCATGGATTCACCCCATTCGTATTAATACAGAACGATGATGAGCGTTGAAAAATGGCAACGCTGCTTTCGATGGCATTTCGCGCTGTTCCGCAATATCTCTTGGTATCCCATTACAACCAGGAAGTTCGTTACTATATATCCTCGCTATTGATCAATCCTCTTATAGCTTCTAAGTCACGTTACAAAATCGACGACGAAATGTTGCGCAAGTGAAACAACGAAATATCGTTAATAATTGAAATGAGAAAACTGACTGCATTTGTCATTCATAACTTTGCTGATATTATTGTTATTACGTTTGGGAAAAATTGTATCGAACTTTGATAGTTCCCTGACGTTTTATCGCTCGTAGATGGCGCTCGCTGCTCGATACGATGAAAGAATCCACCAGTCTACGCTGCCGATTAAAGGACGTTCTATTTTATGTTCTGTCGATGATATACGACTAGTCGTGACAAAAACTGCCAATCTTATTGATTATTTTGTAATTATGATAATCATAATAAATATTCGAATTTAATAGATAATACGGGTTTTTTGGGGGTTTTATACGACTCATTTGTAGTGATAACTTTATTGGGTTATTTCCGGTTATTCGAGTGCAATTAACGAAACCGGTGAATAGAATCGTATAAAAATTTGAGGAATCAGCGGTTAAATGACGTATATAAACCTATAAATAACGTATAATATAAATATAGCAGTTATTTTTTTGTTGTTGTTGAAATAAAAACTTTTTAAAAACGTGTCTTTTTGACGAAGAAAAAGTTACTCAACATGATTGCGTGTTATGCCGAAAGGTAAGGATATGTGTTAATTTTTCTTTGTGCTTCGCAACGGTTGAATGTTTTTTTTACTCCTTTGTTTTCGTGTTGTATATTTTCGAACCGACGCCTGTTTTTTGTGCCGATCAGCTAAACTGGACGCGAATAGGAAAAAATGGAAATATCAATACTCGATATTGTTATTATTGTCGTAAAAAATTTCGTTATTCACTACTTTTTTATAACAACGACCGCTCGACGAATTTCGTGTAGAATTCATCGTGCTATTATTATTATTATACGGAATAATAACGCAACGCAATTTTTTTTCGTTTATTTCTTCGTTATGATGGCGGAACCTCATCTTTTGAATAATGGTGAATTAAAACTCTGAAAAAATTTACGAACAAACAACGAACACTAATCCCAACAATTTATAAAGACTTACTGCATAACGATGCTGCGGCAAATCCGTGGCGTAGATTCGCTGGAAATTAATTAACGGACAACAATTTTTTTTTAATTACACAACATTATAGACTTCATATTAAAATTTTTTTATCGGGGAAAAATTTTACCGGGTATACAGTACCTTCGTGTAGAGGCATTAGCAAGTTTTTCCTCTTTTTTTTTTATATTAGGGTAAATCATGCAATTATTCATCAGATGGTTTGTTTTTTATATATTTGTATTATCATTCATATTTACAAAAGGTCGTTCATTAATCGTTAATATTCATTATCCATAATCGTTAATATATTATAACTTTATTCCTGAGTGACCATTCATCATAAGACTCTATTATTTTTTTTTTCTTCTTCTTTTCTTCGACTTTGTCACGTCGCACACGAGGTATGCAGAAATGAGAAAGTACATCGAGTTTATTCAAGAATCTCCGTATCTTTTTTTTTTATCGCGTTTCCTGAATTTTTTTTTTTTTTTTTTTTCTTACGATCAGCAGAATCGATGCTGGCAGCAGGAAGATGGGGACTCGAGGTAACATGAAAAAATTAACACTAATTGAATAACAATTAAAAAAAAAAAAAAATGATCCCAAGTCGATTAGTAGGGCAGCGATATATCGAATATCGCGAATCAACTAAATTTCTCAATTACGTTGCCTATTATTTATCTCTTTTTTCTCCTAATTCGTCTCTCGATAATCTATAATTCCTTTTTTTCTTGTTTTGGTCGATTAAAAATCATCTAATCGAACAATCTCGTGTAAAGGTCACAGTTAAACGTTACGCAATGTTGGCCGTCCGCGGGTTATTATTTCCGCACCTTCGCGATCTTATCGTTTTATCAAAGATGCTTTTGTCGTGTTATATCGTCAAAATGAATAAGTATCACAAGTACATGAGCTTATTTTTCGTTTTTTTTTTTTTTAAATGAAAATTTTCTTCACGAGTATACAAGGTACATAATAATTGTTTTAATAAATCGTATTTTCTTTGTCATGTTCTCGTTAAGTATCGGTTTTCTTTTCGTTTTTTTTCATTTTTTTTGTCTTCTCTTTCATTTTTTTTTTTTTTTCATCTCATCTGACGTTAATAATCGTATGATAAAACTATAGGTATAATAACAGTTGTTTACAGGTATTGGTAGTGATGACCAAAATGCCTACGCGCCTATCTACGTCTTGATATGGAATGCGGTAGTGTTGTTATAACGAATACTTAACGACAATCTCTACAACGACCATAATTCGATGGCGATGATAAGAATATAAGTTTTCTTATTTTTTTTTCTTTCTCCGTTCATTTTTTTTTTCTTTTTTTCGTTATACAACGTACATACATGCCACGTCCTGATATGGGAAAATTAGTATCTCAACGATCACTTTTCAAAAATTAATAGTTTAATATAAAAAAAAATAATAATATAATTTTTTTTTTCTTCGTCTAATTTACGACAAAATTCGACGAAAAAAAAATTATTAAAATAATAATAATGATATTATTAATATTATTTTATTTATTTTTTTCGTAAATTTGCAAAATAGCTGTCGAATTGTTGGAGACGGAAAAAAAAATGGAATTTTCGAAGAATAATTGTAGAAATATCATTTTTCCCATTTAAAAAATGATCTTTCGATGGATCGGCTTTCGTCGTATTTATCGGTATCCCTTCGTCTCGTTTTTCGTGAATTTTTGTCTCACTTTCGTTTCGTTTATTCATTCTTCGAGTTGTAATTCGAAATAATTGTTATGTTTTTTTTCTCGAAAATGGACCAAATCTTTTGAGATCTTTGTATCGCACGATTAAATGAGAGTTGAAACATTTATGCGCCACCCTGTTAATTACGGCTGTTGCCGCTCTTTCGCTTCTTCAATTAATAAGGAAGACATTGAAACTTCTATCGTTGGCACGGTGGCTGCGTTTATCGATGAATTTTTTTTTTTTTATAAATTCTTGGCAATTTTTTTAATGAACGATGTTTAATGAATTTGAAAAATGACAATAAAAAAAAATGCTGCTGCTGACACGGGTGGGCATCCAATGCATATTGCGTCTTTATATTTGACAATAATTGATTTTTTTTTTTTTTTTTTTGTCATCGTCGAGAGATCGTTTTCCAGCCAATCGAAGGTATGATTAGGCATATATATCTATATATATATTTGTATATATATATCGATTGAGACACATTCAAACCGCGCGTTTCGTAAATAGAAAAAAAAAAAACGAAATGAATTATTCGCACTATTAACCGCTCTCTGTAATAATTATTTACAAAACTTTCGTAATCCATGTTTTTTTTTTCTTGTTTCGAGTGTACATCGTGCGTAATACGATACACGGTGTCGTATGTTTTTTCGTGTTGTCGATTTTTTTTTCTCTCTCATTTTTCACGTTTTTTAACATTAATAAACTTTTCTGAATAAAATCAATATCACATAATTAATATATATTAATAATTATAATTTAGATTGGAAATATCGTTTTTTTTTGTGCACAACATACACCGAAGATTTCGATGAGTCCCATTCGCGGTTTTATTTCGCAGGCAACGATTAAAATTCGATATTTTTTTTTTCTTCTTTTTTCCATTGATAAATATTTTGACCCATCAGAATTTTAATACCACCGGAAACACCGGAAATAATCATAATATACACTATAAGAAGGGTGGACATGTGTTTGTTTGTTTTTTTTTTCTTTTTCTGCGACGTGAAATTTTACATTTTTTATTTCGTGATTTTTAGCGTCGTTAGTTCGTCGAGTTACAAAACGATCTCTCGTGGGGCACAGTGGTTTTTCGCGCCGTGCAATCGTCTTTTTTTTTTTACTTCTTTCTCTTCATTTCGTCTTATTTCTCCTATAACGCGCGTTACATATTTTTTCCTCAGCGTCAAATGATCTTTCGTGACGTCAATTTTTTGTTTTTATATCGTTTTTTTTTTTTTTTTTTTTAGCAAATTTTTGTCTATCTAATATTTTTTCGTCAATCTAACAATCGAACATTGAGGGAAATTTTTTTTTTTTTTTTTTCACTAAATTCAATTTTACAACGAAGAAGAGTTATGGAGAGAAAAGAAAAAAATTAATTATTCATAACGTTTACGGTTAGGTGTCTCTCGCACGGTCGGCGCGTTGCTCTCGCGCACTTCGAAGTATTCTCGCCGGTAATTGTAAAGTTTTTTTCTTGTTTTTTTTTTTTTGCATTTTTTTTTTTTTTCATCATTTTTACGTCGATAATTTTTACATACAAGTACAATGACCATTCACGTTATTTTGTTTTGTTTTTTTTTTTTTTTTTTTTTTCGTTACCTATTAAAAATCCGATCTGTGCTATACGCAGACAGATTTCGCTACGTAAGGCTTATTAATCACATACACACTCACGCGAAACGAAAAAAGAAAAATACACACACAGTTTTTTGTTTTTTTTTTTTCTTTCTTTTTTATACCATCTATACGCGCGAAACATATCGCGTAAAATTATTAATCTCATCGTTGAATCTTCATGATTGGTGTTAAACGACTTTGTTTTTTTTTTCTTTTTTTTTTTTCACGTGTACGCGAATCCTCCAGTGGAACAATGAAAATTTGTATTAAACGATCTTTGTTTTTTTTTCTTCTCGTTAGCGATGAAAAAAAATGTTCCGTTATTTGGCGCACTGGTTGTCTTTTATCCCGTCGAGTGATTACGAGAGACCGGAAATACGACGTATTCCAATGGATCAACAATTCGTTTTATTTTTTATAAATTCTAAGTGTTTACACGAGGGAATCCTAAATTAAGATGGCAGTAGAGTAATGTCTGTAGTACCTTAATGTTAAGGCGTAACGACTTCCACAAGGGTTCGTTACATCTTATAAAAAAAAAAAAAATGAATTTTTTCAAACGCAAAATAAATATTTTTTATTTAAATTTCGCTTTACGCACTTCCCAGTGAAATTTTAATGATTTTTATTCGTTTAAAACATTGAAAAAGCAAATTAATTGCAAGTGCGATGTATATATTATTTATCGATCGATTTAAATACGATAGGCAATCGAAATAATGGAAAAGCAGCGATAATGTATTTTCACGTATTTTTTTTTATCATAGATGGATTATACAAATAAATAAATACAACAACAACAACAACAATAATAATAATAATAACAATAACAATAATAAATCGTTTTAAATTATTATTTAATTTATTGATTCATCTGCGCTTTCATTTTTAATTGTATCGAAATTTCGCGTCGTAATTCATAAATAAATTGGTGGTATTGAAAAAAAAAAAAAAAAAAAAAAATTGCCAAAGATGAATCGTTGTTAAGTCGTTACGCGATCCCACTGAGGTAGAACCGTTCACCGCAAATCGGTGTTTTTCACTTAAATATATTTCTTAAAATTTAAAAACTCCCCAATTGTCATCGTTGCAAAGTTCGTGAAAATTTGCATGAATATCATGCAAAAAATTATGCAGACGCATGAAAATTGTATTCCGGAACTTGTCTCAAGTATCGTTCAAATCACTCGACAATTTTTTTATATACCGTCTATAGTCTAATATCGGTAAATTATTCCCCCACTCCTCCCTTTTTATTATTTTCATTCTAAATTTTTTACGAAACTTCAAACCTATTTTCATCAAATAAATAAATGTTTCTGACTCTTTTTTTTTTTTTTTTTTTTTTTTTTTTTTTTTTTTTAATAATTAAAATGCAGTTATGACGGTTTAAGGGAAAAGCGCGGGGCGGCAGCAATGGATTATCCGATAGAAAATCGATTTATGTTTTTATGGATACGACAAATGTTGGGAAAGATTTTTGGGCCGAAAAATCATTGGATTGTGCTGTGAAAACCCGTTTTTGAAGTGTTTTTTTTTTTTTTTTCTCATCATGGATTTTGTTTTTTTTTTCGCGCAAAGTTACTTTTACGACACGACATTATAAAGAACAATCGGATTTTTCGATAGTTCCTTCGACTTCTCGAGTATAAATTTCTCTTTCACCCCCTCCTTCGTCGTGTTTATAATAATAATTATTATTATCAAGCGATTATTTATCGTTAATCGCGAAGCACGTTTAAAATTACCGTTCGAAGTTTTGGTGCGGGTAGTGCGTTGTGTGTGAGTGAGTGGTGTGTGTGAAGCGAAGAGTCGGAAGCAGCAATGTCGGATGGTAGTTTAACTTGGTCCCGAGCCATGAGTGAGAGTCGCGCCTTATTCAATTCTTTTTTTAATTTTTTTTTTTTTCTTCCTTCTATAATAATTTTTTTTTACTTCAATTTCTCAATCTTCCCTTTTCATTTTTTCCGACTGGAACGCTGTCACAGATTTTATTCTTTTTAACATTTGTTTGTTTTTTTTTTTTTTTCTTTCGTTTTTTTCTTTTTTAAAATGTTTCTCTTTCCGTTTTTCTCTCCGTCTCATCTATATTCTTCACCTTAATAAATTCCCTCATTGAATTAATCATCTTTGCTAACTACTAAAAACTACGACGTTGTTGTTGTTTTTTTTCTTTTTTTTTTTTTACTTATTTTCGTTTATATAACTATTTATATTCGTGCGAAACATTGGGAATTTTTTTTGTTCTTTTTAATTTTTTTTCCTTTCTTCTGGCAGTATTTACAGTGTGCGGAAGTTCCTCGCCCCGGCATCGAGTTTTTTTTTTTTTTTTTCGGATACGAAACGATCATTTTGGCATCGCGACGAAATCGTTGTGACGATTTTTTTATTTTTATTTTTTTCTCGATTTTTTTTTTAGAAGACAAGTAATACGCGATTTCGGGGGGAAAACAATATCGCGATCGCCGGCAGTTGGCTCGTTCAATCCTATACACCTAAGCGCTATATTCCGTCAATTATCGTTGAGTTTATGTTTTGCTATTACTAATATATTTACACAATAAGCACAATAATTGTAATTGAGATAACTAGAGAGCGATTTGTCCGTTGATCTTCGAGATATTCTTCTTTGATGTTTGCGTTTTTTGCTGTTATTTTTTATCGACAACGATACCGTTTTCTTCTTTCGTATCCGTTTGAGAGAAATTTATCGAGAAACGCTGCGCGAAATTTTGTTATACCGATTTTTTGTTTTTTTTTATGAAAGATATTTTTTTACGAAAAATTCTTTCGTAGAAAAAAACATCGTTCGCTATTTTTTACTTCGAAATACGTTTCATTTTTCAAGAACGATGATACGTTACATTTCCGACCAATAGTGCGATTCAGTGAAAATTTTGACGAATTCCCACTGTGATAACATTTTTTTAATGAGAGAATTATATGCGAAATGCTGCGAACGTTAGTTTTCTGTAATAATTAATGCCAAATAATTATTAACAAATTCGAAGAAACGTTAATTGTTCAACGAATCAACCGGTAAACTAACTTTTTTTTCACCAGAAATTAATTCGTTAATTTTGCTGAATTAATACAAATATTGAATATTATTGATAATAATAAATCGGCTAAAAATAAAGATCGGTCGCCAAATGATTCGTTAAACTATTTTTTTAAACTTATTTGTTAATGACTTTTTGGAATTATTATTATTGAAAATCAATGTTCTTAACACCTTCTAAATGGCTGAAATTTTTCAGATTGTTATCCCATTGGGAAGTATCGAAAATTCTCTCGGAATCTCATTTTAGGCGGAGAATTTAACGATACACTCTCCTTGTGTCTAAATTTCCTTGAATTTCCCCGCTGCGTTTTTCGGTTAAAAAAATCTCTTAAATACGCTTCGAAATACACTTCGATAATCGTATTTACAAAAGAAGAACAATCATGTAATTGAGATATTTCGTTCGCGGCTGTCCGTTGATCTTCGTTCCATTATCATCGCCATTCTCGCTGGCAGTGTCGTTCTTAGCTTCGACAATAGTTGCGAGACGATCGACCGATCCGGCGCCGGCATCGCCGCTATCGCGATTGTTCGACGGATCGCTGTCGATCGTGTCGTCGGAATCGACGTCGATGGAGCGATTGTTAACGTGAATCTTCACCACAGCGTCGACGGGATATTTCGTTCCTTCGCTCGACGATGAGGTCGTTTGGCACGAACCGTTCGTACCGAATCTCGCGGAAAAATTATTCTCACACTTTGCACAGACCGAACCTTCGACGCTCGTCGTTTCCTCTTCGGCGGACATCTGACATCGGAAACATATCAGATCGCCGTCGTCCTGATCGCTCGACAAGTTGCAATGAGCGCAACGCTGCGACAGACCGTTGCTGCCGTTGCACAGTGCACACGGAGGACTGTCCTCCGATTCCTCCAGATAATCCGGATCCTCGGATGCATCCTCGTCTTGTTCCTGACAAGTAACCTCGTGGCATCTCGGCGAACGATCCGCCAGTTGAACGGGACTCCTGTGAAGGATTTGCATTTGAAAAAACAAATTTTCAATCACATTTACGAGTCTTCTTTCGAAAATATAAAATATAAAATATAAAATATAAAATGGAGATTTGGGATTACCTCGCCTCATGAAGACGTTCCTGAGGCCTCTTCCCGCCTTTCGCATCCTGTGCCTCGTCCTCGCGTTCCCTTCTGCACCAACTTCGTTGATCGACGTCGTGATATCTCGGGGATCGATCTCCCTGCACAGGACTCTTGTACGGTATTCCAGGGCTCCTTGCCTCGTAATGCCTCTGTTCCTGATCCTGGCGACTTCCGGTACCAACGACCAGAGTCGTCGGTATACTTTTCGATCGTTTCTCCCGATGATCGCTACTCTCGTCTCTGAAATAACGCGGCGAGCCTTCCATCTTCATAGGGCTCTTAAGAACCGAAGTGATAACGCTGCTTCGTCGTTCCTGTTGTTGTTGTTGTTGTTGTTGTTGTCTCGTTCCGCCGCTATTCGTTTTGTTATCCCGATCGATTCTTTCCTCGACAAATCGGCCGTAATGACTCGGCGTCTGAGGTCTGTAAGTACACGTCTTCGATCGCAAATCGCACTCGTTGCAGAGCAACAAATTCGATTTGCTTCCCGGTTGCGAACTATAACCGTTGCAAGTGCCGTAATATTTTTCATCCTCAGCGTCGTCGCTTTCGAACAAATGTTGACTGAGGCTACCGATCGATTTCGTATCGCTCGATCGGCCGTCGACTCTTCCGGATCCCAAATAGCTTCGCGTCTCGGCGATCTCGTCGTCGTTGTTACCGATTTGCTCCTCGTCACCGGCCGCTAAACCCGACGTCGTTGCCGCCGAATCGTCCAAAGGATAAGAAATCGATTCGTCGTCGAGATATCGTCTGACGTGTTCCATTTTACTCTTGCCGCGCTCCACGCGCGGCCTTATTTCTCGTTAAATGAAGCTTTCGCGATTTCTCTCGTTGTCCTCGATACTCGATGTCGAACTTGCGCCGCATATCTGCATCTCTATTTCCGCCAATCTGTGCTCAACGTCCCACTGTTGCTGATTAAGTTTTACGCTCATCGCGGCGTTCTCGGTCTCCAGACCGACGAGACGTTCGCGGAGACGCTTTATCTCTGCTAACAGTGCCTCGTGAGTCCCAAGAAGTGGAGTCGCACCCTCCGATACCAGTTGCGTCATGCTGTTGCACGTCATACCTGAAAAAATAAGGAACAAAATTTGTATTGATATAAAATAAATTATTAATCAGTTGGATGATCAATTCATTGACTAATGAGAATTTAACTTCCAATCGAGCGGATAAGGTAAAAAAAAAAATCAATGATAATAAATAATTTAAAAAATAATAATAATGTTAATATCGTTAGTAATATTATAATAATGATAATAATAAAAATTTTATCGGAGGGAATCTTCGATCGTTTGTATCCGATCGGGTTTTACTGCGACGTTTGCCCTTTGTTATCTGCCTTTAACGATGCATCGACGAGAAACACTCGATTTCGTTTAATCAACAGAGAAACCGGTAGATCAGGTGCCTTGAACTATGGGGAGGAAGCAATAGGGCCACCAATCGCACCCACGGGACCATTAATAGTCCACAAGGGCACCCGGGCACATGCTTCCTCCAAGATTAAGGAGACAGCTATAGTCGTTACTTCTCGACGAATCGATACAATACCCCCCTCCCCTTTCCCCTGTACACTGGTTGCAGAAAACATCGCGTATAAACTTTCTCCGTAAAAATAAATATAAATCGAAAGGCCACCGCGTGCGGATACATTTTTCGGATAATACTCGAAGCTCGTAAATATCACCTGTTTACGATAGCAGGTGATGACATTGCAGTTCTTTACGCTACAAGGAAATTCCTCTAATGAGATTCCAATCACCAGAAGATCATCTCTGCGCCTTTTTCCGTTTTAGAACCTAATTTCCTGTATTGCAGCGATCGGCTGGACATGTAAGACATGTCTTCGATATGTTAGGTTGCCTTGTGGTGCACTTGGACTGCTTTAATTAGCTTTAAATCTGATGTCTTAAGCCGTTTTTGGCCATTTTTGTTCTCCGAATAAGTGTTGAGATGATAGGTTGCAATAGGGTTGCAATACTCAGGGAGCTCTTTGACGAAAACGGGATTGACGACTATATGAGTTATATGAGTTAAGATGAGTATCTGATCAGAAACAGACTCTGGAGCTTCTGTTGATCACGAGGGACCAAACAATGTTGTTTACAGACGGCAGGTACTTGAAACCGACGCCTCAAAAGAGCCGCCCAAGTAGCTCCCCATAAAGACCAATTCCGGTATCTTTGCACTGGAGGAGTTCCTCAAGGGCAGTGTTTCGGACGTCGTGGTTAGCATCGACCCGAGACGCACCCTTAACCCTTCGCCTATGTCTTATTAAGGATCCGAAACACTTGTTCCCCGGAAACTCGAAACCCCTGGTGACTGGAATGGCGTTACGCAACGAGTATCGTCTTTACTTGAAAAGCCGAATTCGGCATAAGGCACGACGACCTTATCATTTCGGAAACAAAAGGTCTAATCCTCACTTCGATGGCGTTATGCAACGAGTATCTCCTTTACTTGAAAAGCCGAATTCGGCATAAGGCACGAAGACTTCATAATTTTGGAAACAAAAGGTCTAATAATCATTTCGATGGCGTTATGCAACGAGTATCGCCTTTCCTTGGAAAGCCGAATTCGGCATAAGGCAGGAGGACCTCATCGTTTTGGTAAAAAAGTTTCTGATCCTCCCTTTGACGCCCTTTTTGCGCTGCAAAAGCATCGCTTTTCCAAATTACGTCTACTTTTTCACAGCAGTCGGAGCTATTCTTCTATTACATCAGTTTTAAGCCCAAAAAATGTAACTTCGGAGCTAAAAATCGACGACTACCGGTTCACGGAACCCGAAATTAACGTTCCCCGTTACTCATTGCCTATTTTTCCATCTCGCGTAACGATAAAAAAGAAATATTATCGACGTTACGGGCGAATCATCGGGTTCACTTCACTTGTTCTGTAACGAGTGGTTGAAGACTCGAGAGGGTGGCGAGGCGCAACGAGATCAGAGAAGACGGAGAAAGCAAAAGGAGAACGTTTTCCACTGGCGGTTAAGGAGAACGGGAACGGAGTCGACGAGAACACCGGATACGAAGCGTCTTTCATGCCTCAGTCTTCCCGCCCGTCATTAACCAGTGCTGCGCCCGTCGTCTTCGTTCCCTTCCTTTCGTCAATTGAGATCTATTCTACGGTTCTTGAATACTTTATCGGCGCCTCCTTTCTTTCTCGTTTTCTTCCCCTCTTCGAGACTCTATCGCATTCATAGTTTCGCTCTCGTGTCCCCTTGTCTCACAGATTCTCGATCATCCGACGGCGACTCCGAAAGCAAACTCAGTAATTATCTCATTTCCTTCGCTCGCCAAAGCCATAGAACTTCTGACAAGCGTCGCAAAAGTCTTCGATGAAAAGATTAAGAAACTTCGTATTTTTTTACGTCAGATATGTAAAGATTTATGGACTCGGAATTTGCCGAGTATCGTGAAAATACTATAATCTTTTTTCTCGTCTCTCGATTGAGAAACCGGAAAAGCGATACCGATAATCTTGCGATGGAAGAGCAGATTTATCGATCGGTTACTTTTCCGACGATCATAAATAATTTTTTTTTCCCTTTTTTTTTCTCAATACGTGAAACTTTTCGTAAAAAAATAATTTTATTTCCTTCTTTTTATTGTTGAAAAAAAAAAAACAAAAATTCATTTGTCAAATTATTTTTACAAATCGACCGTTTGACTCGAATAATTTGCATTCACTTATAAAATGCCGCGTTCTTTCGCCGCATAGCAATTTCTTGACGAATCGTCTCGGGTAGCGGTCGATCCGTATAGGTGGCTATTAATCAATTAATTTCATCAGTCTAATCGCGAATTCATTCACTCTTTTGCATCGTTCCTCTTCTTTTTTAATTTTTTTTCTTCCCTCAGATCAATACCTTTAATTTGCCAATCAGTTCTGCTCAGCTTCCTTCGTTCCCTCGTTCTCATTTCACTTCGTTCGCCTTGTGGCTCGATTTTCAAGAGCTCTTCGCCACGATCAATTAACCACCCCAGAAGCCAAGTGTTGATTGCACCAGATTAACTCGCAAGAGGGGGTTTTAGAGGTGTAAAACCGGGCGACTTTACACCCCAATTTTTTTAAAAAAATTTCTCGTGCATTACTATTCTTTTAGCTTTTTTTTTTTATTGTTTTTATCGGAAGGGAATTGAGTAAAAAAAAAAAAAAAACTTCGATATCAATCACATTTTTCGATGCGGTAAAATTTATTTTTAGAAATGAACATTTGTTTAGCATCGTAATCAGTTATTAAAAAATGAACGAGAAAATTCTCATATGCTTTTTCGATCGATTAAATACACAACAAATTTTTGGAAATGCGTTTTTTTTTTTTTTTTTTTTTTTTCGCGCAACAAGAGATAATGTTGAATCGCTGTTTACGAGGTGCGCGCCAGAGATTTCGTTGGCTATTATCCGAGTTATGTGTCGTTGCATTCGCGGTCACGTTTGTTAAGGTATCTTTTTTTTTGCCAACCGCAGCGCGGCTGATAAAAATGATGAATGTTCCGTTTATCCGCATCGCATTTTTTTTTTTCCGGTTCTCGTTTTATCGCGACGTTGCGCGTGTGTATCACCGGCATTCCTACGTGCAGTATCTTTCGGTGAGATCGCGCGTTGGCAAAGGCTCTGAGGATCTATTCGCTAATTTACGGAAGAGATCAACCCGTTGATAATTTTTTTTATTATCAAAACTAAAAAATCTAAACAACCTAACGATTGCTCGTAACATTTTCCAAATCGCTACTCAATTTTTTTTATCACGAAAAAATATATCTCCACAGATATAATTATTAATAAGATAAAATGGATTTAACAGTACGAAAAATCGTGTTGCGCACATGCAACATCGTTGCAGAATAAAAAAAACTATGTAATATATTTAAAAAAAAAAGGATTAACAAATTAAAATTTCGAAAGAAAATGAAAATTTCGATTTTCGTGCACCGAAAAAAAAAAAAAAAAATTATAGGTTGGAAAAATTAACTAATTAGTTGCGACAAGAAAAAAAAAAAAAAAAAAAAAAAAAATCGGTTATACCAACTATTGGCTCTCTAAACTCATTTTTAATGCTCCCAACTTATAATTTTTTTCAGTTTCATTGCGAACTACACACTAACTACAATTACTACAGAGATCGATAAAGAAAATGTGTGTATATATAGTACATAAAAAGTAGAAGAGGGTTTAGTGGTGTTGATAGGTGGTACGGTGGCTAATAAGGGTTTTTCGGGGAATAAATGATAACAACATTAGATAGGGGTGGCAGTAGGCGAGGGTGGCGAAGCGGGTTTTCAAGACACGAATTGGGGGTGTCTACGCTTACCGGAGTGGGTGGATTGTCGGCCGGTCGAGGGTTGCGTTGCAGCGGACTGTGCGGCTCTTGCGGTCGGATCTTCGCTGCTCTGACCGCTACTCGTTGCGCTCATCGGGCTGTCCGCGCTTCTTCCCGTGTTGTTGTTAACGTTGTTCGCGTTGTTGTTGTTAATACCTGAGACTTGATGATGATGATGAAGACCACCGAGAGCTCGAGATGTTACGGGACTCGGACTCGGCGAGAATAACGAGTGACCAGCCGAATAGGGATGTGCGGCACGCAGATCGATCGGCGAGATCCACATATCTTCTAACGGCACACGACCTCGCGACTCGACCAGACCGGGGGTACTTTGACACCTCCCCATTGCCGCTGCGAATTTAATTTTTCCAATTTTTGTCTATTTTTTTTTATATTTACATTTTTTTTTTTTTTTTTTTTTTTTTTTTTTTTTATGAGGATATTATGGATTAGAGACCCCGCCACCACCCTCGCGTTATACTGTGCCAGGAATAGATATATTCATTTGGATAACAATATATCATGAAAAATGTGTAAAAAAATTGGGTTAATTGGACCGACGATCTACTTGGGATGTTCCGATATGTTTAAATTAAAAAACAAATGTGGCTTTGAGTTTCTGCGATAAAAATTGCGAATTAAGTTCATGATTATTGTAGGGGATTTTTTTCCCCTGCGAATTTGATTTTCATATTTTTTTCTATGAGTTTCGTTTTCTTTTTTTTTATGTACATAAGTGTTTTTTTTAAGTGTTTTTCTGAGGATTATGAGAATCGAAGAGTTTCTCGAAATGTTTCGAAGTATTGTAAATGAAAAAAAAATTCCGCGGCTTACTGTTTCCATGATAAAAATTGCGAATTTAGTATATTTATTCTAATTTTTTTTTTTTATATAAAATCGAATCGTCATATTTATCACCTTTAGTGTAATTCAATGCTCACGTTATATATTAATACGCGTTATCGAGTGACGAAGCGATTCCACGTACGGGTCCTATGTTTACGCGAAGAAAAATGTCGCAAGAAGAAACGACGTGAAATTCCGTCAATGTTTAGAAAGATCGATGAGAAAATTCAATCAACGATTCGATGTGTCTACGGACGCGAAAACGCTATCGTATTATAGCGGGGCGTGAATGAAATAGAGCTTCGGGTTTGAGAGTTATAGTACGGGTCACCGCGTCGTCGTACTCGACGTGGGTGGTGTACCCACCTACGCGCTCTCGACCATCGCGCGCTTTCTAGTAAACGGTTTACAGGGCCCCCTCTCGACATACGTGTGTCGTTCGACGAATATCGAATCGTCGGAGGACCGAACCTTATTTCTTTCCACGACAAACCTCTCGTTTTCCTATACAAACTGATGTACGTCGATATTTGCAGAACCTTTGAAAAATGTCGTCCGAGAAAAATCAGTGACAAAAAAAAACATTAATAATAGTCAGTGAAACGCGAGGAATGAAGACGATAAACGGAAAAAAATTCAAGTTACGTTGAAAGTCGCGTTTAAAAAAAAAGGAAATAAAAATAATCGTGTGGTTTTAATTTAAAAAGAATTCAACGACTCTTTTTTTTTATTCTATCATTTTTATGATCACTGAAACGAACTTAAAAAAATTGAGAATAAAAAAAAAATTCAATAGACACGACTTTTTTTTTTTTTCTTCAGTTGATAATTTTTTTCTTAAGACTTTAAACTGCTGTATAGTTCCTTTTTAATATTTATAACTGCTGTTAAAAATACTAAACGATAAGGCGGTGGGAATGATTCGCTATCATTTTATTGTGTAGTATAACAGTCCGTATACGCGAACTATTTGTCGATATGGTGTAATATTCGACAAGCAACGAGCCAACTGTTCCATGTGGAAATATTATAGGTGCGATGCATTTTCGAGTATCCGATTCGACACGACGCAACGTTATGGAATGTTACGACATATATTCAATATGTGTATTGTGTTCACATATGGAACGTATTATCGTATGAATAAATTCCGGGGATATTAAGCTTATAGCGAAAACCTCAGTCCATCGATCATTGTTGCTTACGTTCGTCTCTATATAGAACACGACTACCGATGACTATTGTTTCTAAACACTTTAAAAATTCGTAGTAAACGTGCTGAACTCGGAAATAAAAAAAATGGCAACAATCGTACATTTTTCGGAAATTAAAATACCTTATTTTGTAAATTTCAAAAACAGTATTAAAATCACAAAAAAATTAAAATTACCAAATTTGTTACCCGGCAATTTTTACAGTGCGATTTCAAACAACTTTTTGCCATATAACGACAAATTTGGTAATTTCAATGTTTTCATTTTTTATTTTAAGAATGTTTCGAAAATTTTTCGGGTATTTTAATTTCCGGTTAATATACGACGATTTCTATCTTTTATCTTCCGAAGACGTTAAATTTACAATGTTTATTATTATTATTTTTTAAAAATAAAATATACGCATTTTTTTCGAGCGATTTGCTTAACACAACTCCGAGAAATAACAGTTCGAATAACAATTTTGTTCCATTATTTTCCAAGATTTATGTTGAACTAGAAAATGATCGACAGTAATCGCTACTCAATCCTCACGGAGATCCCTTTTCCCGCTGATCTATTCAAATCGCTCGTGCGGGTGTAATTGTGTTGGGAATTGTAAGCGGCATAGCTTTGGGAATTCGATAAGCGCTTGTTATTGTGAGTCTAAGGGACAGAAAAGTTCCCTTCAACGGAGTATCGGTTATCCCCTTTTGTCTCTTCTTCGCACTCGTTTGTACTTTGGCCCCATCGCCCATTCGAGTCGAATTTAATTGATTTAATCACAATCTCTTTCTTACGCTCGGGAGTCGTATATCCTTATTTATAATAAGCCTCAACGCCATCGATATTATCGTTAAAAAGCGAAATTACTAATTTTGAAAAATAAGTCGTCGAAAAAATCGCATTATCTCGAAGGTCTATACATTTTTTTTTTTTACGAAAAAAAATTGATTTTGAGATTTTTTAATTTAAATGAATAACACACGACCGTTATTGAGTCTCTGATACTGTTATACAAATTCTGAAACTTTGTATCGAACTTTTAATGAATTGTTAAAAGGGTACGTATTCTACGTTAACGATGTCGTAGATTAATAACACCGTATCTCAAAGGGTTAAAAGCCTTACAGTTCGATGAAAGGAAGTCGAGTGTCTCGATAGGATCACCAAAACTGAACGGAAGGGCAAACTTAGCATTGGAATTAATTTCCGGGACTATAAGGAGAACCTTTGGAGAACTATCGTCAATTAGAAGGTTTCGCTATTCAACCGCATCTATACTATATCTACGTATCTATACAGCGTATATCCCATTGCTGTACCCTATACAGATTAATATACGATGTCGACGTTGTCGAAACTCCGTAATTGGAATATCGATCGATCGATTCACACCCGAGCTAATTTCCTCAATTAATCAACATTCAAAGATTACCGATTTTCTTATTTTTTCCGATTTTCGATCGAATCCGATTTTCTTATTTTTTTCGACGGTTAAAAATACTTTCGTAGAACGTTAAACTGAACACTTTTTTTTTATATCAATACATCGAGAAATTTCCAAAAAAAAAAATAAAACGATTTTCTTATTTTTTCGACGATTCTACACAGCGACAAGTACTTTTGTAAAAATGTTGAAACTGACGAATTTTTTTTTTGTAAATCGATCCAATTATAAAATTGATGGGACAAAAAGTTTTTTTTTTAAGTTTACGATTTCTATTTCACAGTCTACAATTTACCGATTTTTTTTTTTCCGCAATTTACTTCGAAGGTCACATTTTTCATGCAGACGTTCGGAGTTACGTCATCCCGCGTGAATTTAATTTCACCATAAAACTTTAACTCGTACAGTCGAGCTGAAAGTTTCTCGAGGCAATGTAAATTCGCCGGGGTGCACTCGAGAGCTCAAAGGATAAGATGAAAAAAAAAAAAAAAAAAAAAATAGAAAAAAAATTATAATACGAAGGATAAGCTGAACAAATTGAGACGTAGAAGTTAAGTAAGAATATTTATAATGAGACACGAATGAATATACAATTCTTGAGACACAGCCAAGCATAGTAGGGGGTTAAGACACATTTCAGCACAGAATACAAAGTATAAAAAAAAAAAAAAAGAAAATTGATAAAAAATGCAAAAGATTGAACGTGAAGAATGTATTTTTCATAGTAAATGGAAATAACCATATTTATGAAGTAAATTGAAAAGTTTATGGAAGGTATATATTTATATAGGAGATGCGTACTTTCGAGAGTTCAAAAGGGGGATATAACGTTGATATAACGTATACATATAGTCATTATATAGACGTGCGCATGTCACTACAATACAATTGAGTCTGTTGCGCGCGCGGCGCTTCGTCGTTTCCTCCTCAATTTAAACGCACAAACAGCCTTTGCGGATCTATGAAGCACCGGGAAATCGACTTTACCAGTTGCCCGTTTGCTAACGGAGAGCCTAAATAGACATCGGCATTATATAGGTATCACTTGCGCTTCGCTTTCACGGCAATAACAGTCGCGGTTGTTCGCACGAGTTTCCTTGGGAATACGAGACTAATTAATTCGGCTTCGTAAAGGGACGCGGATAGCTCGACTAAAGTTCAACAGTTGAAGTTCGCCGACGAGTCTAACCAGTGGATACCAGAGGCTTCCGCAGCTTCGCTGATGAGTCGAGGAAATTTTGAATTGTTGACGATTTTACGAATATTTCAAATTGGGAAATAATCGTTTATCTGTCGTTTATACTTTTTTTATAATTTAAATGACCGTCCGAAAGTAATTGATGCAAATTTTCAGGACATTTTTGAAAATCAAACATTTCAACATTTTTTTTGGAAAATCTGAATAAATTTTTTTAAAAAACCTGGAAAATTGAAAATTTATTGAGAAATCACGGAAAATCTTTAAAAAATTTGAAAAATTCCTGAAAACCTACAATTCGTTGAAAAATCTTAAATTTTTGTTTCGGATGAAGAAAAATCGATACTTCGGCGAACATCGCCATAATTTGATTTCCGCAAGCAAAATGAAAGTTTCTCGCAAAAAAAAAAAAAAATCCGAAATGGTTTAACGACAGTCTTCAGTCTTCAGATATGCAGAGAAGACAGAGCGCTCACAGGTACAGTGAAAGTGCGAAGGCTTGCTGACCACTTCACTTCCGTTTAAAATGGAAATTGGTTCCTCTGAACGAAAGATATAGCTATCGTAGTTGCGAGAGGGGGTCGCTGTTTCGAGAGAAAAGCGATCTTCAGGCACCTAAACTGCTTCAAAGAGATCGTTAATGTCCACCATTACCCTATCCAGATACGCTTTGCGGATAGTCGATAGTCGATTTGCCACGTATAGTCGTAGGAGTCGCTATTAACTTGCGACGATACAGAAAGCATTAGCTCTTCCGGTTCGCACTCTACTCGACCACTTGACGTTTTACGCTTCGAACGATAAGTAATTCCGTTCTGCATTCCGTTCCGTATACACGTCCTGCGATACTAAATCACCGTTGTTTTATTTTTATTTTTTTTCCACTATATACACTTTTACGGTGCGAAATGAGGAGTAAAATAAATAAAAACAGGTGTTTTGTTGTATTTTAATCATTGATCGATTTCCGCTTGCAAAAAAAATTGTTCAATTCTCAACTCCGAAATTCTTAGAAGTAAAAAAATTCTTTTTATGACAACAAGTTGAATTTCTTTACTTTTTGAGATGAAAAAAATACTAAGCTGATTTTATTTATTTGTTTTTTCGATCCATATCGATATCGATTTTTTCCATACATATCGATTTTATCGATTCATATCGATCGTCTTGTTGTTTGATATAAATATATAATACCCATTAAATGTCCTGTCAATTCATTTGTCTATCTTCGTACGAAATTATAACGATGCACGGTATAATAATACGTATCGAACCGCACTTGCGTGTTTAATTAGACAGCATGTTATACAGCCGGAAGGTTTCGAATCTTTTGAATCGATTCCGTCGATATCGTAGATACCGAGAACAAAGGATACTGGAAACAGAATGGTAGTTGCGAGAGGGGCAGCGGGTGGAGGGAGAGGATGTGGTGGCAATTACTGATTGACTGGTTCGCATACGGTTCGGCTTAATGGTACTGGCGGTTCGACGGCGCGAAACGAGCGATCGAACTATCTACGCGGCTTATATTATACAACGACGCGCTTGGATTAAATCAAACCCAACGGAGGGAGAGTCGAGAAGAGGGATTATACCACCCGAAATGCCTCGACTAGCGTCCCACAACTCTGCGGCTTTACCCTTCGCTATATCCACCAATGAGATTTACGCACTTCATTTTGGCGTATAGTGAACGCGCCGAGAGCCGCGATACGAAATTTCAGTTTCCAAAGATCGATGTACATAATAATGTGTAACGCGTTCCAAGTCTTAAAGGAAAATCGACACTATGATATAAATGATGATAAAAAAAAAAAATTTACATCGTAAGTCTGTTTTGGATACAAACTTATCGAAAAATGTTAATTTATTATGAAAAAAAAATAAAAATTTAATTATTGCCAATTTTCGATTATTCGGGAAAAAGTTTAATGACGTAATGTGTGTTCAAGAAAAACAAAAAAAAAAAAAGCGAAATGATGAAAAAAAGTCATTAAACACGTTTTTTACAATCGATTTTTTTTTTTTTTTCGTATTTTAAGACGGTGAATGTTTAATGATTTTTTTTTCGTCACTCCACTTCGATCTTTGAAAAAAAAAAAAAAAAAAAATTTCGCTGATCCTTTATTGGATTACTGAGGCTCACCTTTTTCCAGCGGCGCGCGTTTGTACTTCTCGAGTCTCTTGACAGCGATCGCCTCGAGACGGACCCTCGCAGCCGGATACTCCTTCAGTACGTCCCACATGTCCTTCTTGCTGAGTACGAATAGGTCAGAGTAGCCGACCGACCTTACGCTCGCTGTTCGCCGGTTACCTGCGTCGATGTAGCCATTTATTGGTTATCGGAGTGCATCATTCTCAATCTCACATCCGTACCTTACATTATATGATATTTAGTCAGACTTTTTTTTTTTTTTTTTTTTTAAACCCCCCGTTTTCTCGTTTGGTCGATGAAAATAATGAATCAGTCCAACGTTCACGATTTTGTAAATAAAAAATGAAATACCGATAAATTAAAAAGAAATGAAAAAAAAAAAAAAAAAAAATCGTTAAATTGAAAAGCAATGATTCGCAAATTAATGAATATGGAACGAATTTACGATGTATTCATTCTGATTTTATCTCCGTTCGATGGAGAGAGAGAGAGAGAGAGAGTCGAATACGATTCGACGGATACAGTGATTGCGGTTATCTCTTCGAAAACTCGTATATTACAAATCAAATTTAAAGTGTTGATTATCCGATGGAATACACAATCTGCGCGCCCGTTTTTGCATTGCCTCCCGTTTCGACGAATGCGCGTTCGGTTGGTGATAAAAAACTCTTTTTTTTCTCATTGAGTTAAATAATAAATTAAATAATAAAAATATTATTTATATTTTGAATATAAAAAAAAAAAATTTAACTGAAATTATAATATAAAAAAGAAAATCAATGAATTTTTTTTTTTTCACGTTTATCACAATTAAGAAATAATAAATAATCAAATCGGAAACGAAAGTTGCAGAATTCACGATTTTTTTTGCACTACTGCTTGTAAAAGATTTTTTTTTCACGAGTAATTCTCCCCGACGGTTCTCTTTTGCGAATAAATTTATCAGAAAGTGTCGAGCAACGAAATAAATGACCGATAAATAATTGTCCGCGCGGGAGGTTGCGCTTTAAAAAGTAAATATCGATTTTGAAATTGAACTTTTATAGAAGTCGCGATTAATAACACACCAATAAGGTGGGCGATGAAAAAAAAAAAAAAAAAAAATGTGTAGATATTACTGGCGATATGCTTTAAAGGCCGTTTGAGATTTCTCATTTTCTCGCGTCACGTAACCGGAAATGAGTTCACGATATTCCGATAGCGATAATTATCGATTATATCCTATGCCGGTTTATTTAAACGCGCGGCACGACCTATTCAACCCCTGTCGCGCATTAAGGTGGCACGTGCTATAATGAGCTTCGCGCGAAATCCCGCTGTATTGCACTTATACAGGATGCATCAAAAAATGCATTTTACCGATCGCAAATTACCGGAAAATGTGTCAAAGTAAAAAAAATTCTACGCACATAAAAATGTTGACCTCGAAAACGATTTTTAATGAAACGTCTCTTGATATTTCGTAAAATTAAATTAAATTAATAGAATATAAGAAAAATAAATATTGTCATCGAATTAAAATATTCAAAAATTATTTTTTTCTCCCATTGCATATTTTTATTTCGTATTATTTTTTTTTTTTTTTTTTTTTCGGATCTTTCTTTCGGATTCTTTTCATTGAATATCTTTTATTTCGCATTAACTTATATTTTTTTTGTTCTCAAACTGATCTTTTAATTATTTTAAACATTAGCTTCGCAAATGAAAAAAATATAAATATATTTTTTTTAATTTTGAGAATTTAATTTACGTGTAGAAATAATCGAAAATAATCGATTCTGATACATCCTGTATGTGCGTACAGCAACGCAAATACAATGGAGATAGTTATATATATGTGTTAAAATTTTCGAACGCTCGCGAAACCCGTTGAATTTTAGTCCCGTTTTTGTCTCCCGCTTTCGCTAATCTTTTTAATTTTCATAATTTAATCTCAATTGCTACCATACGATGCAAAGAGGTCGATTCTAGTGATACAGCAGTACGAGAGTATATATAGTATATATATATATATGTTTAATATAGTAGTAGCAGCAGTATAGCAATAATAACGCAGTTGATGGAAAATACATTACCAAAAAAGATTGCAAGTAACGTACGAATAAACAGCGAAATTAATTCAAATAAATAAATATAAAAGAAGAAGAGAAAAATACACGCATAATCTACGTGAATAACGAGCGAATCAGTTCAGTCCGGTAGGAGAGAGAAGATAATGTTATGATAACGGTATGTGGTAGAAATTGATAGTGAATATTTTATGATAATGGAGGCGATTATGGTAATAATGGAGAAATAGGTACGCATCACAGCAATCATCAGTACAATAGTAGTTATAGTTTTAGAATAAATTAATGCTGATTACGAGAGTTTCCTATATAGAGGCCATTTGTGTCGTCTAAGTTTATAGTACAATTAAAAAATTGCCAAAAAAAATTTCAATACTTTGCGGTGCAGTGTGGAATTTTGAATAATTAAAATGTTTGCGTCATCGGAGGTTTTTGGTGCATTCATCGGATAGTAGTGCCAAAACGTGTCGACAGTGTTGGGTAATCATTGAAACGAACATATTTTCATCCAAACGAAAAAAAAAAAAAAATAGATAAAAAATAATTTATAGAAAATTAGATAAGATTTTTTTTTTTTAGCCACAAATGAAATAAAATTAAATTTTTTGGTGTGTAAAATTATTTTCCGAGAGAAAAATAAATAAATCGATAAAACTATATTTGCGGCATTTGGAAAAAAAAAAAATAATCATTTATAGAAAATTAGATGCGAATTTTTTTTTTAGTCACAAATGAAATTTTCTGTAGTCTAAAATTATTTTTCGAAATAATAAAACAATATATATAAATCAATAAAATTATATCCGCGGCGATTTGAAAAATTTTGCTGCAAATTTAATAAAATTTGACGAAAAATTGTAATTTTTCTATTTTTTTTTTTTTTCATCTGTATTTGTGAAATGATTAAATTTCTTTTTTTTTATAATGTTCATTACCATTTTACCGAACATTGCACACGAATTTGCTCCGAGCAATCAACGTTGAAATTGCATGCTGGCAATTAAGGATTAGCGCGGGTAACGAGATCCTTTGCTACGAATTCTATTCGGTTCTCTTCTTACTAAATGTCTCAAAATTAAGCGTGTATTGCAGCACCGATCGTGGAGTATTGAGAGAAGGCTAACTGCACAGTAAGACCTCAATTAAGCATTCGAATTTTTAACACATTTTTCTCAAAAACGATTCGATCGAATGAAAAACCAAGAAATTCTCTTTTTTTGCTATTTATCCGATGAAAACGTTTTCGATAAAAATATATTGAAAATTCAAAAATATTCTTGAGGTTAGGTTCACCTTTAACCTCATCTCACGAACCGTACAGCACAAGAATTTCAGTATTAGTGGTGAATACATTTTTTTTTTAATGAAGCGGAAAAAAGAAATTTTGAAAATTTTTGATAAATATGAAATTTTTTGAAAAATTCAAAATCGGTCTAAATTATTGTAAAAACTCGCAGATTCTACAATGTGGCTATAGATAAAAGAACTACGGAAGCGGGAAATAGTGTATCGGAAGGGCGAAGAGAGAGTTGTTTTTTTTTTTTTTTTTTTTTTTCACAAAAATCAAATCATCTTTCACCGCTTAATGAAAAAGTATCAATTCATTGATTTTTGGAATTTCGTAAATTTAATTTTCGAGAACTTTGCATCATTTTTTTTTTTCGGAGGATAAATTGATTTTTGGAAATAAAGCGTCGAGATAATTTTTTTTACAAATAATTCAAATAGTGAGAATGAACGTGAAAAATACTATAGAGGGAAAAGCACGTCACCGACTTCATTATAAAAGTTGACGCTTCTACGTTCACGAAACCACGATAGTGACGGATAAACCATTTATAAGTCACGGAAACGCCTTCAGTCTAAAGTTTTACCATTAACATTTCATTGCTTCCAGTCGACTCATCGTCAGCCCATTCTTCGTACAGTTTCAGGCGGCGTAACTTATAAAGGGTTAAAACATCTTTCGCGACGAATAAAAAAAAAAAAAATCTCGTAATAATAAATTAATCCAACATGGCGAAAAAAAATAAAAAATCCCATATTTTTGACAATTCGAAAATAGTCGGTGTAAAATTTTTTGATATTGCAGTATAATTAATTTTTTTTAAAATAGAATCGATATGTATTAAAAAAAAAAATGAGTTGATTATCATCGACGTTACTAATGTTTTTAATAAATATTTTAACAAATGAATAATAAATTTTTATTTAAAAAAATTTAAAAAATAATATATATTTTGATAATAATTTTTAAAATTTTCTATGTATTTTTGGTTTTGTTTTTTTTTTTTATAAAAAAAAAAGTGTTCGCGTCATCGTCGTTGCGTGAACAGCGAAACGTCTCATATAAGTACTACGATAGTATAGAATTATAAAGGTGAAATAGAATATTGTAGTCATTTGAAGGACGTGTACGTGTTTTACTATAGTGAGGATCGGTAGATCGGCTCATACCGGCTCGACGACTTGCGCTCACACAGTGTAGGAACGTGAAACGTGAAACGTGATCGTGAAAAACACGAGGGGGGTACACAGCTCTGACGGGCCCCTGGTCTGCTTGGAATATTTACCGCACTCTTTACCTGCGGTCCCCATATTGAGAATGCTGATTTCCCCGAAGTAGGAACCGGCCTTCAGTGTCGCCAGTACAGTCTTTCCGTTGTCCGCTACGACTTGAAGTCGACCCCTATTCACTATGTACATCTCCTTTCCCACCTCACCTGTAATCACACGTGATAACAACATTCAAAAAACAAATATTTTCACCGTCGATAGAATTTTAAAAAATTAAATTTTTTTTTTTAAATTAGAATTTTTAAAAATTTAAAAATAATTTTGTTTTTTTAAATTTATTAAATTTTTTTTAATCAATTAATAGTTACTTCATTAATTTAATTTTTTTTTACGACATTATTTAAATTAAAAAAAAAATTTTATTTAATTTTATTTAAAATTTTTCAAATTTACGATTTTTTAAAATTTACCGCACTAAGTCGTATCAAAAAGGGGTAACTTTTCCAATTTTTTTCGATACCGACATAGCACCTTTGCAGGCGGCTTCTTCCTTACATTCTGGCGTTTCGATTTTACTACAATTAACCTAAAACATATTGATTTTTGACAAAGTTTCGTTACTATAGGGACATCGGGTCTTTCCGACCCGTGTGTGGCGTTAAAAAGATGCAAAATGATGCGTGTTGTGTTATAAGGTTAAAAAAAAATCAATTTCCAAGATGATATTTAGCTTTTCACTTTGCATGTGCGAAAGAGCACATTGCTTCATCAAAGGGTTAAAGTATTGCGGCATCGTCATTGTAACGTTCTTTCTGTGGAAAAAAATAAAAGATAAAAGCGTTTGAACTATAACTCTCCTATTGCCCTATGGTATTCGCGTCTGACCAGTGACGAGCCTTAACTACTGTGTCGATTGAACCCTACAAAAGTGCACGCGAGCGGATATATCGGACGCGTATCTACCGGCTATGGCAATGAGGTGTATGGATATCGACTAACCGTGTGTTACGTAACACATGTTTAGCTATGTACTTCCTATATACACAGATAGTACGTACGTAGTAACATGAATAGCATAAGGACCGCAGAATATCGGATGCGCAATTTACACATTCGGTCGATTGCTCGGTTTGTAAAACGACCGGGAGAATCGCTTGTTTTCAATATTCGTTTCGTACTGTTTGGTGCCACACAACCAACTCTGTTTCTCTATCCTCTCATTCTTTTTCCTTTCGCGAGAGATGGAGTTCGCGCACCGCGTCAATGCAAGTCGTATGGATTGACTGCTGTCTGACTATAACAAGAATATTCTACTGGCGCTACGACAGACTTGTATTTTAGAGGCGGAAAACATGTTAATCTTTTACCGCTGATGTATTCATTCTACAGAAATGATTCACGTCGATATATTAATGTTTAATTCAATTTTTTATTATCGTTAATGGACTTCGCGTTGAACCACTTTGCGAATATAAATTATTCAACAAATTGAGTGCACCATCGTCCGAACTTTTTCTATTAAAAATGTTTCTTTTCATTATTCATGTCAGTAATTTCATTTACTTCGTTTACTTTGTTAATTTCATTAATTTCATTAATTTCATTAATTTCGATGTAATTTCAATTTTTTTTATTTATTGGGAATTCAATTTTTTTTTTTTTTTTTTCCCGAAAACGGCATAATAAAACATTTATATGAGAATATATTCAAATAAATTTATCAAGTGATTTTTATTTTAATAAAATCGTTTGCATAATACATTTTCCGATTGTGTTGATTAACTTTAATTGCTACGTTCATTCGTCGTTCGTAAAAAAATGTGTTTGGATTTTCGGACGTATTATCATTTTTTTTGCTCGGGAATGTCGGACGAAGGGATCGAGAGAAGGAGGCCGCAGAGTCAAAGTTACGTGGCGCGACGAGCGCAGAAATACGTGACGAAGGATATACATAGGTGTAGAGGAGGGTTACTGTAGGGATAATATAGGTAGTGTGAGGTATGCAGACACGGTTTGCAGAGATGCAAAGGCGATGAGGGCGAACGGGGTACTACATTCAATTACCATTAAATTAACGTCCCGTGAAATCAAATTTCACAAGGAGAGGGAGAAGGCGCGGGAAGGGGGGCGGGGACTACGTGAAATTTATGCGTGCGCGAGATTTCAGAAGCAGCGAATCTGCCCATTATTCGGCGAGTACATCGTCTACTCTGTCTACGAACTTCTGGCGGTACTCCGGCGATTTCACTGACTTTATTCCCCTTTTACATTTATTTTTTTTGTTTTTTCTGTGCTATCCGTTCGTTCTGTTTGTTTTGTCTTTGCTGTCGCGTTAGTGTCCTTACAAGTGGCAATGAATAATTTAAACGACACGATTGTCGCTTTTAAATTAAAAAAAAACTGATGCGGATTGTCCCATTGGATGCAACGCGTTGTGTAATGCTACCGTTGGTGTCTCGTCGACACTTTGCGTGTTGAGATTAACGAAAATCTTTTTTAATTTTGTTGACTTTGTTGATTTTGTTAACTTCATTAATTTTATTTATTTCGTTCATTTCGATTAATAATTTAAAATATTTCAATTTTTTGGCGAATTTTTCTACTTATTTGCAATTTAATTTTTCTATCAAAACGCTGTTATGAATTAAAGATTGTGAAAACCCAGAGTTTGCAAAACTGATGTCTTTTCATTTCCATTTTTTTTTTTCTAAGAGAAATCGTAAAAAATCGTATATTATCCTTCTTTCATTTCTACAATTTTTTTTATCGCGTAGTTTATCGGGATCACTGAACTCTTTCACGAATAATCAACGATCGAAACTACAAACGGTCACACAGATAAAAAACACCAATTTTCAAAATATGGATATTCGGGTAAAAGTAGAGTTATCCACTTGCCATTCATAAAACAGGAGATGCAGCGACAACAGTGTCTCCCGTGAAGCTATTTCGGGTGTATATAGAAACGCAGTGAAAAGACATAAAACGAAACGGAGAGAGTCGAGGGAGACGTTGGGTTCGAACCGCGTCAGTGGAAACAGGCGAATGCGGTCAGACACCGCAAAATTGTATAGTCAGAGAGATGAGTCGATGGGGTTATATACGTGAAACGGTATACGACCGATCGTCGGCATGGGAACCGAGAAGCATCTCCTATCGGGTTATAAAATTATAGAAACTGTTTTCATATAATGGAATATCGGTTTTACGATCGGCAGACACGAGCAATTAAGGGAAATCCTGCGTCGAATGTATGCGAAGACTTTTCGATGGCTATTACCGATTTCTCGTATCGCCGGACGTTCGCAGCTTCCGTTTCGACGAACAGGAGAACTACTCGCTTCCAATAGCCAGAAAATAACTCAATCCACGCATTCGCGCACATCGCGGAGTAACACTAACGATCAACGATTTATAATCGACAAGATTTATTCTCGGAGGTCACAGAGCGAAGATAAATCGCTTGGAAGAACGCCAAATTTTTCATGGAATCGCCGATACGAGACTGTGTTGGATACATTTTTCAATTTAATTCAATACCTTGAAACGAGAAATCAATAACGTTGTTGTAGTTTCTCTTGAGGAGATAATGAAATCAATATTTTTGGAAAACGTAATTGTCTGTCGTTATCGGTGTTCTTGTCGTTGCGATGGTTTTGGGAATTTTTTTTCCGTTCACACTATTGAGGGATGAAGACTCCAATAATTATTTAAAAACCTCAAATTTCATATATTTCTAACCTAATTTTCCATAATTTTATTTTTTTTTTCTATTTAGAATCCGTTGGCGAGTAATTAGAAATCCAAAGTCGGTATATTAACGATTATCAATGATCCATAATCACGGAAAACTGCGAATATTCGGTTTAATTGGTATTATTAACTGCTGAGAAAAGAATTTGCCGGTGACACACGAAGCACTGCGGTTGTTTAAACGTTCGACGAAAGTTTCGCGTCAGTGAATTCAACGGTTCGACTCTATAGTTCTTATAAACGATGTATAGGTAGATAAAAATTGTAGAAACGACGACTTTTTCGTTCGTTCGTTCCTCACGTTCTCCTGCAGTTCAAATAGTTCTTTTTTATCGGGCACCGTGTGCTCTGCTGGAGATTCTTTGGCACGAATCCAGTCGCACCTACGGTATCGTTCCATCGCGAAAGTTAAGGCTACCGAAGGCCGTTACTGGGCTCATGGGACGGAAGTGGTGTTCTTTGCTTTAAGGTTCGACGCTTTTTTGGCACGTATATCGTTAACTTATATACTATACACTTGTGCATTTGTGCGAATGAAAATTTCGAGTTTATTTACCTTTGCGACAAATGTAGTCACCGGGTGAGAAGAGCACCGGTCGTAGCCTCAGCACGAGTTCGCAAAGGAAACCGGCTTCGGTGTTTTGGAATATCTCGACTCTCCTAAGAGTATCCAGATGAACGTTTATCGCTATCTCGGCTTTCAGCTTATCTGAAAAATAAGACATACAACATCGAAAAAACAAAATTTGTTAATCATTTTTTATATTTTTACAATTTTAATAATTTTTTTATCAAATTTTGTTGGGTGAAAATTGTGAAAAAAAATCGATTATTAATCCGGCAACTAATACATTTTTAGATATTTTAGAAAAATAAATTTGACTGTCTATAAATTTTCAATAAATTTCGACAATGTAAAATAATGAAAGTTACAAGATTTTTAATGAAACCTCAAAAAATGCAAAATTTTAAAGAAATAAAAAATTTTCAAAATTCAAAAAAATATTAGAAGTCAAAAAAATGTCGAAATTTTCGATTCAATTTTTTTTTATAATTGCAAATAAAAAAAAAATTTATATAGAAAATTATCATTTTTTTTAAATCGAAAGATTTCGGGTTCAACAGACCTATGTGTAGAGTTCATGTGTAGTTAAGCAAATCTTACAGCGAGAAATAGTGTTGCAAAAGGCATTAAGTTAGACTGAGTTGGGGAAACATTCGTGCTGAATATTTCAAGGATAATTTGCTTAAACAAAAAGATTTTGATGAAATACGCGATCCGGTCGTTTTAATTGCGAAGTATTGGTTTTTGACTCGTAGCTGAAAAATTGCAACAAAACGATCTACGCGCCTAAATACACTCGAGTTACATGACAGACCGCCGCGGATGAACGGAAGTTTGTCTTGGAAACGAGCGAACGAGAAACGAGACGTCAGGGAAATTGAGTCTGAACATTATTCATTATAGCCGCGCATCCGCCGTGATTAATGTTACCAATTTGTAAACTCGAAGACTCCATCATCGTCGGAAAGTCTAACTGTGCGATGAGTTATCGATTTTCGTTGTTCTCGGCGAATATTCCATTTCTTCTTATACGTCTCTCGTTCGAGTCTCTTGAGAAGCAAACGTAATTGAAGTTGAAGCCGGTTTTTCGTAATTCCCGATTGTCTCGTATTCCCGACTACGATACCTATCGATTATCGATAACGTTCAACACTTTAACCGATGCCGACACCGATGCTGAGTCGATGATGACATTTATAAACGCGCTGCAGAAACTCATATGGTGATCATTTTGCCTTCGCAAAAGTAGTATTTAAAAATGTTGTTTGTTTGTTAAAAAAATATTTTCGAAAATTGTAGACTCAAAAAGTAAAATAAAAAAAAAAAATGATAATAATAATAAATGGAAATGCAGCATTAAAAAAAATGTTATTACTCCGTTTTAGACGTCGAATTTTTTAGCCGACGGTCTATTCGACTAATAAAACACATTCACTCTTCATTTTTTTCCATTGAGAGTTGAAAAAATGAAAAAAAAAAAAAAAATTATGACCGTTTTAAAATTTGTTTTTTACGTTCGACAAACACGAAGCTTTTTCGCGATTTAATTTGTTCGTGAATATCCATACGGATATGTAGATATTTTCCGGTGTTCTGCGTATAAAAAAAAATTGGATTCTGCTGGTAAAACAAACATTTTTTTCGCAAATCCTCGGTACAATGCACATTGCAACGATGTAGAGAGAGGGTCGGTCCAGAAGGAAGGATCGTGTGGTAAAGCCAGTAACGGAATATGTGCTCAAACACGTACCGGCCATTACACACGGAGTGATTCAGCAAGATATTGTATTCCCGGAGAATTTACCGAAGTTTCGTAGCCACGTAGTACCTCCGGTGGCCGAGGAAAAAGTTTTCCGGTTCTAGCGTTCTGCTCTCCGCGGTAAAGCCCGCGGGGTACGATGCTTGTGGAATTGCTTTTGCCGCGTCGTCGGCATTGGCGGCAAAGACTTTTCGTTATTTCTTCTTTCTCTTGTACCGATATCATAGTTATCTTTTTTTTTTTTTCGAAAAAATCGAAATACAACAGTTTGATGTACAATCGTTGTACCAATTGAGTTAAATTTCGGAAAATTTTGAATCTTTTTGAAAAATCTCTGTACATTGTATCGTATCGAATTCGATAGAAAAAAAATAAATAAAATTCCAGACGATTCAATATTTCGAGAAAAAGAGGGGTGCATCATTATTCGTCGTCATCTTTAGAGTTAAAATATGTAGATGAGACTTAAGACCGATGAATCAGAATAAAGATGAATGAATGCTGAAGCGAAATTCGCAAACGATTGCATTTTGTTGGCGTACATTCGAAGCTTTGCAGAGATAGTAGTGAGATACTCGAAGAGATCGGAGACTAGAATGATGGAACATGACGGATAAAACAAGAAAGAAAAGAGAACCGATCGATATCGCAAAGGCTCGCGAATATCGAATAAAAGTCGATCGCATCTTCGCGAAGTGAAGCGAGAGGCACGGATTTTATTGAAATATTCTGTCCGGTACGTCGTTTCTTCTTTTCGGAGTTCGTACCATCGTATAGATACATGTATTTATGTATAGATATATATGTATATGCGGCCGGTAAGCTACCTGCTTCGGCACTCAATTGGAAATGCCTTATTCTCTCTTTCTCCCTCGTGAATTTTCTCCCCGGCATTTCAAACGGCTCTCTGTTCGCGACTATGCGGAATCTGTTTTTTATTTTTTTTTGGGGAGCTTTTACACTGTATTCCTTGTGAAACTGTGGGATATCAGTATCCTCCGTTCCTTTTTACCCCCTCTTACCCTCGTATTCATACACCATTCATTGCTGTCTCGTATTATTTATTTTTCTTTTTTTTTACCGTTCGCACGAGTATATTTACGCGTATTTACGGATATATACAAAAAACATATTTTTTTCACCAAAAACATTTTTTCTTTCACAGCAATATTGGTGTAAACGGGTTTGGAAGGTTTGCATATATTTGAATGTGTTTTTTTTTTTTTGGGGTATATTTACTATTTTTATTGACACGTTATTTCTCTGAATTTTTTAATCGATTTTTACTTATTTGGCGAATTCTGCTCTGTTTTTATACTATTTAAATGAGACAATTTTTTTATTTTTTGTTGCGAATGAATCGATTTTTATTAAATATAATAATTTTTTGTTTTTTATTAAACGTTTTTTTTTTTTTTTTTCAAAATAAATTGAAACTGCGATACTTATGAATGAAAACAAAATTTATTCGTTTATTTTCTCGATTAAATTCCTTTTTATTTTTATTAATCGCTTCTTCGACATCGAGACAAGATTTTCGTGTTTCGTAAATAAATGTTTTTTTCGCCTTTCGCATAAAATATCTGAATTTAACGTTGTCTAGTAAGGGGATTTCACGATCGACGAGTTTTCATTGGTACAGAAGTGTAGAGAAATCTGCCGTGATTTACGATGAGAAGTTTATGCGGCGAACGGTGATAGAAACGCTTCACACGACGCACTCTAACTCCCCCCTCTCAACCATTACCCTGCGAAAACGCTTTCTGCTTATAGATTTTCTTTTATAGCTGCGCATAGCTCCGGTACCTCGAGGTGCTTCGACATTACCCGAGAGCCCGGGGGTCATAAGATTCTTCGTCAAGTGTACACAGTGTCGCAAAAATTGTCGATTATGATACGGAATTAAAAATTTTAATAATTCTTCCTCTCGAGTTTTTTTTTTACCACTGGTAACATTAAAAAACAATTGCTTTCTAACCATTCTGATTTATTTCGCAGAGTATACGATTCTCTAGAAAAAAAATGTTCGTACAATTTTCACTCCAACCGATTTTTTTCGAAACTTCGAATCGTTCGAAATTTTTTTTTGTTAATTTTATAAAAAATATTTAAATATTCAAAAGTATCATTATTAATATTTGAAATATGTAAAAATATGTGAATATTTGTAAAATTAACATTTTTATAATTTTTTTTTTCGCAGTGAATGTTTATTGCAAAGAAGAAATATTTGTAACATTTTTTCAGTGTCCAATATTATATTACTGTATGCGTTAGTAGCGCTGCAATATCATCCATTCTTGTGACAGTCGATATGCCATTGAACTTCTGAGTGCAACGGGATTTTCACGAGGATTATGTATCTCTTTGAGGTTCTAACATAAGCCTACCGACGACCACCGGCGCGCTTCTCTGCTCTCTATACTCTCATAGCGCTTTGTACGCTGTTCGCTATAAAAGCATAAAGCTTACCGCCTCTCGTGAGTTCTATTCACAACGAATAAACAGCTTTAAGTATCGAATACATAGAAAAATATTCTTGTAATTCCAGTCGCCACAAAGCAAGTCACAATTTTCGGTAAATCCTTTGTGTGGCATAAACTTGGCATATTTTTTTTTGTCTTTGGATTGAATGAATTCGGAAAATGAACTAAAAACGACTGGTAATATTTACGATTTTTACAAAAATATTTTATTATTTTTTAATTAATTAGTAAAAATTAATATTGTTATAAATATTGGTATTTTAAAATTGAATTAATAATTAATTATCGATGTTATTATTTTTTTTTAATTTTATTCTAAAGTATTTTTTCAATACTTTTGATTTTACAATTATTTTTTATCAGTAGTCGCGGGTATTTTTTTTAGAGAAAGCTGTCGCGGGGACGATATCTTCGGATTTTTTTCGTCGGGACGTAAATGACGAAAAAGGGAGTGTGTTATAAAAAAAAAGGTGGAGACGATATTAAACGCCGACATGAAAACGGGGCTAATAAATTTTAAAGTGTTCTCGGCAATTGCCCATATCCAGCGGGTGGCGGGGGGAGAGAAGAAAAGGAAAAGGACTATAATAGCGAAGCAGCGAAGGCATCTGTCTTGTAGCGTTAGCAAGAGCTTTCATTGCGGCACGTATTCCGAGCTCTTCGGCCGGTTTACGGTCACTGTTCTCGTAAGAAGTCATATCATCTCGCGTTGCGTATACGACGCAACTCGTCTCCCTGCATATCATCTTTATTCCTTTCCCCGTCGACGCTCCCGCCGCTGATGCGCAACGACATAAAGATCTCCGAGTAATGCCCTTCACCCTCCCCCTCCCCCCGCCAATGATCTTGCAGAAGTGAGAAAAAACGGATGGGAACGGATGGGAATTTTTAGGAAGTCTGCGCGATACAACTCAGTTTTACTCTCGTCTGACTATCCGGCTGAGAAATTTCACTTTTAACGATCCATCTTGAAAAAATTGTTGTTACCGTGATCGGTATGCGTTTTATACGATAACAACGAACGTACAATTCTCCTCTCGAGAATCGGGCTTTTGCGAGATATCGGAAAACTTCACTATTGGTTTATCGAAGAGAAATTCTTAAATCGGAAATTTTGAAAATTTATCGATTTAATATTTCGATAAGTTTCGAAGGGTATTTTGAAAATTTTGTTAATAAAAAGTTCAATAGTCACGGATAATAAATTTTTTTTAAATCTATAATTGATAAATCATTTATATTATAAAATGTATAATTTTTTTTAAAGCTTTTTTAAGCTTTTTTCAAAGCTTAATTGATAGACAATTTAAATTATGAAACGCATAGATTTAAAAAAATTGCTACAATTTATAAACAATTCGCGATATATATAATTTATAGATTTTTAAAAAATCTAAATTCATATCGGTAAATACATGAAATATTTGTCTATCAAATTCGTGACGATTGCAATGTATTTTCATTGGAAGTTTAACGCAACGGGTAGTTGCGAAAACAATATTTTCAGTTCGGAAAAAAGTTTGATTGGATAACTTACCGGGCAGACAGCTGACGGCTTTTTCCTCGTCGGAACATTTCTGCGTTAGCCATAGATAGTCGAACCACTTGATGACCTTTACTTGGAGATGATTCGGCACCCGCCTCATTCGCATGTACGTCTTTACTCCGTCGAGTTTAGCTGAAATGACAAAAATTTATGCAATTGCTATTATATTAATTCGAATTATACATTTTCTTTTTATTTAATTTTCCCTTTTTGTTGGAATTTTTTTATGATGGATGACACATTTTTTTTCGATCGGTAAATATTTGAGAAATTTGCGTTCGTAAAGTACGTTTTTTTTTTTTTCAAGTCTCCTTGCATATTATCCGGCAAATATTTGCCGTTGACCGTCGCGGATGAAAGCGCCGAGTCCATTAGAGTTCAGACATTAGCGATTATAGTTCGAATTTATAAACACGTATGTCGAAGCAAATGTATAAAAAAAGACGTCAATTTTTTTAACAAATTTATCAGATTTGCTGTTTAGAACGATGAGGTTGATCGGAACGTAGAATTGTTGATGTCATTTTTGCACCGCGTTAACGTAAATTATTAAACTGAAAAAAAAAAAAAAAAAATCGATTTCGTATAATGTGCCATCATTTAGCCATAATTCAAGTGACACGGCCCCTTAATTGGCATTAACGCTTTTTTTAAGGTGCTACGGAAATACTAAACAAAGTCTAAAGATGCCAAAAATTTGAAAAAAAAATCATATATTGCGCTGAAATAAATCGCCGTGCATATTCATCGACTATGAATGGAACGCGAGCTTTAGCTTTTGATGGATCAAATTATAGCCGATGTTACGCTGGTATGGTGAATTTTCCAACGTAATGTCAATGCGGAGGCTTAAAGGTATCTACGGAATTCGCAGCGTGTTCAACATTAAAGCTCACCGAAGCCACGAATACGCGGGCGATGAATGTCCGATAAACTGACTGGTGATTTTCATATTTTTTGTTCAATTTTTACGCTTTCAAGATAGCATCGTTAAAATTTTATACAACAGTTACTCACTTGAAACAAAGGGTTGAATATATTATTTTATAGTTGCAATATTCAATTTTTGTTATTAATAAAATTCATTGATAAATGACGAGAATTTTACAACATTTTCTAACACAATTGAATTTTTTTTTATTTTGTGTCGTCTAAAGAAAAAAATTTGGCGAACATCGATACGAATTAACCTGATAAAGTGAATTTTTTTTTTTTTTTAATGATAAATATTACACATTTATAAAATCCACAAAATGAAATAATCGAAGATTTTTATAAAAAAGAAAACAATGAACTGTATAATGGAGTCGCAGTTTCCTCATAAAGTCGACAAACGCGAATCCGTTAACAACAAATTTGTAAAAAAAAAAAAAAAATTCTCCGAGCTAAAGAGGTTTTTAGAATATAATTAAAATCGGGGTTTGCGGGACGGACGGCAGGCAGTCTTTGGTCGCAGGGCCCCGCTGATTATTTCCTTTCTCTTGCAGACGGAGTTTTATTAAAAATTTTAATTAATTTTCACTCTAAATTTTATATTTTTCTCATTATGCTACGCTCCGGTCTAACGGTTGAAAAAAAAAAAAACAAAATAGTAAAAAAAAAAAAAAATCAAACAATTTTGTATCGGAAGTTATCGTCACATCGGAAGGGTACGGATTTCTTTCATTCTCAAAAAGCTTCGAGGGCTTGTCGAACGCAATGGAATTTTATGCTTTTTTCTCTCGTATACTTTGATACGCGAATAAACGTTTGCGCGTATGCGTCATTCACGAACCCCCGACGCCGCATGGAAACAAGTATACGCGCCTCGAGCTACAAACTTTTTCACGAGCAAAGAGATTTTTTTCTTCAATTTTAATTTTTTTTTTTTTTTTTCTCATGGTTCACCGGTACCGAACGCAGCTCGCCGGTTAGTCGTGAAAATGTCGAGCGTCGTTGTTGAAAAAGGAAATTCAACGTGTACACAGTTTCTCATATAGTTGCGCGGCTCGATGTTTCTGACGGGAATTTAACTACGCACTACCGTGATACCGTGTTTGTTACTCGCGACGAACTGGCTTTTTGCATTTCATTTAGTTTCGAACGAGTAGAAAAAAAAAAAAAAAAAAAAAAAAAAAAAAAAAGCCTGCAGCGCTCGGGTACGATGTCTGGTCGCGAAAAACTAGAAAGTAAAGTGTCCGAACGTAAACAAACTTTTCGCTATTGGAAAAAGAAACGTCGAAAAAAAATTAAAATAAACGTAAAACCATTGGTCTAAATACAGTCGAATCGACGTCCGTAGGTATCGTTTCTTTCGAACGGTTTCGAGGTGAGTGGAAGAACGTTGTTAACGCTTGTCGGACTGAGAAGGTTATTGATGACACTGGACCTACGCGGCGATGACGCAGAAGAAACTAACAAGTAATGGCAAAAATAAAAGATCGAAGCTCCCGGTTCTTGCGTCTATGAGTTGTGATGGTGCAGACGTATATACGGAGGCGACAACGACTTATCGTAAGATCGGAGCAACGAACACGTCGTCTAATAGCTTTTCTTCTACCTATATATTGCGCGATGCATATATAACTCGTGGTTTGCGGGATAATAAAAATCAATTACAGTCTCGAGTCTCGACGCAACTTAATTAAAAATCACTTTTTTTTTGTGAGTTACTTTTTTTAAAGCAAAAAAGAATTTTTATAAGAAAAGATTTTTAATAAATAATCGGATCCGATGTAACGACGAAGAAAATAATTTAGGCAATGAATTATGATTTTTTTTTCATCATTATTTATCATTTTTTTTCAACGAATACGATCAAACGGCGAGCAAAAGAATTTATAGAATAAATGATCATTTATTCATTTATGTATGTATACTTTTATATAACTGTTTCTACATTCATTATAATGCAAAAAAATCAAGAAAAAAAACGCTCCGTTTGCTGGGGGATCATCTGCTCTGAACGACAGAAATAGAAAAAAAAAAAAAAAAAAATTTCTCATTTTTTCAAACAATTAATATTCCATTGACTTTTTCATTTGCATTTACATCCACCTTTGCCATTTACATTTATAACCGCTGATCGATTATTTTAGCAAATAGAATAAAAATCCGCGGGGCTAAGCGATGAAGAACACCTTCGAAGCGCATTATGATATCGGAGCTCACGTATTTTTAATTACTTTTTGAATTTCCCTAAGGGGAGTAACGTGTATAAGTTTCTATGCTCTCTTTGAAGCATACAAGTTTTTAATTGAGTTTAGTTTTTAATGTTATTTTAGTTTATAACCCCCGTTGGCTAACGAGAAACTCGCAGTTTGTTCGCGAGAGTATTTTCCGTTCTCGAGACAAGGATTGAACAGTTGAAGCTTATCGATGTTCTTTTACCGGATACTTTACAACGCGGAGAGAGCAGATCGGATTTATATTAATGATCAGCGAAGAAAGTATCCAGAATTGATGTGTTTGGTGGAATGTTCGTTCGACGTTTCTTCTTAGAAAGTTGGATGTGACTGAGGCGAGAAAAAGATATCTTTTTTTTTTTTTTTGCCCGACTGCTTTCAATCGCGTATCACCGACTTCTCTTGCGACGTTCGCTATATTATGTGACGTATTATCATTATCGATCATTGATCGTGACTCTTCGAGTTTGTCACTCAAAGCTCCTTACTCTTTGCCCTATACTTACATACGCTCTCTAACAGTCTATGATATCAACTGTCGTCACGTTTCAACGTCTTATCTAACGCTATCTTCGTGACATTCTTTTTCTCTTTTTATCGCGCGCTGAAGAACCAACGAAGCGTTCTTCTCGAGCAGCGAACGTTAAGTGAGAGTCAAGTAAAACGGAAAAGTTTAAATTGCAACGTTCGAGTACACGTACCAGAGCCTCGGACTTGTTCTCGAACGGTTACCGGAATCGGTTTCTCATTCTCGACGTTTCTGCACCTACAGACCTTCTTCCGTAACTTTTTCTTTCATAGTATCGCAAGGCTTACCAGCTATACATTCAATTGAGATGTTTTTTGTCGAACAGAACGATGCATTTCATTATTGTTCTACGGTTGAATATCGAACTTAAGGTCGAGCGTCAGCTTGAACGTACTTGCAATTTATTCTTTAGACTAAACAGAAATCAACGATCCCATGAGTAAGAACGGCAGGATATTCTGTCGAAAGAAAGTGTACGATAGCCGTGTACACTTTGATGCATTTTTGTAAAGTGTCCAATCGATAGTAGCACTGCAGTTCATTTTCCGTCGATGTTTTGCTGCATTCCCACGATGACCTCTGCTTTTCTTGGCACAGTTCGATGCGAAACGCCTCCCCCCCCCCTTTATAAGTTTTCTCGGACGAATCGGATGGGAACACTCTTCTACGATTACGTCGCGATTCATTTTATTATTTGGATGAGTTGAATAACTGTAGAACATTTATTTTCGCCTCAAACAGTTCTCCCGTCTGAGAGCACAAAATGACAAAAAAATTAAAAAAAAAAAAAAAATTGGGAAACGCAATATTTATATGTTGTGTTATGTAACACATATTTGATTTTTTTCACGTTTCTCGAGGCCGTCGTCGACGGAAAAGTTGTGCACAAAACCGCATTTAATCCCGCATGGGCTCTCGTACTTTTGCGGTTCCGCTTGCATATATTTGAATACTTTGAGATCGCGCAATTTCGACGTCTGGCTACGACATCCAGAAGCGAAAGTGGCTGTGTACCGTGGTACCTTATGGTATATATCACTCCCACACTGTTGTAAACCTGCTGCACACATTGCAACTCATGAATGCTATTATTGCCGCGGCTCCGATGCTCTTACAGCAACGAGAGTGCGAGTCAAGTGTGTCGTACTCTGCTGCTCGGTATATCATTTATTAAATTTACATTATTTCAATACTTCCGCCGCCGGATGTCGCTCTCGAAAAAAAACTTTATTATTTATTAAAGGATTCGAGAGCCACTTAGCGCGACGCAAGTCTATTAGTCAACGTTATTCGTCAATTGGATTTTTTTTTTTTTTTTTCACAAAAAATAATTAAATTCGCAATTTTTTTAAAGTTATTTTTGTATATCAATGACTAGTATTAGAAAAAAAAAAAAAAAAAAAAAAAAAAACAGAAATTGGATTTAGGGGAGTGTTCGAGTGAAGGATCATTATTAAGGCAGCACCTCATTGTCGCTTTTCCGCAGTGCTCTTATCATTCCTTCTACGATATTTTTTTGTTCCATTATTTATCCACTAGCTGCTTTTTTTTCTTCCCTTCCTTTGCCCTTCTCATCCCCTCCGCCAGTCTTCGATCTCGACGATTCTCGTACCAACGTTAATATTTATAGCCCCGACGAATTGGCTCGACGCGAAGTGATTTAGCACCCCCGTACGGTTATTCAAAGCCAGACTCTCTTATTCACGCTCTCGTCGTTCGGTAACAGCCGCTCACTTGCTCAGCTATCGAGGCGAGCAACCGGGGATGAGAGTGAACAAAGAAAGGAAAGAAAAAAAAAAAAAAAAAAAGAAAAAACGATAACGAAAAGTAGTGAAAAAGATGAATAAATATACGGCTATATCGCCGAAGCAATTTGTTATTCTCACGATATAATGGCCACCCAAATAATAACCTGATGAAAATTTATACGCACACTGTGTGTATGTGTAGAATAACCGGCGCGCAGCGAAAAGCTTTGTCGTGACGGATTGCCAAAGTGACGGGAAACATTCGTTTCGGTATTATTAACAAAGGAGTTTCACAAACGAGCCAATAAATATTATACCGCACTCGCCTCGGATTTCTCGAGGCGGTCTACAAATGCCTGCCGCGATTTAAGTAGTCAATGCATAGCTGTGGTCAGACGAAATAAATAAATCGGTTTTAACGATCAGTATCAGTCGAAGCTACTGATGGCAAGGCAATCAACTTGAAAAAACAAATTAACAGTGATACACCGCGAGTTTAATGGGCGTTGGAAGGTTTGGTTTGCGAAGTAACATAATTGACGATCTTTATGCAAAATTCGTCGATACACTTGCCGAACCCGCATTAAAGGAATTGGGATTATAATATTTTAATATAATATTCAAATTTTATCATTTTTTTTTTTCAACTTTTATTTAATATTTTTCAGAATTTATTAAATGTTATTAATTTTTTTTCAATTATTCCTGTTTCGATGTGCCTATTTGCCTTTCCCTCCTCTGTATTTCTTTTCCATGTGGGGCCGGTGAACAATAAATGAAAGAAAGGAACTCATTTAATGCCAATACTTCACGATCTCTATTTTTGGCCGTTTTTTTTTTTATAGGAATTAACCTTTTAATGCCGTTGGATCATTAGAAACATTAGATGCATCAATTCAAAGCGTATTTACGAAGTGATTTCCAGAACTCTACTGCAGGAAGAACGGATGGTCTGGAGATCATTGAACTCAAAGCATTGGAAGCGGCGTTGTAACGCGATCCCGCTATTACATCGTCTATTGACTGGCCGACCCGAAAGATACATGCGAATTAGGCGCCCGTGTATCGTGCAAACCGATTTCCGTTACCACTGTGTGGATCCTTAACAGCGCAGTTCGTAGGATTAGAACTCAATGCTACAAACAGTATCCGGATAAATCCGCATTCGGACAGTACACTCTGATCCTTTCATCAATGGGTGTTACAGCAGCCTTATCGCTATTCACCATTTCGAATCCGACCTTTCCGAGAGTTACGAACATTTGATTATAAGCATTTCAACCCAAAACCCCACATTAGAGATTTCCACTTTTCCAATGATGTTACTCAGGAAAATTCAATAACTGGAAGATTCGAATTCTTGAGAAAAACATCATTGTTCCGTTCAGGATGAAGCCCGCTGTCGAGAGATAATTTCCGTTCCAAAAGTGGACAGATCAGAGGAAAATGGGACCGGTATGCTAGACGTGAGAGGCGGGATATTTCTTTGCGGAATAAATATGAAAAAAAGGGGGTCAACGGTGGAGTGTTGGTTATTGAAGCTTTGGAGTGTACTTTGAAGGCACCAACGCCAGCTGAGCATAGAACGAGCGGCGTGCCCAGTGCTCGTATTATAAATAGAAACGTTGATCCTTAACCGCGTCAACATGCTTCCAAGGACTCGGGTGTTAATTAAATTTCCAAGGCTCGGTCAGAGTTGCCTCTCTCAGGGAAAGGTAAATTCCAAGTTCACTTCGAAGGAAGTGGAAGGACTTTGTGAACTTTGGGGGCCTAAAGAAGAAGACAGAGCGTGGAACATTTTCCTGATTCAATCAAGACGAAGGGTCGCCGTAGAACAATCAAAACGAAGATGGGTCTCGAGGGGTAGAAAAAGATATGATAGGATACTTTTTTTGTCATTGCCGTTGATTTGAATCTCACAACTTCTACGTGCGAGCATTGCCAGCCAAGCAAACATGGAGAAGAGCAACAACTGAGAATATTCAGTTCCCGTTCTTTATCTGCCCGCTGTGCCATTTGTCTTCGGAAGTAGGAGTAGTTGAAAAGAAGAGTCGCGGAAGATGAAAGAAAGTGTTAAAAGAGAATCAGTGAAGTCGCTAAGTGATGATGAATTTTGAAGCAATGTAGAAAGGGCTACGCGCAGAAAACGCAAGTGGTAACCCTTTGGTCTGATGTACTTGGTGGATGGTCCATAATACTGCTTACGCCCGTAGGATGACGGCAAGCCTTTGAAGTGCGCAAAAACGTTTTAGAGTTCCGCGACGCGAGACCGTGTAATCCTGTACGTGGCGTCAGAGAGACGAGCTTGGGCTTAAAGCGCGGAAGTAGAGAGGCGCGTCAAGATGGGGAACTTTTCACAGATGCTGGATGAAACAAAATGAGCTAAAACACGAACGAGATCCTCGGCTAGGTGTGATTCCGCTTGACTCAACTCCACTTCATTTCATCTAAAAACCTCACGAATGTTTCACGTAATGTCTTAATGTTCTTCGGTGTGTTGCCAAAAATGATACATTTCTATCCAAAGATGTTTGAATTACCAATGAATTGAAAAGCGTCAAACGTTCGGATGGTACCAGTATGATTCGACAGTCCCGAGCCTAGCGTTACGGTAGGTTTCAAAGGATTATTCGTGGAATAGAAATCGTTGCCAAGTGTGTAAAAGCTACGAGGCACTTTGAGCAAACAACCATATCGATGACGCAAATCAGTGAATGAGATGAACTGTCGGACTGCAACGCGGTAGTTTTGCTTCTCTTCCCTTCTATCCACTGCCGTTTGGATGTGGAGCTGGAGGACGGTCTCTGATGTACTCCACTGCTCTCGGCACTACTGTGTTCATTTGCTCTGTTTTTACTCAACTCGGTTACGTGGTGTCCGTTTCGTGGTCTCGCTTGCTCACACACGCCCTACACTCGCTATCTCAAACCCTCTGGTTCGTTCCTGTCCGCAGCTGATGCACGACCAACGAAATCGCCGTATGAATTATTCAGATCTTGATTTTGCCGCGCTCCCTATGCTTTCCTCTTCACTAGGTAGAAGGCAGAGGTCGGGCATTAAACATTGAGGATCACAGAAATCTGGCGAGGAAACTCTCGTTGAGAGGCAGTAAACGATAGATGCATGTGCTTGGTACTTCATACTGGAATTAGCGGTAGAAGCGATGGAACAACTTTGGATGTCAACGGGACCTTGATAATACCCCTTAATCGTGTTAGGCAGGGAATTGACGTTGGAGGGCAGTACATTTTCATCTTGGGTATAAATGGCCATATGGTTTACCCTGTAAAGCGTTTGATTTCTAGAGCCTGTCATTGATGTAGAATTGTTTACATCATAATGGCACTTCCAATGACATACTCCCTAAATCTCATTTGGTTGATTTCACTACCAGTGGGTTAAAAAAAAATTGATTGAAGGCATATCAACGCAACGATGATGACAATTGTAGGGAAACTATGTGGGTTTTTATAGGATTAAGCCATCGACACGTTGAGTAGAAAAGCATGTCTTTGCAAGCCAATCTGATTGAGTCAACGAACAGAAAAGTCGAAGTAAAGCAATGATTAGCGGACCCTTGATGTCAGAGAAAAGCGAAGGAAAAGGGAAGAGGTGGACGATTGCACAGCTGACTCGGATTAGGAAAGTCTTTGTGGCGGATAGCCAGCTGGAAGCTGGATTACTGACATGATTGACTATTCTACTTTTTGTTTGCTGCAGAGCCAAGCCTCCTACAGCCTCACCGGTTATGAATAGCACTAGAAAAGCACAGAAAAACGTCGAAAACAAAGAGAAGTGTACCGGAAATGAAAGAGAAGAAGTCGAAAGGGACGAAAAAGGTAACTCGGTCATGGACCGGCCTGTGACGACCTAAAAACTAGATTACTGGACGACTGATCGTTCTTCGTATTATCCACGTCACGGGCGCACAGGTTGACCCTTCTTGATGTATCCGTAAAAATAGTTGACCGTCGAAGGAGCCGCAAAGAAAATCGAACAAAATGGATGAAACATGGCGGACGGACCAAAAGGAAAGAACAACGCAGGTGAGTCCGATGAGGGACGACGGGTAGTCCAGCTGGATGCTGACGTCTTGGAAGACGGCCTCGTCTTCTAGTTCAATGGAACATCAACGTTACACCCGTACTTGCAGTAGAACATGACCGCTGCTATACCTGCTGGTTCCACCGCTGCCGTGGGTGCTGCAGCACCACGTGTTATTAATGCAGCGGAGCATTCGCGGCTGACGTTCCGTTCTGCACACTCGTAGGTCAATAAATTTCTCGCCGACTCCGCGCAAGAGCCGTTGGTAGCTTCGTTTCCCGGGCTTCCCCTCGCATTCCCAGGGACGAATTAGTTTTGTCCACCTCCTTCCCCCACCCCGTCGACGCAGCGACAACAGATCGATGACGTCAGTGGATCCGTTCTATTTTTAGCCGTGCCGCCAGGGCGCGGGACGGGGTGAGAGGAACGAGACGGGCGAGACGACAGACGAGGGTAGGAAAGGGGTTGCGCGCACTGGGCAGTTGGGGAGGCAACGGGGGGGTTGAGGGAGGATCGAGCGAAAGAGGGTCGTTCGGGGTTGGCGCGACGAGCTTCCTCTCTCAGACAGAGAAAAATATAGAGATTGAAGTGGAAGATGAGGAAAGAGGAGAAGTTGAAAAAGGGGTATGAAGAAAACTGCGGAACACCAAGAACGGTGATGGGTACCACTCGAGAGAATGCCACTTGTCTCATTCATCCTACTGATCAGTGAGAAACAGACTGATGTTAGAAAAGCTCAAAGAGAACGTGTTGTAGATTTTTCATTTATCAACCGATTTATGGACAGATTTTTGTTGTATCATTTTTTTTTCTATAGAATTATAGTTGAACAGACCATACGAAGAATTTTAATGTCTAAAGCGACCCTGTAGAACCTTTACGAATTGGAATTTCCAAAAAAAAGCAGGTGTGTAACGATATCAAAATTCTAAAGGTCGTTAATGATATATTCGAATACATTTGTCAGGTTCCTCTATTTTACTATGTATTTATATTGCATCGTAAACCGAATACGCGCAAACCTAATTTACCTTTTTAAACTGATCGCATGAATAAATCGAACGGTTCGTATTTCGCATTGCGCTGCCTAATAGCTTTACTCTGAATTTAAACGGAGCGTTGGAGAATAATTATTTGAAGATTCTTGATTAACGAGAAATCGATAAACCCCTGTGATCCGGTGTTTGGATAGTTCCAGCCAATGTGACGGCATGATCCTGTTTTAATGCGGGAAGTAGAATGCGGGTTCAACGACCATCGCTAGTGGAGTATGTCGAGAAGATAGAGAATGAGACGTGAGACAGGCGGCATTATCAACGAGGGATCAGCGTCACCGAGGACTCGAAAGCATCACTCAGAGCTCCATTTATATCTCTGTTCACACATTATGGCTTTGCGGATGAATTTTTTTTCTATTTTCAGAACAATAATTATTCACGATCGGATGTCATAATATGCTTAACGAGAAGCATTTATCGATTACGTGAAATATTTTATCACCCAATTTTTATACACTTGTTTTTCATTTGACTGAAATAAAAAGAATCAATAGCTCATGACGAACGAGAATAGAGACCAAAAATTGCTATGATCAAAACCTTACGAAATATTTTTGGCGCATTTACATCATAATGCACAGAAAACACGGAAAATGCTTCGAAATGTAGAATAAAGACGATCCAAGTATGCATTATGAAACAACAGTTTCGCATTTCTCTGGTGTCATATTTTGGCGGAACATACCCCTTGTGGTACGTATGTGTATCATGAGCTCAGCATTTGGTATATCGCATCTACTTTGACGTCAAGAGGTATCTACGGGAAGACCGGCTTCAGCTTTCAGTCGAGAGAAATATTTGATGACAAAATGGTACGTGACGCAGTTGGAATACTGATAAAAATACATAAGAAAATAGGAATGTAAAGATTAAATAATGAAGTTAATGAATGAGAGATGATTGGAAAAGAAACTGATGACATGCTAAGTACAGCACATGCGTGAGAGAACGAAAAGAAGCAGATACGTAGTCAGAGACCTATTTTATGGTGGAAATCCGTTTGCGATGTACATACTACAGACGAGAGCATTGATCCGATAGAGTGTATCTACCTACGAGTACAGAAAGCGAACGAGACGGCGGATGTCGTGCGAGCAATGCAGACGATCGACGACGAGTTCCCCTCACCTAGTCTTGTATCCACATGATGTTGAAACGTTTCAATCGCCACTTCACGAAATGTTTGATACTGTTTAACTTACGGTGAGCTCGACAAACGAAGTCTCCTGTACACATAGCGACGTTTCCAGTTGACCGGACTTCTACGCGGCACATTACACACACTGGAGGTTCCGTCGGTTGATCAGAAACGATCTATTTGGATGTGTATTCTACCGGCAATGCGATTTATGCACGACTATTGAAAACCGTTGCAACTTTGAAGGTTGAAGGACTACTTATCGGTGAATTACGAATTTGGGTGTAAAATTTCATGGGCTTTTTCCTTCGAAATGTGCCGAAATGTACGAATAGCTTGAAATACGGAATCGAGAATCCACCGGGAGCTCTAGAATATCTCGCGGTGAATGGATGCCTGTCGATCGATAGTCTTGGACTCTATTTCCAACGGCATCAAAATAGAAACGGGATGAATCTTAAATAATTTCGAGTAATGTAAATTATGAAGTCTCAATAACGAACGCTTTTACTTATAGATATAAGTGAGCAAAGAACCAACATAACTCCGATCAATCAACAACAAGTTGATCGGTGGTTCGGTTGGTGGATTGGTTAGTTGGTGGTAGTTGACTGGTTGGTTGTTTGGTGGTTAGTTGGCATTTTATCTTAAAAAATAGTTGTACCAATCAACAATTAGTTCGCCCAACTCATCATTTTGCTTGGTGCCCAAGAAAACAGTTATTAGAGAACGGGTACCCCAAGCGTTGGAGTTGATGTCGGCAGCTTAGCATCGTAGTAACTTCTGAACGGCAGCTTGTATTTCCCGTTTCCTCGCAGAATACATAATACATCAGCTATTTTGATTAAAATTTACTTGTAACGTAGATAGTTGAAACGTACGTGTTTGACGTCGTCTTGTATAGCTAAGCGGTGCACTTTGCCGTCGGTGTACCAAAATATGTCTCATTTGGTATTTGAGATTAAAGGCTCAACATACCATTTTCTTCACTAATTAAATTATCAACGTTATGTAGTCCCTTCCGTGCCGAGCTTTAGTAACGTCGAAGCCACATCTGCACTACCGACGAGAGAGGAAATCTTTGAGGGGTTCCCGTTACCATCTATCTTTCCCGCCCTTTGGTCCCTATGGCTCCTTTGCTTACGACGACATCGTGCTATTTTCTCCTCGAGGCTCTAGAATCTCGAGATGCCAGCGTCAATACCAGAGTGCCGGAGGGCCAAAATGCCGACGCACAACTTCACGATCCCGTCGTGGTGCATCAGAATTTCACCCCTTTAACGCCTAACCTCCGAGAACGAGACGCTGACGACGGGTTTCCGTCGTCGCCATCATCTTTCTTTCGCATCTTCGCAGATTTTTTTTTTCTCTTTTTCATAGAGCTTTTCATAGAGCTTTAGCTTTGCCACCTCGTCACATTCGTAATTTCACTTCCTCGACACCTTTAGTATCATTATTACGGAAATTCTTTAAAATGCATGTTCTCCCATTTTTAATGTCTGTAAGATCTGTTTATGAATGCGTATTAAGTCATAAGTATTTATTGCATGATATTTTCACTGTTTACATCTCTATTATCTATTAACAACCGACTTAACATATGTAGTAATAAAGAAATCATTTATTTTCTTTTGAATTAAATTGAATTCAATAAATCGAATTTGATCGTTTTTGATTTTTTTTGCAGACACTTTATATTAAAAAAAAAAGTTTGTGGACTTTCAGAATTTTTCAATTATTTCCCCGTTCTATGGTGTCTCTTGCAGAGCCGCTCGTTCGATCTCTACCACTTGGTAGTTTTCCCTTTATATTATATTACACATATAGTAACGTGGAGGATTCTCTCCGTCGTCTATGTCAATGTCCTCAGAGCTGCTTACACACAGACAGACACACCACGCATTTGTATTCACGAACGACCGTACTATTACTTCAGAGTCGCCGGAAAGTACGGAAGTATTGAAATAGTTTGGAAAAGCGAAGGGTGACTTTGGTTGTGTGTCGGGAGTTGCCGACGTGCGGGATGGGTGGTTCGGCAACGCGCATGAAGGTATGGCGAGTTTGCTGCTTCCTTCCTTGGATTTTGTAGGGTTTCTGGTTGCAATGTAATAGTGGCCTCTCGGAGCGGATGCAAAGGGAAGCGAACGAACGGGAAGGGAACGAACGGGACGGCGACAAAAAGCATCTGAGGCGAGAATCTATTACGTGGAATTGAAGGAATATGATATCTATCGCCACAGCGGTACCCCATTCAAATTTACTCACATTCGCGTTCTATTTCACGATTTCTCTTGCTATTTCTCTCATACAGACGCTCGCTATTTCACGTTATGCAAGAACTCGCGATGCGTGATGAAAAAAGCATTAAATATTGAAAAAAATAGAGACCACCAATATAAAATTTATAAATGAATCTTTATATTTATTAATTTTTTAATCAATGAACGAATAGAATTTACAAAATAAAAATCACAGTAAAAAAACAAAAATGTTGATTCTTTTTTTGTTATATTGTTTATATTTTTTATTAATTTTTCGTAATTTTCATTTCTATTTTTGTTTTATAAAATAATTTAATATTTTTGTTTTGTTATTTAATTGTGAATTTTATTATATTTATATTTGTTTATTGTTTAAAAAAATGATGTGACAATATATATGTAATTTATAAATTTCATGTTGCGAATTTCAGTATTTTTCTCGGCGCTGATTCTGATAAATTGGCAAAAATGAAAAAGAATTATTCATAACTATCCGTAATCTTCTCGATACCAAACTGAAGCGCGAAAGATTAAAAATCGGAACGGATGAATAATTCTCTATCAGTTTCGGAGAAACGAGAGACGTTGAAAGATTCAGTAGAGAGAAAATCCGGCAGATTTTTTCGGAGACGAAACTATGAAGAGGAAACGTCGAAAGCTACACGTACCGAAATACACGAAAGTGGACTTTTCTGTTACGACATATTTCGACAGATTCACGGATATGTATACATCGCTATAGGCTGAACTTTTCAAGCGTTTATATAGTATTATAGGCAACCTGTTCCTTCCCTTTGAAACGTTTCGAGATTTCGTGGTGTTGGTAATACAGAGTGTAGACTACTACGGTGAAAGAGCCCGAGGGACCCTGTGAAACTCGTCTGGTGGGCTTTTTATCTTTTTTTTTCTCTTTACACCCCATACATCACTGCACTTCGTCGACTTGTTTTTCCTCAGACCCTTCGATATACACAGGTAACGCGGGGTTTACTACGTTATTTTCTTCGTCGTTCTTCGATACACGCAAAGTTTTCCGGGCGTTACAAAGCTGTGAAACTGTTCGAACACAGCGTCAAGGGATTACGCGCCAGAGCGCAGGTGTTACATAACAGGTTTGGCTCTTATTTTACGCTACAGAGGATCCGAATGCCAAAGCAACGCTAGAATATAGATGAGTATATTGATGTACCGACAGAGTTCGCATAGTGAAAACATTAAGATATCTAAAAATACGTGTAATATCATTTCTCGTAGTCGTCCTATTCTTCGTTTTTTTTCCATCGGTGTTAAATGATTACTTTATTCAACTGTATTTGAAAGATCAAAGTCGAAAAGTGTTTGAAAAAACGATGTAATACACGGAGAGAAGGTTATGATACAATTTACCATATATCTAGTAAAAAAACATCGTACATTTCTGGTAGTGCGGAGCTAATGTCGCCACCTATCGACAAATGCGAGAACTGTGCGAATTTCTACCGTAAAATATGGTAAAAATTCCCATAAGTATGGTAAAAATTCCCATAAGTATGGTAAAAATTCTCATAATATCGAGCATTTTCGCGATAGGTGGCGCCACAGTCGAATTGTACCAGATGACATAGTAATTTCTAGTAGATCTTTGTCTCCGTATAGACAAAAAAATTGAAGAAGAATTTTCGCTCTCTTTTGCGATGTTATAAAGGAATATGTACGCGTAGAGGAATGTATAAGTGCGATGCAATGCAGATATTCAAGCAGTCGATGGGTATAGAAAGCATCAGAGTTTATCGATCGACTCTAATTAGCCGATTCATTTTCCGGCTTCGCGTTTGCATTGACCTTTTTCATCGCTCCATTATTTCCCATAGGTGCTGCAAACTCGGTGCAAACGCGAGAGTTGGAGTATCAACAAGCAGCGACTTCCGAGAGGAAAAAAACACGATGGATTTTGCCGGTTCCCAGATCTCGACTGCATCCGCAATAATGGCTCCAGTTCGCTTGCTACTCCGGTACGCACAATACCCAGAAAATTGCAGTGATTGCCAGCTTTGTTGAGAATCTCTGCACCCCCCCCCCCCCCCTCTCTTCGTTTCCTTTCACATACCGAACGAAGCGAATGAACGAAAAATAGCACAGAAGCAAAAAAACAAACACTGACACGCGCGGTAAAAAACAAAAGATAAAATGCACAGTGGAGTACATTAACGTGTCTCGCGCCACAACTGTATAATAAATACGGAAAAAAAAAATTCCTTCGACAGAAAAAAAAATTTATAAAATTAAGAGTCAATACTGTAAAATTAATTCGATTGAAATTTTAATAGTCGAAAAAAAAAAAACACATTTTTAAAGAAAGTTGTACGAAAAAATATCGTGACAAGAAATTACGTAGAATATTCGGTGAAAAAAAAGTTAGCCGAAGATAATTGAGGTATTACGGACTTTGGGAAACGCTCTCTCTTATATATTAGTATTCTCAGAAAACTCGATGAGTTTATTCGGATGCTGCACGCGTCTCGTAGCCGTCCGCATTGATCGTAACGAATCACAGAAATATCTGTATTAGATTTATCCGTACGAGAAAGCTTCGCGGTGGTGAATCAAATTGAGAAAACCGTGCGACTGGAATTTTTACGGCGTCTCATGCATATGCCGCAACGTTCTCTATTTATTTTTTATGACTTTTTTCTTTATTCCTGTGTGTTTTTTTATATATACTCTGGATACGAATTGCGTGACGACTGTATGGTACGTGACGGGGAGACGAGATTCGAAGCCAAAGGCAATACCACAGATGTACGGAAGATCATTTTTTTTTTTTTTTTTTTTTTTTTTCGAGAAAAGTGAGTAATATTTGAGCAAAGGTAGTGTGAATTTTTAGATCTTATCCCCGAAAGCTTAAAATTTTTATAAAAATCCGGAAATTCGAGAATTACAAGTTCTCAGAACTTGTGATCTTTAAAAATCATACATATCTTCCACACTTTATTATCATCGATACGTTATTTCCGGTTGAAAGAAATTGAATATTTTTTAAATTTTTATTAAACGATACATTTTTCTCTTCGTAAAATAAAGAATAATCATTTTTTGCAAAAAATTATGTAAAAATCTCTAAATCAGATTTTTTTATCTCATAATTTTATTAATTACAATGCGCGGATCTATTTTTTTTTATTAATTTTTTGATAACGTTGATTTTTGTTTATTTTTTAAATAATTTTTTTTTTTCTTTTCTAAAGTCTCATCGTGGAAGAAAATATGTTTTTTGCCACAGAGATGATATTATTCTATCGAAGATACGAGAACTTTCCCAAGTTAACGAAAACTATCCCGTCACTCCCTTCCAATTAGCGCAGACGATTCGCGAGGGAGAAACTCGTCGAAAGGATGAATGAGCCAAAGTCTCGTCTATTTTTTTTTTTCCTGTTGCAAACAAGTAAATTGCCTTCAATTATTCAGCATAAGTACGGCATTGAGCCGCAAAATGGAGGCAGCAAAAGCTTCAAATGCCGCAAGAAAGATCCCTCATTTACTCGGCTATCCAGCTGACGGAAAATTCACTTTCGCTATAAGCTTTTTGGCTAATCAGGCCGACTCCACGCGCTCTAAGGGCAGTTAAAACAACAGCTCGTCCCGTTCCCCGTCACGAGCGTCTGACACTTTTTATTCAGTTTGAAATAATTCGGCACGTTTCCTTCAATTATTCAAATGAGGGAAGGAGGTGTTCCCTTCTCCGGTATCCACCGAACTTTAGCGCTAACGCGGGAGAGCTGTGCAAACAACGGGCCGCAGGAATGAGGGTTTTGCCACATAAGAAATATCTCTCTCTCTCTCCGTATCCCCTAAACTTTTTCTTTTTTTTTTTTTCCTTCCCATTTCTCCCATTTCTCTTTTTACTCGCAGAGACGTGATGGAAAATTTAGCCCCTAAAAATTTCATGTCAGCACGCAGCATCGCGCACGCAGCTACCGATTTTCATCCCTCTCGAGTCCAATGTCGAATTTAGCTTCGCACTTTTGTTACCTTCTTTTTTTTTTTTTCGATTCCCCGAACTCCCAAAACGTCTGGAGACCGTTTTCACGAACGTTCAATTTTTTTTTATACATTAAATATTCGATTCACGAAGCCTCAGGGTCAGTCGTCGAGCGAAGCGTTATTCGATTCTCGTTATATAGAGGTTGCGGCACCTTCTCATCTCTGTTTCCCCGTCGACACCGCTGCTACCTTTTCTTTTTTTTGTAAGCCCTTTGGGACCAGGAAAATCCTTTATTCGTTAACGTTCATTTTAGTGCTCTTAATGTCTTTTCCGTGAGAAACTATCCAGACACTTGGGGAATGAAGGGAGTGAGGGGAAGGGAACGAACGAGAGAATAGACGGAGGACGCAAAGAATGGAAAACTTTAAGTACGTTTTAAAGACTCGTTTGGTCGACATTTTGTTTTGTTTTCCGCGAAAAAGTCGAATGACCCTTTTCACGTTCGCGTTTTTTTTTTTTTTTTACTTTTTTTCTCGGGTCGGGAGTTGGTTATACTTTCGCAGGTATTTCTTAATAGTCGCCGCGGCAGCAGCGAGATGAACAATTTAGTGACATTCTACGAGTTGGCTTTAGGTAGCTGCCAAGACGCCAGGTTAGCTTTTATCGCACGGTCGTTACGTCGCGATCGTAAAGCTTTTCCGCTAAGTTGTTTAAGAGCCCCGGCGTCAATGCGGGCATTTCTCGCGTTTTTACCCCACCATCCGTCCCTTCCTACCGCTCAAGAGTATTGCAATTCCAGTCACGAAAAATCGGTTTTCCGAGTCGACGTATTCATTCTTGTAGTTTTCATCGGTTTTTGTGGAAATACGTGCTTTTTTTTTTTTTTTTTTTTTTCGATCGGATAAGCGCTCAATAGGGTCATTTCGAAAATTTAATTCGAAGCTTTCAGTCGGCAATCAGGATTCCTATATAATAAGTTGATATTTAATCGAATAATTGAGCGAATTGTTTGCGCATCGGAAACGACTGACGATGAATTACACCGAAAAAAAAAAAAAAAATTTCAACGAGGGATCGACTAACGATGCTGCGAGACGAATCTTCATTTGCATAGTGCTACATATGTGGATAGTCTCTCCTTCATAAGCTTCGCTGACGTTAAATTGTACGGTCAACGCGCGGAACGTTCTGATAACTGTCTACAAACATCAACTTTATGTTACAGTAGCGGCGAACTATAGCAATTTCGTTTACCCGTCAAAGAGAAGCGGAGAATTTGGCTATCGTTTCTGATGGACGTTCAGACTCAACTAACGATGCATGTGTAACGCGGCATAACGGCAAACAGGTGGAAGCGCTCTTGCGAGAGATGAAGAAATTGATGCAAATACAAGTTGCACGATGGATTGAAATTTGATAGAATTATCAATCCTTTCGTCTGCAAATATTTGCTTACCATCAGTAGAAAATCGGGATTTCGAAAAACTAAATCCTTCGACGGACGTAAAGGGATCCAATTTCCGCAAATCTATGCGCTACGCGTGTGTAATGTCTACATGTGTGGTTCTTGAAATTCGCGAAAAAAAAGACGTAAAGTAGTGCTTCTCTACTTAAAAATTAGTAAAATATATGAAATTCGACCATTTTATACCAAATTAATATATCAGTCATATAAATTGTTATACACTTTAAGAAATGTATTATAAAATATATCCGTAATATACCATTTTTACGATTCATATTCGATATTTTGCGATATACTTTTTTTCTTCGCTTTCGATCGTCGAAAATAACGTTGACGAAAGCCCCGGGCATTGCAACATTTTTTCGTTTTCTATTTTAATTACAAAATAAAAACAGTTCGAGGAAAAATCGACGATGAACTCTATATTTTTCGTTTGTTTTAAGCTTCGCGTTGCCGCGCTAATCCAATAGACAAACAAACTATACGTCCACTTACCCCTCACTTTCCTCTCGAATTCCTACAACACAACAGACCTCTTCACAACCGAACGTCGGGCAAAACTTTATTTCCCATTTTCGAATACGTCCACTTGCAAATATTTGTATGGCTCACCGGTTGGTTGAGGGATTCGAGAAGCGGGTGCGGAGAGGCCGCGGGTTATGGTGGCTTTCCGGGTAAAGTTTTGTTTGCCACTGGTACCTGAGGGTGGAATATGCGGCAAGGGGTGCGAACTCACCTCCCACATGAGGACAACCCTCTCACGGAGCTATATGTATGGTATCCACGTATGTATTGAGATAAAGTTCGGGTAGTAGCTTTCCAGACTTCGATGTTTGCGAGTTGCGAAGGTAAGGGTGGTGGTGGGGGTCCGCGATTGGGAGGGTGGTGATGGGGTGAATTCTCGATTTGTTCGGTTGCGGAGTCGTAAGCATCGCATCGAGTGAAACGAGGTTTGTATGCGTCGGTATTCCGGTAAATGTGCCGTTATGCGAAGAGATTGCTAGAGGTCTTCCTGCACCCCTTTCTACTCCGCTCCTTCCTATCTACTCCTCTCCTCCCACCCCATCCCTCACCCTCCTATTTCTTCGTCTCTCTCGTCTCTTATCATCCCTCGTCGCCTGTCTCTCTTTGCTACTTCACTCCGCAGGTGGTAACTCAATAATCCAGAACGCCACGATAGTAGCCAAGCTGAACCCTGAGTACGGAACGGCAGAAGCGCAGTACTACCATCCGCAGCAACATCAGCTTCCGCCAGAGATTGAAATTTAACACAATCCGTCCAAACGTCTGAGTGGTAATTTCGAATCTTAATATCAAGTTTACTCTGATATTTCTACATGGGGATTTACGTTCTCTCATTATATACTCGCTGTTATAACATTTTTGAAAATTTACGAAAAAATACGAGTTATCCGGTGAAATTTCATTTGCGATTAGATTTAGAAAACTTGAACGCGAGTTGAAGATTAAATTTTTTTTTTTTTTTTAATTCACATTTTTTAAAAAGACTTTTTTAGATCTTAAGATTTCTTTAGTTGGAAAAATTTAAAAAAAATTTGTTTATTGATTTTTTAAAATTTTAATCAATAATTCTGAAAAAATATTTTCAAAAATTTTCAATTTTTTTTTTTTGTGAAAAGATCGGAAATTGAAGGGATTAAAAAATAAAAATAAACGTGCAGAGTTTTTATTTGATTTCCAATAATTAACGCTTTTTTTCAATGATCCGCCGCTCATTTAGGTGCTCACTGGGTATTGGTTAATTTTTTTTTTTTTTTTTAATTAATATACCGCTCTCTATTCTCCTTTCTGCTTGTCTCTGTATCCTTTTCTTTTTTATTACGATTCAAACGGCAGCAGTAGAGAAAAACGGGATATAGGTAAATGCAAAACGACTGGCGCCCTGTTCCTCGCCGGCCTATTTCTGTTCACGACAGTTCGAAGTACCGACCTTATGTAGGTACTGCTTCTGCTGCTTCTGCTGCTGCCGCTACCGGGTGCTGCCGGGTGCCAACGCGGAGTTTCCTAATTTAGTGTCTACTACTACCAGCAGCCCTCCCGCCTTTCACCCTCTCGCCATTCCACTCTCAACCACTGCATTTGTCCTCCGTTTCTCGCTCGTTCAGTTTTAATGTTTTATTCCTGCGACTCTTTTGTTCAGAAACACTATATTCGAGTCAAATTTTCTTCAATAAAAATTTTTATCTAGAAATATCGTAGTTTTTACTATAATTCATTACATATATCGATATTTAAACGTCGACTCAAACGATATTTTATATCATTATTATTATTGTTATATAAAAAAAAATGTATTTCGTTATAATTTTTTTATCGTCTTACGATTTCGATTTTATTTATTTATTGAATTTATCATTGCTAAAAGTAATTCAAGGAATATTATCGATTTTGAGAAATATATATTTCGTTGTTCGTTTTTTTCTTGCAATTTGTGACGAAAACAATCGTAGAAACAGAAACAAGGGTTTCTTAGAACTCAGTAAAACAGAAAGTCTCTGAGAGTATTGTGGAAAATGAGATTTCTAGACGATAGATCGTACCGACAGTGCTGCTGTACGTCGTGAAATTGAAGTGTGCAGTAGCGTGATGGCAAAAAGCTCTTGTAACGTATCAAAACGAAGGGCGTACCATTGTATCGTAAATGTTTGTTAGATATACGAAAAAAAAAAAAAATGAATTGAAGAGAAAGCAATGTTACGAGGGAAAACTGGCAACGAAAGAGCATAGGGTAGCATCCGTTGTCTCGCGGGGATGTTTATTTTTCGAAAAGAGAATTCGCTTCTTTGGTATATTCCGCGATGTATCGCAGGGCTAAGAAAAGTGTAGTAAAGGAGATAGAAGGATAAAACGATGTGTATGGTGTGCATCATGAAAAACCGGAAGTGAAATTCTCGGTTTTAAAACGAAAAAAGAAGAAAACCCTTGGATAGCATTCACGAAGAATAAAACAATAAAAGATTGAGTTATCCAACTGCAGAGTGAATGAAAGACAATTCTGGAAACTTGAAAAATGTTTTTGCTGAACTGCGGTCAGAATTCAGAAAAACTGTTCATCCTTTCGAGTTTTCTCTTCGTCGTCTCAATACGTTAGAACCCGAGATAAAAATCGCACGAGTAAACATTTTTATCAATTCATGAAATTTTTACCTATTTATATGCAATGAAGTTAGATCGATCCATGTTCGATGAATTTCGTTATTCGCGTTTAGGGTTATGTAACATAATTTTCGTTATTATTTCAAAAGCTAACTAATCCACTGTCAAAAAGTAAGGTGAAGGTACAAACCAATTTTTTGCAAGTGAATAAACCGATTTATTTTACCTTATTATTTTTCACGTGGATAATCGATCACAGCGACGAAGATTTCCGTCTTAAAAGCTGAAGAACCACGAGCACACGTTGGCGAATTCTTCAAATACCTCATCAGATTTGGATAAACTTTCCGCTAAATCACGACACACGATAAACAAAATACAGCACTCGTCGAATAACAGTGATAATGTCGCTTCTCAACGAAAAACACGACACTAAACGCCAAAACATCGCGCGGCCATTGGGGGCCCCCCTGAAATATGCTGCTCAAGTGACGCATGCGCACATGGAGGCAGTAGTAGTACATCCGCGGGTCTCGGTGCGCGACGTCGTTTCGCGTGACTCCGGGCCCCCAAGCGACTCCTCAGCTGATCGGCACAACGTATCGAGAAATACCACGACGGCGCGTGAGCATCGGGGGCCCCCGTGAAATATACTGTTCAGCTAACTCGAGCGCGCAACGGATTAAGTATGGAAATACCGAACCGACGAATCCGCGACGCTGCATCGATCGACTCCGGGCCCCCAAGCAATGGCGTCAGGTGACCGCGACGGGACGTGCACCGCGCGGTAGTTAACGTCGGTTTAATGGACTCGTCTAGTTTTTTCGGGAATAAACATCGCGTGGATCGCGTAATTAAATCAAGTAGCGTTACTTCAGTGTCGCGAGTGTGTGTGTGGGGATGTGTAGATGACAGTTAGCAATTGTTTTCGAGTTATTAAACGGTGATAAGTGATAATCTTTCTCAACACGGAGCGAAGTGTCATGAAACGCTTGATTCTTTTTACACACCTCAAATCGTAAGTAACTATCGTAAAACATTTGTTTTTATTAGTTTTAAGCAGTGTTCCAGTGCATTTTGTGTCCAAATTTCAATGGAATGTTATAATCCACCATTCCGAGAAAACATCGTACTGGTATATTCATTTTCATATTTCTGCGTCATCTTTCACTAAACTTTTCGCGAGTCGAACGTGAATACGCACGTTCGGCGAAAAAACAAATTTTTCGGGGTATAGAATTCACTATTCTCCATATCGGAATAATCGTTGTTCGAGATATCGAAAAAGCGATTATTTTTTACATCGTTCGCTCCCAGTTGCGTTGATTTTTTTCCGGTATCCCCTGCGAGTCCATTACGCGCGCGTTCGAACCTTTGCGGTCGAAAAAAACATTTACACGGTGCGCTGGAATCGGATTTACGCAGAGGCGAACTACTGTTGTACGGGAATGAGTATTACACGCGAATATATATATATATCGTGGGTTCATCGTAGCGTATACTCGACTCAATTTCTAAATAAATAAATAAAAAAACAGAAGTTGAGCGTACAAATTGAGAACTCGCGAGAAAACAAGCGTTCAAAGAGATTCATTTCCGGTTCTAAGTTTAATTTCTCTTTCTCACCCTTTTATTTCTTTCGCCAAAGTGAGAATCGTGTTTTCATCGCGTGATACGATTCGTTGAAAAATTTCTGAAGATCCGCGCGAACCCCAGAAGGGGTCGGTGAGATAATCGAGAACCGCACGGGACCGAAACGAACTTCCCGTCTCGAGTTATATAGAAAAAAAAAAATGGCACAAGAGAACAAATACACTTGAAAAATTCTTGGATTTTTTTTTTTTCGTTTCTCATAACTTTTATAGCTTCGCTGCAATGCAGGAATTTTCTTTCGCATTGTCGTTCATATATTTCCGGATCTCAATGTGAAATTTCGTTTCGTATTATATTTAAACGCGTATTCGTTGGATGTCTGGTATAACTATTGATATTTTTATGACCTGTGAATTTGCGATAAAATTTGTATCGCAAATGTAACGCACCTTCATTATAGTGAGCAGTTATATTAGAATTAATCAATGATATATATATACGTGTATTTTTGGGAGATACAAAAATTAATTATTGCGTAAATTAAATCGTTCAGTTGATCAGAAAGAACTGAGAATTACGTCACCCGCCCGCACACTGAAAAATAAATATAACAAAATGGAAAAAAAAATCTTTTAATGAACGAATAAATTATTGCTATAAATTTTAACGCGATATTTTATAGGTTATAAAAAAAAACTATTTAATAAACAGATAATTTATTACTATATAAATTTTAAATCGTTATTTCATGATTTTAGGCAATGCCTTTTATCAATTGGTGTTATCTTTATGAAGGTCGTGAAAATTAATCGTTACGTCAGGTCAACCGGACGATAAACTCGAACCGGTATATCCGCTACAATCTCGTGTCGTATATTTTTCGTTATAACGCAGTAATACGAAGCTTTATATATATAGTATATATACGTATATCCATATATATATATATATAAATAATAATAAACGAATGAAGCCATAACACACCTTTAACGAAGTCACCGCGAGTTTCAGCGTCAGTGGGGGTGTAGTAGGTACACCACGTTAATTTCGTTCTTCAGAGTTAATTGGCTCGTCGCGTCGAGGCTCAGCTGGTAAATAATAAAAGTTTTCGAGACGAAAAACGAGAAGAGAGGTGGAGATAAAAGTGGAGTAGCAAAGAAAAACGAGAGACGAGAGCGTAAAGAAAAAAAAAAAAACGCGAGAACGGTGGTCAAAATAAAATTTCTTTCGTCGCGAGTAATTTTTGCAAGTCATTGAAATGAGAAAAAAAAAATAAAATTAATAGTAAACAACTCGCGGTACTTTAGTTGACTTTTTTCCAACGAGATATACATTTTTGTACAGTGAAATCTTTCACACTTTTTTTTTCGTCAGAGTTTATTAATATTTCGAAGAAAATACATTTTTTTTAGATTTTTTGTTCGTAATTGAGATACTCGAAGTATGAAGATGTTTTTATGAAATAAAAAGTGAAAAAAAATTGCAGATTTTTCGCGTTTCGCGAAACGTGGGATTACGAGAGAATTTACATATCGGGATGTACGGATCTGTGAATTTTCACGTCGAATCTGTGAAATTTATTATAAAATAAGCAAAACACTGTCTCTCTCTCTTTTTTTTTTCACTTTCGCGAATTATCTCGCGAAAAATTATTTGTTATTTCACTCTTTTAGTCGAAAGTTTCTTAATTTTGGTGAATTTTTTTATTATCAATAGTACAATGCATTGTAGCATTGTGTCGGTAAGGAAGGAAGGGAGGGGGGGAAGTAAGAATGCAGAAAGAACGTGCAGCGAAAAGGATTTACTCGAGTCGCAAGAGTCCGCATTCTCGAGAGAAATAAAAAGCATTTTTCTGGCGCTTTTCCAGTAGCGAACAATCGTCGAAACCCTGCAAGACGACGATTTTTATTTTGGCTATTATCAATCTCTACTTCGGACCTTCGCGATCGTAAAGTTCAATGGTACTGCAGTTTTCTTGCTATAGTTAACAATAGCTTCGCCGTGGAACCCGTCTTCTCGTGTTTTGCGCGCTATTTTATTTTTCATGCAATCGCATTTCGATTTCTTCGGAAATGTAAATTTTTTTTGCGACCATTGCTTGCAAATTGCGACAAATCGTCGGTATCGAAAAATCGATTTACGAAGGAAATGAATAAGTGGTTTTTCTTATGTGTTAATTAAAATCAACATATCGATCGATTTATTTTTAAACGATTCAATATAAATAGATCGATAGAAAAAGTTAAACGTCCGGAATTTTTATTTCTACTTAAAATATTTTTTTCCCGAATTTAACTTTTAAAAAAAATGAAAAAAAAAAAAAAAAAATCGTCGATATTTATGAAAAAAAAAAAGTTTGATATTTGAAAAACAATCGCCTGCGAAGTAGATTTTTCCTTAAAATATTTTTTTCGCGAATCCAAAAATTAAACTTTTCTTCGATGAATTGATCGTTTCATCGATACCGTACTTATTTATTTCACCTTTAGATAAATATTTGATACAAGTTAAGGTTTATATATCATAAGCGCATACATCGATACAGGGTGATTCGGTCAAAGTGTACACGATGCACGCGTATACGAGAAGAACACCGACGACGGCTTTCAGGGTGAAAACTGCCTTTTCAAACTCTGCCGAAAAAAATATTAAAAAAAAAAAACAAAAAATATATAAAAGAGCGTTTTAGTATACGAAATTTATATTCCGACGTATGCAACTCGATTAGGAAGGTTTTTTTTTTTTTTTTTTTTCGAGAAAATGCCCACAAAGCTTACGCTCGCTATTTTCGCTGCTGGCAACGTCCTCCTCGCTATCTTCGTTTAACAATTCACTTGCCGTATTCTGGCTGAGATTCAGCTCATCAGTTTGCGGATCTCTTTCCGCTCCGAAGGCTCCTCGGACCTTCTTAGCGTTCTCTGTACGTCGTATTTCTGCGCGAAAACATCGTAGGCGATTGAAGGGATAATCGGTAAATAAAAGCAATCAGGGAATTCGAGTTGCGTAAAGGCGATTTCATTCTTTTTCGCGTCTACCGTACGATTAGAAAAATATAAATAAGAACGCAAATCCAGAAATTTAAAAATCACTAAACATATTTAAAACTCAACTGATGTTTGTTAACTATAAATAAACTATTTTCCACATATGTCTCTCGATTGATAATAATAATAATAATATTATCGCGAATAATGAATTCACATCGCGGAATTTCTCGTAAATGGAATTGAATAATTTAATACGGAAAAAAATTCGGATGAAAAAGAAAAAATGCAAAAAAGGGATTGCGAATGTAAAATACAGAGAAAAAAAAAATGGAAAACGTTATTTCATAGCCTTCTTTTATCCTTTGTACAAAGTACTCGCAGCGGATGACCAACGAATCCGAGCGGCGAGAGAATTCCAGTCACGTAATCGCAATTGAAATATTTTTCCTCGATGCGGTAAAAAAAAAAAAAAGAAAAAAAATAATAAGTAAAATGAAAATACGTGGAAAACTCGAAAGAGAACTATAAACGTAGAAATGAAGATATTTTCCTGATTGATCGACTTTCATTTTTCGATGTCTCGCGGCTCGTTGCTTAATTAAAAAAAAAACCATAAAACATCTTTATTACTTAAATTATGTTTTCGTGTCTAAAATTCGAAGTATATGATTTTTTTTCAGTGATATTTTACTACACGTTACGCGGAACATCTCCGATATTAACTAAAATTTTCGAAAAATTTTATGCAATTTTTTAATTTTTTTTTTTTTTTATTATTCACGATATAAATTTAATCCTTCGTCGCGTATAGAGATTTCATCGACTACGCGATTTCAACGGGCAAAATTAAATCGAGCGGTAAAATAATAATAATAATGATAAAAATGGCGTAAAATGATTTCATCGTTGAAAATTTCATGATTCGGCGAATAATTAATCATTTTTTTTTTGCGTATTATAGGCTTCGAATAATACGAAATATGGGTAATACCTTCGTGAGTCTCGTCCCCCATCGCTTCCCGTTAGTTCGATATCCCTTCTTCCGGAAATGGCTGCGCGATTGAAAAGATGTTTTCGTCAAAGTTTCGACTGGAACGCTAATTGAATTTCTCGCGTTAATACGATTTCGCTTCTCGTCGAAGCTGTTTCGTTCATTGTCGCTGTGATAGTTGGTCGTTCGACTATTCGTTGTGGTAGTGGGTTCGATAATAGAACGCGCTGATGGCGTACCTAAGAAACTTGGGTTGGATCTCTATCTCGTGAGAGAAGAGCCGCCGTGGAGTTTCGATATCGAAACTCAAACTGGCTGTAGTTTAGCCTCCCTGAAGCTTCGGGTGCCTGTAATTACCCGCGGGAACCCCTGTAGTTCTCTCACTCCGAACGCTTCGCATCCTTCACGAAGTTTGTATTGTACTCGATTGAGTCTGCATTTCTTTCGAGACTTTTCTTCACGAGTTCGTATAATGGACTCGAAGTGAGAGATCAATCGGCACAGATGCGAGTATTTGTACGATATACAACCTATTTTTTCCTATTAAGGAAGGTAAGTATATCGTTACATTGCCAACCAATCGTCAAATTCAGAGACGATTTCAAAGACCGGACAATGAGATAAAAATTAGAAAAAAATCAATCATATAGAAAGGGTTGAGAACATTAATTTTGCATAATAATAATGACAAAAAGTTATTAACAAAATAAAAAAAAAATGTTTAACAAATGATCCGGCAATCTAATTTTTTTAGCAGAAATCGATCTGTTAATTTTTTTCCATTTTTTTTTTTATTTTAAGATTTTTTTTCAATTTTTTTCACTAAAGTAGAAAGTTACTATTTTCAGTCAATTATTTAGTGTGAAAAAATAGACTACCTTAGGATTTTTTTTTTTTTTTTTCGTAATAATGAAGTCCTCTTCTGCAGAATCGTTTCCGATGCTTTCGATGGATCAATTTGTTTTTTATGTTTCTCAACTCATCTATTCGAAATCTGAATTTTTTTGGTCATCGGGGATTGCGAACTTCGATTACTGTTGGTTTTCATGAACCAATCAATCTTCCGTGAGACGCGTCACGGAAGATCAACTTTACTACCAGTCGCAGAGTTTGGTGCCGAAGCAGTAACTGCGGAATGGATAAGGGACTCGTTCGTCGCTTCTATTCCCGAAGCCGTTGGAACTCCCGCAGGTGCTGATCCCGTTGGATCAACTTCCGGAGTTACTGCTGCCGCAGCACTAACGCCACTCGCGACCGCTTTCCTACTGCTGCTGCTGCTCCTTTCCTCCTGTTCTCTTTTCGCTATAAATGTAACCAGTTCCGTATATACTTTGGCTTAACTGCCTGCGTTATTTTGTGTTGCAAGTTCTCGGTACAGAGTTAACGCCGACGAGTTACTCGTTAGCGAGGAATTGGCTCGCGAGGCGGTGAAACTCTAGTCGAGTCGATGGTAAATTATATACGTCTCCAAAACTAAATTCGCACGTATTTTTTCATGTTTTTCATTAATTAATGAATTTATAAATTCATCATTAAACATTTTGAAAATTTTTGAAAAATTTCGAAAAGTTTTGAAAAATTTCGAAAAATTTCGTAATCATAACCCAATACTTTCTTTGCCTCGAAAAGATTGTCCTTTTTTCACGCGTCGTCTCGACTCGTTTCGTCTTTCATCTTTCAACCGTTTTTATTTTTTTATTTTTTTTTTTTGCGATCTCGAAAACCCGATGCTATTTGTCCCGTCCGTCAGCAAAAATTCATCCAGTTCGCAGGTCAAAAACCGTTTCGTTTTCTCAAACATCGCGAGATGATCGTCACCCAGACGCAAACGCCGAGGCGTTATGAATTTATCATCGATTCTCGCGTTATTATCTTTCGGGTATTCGTTCGCTTCACCGAACGACGAATGATGAACGATCGTCGTCTACGCGTCTCGCGAGGGATTTTTCTGATTTATGTGTACTATCTGTAAATAGGAAATTCTCACGAAAGAAAAAAAAGATATCGTCGCATCCAATCGCGTCATAGTCGTGAAAAAAATCGCAGAAAAATATGTCGTACGGATTATTAGCGCAGTTTCGGAATTTTTTTCGTAAAATGATTGTTACAAATTTTTTTTTCGAGAAAAAAAAAAGCGGTTATTATTATTATTTTTGAAAAATTATATTTCTTTTTAAAAAAATTCGTTAGTTATGAAAAAATAGAAAACGTAACATAGACGACGTTGGGTTCGCGTAAAAACGTTATCCACCTTTCGGAGATATTGGTAAAGAGAGCAGAGAGCTGGAAGATGGAGTAAAGGGTGTAACGCGAAGCATCAGCGAAGTCTGGGGATCGATATGCGCGAGAAAAGCGTGTAGATAAATCATCCGGTTGTCGAGCCAACGAAACGCGAGGGTTGCGAGAAGAACAGAAAGGGATTAAAGTGGATACGTAAAAGACGGAGGATCGTGTTTGGCAAATTTACGGAGGATGCACTGGAGAATAAATGTAACTTTTGAGGGGTCGCTTCGCCGTTGTGTATTATGCTTCGCGTATCTATAGCCGCGTTGTGATGATTCTGCGAACCTTCTATCGTGTATTGTTACCGATGGGGATGAAGTAGCATAACGGAGCGAACTATTTGTTGTTTTTCGATGTTCGCGAAACGGACAACAAAAAATAGAGAACAGAAGAATAGACAAAAAAAATGCAATTAGTCGCGGAGAAAACGAGGAAAAATAAAAAAAATAAATAACATAAAAACATTGCAAGTAATATAGTAAGAAAATTTCAGTCGAGTAATAAAAAATTCTTTAAATAAGTAGAGAAGATTAAACTTAATAAAAGCGATAAAAAAAAAATTTGAAAAATTTGGGATTCGAAAGTTTAGTCTACGCGCGTATTATCATTTTTTTTCATTTTTTTATTACATATAAATATTTACTCATATTGTGGAGAACAATTTTTTTTTTAAGTTGAAAAGAGTCGATATATTTATTGACGCACCAGGAAAGATATTGACAATCGTTTAGAGGCGATAATATTTAAAACGAACATAAAATGCAAATGTATTTCGAGGTCAAACCTTTCTCGCGTTTTTGGGCCCTTAGATAAGCGTCTTTTCGGCAATTATTTTCCTTGGTGCATCCAATTACAGGCATATCGTTGATTCGGTAGAATTTAAGTGCAATTTATCGGGATACTGAAAATAATAAAATGATAAGGCAATAATAAAATAATTTTTTTTAAATAATAATTTTTTTTTTTTAATAACAAAATTATAAATCAACAAATAAAAAAAAACAATAATAATTTACTTTGTCATTAAGTTCATTGACTCGTGGAGCAAAACATTGATTATTTTTAAAAATCATTTTTATGGAGTTGATAACACTATTCGATTGTTCGAAATTTTCGCTAAAAAAAAAAAAAAAAATCGATAATGTAATTTTTTTTTTAAATTCGCAATTTTTTATATACTGATTGAAAGGTACAAAAGTTCTGTTAAAAGGTACTAACGAGTTGATAGACACACTGCTGTATTTCAAAGATAACAGAATGAAAATAAAAAAATTTAAACTCGTGTTTTGAAATCCTGCATCGTTATATGTTTTTCCTTCGCGAATCCGCGAATCATCAAGTCGCAACAAGCTGCCAATTTGGAACTAACAAACGCGTCGGGCATTAATCGATTTTCGTTGGTTCCAGTTACGCGCTGTCGACGAATGAATGAACGATTTTCCGGTACAATGATTCGTTAAACTTTCAATCACCCATTAAAAATATATTCCTCTTGGACGGTTCGTTATATTCGTGTTATAAATAAAAATAAATGAATGAAAAAAGCGAAAAAAAAACGTATTGAAAAAACGTGATACGCAACTCGGAGTAAACATCGATTAACTCGCATATCCGCAACGAGACCCGAATAAATTAACGTTATCTGAAGCACTAACCTAACATTTTTTTTAAATTAATAAAAAAAAAAATAATAATAATAATAATGTTGTCAGTAAAAAAAATTTTGCGGGGAAATCAGTATTTAGTGAGAATCGTTGCATCAGTGATTTTTATGTTGCATTCGCTACGAATACAGTAATAATAATATTTTATTTATTGAACCGGAGAACTGTACACAGATTTTCCAAAATATCATTTAAACTGAATATCCATAATTTTAATAATAAATAATTTTTTTTATCGTTCGCTGCAATTTTTTTGCTAAAAAACATCGTATACTCGATATAAACGGTACTTTGTAAATCCATTCACGAATATGCTTTCCAATAAATAACATACCACGCCGCCTGCGGCCATAGAAAATGTAAAGAGAAAACGATTAATGCGGAAATTCTCGTTACAAACCGCAGCTACAGTGTACCAATGTATCAGAATGATATTTTTCCCGGGAAGAGTTGTAATTTTCTCCAAATATTCAACAAAGTGGAATCGACAACTATAACGGAATTTCGTGAAAATCGATGTAAGCATTAAATTTTATGGGATTTCAAATTTTTCGAAACAATTACTGAGCTTTTTTTTCGATATCCGGTGCGATATTAACGATTTTTTTAAAAATATTTTTTATGAAAAAAATCCATTTTTTCAATATTTTTTTTATCAAGAAAATGAATTAAAACCGAGAGAATGAAAAATAACGATGAAGCAGCGGGTGAATTTAATATGTATAATTTTTTTCATTGTTTAATTTAAAAAAATTCAGTATTGAATAAAAAAAAAATTAATTATTGCATAAAAAAAAATTTACTATTGAATTAAAAAAAAACATATAAATAAAATTTACTCATTGATAATTTTCCAAGAATATAAAAATAAATTTTCCCTTCGTATTTTGAGAGAATATTTGATTCTTTCTTTTTCCAAGTAGTGCGTCGCGTAAGCTACACTACTGTGTTTAAATAAATTAAATCTCTTCGGCGACTTTATCGTCATCGTCGTAGAAGACGGAAGAAGAAGAAGTTAAATAGCATGCAACATTCTTAATACTTTCGCGGACGACGCGACGTCTCTTTGTTGATTTCGTCGTCTGCGTCCTCGTCATTGTCGTCCCACCTGAGAAAAACACCGGGAGCACTGTTTCGAGATCGGAAGCAAAGTCCGGCAAAAGCAACAAAGCGGAGCCCTCGTCCTCTAGGTACGTCCAGAGGGAGAGCTCGTGGCAATCGCGGCTTCGACAAACTGCGTTCCGGTGAATGCCCCGGTGACGACGACGGCGACGACGACGCGGACGACGACGAGGAAGTAAACACCGTCGGACGCTAACACACGACGAAAACGACAAAAGGGATAACTTTTTTTTTTTTTCTTCTTCCATCAACCATCAGATATTATATTTGACTGTTATATCATTTTGTTTTTGTTTTTTTTTCTTTAAATTATATCGATATAGCGCCGCAAGAGAATTTTTTTTTTAAACCTGACGTTTCATTTTCACGAGAATAAATCTTTAAAATATTGATAAACAATGAAAATAATATTTATTTCATCATTTTATATTATTATTATTATTTTTAATTTTTATTTTGATAAATTTTGAAAAATTTACTACTAACCCTATTTGGCACTCGTCTGACTCGCCGATACGCGTGAAGTGTCTATGTGAAGTTCGCGCGAAATATAACAAAAATCAGAATCAGTAATATTATCAGTATTATTACGTACGATTTTTATCAATTCTCCAAATCGAATGAAAATTTTGAAATACGCGGACCTTTTAAGAAATTTTCACGGTTCAAGAAAATCGAAAATAAATTTACTCACAATTTTGAACGAAAGGCAATTTGCCAATGAGAAACTAAATTCAACGAGTCACTTTTGTTTTTTTTTTGCTGCGCTATTCACGCGACACTCGGTTTTTTTTTTTTTTTTTTTTTTCGATACGTATCTACTCTGAAGATCTACACAATTCATACGATAACGCATTACATTATTATGTATACATATAGTTATTGCCTGTGCGCTGTGTGCATAAAATATTTTCTTTTTTCTTTTTTGTAAAAACGTTTTGACGCAAAACTTTTATCGTCCTAATGCTGTTACCTCGTTAGCGTTAAGCCGATGCTGATCCGATGGCTCGACAAACGGGTGAATATTATTTAACCCCGTCGATGCCTCGGGGCCTCGTGATAGAGAACACGATGGCAAAGTGAGTTTACGAAAAGTAAAGCTTCCTTGGATAACATCGAGAGTTAATTACTCGTTAACGCCCCGAGTTAAGGGGAAACTATGTCGAAAGATTAAAATTCGATTATAGTTGATTATATTTTAGTTTTTGTACGATGGATTAAAACAAATTCTTAAAAAAATCAAATATATACAGAAAAAATTAACGCATCAATTTCTGCAAAAAAAAAAATTTTTTTACCGGTTGATTTGTTGAAAAAATGTTTTAACCAATTTCTTAATAACTTTTTGACATTATTATCGTGCAAAATTAATTTTCTTAGCACCTTCTGTACACTTGATTTTTTTTTTTTTTCGAATTTTTATTTCATCGGAAGATATTCGAAATTTTCTCTGAATTCGACTTTTTGTTAATGTTTAACGATACACTTTCTCTAAAAGTATCAAAGGTAACCGGAAATGGTGCATTCGAATAATTAAAATCGTTAGCAATTTCGAGAGCAATTTTCGCGACGTTTTTTGCACATACGGTCACTGCGCACACGACTACAATGGCTCTTTGGAGACTTCCTACTATACCGTTAACCCTTTCGCGCTGACGTTGGGTTAACGATGCAGCGTTCAACGCTACGATAACTGTGACCGAGGAGAGGTCAGCGAAATTATCGTTACCCGTGGCTAATTGTAATTCGCTTAGTGAAATATCAATTGAGTCTTGTTGCGCGCACCGTCAACGCGTAACGACCGGTATATACATATACGTCCGATCCTCGCTACTGTTAGCATTTACGTTAGTCGCTACTAACACGGGAAGCTATATTATGTTACCTAAAGCACAGCCTCCACGTCGATTAGTATCCCATTTGCCCTTTCGAAGTTGCCATCGATAACTAATGTTTCGTAAATTATATTTCCCTATTGAATTAAAAGTCGGAAACGCGAGGCAGTAGTTTCATTAGCTTTTCGTTTGGATGCCGTTGACCTCCGCATGTTTAATCGAATCTTCGATTACATTACGAACAACAAGTATTGAATAAATCATTATTACCCGGGTATTAAAGGGGTGAAAATTGAATTACGTATTTCCATAGTCTTTTTTTATCATACATTCGATCGCTGTATTTACTGCTTTTGCGTTAATTGTTAAATAATTTTTTTCGTACTTTTATCAAATTTGTAGTTTGGGAGAATTTTTTTTTTTTTTTTTCTTCATTATCTCAATTATTTTTATTCCAATGGGTAGACATTCTTTGGGGAAAAAAGTCGAGAGGGAAGGTCTTCGAAAAAGATAATTCGAACACAAGAGAAAAATCTGCAGCTTCCGGTTTTCAACTTTTATCACAAACTTTCTGTTAATACGGAAAAAAAAATTAAAAATTCGAATTTTTTATCAAACTAATTTTTTCTTCACTTCCGATAATTTCGAAAATGATTTTTTTTCGTTGGAAATACGGTTCTGTTTTTTTTTTTTTTTTTTTTTCGAAATCAGAGTCTCGAATTGAATTCGTCGAATTACCGCGTCGACACTTATTCACGGACTCCCGCGCGAAATAATTAAAATTTTTTAAATTTCAATTAACGCAGCTAACAAGTACTTTGATGTTCGCCTGATTCGGAGACGAATACGGTTTGGCGGTTGCAGTTAGACTCCGGAAAATCGTTCGAATCGGCGCGTGATAGTGGAACGGAGAGTTTTGCTCAGTGGTAGTGGTTGAGGAGTAACTTTCACAGTAGGGGGTTGTGCACACCGTTTCCGTCGGTATAATAATGACACTGCGCCAGGGTGAGTGTCGCAGAACGGCAATGCACTGCGGCTCCCATATATTATTCAGAGGGCTTAGGTGCGCGGCTCGCCTGGTTTCCTCGCTCCATGAAGTACGCCCGCTACAATGACAACGCTTGTTCTATCTCTCCGGTTTCAACCACCCGACCGCTCTCGCATCCTTTGGCTTCCACATCTCTCCATTCCCTTCTCCCACTTTCCACGCGATTTTGTACTCGTAAAACTCGCGTACATATTCTTTTTTTTATTTATTTTTTCTGCTTTGTAGTACGAGCGTAAAAAAAACGCCGTTTGTCTTTGGCACATTTGCAACACTGGCAGACGAGAGTTTCTACTTCTCATCCGTGAAAAATGTGTGTCTTACGATTATTCCGGTCGAAAAGATTGGCACAACTAAGTCGCTTAAAAAAAAAAAAAAAAAAAAAAAAAAAATGCATAAAAGTTGCATCCGACGATGCAAGTTGCGTTAAAACAAACATTAATCTGTCGAAAGCAACGACGATAGAATTTTTATCAATTTTTTCCGACATCTGTTGCAAAGTGTTATTCATATTTTTTTATACATTAAAACGTTATTTCGTTTACGAAACACATCAAAGGGATTAGATACATATTTATTATTGAAATTTCATGCGTTCGACGCGTGTCCGATGCTCCGCGAAACCGGGTAAATAATTATTCCACTCATTTGTTTGTGAAACTATATCCAAATGAGATTATATTAAATTCTATTTTTGAAACAGAAAATTAATGAATTCATTCGCAAAGCCACAGTTATCGGAAAATTGAAGTTACGACGCGTCTAGCATAATCGCGAATGGTTCATTCCCTCGTCAACGGCAGACAAAAATGCATGCGCCCGATGCGTCGATAATTGCATGAAAAATGCATACCGCGAAGGCGACGGCAGCGTCGCTGGTATTGCGCAAAACGCGAAAGTGGAGAAAGAATGTGAAATATACCGTAACCCGTAGAAAAAATATCCGCCGTGACTGGGAGCATTGAAGAAGCGACAATAAATTTCCGTTGCTCCGCGTAGTTATTATTTGTTTATTTATTTTTTTTTGATTTTTGGTTTTTTGATTGTTCATAACATACGAAGACTCCGACTTTTTCCCGATGTGCACATCGATTCTCTTATTATTACGAGAAGCTTATTCTCAGCTTCGTAAAAATTCACGTACGCATTTTGCGTTCGAAAAAAAATGCACGCTATTCGCACGCGAGACAACGCTACACATATCAACTGCTTTATGCACATAATATGTAAAATATTTCACAATTTCCCCCACCGGCTTTATTACATACGCGCTCACGAAACGTGCCGAACATAAAACTGCAAGCTTTCAAATAAAAACTAAAAAAAAAAAAAAAGAAGGAAAAAGTAAATGTAAAAATAAAACAAATGAAACGCTCGAGACAAAGCTAGAATATTCGCATGTCGTTTATTCTATCGCGTAAGATAAAAGAAAAAGGATAAAGAGATTCACGACGGTGGGTAGCGATTTAAAAAATGTTAATCCGCGGAATATTGCGTTCCAACGTGCAAACCCGAAACCGCTGTCTTCGCGGTTCGCGTAAACCGAAATGCAGCAAGGTGTCTGGTTTTCACATAAAATACGCGCCTCGAACTCGATTTTTGTTTTTGTCACGTGTTTAATTTGCTTCAAATTTTCCGCTCCGGTTCGACAGCTTTAATTACTTACATGGGGACAGCATTTTTTTACGCCGGAAAATAATTTATTTAATTATGTGCCGAGTCCCGCGGTAGTTTCTCAAAGCTGAGAGGGGAAAAAAAAAATTATTGGGGTTGAAGGAAAATAGGGAATTAGAAGATAGGGGCATACGGGTTACGCGAAATTCTCTCGGAATTTCGGGAATTCGTGGCCGTTGAAGCGCGAGTGGGTAACGAACGGAAACACGTATATTTTTAACATCATTTGGGAAGTTAATTCAATACGAAATCGGCGCATCACGTGATCCAGAATAAGTGAGGTTTGCCTGATGCATCAGTCCGGAAGCTTGTGCGGTCGAAGCTATCCAATTACCCTAAGTAATCTCGCAGGGGGTTGCAGCACGGACCGGGCATAGCGCAGCCACAGCAGCCGAGTAATTTACAGTAATACCCTGTTCGTCCGTTGCTCGTACCTACGTTGCTGTGGCTGGACGGTAGAGTCAACCCTTCCATCTATGGGTAACTCGAATGTCCTACAAACGTATTGTGCGTACATACGCGTTCCACGAGTACGTAGACGTACATCGTATGCAAGTATGTAGTTAGGGAAGACGGGATACTGAAGTATTTGATTGTCCCGAAATACAACCCGCAGTTTTCCATTCAAAAGATCGTACTTTTTGAGAGACAAATTTTTTTTTTTTTACAACATTTTTCGAAAGCTTTCTTCTAAACCCCACGGAAAAGCGGTAATTCAAAAAATATATTCGGAATAATGAATTTTGGGGACCGAAATGGTAGATGCGCGATTAGCGCGCGGCACCGGTGATGATCCAAGTCAAGCAGCTTTTTTCGCGGACAGTGACCGCTTAGCCGTCCCCTGGCTAATTAATATATTAATTATATAATTTGTTATAAATTAAAAAATAAAAAAATCGAAAATATATCGTTTTTTTCGTTTAAAAATGTTGACTATGTAACGAATTGTCAGAAAGAATCATTTGCATTGATTTACATTCGAATTTCTGTAATTAGCAAATATTTTCGATACTTTTAATAACTTCGAAACATCGTTGACAGTAGATAGATGATAATTTCAACTCTGCATTGAAGTAATTTATAATCCCACTACAGTGTAACTGTTGGAACTTAGAAGGAGATGCAGGTATCGTCTAATACTAACTACTAACTATCTCCATTCTCCTTATGTAAACTGCTATATGGATTATCGGTGTGCCGACTTACTCTTATGATCGTAATGATGGATAATCTCAGTGGATTAGCGCACCTTCTCAGTCCTGTTTCGCGGCAGATAGCGGCAGTTAAACTGTAATGCTTGATATCAGTACATAGATATTGCTAACGTAATCGTATTATACTCCACGCAAACCTCCGCACTTATGCTTAGACTCAGTTTGGACATCAAATTCTGCGTTAGTCATAAACTTGTTAATCTCACCTGGAATCTCGTTAAATATATAAATTTAAATATGAAATTTAAAATTCGGAAGACAGAAATAACGATGAATGCGAGAGAACAATGTCACTTTGATTAAAAATAATATTGTGCATTTTTTTGCAATTAACTCTTTTTATAATGAAAATTTGTATGAAAACTGACGGTGAACTTTAATTAACGGATTTGGATAACGAGTTCATGGATAGAGGGATTTTTAATTGGTATTTTGTAGCTTGTGGCCAAAGAACTTCAGCTCTCGCTTATAAGGTTATAGATGAATGGGAGTGTTAAACGCATTTTTTTCTATAAGTAACATTGCTTATTTTTCATCGTAAACATATAGCGATTGATATTTAAAATGTTAGTTTGTAGTACGATATGTTAGACGACTTTGATGGAAAATGTTGACTGTTGGATGAGGAAAAGAAGGAAAGAAAATCGAGCAATAGAAGCGGAGAAAAGTTTCGAAAAGTTTTTGATGTCTGCGCTATATCCGGGCGGTCAGTGGCCCCACTAAATCACATTCTCGGAAGTATGAACGCATAGACCCTCATCAACTATTTTTATTGTCAGCCATTTTTTTCCACACACCATTATCTCCACCGGCCATTTTTTTCATCAATTATTTCTTTTCCCAAGAGTTTTTCCGTTTTGTCGGTCATTTTTCGAAAAATCTGGATATACTAGTCATTTTACAGCTCAGTGTTGTAACGGATGAGTCAATTTTTCGACACGCTATGCTTTTGGATTTATGATTTTTCGAATTGCAAAAACATTTTTTCTCGCATTAACTATTAGATCGCCATGCCGAATCAATTTTTCCAAAAGTTCGAATTTATTCGAAAATTAAATCAAATTTGATTAAAATCAAAATTGTGATTTTGATTGAATTTGATTTCAATAAAAATTATGATATTGATTTTATTTATATAAAAATAAAAAAATTTATTTGATTTCAATGAAAATTATGATTCTGATTTGATTCGAAACAAAGAAAACATTCATAAATATCAAATCATAATCGCGATTTTGATTTGATATTTTACAATCATTTTTGTGGTTTCTGAACCATTTGGAAAAAAAGCTGGTCGAAATGACCTCATAATAGATCCATTACACCTGAGTGAAGGACCTCGGCGGAGGGCGAAGGCGGAAAAACACAAAGAAAAATAGCCAGAGGCGAACAGATAATCGAGAAAATAGTGTTCCCGTTCTGTCTCCAGTGAACCGTAAAAACCCCAGCCAGACATTGATCTCCGGCCTCTGGTAGAGCTCTACCTTGGATTTACCCTTTCGAATGAATTGTGCAGTTCGAATTTTAACCCCATAAGTTTCTGCGAGTACGCAACGAGAATTTTAATGCCCTTCGGCGATAACAGCAGCTGCCGCGGACGGCCTTTTCTCCAGATAAAGCGGCAATTTCACGTGATATATAAATTTATAAATCAAATTATTTAAAGATCCTAATCGCGTTCTAATGTCCTCTTTATTTAGCCATTTTCGTTTTTGGCTTTTTTGGTTTAATATAAATACGAAAAACATTAAATAAAATAAAAAATATAAAAAATTGCAAATAGCTCGACCTGAAATTACAAATTTAGGTTATCAACCGAAACTAAATTATTATTCTGTAAATCGATAGTTATACTGTTTTTCATTATTAAGTATACCTTCTTAAATTCACATGCACCTTCTTTTACGTCAGTTTTCCGTAGAAAGTGCGAACAAAAAATGTTTACCTCTCGATTGAACTTTTCTGCCAAAGAAGGATCTTTCCAAAGGCCAATTCTTGTTCATAAAGTACCCATACGGCACCAAAAAGGTCAAAAGCTCAACTGCGAACTCTTATATTCGACTTTTCGCATAAGCGACTGCATGATGTATATCCAAAAGATTGCAACTCGACGAGGTACGAAAAACCAGAATAAAAAGTTTCACAAGCATCGCGTACATTTATATATGTCTGCAGATAGTATAGCCAGTGCCCTGGGATGTCTATGGAGGGTAAACTATAGAAGTGTAATCACGGAAGATGCTGTTTTTATTTAGCCTCAGACTATTTCAGCATCTCACGAAGGTTTCTCTCTCTGTGAGGGGCATTGCGAACTGGATCTCTGGGGAGAGCGTGAATACAGCCGCGGGAAACCAAACGTTGTTGTTAGTAGCGTGCTATGTTTCAGCAGCCAAAGAATTAAAGAGAAAACCTCGAGTTGAGGCTTCCACATTTGCTTCTGTGGAGCCCGTGAGCTCTGGTGAAATTAAACGAACTCCAATGCAGCTTCCTTTGGATGGTATACCACTGTACAGCTTGCGTGTTCGCTTTCGATGCGATACTGTAGTATACAATTAGTCGATGTATATGTGTGAGAGTAATAGACATTGCGAACGCACCAAGTGCCTATTCGCTGGTCTGGAGTTAATTGAAAATGAAATTATTTATCGTCCCAGATGCCCCAGGCAAGGCGTATACGACTCAGTGTTATTGTAACCTCTATACCTATAGTTTGCTCGCTACGCTTCGGGATAAAAGGAAAATCCGATAGAGTGAAAAAGAAAGTTCAAATTTACAAGAAGAACAAATTTTAGCTCTTCAGGTACTCATGTGTGAAATATATATGAAAAATAGTATACATATAGATCGAATTTACGAAAGTTTTACTTCAACTGGCAGAAAAATTCTTAAAACATTTTTCAATATGATACAATTTTTTTAGATTTTGTACTACAGGCTGGAGGAAAAAACCATACTGTGCAGAACATCGCGATCATTTAGTTTGCTCAAGTTGATTGATGAAAAACGAAAATTCAGAAAAAATCTGCCCAGAATTTTTAGAAATCAGAATTTCCCAGAAATCAGAATTTCTCAGAAATCAGAATTTCCCAGAAATCAGAATTTCTCAGAAACAACAATTTCTCAGAAATCAGATTTTCCCAGAAATGTAAAAAAATCAGAATTTTTCTGGGAGTTTTGAGTCCCAGATCTTCGTCACCGAATCATTCTTGATTGGTGTTATTAAGAGGCCCTGACGCAAGTATGATGTTAATGGCATCAGCGCCAAGGTACTTGGTCTAATCCGTGTGAAGTACATGCGTAAGTTGTTCGAACCACTTCCAATCTCGTTTCATTTAGACGAGGGTTTGAAGTTGACGAGAATAAGGACGCGTTGTCGAGGACGCGAAGAGCTTTCGTAGTTCGTCAACAAAAGCTAAGCCATCCCTCGAAGGTGGGAAACCCGTCAGGGACGAAGCCAAGTCCGGAAACTTGGTACAAGTGAACCCGAGAAGATGCAATGAGGGAAGGTATGTTCGGGATCCTTGTCACATCGCTTCGTCCTTCGTCCACCCCTTACCTAACAACCATCGTAGACACAAGAGCTTTGCTTTGTCCTGCGTTGATTAACAACGGCTTTGCTGAATTTGTTCGGGTTAATTACGACACTGCGATACTATGGAGAATGGAGGCTTCACAGAAAGGGAAAGAAACCTCGAGAATGTATATACAAACATACGTATATATATGCACACATATATGTAGAACAGTTTTTGAGATCTGTAAGGTTGGTTGCGGTCACGCATACCTCAAGCTTTATTTACCAGACACAACTAAGCTTCCGTCAGTTCTAATAGCGCTCTCGTCAGCGTCTGTTAACCACTAGAATCGTAGAAACCACCATCCTCTGAGTACTCCGCATCACTCAGAACTGGTTGGAGCCCTTAAACTTCATCCGTATCGCTCTAACTCTTCTCAAAGTTGACGCAAAATCTTTTAGAGAAATTCACCAAGAATTTGAGAAATGTTTCTCGTTTCCCTGATACAAGAGAGGTAAACAGGTTTCTGAATGTTTGTAGATTATACAGTACCAGAGTCTTTGACAAACTCAGGATTATTATTACTAAATCACTGTACTTTTTTACTTACCTGCTGTTCTTGTTAGTGAGTCAAACAAACTTATTTAACAGTTGTTTTCCTCTTTTTTGAAGATTACGCGTCGTTTTTTCTAATTATTATGGATATCAATGCGTCAGAAAGAGTACCAATTAGTCCGAAACTAACTTTGTTTTTCTACATTTTAACGATGGTAACAAAAGTAGAGTGGATGCACCGGTTGTTGCCACTGTGCCAGTTGTGGCCATTTTCACTAAAAATTGCTATGGTATCGATCATTGCCTACACGTTCATGCCAATACTTTGAAAGTCTTCATCTAAATGGATTAAGTGATTAACCGGCTATCAACGTGATTCGATTTTATCCAGAATTCTGTATTTCCAAAAGAGGTGTCCAAAAATGGACCAAAGATTGGCAAATCCGGTACTTCCTTCTACGCTACCGATCGGTTTTGTAGACGACAGAGGCAGGTATCATGAAAATCGATACGATTGACTTTGTATTCATTCCGAGTATTGTTTTTAGTGCGAAATGTAGATTACTATTCTCGATTCTTAAGAAGGCACTTAGCATTATTAAAGTTAATTAGGTTTACGTTTATAGCAGAGTGCATTGTACAGACCAGTCGGATGAATTTGGTGCCACGACTGCTTTCTGCACTCGAGTTTGCGATAACGATAAAGAAACAATTCAATTGAAAGCTCCGCCTTTACTGCTCTTTGCTTCCTTTGTTTTATTTGTTCGATTGTTATGAGAGAAAAGAAGGGGAAGAGACGAGGCAGAGCTTTTCATTGTTATACAGTCGGTGATAGTACTCACCCTGAAACTCCTTTCGTGCTGCGCTCACCGAAGTAACGATATTGGCCACATGACCGAGTACCGTCGCGAACAGAAGAAGACCGAACAGCAACTGCGCTATCACGTACAAGTACTCGCCTTTGCTTCTCGGCCTGAAAGGACACATGAATGATCGAACGTTTACAGATATTGGTGACGCTTCGATTTCGGAAGAAACAACGCAACAGTAAATGATGCGACTCAGTTAATTTCGATAATTGTTACCATGAAAAATGTACCATTAACGATTGTTTAATTACATGCTTCATGGCCTGAAAGTACATATGAATGATCGAACTTTTTCAGATGTTGATGACGTTTCTCTTTCGTGAGAAATAACTCAACATTTAATGTTGCGTTTCAGTCCAATTTGCTAACTGTTGCTATGAAAAATGTACTGTTTTCGATTGCTTAATTACTTAATCAATAATGTGATTTGAAATTGATGCAAAAAAATCGAATTTAGTGCGAACCTGTTGATATTATAAGTGTACGAACCTTGGTAAGTCCCCGATGGTCGTCAACGCCAGTGTGCACCAGTAGTAACTCTGCAAATACTGTTTGACAACGTCCGCCGTTTCCGAATCGTTGAAAACCCAATTTTTGCTCCCGAAACCATTGTTCTTATATATAATGTGATAGACACAACCGTTCCAGTGAAATATCACCAGCAAGTAGTGTATCAATGACGTCGATCTAAACAAATTCGGATAATTCGTGTGTCGCTCGGTTCTGTCCATAAACGCCCAAAACCTGTAGTCGGAAACAGAAATAATTTTTTTTTTTTTATTATCCTTAATAATTTGTATACGAAATTAGTCAATTAATTAACTAGTCAATAATAATAATAATAATAAATTATGAATGATTAATAATTAGTAATTATTGATTATTAACTATTAATTTACGTTAATTAATTAGCTATTTAACTAATTCGTTCATTTTTTTTTATGATTAAAAAATAATATCGATTGTCGCGCTCACCGATATATTTTAACGAGCCTAAAACTTCGAAGTATACTGTTGAATCCTATAGATAAGTATAAAAAGTCGAGGGGCAGCAGGCACAGGCAGTCTATGTAAAACGTGGTGCTGTTCATGTAGTGATTGCGCAACTTTGTCGCGTCGGTCTGTAACACACCATCCTCGAGATAACCCGTACGAAAGTGAAATACTATATCCACCAGGTACAGCAGGTCCGACAGATAGTCCAGGCAAAACCACACCACGAGGGTTTCACCTTTAACGACAAAAAAAAAATTCAAAATTACTTTAAAATTGTGAAAATAAAAATCAGAAATGTTCAAAATTTTATTTTTACGTGTAAATTTAACTCGTATAGAAGTTTTTTTTTTATAACAATATTTATCAATTAATAAACAGTTAAAAATCAAAGAAATGATATTCCGAATTTATTGTTTTTTTTTTTTTTTTTTTTTTTTTTTCGTATAAAGAGGAAATAAGAGAAAAGACAAAATTTGTCGAAGGACTACTAACCGTTGATCTCCTGGAAGGCAAACCTATAGATGATGACCCAAAAATTGTAGAGGAAGGCGAGGGACACGACCATCGACCAGTAGTAACACAGTCGTCCCGCCGGGTCGAAAACGAACGACCAATTAGGTGCTCCCGTGCGAAATCCACGGGTTCCCGGCTGTCCGGGGAATCCCCTACTTCCGCGTTGCTGCTGCTGTTGTTGGGCCGTATATCTCCTGAAAGTCACGGGGGACGTGGTCACGAAACATATTTTCTATCCGGTTATAGCCGCGTCTAGCTATAATATTTTCATAATCACGCTTTAACGTCATTCGAGAGATTAATGGCGAATTTATCGCGGCATCCAAGTTGGTCGATATTATGCGATACTTTTACTATATAATAACCGTACATTACAGATTTTTCGTGAAATATTGCGTGGATTTTTCGTAAACGAGACGACGTTGGAGGCTGAAATTTTTTTTTTACAGCCAAATAAAAAAAAAAGGAATAAAACGTTATCTCATCTTAATCTCTCGCAATAACTATCTATAGCGATAGATACATATAGCGCACAAAAGAAAAACGCATTGTTTTTTTTTTTTTTTTTGCAAAAAGAAGATAACTGAAAAAAAAATAAGGTTTCAGCTCCGAACTCACGTTTCAGTCCCGTTGCAGCTGCTCGTACTGTTCAGATGATTCGTAGATACAGGACCGTGGAGATGAGACGGTTCACGCGAGGAGGTTAAAGCTACCGCATTCGGGAGCTTAAATCTACCTCGCAGGTGGTCCTTTCGTCTCGGTTTTCGACTTAGATCAAGTTCGCTCGCTCCTCGATTCACGTATGCCGCGTGAAGCGAGTCACGTGACGAGCTGAAGTATCGCTGCGACACCGAGTAAACCTGTACGAAAGCCCGTCTATGATTTTACCAGTGTGACAGCAATATTTTTTTTTTTTTAATGTATCAATAATTGATTTGTAAAATAGGTATTGATTCCGGTGATAGTGCCGATTTCTCCCGAGTGTCGCGTTTCTACATTACTTCTTTTTTTTTTCGCGACGATTTTTCATAATTTTTGGTAATTTTTAGAGCCAATATTTCGGAGAAAACTAAATTCGGTAAATAAAATAATTACTAAGAAGCCACCTTGTTCTTAAATTTTTTTTAAGTTAATGTAAAAGTAGCAAAAAAAAGGAGCAAATGCGAAAAGAATTTATGCGTGACAATGCGAGTACCGACGTGAATTTAATAGGATCCGGATTCCGTATAGCGAGGGCTGCCGAATATCTCTCCTCATTTTCCATATTTCCCCTTTTCGAACGATTTTCTCCTGCCCCGGATTATAAGCGTTTAAACCTCTCAGTCGAAATAATATCGAGTAAAATATGGCATAAGAGGATTGGGGGTTTAAATAAACGTTGAAGAGCGAAATAATGTTACCAAATGAACATAGACAAGAGATTAAAATGGCAAAAAAAAAAAATTAAGAGGATGTAAAATAGACAAAAATAGAAAACCAATAATTTACTTGTACAACCTGCAATGCAGAATTAATTTTTCACTGTAAAAAAATGAAAAAAAGAAGCCGAAATAAAACAAAACTATAGAACGACGAACAAAGCGGTCCAAAAATAACTGGCAAACCTGCTGTTGCTGGTGGGGATGGTAGTAGTGATGGGTTGGTGTGTGTCTGCTAAATTTGCTGCCGACGAGGTCCAGGAGGCTCTGTCTCGATGGTAATAACTCTCTAGACATGTTCTCCACGCTCTTTGAGTCGTCCTCTCTTCCGTTTCTCGTTGTTCTCGCATCGCTCCCGTGTCTCGTGCCGCTTAAAGCTGCAGCGGCTGTTCTATCCCGAATTTTATCAACAGCGCAGCCGAGTGCTGAGGCGGAACCACCGCTCAGGCGATCGTGGATTATACTCGCCCCACCGGCGCACACCGCCGATCCCGTCAGGCCTGTAACACATCAAAGAGAATGTTGATTAATTCAGTGAGCTTCAATGCTTTCCCGTTTGGCACACAATTTCACATTGGTGAATTGCCGGTCTGTGCCCTATGTTGCATGGACTGTATAACAGTCGGATTGTATGATTTAGCATAGTAGTCATGCACATTTAAGACGTCGCAAAGTACATAAGTTGTTTTGTATTAAGGATAAACGATATGCCTTATTATGACAAAACTTCTATTGAAAACATCTTTTAAAGTGTTAAGAAATCCAGTTCTAGACCTTTTAAAAGAGCACATCAATAGGCAATTGATGTTTTAACGTTAAATTGAAGTTTACCAGTATTTGTCAATATGCACTTTAATTGCTGCAAAATCAGCAGTCAAAGCACGCGATTGATGATTACTGGTAACCTGACGATGACTGGAACATCCACCTTAACACGGATGAGGAACCACTTCCAACTTGGGATAAGCTTGGAGCCAAACGTCGTGGTAATATCTCGCACGGTCAGCGTGTCGAGCAACACCTCGTCCATCCACTCCACTTTGCTGGTACCCAATTTGTAAGAACATCCGTAACTGCGCCAGACTATTATCCTGCTCTTTCCCTTGATGACCTACTCTGTCTTACGCGGTTGTATTCTGTCTTTTGCTCTGCAACGTCCAGTTCCAATTAATCAGAAGAGAGTTCTTTATACTTTCTTTGTCCAGTGTCTTTTTTGAAGAGCGCGCCTGGGTTCTCACGCCGAAATGACTAGTTCTAGCTCTACGATAGAGAGTCTTCGACAGACATCATTGTTTGACCATTAGTGACCATTAGACCCGGGATAGCTGTTGCCAAGTAACAAGTATTTTTGCCAAAGGCAACAGTTGTTGAAGTCCTTTCTCTCAGTGAATCGAAATACAGACTACGACCGGGGAACCCCCCCAAACTCTATTGAAACAGCGTATTTCTTTGTCCATTGTTACCGTAGCCTGATACCATCCTCAACCCTGCCTCACTCTGCAGTTTCGTGTTCTGCACTTCCCTAACTGGGTCTTAGAGGGTCCTGGTCAATGTTATCGTATTTCCAACTACTTCCCGAAGCAACGTCTTATTATCGATCAATACAGTTACAACTACAGCGGTGTTTTGATTCAGCCCATGCTAATGTACTTCATAATCCGCCTTGCAGGTTGGACCCGTTCCAACGTACTATACTCCGTGTTGTACTAAGCGGACTTGCTATGTTTTAGTCCGCTCTACAGTGATGTTCTACAGGACGTTGATCTATACATCCGTACTTCCTACTCCTATCATAAGCTGCATCTTATGATAGGTCATTGTAATTTGAACCATAGTGTTTTGGCTTGACCCATGTACACTGTAATCCGCCCTGCAGGTTAATCCCATTCCAACGTACTGGACATTGTGTAGCCCTAAGCGACCCTGCCATGTTTTACTCTGCTATACGTTGCTTCGGAGTGTTGTAAGCTAACCATAGTTACATCGATGCTTCAGATTTCTTGTTCATCCTTGTACGAAGTATGTACGTTGTCCTTGCCGGTAATTATCGCAACGCTAGTCGTGCCTTGAGATCTCCGTGTCTTCCTTCCGTCCTTTTACCACCCCCAAGAGCATTCCTACCTCCGGGGAGTGAAACACGACTGAGCTTGAGCGAGAATGACGAAGACGGAGAAGATTCGCTCTCGCGCTAGTTCACGTGAAGAGCACCCCCGAGAATGGTTAGTGATTTCTCAACCTCCCTTCTGACATCAGTCTCGGAGTCGGGTATTAACCCTGCAGGGCCTGTACGAGCTTTGAGACTCTGATGTCCTCGATTTCCTGGTCTGTTTCGTCGGCCTGCGTCGGGACCGAAACGTCCATCGATTCTCCAGAGAGTCACCCTCTAGTGTCACTCCTTGCTACTCATACAGAGACACGGCGGCTTACCGAAGATGAAGAGCGAAGCGTGAACGAGCTTTTCGAGACCAGTTGTTTTATGGTGTAGAGTTTCTTGTTTTATCGTCGTAGGCGCAGTAGATATATATATATATATATATATATATTGCAAAGTACGACTGGAACTCCTCGCTCGTGGATATTTATGAACGATACAAATCATTTGAGCAGATATTTTTTTTTGCGAAGGACTTGAAATAAAGATGACGTCCATAAATCTTTTGCATTAACCCAGATACGTGGAATCTTAAATAAATTATAAATTATAGTTAAATTTTTACTCGCGTCTAAATCTCGATGTCCGTGGGAGGTTAGGGAAACAAATAATTGAAAAGGTTCCTTTATCTTCAACTCGTCCTATATTGTGGCTCCATCTTCGACATTTCGTACTCAAACAAAAGACCTTGATTACACAGTTCCGTGCTCATTTTAGGCTTCGAAGTGGAAAACGTTAATACTTGACAACGGGGACCAAATCACAGGGGTATTCACTGCGCCCGGAAGTGAAAGACGTTTAAAGACAGAGATAGCGAGGGAGACAAAAGTGAAGCTTTGAAGTAAGGGCAGCGGGGTAAAGAAGGAAAACGAACAAGAAACTCAGCTGGATGATGGCCTAGTATTCTCAAAAGCTTTGAATCTTTGTCAAAGAGAGGGAATGACGAGAAACTAGCTAGGAATGGGTCTTTTTGTCGTATAAATAGATACTTTCGTTTCGTTCTCGGTTCGTGTATCTTCGGGAACGTTATTGCAAATGTTGAGTTATAAGAAAAAAATCGAGAACACTTGACCTTTCTGGAAACTCTGTTCGCATTTCGTTACTTATGCACGATTTCCAAGCATTTTTAGAAAACACCTAAACAGCTATAACTAAATCTAACTAAAATCCTAACCTTTGTCAATCCTTAACTAATGCTGCTTTCTCATCATATCCTTAGTTACTAAACTGAAAACTAATATAGCGAATCATAATTAATATCCAAACCTACCAAACGTCAACCAACTCTTAGTTCCAAGGAACTAATCCTTATTTAAATAATATCCAACTAAACTAAACTTCAGCTAAAATGTCTTTAAAACACATTCGCTTAAATCGGAAAAGAAAATGATGTACATCAATTATGGTGTTTTTGATCGAATAGCGAATGATTTATTCGATAAAGATCATTTACCAAACAGGTGCGCTTTCATGTATTTTCGTTTCAACAGACTGATAATAACGCTTCTCGATATCAGCCAGTTTGTTGATAGCTGTCGCGCGTGTTAATGATCAAGAAATTATTAACGTGTCTACGCACGTTTGCGAGTTGCCACAGTGGCAACGACTACGACAGACCGAATGCGCGGAGTGCGCGAGATCGGAAAACCAAACTCAATGCGAATTGCACGTACATTGCGGCTTTCATCATGATCGGGTAATGACGAAACTGGTATATCGACTGGAAATGGTAAATTTACGATCGCGCTGAACCCACGTACCAATGAATCGTCCGCTGTTCCATCATCCCGTCATCCTACTCAAGCACTACAAAATTGCAATTCTCTCAAATTGCGATGATCCCTATTCCTACTCCCCGATGATGCGATGATTCCAAATCGACTAAAACCTATCGATTGTATGTCAATTGAATGCCATTTTGGCAAAAGAGGATTAACTTTCAAAATATTTTAAAGTTAACAGAATTTTTTAATTGTAATGAAAAATTTGATGACAAATGATGATTTTTTTTTTAATTTTGGATTTTCGGCACGAAAGACGCGAATTTACAAAGAACTGAATAAATTAACTGCAGACACATTCAGATATCCAAAAAAGCAAATTCGATATTTATTTCGTATCTTTTAGCATTATATTATAATTTTTCAAACAATATTTATCCAAAGTGCACTGTGAAATATTTTCGAAAATACTTCGTAAAAAAGAGAAAAACCGTCGTCTTCAGCCAGTTTGACGGTACAATTTTCAACGAGAAAAACAGAATGAATGTACAGTGTAAAGACGGGTGGGTTGTGCGCTTCCTTCGTAAATCACACCCCACCAAGAGATTTATTCACGGAGACAAAGCCCGACCGCGTCTGAGTCTATCTTCCGCGTCTGTTTTGTCAGAGACGCCAGTCATCGAGGCTCCGCGCCGCGACCCTCTTCCGTTTCGTTCAAACGACGTATTTACGATGAAAAGTATGTTCGCATTACGAATACTCAAACGCTACGCTATACGCGGAATACAAAAGATGGCAAGTGTTTTTCAAGCGTAAACATGCGAAGCAAAGGCCCTCGACAATAAAGACAAAACAAGGATAACATCGCAATTCCTGAAAAAGGGTCGTTTACACTGTCACATCTCACGAATGAACATTTTCTCAAAAATAATCATCAAAATATGATGACTAACAAATTTTTCATCGAATTAATAATTCTGAAACTGGAAAATCCCAAAATTATTAAATCGTCATTTTCTAAATTTGGAGTTTTTTTGAATTTTTTTAATACGGAATTTTTGAAATTTGAAAAAAAAAAAAAGTTAAAAAACAAATTTACGAAATCAATATTTTTTATTTCCCCTGAAAAACAAGAAGTTTGCGAAGTTCCTGAATGAAAGACTTTATTATCGTCGTGTATAAAGACTTCGCGTGAGATTTCGCGATGCTTCATCGTCATCGGGATACAGAAACACCTCAAGTTTTCTCTCCCTCTCGCACTTCCGATTACCATACAGCAAACACTCGACAAGGTAGAGCGGGTAATTGCTTCGAAAGTACTTAGAACACTAGTGTCTCCGAGTGCTGCCGCTGCTTCGTCAGTAACGCTGCAATCTATATCGTTTCGCGAACTGAAACGAGGCGACGGTGAGGTGAAACGTGGCGTAGACCTCGTTATTTCTCCGCAACGTCTTCTTCTGTTTTTATTAGAAGCGACGTCGAAACATTGAACCGGACGACCATTAAAGTTGAAACAATAATCTCAAAGTTTTCGACGTTCCTCGACGATTTTCCGTCCTCCTCGGGGAACGTACTTAGTACCGAAGTGCGACGGAACGTATGAGCAAATTCGATGCGACCGACCGCAATTCCCTCGGCGAATCGGTTACCTCCGACGTATATATACGCTCCGGGCGAACTTGTCGGGAAGCGAATTAGAACTCTCTACTTTTACCGAAACCGTACGCGCGACTGAATTAATACGCAACAGTTGTTCAGCACGAATCAACCGTTTCAAAGTATCAACGTCGTCGACGACTCTGAGTATAGCGTCAAAATTATTCCAGAAAATCAGGAGAAACTCAGTCCACCCAACTGCTTCGCAAAAAAGAAAGTCATTGTGGACTGCAGATAAACAAATTCATTCGAAAAATCGAATATTTGTAATCTTTAATACAATATTAATAAACAACAACAATAAATCGACTTTTGCTAAAAAAAAAAAAAAAAATTCGCCCGTCGGATGATTTCTTCAAACATTTATTTTCAATAATTTGTTAACATTTTTTGGAAATATTATTATGAAAAACTAATGTTTTTAGCACCTTCTATATGGTAAAAAAATTTCAGATTTTTATTCGATCGCGAAGTATTCGAAATTTTCTGTAAATTGATCTTTTGATTGAGAATGTGACGATACGCTGTCCTAAAGCTCTTGCAACTTTCAGTATCGATAGCTCTAACGAACTTTAAGACTCGTAATGAATTAATGCGGAAGACTACGGTGATGCAAACGTTTTAAAAGCCTTCGAATAACTGTTGCAATTTATAAATAGTTTATTTCATCGTACATTTAGCCTTTTCTCCGCCGCCTTTCCATCTGCGCGAAGTAACCAACCGCTGTTTATAGCTGCAGTTTATAACCGTTCATGCAGTTTGAAACGAGCGCTGAAATTTCTCTTAGGACTTGAACTTTAGTGATGAACCCCGCGTGTGCATTGAATCGCAAACTACCGTTGGTCAGCCGCGAGGGAACGAGAGTACCTCATGCATCGAAGTAGTTATAGCGACGATTGCCATAGGACAATCGCCCTTTTGAGTCAACTATACGTTGAACGTGGAATCGCGTGTAATGGCGAAATGGTGTGCATTGAAACGTAAATGTAAGCTTATCAGTTCCAAAGGACTTTACAAGGATTAATTAACGGTGTAAAAATCGAACTTTGCACCCACTCGTCATATGTTAAGGTGAATTAAGGGACGTCGTTTATGTAGGCAATGAATGGTACATACGATCAACCAGTTTGATCATTTAGTGATCTGTTCGACAGGTTTATCTCGGATTCGAATATTGCAGGATACGTAACTGATACTGATAAAGAAAAGATCTCTTTATACGATCTGATTATTAAGGGCGTTAAAACTATGACTCGAATGCACTAAAAAAAAAAAAAAAAAAAAAAAAAAAATGCTAACAATACATTATTATTTGAATTTTTTGATAGAATATAGAACCGTATCATCGGGAAGATAAATGTAAAGTTGAAGATGAGAAGAAGCTATTTAGAACGTAATATTTATGATGGCGAATGGAAAATTGTGAGATGAAATCTTTCGAATGTCGTTAAAAGAGTTGACTCGGCAATCTTCTTCTTCTTCTTTCTTTCTTTCACTTCGCCCTCTTTTATTCTTCTCTTCCTGTGAATCCCCGTTACTCCGAGTTTCCGTCGGAAGTGATTTTTATGATAGAAAAGCGATAGGTACGAAGATGATTGAGGGATCATAATATTCTTGTGAGACTCGGATAATCGATATTTCATGTAGAACAGTTGTCGCGATTTATTCATCTCTATTCCGGTAAATTGAAATAGTATTGTACGGAGGCCCCGGGATTCATCATTATTTCGGGCGGAATACGATTAAAAAAAAATAATAATTTTAATTCGACTCGATGTTCGTAAAAGTTTCGTTGAAAACGACTACCGCTTCGTAACTTTCTCTGCTCCCTTTGTAAATATTTTCTGCACCTCAGCTATAAGTTTCGTATATTCAACATCGAGTTTTCCGAAGTTTTTTTTTTCTATTTTTAATGCATAAAAAAGAGAAAATAGTTAACATTAATTATTTCACCGAGACATGCCAATTTCGTGGAGGTTGCGCTACGGATACGGGTAGTATAACGGGGGATACTTGAGGCGAGACGGGAGAACGCGTCTCTTTCTTGATATAGTAAGTGTGTGCTGAAGCAATTCGTCTCCGCTGAAGCGTACAGAGAGGGCGGGCCGAGTTTCTTGAAAATAACAACCCCTCGCGAGATGTCCGCGGGGGTTTTATTCCCTCAAGATTTTCATACTTTATTCTGAAAATCGAGCTGAAAACGACAACAGACCCGTAATATTTCTTAGACGAAGAAAATTTAACTGCAACGTTATACAAGTTAAAGATCATAACTATTGTACCCTTTAAGATAAATAAGTGTGTTAGCAACGGTGTCGTATTATAATGCATTAAAATTGAAAATACATCGCTCATTTATCACCGAAATAATGGTAAAATAACATCAATGTATTAATAAGGAGAGTGTATCATCGTTACATTTTCAGGCGCAAGTCTCCTTCAGAGAGAATTTTGAATACTTTTCGATGGGATAAAAATCTGACAAAAATTGACGATTTATAAGGTGTTATGAACATTCATTTTGCATTAAAAAAAATGTCACATAACCAAGAAAATTGGGACTATCGGAGCATTTACCCTATTGTACTTTTTTTTCCTATTGCCGTAAATGCTGCACAATTCTATCTGATAGAATGAAAAATTCTCCGAAGTCTCGAAGGACAAATCTTTCACTAGGTATTCATATGTACAGAATGCCAGGTACCCCCACTTCCCCCCTCTCTCAAGAGGACAATTTATCGCAAGTATACATCGATTTTTCAAAAAACTTTTTCAACGAAAAATACGATCCTAAAGATGTTGGATGCAACGTCGAGTGTTCTTCAACTCTCCTATACGCGTCTAAAAGCGAAAACTTTCTATATCCTGTTCACCCACAGCGCAACCTGTGGAACAAGAATTTCAGTGCCCGTTAGTAGCGAAAAACTTTCGAATAAATGTGAAAGTCGTTGTAGATGCGAAAGGAATAGAAGAAAAAAAAAAAAAGGGGTGCAACTCAGGAAGAGGCAAAACTCGGAAGATTTAAGGTCGACAGATTCGCGGCTTCTTCATTTCGGAGAAGAGAAGGTGAGATACTATTCGCGAAGTTGCTTATTCGTTGAGCATAAAACGAAAGAAGAAAGATGTGGGTAAGAAAGGGACGTGGACGATGAGACGATCGACGTGGAAATAAAAGGCTCCGGGGGTCACGAATCTCACAATCTCGCGTAACGCCTCTCTTCCCCGACCGCCCCCTCCTACCCTATATCTCCCATCATCCAAGAAGCGACCGCACAAGCGGCAAAAGGCAATCCCGTTTCTCCTTTACGAAGCAGTCATTTTTCACGTTGTGGGTGGTGGCACGTTCTTACCTCGATTTACCCCCACTACATAGTCATCCTCTACTGCTTCTGGTACTTTTGCCACCATCACCGATACACAGGGCCTTTCAGGTCAATTCTTAATTAATCCTAACGTAAAAAAAAAAAATTGTTTGAAATTTTTAAACAATTTATACTTAAAAGAAACCATTAATAATTAAACATTCTTAATTAATATCACCGTAAAAAAAAAAAAAAATTGCGTTCGAAGTTTTTAAAACAGTGAATACTTAAAAATACTTTTTAATTATTAAAAAAGAACCATTAATAATTATAAATATTTAATATAATATAATATCCAACTAAATTTATCTATTATTTTTAATACTTGAAAAGTACAAAAATTCCGTTCTAATATTTATTTTTGCCTTATCATACTTTTTCAAATACCTCGTTCTTTTTTTTTTAGTCCATTTACCATTATTTATTTTAGACAAATCGTAAGAAAGTCTGTTTTTTCAAATGGTCGGAAAAATTGCAGATATCGTTACCAAGTACTCCATTTTCCTAATGTTACAAGATTTTTTTATTTTTTTTTCTACGTCTCCGCGTTATCGACAGGTAAAATTTACGTGAATCGCCCCATACATAAAACCAGAAGCCAGAAACCTTTGGACAGAACACCAGTTTTTTACCGGTCGTCTTTGCCGCCGGCGGATGTTACGTGAGGAATTATTTTCGCTCTGTGCTCACGGGGATATCAAGGAAGAAAAAGACAAATGTCGGACGGTTCCGCGTTTACGCCCGAGTGCATAGCGTCCTTACGACAATCATTTCTCAAAATCACACCCTCGTCTCTCTATCCGGCTTCGATCACGTTTCTCTTGCTTTTCCTACCGTATCTCATCCACAGTTCCTATGTTTTCTTATTTCCCCTCCGGTGTCTGTCTTATCCTGGCGACGGCGGTGGGAACACACCACTCGAAACTACGGGCGTAAAGTTCCTCTCGAGATAAATACGTTTGAGATATAGGGATGAAACGAAATTGCCGCTGAATATATATAGGGACACTTTGTAGTTTGTACCATATGAATCACAGTTCAAAATTTTTTCGCCCAAAATATATAAATATTAAAAAAAATTTTAAACAACAGTAATTTTATTGAAAAAAAATTAAAATTATTGCCGAGAACGGTGGATGCGCAGTGGCGCGCGGCTCCAGTGATCACTCAAGTCAAGCAGCTTTGTTCGCGGACAGTACTTGGATGGGTGACCGCTTAGCCGCGCGTTGACTGGAGCATTAATCGTTGAGCGGAAGGCTCATTCGACTTTAGCGGTCTCTGCACTTTACGCAGGTGCAAAAAATACCGAAGAATCAGTTTACGGGGGAACCGTAAAAACCCGGAAGGGTATACGGTGGAAAAAGGGGAACACTACCTAACCTATCCTAATTAAAATTATTATTTTTAGAATAATCATAATAGTAATAATAAAAACTTTTGAAATATAATTATTATAATAAATAACATTTTTTCGATATACCGACGACTATTAATATCGAATTATTGATTCGACAAACAAATGAATGGAGATTATCGAGAAATTCATCAATCCGTTTGCAACGGCAGCAAGATCGTTGCAATACGAACAAATATTTTCATACAGATGACTACTAATGAATTGAATGAACGTTGGCTCTTCAAAAATCGAACGGTACACGACGACGTTATCAAATAGCGCATTCATTATACGAAATATTGCTGAAAGCGGGGAAACTCGATATCGGTTGTATTAGCGAATAATAATGGAATGATCGACCGCGAAAATACGAACAGTATGACGATTGGCCGATCACAGTCGTTCGATGTCCTTGTTGTTTACCGATAGGCCTCCCGTAATTCGAGAGCATTGAAGGATTCTATTGAAGGATTCTCGATACCCATCCATCATTTCGTTGGAATTCATTGGTAAATTCATAGTTCTCGTATCTTCGGCCGAACGCATCACTGTCTCTCCAATTACTGTTGTTTCGCATTATCGCAAACAGTATCGGGATACCCGAGAGAACAGACTTATCATTTCTCGAAAAGTAGTGTTCGGGAATAATAATGATAAATATGAATTCTCTAAAAAGTAACAAAATCATTTTTTTCAAAATTCTACCGTTGTTGAATCATCGTACGTAAAATTATGAGTTTTTCAAAATAAATGATCGATTTTTTCAATCGAGAATTTTTTCAAAATAAAAAATTGCATTTGTGCTATAAATTTTTAAACATTTATAAATATTTACTCCGAAAATGTCACTAATCACGGAAATGATTGGCAAAAATCATTATAAATGATCGGAAAATCATCTAAAATTTGATACATTTATTCGTACAATTTTCAAAAAATTCGCGATTTAAAAATTTATATACGTTTTAGAATATTTATAATATTTAATTTTTAAATTAATGTAATTTAATTAAACAATTTTTTTATTTTCTATTGTATCATTTTTTCAATTACTCACTACGATTTCTCATTAACGATACATTTCATTTAATTTTAAATATTTCAAGGAATTATATTTTTTGAAAGATATAAACGGATCTGAACTCGAATCGCCTAAAATTTTAATGATCGAACAGACAAAAAATACAAAGTGTAATTTTTTAACTACATAATTTTGACTTAATATCTTACCGAACGAAATTCCAATAACATCGGATCTGAGTAAAGCCCATAAATGACGTAACTCTCCGGTTTTCCAAACGTGGGAATGTTAAAGAAGAAAAGATAACAAGTTTGTGGCAATAGCGATCAAGCGAGTCGCCAGACGATGAGTCAAGAGGTCTGTCGGTGATATGAAACGACGCTATATAACGTTCTAAGTCGAAGAAGTCTGTGAAAGATAAGTAAGGTAGCGAGAGAAAAGGGACGAAAATCGTGACTAAACTAAATCATAAGTCTCAGGGTCAAGGATATCGAACAAAAGAAAAAGGGGGCAAAGTATAGACAGCGAAGGTAAAGGCAAAGACCTCGAAGGTCATAGTCAGTGTCAAGTGCTAATAATTTTCCGTCTGCTTTGAGATAAACGAAGTTCACCGAAGAATTTACCCTTCGTCTTAGACCAACCCTCGCAGCGCCTCGGTTGCTTCTTCGGCCTCCAGTCGCGCGCGCCGCAAAACTCTTATCCGCCACAGAAGTTTCTTACCCACCGTCGCTTTCAACTTTTTTTTCTCTCTTTCGCCATTCAATATCGTGAAAAGGCTTCAATTACCTACGTGACAATGTTTTCCGCCCCTTTAACCCCCGGCGATTAGAGTAAACGAGACGCGATAGCGATATCTCACGATGTACGGTGCGTCCTTCGTAAAGAGGACAATTGGAGAATTACTTGCCGATAAGATAGTGAGTTCTTCAATGGGTGATAAAGCGTGAATTGCTTAGTCCGTCACAGGTTAATGTTCTGCATAAACTTGGAATACCAAGAAATCGATTTTTTTATTGCATACTTTTATAGCTAAGGATCTTAACTTGAATTTGGAGCAATGATTTTATAAATAGAAAAAAAAATTACTGAATTATTACGATTTAGGTGAATAATATATTATTATTAATATTATTATTTGATAATAATTCGTCGTTTATTCATTATTTTTTTTAAAGAGAAGAAATCGAATTTGGCGATATTATGCATTAATTTCGTGAAAAATCCCGATTTCGTCATTCCAATACTCTCGCGAGAAAAAAAAAATTTGAAAATCGACCGGTTTTTTGGATCTCAAACTTATGCAGACCTCTTAATAAAAATGAAAATTATAATGTAAAATCGGAGAATTTAGTTTCTTCGTAAATTTATGATGATCTGAATGGGGGGTCGATAAAGGACACCGGGGTGATATGACCCAATGGGATAACACGTTTTGCGTTACCGCTATGGGATTTCAACGGACGGTAATGCAAATCCCCGAAGAGTGGCCAACGACTGGTCTGTTTACTATCCGGTACGATAATTTATGGCAAATATTCATATACAAAGGGTTCACACACGAGAGAGAAGTATATCAACTCCGTAGTAAATGTATGCAAACGCGCAACAGACGAATAAATGGTTACTATTAAAGCTTTCACTTTGCAATTAACTAGCGGCTAATTGTTCTCGTACACTAACGCATGTTGTATATGGCAACGCAGGCGAATTGGAATGAATAATGTGAATCAATTTGAATACAATTTGAATTAAATATTATGGCAAATACGTATCTAATTTACAAATGTTTATAAAATATTGAATAACATAACATAACAAAATGAAGAAATTTTTCCTTTAGAAATTTTGTCTGTAGTTTGTAGTTCTCGAACTGCAAGCGGATTAAATTCAACCAATGAGATCGCGGAGATGATTGTGCGCGCCATCTACGAGGGGATCTCATTGGATGAACTTTAACAGCTTGTAACTCGAGAACTATGCATCGTATGCAATTTTGCCAAAGGAAAAGTTGGTGTCATTTTCTTAAACTTAATATGATTGTAAGCTTTTTTGTTGTTTGGGGAATACCGATTTTTTTTTACAGTTACAGTAGTATATGAACAAATGATATATCGTAGACTGCGACGTATGTTCCGAAGAAATAGATCTATAGAAGCTGCGAAACCTCCATTTCGACTTCGCAGCAGCCCTATCCTCGCAACAACCCCATTCATCTTATAGTTTGCATACATTTCCATTGCTCATGCAAGCTTCCCGCTTCGCTACTATATGAGAAAACGTATTTTCCTACGAGTTCTACTATCACGATTGTATCTACTGTGCGCGCTGCTGCTTCATCCTCTCCGTTTTATCCTCCGCGTTCCTTCCGATACGACGGATTGAATAAGCTAATGGTTGAATGAAAAATTCGTGGAGATATATCCGCTTGCGAGAACGTCGTTCATTCATTATTATGTTCCTGTATATCGTGAAATATTACGACAATTTTGCATCGGGAATGAGGGGATTGGAATGGGAATAAGCGAACAGACGTTTCTGCTTGTTCAGCAATGTTTAACGCTGTCCAGTTGAAAAATGATAAGAAAACGGTCACGTGGATTAGTTCCATAAAAAAGTATTTTGCCACTCGAAAGGGTTATTAAGGAGGGTGTATTTTTACATTCCCAGACATTAGTGACATGCAATCAAAAACAATTTTATAAAATGTAAAAAAATCTTTAAAAATTAAAAGTTTGTGAACTAAAAAAAAAATTAAATGTTCGTAAAATTAAAAAAAAAAAAAAAAATTTCGTAAAATTTAAATAATTTCAAATTTTATAAAATTAAAAAAAAAAGTATTTTATACAAATCTCAATTTTATAAAACTTGAAAGATGTAATATTTCATAAAAATCTGAAGAAATTAACCATATAGAAGGTGCTAAGAACATTAATTCATTTCCTCTGAATCTAATTTTTAATTACTAACTGAATCATTCCCACGATAGTTTATACCTGTATATGATAGTTTATACCTGTATATTTTATCGCTGATCATCAATCATAACTCTTACAACCGCAAAATTCTGTTCGAAATTTCTCGTTTAAAATAAAATCGATTCACGAGTTTGAAATGACATTGTCAACGCTTGTATCGCGAGAAATTCTGTACGACTTGATGATTAGCTTAGTTTCAACTTCGGACACGAGTTTCCGGTCGTCTTTCATCCTTTTCTTCTCATCTTCGACGCTATCGTTTCGATTCTCCTTCTTGCGAACCGTGTTCACGTCATCGTCGTCGACATTTTCATCGCTATCCGATGGATGTCTCCCCCGAGTGTCGCTTCGTCACTCTATTAGATTCGATCGCGCATCCCCGCGCGCTTCACTCGGTGCATTATAATTTCGTATCATCTCCAACTCACCCCTTCCGCTTTACTCACGTTCCCGTTTCCCTCGGGCCGAATAGCTCATCGCTTCCTATATAATCACTGGTCTCCCATCGATATTCTTCGTAAAATTCAATCATCCAACTCGTCCGATTGTCATTTCACGACGCACAGCTGGATATTAATCTTGATATTTTAATCATTCCGATATTCTTGTATAATAGCAATCGACCAATTTTTTTTAGTCATTTGTACCCAATTCTAATGTATCTTGTCATGAAAATAAAACGTTTGTCGTGTAACCATCAATATTGAAAAAACTAATTCTTATATCTAAATCATTCGGTCTTCGAAAAAAAAAAAAAAAAAGAATAACAATAATATACAGTTATATTTTATTTTTATATACAATTATATTATTATGTAATAATATAAAATAATAATTATATTTATTTAGCTAAAGTTTTTAAAGATTCTATTTTATATTTAAAAGAAAAGTATTCATTTTTTTTATTAAATTTACCATATTTATTTTTGCCACAAACAATATTACTAAAATCTTCACCATCGAAAGAAAAATATCTGCATTAACTCCGATATTTTTCCTACTTCAGTGAAATCCTCGTCGTCGAGTTAGTTTTTTTGCATTGGTTTTTTTTACGCTTCCTCTTCGCTTGGCATGTTACACTCCGCTCCGCATTTACCGGGATTATACATAAATTTAAGCGGCAAGAGAAATTGCGACCTAATCGGCCTTAGAGGGTGAATCGGCGGTACGAAGTGTCGGGGGGACGAGCGGAAAGATGGACGAAGAGGCGGTGGTAGGGACGTAGGGAATAGGGAAAGCAAAAGAGGGCAAAATTCCAGCGCATAAATACAATTACGACTCATGAGACAGAGAAGACAGACTTCCTTCGGCGCTGACCTGGTTCTCGGAGGCGGCTACTGGAAATAACCGCACTCTTTCTTTCTTTTTCGTGCATTGTTTACATAAGTTATTGGCGCGGCAATCTTTCCGTTTCAATTTAAACAAAGTTTTATTCGTCATTTACCGTAATACCGTTTATTTTTTAAACTTTATTTTCGTTATTGGTTATCAATAATAATCAATGAATTAATTGAATTTGAAGAATGTGAAATTATATTTAATTAATAATTAATAAAATTCCTAATTTACGTGAATTTCCACATCAACAATGGAACTTAAAAGAAGTTGTAAATTATATAATTTCATCGACATTAATAAAATATGTGCGGATTTAATGAGGTGAAAAAAAAAAAGAAATTCAGTTATAATATTAAATACATTCAATAGCAATTTAATTTTCACTCGGATCGTATTATTATCGTCCTTTCCAATAATTCAAACGCCGCGTGACCGATTCATTGAAACAAAATATTCGTTTATCTATACATACATTGTATCTTTGACTCGATAAAATTTTTTTTTTTAAATTAAAAACAATTTGAAAATTAACGCTAATTATTTTGAAAATACAAAAAATCATGAAATTTTACAAAAGGGTCAATTGATTAGTACTCCAAAAATGAAAAATATTTATGAATCGATTTAATTCGTTTGAAGAATATTTTTCGGCATATTTCAAAAAAACATATACGACGACAGCTTCTGTAGGGAGTTCGGTGTCGTATTGTTGGCACGAACAATGCCCCCCGTCGAGACAATAGATCGTTACGGTGAATAATGAGTGTACAAAAGTGATTAGCTAAAAGCGTTTCGTTGCAGTATCGAACTCTATGCTCTCCGTGGATAAAGACCGATAAATAAAAAATATATATATATACGTTCTATCGGAAAGCGCCTTTAATTAAAACGTTAAAAATTATTTATCGATGAAAATTCGACGCAGACATTTTTTTTCCTATCACCTTCACCGTGCCAATCGATAAATAAAACGATTGAATGCCATTGATAAATGCGTTCATAACTGTTCGTATAACTTAATGAAAGAGAGTAGAGTGTGACGGGCTAATAAAACATTTACGGAAAGTTGTTTGCGCTTCTGATTGACCGAATTTCACGGGACAATTCATTTACTTATCGGCCGAACGACTAAAATGGTCGGATAAATAAAAATGTACGATTAATCAGGATATGCGACTAATGGAATAAGTTGAATAAGTTGTCGGATAGCGGTAAATCTCTTTGGCCGACTTACAGAAGCGTGTAACTGGAATAAATGTCACCGGTCACGCGAATTAGCGGGACAGAGGAGCGGAATGAACGATGCCCTCGGGGATCGATTAGAAACCCTAAATTAATCACACATGCCGCCTTAGCGTACACCGGTACGGTTCATCCGCGTCTTAAAGACCCGGGGGAACAATCCCGACTACTTAGACGAGATTAGCCCCACAGACACTGTTACGCGTTCGCGCGGACGATAAAATTAAATGCATATAGGTTCGGATATGTTATATTATCACGAGGGATGCGATAATCTTTATTGTACTACATGCGTGTTAGGGATACGCGTGTCTAATACATCGATTAAATTTGGGGAAATTTTCCTCACTGTGTTATGTTTACCCGATCAATGAGAGAAGAGTCAGTGGATCAATGAGACGAGAGCCAAAAAGGAAACGCTGACGGCAACGTGATTATAATCTCCCTGCGGCTCTGTTATCGTCCCATCAGTTCTGACAATTTCGGACGGAGCGCAATGCACCAAACCGCAATGTTCCTACGACCGCAACGATTCCCCGAGTTATCTCACTATTCCTCTGACGTATCGTTGCAGAATCGAAACACAAATCGCTGGATTCTGGGTGATTACTTTGACCCATAAATTTTATCAAACAGTTTGACGTAAAAATTGCGCGGAAACTTCAAACAAATTCAACAATTTTTTTCCGTAATAATGATTTTTCTAAATCTTATTGCGCGACTATAAAATTGCGATATTTTATTAAAAACACAAAAATTTTGTGAAAAATAAAAAAAATAAAAAAATAACGAATATTTAATCTATAGAAAAATATTTTTAGAAATTATTTCGTGAAGGATATAGATATAGATTTTCGGAACATATTTTCAACTAACGAACGCGACAATTCGCGCCTTCGACGTGACCCCCTCTTTTGTATTATTTCTCATAATCTATACCTAACCCTCTGCCCGTCTTTCTCTTTGTCAACGAAAACTTCGTTCCCTGTTCTCTCGTCCTCGTCAGTCTCCTTTAAGCACGAAGATTCGATAACTCCCTCTGATTTTCGCGAATTCTCGGATCTATAGCAATTTCACTTGAATTTTCTTTCAAGAGGCGTCGAGGTTATGATAAAACATCAAAGGAACTTTTTGCTCGTATCTTCGTTATTCTTTTTTTTCTCAACTCCATTACGGTTTCATGCGAAGAATTGATAAAAAGGTAATCACGACCAGATCTCGTCATTGGATATTTTTAAAAAATAATTTTTTATTTATTAATTGTTATTTCTAAAAATAAAATTATACTATTAATAATAATTTTTTTTTGTATAATAGATTATATTATTTATTTATTTTATTTGTTTACATGGCCCCCTTAAAAAATCGAAAAAATGATCGTATGTTTATCATTTTGTATGTTAATAAAAATAAGATACTTCCCTTGGCGATCGATACCTTTGCAAATTGAGGGATTTGTCACCGCAATTAATTCTCATTGAAGCTATCGAAGGCCGCCGCAAAGTTGTTTCGATGAGCGAACTTTGCGCGATATATTCATCCGAGTAGGCGATCGAAGAAAATCGAGACGTATACAAAAGCATTGCGCCATCTCCTCTGGCGCCCCTGTCGTCTCATTCTCAACGCCCTCCCTCCCTCGTCTCTCTCACTGTCAAGCAATTTATTGCTTCTTCTGAATTATTTACGAGGCATGATTCGACAATTTGACTATCGACCTTCCCGCTCCAGAGATTTTCAACGATGAAAGAAAATAAAGGAGTGGAAAGGGGTGCAGAAAAAAAAAGATTTCCCAACGGGTTACTCCTCCACTCCCCCATGACTCATCGCGCCCACATACTCTTTTCTGCTTACTCCGAGTTACGCAATTTTTAACCCATTATGTTCACAAATTCGGACAGAAGGAACTCCATTATCAAGAAAGCGCGCGATTCATTTTCTTAAAATTCGAAAAAAAAAAAACAAAAAATTTGAGATTTCATAAAACTTAAAATCATAAAAAAAATTATTCTCCTAATTACAATGTCGCTTAGTAAATTATTTGCTTGTTTCAATGAACGAAATTATTAAGTGGAATAATTAACCATTAATTTGAAGAACTATTTTGTAAAAAAAAAAATTTCTTCCACCAACTTAAATTTTTTTGAACTAATTATTGGTTTTTTCAACGAATTATTAATTCTTTCATCTTTCATTTCACTGTTAATCTTTTCAGTTAACTATTAGTTTTTTCAATTAATAACTTTTTTCAGCGTTGGCAGGCAGTTGATGTGATAAAAAAATTAAAATCGCATTGAGGCTGTAGTTTGAAGAGATCGTAACACAAATTTAAAATTTAATTAAATAAATTGCAATTTCTTTTCGCTGTAATCGATACAGAATCTTTTCGGCGTATGTACTTTGCATTATCTGTGATATCTTCGTTCGCTTACTCAATGTTTGCCGTTTATCTTCTATGTTCATTGTGTAGGCGGACGTGGATGTACGCGTTGAGTTATTTTACATTAGAGTAAAGTAGACGTCAAAGGTAAAGTGGTGCATCGCTCATCGTAACAGCATTTGCCGTTGCAGCATGGAGTTTACCCGTTTCTCCCTGTAATACTCGACGTTCTACTGCTCTACGTTACTTGCTCTCTCACCCCCTCCTCCCTCCCCCTTTATACGTACTACATATGTATATTACACATGTTAAATTGAAGTCATAGATCACAAGGATGCGTAAAGCTTCTTTACCCAGTAGACGATACGATAAATCACCAATTATTATTTAAATCGTTTTAGCATCAAATATTCTTCGCGAACATCGAACTATTCGAGTAATACATTAATTCATTTACTTTTGAAAGTAAAGAAAAATTAAAACTTTGTTATGTCGCAAATATGCATAATATTTAATGGTAAATAGGAAAAAAAAAATCGTCTTTGCCGATAACATTTTTTATGACGATTTTTTAGCTCAGCTTCGAACAAACAATTTCTGCTCACATTTAATACCCGATAAACACGGCCCTTTAAAGTAGGAAAAATGTGGTCAGTAAAAAAAATGTGTTATATAAGAATAAAGGGTGTTATGCGTTTATTATACGTTAGTTTACCGATTACGATCGGCCGGTTACCTTTATATCGTTGTGTTTAATGCCTTTTTTTCGACAAACGCAAGTTAAGGGGTCTGCATAAGCCTAACATTTCGAAAAATCATTTATTTCGTTTCATAGTTTCATAGATTAGGTTCTTAACTTTAATTAGCACCAAACATTTTGGAGAAATTCCAAAAATGTACGGAGTTATGACTATTTTTGTGAAAAATCAGATTGCCTTCGCTGCGGAGTGTTGTTAAAAGTGTCTATTGTTTGAACGGATTATTTTTTTATACGTTTATCCATTTGTTAATAACAAATTAATAAAGTTGTTTATTTGGTCGAAAATTCAACTTTCTAACTGTCCGCCATTTTCGGAATTTTCAAAATTTCAAAAATTTCATCTTAGGTACCAAATGAACCATTTGTTCCCATAGGTCATGCAGCGACCTCGGCACTATTTTCAAATAATAATAACTTAATTATTTATCAATGTTTTTCATTAAAAAAAAAACTCAAACTTGTCCAGACTATGTATTAATTGTCTGTAAAATTTCAACCTCGTCGTCCCAATACTTTCTGCAAAAAAAAAAAATTAAAAATCGTCCAAATTTTTGGGTCCCAAATTTGCGAAACTCCTTAACGATTTTGAAAATTTCTCGCTTCTGCAACGTTGGATTTCCGGGTAACCGGTCTTTATTGTGTAAACATCGGCTAACTCTTCCCAGCATCCATCTACAAAGGATCCTGAATTTATATCGATGCTCGTCACCTATTAGGAGATCGTACGTGTATCGTATTTTGTATTATTGCATCGGTTGTGAAGGGTAGCATGCGAATACATTGTGTGTTGTAAAGTTTACAAGCGTAAGCCCTGGACGCTCGGTATGTAAACAGTAAAGACCACAAGGGATGAGAGAGGAAAGGGATTTTGGTCGTTGACGTCCAAGTTAACAAGTGACCTGATTCTTGGTGCAAAGGGTCGAACGTGAGAGCCCTGTATCGCTGACGTTGTAAATCTTTGCATCGTCGGTATACATACAGTCATACAATGTCGTACAGGGGATGCCGAGAGTACGTGGACGGGGTATCGCAAACGATGCGCCAAACTTTACAGCTACCCGACGTGTCTCTATAGCATGCGGTGTCGATGCAGTCCATGCGATAGTTCCGTCATGTGCAATATTGACTATCGTAGATCGCAGTTAACTATACATAGAGATACGTATCTGTCCTATTCAAATATCAACGACGATACACGCCGATAGTCGATGCGAGGAGTATTGCGCTTCCTTATATCAACTGTACGTCAGACTACCTATGCAGTAGGAATGCATAATTTCATGTATAAAGTGTTGAATTGCTTCGCTTGAAAATGGAGCGGATAAGGAGCTGAAAGTCGGTTGTCTTTGGAGACTTTGGATGTCTACGCGTTTCAAACGCGCAGGTTGGACAGAAATCGCGACGTTTTCATCGATCGTACTATGAATATTCATCGCTACATAGAACCACATGTACAATGAAAATGTCGATTATGAATTCGGTTGTTTTATCAGTCGGCGATCCTGTTGATGATAACTCCGCATGATGCGCGCGTCGTTGAAGACGTTACAAGTTAAATGGCGTTTGCTTAGGAGTGCATCTTGTGGTGACGTTAGAAAGATTATTTATTTGCGGCGTTCATAGTTGTATAATATGCCCTCTAATTCCATAAAGTGCGGTACTCGTTGGATGGAATCTTTCATTTTTTTATTACGGTTTTTCCGACTTCCAATGTGCTGCAATTAGCCCCGATCGCCTCTCCTCTTGTTGCTGCTAATCGCAATAAAAATTAACTTTTTTTTCTCAGCACCCAAGTGTGTTGAATAACATTTATGGAAATTTCCTAATTATTTTCAACGACAATTGCAGTCATTTGGCTCATGATAATTGCATGTAATTGCCGACTCATCACAATTTGCCAATTATTTATAATATATTTGAAAACATGTTAAAGGTATCGATAATTGAAGATTTACAACTGTTTACCAGTGGAATTTAAATACAAAATTATTCGTAACTCGTAATTTGTGAATTACAGCTATTAAAAGTGTATTTAAACTGCTAATTTGGGATTTATTGCTTTTCCGAGTTCAAAGGAAACAGATGATCCATCGTCTGTACGATTAACTGTTTCATTGCACTTTTCAAGATCGAACGCGCGAGTCGTAGTGAAAAAAATTAGAAAAAATTAAATCGATATAACCTATATATCGGCGCAAAGGCAAAAAATTATACGCGCGAATGACCGAGAAACATAGAAAGCTATATAGGAAACGCGCCGGTCATATTCACACCAGCGTATGACATTGAAACACATCTACTATAATAGGTACGCATTGCCGCCACAAATATGTAGCTCTCGCGTTCCAATTCACACTGAAATGTTCGCCGATGCGCGTTCATGTCTACTCCCCGAACTGGTACGGTTCATTGACTCCCAGAACCGGGTGCTGCATGATTTTCCGTCTCCCATGCGTCATACACGGTGTCCCAAGAATTTAACGCCTCGTAATGACTGCTGTAAATTCCGTGACTGATATATTTTATTCGTCATGTGCTCTCATACCAATAATATTGGCCCAATGAATTTTCGTCAATTAAATCGACATTTTCAACCGATTATAACGCAGACCGGGGTCATTTGACACACTTAATGTTACAATATCGAAAGTGGTGAAATAAAGCTGATATACCGGAATTTTTTATTTCCAATGGTCCATCAGGCAAATGACGGGCATTGTGAATATGCTACTTTGCGTTTTTTTTCTATTTATCCGACGTTTTTCGAAACAACTGAACACTTCGTCACCAATTTTGGCAAAGCGTTCTTTTGCATTGAGATTTGTGCCTTTTGTTTTAGAATTTATTGCGATTGAGAGTCAATAGTGATACTGATTTCTAATTTACCATTTTTATTATTATACTTTTTTTTAAAAAGCGGATTTTCCAATTTTTGGGAAATTATTTTTATTTCGCTGTTTCTATTTCGAAAGTAGTCATTTAAAAATGGATGAAAATTAACAAAAAAATTGTATTCGGTACCCTTAAAATGATTAATGGCACAAACTGTGACTTTCGTTCTATCGTCAGGAAATTTCGTTGACAATTGTTTTGACGACATGAATTTCGAGACACCCGATGTACAAATCGATCTCTCTCGCTGCGTGGCTTTATGTTACCATCGCGATATTCCGAATGAGATTGTGTCAACATTGGTATAGCAGATATGCGGCTTCGAGGGGGTGAAACGGGAGAAACAGATGATACACGATGGTCAATCTCTGTAGATTTCGTCGATATAAATCGTATTTGCCAATTCACCTTTGCAAGATACTAAAATACCTATTGTGCGACCGTCGGCTACGAGATTCGTCGTCCGGTAGCTACCGGAAGAAAAATCTTGTTGCAAACCGTATTATCCCCGTAAATCCAATTGGAAACATCTTTACTGACGATAGCTTTGATTGCAATGGAAGAAAATATTTAAGAACAACAATTTACGATATTATTGAAAGAGTTATCGACGTCAATGAAAGTTTTTAAGAGTTTCATTTAAGGGGATTAAATCAGCTAAATTATGACGATGTTAACTAAACTATAGTTTTTTCTTTAGCCGACCAAAAAATCTAAGAAAATTCTATTATTTCAAATCAAATTAAGTTGATCGCTCGTTGATCATTCTATACATTTATATGAATACTTTTGAAGCATTAACATCGAAATATGTAAAAACGACAATTCGCTAATCATTTATAGTGAAAATCGCGATAAAAAGTGAATTTACCTTCCGACTAATTTTATCGGCCGTACGAGTAGAAAAATAACTGTTTAATGTGCAAACGAAGTTCAGTTAAAGGTAATATGAATGTACCGTTCGTACTAAATTGCGGATGCGCAATACATTCCGTTTCTCGTATAATTTTTTTTTCCTTCTGATTCACCTAATCCCATTTCGTTGTTCCAAATGTTCGCGTAGTAATTACTTATTACCCGTTCCCTAGTCACGTTTATAATGTACGGAATTATCGTTTACACGAATTCCAACTCGGTTAACATACAGTTGAGTTTAAATTCCGAAAAAAAAAAAAAAAAAAAAAAAAAAAAAAAAAAAAAAAAAAAAAAAAAAACAACGTATATCAGATTTACCATTCATTATTAATAGAACTCGAATAATATCGCGGCGCTGTGGTAATCTCTGTTTTTTTCTTGTAAAAACATGTTGTTTACCAGAAATTTCAATGTTTCCATCGTCTGCAAAGAGTTAACCGTAAAAAAAAAAAGAGACAACCATTATCGAGCCGAAAAAAAGACCTCCGAATTCAATATTCGACAATTAAACGGTTTTTTAATTGCATCGTTGACGCGTGACAGTGGGGGGTTTGAAGAGCTTTTCCATTTTTTTTTTTTCGCATGGCGTGCGAATGACCTCTTGTACTCGACGCCTGCATTTCAAAAATGTAATTTCGAATGTGTGCATATTGACGAATGCTATTGATAGTGGAGAAGCGCACATTGAGCGGCGCGTTAATAAATTGAACGCTCGAAAAAAGCGTATATCGAAACCGCACAGTTCAATATAACCTGTGATACCAGAAACAGACGAAGGCTGCACCTAGAATAAAATTGCACGTAGCGACAACTCGTGACTATTAAGGGGATCGCATCAGCTGAATTATGGTGATGTTCGCCAAACGTGTGGTTTTGTCTACAGCCGACAGAAAAATTAAAAAAAATTCTATTACAATGTCGAAAAAAGTTCGAAGAAATTTTCGTACCGATCGAAAAAAAAAAAAAAAAAAAAAATGGGACCCAAATTCGGTAATTTTACTCGATTTATCGACAATTCCCTGTATCTTGATGTATTTTAAGCAAAATATACTTATAAATAACGCGACATCACTATGATTGGTTTTATATGAACTTTTTGTATTATCGGTAAGTTAGGTAGCATCTACGGTCGTAGAAAAAAATGTACAAGACATAAAAATGAAAATTTATCATTGCCAGTCGTTCGGTATTAATTGAACTTTTTTGCTCATCTACGCTTCGCGACAGACTCCCTTAACTACCAAACTATTTACATGCATTTACATGTATGCGATGGAAATATGTCCGTCGTGTTTCGTTGGCACCGTTAGCTGCCCGCAATGTTGGAAAGTTTCTATCTGCCTACCTATCTGCTAATAAATGAATATTAATTAACTCTTTGACATTCGCTGACGCAACGACATTTATTCATATTCGTAAAATCTTTTATTAAATTCCGCGCGTCTATTTTCATTTTGTATTTTTATAGTTTTTTTTTTTATTCTTTCGTTTTTACACGCGCTGACGAGACATCAAAGAACGAAGGGCATTAAAATTCTGTAGTTGAATAGTATTGAATATTCATGAAACCGTCGTTGAAAAGAATTTTCCGAGATATATCAATGCATTCGCGATAGTCGCATGAAAAATGCGTATCCGGCCAAAATCTCAATTACGACACTGCGGATTTTTTTTTTTTTTTTTTTTTTTTTTTTTTCAAATTTCTCCATGTCATAAATAACACGACGTACACCCATTCCTCTTGCAAATCGAAGAAAAACATTTGTTACTCCGTTCGATCTTTCGAATTTGTAGGAAATAATCATGTTGAGCGAATTCTAAGGCGGCTTCGTTGAAATTTTATTGAGTCATAACGTATGCAACGGTGTATAAATAATAATAGGCTACTGGGTTTGATAGGGTTGATAGCATTGCAGATTTAGGCTCACAGAGCAATTCTGGGTAATAGGATTTTCCTCTCGCGTAGATCGGAACCGTGATATGGAGCCAATAGGATGCAAAGAGGCCGCTTGGAAGTCCTAATGCTAATACAGGGTCGTAGAAAGGGAACACAATTCCCGAAAAAAAAAAAAAGAAAAAAAAATCGCATCTCTTCTCGATGTTCCTCCCCTCTCGGTCCTGACGTACGGATAGCGATGAAAGATTGTCTGATAAATATTTAGTAGGGTCTGCGATACAAGTATCGTAAATCCCACAGATGTATATAGGGCTATGTACGCCAAATCAAAAAGTGCAGAGGTTTGCTTGAATAAATATATACTTCCATTGACCGACAACGGTGGTTGCGCGGTCGGCGCGTGGCTCCGTTGATCACCCAAGTCAAGCAGTTTTGTTCGCGGGCAGTACTTGGATGGGTGACCGCTTAGCCGCGCGCTGGCTGCAGCTATTTTAATAAAGTAAAATAAAAATTTAAAAAAAAAAGTAATTTTAATAATATTCGCAACAATATATAATTTCTATTACTGCGTGTTATCCCGTAAAAAAAATTGGAAAAAACAGTGATTGGCGAAATGCGCGTAAGACTTACACGGGAAAATGCAAACATTTACCGATGCACATGCAAATGTACCGAAATAACACGACCCGACCGTGTCGGGTGAGATTCTGACGAGATTCTGAACGAGGGATACGAGAAACTTTTAGTTTTGCTTTCAAACCATTTAAAAACTTTTAAAAAGTTTTTGTTTTTTTGAATTTTTCAATTTTCTCGTTCCATAGAAATTCGCGGTAAAGTGGGGGGTGCGCTAGATGGCCGCCTCAGTCGAGAGACGAGGTTGTCTACCTAATAAAGACGTAGTATCCGAGCTCAGCTCAAGCTTATTCCCAACGCTAGGCAGCCTGAAACTCGTCCAGGTAGCTGGTGTACAGGCGGAGAGATGAAACTTGTCGGCATGCAGTCGCCGCGCAGTCGCTGCCGCGATGCTTCTGCGGTCACAAACTTCCCGTAGAAGTTTGTCAAACTTATTCTACGGTCAGCCGCCTTGAAATTGTTGGCGAAGGTTCGACCACCCGCTAGTTCACTCTCGTCTCCAACAGGGCAAACGCTAGCGAGCGGGGAGGGGGATGAAATATCTCCCGATACACCCTCACTCCCCCCCCCTCTCCGCTCCCGTCCCTCCTTAGTCTACTTTGCGCACCCTAAGGTCAAAGACTTCGAGTCACGACAAGGAACCCTACAGGAATGAGGGAAATGAATAAGCTTTGACGATAAATTTTTCAATTAATCGTCAAGTCACGTTTTTCTCGATTGAATCTACTTTTCCGCGCACTTGACGATCTCCTTCGCGGTACAGTGTGTAAAGACATTTTTTTAAAATAAATTTTCTGTAACATTTCCAGGGAGATTCAAGTACTACTTTTACTAATCGCTTTTAAGGGTTTTTCGGGGGCTAATTTGCTATAAATTCTTAACGGCGTTTCGATTATATATATGAAAGCAGATTAGACAGAAAAACATTAAAAACAGTAATTTGTCATACGAGTGCGAAAAGTGAATTTTGATAATTTTTTTTTTCAAAACCGCACACTTTTCGTGGCGGTAAAGTAAAAAAAAAACATCGTAAAAAAAGCGTTTGATACCAAAAGATGTTTCAGTATTCAGAATTTCTCGATTCCAATTTTCATCTCGACAGATATCGAACGTATGATTGTTAATTGATGTTAATTGCTTCCATTCGACCGCTTGGAGTCAGCAAAATCCGCGTTTAAATATATCGCGGTGCTGCGTCACTCACTTTTGATTGGACTTCTCAAATTCGCGTGCGAACGCGATGTCGGTCGACGAACCTGACGCACGTTTGTGACTAAGTACCATTGCAGTGCTTTTGGAATTCCTGTTTGTACTGTTGCTTTTCAACAAATTCCATGAGCCGCTCGACCTGCGGTCCCGTATATTGTGGCTAACGAAACTTTGTGTGTACCACCGCGACGAACCCGAAGGGGGGTAAATCTAAAGGGCGAACGGGGTTGACGGCAGTCTTTGCTCGCCGCAAATTCAACGCGTCCGCATGTATACACACATACACTACAGTGTACAATTACGTGCCAAGTCGTCTACTTGTTTTAGCTCGCGTTCGTATTTCGTAAGCCAACAATATATGTAGTTTCGTAACGGCCCTTCAACGTGCAACGCGGCGAGCGTCAACCGCGGATCCATTGGAACTTATTTAGGAGACCGGACCGCAGACGCAAGGAGGCGGGAATATAGGTGTCGACTAGCCGGCTTCTGTAACTTTCATCTAGTGAGTGGCTTTGTAATTAGTTGGGTTCATTAGTTAATCAATTGAAGGTTACATGCAGTGGCGAACACGTGTATTCATCACGCAAATGGCCATATGGTAGTCAGTGCACTCGAATAGATTCGGCGATGGAAAACATCTACATATTTGAGTCAAACTTTCGTACGAAGTGAAATCAGACGTAAAAAAAATATATCGCAAAGAATATTTATTATATATCCATCATATTTTCGTCGATTTTAATAATTATTTCAAAATAACTTGGAAAACTCGTAATTTAATTTTTTTTTTTATTTCTTAATTATAAAATAATCGATGTATCAAACATTAATTTCGGATACCGATAATGTCAAAACGTATTTAACAAAATTGAAAAAAAAAATTGTTTAACCAATCATCCGGAAACCTAACTTTTATTTAATAGAAATTGATTTGTTAATTTTTCTGAATAGATATACATTTTTTTTTTTATACTTTTTTCTACACCTTTTAATTTACTTATTTACTTCCTTTTTTATACCAATATTGCGATATTTTGAGGATAGTATTGCAATCGTACGAGGCATGCAATCTATCGTCGGAATCCGTTGTTTCGTAGTGTCCCTCGAACCGGCGAAATCGATGATACCGCGGGATAAAACTCATCGATATCAATTTCGAAGCGTTTCGTGCCGACTCTCCGACGTGCGGACGGAGCAAAATTGTCGGGGGGATCGGCCGAACATTGGGAAACCCTGGGGTTCAGTGACCCGAAAAAACCGAATGACCACAGAAACGAAAGGAATTTCATCGTTTCCGCAAGACAAACTTACCCATTGGTCTGAAACCGTGCGAGTGTACTTCTCCTTTCGTACATCGCTTCCCATTTTTCTGCCCTTTCTGAATTTTCCTCTTTTTACTGTCCTTATCCTGGTTTTCAATTTTATTTCCTTTTCGGCGTCGTTTCTTCCATCTGGTTGTTCACTTCGACGAACAAAACGGAAACGAATGGTTCAACGGCTGTCAAAATATCGGATTTTCTGTTCTTTTTTTTTTGGTAATTATTTTTTTTACCAATGAAATTGTCGTGCCATTTTTTTTTTTGTCACAAATGTAACCATTTTTCGATTTAAAAGGTCCATTTTCATATTTCCGACGGAAAGGGAATGCGACGACTGTTACTGATTTCCTCATTTTCCATCCCGTCGGAATATCATCCCCCGTCCGTAGCCCCCGATATATGTACTCAAACGTCAGAACGTCAGAATGGAATGGCAAACGTTTGCGCATTCTGTTGTGACCGAGTTACGTTTAATTCTGAATAGGAATAGCACAGTTTTATGCACGTACGATCGTCACAATATAGTATACACGTGTATACTACATTATGGATATTCGTAGAGGAAAATAAAGAAGAGCGAAAAAAAAAAAAAAAAACAGAATGCGCGTTACCACCCGGTGTACTCGACGTTTCGTGGCGAAAGGAGGATGTCCCGCGGTGTGTCAATCAAGTTGATGAAAGCGGGATATAGTATACCCCGCGGCAAAACCGGCCTGACCGACGACAAATATTGATCTTCCCGGAAACTGGAGCCAATTTTAATATTTCAAATTCGCAACGTAACGTCGTTTCAATTTATTCGTGTAGGTAGATAGATGTACGTGTTGGTAGATATACGAGTTTAATGAAATTCATTATCAACACATAACTCAAATATTGAAGACCATCCGCTCTGCTTCCACATGGCGGTAACTCGACTCTTGTAAAATATATACTTTTCGATATTTTCGTAGAAATGTATTTAAAATGTTATTGGAGATCGACAAATTAAATTTATAAAAATATCTGCATGTTTGCGTGCGTTACAGATTTTTTTAAATTTTAGATTTCGTAGTAATGACAATTTGCAAATGGCGATTAATTCTTTACCATTGGAAATTAATTGTAATTTGTTATTCCATTTCAAAATTTTTTGGTGAATTTATAAAAAAAAAAATGTTTTTTACGAAAAATGAAATAATAGTTGGATTTAGAAGAATAATTCATTTGGCAGGACGTTCATAAATTTAAATATTTACAATATCGTTACAAATTGAAAAATCCTACGATTTCGGCATACAATACGCCGCACGTATGAAGTACAAGAACCAATTATTTTTTTCAGTGGTTAAACTGTATGTACCTCCTTAATTCTGTCAACAGAGTGGTAGCTGAATATTTCGTTGGAGACGTGAGCAAACATTCTCGAGACGTATATAGGTATGTACCTAGTTGCTAAGGTTTGCGGTGGTGTTGAACCGCAGTAGCACGACTCAGTGTTTGATCAGACGCGACACCGTGGTTGCACCCCGAGTGCCGTTGTACACGACAACGGGAACTCGAAATCGCGTATGTAACCCAATGTATAACTTAGCATTTGTAAATTTATCACGTTTTCCTAAGATTTATGCGAATTTTGATTGTCGCAAATACAATATTTTCACCGAAAGTCTTGTAGCCAAGTAATCGAACAAAATGCAAATATTTACTTCATGTATCAAATTGGTAAATCCGTACCTACATTTTTTGTCAACATTTCACAAGTAAAAAGAAAGGTAACTCTACAAAGAAGTAAAAGAACAAATAACATAACCTAGAAAGTAAAAAATAATGATAACAATGCGATGATAACAATACAAAGAAAAGCACAGTCGCGAAGCCCGAATCTTTGCGTATTTGATTCATTATTTGTTTATTGTTGCAAACCTTTAACAGCGGAAACTTTTCGGAACCATAAAAATGTGGCAAAAGCGCGATAAGAGCATCGTATACAGGGTGCGTGTAAAAGTTTCTGTTTATTTGTGGGGTGCCTTTAGCTTCGGGTTTGTACAAATATTATTCACGGAATTGGGGAGGGGGTTTGGATTTTTCAGTATAGGATTTATCGTTGTGTTGCGAGGGGAGGAAATACGGAATCCAAAAGCATACCAACATAACCTCGAGACATTTTCAGCGATATGAATAACGTTCCGATTCCCAATAAAACGTGTTCAATTCTTTTTTTCAACAACGAAAAGGCCTTCATACAAGTCACTAAATAAATTGCGCAAGTGATACGAGGCATAAAATATTAGGGCCTAAATAAAATGGTAAAAATAAAAGTATTCGTAACTCATGAATACTTAATCATGAACACTCTGTACCGATTCTGAATGGATTGAATGCCGATCAACATAAATGGCACCTCCACCTGTGTACAAAGTTTCAACTGGATTGCCTGACAATTGCGACAGTAGTGTGTTAATTGCAAACCTAATAATAGGGTTGAATATACCAGATCACTAATTTGTACGATGTGTCAAAAAAAAAAAAAAAAACACGTGTATCTCGTGCACAGAATGTATCTCATTTAAACGGCAAGAGAAACAGATTAAACTGATGTATCTGTTGACACCAAAAAAGCAGACGTATCGATGCAATTACAGAGCGATACGATGCTAATTGGGTCTGGTAATTTGCGAAAGAAAAACATTCTCTGTTCGGTGTGAAACAACATTTGTTTCCTCATTCGTCCCACAAAGTGCATTATCAGGGATGGTGACTATGGGGCAAAGAGGAAAAATGGGGATAAAGCCCGAGGAAAGCGAACGAACGACTCGAGGTTGGAGGGAGTGAGTGGAGGGATGGTGTAGAGATAGAAGCGAAAAGCGATGGAATTTATTCGTGGTCACTGTGGCCCCCCCCTGCTATCCTCCAACCCTGTGGCTATCCGGACCGAACGATAATCGGTATTGGTGTGGCACATGGTCATCCAGGGACGAGGTGGCGCAGGGCAACCCGCACACAATCCACCCGATTCGATTTCTACCTGTCATCCTCCACAGACCGGACGCGGTGTCGAAAGCGGCTATGCGTTCATTGGGCAATGTGTTTAGGACTGTAGGGGACGCAGACTAGGGGTATGGAAGGGGAACGATGTTCTATGTACAGTAGAGTCTCGTACGACAGGATGTTGTAGATTCTCTACTGATAGGACGCTTTGGATCAGAAATCAAATCATATCAGGGCTATGCCAGTTGTGATTATGATTGCAGAGGTCAGGTCAGGTTCTAATGTAGAAGGTTATCATCAAACTTGACCTCCATGATTGTTGAACAAAAGATTCCACAATTAGTGGAATCTATCGAAAATGTGAATATTGGTCCCTAAAGTCAGATTTCTATAAATGCTTTCCTGTTGTTGGTAACTGGAATCAGAATTTATGACACCGCATACGGCCAATTCCACAGTTTGCGGAATTCCGGTGCTCGAATAAGTTGTTTCATCACAGTGAATCAAACCCCGAACTAACTGGTAGGGCGGACTACACGAAAAATATCAGTCCATCATAGAGAAAAGTTTCAGCCCATGCTCGGTCGACAAACGAGGAGAGCGTTAACTTTTCATGTAGACATAGCACAATAGGCTGGGTCCAAGCCAGGTTTCTGATTCGCTTCCTGGCTAATGCCCGGCCAGTGATTAAACTCCAGCTGGATTGGCGAAAAAATGTTCTTACGGGTTTATGCGGAAGTCCACTATGGCACTGCATAGACTAAATTCTACAGTATACCACAGGTCTACCTTGTATAGTATACTACATACCGCGTGAGTATGTAGGTACAGCAACACTATACTTTACATATTAGAGTATACATATATATTGCCTTCGCTACGCGTTGCTCCAGCATTAAACGCCCAAGGCTCATTGGCCCATGGCCAATGTATAAATTATCCCGACTGGCATCCAAGCCCGGGAGAGTCTGCCTCGTATAGTTTGCTACGGCGTTTACCCTGTTTACCCTGGCTGGTTGTACCCCCGGCTTTGCGCCCTTCCCTACGCTCATCCCCCGTCCGATTGTGCCGCTTCCTCCACGCCCGAGGAGGATCTCATCCTATAACTCATAAAACATAAATGAAATAGCTTATCTGATTACAAGACCGCTATCATCCCGGCCTCGAGAGCGCCTCGTGACACTGCTTTCCATTAAACCTCCCGGGCGTCGACCTCTTCGACTACGATGAGTAGGTTCAAGGGGGCGGGTATGTGAGATGCGATGAGTAAAAGGACTGCACGAGCTTTTGTCATACCTCAACTACTTCCTTGAACAAAAACCATCGTTCCAACCTTATAATGGCATCTCTTCTACCTTTTTATAGCTTCTTGCTCAACCCACTTTTATACTCTTCAGTCTTCACTTTACCTGCCTTACTCCGCTGCTTACATAGCCGTGTTCCGTTTACCGTCAAAGAAACTACGAACCGTGTATTGTACTATATATAGTTCAACTTCACTCAACACTACAACTTTTTAATGCGTTCAAGCCAATAATTCACGCTTGGCAAATGTCTACATTTTTTATTGTTTTCATTATAAATTAGCGGATTTGATTGCTGTAATATTGGATTTATCCAGTCTATCGATAAATCAGTAACTTTTCTAACTGAATATTTTTCTACAGTTGTGTATTTTTTGTAATGTTCCACGCTTGAGTGTATCAGCTTCAGGAAGCATAATCGATGCTTCCGTCTTTCTCTCCCTTCGTGCAAATGACAAACGCAACGAAAACCAACCGAAGCGGTCGAGATTCGTGAGTTTTGTTGCAACTCTAGGACGCCCATTTGTATTTGAATTTATGTTTGCGCAAGACTCGAATGAAGCCAAGGTTCCCGCAAAACCTTTAACAAGTTCACAGGCCATCTTGACATATTGGCTGGTGGCTATATTGAAACCTACGTCGTTGGTGACCCTCGCATTCGTCGACCCTACTCCACTTTTCACTGAGACCAAACGATCAAACATCGGCGGGATATCAATTGACTTCGTAGAACAGACCAGTAGTTCTGCGTTCTACGAGTTATTACATCTCGTCCTTCAAACAGCCGAGACACTCTACGGGAGCTTCCGGACGAATTTATTGCTCTGCTACACTTTTAATATACTTTGGTCGACTCCGAAAGCTTCCGAAGCTTTCGAGAGCTTTCCAATTTCGGAAGGGTCCAAAAGACAGGAAGCTATACTAAACAGTACGGCATACAGGATCTATAGTGGACATTCCCATAGTTGGTCCACTCAAGTTGATTGATGCCTCCTTGAAGTTGCCATCGATACGAGCATTCATACGGGTCAAATTCAATCGACAAAACTCCCTCCGACCTACAGTTTCGACGAATACGAAGAGATGGCAACTGATGTAAAAACCCTACCAGAAATTGTTGAGTATTGCCACTCAGGGAAATGTGCAGACGCAAGACCCGGAAGGACACGAATAGACATGCGAACATATTTCTTCCTCGAGCGAAATTCATAGACAGATGCCGAGTCTTGTCGTATTTTCCACTCTTAACATGTTCCCCCGCAAACGTACGTAGAATATCCACCGCATATGGGTATGTTGTGCCTCGGTTACTCCATTTTTACTCCATTTTCGCAGAATTCGCGAAAGGACAATGTATTGCGACTATGGAATAAGAGGATTGTATGGATACGCATCTCTGTTCTCCTTTCTCATTTCCCTCCCATATTCGTTCTCTCGTAACCTCGATGCGTGGAATAAAATTTTCAGCGAAATATGTCGAGACTGACGGATTCGCTGTCACAGAAACGAAACGAACGATTGCATGCATAAGACATGAATTTGAAAAATGCCGAATCCCATATGCTAGAGTTTCGTATCTGAAGAATGACAACAATGACGTAGACAGACGGAAACGAAGAAATCCACAGAAAAAAGAAACATGGATTATCTGACGGTAAAATAGATCAGTAACTAAAACTCAATATTGAATGATGAGTTCAGGATCAACCAGACGCTTTAGAATGTACAATGAGAGAGGTTGAGGTTAAGTATGACCGGTTGAAACATCATTCTCGCTTCTCTGACAATCTCAAGAAGGAGATGTTAGGAAGATGAGATTCTCCAAGCGTTTGGGGATACAGTAAACCGGGTTGACTAGGATGAGCGGAAAGCCATCAGGGATCGGAAACATTTGGAACAGTCGTGCAGTGAATTTCAATTTGACGCACATTCCGGTCTAATTGGTGAATCATGGCAGACAACGGAGCACACGATTCGATCAACGGGACAGATCAACGTTGCGAGCAATGGATACCAGTGATGCGGTAATAGCACGTGGGAACCATGTTCCCAAATTGTCGGGGCACAAGTACCCGAAGCGTCGAATCACTCAACACGGACAATTCAAGACTTAATGGTACAGTGTAAACTCGGTTACTGCAGCGTCTTTTCTTAACCCGACTGCACCGGCTGTCTACTTTCGCAATTTCTAAATTGTCCTGTTGTTTCCTTATTCGCAATCAGCTGCTTTGATTGAAGGAAAATTCATTCTAAGTGGAAATGAAAGACGAAATGAATAACGACGAAATAGTTGACATCAGTAAGACACTGAAATAGATGATTAGTAGGAATAATAGTTTGGTGAGACTACCGATTTGTTTTCTGAAAAACTAGTTGTTCCAATTCGTTGTTTCCACAATTTTTGTAATCCGAATCATATAAAGCGGATATCGCTGATTTGATTTAAAGAAAGAAGAATTCTACATTAGCGGACCAACCGAACGCAGATATTTTTTTCCAAAATTGTGTTTTCCGGTTGTAGACAATGCTTCCTTTATCTTTTGTTCTCAATTATGAGAGTGCCGGATAAATATGGAATGTAGTAGAAATGAAGAGACGATGGAACGGCGGGGACCATTGCTGGTCGGGTTCGAGTCTCGTCGCTGCCAATATTGCAAGGGTAAATGCACGCGCTTACTACTGGCAAACCTATATAGGACGCTGTAGGACGTGTATAGTATAGTATATGTATGCGGTCCCAGGTATTTCCGGAATGTCGAGCTTTACTAGCGGGGAAAGTGGTGCAGCGAACGGAAATATAGCGCTAGGTGGAACGAAGAGGTGTGTGAAGCACTGCAGTGAGAGCGAAGGAATCGGTGTAGATGAAAGAGGAATGAGCGCGGTTGGTATAGAATACTGCACCTCTGAGCGGCGTTGTGCGCTCGACTGTATGGAACATAAAACGTCCCTCTTTTACTGTACTATTCCATAGCATACCACAGTATCGTATAGCACGGAAGGGAAATGCCGTCTCGTATATCGTAATATTATATCGTCCAGTGCAGCGTATCGAATGTTACTCGATACGGCTCCTTTTAGATTATGATTTTTCCACTATCATATGCAAAGAATACGTAATAAAACCCATAGAACGAATCCGTACAATATATTTTCTCATTTTATTTCTAATGAAATTCGTTGAAAAAAAAAAGACTCCAAAATGCCGATAATTCGGTGACGAAAAAAATTCGAAGAAGCAAACGAGGCACTCGAAAAAGTTGCACAAAATGCACCGAAATGGATGTGTGACCATGAAATTTGAACAAAGTCTGGAAAAATCATGACTACCGGTATGACCCTTCAGAGGCGGCTGGATCGCTCCTATAAGACTAGTGCCATTGAAAATAAACCGCGATGTACATACAAAGGTAAATGGAACGATAATGTGCAAAAAGAGCACATCGAGTAAAACGTATGCAGCGATGGAGTAAATTTGTACTGAATGTATGGAAAGAAAGTTTCTATGTGCGTTGGGAGCAGACGCTGTTATAGCTTGTTTCGTCCGACGAACGATCTTCCATATAAAACGAAACTCACTCTCGTATACTACAGGTTCAGCTTCGAACTTTACAGGTATTTTTTTTACTTGAAAATGGTCAAGTTTATGAAAAAAATACAAATAAAATAAATTTAATGGCCCATAAAGTCCGCTCGTATAAAGTTAGATTCTACGCTGTAAAAAAAAAACATATATATATTTCGTGCAAAATACAGTATGTGAGAGAAAAAGAAAAATTGGCTGTAGCGGCGAACGCATATTGGGTGCAAACGATCGTCGTGTGGAACAGCAGAATTTCGAACGAACTATGACATAACTGAATAAACGGATGTACATCCATAGCGTGTGTGCAACGAAAGCCTTCGGCACACATCAAATACACACTTTTTCAATCTCAATTATTTAACGACGTTAAATAAATAATGTATGTAACAGAAGGGAAGGGAATTAAACACAGTAAGCCTAACGGTGTTTGAATTTTTAACGCGAAAGGGATAGAATAATGAAATGATGAATTCAGAACAACTTGCCGTTTATTAAACATCCAGAGGGTACATCCATAAACGAATATCTGAGTTCTGATTGACTGTACGAGATAATATTTCCCAAGTTATGCGCACCTATTTCAGTTTAATATTTGTTTTCAGTCTTCGTAGCTTCGTCGCCCGTTCTCTCCGCAAATTCATTATTTCTGCAGTGTTATTAGAATTAATATTTTGGTCGTCAATAATGTATGACAACCTAATAATTAAAATAATTTAAAAAAATAGTAATCTTGTAAATATTTTGAAAAGTTATTTGTTTGTCCGTTTGTCCGTCTGTCTGCCTGTCGCTCTACACGTCTGTCCGTCACATCCCCATACGTCGTCGTATTCCTGATTACGAGGAATATTCCTGATTCCAATTATCACGGGAATCCTTCATTATCGTCAGTCCGTTAAAAAAAAAACCCTGAAAATTTGAAGGCGAATATTCTTTCTACCATTATAATTTCGTGGAATTTTTCATTTACGTTCTGTCGCGATGTGTGAGAACCGAATTTAGATCGGTGTAAAATTCTCTATGAATTCCCCGACGAATATTCATCGTAACATCAAATTTTTTTTCAAATTCCAACTTTCTGTTTATAAGAAGAAAAATCCTTTGATCAAATAAAATAATGAAAAAACCAATTAGAAGGAACAACTTCGCAGCTTGGTTGTTCGACGACAGGCAGAGGGGCGAAAGACAAGAAACTATGGTTATAGTTCGCCAGTATCCTTCGCAGTCGACATGAACGTCAAAGTTTCAAATTAGCCGAAACTGTTTAGATGGTCCATTCAACATAAGTAGTTAGGGTATGTAAACTGTGTATGATACATAGTATAGTATATGAGGTTGTGAATCGTCGAAGGGTTACTTTACCGTGGGAAGGAGTCGACAGCGATGGTCGGAGAGTAAGAGACGGGGGAGGGGAGAATTGTGGTTCGAGGGTGTGGATTGTGGCGGGCAGTACAAACAGGAATTAACCTCAGCCATTACTCGCTCCTTTGTGATGGTCAATATGCTTCAGGCTACACCTACTTCCAGGGGACGTAACTCTTGCCCGGTATATACAACCTGCACGACTACCCAACCACACAGAGATACTCGTTGGTACCTATAGCAGAACGGTATAGGTACCAACTATAGCCTGACTATAGGTCTCAGCTACGCCGCAACACATGGCGTGATTTAGGAAGCTTTCATGAATCCGCGATACTATCCGATTATGCCTTAGAATACCGGCGTTCCCTATATTCCGTCGGTCGATTCTCGGAACGTAGGAGAGCGGAAACTGCAATCGAATAACTGCTACGTTTGGAGATCTCAAGTTCTGCTTCATCGATCACTTTGAACCAAAGCTTACCAACGCGCGCATCTGATACAGATGGATTGACCAAGTGCAGTACTCCCAGTGTCCGCAATACGTGCGTAATTCGCTTGTTGCCATAGCAATCGTTATTTTTTTGTTGAAAATCTTGAAACCCGTTCCAGTGAGATTTTTGTTTTGGTTCTATGATTCGCTTTTGGAAATAAGTTGATGAGGAATTCGGAGAATTTTCAACTTTTTGTCATCATAGGCATTGATTTAATGGTTGTGCTCTACTGATACCACATGAAACGATTCGAATTTGTGCACAGTAATCATGAAGACACCAAACATTTTTTTTTTTACATATTTGTCCCAATCTGCAGTTTTCAGACACTTGAAAATGCTCAGTAGCCGTTTATGCGGTGAGTAAAAATTACGTAGAGTTAAAGATCGCGGCAAGAATTTTATTCCGGATCAGACGTGCCTTCCTTCGAATGAAACGATCGATGCAGCTGTATTATCGAAAGACACTTGAGCTCCTACCGGTTTAACTTTCTCTGTTCTCGTGCTTATCTCGCTTGGTACTTCAACATATTGCAGGCTAACAAGCCCTTGAGTCTTCGTTATACCCGAGCGATCCTAACCCGGAAGATCTTCCTGTTGATTACCGACAGAATCTTGCTACAGCTCTCAATTACCTGAACATAATACGTATAGATATAGATGTTGTAGCAAGCGCTTGTTTACTAGTTTTAGACTACTGCATTGCGTATAATCCACTTGTTTGCAATGAAGAGAATTCTGCGAAGGTTCTGGATTGTGGATCGAATCTTCTGTTATGTATTAATCTGGATCAGTGTGTGTTGTCATTTGAAACTACGCTAACAGCCAAAGTTGCCGAAACATAAGTCCATCCCTTTCAGAACCATTCAGTCCATATGTAGGTTTAGGGTTCATTTCTGATTCTTTTGCAAAATAAGATATCTAAAGTCATCGTATTCGTAAGACAGCCTTGATATCGATTTGTGAAGATCTACAGTAAGATTCTTGTAAGGTGATAATGTTTATCGAAGCAATGCTTCGTGTGGATGAAAATAAGGTGGATCTCCAAGTCGTCATCAGTGTATTAGTCATCGTTAATCCTGTGAATGTTGACTTAGGTACAGTCAAAGTACGTATTGACGATTACTGGCATACTGATGCTGATAGAGACGTCCACCTTATCACTAATGCAATGGATGATCCTGCAGTTGAAGTCAAAGTTGCCAATGCCTATGGCCATCCGTTTCGGATCATTTCAGTCCATATTTAGTTTCTGGTGATCATTTTTATATCTTCTTGCAAAAGATATCTAAAATTATCTTATTTGCAAGATATCGATCCGGATATCGATTGGTGAAGATCTAGAATAAGGTTTATGTCAGGTGGAAATGATTATCGAAGCAGTGCTTTGTGTGGGATGATGATATCTCTAGTGCCACCAATGAGTCTGCAGTAGAAGCTAAAGTTTGATCGAAACTGCGAGAAATCCTTTGATATTCTCGTCAGTCCTAAGTCTGTATCGCCGGATCCTTGAAGCGAAGTAGTATACGGTTTACTACTATCATACGATATTGCAGGCACTATCTTCTCGCCACGTTACGTACTCTATCTGCTACTACACTACTTCACTTATTGCGCCATACCTGGTCGTAAAGCAAGCAACCAAGTGGAGTTACAAAGTCGTAATCCACTTGTATCTCGGCGCGATCTTGGTAACTCAAAAGAAAAGTGCGAGACCATGTGGCTATAGCGTCGCTACTATCAACAACGAGGAGATGATATTACGGTAGATCGCACCCGAGGTAACTGATGATCTTGAGGACTTTATCTAAACCCTCGGGTAAGGCAACCGTGAGATGATGCGACTGTCCACAGTGACATTATCTCGCAAGCTATAGTTTATTTCTAAAAATCACCGGGGTATTTCCACCGTTTCCAATAAAACGGCGCCAGCGCTGACCATTGAGTCTTAACCTCTGTTTTTTCATTAATTAGTTGCTTACCGTCGCCGTACCAAGCCTTTCCTCGTCGCTTACAATCGCTTTTTTACCCTAAAAAAGTACATTTCTGCTTTCTCACAGAATAAGCTTTCATTTTCGTTAAATTTCATTTTCATTTTCGTAAAAAACTGTTTTCTAGATTTTCATGGCAAAAGACTTAAAATCGTCTAAAAGGTCGAGAAAAATGGTTTAAAGAAAAATATGTCGCACGTGTGTGTTGTGAATGATGGATATTAGTGAAAAAGCGTTGTGCAAAGTTCTACTTTGCAACCTTTTTTATTCTTAATCAATGAAACCATAAAAACATAGCTCTTTAATAGTTAATGAAAGACTTGGATGAATTTATACAAAATCCCTGAGTAAGTCGCTGTCGATTCTTATAGGGTGTTAGAAGCATAGTACTCGATCGTAGTGCGGATTAGCGAATAAACGTAGTGTGCTTGTCGAGCGAAATTGATGCACATCCGTTTCCATGCGCGGCGTTAGCTATTACCTGAGCGAAAGTAGCTAGTCGCAGCAGAGATGGTCTCTTATAACTCTTGACTCGTAAAATCCGACCGGGAGGTACGATAGGGACGTGAACACGATTTTCACGTAGAGCACGTCGCGCTGCAAGAAGCTCAGGGTTGCTACGCGAATGAGATGAAAAAGAGATAAAGAAGAAAACGTGAAAAAGCATATGAGAGGTTTAGTGGAAAACGTGTAGCATATCATACGATCGTGTGACACAGGTGTAACCATCCGAATTTCGTATGTTGAGATATCATCGTCGACTAAATGAATTCTTGGCATCCATTTCAAATCGCTCGTCTCAATCTCTCGCTCTTCATCTTCATTCACATTGAATTTTGTTGTCCCAATAGTCTCGTCAAAAGCATCTTTGAAAAGCGACCTCTTTCTTGGGATTTAAGCTTATGCGGTCCTTTTAACATGACGCCAACTTAGGCAAATGAAGAGTCATTGATCCCCCGACTTATCTTCGTAAGTCAAGTGAAGTCAACATGCGAGAGATTCTACTGTATCCTTATTTTCGTCGCGGCACAATCCCCACGAGTTCTTTACAACGGAAGGTGCGTACACAGTCTTTGAAATTTACACTTCCACTTAACGCTTGCCAAGTCGGTGACCCAAAGGGTGTGTCGGAATGTCTGGACTACATATACATGTATATACATGCATAAGGCATATACATCTGTATATAGATGTTAGGTGCAGGAAACGGTTGGTAAAATAGTAAAGCTCGTAGATCCCGTTGTACCTTACGCCAGTGAAAGTCTACACTAAGCTCACATTTGCCGTCGGTGGAAATGGAAGAGGTCATGCTGGGTTTTTTTTTTTTTTTTTTGTAATTGCGAAGAGACGGAGCTAATTGGATTTCTCGTGAATTACTCGTCAAGCTTTTTTTCTGAGACTGGAGAAAAAAGTGTTGGATATAAATAAATGCCCCTTGTTGGTCGCGTTGATTCGTTTCGTTTTTATTTTTTGAGGGGCGGGAGGGAGGGGTAGTTTTTTGTTTATCGGCAGCATTTTTTTAAACGACGTATTTTCTCTGCACTCTGTGCTTTTTTTTTTCCTTTATCCTTTTGGTACATTGAATTTCTATTTATTGTTGAAGGTTGTTCCGCGTCCAACTCTTGTTCTTCATTGACGAGAAGTTCTTTATATGAAAATTCATTTATACTGATTTACGAATGGAACGTAGAAATTGTCGTTTAATAATAAAAGTATTATTATTATTATTATATAATGGTGATAATAATACAAAATTAATTATCTTATGGTAAATAAATATAAATAGATATGTGCATTTGGCTATTTAACGATACGAGCGGAGAAAGAGATCACATCACAAATTGAAATGCGGATATAGTCGTCGGTACGATTAATTTTCTTTTCTATTAAGAAATTTAATTCACCGGAGATCCCGGTAAGACTTCAGCGGTAGTTGCCGGCGGAATTTATATATCTTGAGCTTTCACAGGGGTCATATAGCTTGATATACGTTCGACTGTGTTCCATACATACGATATACATGCACAACCCATACCATGGTATACTGCACGCGGAGCCCCAGGTTCACATTCTCTTCACGTTCGCAGTATATCCCGAAAATTCCAGTGCAATCTTAAGGTGTCTCTGCTACCCTTCTGCTTTACCGACGTCCCTTCTGCACGTTGTCGCCCTTTTTCCGTCAACTCGAAATTATCTTTTCCCCATATTACCTTCTTTATTTCGGCTCTATCCTCTCCCTTCACCCTCCCGAACGAATGTTTCGCATGCAAAGCACCCACTCCTGCATGGTAACTGCAAGTTCCCTTTCTACTTTATCGCTACTTTATACTCTCGACAATCCTACGACGTGCCATTAAAGTTGTGGAAGGATAGAATTATGACGCATGCGAATTGGAAACTATGGCAAAAAAAATGGAGGAAAAAAATCTGTAATGGAGACGGATTTTGTTTGGAGCTTCCAGCGTCGTAGCAACTTTATTTTCACTCAACGTTTAATCAGCCTGCACTCTCAGCGACGTTGTCATTAACGCTGGTTGTAGTGAGTGAAAGCTCTATGTAGCATACGAATGAGACGCCGAAGGGAAATAAAATGAAAGTGATATATATATAGTATACGCAACGGCACAGCGAGGGGAATGAGGGTGAATAAAATAAAAGTAAAGATGTGCGAACCGGTGAGACGATAAATAAGAGAAAAAAAAAGCCGCTGGCGGAGATAAGCGCATTGCCGCCTCCTTTTTTTTCTTGTCAACAGCGAAGACGGGGTAAAGAATCATTTTTGTAAAAAATATATATCTAATAAGAAAATAAAAGTATATAAAAAAAAAAGATTTAATAAAAAAAAAAACTTAAAAAAAATTAATTAAATATCTATTGCTACACTTTTGAGAGTTTGATTCGTTTTTAGAAAATAGACGGGGTAAAGAATCATTTTTGTGAAAAATATATATCTAATAAGAAAATAAAAGTATGTGAAAAAAAAGATTTAATAAAAAAAAAACTTTAAAAAAATGCATTAAATATCTATTGCTAGACTTTTGAGAGTTTGATTCGTTTTTAGAAAATAGTGAATGAAACTTGATAAAACGAAAGAATAACAAAAATATTAGAGTCATCGGTTGTTATTTTCGGTAAAATCGGCACACGCGCGTTTTTTCGTGTGTTTTGTTTTTCCGAATTCTCGGTAATGCCGTTTCTGCGTTGAAAGACTCGGGATGTGCACATACGGGCGGAATTGATATGAAAGTTAGTGGAACCTGTATAGAGTGATACTTGCTACGCGTTTGTACTGTTGAGACATGTCTGGTTGACGTTGACGGTGAGCAAAGAGAAGTGCGGGAACGGTAGGGGTTCTAAATGCCGTTGGTTCAAACATAAAGTGAAAAAGCGAAACAGGTGAAAGTGCGGGACGAGATAGGAAAGTTCGGATAACAGTTGTAGCAGTAGCGCGGCTAGGTTTGCACTCCGGTGGTCCCTCTGTCACCCTCGTAGTCGTCGCAGTTTCTAGTCGCATCAGCAGCTGCACTCAACGAGTGAAGCACCAACAATGCCGACTGCGAGACGCGTGTGTATACCCCAAGCTTTAGGGGTCGTATCCGATTTTCGCGTTCGCGTCGCATTAAACATTTCACTATTTATATGATGCTGAAAGTGGATGAAATATCGTGTTACACTACGCTATATGCGCTTTTTTGAGAACTAGAAAAATATTTATTATATTCGGAAAAATAATATTTTTAAAAATACTTGACGCGTTCGCGAAATACAAATAAATTTAGTTACATGGATTAAGAAAAAAACGTGTGAAGTATTTTTTTTCTCGAATTATCATAAATTTCTTTTATAGATAACGTCGCAAAATAAAATAATAAAAATGAATAAATAATAACTAAAAAACAAAAATTTTTGTAAATAAAGTAAATATCTAATTTTTTTTATATTTTTCTTTTTTATTCTATATCTATTATTTAATTTTTTTTTTTACTATATGCAAATTATATATTTCATCATATGCATCCTATGAAAATAGAAATATTTTTGAATCCGAAGAAAAATCAATGAGAGAAGGAAGGCAGAGGTAGAGCTCTCGTTGGCTCGTAGCCAATCAAAACACGAAATCTCATACACTCGATCTGTCAGTATACTGTCGAATGTTCTACGATGGCAACGGGCCAATACATTGTAAAGCCAAATACGCATTCAGTGCTGTGGGTAGTCCAGCATTTTACAGTTCAAAGCGTAGGTAGTATTGCACTATCGCAGAAAATGGCCAATGTCCCCGATGACGAATTTTGGCGACTTTTGTAAAATACCACCGACGGCGATTCCGGAAGACTCGCATAAGTTTACTTTTATTCACTTCAAGGAATCAATCTTGTGGAGTAGAAAATTTACTTACGCTACAAGTTATTATTATAAATGTTTTATTTCGACATTTTATATGAAATTTTATTTTTTATCATTACTATTTTTACTTTATTATTATTTTTGTATTTTATATAATAAATTTTTTTTTTAAGTTTTATTTTACGTACTTAAAACTTTCAAATAATTAATATCGATCTGTGAGCAAACAGTTCGAAAGCAATTATAGTGAAAATAACATTTATCGTATAATGAAAAAAAATTATTATTTAAGAGAACCAATAATTACGAACTCAACTCATCATTTTTTTCGGTGTATATTACCTTCTGTCGATAATCAATTATCTTTTTGACGGAAGAAAAAAAAAACGTTTTGTTTGAATCAAATAAATTTGATTATATAAAATGAAAATTATTTCTATATCCAGCGCTTTATACATATAAACGTGTCGTGGATCGATAGATCTTGAATTTGTCAAAGCAAATGCTACGGCACGTCTACCGCGAATACTACTGCACAATTTTGCACGTGAGACTTGATTGATGAAAAAGGTTTTCAATACAGTTTCGTAGTGTCGGATCGCGCGAGTAGCGAACCGGAGATGTGGTTCTACAGCACACCGTGCATTCGGCTTCACCAATCGAGTGCTATATCATTCAAAATAACGATGCGTGTACACCGTTTTTATTTGCTACCGGGAATGTTAACAACGATGCATCGAACTCTACATAAAAGCTATGCAATAAAACCTTTTCGAATCCTTGCGTCCGATCATGAATAACAGGTATCCACAGTGAATTCAAAAAATATTAAAAAAAAAAAAAAAAAAACTGAAACTTGACAAGACTATTACTATCTATTGCTTTTAAAATCTCGAACGTCCCGATACGCTGATCCAAAAAAAATATTAAAAATCTACTCGTCTTTTTTTTTTTTTATCTCAAGTTTATGCAGATCTCTTCAACATTCTTTCTTTTTTTATTTTTCAACTTTATACAAAAATGTTTCAAAATCGACGCGACTTTTTTTTTTATCTCAAGTTTATTCAGATCTCTTCGGCATTCATTCTTTTTTTTATTTTTCAACTTTATACAAAAATATAACGAACAATATAGACGCATAAAAATGCACAGGTGCGGAATCAAAACTCGTACGATAAATATCATACGGCATACTACGCGTTCGTACGTACGCACTAGTCGTACAATAAATACGATACTACACTGTAGCCAATAAAACTAACTGTTAAAAAAATCTGCGTGGGTGTAAAAAAAAAACAGTCGGTTCCGTTGGCCGAAACATGGGAGAGAGCCTCGGAACCTCTACTCTTGAATATACGGTACAATCCCCAACGAATCACGAAGCCGCGGGTGTGAGGATAAAAAAAAAAGTGAAGTGTTGCTTCTGTTGGTGTGAGTGGTGCGTGAAGCTCTCGCAACAGTCGCGCAGCATCGGTTCGCGCGCTTACGCATTCGCCAACAGGGTTAACAGACTTTTTAATATATATGTATATATCGGTCTCTCGGATCATCTATCAACTTTAAAAGCAACCGGCCCCTCCCCGTCGTTCTCGAGTGGCGCCCATTCCCCCCCCCCCCCCCCCCGCCCCCGCCCCCCTCGAGCCTCTTGTCCCCGCGATCGACCTCCCGAACTAAACCTGCTATTTCGCCCCTTTGCACCCCCCTGCCGAACGATCTCTGCGCGTTGCTCCAAAATGTTTTTTTTTTTTTCGCAACCCCTCCACCCGGATAATGGCTCGAACCGTTTTTAGTCTGATTGCCGTCAACCGAACAGATTTTCCTTGCTTTTCTATCCACAGCACGGAACATCATTCTACTGTGTTACGGATTTTTTTTTTTTTTTTTTTAAGCGGCATATACAATCGTTAGTAAAAAGTAATCGAATTGTAAAAGCATAAAAGAGAAAAAAAAATGAGATTCATGAGAATGGAAAAATTGTTGTCTTCGATAGTGAATTTTTAGAAATTGTGTAATAACTCCCGAACCGAAGTCTTCATGAGACTTCACTTCTCACTTACGTCGTTCCATCGCCGCAGTATAAGATATTTAAAAAAAAATAATAAATACAAAAAAAAATTACAATAAAATACAAATAAATTCTTTTCCCAGTTACTAGTTGAATTTACATTAGCAATTTCATGAAATCACATTTTCAAAAAATTTTTTGCAATATAACGAAACATGTGATATTTTTCATATAATTTCTTTTTTTTTTTTATTTTCGTAAAATTACAGACTAAGGTATTTAAAAAATAATAATAATAATGAATACAAAAAAATTACTATTAAATTCAAATAGATTCTGTTCGCAGTTAGTAATTGAATTTTTATTAGCAACTTTGTGAAATCACGAATACCCTAATTCTACCATTACACTGCCGGTACCGTTTCACCTTTACCTTAGGAGGTTCAAAATTTGTCTTACAAAAAGCTCAATTGCTGCGGTCTGAATTAGAATGAAAAAAAGTACTCTAAAGAACGTGTAAAGGCGTAGTATTTTAGAACGTTATACCGCGAAAGTTCGGAGTATTTTCTTCGCTATTTCGTTCGCGTCTCACGGCCCATGCTATTCGACTTCTTAGAACGACTTTCGACCCCTTAATTAAGCTCCCGAGCAGAGTTGGAAACGGCTATCAGCTCGCTAAGCCCGTATTATAGCTGTACACTGCCCGGGGAAACAAAGTTGAGAATTGACTGCGATGAAACCAGTGAGGATAAACTTCGTGTTTCTCTCGCGAATGCAACCGGAGGGTAAGAAAAAAAAAACTTTAAATTTTCAAAGCCACTCTGACAGTAGTTTGAGACGGCAGTAACTGAAAAAAAGAAATATATTCGGGGTTTTCGGCTTTAGCTTCGCGCACCTTCGATCGGACTTTATTAGCTTTTCCGTTGATCTCTTAACTCCAGTAATTTTAGTTAACTCCGTAACCACGTTACGTAATTAATTCAATGCACTTTTAACACGTAATGTTATGAATCATTTGATTCGTGGATTCCAAACATCGTGCCGACATTTCGATAAACAAAGATGGGAAGTTTGTTAATAATTAATTCGTGTCATGAACCGAAATTTATATAATCGGAGAAATAAATGTTTAATTCTCAAAAAATGATTTATTTTAAACGAATTAAACGTTAAACTTTAAAAAAGTAAGAAATGTTATTGAATTCATTAAATTATTAATAAATAAATAATAGGTCAAATATTAATAATATGATATCATTTTATTATTAACTTATAGAATTTCGGTAAAAATGTTTTTTAATTAAAATAAAAAAATTAGCTAAATTAATATTCAATTATTGAACTTTTTCTATTGATTTCCAACAAATCGATTAAAATTAAACATTAAATAGTTTAACGTAATGCAGATAGACGGTTCCTGTTTAATTTTATTCAATGCGTCAACAGAATCGTCTTTAACACCTCAATTGACGGAAAACATGTGACAGATATAGGTGTAGAATACCATTGGTTCATCAATAAAAATTGTCGTGCAAAAAACTCATTTTTCATTAGTTGTGTCGTTCATTAATTCTGGTGTTCGAACTGTCCATCGAGAACGACGAAAGTTATTGGTTCGTCGCTTTCCGATGACCGTAGCGGGTAATACGGATGCAATGTCGCGAGGCAAACAGTTACTCCTAATCGTGACTGCACACGCGCGTGTTGATCGAGAGGCAACGAGCGTAACTGCGAGAACACGTGCAAACATTGGACCAACTGCCGGAACACATACGACATATAGGTATACCTCCAGCATTTTTTAATCCGTAACTGGGAGGTTATATACCATACATATGTATATACATATGGACCCTTCCATGCGATTTTTTTTTATTCGTATGCGTCACTAAACGATGAAAAGTCATTATTTTCTTCTCCATGTCTCCATAAACATTTTTTTTTATCATCGTTTTAATTTCAATCAGAATAAAATTTAAAGTTGCAAATTTAGACACTTTTTCCTTATTTCTTAAAATGCCATTGGTAAATATTTAATAAAAAATACAATTTCGGCAGAAAAAAGAGATTTTTCCAATTTCGATCTTTTTTTTTAATGAAAAATCAATTAGCATATTTTTTTGACAAAAATTAATTTTTTTTTAAATTTATACCCATTTTGTTAGCGTTATAAAAATATGTAAGGTAAAAGTTACTCCGAAATTGGGATTTTTTTGTAATTCTTTGATCGATCTATTTTTCCTTGCAAACGATGATAATAAAGGTTTTAATCATGGAAACGTTTTTTAAATAAATAAATAAATTTTATGAATAAAATAAATAATCAAAAAATAAAAAATACAGAAAATGTAAAGTTTTTTAATAATAATAATAATAATAGCTTTTTTAAAGTAGATACTTCATTTTATAACGAAATTATTTTTTAATAATAACAAATTGTAGATCTGAGACGCGCAGTTTCGCATAAAAGGGCCGATATACTACGGCGCAATTGTCCGCAACCGATAGTTTATGTCTTCTACATTGTCGGATACTTACATAGCTGTATGTACACAATGGACATTGTTACAGCTACCATAAGAATTTTACTAAAAAATGTATTATCCCAAGTTACGTTCAACAGCCGATATAACTACAAACGGGGGCAACGGCAGTAAAAGATGCTGAAGATAGAAAATCATTAATCCTAATATATGTTCTCCGATGTTTCGTGTTTATCGACGAAGAATCGAAGCGAACAACCTGCGGGTTGAGAAATAACTTGGCGAAATCTCCTTTATTCCTTTCCCATTGTGTTCTCAATCGTGAATTACCGCTGTGTATTCTCCGTTCAAAACTATCGCGAATCCCGGCACTTTGCTCGTTTCTCGGGTTATTGCCGCGGATTTTTAAAAAATTTCGTTTCGCATCGAGTTCGAATAAATATTGATCGAAATTCAGCGCGCATTATCGTAAAAAATATAAATAAAATTGTGAAGAAATGAGTGTATTTGTAAGTTGATTCAGCTGCGGATTGCGGACGATTTTCGTTGCGAAATAGCGTCGGTGGAGTCGTTTACCCGGTGGGAAAGAAAATGTTCAACTCGAATCCCCAGTCGAATGTATTATAAAATGGAATGATTAGACGCTTTTCGTACTCGTGACATTTCATTTAATTCTGAAGATAATAAAAACTTTTGCTATTTAATCGAAGACAAATACTTAGATTGCGATTATTGTTCTGTTGTTTCGAAGACTAATTTCTTCGACGGTTCAAAGCGAATTTTTTTACGCCATTTTCTATTATTGTTGGGAAAAAACGTAGCGTTGTACGTGACGAGGTAAAGGTCTGCCATATTAGAGGATTTAACGAAACTTACCGGTTGATATTACCGATCGAGCCGCCTATCGGCATCAGTCAACATCGAAGTCGATAATAGCGACTATGTGACCTCGTTGACCTCATCTCAATGAGGAACGCATAAAATGGAATAAAGTGAGACGAACGGTATGTTCAAGAAAAGGGGGAGAGGAAAGGGGGGGGGGGGGGCGTTGGATGAACGCGAATGTGGAAGAGATTGAGGCGCTATAGCTGCGCAGCTTGATAGTTCGGTAGAAGTGCGGAGAAGCCGGCGTAGTAGCAGTTGGATAGCAACCTAAAAGTTGGTGAACGTAATGGAGGGAATAGACCCGGATGGGCTTTCCGGTGGTCCATGCTATCCGAAAACTCCTCGTTCAAGCAACTCAACTCGAAACTTTGTCTATGAAGCATGTCTGGACCTGAAGGTTCGCTAGCTTTCCAACGAGCGCGGTAGCTACCAGCGTAAACAGACAACTCTCAGCCAAATGGCACGAAACACTCGCTCGCGGTACCGGGAAGAAAAAGATTGAGTTGCAGTGCACATAGAAACAATATAACATTCGAATACTTTTCGCAGAAGTTGCGGAAACTATATATATATGTTTTTTTTTTTTCACTCATAGCGAATGAAAGACTGTGGACCACTTTTTTGTAATATTCCACGATAGAAATCCTGCTGTGCTTTTGTCTACGCTGAAGAAACGAGACGGATGTGGTATGTTTCGCTTTTTATTTCAATGCTCTATTCGGCATTGAAAATTAAGTCAAAAGAGTCCGTATTGTTAGATTTCCAGCCAAATATGAGATGCAAGAAGAATTTTGAATACTCGCCAATGGAATTAAAAACTGAAGAAAAATCTACCATATAGAAGGTGTTAATGATATTTATTTTGCATAATAATAATACCAAAAGGTTATGGAAAATATTGAAAAAAAATGTTAAAAAAAATAGAAATTCTGCAATAATTACTAATGCATCGATTACGGGATTTATTTATTAAATTGAATGAATCAATTTAAAAAAATTAATATACCTATTCATAGAATATACAGTTATAAAATTCTTCTTCAGACAAAACCCTTAAAAAAAGTCTGATATTGAAACTTACCAGGTGCGTTTCTATGTATCGGTGCCGCAGGCGCTGGAGGCACAGACCCAGCGATACTGTAAAGCGTCTGTCCGCTTCCGTATTTTAGTGTCGAGCAATTATAAGGTGTCGCGGGTGTCGGTAGACCTTCACTTCCACCGCCGCCGCTCCTCGCGCTACCCGGTACTACCGATATTTCGTCGAGTTCGTGACCGCTGTCGTAATGAAACAATCGGGTTGCACTCGTACTTGCTGCACCACCACCACCACCGCCACTTCCGTCACCTTCGTTACGTCCACCACCGTTCCTACCACCTCCGCTGCTACGGCCCCTAAGCGACTGCACCAGCCGCTTGGCGCCCGAAGACATTCCACGAAGGTAATCCAGCCTTTCGGTAGCACGCTGCTACGCGTCCTCCCGCTACTACTACAACGTCCCTTTTGTCTCAATTTTTTTTCCAACCCTCTTCTTTCTTTTCTTCAAAAATCTCCGACTCTCAACTCATTCGCAGATACAAAGTTTTTCTCGTACTTCGAACTTCGCTACGAACTCGAAATTTTTTTCATTTTTTTTTTTTTTTATTTAAATTTTTTCATTAAGATTTTAGCACAATTATTTATCGTCCCTAATGAAAAATCATCGATTTCACATTGAACGGCCGCAACCCAATGCGACCGGTGTCACCGACGCAATATCAACACTTTCATTTTATCCAATTTTCAATTATTCCATTGTGCAATTTTGTTATTATATTTACGATTATATTCGTTATTGTTAATGTTAGTATTGTTTTTTTGTTATTATTGTTTTATTTATGTTATTACTGCTATTCTTATCGGTATCACTATTTTTTTTATTTTTTTTTTTTCTCGTCTTGACGCTCTTTTTATTTTTCGTATTTCCCCCTTTATTTGCTCGGATCTCCTTCGGCTTTACCGCGGTATATTTTTCGTGATGTCCTATTCGAGTATTGAGTTCACTATAGCGCGTCTGGTTCGGGATGTACGGTGAATCATAGTTAATGGAAGAAGGGATGGAATAGTGTTGGTCGGTTGAAGAGCTTCGTGGTTCACTCGTTTTCGTTTCTCCAGTCAGCCAACCAACCCTCGTGGACGAGGGGAACGATCGTTCAAACAACTTCGCTCGACGAGAGGGGAATCCTTGTTTTTTGTCTCGACGATCGATCGACCCGGAGAAACTTCCGCGAAGAACTTTGAAGCTTTCGGAATTTCGGGAATTTTTCTTTATCTATTACGAATTTTTTTAATTTTTGCCTCGAGCCTTTGGGTTTCTCTTCGTCGTCCTCCTCGTCCGACTCTTCGTTTCGATATTTATCGTTCCGATATTCGGCGGGAATTGGGATCGGAATTACGATTGAAGCTTCTTGGCGCGTGGCGAATGATGAATTGAAGGAGGAATATAATTCATCACGGCGGTAGAGCGAGTCATCGGACATTTCGATGATTAACGATTTCACCGAATCATCGATGATTCAGGATTCATTTTTAATAATTTTTTTTTTTTTTTTTATGTGAGGCTATTTTTTTTTTCGAAGGGGGATTGCGAAGTTTTTTTTTGAACGGGTGTGACACTGTAAGCACGACGAGTTGCGGGATTTCTTATTCTTCGTCGTCTTCTCGAATGCCGACGTCGTATTCTTCTTCTCGCCGCTCTGTCGTGCAACAAGTGTCCACACTGTGACCACTCGTTTCCCATGCGTCGAGAATACCGTGGATTATTTCACGGTGACAAACCGATCATCGGCGATGAATTTTTTTTTTCTGAAACACAAAAGGAGAAAAGCTTCGTTAGTTTTTGATTTTTTTGTTTATTGATTTGTTTCGGAATAATGGGGTTTTATCGGGTCAGAAACATTATTTTTTTGCTCAAAAAACGTAGCGGGGTAATGAAATATAGTTCGTGAGTAGACTATTCAGCCTTTCAAAATTTTATATCCATTTTTTAAGGCTTTATTGAGCCGCTTAAAGGTACTTTATCGACGTCGTAGAGATTTACTACGGCGAAAGTTTTCAGTAGTCTTAAGGACCCTCTGAATAATACGATCTCCGCAGCTACTGTAATACTGTAACAATAACTATTGACACAAACATTGAGGTGGAAAAGGATTTAAAGTTCATCAAAACACAATTTTTCTCTAATTTAATAAAAATGTCACCCTTCGCGGCATGCGACGTAATTTTCGATTCGTTGTTATCTTCAAGTTCTTCATTTGACAATAAAAAATCATGAAAATAATTCGAAAAAAATAGTATCGCAACTTTGAAGTGTTCTTTCGTCAATAGATCGAAGAAAAACATTAACGCACATGTGCATCGGATTTATGAATAAAATAAACCAGCGTTGCCCGCAATCAACAAACAGTCTCTCGTACCTAAGGGTTTAAAAATGTACAGTCATAACACGAGAATAGCGTGTGCAAAAAAATCAATATTTTTTCTTATCGATCAATTCTTTATTAAAATTGAAAAAAAAAAAAAGAATTTAATTTCTAATCAAAATGATTTCACAGCAATTAATTTATATTGTATAATACGAGTTCAATGCGAAGTACACTTGAGGAACCGATCGTGCCGCCACCTATCTATAAATGAAACGCTAGAAGTACAGGATATGATGGATGAGAGTAGAGGCGGCAGACTCTGCGGGAAAGAGGAATGTATACATACGCGTGAAGGCGTGGGTCGGTTGGGTGGAGAGTGGGCTGAAGTGTAGGTTGTTGCAGGCTGTCCTGACTGCTGCTGAAGCAGTACCCATTACTCCGAGAGGGTTCGGTATGGTATAGTTGCGAGGCAAGAGGCAGTAGGATCAGTCTGACGGGTTCCGGGATACAGGGGATATTGAGCTGTCGCATTTGCTCCACTTGACGTATTATTTTTAGCTATTATTCTCCCCTCTGTCTATCTCTAGCGGTTGTTTATACTCGAGGAAACAAAACGACCGCTACCTCCAGTCGCAAGCCTTTTTTTTCTCATTTCGTTTATTTTTATTTTTTTTTTCATTAATTCTTCAGAGAATTTAATTTTCTCGCATTTGACAAGAATTTTCTTTCATATATTTTTTTAATTAAATTTTCGGATCATGAAAATAACGAGAAATCGAGTTATTGTTAATATTTCATTACAAATCGATCAAAATATAAATAATAATGAATATCAGAAAAATTAATAAATTTATTTAAATATTAATAATATTATCTGAAGTTTGAAAAAAATATTAAATTATTAATAATTTTTTTTTTTTAATTGAGTAAATTGTCAATATACATTCATATCCGTGCGTAATAACGTAATTTCTGCATTATCGATTGGCTATAATGGTTCCTGTCGCGTATTGGAGAAGATCGGATTAAAATATCAATTTCCTGGCAAACGAGAGAGCGCCGCTGTCGCGGAACAAGTTGGAATACCGTATTCGGATTAAACATTGAACAGTAGTGCACATTCAGCGCAGTTTCCCCGAATGAAGCTTCTGCAACGTTACCAACGCTGTTCACCTCAATTCTCCAACTTCAATAATTCCGTCTAACATCGTTCCTAATGTTGCCTCCTCTCTTACACCTCCGCCTTCCGCTCAAATGCTACAGAACAGAATATGTCGTTACGGAACGATGAGATTGTCGCGCGACAGACTTGGCGCGTTTACGATACCAATGAAAATTCGTATTACTTCGAGAATTTTCGGTGCATTATTGGATAAAACTGCGAAATATTAAAAAAAATTATTTTTTGTGAAATTTTTTAATACATGAATATTTTTTTTTTTATTTGCCAAAAATAGCGAATTGTAGCACTGAAAAAAAATTACGAGTTTCCAGAACTAACGATCGATTTTTTTCATCAAAAGTAATTGTCTCAACTACTTAATACTTCTCCTAACGCATAATTTTCTTCAATAAGTATATTTCCCATTAAAATGACTTTCATATATACGAATTTTCATGATAAAGTGCCATTGTAAAGCGAATACGTAGAATCGTTTATGTCGTTTCTACGCAAACGCAGAATATGACGTTTCTTCGTTTGATATAACGAAGCGAAATAAATCTATGACCGGATTAATTTGAACGGTCAATATATCGAAAACCTCAAATACAACATGTAAATAATTCGGGTCGCGTGCAAATATTTGAGAACGCAGGTAAAACGGGTGGGTCGGCGGGGCACGTGAAGGGATGGATTGCTCTACGTTGCCAATGTCGTTGACTGCGCGCGTAGTAATTCCGGTGGCAGACACGCGAGCTATAATTACCCGTTGCGGGACCGCTAGGAATACATGAGGGTTTCCGGTGAAATTGCACGATATCGAAAGCCCAGAGCTGCACCTGATCAAAGGCAATGCACAAGGAATCTCGCAATCGTGAAGCGAAAAAGAGAACATTGACTACTTGTAATGACTGATTTAACCGCGAGGCTTCGCTGATTTAATAATCCCGGCATTTATGTCGTTAAACTCAACAAAACTCCTGACGGTGTCAACGCGGATAATGCGTTCTTTGTTCCTTTATACCAGCATTCTTGATTGCTTCTTTCGTAAAATGGTATAAACACGAAGTGACGGTAAACAGAGATCAGGAAACAATGAAAAGTATCAAATGCCTGAACCTTACAATAGGTAGTAAATAGAACGCGATGACCAATAGACGAAGAAATGGCGACTTTAGGAAACGACGGATTGAAAATGATTCCAAGATCGCGTTAAACTCGAAAGCAAATTTTTTTTTATTTTAAAAATGTCGATAACACGCTGTCAATAGCTTTATCCAACGGGTTATTAACCTTCCTTCAGCACCCATAATTTTCGCATCTTTCTTCGGCACAATGGAGATACTTCCGGGTACTTTTCAAGGTGTCCAGTGGATTACCCAATCGTTTGTTGAGTCAAATATTAAAAAAATGTATCAATAAAAATTGATCACTCGTAGAGAAATTTCGAATCAAATGGGATATTTCTCTCTGTAGCGTACAATATCTATGATGATATCAGAGATCCGGAACGGTTATACCTAATAGTAAGATGCTTAGAGTCTATCGAGTTCAATACAACAGTAAGGCAGAGCTGAGAGTAAACCGAAGGACGGCGTTGTATTGCGGAATATCGGTCCGTCGGTGGTGGTGAACGTGTATGAGACGTACGGATGGTGAGGTTCGCGAAGCTCAAGCCACTGAACTGTCCTCGACAGCTACAACCGGAAGCAGAAATAGTCTTCTCTCCATTGCGGCATACAACCAAACAAGCTAAATTCGAGAGACTACGGAAGGGGTTATTTTCGAGATGCTCGTTCGTCTCCAAACGGATGGTATCATATTGTTTAAGGCATTAAATGCCGCGCTGGAGAGAAATGTCGGCCAACGGTATGGTAACCCACCTTTTGTCTCAGTTGTGCGATCTTCTGGAGGGTTGACGGGGTTTGAATCACGAGGAGTCTATACTATATTCTCGTATTATACTGTGTGATATACATACCAAGAGTAAGAGGAGAGAGATCGAGAGAGTTACCATGGAAACGATAACGACAGCTTGGTAGGATGCTCGGGACCATCAGTGAGGCCGGTCACGGAATATATAGACCAATCGAAATAATAATAATAATAATAATAATAGTAATCATAATATTGAGATTCGAGATACCTGAGATGAAAGAATTCAATGGTGAATTATTTTGCGCTTTTAATTGTGTGAATTATTTATCATTTTACTGGTGAGCTATAAATGCAAAAATAGAAAGATAGCGATAAAATTTAAATGAAACAATATTATCGATTGCGTAGAGGGAATATTACGGTACGGAGACTCTCGTCAGTTCTACTTCACCCTTTAATACCCACATCACGCGGGATGCTATACACTAATACGATTATATAGTCGCGGTATAGTATATTAACGGATATGAAGCCATTGAGGACAGCAGGGACCCTCGACTCTGAAATTCCTCGCGTTATTGGCCGAATTGTTCTGAAGCCCGCAATCGTTAGGTACCTATCCTACGGCGAGAGATCTTCGTTGGGGTTGAAGATGTTTCCAACTATCTCCCTTTCTCGCCATGTTTTCACGCGCGCTGGTATTGCAGCCTCTTCGCAACTGCGTCACGTGGCGCCAGGCGAGAAATTGAGAACGACGTAGACGCATTTCTTGGGGAACGGTGTAAACACAATTTTTGGATTGACGAAGCATGTGGAATGTCTAACGCCAAGAAGGCTTCTGGACCTTTCGTGAATGAAAAGTGCGACTAGATTCTGATCTTAATCCGTAATTTTAATTTAAAAAGATCGATATTAAAATTCGGATAATATTAATAAAAAATGTAAAAACTGTAAAGCAGTTGCAATGAGACGCGACTGGATCAGATAACCTGTTTTCGACTGGTTCATGAAATTCTCTTGTTCTGTTTCATTGTCATGTAGATCTTTCACTAAAGTTTTTTTTTCTTCCCTTATTTCTTCGCGAATATTATTCACCCAATGGACAAAGAAGGCTCGGAATATCGCGCTGGATGAAACACAAGTCTTGTTTTGCAGTTGCTGTGTTTGCTCGCAGATGGCGATTTTAATTTTCATTTCTCCGACTGATTCGTCTGAGAACGAGAGCGGAGTTAACACAGTAGAAGTGAGAGATATAAAAAATGGTACGGAAGACGATGCTAAACTGTATCAATATACCGGGTGAGAAAAACTACTCGTTATTATTTCAACTGCAAACATAAATATTAGCAAACTTTGATTTCAACGAATGACCATATTAATTTAAGTAGATATAAATGCATGGCGCTTGGAAGATTTGTAAAATTACATCATTCAAATTTTGCGATTAGAAATTTCCTCAATGAGGAAGCAATTAGTTATGAGACTGTTACGAGACAATTGTAAAAATGAAAAATATAAAATATTTGTTAAACGTTCGACTTATTGAATACAGTAATAATCAAAAATTGGAAAAAAATGAAAAAACTCCCGAATAAAAGAGTGAAATAACAAATAATTATTCGCATATTATAGACGAGAGATTTTCACATTCAATGATGAAGAAATCGCCCACTACAATATGCGAATAATGATTTGTTATTTCACTTTTGCAGTCACGTCTTTTAAATTTTTCTGAAATGTTTTTTTTTTTTTTTTTTTTCGAGAATTTAACAAAACAGTTAAAATTATTATCAACGAGATGTTATCACGCAATTCACAATTAAAAGAATTCGAAAAAAAACTGTCGTGCAAAAAAAAAATCGGTGTCGACGATTGCAACTGACAGCTGAGCCGATTGTGGCAACGCGTGCGTCAACACGCAAATTTTTCGATGAACTGATGTAGCCGTTGCGCTCAGTACACTTTGATCATTGTTGACCCCGTGAAATTTCCGGACCCGGTATTTCAGAATTAGCTGAACCAATTTACTTGTAACTGTGCGCTTTCGAAAGATTGACCCCAAATTATATTATAAAAGATTCAACCAAAATTTGATCCGTTATTTGGTTCCTGTGATATATCGATCAAAAGTTCAACTTCCTGTACACTTCCGGCATATTGCCGTATGTATACGCTGTAGCGACACGCCATGTACAACATTTTTTTTGTAAGTACCTGGCGTCGAGACGCTACCGCGTCTCTTGATATGAAAAGTATGATAAATCTATTATAATTGTCTAAAAGTGTGTAAGTGATAAATAAGTTTGTTGCGGCATAAGTCCCGTCTTCTTGTTCGGGAGGGCAGTCGGGAGTTAAAAATACGGAAATATCGTAAAATATATCTTTATCAACTGTCTGAGAATATCATACAAATCGCGTTCAACCATAAAAGGTTTAACGAGGTGACAGTAGCCAAAGAAACGCTTAGGAGATAAAAAGAAAAAATCTTGAAAAATCGACGATACAAAAAAATAGAAAAATCTTAAATATTGATCTACGAACGTGCGTAGGGCTTGAAATTTTCATAAAATCGAGTAGTTCAAGGTTTTTTCTCGCCACTGTGTAGACAAGAATGAACGCTGTTGGAGGGGATATGAGCGCAGAGTTAAGATAGCAAGCAGAGGAAGAAGGGTTGAAAAAAATACAGTAAACTCGCTTGACTGGTGAGAAATTGAGATCCCACGGAAGAAGGAGGTCGTTCGTGTCGTTGTCTAGGCCACCAGTCCTTATATTTCCTTCATTGAGTAAATATTCATGCATTTTTTTGTAAGTGACTTTTTTAAGAAAGCGGGTCGACCGAGCCGTTGCATAATACCTTGAGCATTTGTTACTGGTACAAGTGGAAAGAGCTTTTATTGCGAGAGTTCTTCATTTTCCTTTTGGCGAAAGCGACGGACACCGCAAAAACAAAATGAATTCGTGAAAACGGGTCTCTCGCTACTGCATTGGTGTAATCAGTTTTCAGACGATATTTAAATCGTCGTAATTGATATCGAATAGTAACTATTCAATTTTGATAATTGTTTATCGAACTTTTAGTTTCACATATATTTTTAGCTGATTTTTTTTTCACGATATTTATTGATGATTTAAATTAAATTAATGTTGAATGGTGTTATTGAAGCTTTTAAGAATTTAGAATACAAATTTTAGAATCTTAATTTATTGGTTTAAATCTAAACTTTTCAGAGTTTCGATTAGCCTTCGCTTTTGTCGCATTTCAATCATGCAGTTTTCATGATTTTTTCATAAATTTCCAATTACTCTCATTTATACGATGCGACTTTTATTTTTTTTTTTTGAGATTAGGGGCGCGATGTCGGAGAAAACGAAACGTAGCGAGCGGGAAGTTATGCGAAGGGTGGCGCAGGGTGGGTGGGCGTCGTCGCAAGAGGGCTATAGACAGAAATAGGATGGATTATATGAAATTCAAGAGAAAAAAAGACGGACATAGACGCCGAGGCATCACCGCAAGTATGCTGCTTTCCGGAGATGAAAAATGCTTTGAATTATCGGCAAATTTACATAACGCGAGAAGCTTTGGCTTCTTGAGAAACGCGTGACTTCACACGTGATATTCATGCCTGGCGTTGGGCTCTAGAGCTGCAGCTATTCGATATGAAACTTGATCTCTTTGCATAGCCTCTCATAGCGGCGCTGGTGATTCTGTTTGATTGATACGGTCTTTGCGATTAAAACGACAATAGTGGGCATGTTGCGAATCAAAAATTCACTGAAAGATAAATCGAAAGATAATTCATTATTTGATCGTTTAGTCCAGAAATCCCGAGCGAAAAAAAACCAACCATTTTTTTTCACCCGATGATGATACGTGTTGATGGAATCTATTGTTTTTTGTTGAAATTTATTTGATTCTGTTGGAATCTATTGGTTTTTGTTGGAATCTATTTGTTTTTGTCGGAATCTATTGGTTTTTGTTGGAATCTATTTGTTTTTGTCGGAATCTATTGGTTTTTGTTGGAATCTATTGGATTCTGATGGAATCTATTGGATTCTGATGGAATCTATTGGATTCTGATGGAATCTATTGGATTCTGATAGAATCTATTCGTTTCCGTTGGAATCTATTGGATTCTAATGGAATCTATTAGTTTCTGTTGGAATCTATTAGTTTCAGATGGAATCTATTGGATTCTGATGGAATCTGTTGGAATCTGCTGGATTCTGATAGAATTTATTGGATTCTAATAATATTTACTAGAATCTCGATGAATCTTCTTGTAGTAAAAAAAGGTGTTACTGAACATTTGACTTTCGAGTAGTTATTCGTATGATAAGGGCGCAAAAAATAGGCCATTCTGCACAAGTGCAGAATATTTATTGTAAATATTTTTTGTAGTATCGATTTTCATAGGTTTTTTCTACACATCCATTCCCCATTTTGCAGTCGGAAGTTTCTCTTCTGCTATCGGTTTCTTTTGGTGTATTTTACAATAATATCAAAGCATTCATTGCGATAATAGCGAAAGTGATGATACAATAAATAATTCCATCGCCATGTCGAGAAGTACCGAGAAGCCTCGTCGGCAAGCAAAGTTACATAAATTTCGCGTATATTTTTACGAACAAACGAAAATATGGTAATAAAAAATAAAGTACCAATTTTGTAAAAAATCTCTTGGAAAATGGTTAATTTGCGACATGTGTTAAGTAATTTTCAAAATATGTTTCCTTAAAATGCACTTTCAATAATTAAGGACCACCGACAATCGGGAATACGATGCCCTATGAGTAAAGGGGGAGTAGGGGAGGGGGGGGGGCGGAATTTGATATGGCGGTGAAGAGACAGACAGACTGACAACTTTCCAAAACATATACATTGTATTAATTATTGTTACGCAACGGAAAATCATTTATTTTAGTAACATCTTTCATTGATTTTTTTCTACACTTTTATTTCCCATACTACAGTTCAAATTTTAATTTTATCAGTGTGATATTTTTTTTTGAGGCGATACAGAAAGTGATGAAAAAATGAATATCTCGGAGCTATCATTGTGCGAGAGGATTCGTTGGACAGTTTTTCTGTTTGACCACCACGATTGAGTTTGTCTCGATATTATTATCGTCGTATGCTTCATAAATCGTATCCAATTGGGATTTGTCAGGCTTTGGGTCTCTGCAAATGACCCACGTATAGCTTGAGCTAAAAAATGATCAATAACAATATTAATCGAAAAATGCAGTCAACAAACATTGATATCGAACAAATAATGCAACGACAACAATTGAAATTGCTTTATAAAGTTGTAACGATCGATTAAAATGCTGAAATGAAAATGTCGTTTTTACAATGGCGTCTCACCCGGTGTTTTCACCGTCAGTGCAGCAATAAGTGCTAAGGCAGCCATTGTAGTCTGCAGCTAAAAACCAGCACTTGGTCTCTACACCGTCGGGTGTGTAAGGAAAATGACTGAAAAATAATGAAGGTTCGTTCTCGCTGGGTGTCAATGTGAAGAAAACGGGGACATTTTTTCCCGTCCTGAAAGTAACGCTGTTCATTAATCTACAGTTCGTTTTATATAAAGATAAATGAAACATTGCCGTTGTCTTACATGCCGGATTCGTAATCGTCGACCAGATTGACGGTATTATTTGCACCCGGTTGGAATTTGATTACGTTACATATACCCGATAACTCGAAGAGCGTCGGATATTTTCGCACCTCATACCATGTTCCGTTGGTTACCTATAAAAAAATCGTCTGAATTGGACTTATCAAATTAGAACTGATTTTTTTTTTTTTCACTTAAGGATTGATGGAATTATTTATTTATTTTTCTGCGTCCCTACTTGATTGACGTCGAGATCGGCTAGACCTTTCGTAATATTCGGGCATTTTCCCTGATTAATTATTTGCGCCAAAGTGCTGCCGAACAGACAAAGAGTGACAATCGCTGCGTAGAGTATTGCCATGTTATCGACCGAGTATCGTGAACCACCCTTGATATTCGTCGATGCGAACTGAATAAGTATGCGCTTCTTGAGAGTTTTTATGTACTTTCCTGCTTCTCGTTGCTTATCGCTGTATGATTAACCTATAAATATGGATTCATTTATTTTTACGTTTGCCTTGATAATGTAGAAATTATACACCATTGCCATGTGAAGGGGCAGCGAGAAATTTCAATGGCATTCGTTGAAACTTATTAGTGAAGCACGTATAATTCGACAGTTTCTAAATGTTTCTTTGGTCTTTAATGCTTATCGCTGTGCGCTTAATGTACGCGTAAAAATTCATTTGTAAGCTGTCGATTACGGCCGATCCTAACCTCACTCCTTCGACAGCGCATAAACGACGTTTGTAGCGTTAAACAGAAATTGCTATAAAAAATATGATCTGTCGGCAGTCAAACAATTTGCTATGTGCTAAGCACACGGATAACGATTTCAAAGCTACTAATTTTGCTAACTAAAACTTCTCGCTTACTTCGCCTTTGAAATCTGTTATTTGCGGTTTTCACATCGCGAATAGTATCAGTGAAATTTGCATAAATTCCATAAAATGTTTAGGATTAAAAAAGATAACAATTAATTATTGACATGTCATAGTCGAGCGATTTCTTCGTCATTAACTATGGAAATCTTTCGACTAAAACATGTAGATAATGGCGCCCAATCTTCGATATATCTGAAGGACTAATCCGTAAAATTCTTTTTCTCTACGAATATTCATCGAATTTAAATTCTCTATTGCAAACGACATTGACTGTACGTCATAGAATCGCTGTATCAAATTGTGTTAAGTAATTTTTAGCCGTTTTCAAGAACATTCCGGGCATGGAAATCGCTCGTCTCTGTAAAATGCATACCTCCCGTCGTCTTTACCATAGCGAGCAGTCGGGAGTTAAAAATATTGATGCCTATAAAAAAAACCAATAACTAACGAACGAATTGTTATAATTATGTTTATTTATATTTACACATTACATTACAATTTTTTGACGAAAAATTGACAAATTTGTAAACTATAATTACAAACTATTAGAATTATTTATTTTAGTAAAGTTTCACCAACATATTTACAATTTTTACAATTTTAAGTTTACTAACAATTTGTTATGTTTTATTACTGTGACATTTAAGCGGTTTTTGAGATAATAAAAAAAGTGATGGATCAATGAATAATTGAGAGACCATTATTGTGCTGAAGAATTCGATACACAGTCTTTCTGATCGGTCTTCAGGATCGCCTGTGTGTCGATATTATTCTCTTTGTATGCGTCAAAAGCTTTGTCCATCACGGATTCGTCAGGTTGTGGCTCGCTGCCGAGGCAATATATGTACCGCATGCTGAAAAAAAAAATGAATAACAAAATTAAACGGAAAAAGATAAACAAACATTAATTTTAATCAAAGTAATCAACAAAAACCATTTAAATTGCTTTATAAATTCGCAACGATCGATTAGAATTAAAACGTAAATTAAAGTATAAAGTATCATTTTTACGATGCTAACTCACCTAGTGCCATCGTCAAGATCAGTGCAGCAAAATGCGGACGCGTAGCTATTGTAGTCCACATCCAAAAACCAACATTTGCTCATTGCAAGATTAGGTGAAAGAGGAAATTCGGTATGAAATAATGAAGAATCGTCACTATCGGGGATTAATGTTACGAAAATGGGGACCTCTTTTCCGGTACTAAAAATCACGTAGTTAATTAATCAACACTCCGTTTTATATAGATAATTGAAAATGTCGTGAAATGTCTTACATGCCGGAGTTGTACTCGTTGACCAGATCAACGCTACCGTTTGCACCGGGTTGGAATACGACTATGTTGCATGTACCTGATATCTCGAACAACGTGGGGTATCTTCCCACCTCGTACCATGTTCTGTTCGATAGCTGAATCAAACAAATTGTCTCAATTGGACTTATCAAATTAAAGCATTTTTTTTTTTTTTTTTTTTTTTTTTCGGAACATAATTGAAACATTTATTTGTCTTTTTATTTGCCTGCCTACCTGGTTGACGTCGAGGTTGGATACACTTTTGGTAATATTCGGGCATTTGTCCGGAGAAGTTATCTGCGAAAAAGCGCTGCCATACAGGCAAAAAGTGACGAAGGTTCCCCAAAATATTTTCATGTTAATAACCGGTCATCAAGAAACTGCGAACTAAAGAACGACTCGCGACTCGAGAGCTTTTAAATGCTTCCTTAGTCCTTGAGGCTTATCGATGTATGATTACCGCATAACTACTGATTTATTTATTTGCGCGTTTACCTCGATAATGTAGAAATTATAGAATATCGTCATGTGAGGTATTTTGGAAAACTTTGTTAACATTCGTTGGAATGTATTGGCAATGAAGCGCGCATAATTCGGCAGTTTCTAAGTGTTTCATTTATCTTTAAAGCTTATCGCTGAATGCTTATTACATAAATATAAAAATGTTTATCAGCTGTAGATTTCGACCGATTGACACTTCTGCATTTCGCGTGCATAATCAATGCTTGTAGTGCTCGACAGTGATTTTTATTAAAAATATAAGTGATTTCAATGCATGAATTGCAGTTAATTTACATCCAAACAGAGCCAACAATTCTGTTGAATAAAGCGTTTTGCTAAGTTAGTTCTGTTGTTGTTGAATGAGATCGACATGAATCGACATTGAGAAGACCGTCGCGATAGTATGATCGCTGATTAATTAGACTTGTTATCCAATCCTCGCGGCAGTTAAATAAAATGCCAGTAGAATTTGACGATATAAAATAAAAATTATTTTATTTCATTGAACAAATATAAGTTACAGGATAATATCTAATTAAATAAGAATCGATTGATTTATCCGAATCGCGGACAAAGGTTTATTATTGCACCAGAGACGGCGGAGAGTTTCCTCGTGGGGTTAAGACAAAATTTGGCATTTCGTTAACGATTAATGTTACGGGGAGTTGATTTCCTAAGGGGCGGAGATCCCCGTGTCACCAGGAACGTCGGCGTATAACGGAAGTCGACTTTTAAGGAAGTCAGCAGCCCTTTCGCTTGCGCGATACTAACCGCGCGGCGCTTGGCGCGTAATTTGAATTGACGGTTCGCGAGTGGAATTTCTCGGAAAATAAATTTTCTCTGTCGTTATAGTTAAGTAAAAAGTGTGTAGCAAGATTGGTATGATGCTACGCAATGACTTCGAGTAGTGCGAATATAAAGATAATAAAATATAGGATAATTAGGTTTTTTACAGATATTCGACGGTGGATTCTCCGGCGCAGCGGAGGTTTTGTCGAGTCGTAGAGGCGTAAGCTGATCATAAGTTGGACGCGCATCAACGCAGCAACTCTCCGTTGACAAGGTAATCATTTTATAAAATAGGTAAATTAGAGACATTTCCTTTTTTTCTATTTTATTTTTCATAAATACGCGATGTGCCGAAGAAGCGGCGCAAACTTTGTCGCAATAGGCGGCCTGTGAAAGAGTACGATGAACAATTTTTCTGATCGACTTGTTCGATGTGTTTTGTTGAAATGTCATTTCTGGCAATTACTTCGTATGCCGTGTCGATGACGGATTTGTCGGGTAGTCGATCCGCGGTAAGAATAAATAAGTATCTCAGGCTGAAAAATGGTCGATAACAAAATTTGGCGATCGAAAAAACGATGTTGATATTAAAAAAAAAAAGATATAAAACTAAAAATCAACGATTCTCGATAATTCGTAACTATCGATCGAAATCATTAATTAAAAATAATTATTATCGTTGTTTACGATTACTCACTTAACGTTATCCAACTCAGTGCAGCAGAAAAAGACACTGTAGTGATCGTAATCCGTTCCTAAAATCCGGCAGTCGCTCGTTGCGTTATTTGGTGAATCCGGAAATTTGACTCGCAATAGCGAAGGATCCTGATGATCCAATAATAATCGTACGTGAAAGGTTTCCGGTTCTCCGGTACTGAAAATCCATTAATCTATTGTTTTTTTTATATTAATTTATCTTATGAAATCGATGAAAAAAAATGTTGTTGCCTTACGTGTTGTTTATAAAAGTGTCCATTATAGTGATGGCACCGTTTTCCTCAGGTAAGAAATCGTCCGTATTGCATGTTGATTGCTCGAATGACACGGGGTATCTTGCTACATCGTACCATCTTCCCGCAAACTTAAAAAAATCGTCTTAACTATACTAACCAAGCGATATAAAAAAAAAGAATTAAATTTAAAAAAAAAATAGATGCAATTAAATTACCATGAAAAAAAAAATCGTAATAAAAAAAAATACAATTTCAAAATTCATAGATAAATTAAAAGTCTTATCTTTAAATCAGTTACATTTTTGCTAGTAGCGTATGAAAAATACACAGTCACTTGCTGAATCGAATAATTAATAAATTTTGATTTCCTTACCTTGTTGACGTCGACATTCGATTGGCTTTCGACGCTCGGGCATTTCCCGGGATAGGATACCTGGGCGAGAGCACTGCCGGCGATGCAAAAAGCAACTATCGACGTGTGAAACATTACGATTATGTTTAGGTATCGAATAACTTCGTTGGCATTCGTCTAAACGATGTAACAACGCAGGTGCTACTCGCCGGTTTTTAATGCTTTCTCCGTTTTCGACGGTTATCGCTGTACTATTTATGGATGTTTATCTCATGCACATTTTTTTACATGTATTTATTTCTTGATTTGCATATTACATACTTGCGGGCTGTACATTGTGCACAATCTATACGTGACTTCGGAAAATACGAGCTGCGAACTGTTATATGACAGCGACAGTGAGATATTGTGCGAATTAAAAATTCGCTGTTCGTATTGATGCGAATGGATTTTTATAATTAATAAACAATATTAATATCACAATGTCAATATTTGCTTTAATACTAAAAATAATAAAAATATAAATTAATTAAATTAACTTTAGAAATAAATATTCATTATTGTGATATTTATATTGCTTTTGAAATTCACGATGTTTTAGATAAATTTTTTTTGCGGAAGGAATATGTGGTTTGCTTCAGGTGGAAACAAAGAATTATCTTATTTAATTTGATGCTTCTCTTGATAATTTTTTTGCACACTTGTAGCGAAGATTGGGGCAAAACGGACCGGTTAAGCAATACAGACCGTTGTCATTATTTCCGAATTAAATTCACAATACATATTGTGAGTTTCCGAAGAAAAAAAAATTCCGGGGATGACATCGGCAATTTCTTAATATCAAAAAATGTTATTATCGAAGCTTTTCGATCTATTTACTTAAAATCATTTTTGACAGTGCAGCCAACGAGTTTGATGAGATTTAATGGATACGAGCGATTCCCGTTCTACGAAATCTTTCATTTTATAAATACCGACTTGCAACTTTCACATGGAATTTTGGGGCCCATTTTCTCCCGTATCGACGTTAATTTTGCCTGTTCCATTTTGGCCCGGTAGTCCATATTGCCTAAACCTTCCCTATCTATTATTTTTTTTGCATATATTCATTTGCGAACTGATGCAGATTGCGACCAAAATACGCTTTTTTACTCCGCGCATAAACGACACCAAACGACGAACGTGAGCTGACAGCCGTCAATCGAACTATCGTTAGAATTCGGTATCGTATGCAACTCTTACTGCCGAACAGTAAAAAGTTGCATCATTAAGTTGCAAGTTGCATCGTTGCATAAAAGAATTTTTCTTTTTTTTTATATTCAAAAATAATAATGCAAAAAACTGCAATACATTGGATGATTCGGAGAAATTTTTCATGGAGCAGAAATCGTTAAACAAGTTTTCTATTCGGTGGCTTCCAAAGTGGCTTTCTCTCGAGATGATTTCTGTCGACCATCTGTATGGACATCTTATTCATATATAAAGCATTATTTCGTTTATTTCAGTCATTTCTTTCAAAAGTGTTTCCTTTTACTATGATTTCGGATTTTGCAGCAAAGACTTTTTGTAAGGCAATTTTTTGTTTTTTATTTTATTTTATTACGATGAAAACAAAGGATTCATGTTGAACAATAAAGCGATTGTCCCTTAAATACTTCGAGGGATTTTCCATCCTTTACGTTCCGTTGGACAATCCTTCTGTTCGGTTTTCCACAATTGCTCTTTGTCGAGATTATTCCTGTCGAATACTTCGTACGCTTTCTCCATGACGGATTGTTTTGGAAATTGGTCCCTCGTGATGACCCATGCATACTTGAGACTGAAAAAATATAAATTATAATGTTAATCGAAAAGTGCGTCAAATAAGAATAATACGAAAAAAAAAAAAAAAATTGCAATCTATCTTTGTAAATTCGTAATAATGGCATATTGGTACCATTAATTAAAAAAACATTATTGTAGTGATTAAAATCGCAACTTACTGGGTGACACCGTAGTCAGTGCAGCAATAAGTAACGGCGTAAGAATCGTAATCAGTTCCCAAAAACCAGCAGTCACTCGTTACATCGTAAGGCGTAAATGGAAGGTTACAGTGCGTTACCAAAGGATTTTCAGGGTCAGGTATCAATTTAACGTAAACGGGAACGATCTTCTTGGTGCTGAAATTAACTCGACTATTTAATCTGCAATTCGTTTTATGAAATTTCTGAAACATTTTAATGGCTTACTGGGTCGAGATGTGCGCATTGACCAATTCGACGGTACCATTTTCTCCGGGTCCGAAATTGACTACGTTGCATTTGCCTGTTATTTCAAACAGTGCGAAATATCTTGCAACTTCGTACCAACTGCCAGTAAACTAAAAAAAAACAACTTTTCAATAATAAATGGCCACTTACATTAAAATAGTGATCTCTTCTATATGGTATCATTTTTTGAGATTTTATCCCATTGCGAAGTATTTGAAATTCTCTCTGAACCTCACATTTTTCTGGGAGCCTAACGATGTATCGTTCTTGAAGAATTAATTTAATTAATCCGTATGCTTACCTTGTTGATGTCAAAATTGGCTAAACCTTCGACATGCGGGCATTTACCGGGCGAAGGTAACTGCGCGAAAGCGCTGCCCGATAAGCAAACGACGACCAATGCATAGAACATTGACATGTTAGATATAGCCGAGATACTTATTCTTTCGTATTCTTTGAACCCAACTGACGAAAAACTTGGGAATTTTCACTTTTTAAATGCTATTTCGATGCTTATCGCCTTTAATCTTTCCGCCCGAATGGCACTGAGCTAATAACCTATAATCTTCATATAAACGATCGTTGTTCAAAATTGAGGGGAATTTTACCATAAAATTTCGGCTTTACCAATTGATTCAACAGTTCTCGTAGTTCTTACTTATGGTCCGCTGGATTCGTATCACATTGAACAAACACAACGACACATGGTATCTGAATTTAATATGGCAATTAAATTAATCGATCGAAAATCTTCTGCCGATATTTCTCCAATGATCGAAACCCTTCTGGTATTATTTTTAACATCGGAGAAAAAAAAAGTAAAGAAAAAAATGTCGTCACAAATTGTTAAAAATTGTTTTTTACCAATTTGTTAATGACTTTGTGGAATCGTTATTATGGAAAATCAATGTGCTCAGCACCTTCAATATGGTCGATATTTTCCAGATTTTATATCAGATTCAGATTTTCTGACTTTCTTCAAATTTGTTTGTTTTTTTTTTTTTTTTTTTTTTTTTTTTTTTTTTTTTTTTCATTTTTTATTTTATTTGAAATTTTCTCCGAATCTCACTTTTTGCTGAAAATTAATTAAATTCCATGTTAACTTGAAAAACAGTTGAAAAATGACTGTCACAATCGGACTCATGAAACATTGATATACATGAGTTCTTTATATTTATTGTAGCTACATTAATGTAATTGTCTTAAGGTTTTTTTAATATCACTTATCGCGCTTTCCAAAACTGCAAATAATGTATACGGTATCATTGCTCCGAGCGATTGCATTAATAGAACCGACGCGGGTGTGTTGTTTAGTGAAAAATAATTGAAATTACGTGGTGGGAGAATAATTGAAATGACCGCAGAGCGAATGATGCGGAACACGGATGAGATTTGTCGATGTGAGAGTTGATCCTATTATAATATACCGCAAACGGCATGTTTATTTCACCGTGTAAATTCGCATCGAATGTTCTCAATGAGAGTACCGTTCAGTATTGTGGAAAATGAATGCCAAAGGGTGAAATAAACTTCACCCAACTTCAGTCTCAGCAGAAATATAAAAAAATTCGTTATTATTATTATTATGATTATTATTATTATAAAAATAATTATATCGCAATAATTTTATAGAGAATGTGCTGATGACGAAAATTCACGAAAATTGGATAAATTATTTTTATTAAAAAAATGTAATTTATATTACTCTAAGAAAGCTGTCTGCAATGTGGAATTGGCGAGCAGACAGACATATACAGATATGGAAACATTAATTTGGACATTGGACACGTTAATTGAAAATGTTGAGAATGTCGCGCCATGTAATTGGACTTTTTCTAAAATTCTAACTATAGTGCCGTTAGTTTTGCCTCAAAACTGTCGCGACTTCCTTCATCGCGAATGATTTCCTTATCGTGCATTCTTCCTTCTTCAAAACCATTAAGAACTTTAGCAAATTCTCCTCTTGTCTTTATAATATTTCCGCGGCAGTAACATCGTCTATTTCTCTTAACGTTCTTGTCGCAGCCTCGAGGTACGACTACGCAGTTTCTCCTCGCTGATTAAAGCTCATGTCTAGATTGCTCGGGGGGCGGGGGGGAGACTAAACGCGAGTTGTGCGAAGTAGAAGGAGAAGTAAATTTAGCCGGTATAGAGAGAGAAGGATAACAAGAAACGAGGGGCAAACGTACATAAGAACGAGAGATGAAACGAGACGCGAGCTGAACACAGGCCGCGTTATTCATTCACCCGCATTTGAATCGCAAGAATATTGTCGACATCCAACAAAGATACTTTCTTCCGGAAACTATTTATCATACCTTTCACGTCCAGCGTACGAAGTACGTAAGTTTTCGTCGTATAAAAAAGTGGACATTTTTTTAAAAATACAAAGTATGCGAAATTCGATAGTTCATTAGGAAAATATCGGAAAAGACAATCGAAGCAATGAGTGGTTCGATAAATCTCCCATTTATAAAAATTTTATTAACTTTCATTCAATTAGTGTATTGCAGAAAAAATACTAATCTCTCTATATATATAAAAAGATTTTGCCGCCGCCGCCGCCGTGTATAAGACGGCAGCTTAGGATATATGCTAAGTTGACGGAGGAGCTAAAGTCACGGAATGGCTGCAGTCCCTGAGGGGCTAAAGTCACGGAATGGCTGCATTCCGGTGCACGAGAATGGCGCACGCGCCCGCGGAACCTCTAGTATAAAAATAATATCATTAATTTTATTAATATTATTTATCATTTTTTTTTATCGCATTTATTTTCGGTTTTTTTTTTATTTTTAATTTTACTTTTCTTTCCCGGAAAATTTCAATTCGATTAAATTAAATATGTACCCACAGTGCAGTTTCGTTCGCATTTTTTTACTACCCAACGTTGCCCTACGTGACACCTTAAACTTTGTATCGAGTTATCGAAACTTTTTGAGATTTTCTTACGGGCGTTTGTCGCCGACTGCGCGCCGTCTTTGCCGTTTCTATGTTGCAGCAACGTAGCGTGCATAATGTCGTTCGCGGTGAGTGAAAAAGTGGAGCGCGAACCGGATAGATGAACGCCGACGGTGGTGAGATCTCGTTAAGGTTTTCTTCACGGGAACGTTGCAGAAAAGCACCACGAAACACGAGATTTGCGAAGAGAAATGGAAAAAAATGCGAAAAACGCTACAGACGAGAATAGCGCAAAAGGATAGGAAGCAATGAAATAATTTTTGTGAAAAAAGCCGGTAAACACAATCGTAACAATTCAGTTCGATAATTCATAAAAGCATTGATGGTTGATATAAAATAAAATAGCATCGGAAAATCTTCCGTGATGTTATAAATAAGTTAATTGTCACCTATAATATAAATAGTACATTGAGCCAGTAGTTGAGATATGCGGTTCTTCAAAGTGCGAATAATTTAAAAATTTAATTTTTACTGAAGAAAAAAAAAGAAGAAAATAAAGGGTGCTGCGACATACTGCGACGTAGTCGTAAATTAGTATGATGAACTGCTAATGAAAAAAAGAATAAAGAAAATTCGCGAGAAAAAAAAGTTATACCAGATTGTTGAAAAATCTAAAGATCCCGAGGAAGATAAGGCATTAAGATATAACTTAATTACTCGAGCCGTAATTCATAAGAGGGTCGGCACGGGGGATGAAATGAAGTTTTTTTTTTTTTTTTTTTTTTTTTTTTTTTTTTTTTTTTTTTTTTAAGGAAAAAATAACCATTGAGGGAGAAAAAAAGAAGGACAGACAGAAGAAGAAATCGTGATGAGGCTGCGGGGGAGGGGGAGGACGGCACGAACAAGGAACTCGTAGATAAAGGGGAAAGTCCCGAGTAAAAGCCACAAATTATACCCCGGCATTACGTGCCGGTTTGGCCGAGTCGGGGGCTTCGCGGTGAAAGAATTCTGCCATTTCGACGTTACGTCCGACCATTTCAACGATCCCACCCCTCCGGAAGCCGAGCACCACGCACCCGTACACTCCATCCCCATGGTTCGTACTCCGACCCATCCTCGACGCAGTTCGACTACAGCGTACCGGACTCATCCCCCTAAGACTCGCACAGCAACCTCCCCCTCTGATGCTTCAAGGTATTTCATCCATTAAATTAAAACCACTCTCTGTAGCTTCGAATTATATCGAAAAACCCTCTTTCGCCTCTTCCGCCCTCTCGGCTTCGGTATGTCCTGACGCTTGACGGGTGCCTTTCTGATTTTCCAAAGTGCTTCAGGGCGAAAAAACGTTTTCATGCCAATACAAAAGTAACATTTTTCCAATCGTGACGCACCGATGGAGAATTAAAGAGCTACAAATTGAAACTCGTAAGGGAAGTTTAAATGATTTTGATATTTTGGTAAAGTTGTCGACTTTTTTTTTCCCTATTTTTATAGAATAATATGATAAATAATATAAAAATTTAACAAATAAAATTTATTTATTATCGGGTAAATAATAATTTTTTTTTGTCTATCATTAATTATTTATTAATTATTTTTAATGGACTAGGATTATTTTTAATGGGTGGGGAGTTTTTGTGAAGATAAACTCGTATTTAAAGGCTAACAGCGCTCGTTATCAGAGTATCGAAGAGAACGAAACCTTGAAGCAGGTTAAGGTACACCGTCAATGATTTTTTTTTCTGTTCCTCGAACATCCGACATCATAGAACAGTTCAAGATTCGAGGCACGATTTCTGATCTGTATCTATATTCCGAGGATTCCTCGGCGATCGTATAAGAGAGTATGTGACACAGTTTGCCCGACACTTTCCAGCGCTGAATTTGAAATTTCGGGGATTGAGAAAATTTTTGAAAAGTGGTTCATTTGTAGTCGGTGAAAAGTTGTACAGAGGAAGGGAAGAATATGAAGAAAATTTGAACTCATCGGGTACCCAATGATTATCCTCAGCTGCATTAAGTATCGGACGGAGCATCGTACACGATTTCGAAAGTCGCAGCACGTTTCTTATCGTTTCCGTATATTCGCCCGATACTTACACACTTTCCCCCAAAACCATTGGACCAAATTTTCGTGACATCTTGAGTACCCTACTGAAGTAAGAAACTTCCCGTTCGGTACATCATTAACGAGGGGATTCATGGATCTAAACCCAGAATATCGGATGAATGAGCATTTCAAGGGTTTAAAATATTCAAGTATTTCTCAAGTGGAAGCGAAATGAAAGCACTTAATAATTCGCATCGCTAATTTTCTTTAATACAGTACCGAAAAAAAAAAAAAATAAAAATAAAAACGAATTCAATGCTTCTAGACATGAAAAAAAAATTGAAAATTAAAAATCAGTGGATAAAGTATCCGACATATTTCGATTTGTATTTTATTACCGCTTTGTCGATAGAATTTTTAATTTTTTTCATAAAATTTATTTTTATTTCCTTCAATTACGAAAGAAAGGATTTTTTAAATAAACTTGAGAAATATTAACCGCCGGGGTGACATTGACGCCACATGGCGCGTATACCTTATAGGCTTCGGAGCCATTCTACCCGTTCAGTGGATTAATAAAGCCAAAGTTCATCAAAGAATTGTACAAAATTCTAATTATATAAAAATAATATACAGTACAGAAAAAATTAATTTTCACGAATTGTCTGTGTCACCATTTGTAAAACAAATTTCGCAAATTAATTTCTTCAAATTCTATATCAACTTATTTATTCGATCTATTCGTGAACGCTGTTCTAATTATTTTAACTCGTTTTGGTTATCCAAAATTATAAAAAATCTCGTTATATTGCAGAAAGTTCCAAAAAAATGTTATCGCACATTTGATTGAAATTTATTACACGATTGATGCGCAAATCTTCTAATATCGGTATTGGAAGAACTTTTTTTTAGTGTTTTTTTTACTGCGTACGTAAAATAAATAAATGATGACATATCAATTTTCGCGTACGAAAGACGCCTACAGGGAGTCCGCGTGCGGAGTCAAGTGTCTCGAAAAGTTCGCAGAAGACTTGGAATTGTCAGGGTTAACACGTCTCCTTGAACCCATTTTCTCAAGTACTTTAACATCGAGCGGTTCACCCTTAGTGTCCCTACAAACACATATATCGTATGATGAGTATACAGGGGGTCACATCTATAGAAGCATAGGAGACGACGACCGTGTTGACGATCGTACCAACGCACCCTTCCTATACTCAGGGGTGGCGGCTCATCGTCATCCTCTTCAATCCGGAATTAATAACCATCCATACGACAGGACCCCTGTTGGTATATAGAGAGAGTCAAAGGGATGGGGGTGGGATTGGGTGATGAGCTCAACATCGCAAATTCATCAATTTTTACAGCACACTCGTTCCAGCGACGACTGATCAATATTTTAACGAGGTAACGAGAAACGCGTTATCAGTTTTGCATCAAACATATTATATATGTATATCGAAGGTCTGCCGAAGCGTTTTTTTTTTCTTTTTCATTTTTTATTGGAGTTGCACACCTCGGTTTTTAACTCTCCCACGCGAGTCCTCCAAAGTGCGCACTTAAACTCAACGACCTTTCTCTCCGTCATAATTTTTTTTTTTTTTTCTATCAGCTTTTTTGCCGCTCAGCAGGGTTCATCAGGAAAAGCTAATGCGTATATATTATAGAGACGTAGCGCGTTAAGTGCTCCAGTAAAAGGATATTTCGCGGTGGGCTGTGTAATGTTTGGAAACAATGACTCAACAGGAGGTGAAACACTTCACGTAAAAACTCTTTTTTTTTTTTTTAAATCGCATAGAATGCTTAAAAGGGAAGCGGAAGATTTCTGGTTGACGCGGAGATACGTTGAAAAGTTTACACCTCAATGAAATAGAAATTTTAACAACTTTTTTTCGAAAAAGTCCGCCGCATATTTATTAATTATGCCGATATTAATTCCCCTTAAGAATTCACCTTAATCGCCCCTTAAGAAGGGTGTAATGTTACGACGAAATAACTAACGCATTCGTTATTTTTTTACATCGCACTATATCAATGTTATTATCGACGTTAATTCCGTATTAAAATCCTGAAAATAATCATCAAACATTGCAAAGGAACAGTGTGCTTATCAAGGAGGCAATACTTACGCGAACGACAAACGTTTGTTTCTCCTATTTCCTCGAATGCTCCTACTCCTCGTCGTTCATATTTGCGAGAAACAACAATCCCGTGTTTATTCTCCCAGTTGTACCGAATTAAACTCCGCACACACAGGACAAACTCTGTCGTTGAACCCACAAAAGGACACAGCGCGCACATGTATATAGAAGGCGATAGCCGCGATGTTCGGAGTCTCGAAAGTTTCGATTTCACGAAAGTTCACTTGAATTCGGTTGCGAACATCGACGCTGCTGTATTGTTGAATGAATCGAAGAAATACGTTGATAAAACGAGAAAAAAAATCAATTAATCACTGCAAAATCGACGAATATCTTCTTTTTTAAGCAGTTCGTTATCTTAATTTGTCGCTTTTTTAAAAAAATTCTTAAAATTCCTTTCGTATTTTCTTCACCGAAAAATTCCTCGTTGAAAATTCCCTTCGACTTTGCATGGCATTGGAATACATCACGATATCGCCGACGACACTGCCACGTGGTGATAGCAATTGGACCTCACGAGTTGCAAGAATTTGTATTCGATGAAATTTTCACACATTTCTATATTGTCTTTGATAAAATCGTGTAACGCAACGTCTAGCGAAGATATCAGTTTCCAGAATCGCAGATTGAAACAACAATCCGAAGAATAGAGTATTATTTTTCGTCCCTTTATTTCCATGTCCCATTCTAATTCTTCGCCTTTCTATCTGTGTCCAATTTTCTTCTTATCATCGAGTATTAAAAAAAAATCAGCAGGTTTATCACGTGATAGAGAATTTTTTTCCGTCGTATGTCGAGCTTCTAGCGGCGCTCTTGAGTAAAGGGTTGATGCCGCCCCTATCGCTTCTCGCAGTCGCCTCGATTTAACCTTGAAATCCCAACTCATTCCGCAGATCCCGTCAAGCAATCTCGAGTTTTCCCGAAGCCTCTCTTTTGTCCGGCTATATCGCGTCGTTGTCTTCGGAAATCGATAGCTCCGTTTCTTCGCACTTTTGTATCACTTCGAAACGACAGAATTTTGTATGCTTTTTTTTTTTTTCGTTTGTTTCTTTCAACTCTTTTTCATACCCAAAAAATTGTCGAGGAATACCTGCGCGCAATGACTTATTCTGAAGCCAATTTTATTCGCGTTATTGAGGGACATATCTTCAATTTTTTTTTTTTTTTCTTTTTTACGTAAGACGAATATGATTGACGTCGAATTGATTGTTTCCTTTTATATTAATTGCATAATCATTCAGAGCTCGAGGGAACGCTTTGACCTGAGTAGTTCAATCTCGTTACTTAGCGATCTGCAATGGTTTTTTGTACTTCTTTCTTTTTTCCACGATGCCACGTTTCGTGCAATTACTTAATCCTATCCCCATCGATCATGGACGCCGCTCGAGTGTGTCGTCTGAAAGAGCTACTCGTACCCCTCTCTCGGTATTTTTCCTTTATTTTAATTTTTTTTCTACGATCTTTCAAGTCTTTTTCAAACTTCTCTAAATCTTTGCCTCGTATTTTTTTTTTTTTTTTTTTTTCCAACACAGTTGAGAATTTAAGTTTAATATCGGATTTTCACTTGTCTCATCGCAGTTAAACTTTTTCTTGTGTTTCGGGCGTCGTATTAGTCGTTTTTTTTTTCACCGTTTTATTTCAGTCTCCGTCTTCGTCCGGTGCCACGTTGGCGGGGAACCACTTCATCCACCACAACCACCACCGGCAGGATTCTCTACTTGAGATCGCATTAAAGCTCTTTCGCTCGAAAACGCTCGACCATTCGCTGACGGTAAGTTCCCTTACTTCGCCACAGTTTTTTTTATTTCTTTTACCCTTTTTTTTTATTCGCTTATACTTTCTTTCGGCACTTTTTTATCCCGTTGCTCCCCCCGTAGAAAAGAAGCACCGAAATCGCTCGAATTTCTACTTCGACACTCGAATCTCGAGTCGCCTTCAGTGACCCGAACGAGAATAATATCACTTTTCATCCGTTCTTGAAATTTTCCTCACTCGATCGAGGAGATTACCCGACGACAATTGATCCTAACGCGATATCAGTTCGCTATTCACACACTTTGTCACTTGACACATCTCTCGAATTTTATTTCTTCGAATTTTTAACGAAACCAAAGAACGACAAACTTTCACTGCATATTGAAGAAAAAAAATAGTGCATTTAAAAAAACTGAATTATTATACGCGTCGATCACTGAATCACTATGAAAATATTTTCGTGAACTTCGACACGAAATCGTCAAATATTTTTAACTGTCTGTTTCATCCACTTTTATCCACTGCAAAAATATGATGTTTTTGTAAGAAAAATCGACGAATGTAACAATTTTTTTAAATAAAAAAAATATTCTAATTTTTGGGATACGCGTATATAAGAAAAAAAAATTATTAACGAAAATTTCGCCTCGACTCTCGTTTCACCAATCTGTTAGATTTTCTATCTATTTTCATGCTTTTTCACATCGATCATTTTTCTTTGCTTCATTCGTAATCCAACCATCATACGAATTAATGTTTACCAAAAAAAACTCTGATAAAAATATGAATGCCTTTGCATTTTTTCATCGGTGATTCATAAAAACGCGCAACTGCACACATTCATTTTCACAGATATTAAACTCGAAACCTATTTAATTTGATAACATTTTCTTTAAAAATTCGAAAGCCTATAGTCATCAAGAAAATATGAAAAAAATTGCAATGAGTTATTAATTCATCGAAGTCTGTAGTCGGAAACATACGTTTTCAGTAGATAAGTCGCGCTATAGTCAGACGTGATACATAAAGCGACTGCGAGATGCTGGAGAGCATCGAGCCGAAGTCCATACCGGTATATATATGTCTATGCTATGTACACGGTGCATGTAAACTGTACTTTCTCTTTTAGGGTCAAAACCTCGACGAAACATTCTCGTTGCGATATTTTTTCGTAAAAAAAAAAAAAGGAACGAATAGAAATTATAATTTTACATTCACACCGCATATCGTTATGCTACTCGATATAAGTGTACCGTCCAATACTTTAACCGAATATTTTTCATGCGGAGAATTCTGCAACCCTCGTTTTTCATGCATTAATTTATTTCTTATACAAAAATCGACGAACTAAAATGCACTCACACTATCTATTTGTTTAATTTTTTTTTTTTTTTTTTTTTCACTGTTAATTATACAAATTGCGAACTCTTTTAGATGTCAGCGATCTCGTTATTCTGGGGAGAGGCCATACAGCCAACTGAGAAACAGATGAGAGTCGAGGAGCTTTTCCCTGTTTCACTTCTTTCGTTTTTTTTTCCTTTTTTTATTCGCTCCTCTCGTAATATATCCGAGAGATCAAGAAGATCGAGGAACTCGCTAGATTTGTCAATGACGAATAATGGTATTAGACAGATGGTAGAATTGACGGATGGAAATGAAAAGTAAAGATTGAAGTAATGAAAACGAGGTTATAAAACGTCGAGTCACCGCGCGCGTTTTGCGGAGGCACACCGGGGGATTTCCTCTCGTGTTGCCCGGGGAGCGGCTATGGCGGCAGCCTGGCTCTCACTGCTGGTTCGCTGATGTGGGCTCTATTCGCCCCTAAGGTGGGGTTGCTGCTACTTTCGCAGCATCCATCTACGCGCAGGATCAGCAGCGGAGCCAGCAGTAGCAGGCAGCAGCGTCAGTGGAGCCAGCAGCGGTAGCCAACACGAAAACGTCGGCTGACGGAAGAAAAGAGATGGGAATAGTAGATCGAGAGGAAAGGAATACTTGCGGATTGTACCTATTACTGACCACCCGTAGAATAGGCAGGAAATAAAAACAAAAAATAAATAGAAATATTGCACTTACAGTGAAGTTTAACTTATTAATCGGTAAAACAGGCATCTGTAAAACCGTTTGTTTTTATTCTTCGCGACATTCGAGATTTCTGGTGAAAAGTATTTTCATAAATGTTAAGAGAAACCAAATCAAATTCTGTTTGTGGCATTTCCTTTCCATGGATCAAAAACAACTTTAAAAGAATCGTTCAGATCATCGGTAACTTTTTGTTTCTACGCGTATCAACAATTCTTTTGTTCACTAAGCTTTTTCGACGGTGTTCATCGGATTGAATTCTAAATGCACACAACTTATTCTGGTCTTTTTAAAGAGACAACAGTGGCTTTCAATTTCAAGTAATGCCGATAATTATAGGGAACTGTTTTATTCATGAAGGAATTGCAGATTGTCTTAAGATGTGAAAGCTGATCGTCGTTTTTCAAGGTCGCCGAAAAACTTTCCCGTGAAAATTAAACTATCGTCCGCTACCGAATTGATGAAAGCCGCGGAAACTAATTTCGTTTTAACGCGAAAGCTTCGGCACGCTTGAAAAACGTCGATTACAGGTTTTGTTGCCGACCGAGTCGGTTTAACATATTCTTGAGGATAGATGAAAAAATCGGTATCGTAAGTTTTATCCGATAGAGTAGTCTACAGCTTCAGCTTAATGTATAGCGGTCAGAATTAGGGACACCATCAGCTACATGGGATTTTTCATCATAACTACTCTTGCTATTGGGTTTCACCAATTTTTTTTTTGCGGACTCTGAGTGAAACGCGAGAAGAGTGCGAAGGAGATAGAGAGATAGATGGGAGAATGGTCATCTCTGTTTTTGTGTCTAGCTGCGTCTGTCTATCTCTCCCGCTGTTTCGCTGCTCCACTCTTGCGCTTGCTGGTTATTCAACCCCTGCTAGGGGTAGTGCGACATCACGCGTCAATCTACCCCTACATTCCTTCTTTTCTTCTCCCACTTTAGACCCTCCCATTGCTGCGTCCCGTTCATTCTGTTTTATTCTCTTTCAGCTTCTGCATTCTATATCGCATCGGTCGGTTGCGAAAGCAAAAGGTCTGTACTTCACTGATCGTAGTTTTAAAGAGATTACGTCAATGCTATTATCGATCGGACGATCAGGGGGTTGTAAACACTTTGCTTTTGAATGTGTTCATTCGCCAATTTGTCATCTGTCATTATCGTTCGCAATAATATTAGCCTTCTTTGCTGATGATGCGATGACATAACCCAATCGGATGATCCAGATTTGGCTCTACAATCGTAAAACTTGATAGCAGGTGATGCGATTTCAGCAAAAGGATAGAATTTGGACAAAAAAGGATTCAATTGTCACTGTGAAAATAAAAAACCGAAATCAACTTAGAACTTGTTATAAACGATTACGTCGAAATGGACACCGTGCGCGACGACATGGTACAGCATAAGGACGTCCCCAATTCGATAAAGAGCGCTTGTGAATCCTTGAAGAGGGTCGCTTCGTCTATAGGTTTCTCTAGGTAGGTCACTAACACCGCGATTCAAGCTGTTCCCTTGGTGGGTGGCGCGTGGTGATTCGTGCTAAAGCGCTGCACACGAAGGACCGTGATGGATAGCAACTAGCGACGACATAGCAGCACCACCAGCCTGATGTCGCGACGTCGACGTTCTGTTTCGCCACCGTACCTCTATACGGAGGCAGACAACGATGCTTTCTGCTCTCGCTCTCTACACCCTTCATCTCCCTGTTATACGGCTTGCTTGGGTCTGATGGGACGCCAAACCACAAAACGGTCGATGGTCGACCACAAGCACGATGACGCGTTACGACACCGGAGGCAACGCCGTGATCGACAGACTCGATAGACCTGCCCGGTCCCTTGACGTGTGTTATGGCTCCACTTTTCCTCGTGTCTCTCGCTAGCTTTTTCGCTTCTAATCTTATTCGAAATTCATTAAAATGGACGCGGATATGTTGGCTTAATTAAAAATATTAAAAATCTACATTTATCAGGGAGTTCCTTATAGAAAAAAAACATTTTATAACTATAGGATGTAATGGCACAGTGAATGGTCTATTTGTAAGTTTTTTTATCATTGATATTTGAAGACGTACTTTTCGCTCAAAGTCAATTTCAAACGACCTTCCATGTTATTTTACGTGTCAAAAGTTTCAGACCGATAGCTCAAAGTTTGCTTAAGTAAAGACTGACAGACGGATGAACGCACTCACCCTTCTCGCGGTAACCACTTGGAGAAGAAATATATGCGAGGAAAACTTTTGGATGCTTTCGGAATACGTTATCGACGAATTTGGGATATGCGTATCAATCCGCGTAAATAAAATAGCTTTTAATTATGGAACTTCTGCTGGGGAAATATTAAATCGCGTAAAAAGAAATTACGAAGTGTTGAGACCTTTTTTTTGGTTTATTTTTTAAGTCTACGTCGGCAACAGCTTTTCTGACTCTGTGGATTGACAGAATTGCAGTCATTTATCTATATTTCCAAGTGTATTTTATCGTTTGGTCGCCTATTGTTGATCAAATTACAAGCGCAACACAGCGCGTTCTTTAATGTCATAGCCTTCGGTAACATCGAATGGTTAAGCCTTTGATTCATTATTAGAAACAGAACACAAGAGCTGCGTTAACTGTCGATGACTGCGTTGAAACAGCTGAATTATTAGTATCCGTTACTATCCGCGAAATCGAAGTCATGTTACCGTGAAACAGAGATGATGAAGATCTTGCGTGCGAATAGGAGAAAAGATGGAGTAAACATTGGCCATTGCACGTAACTCGATATGGAACTCCTCTGAGCAGAAGGACTACAGAAAGAACATAAACAGCGTTTACGTCTTCCGCCATCAATAGCTCTTCTATCGATAGGTACTCGAAACTCTTCACTACATCCGAGATGTTCTTCTATTTTAAACCTGAAATAGTCAACATAAGTATTGCTGCATTCAACAGAACGGATGGGGATCAACAGCTAATTGTGTCTATTGAAACTTCGATTCCGTAAATTGTAGACAACTGACACGTGAGATAATGTCTTGAAAAAAAAGTGGGGTTACTATGCAGAAATAGAGAATCACTTGGTATTTTTTTGGATGCATTTCAAACAAATGGAAGTGACAATGCGTCACGTTTCGTCTGTGTATTCCATAATTGAATGAGGATTTGACAGTATTATTCTACGGCGTTAAATATATTTACAAACATGCAACACAATGAATGAGCGTTGTTCGAGGAAACTGTCATGAAATGTTCACATCGGGTGTACGAAAGTGTAAATTTGTCGACGCGTTGAAAGCGCGCAAGTAGCAGTGTCGGTGATTCTATCATATACGAAGTTATTCGATGGAAAAGTGTTACACAGGAGGAGATATATTGAGTAACAGAGTATGAGGACAGCGGAGTGTGCCATAGCGAAAGCGATTTCTCGCAAACCGTGTGACCGCGCAAAATATCTCGTGAAATATATCGTCCCGCTGTTTGACGACTACTGGCCGATCTCATAAAATATTCATGAGAGAAGTTTTCTACCCGCCTCTAGTGGCCCATGGTGATGCTTCTATGGATGGTGTGGCCCTACCGGAGAAGTGGGCATTACCAATGGAGAAAAGCTCGATGTTGCTAGAGCATGAAAGTGTCGTTAGGCAGACGAGCGTGTGTTATAGTGCGCGTCAAAGAAGCATCGTCGCGACCTCGTCACGTCGGTTGGTCAATGCCACAAGGTCAATCCATCACCTTTTTATATTTTCAAAATATTGGAATTTTAGAAAAATCCTATTTAGAAAAATATGTAACGCTGTGTGCCTGAATGAGATGTGAGTATAATGCGTATTCATCAACTTTTAGACGTCTAGAAAACGTCGGACTTGATACGATTCGCGGCAGACGATTATTTGGGTGCATCAACAAATCGGATAGTTACCTTAACTCGTTAATTGGTTTCATAACCGATTCAATGCCATTCATGCCTAATGCAAATGGTTTTCTTTCTTTATGTTTGGTTTCTAGTGATGTTCTGATCCATGTTGTCCTTATTACTGATCAACCCACAAAAAGGTCATCAAAAGTACGAATACGGTATGCTAATTTTTTGATCCATGCAATATCGCCAGTGGAGGACGGATGATAAAGAACGCTTTTTGCAGAAGCATGCATATTAGCAATGGAAGCTTCCGATCGGCAATTGGGACACCCAGATTTCTAATCCGGAAACGACAAAACGAATTGCTGCACTTTCGTATAAAAGAAAACCGCTTGATATCGATCGTGAGCTCAAATGTTGCGTCACTGATTTCGATTACACTGGGTTTGCTTATGTATGGGGTCAACGTCGATCCCGTTGATTATTTGACGAAAATTGGAATGACGGGGATTCCCAGAGGCAATTGCTTGTTAAATTCAGTTTGATGGGTCAAGGCATTTTCTTCGCTATCAGCAGTTCCATTAAAAGCGCACATGCATATAGATGCATCTAGATACTTTCTCTTGTTGTGGTTGTGTGGTATTCGGAACTTTTTCATCCGTGGATGAGAACAAAGAACTATTAACGTGCTATAACGAATGTTATGAAACGAAAACTCGTTGCCGCGATAAAAAAAAGGCACCAATTGGGCAAAATGAAAAATTCAATAGAATTCTCATTTTGGTCTTTAATGATAGACTCGAAAGGTTTTACGAAGCTTTTGTTTATCGATAACCTCTATTATGTTATCGTTATCTGCGTTCGTTGTGTTAAATAGCTTCCTCGGTCCTGCATACCGTTGTTTGTGCCGAACAACCCCGTAGCTGTTTTTCGGATAAACACAGGTATCCTAGATAAACCCCAACTAAAGTCAAACCTCGTTTCGGGAAAACCTTCCAAACCCGGCAACCGTTCATCGTCCGAGGGGAGGGGGTGGGGCCATCATCCCCTCGGCATTTTAGGCATCATAGAGATAGGAGGTAGTTTAACGGAGGGTAGGTGGGCTTGAAGAGCTTAAAAAAAACTAAATGCTAGCAGATCCAATTACTCGTCATTTAAATTGAAATCGAACGGGCGGACTATTACGAATTTACGATGACGGGTAAGAGCGCGTAAGCTAGTGGATAGGATAGCTTAGTTCCGTTACCTGGTTAGGAAAAACCAGGTCAATATTCCAGGTCAGCATTGTAGACCAGAATCTAGGAATCATATCGAGATCGGTGTTGTTTTAGTTAGCTTCCTGACAATATGACACTATTGGACAACGCGTTGTGAGGATTTTAAATGTTATCAATAGTACCAGCCATCGGTATGATCATAAAAATTGAATCCATTAAAGCCAACAGTTACACAATGATGTTATCATCGATAGCGGTATTTCGCCTCACTTCTGTAAGCTCAACGATCGGGAATTCAAAAGCGGAAAACGGCACTCATCCGCGCCGGAAATGTTCCAAGTAGAGCAGAAGTAGCAATTTTGACGAACTATGGTCAACTTTTCGTCGCTATTTTCGATATAATGTGAGTAGTCGTGAAGTATCAACATGGGAATACGAGAAAATGACGATTGGATAGCGACTGTAGTGAATATGACCACAACGGCCACAATAACGAAAACTGGTGCATTTATTATGTATATGGCAGACTCTCTGTTCGAATAGGATGCAATTAGAACATCCTGATCAATGGAAAATCGAGAGTGCAATACAGCAACGCAGCTCTGCTAAAAAGGACCTACTAATAGGGATTTCGATATTCACATTCCCATCAACGCATCATTAGCTAAAAACCTCCGACCAGGTGATCTGGCATCGGAATTTGAATCCTATTCCATTTACATATTGAAAATGCTCGTACACCGGCGTCATAAAATGAGTTTTCGACGAACGCGAAGAACCAATTAACATTATTGACTTTCATTCCCGAAAATGAAAACAGTTGGCGCGTCCGAAATACCTTATAATGAAGTTAATTTGGCTGAAAAAAAACGTTGCAATTAGGAGTTATTAATGGATAAAGAGATTAAACAAACAACTACAGACCCAAATGCTTAAAAAATCATTAACTACATTAAATCAGCTAAATTATGGCGATATTCACAAAAATAAGTATAGTTTTTTCTTCAGCCGACATAAAAATAAATAAAAAATCCTATCATGTCAAAAGATGTTTGAAGGATTTTCCTGACGGTAAAAAAAAAAAATGTTGTCAACCGGTTTCCTTGGAAACCGTGTTTAAGGGGATTCCAGTTCTGCACCTCATTAAGATCATTGCAATCAACCCTACGCACTCTAATTTGCGAACCCGATTTTCTTTTTTTCATAATCACATTTTAATGGCTGCGGTTATAGCGTACTTCAATCATAATCGTTAATCATGCTGTGTTAGTGTATGAAATGATGTCGTGGAAACAAACAAATTACCACCTTTCGTTACCAAGGCTACACTTTAGTAGCGCAGTTGTAACTACGCTGCTAAAGCCGCGACTCGCCGAGCGAAAAGCCGAGATGGCAATTTAAAAAATTCCATTTCATCTAGGAATGGGACCGATTCGCCTCGGTGTCCATTATGCCCCCATCTTCCCTTCTATATGCATAATGTATATATATCCAGATAGCTGCAGAGCCTAACGGAAATGCGACGGTTTAGCACTCAGAATTGCAAAAACGGAATATTCGACGAACTCACTCACTCTCTCTCTCTCTCTCTCTCTATCTCTCTCTCTCGCTCTCTCTTTACTTCCTTTACCCTCCCACTGCCTCTGCGGTTGCCCGCGTCCACCCGCTCTATTTCGCTTCCCCGAGGGCTACCCACTGATATCCACCACACCCATCAGCGAAACAAAATAAAAAGTGCAAAAATAGTCATCCCAACAACGAAAAGGTAAAAAAAAAAAAGAACCAAAAAAAATTACAACCGATATATGATATGGCGGAAAAGCTGCGCGCAGTTTTTGCGGTCGTTTACTCCCTCTCGGGACCACTGAAATAAAATGGAGAAATTGTAAAAAAATAAAAATGAAGGGAGGAAAAAAAGAAGGTAAATTTAAGGTTTATATCGAGGAGTAATAATTAACAACAGTGTGGTGATGGCGGTCGTGGTAACGGACCCGTGGAAGCCTTTAACAATATTCCTTTCCGCTTTATCGCATAGTTTCATTTTACTCGACTAGCTGCCGGAAAACCGCAGGAAAATTGATTAACCGAACCAACCTGCTGCGCATACCGATAAACCCAGAGAGAGAGAGAGAGAGAGAGAGAGAGCGAATCGGAAAACATGATTCGCCGACTTACAGTTAGTTGTTTACATAACACGCTAATACGATATCTAAAATTCCTGATACAAAGTACATAACTCCTATGTATAAACTTCTAGCGTCCTTTGTATCTTGAAGCCATAATATTATTAATATTTGAAGACGCAGTTTGAAATTCTTCACGATAATCTGGATGAACAATTTCTTAGCCTCCTGGGACCGAGTTGATAAGGATCAGGGCGATCATTCGGGAGATAAGGAAAAACAGCTGTTCGTTAGGAACGCGTCTTCTAATGGCGTGTCGTCGAAACAAAAAAGCGATAGCTAAAGATCTGCCCGTCCAGTTCGAGTCCAAACTATTTCCTCCTGGACCATTCATCAACTAGTTCCATAATTAACGAGCCTCCTAGCTACGGTCAGCCATCGAGATATTAACGCAGCGCTGGTAATAGCCAGCCGCCAGCTTGTGTCTCCAATTCGCGACGACAGCAGGTCAATCGATTAATCATACACAATCGCAATTACTGCAAGGCGCACTAGTAGATCTAGAAGCAGCACTACCAGCAATAGCGACATGATTGGCTAACCTTTTTTCATCAAAGTCTAATGGAAGGTCAACGTACTCTGACATTTTCTTTCTACTCTGAGGAAACAAGTATCTTAAAATAGATTGACCGCACGACATATCAAACATGGATCATTGAACTGATTGATTTAATTGACTAATTCTGATTTTCATAGTCGACATTTCAATATTTCAACATTTCGATGTTTCAAAATTTCAAAATATCAAAATTTCAAAATTTCAACATCCAACATTTTCTCCAAACTCTAAAGAAACTTTAATCGCAGAATCCAATCGAAAATGTTATCTAATTTCAAAGATTCCAATAGTTTTTTGCCGATTTCAATTTGTATGCGACTAGTCTAGTTGTAAATCATGTTGGAAGAGACCACAAAGAACCGTTGTCAACTGAAACAGACGGAATCATCAAATTCCTGTTCCGGAAGCTCACATGAAACGGAACAAAATCACTGATGGATTGTTTGATATTCTGCACTGAAAGGCCACACGGTGTATTATGTTGTTGAGTCTCACGCCACATGGCACGCATCGGAGATGGTTGAATAAAAGGGAGAGAAAGGAGGTCGCGAATAATTGGTAGGATCTAACGCACAAGGGCGAAGAACGAACAAACGAATAAATACAAACAGATAAGGGGAAGTTAGGAAGGACGTAAGATCGAGCAAACGCAAGACACAACGAGCGTATAAAGGAAGGGGAGACGAGCGCGAGTGAGGGAAGTAACCACCACCGTTCCACTTCTGACGTCGAAGTGGGGTATAGTATTAGGTAGGATGCTAGTCGAGTCGAGACTTCCCTTTGGGGGTTGAGCCATACTCTTGAGCAACACGTCTATCCATTATGGGGTGAGTTACGACCCCCGGTAGAGTGGTACAGTCGAAATGAAAAGTTCATAAAATAAATAGCAGCGGGACATACACACAGTTCATGCGTATGCGCTCTCATAAACCGATTAAATAATGGAACATTAAGCGATTGCATGAGCAAATGAGATTACCATGTAATTTGTATCTGTTATGAATATTCAGTTCTTGAATATTCGTGAAGCATCCCTTTCCGACAACGCGACATCCTGGAGCATTATTACCGTCAATTTTATGCCAAATTTTATAGTAACGAAATTGGAAGTACTTGACGCAATTCACCTTACTACGATGCAAATATGCAGTATTTCTTCAATCAGCAGTTTCCGATTTAAAATTTGGAAAAAATGTTGATATTTATTTCCGGATTAAGTATGCGATCGAAAAATTTTAAATAATTTGTCAATATTCACGATAATAAAAATTACTATCTTAAAAAAAATGAACACTTTTCGACATGACGCAAAAATCAAATGGCTTCTTTTAACTGAAATTATTTTTAGACTTAATTGTATCTATTGCTAGCAGACAAACAACTTTTCTAAACGTATGTAAGGTTATTCCGCTCTTGAAATTATAAGCCGAAATTTACCATCGTGCCATTTTGTTTACATTAGCACGTCCGCCATTAGAAGAAACTTTATAATCGCCCTAAAACCTGTGCTACGATAGCCGCTTACTTTTCGCAATTTGATACCACATATGAGGAATTTTGCCTGAAAGCAAATAAATATCTTTTCGTTTCTCCTCCATCCCTTATACCTACCGGGGTATTCTGCACATAGTCAGAATAATCTCCGGTAATGCCGCCGAGGAAGCTTATAGCAACGGTAGAGGCTACTGCCCCGCTGAACCCACGTTACAGGAGAAATCCCCTCAGGCTACAGTTTTGGGTTTAAAATACAGTCATTGCCACGACACAGTCAATGGCATACAAAACATATTGGACATTTAAATAGCTGTTATGCCAATAACTAGTTATCAACTGTAATTTATAATGCCGATAGCTGTACCCTTATCACGTCTTCTCGTTTATTAGACCATTCATGTCGAGTTCATGGGATTTTGCCTGCTAGGAAACCCCAATATGCAACAACCGCGAAATTCGGCGTTTATTCACTGTATCTTGGGTTTTCCTATCGTTTCCTTCGTTTCCATCCGAACCATTGCATCGCATTGTTCCACACAGCGTTGCATCTCCGACCCATTGTTTCGCCGGGGCAACAGCTCGCAGCTCATGTTGCATGTGGGTTTATTTTTTTTGTTTAAAGCGCCAGCGCTTCACGCCGGAGGGTAATGCAAATGCAAACATTGATAAAGACACAGAACCCTATTTGCGCGGTGAAAGATGATAGAAGCAGCAAAAACAAGTCGGTTATACGCAAAGGAGAGTAAATTAGTTAGAAACTCAATGCAGCGTTGCGCGAACACCTGGATAAAGAAACGAATTGTCTGTGAATTAATTATTGAACAAAAAGTGTGTGTTGAAGATTATGATTCACTGTTAATCATGCATTGTTGTTATTCGTTCCGAATTCTGTTCTGATATCGATCCTCGTTGAAATTCTCGGGTTGTCTGTTGCTTTATTAGCAATGAAACTGTTGAAACGACAGCCTGTTATATCATCTATTCAAGATTCCCGCGTTCGTGGTATTGTTGTTCGTAGCTATCGATCTCCGTATTCACGAGAATAATTTCACGGCAGATAATTAGATAGAAACGAGATTATAGTCCGAAGCTTCAACGCATCAATGTCAAGATTACTGCAACGTTATACATTGATATGGGTATATATACAATGCGAAATCCAATATGCGTTCGAATAGAAACCGACAGGATGTTTACCTTCAATGTGGTTTACCAGTCGTAAATAATTATCGTGCCGTCGTATCGGATATCGTTTTAATTAATTATAAGAGAAAATTCATTCGTTTTATTTCGCGGGTGGAGAAAATGGGGAAAAGGGAATTGATATTTTGATGAAAAATAATCATTTTATCGAACAGTTAAGAGGAAAAAATTTCTAAAAAATTATTTTTTTTAATTAAAAAGTTTTTTAAATTTTATTACTTACCGATCGATAATAAGAATACATTTTAAAATCGACATAATTTAAAAATAGCAAAACAATTACATAATTATAAAAGTATTATACTATCGGTTATTATTTCATCGGTTTTTCGAATTTTTTATTTAGAATATCAAAAGTTTAGTTATTTGTGTGTTTCAATGTTCGATATTAGATAAGTTGGAGTCTTAGAGTTATGAGATAAAATAAGGAAGTGCAACGCTAAGTGATAAGTGGGTATAGTAGGCCACTACGATTGATGGAACGCTGACGTTAATAGGTGTCGATGACCCCGTTGATGAAAAGTCGATAAATCGATTTCGAAGACGTAAAAGACGTTTCTGGCCGATGGCTCTCGTTCCCATCTACTCTGACGAACTGCGTTTGTAGACTTTTCTTTATCCTCATTGATTCTTAGCTTCTTTCATAGGCATATGGACGTTACTCTCCTTGAGAAATACATTATAATGATTGACACCCGCATCGATAATGCCGCGACGCGAAAAGTCTTCATACTTTTTTTATTTCCGATTTATTCTTACGCTTTCATCACCATGACATGCAAAAAATATTTCCCAATAATTGAGATGTAATTTCCAACCAATTTTTTTTAATGGCAACATAAAGTTTACACTAAATTCTCCGTCAACCATTGGGAAACAAACGTTTTCGTAAAATATTCAATATCATTACTTTTTTCCATTAGTCAAAGTTGCAGGAAGTTAACTTTTTTTTTACAACAATAGGGCAATTTTTTTTCGATGGTTGTCTTAATTATTTCGATAGTAATACGTCGGTATCGACCCGACATCCCCTATTGGGAATTCTGCATCAGCATCAATGCAAACATCAACCGACGGCGCTCGCGCGCAGGCGATGCTGCACGGGATTTCTCCCGCTTGCCTCGTCACCCTATTGCTATCGTCGCAGCAGTTTTCTCCTCTTTCGTTCGTCACCGTTGGCGTCTCCAGTTTCTTAAGAGATTCCTCTATTTTTTTTTTTCTTCGTGAACGATGTCCTCTCGTCGTTCTTTGTTCCGCTAATAACTCGATCGCAGACCCGACAGAAACGGTTCAGAATGGGAAGTCCGTCTTTCATTACCCGGAGCCAATGTCGTCACGGTGCTACGAGGATGTCACAACTTTCCAGAATGTTCGGTAATTGGAAGTTCCATGGAACATCCTCCTCGGTGTCTTGTCTTCGAGATGCTCATCTTCCGACCCTCTGTTTCTCTCTATCTATCGCTATGTCTCTCCGATCTCTCTTTATACTCTCGGTGTTGAGTTCTACGCTTCTCTATACCTGAAACCAATAAACTGTTCCGACGATGCCGATCGATTTCTAAGGACTGGATCTACATAACGTTTTACCTTCGACGGTAGTTTTCGTGTGGAATTTCTATTGAAACATTAGCTGCTAGAACTCTGCGATCCATACCTCAATTTCCGTAATTATACGCCAAAATCGACGGGTAAAATAGTTTCAATTATAACAATTGCGCGGTGCAGTATGCTGCGGGTCGCAATATCGCTGAAACCCCACATTATGGCTTATTAATGTGTCAGCCGCCCGATAAAATATTAAATATTTCGAAACTCATTTTGAAATGTTGCCGATATCATATATTGCGCAACCAAATGTTGCTTGTGGAGAATGCAAGGAATGCACGGACTGTAGTGCAACAGTTGCCACACATTTGTATCAAATAACTGTTTAACAAATATTATCGCGATATACGCGAATCCCGACAACCAAAAAGTCATTGAAAGCAATAATTTTTAAAATCGAAATTTAAAATCGCGTAAATTGCCAATTTACGAAAATTTCTTGAAAAAAAAAAAAAAAATTATATTAAAATTACCAAATTTTCATGTGATATTGCAGTAACTTTAAAAAAATGTTGACACATAATTAAAATTAATTAATCAATGTATTTATTTATGTTATTAATAACACTTTAGAAAATACAAATTTCGACCAAAAAACATACGAAAGTAATTTATAGTGAAAATATCCACAACCGGTTGAGTACCCCAACTTTTTTTTTACTTTAAAAAAATCGCTGATTTAATGGATTTCCACAAACGTTGATCTAAATTACACTGAAAAGCAAAGTAAACACTTGTAACGGAAGTGAACCGTACGCACCTTCTGGGATTTTATTCTTCGAATGAAAGTGCCTGTCGGGCCGCATCCCCGGAGAGATACTACTATAATCCTTCACTACTTAACGAACATTTTTCTCCGTACTTCGTTCCGCCTTTGGGATTTCATTTATTGGATTTCGAATTAATATCGTCTATTCTTTTACTAAACGCAAATATTTCATTCGATGTTTCTTTTTTATTATTTTTTTTTTTTTTTTGCATAAATTTGTCGGATGAGCAAAAACGTCTCTCGAAAGGTTACCAGTGGAGAGAGGGAAGGAATGAATGTCCGCAAAAACTCGCGGTCCCTTATCTCAGTCGCCCTCTTTTCCACTACTACTCTGAATCGAGATTGCCTCGATAAAGCGACAATTAATCCTCGAACTTTTTACTCACGGCAAAAGCTAAGGCGAGAGAGATCTTTGCAAGAGTGAGAAGTGGCCTCTCGTTTCTGCAAAGTCCGCGGCTTTTGGACGCCCGCGGAGATTACTCGGTGAAACTCGGTGACGACTTTTTTTCTTCAAACTTTCTATAGGACGATTGAAATGACATCGGATAAGCTCGTTGGGCAATAAAACCAAAATACTTTAATCCTCGAAGGTTGAAGTCTCGTGCTAAAGTATACAGACCGGCGAGGGATGGAGGATTTCGCCTATTAAAAAAGGGCGTTTAACGATCGGCGGAAGATGAGAAGCGAAACAGGGGCCCCACTGGGACGGAAAGCTCGCTGCACGACAGTTTATATACGTAGTGAAAATGGTTGACGCTTAAACGCGCTTCTCTCGATGAGATAAAAAAAGATTGGAAGAGTCCAGAATTTGCGGCACGTCTCAGTGGTTCACTCTGTTAATTTCCCATAATTTAAATTGATATTAAATACTTCGTGACAATCGATTGTACACTGAAAAAAATATATTAAAAAAAAATCATTAATTTGAAGAATGAATATTGAGTTCATAAAACGATCTCCCAAAACAAAATAAAGTATATCGAAAGTATATATACGATATATACAATACATTTTTTATGAAAAATGGAACCATTTTTTTTTAATAAACTCAAATTTTTATTTATTTTTTACTGATTTATGAATATCGTCCAGTAAAAGCGGATTCGCGTCTGTTCGTCATGTATTTTTCGTATTTTCACTCTTATAGGATAAATGTAACAGAGAGCGAATTCAGTATGACGTAAGTCGAGTATAAAAAAAAGCAATTGCGAAAATAGAAAAAATACTTTCAGTGTTTTCAGTGACAATATTGCGACATCGTAATCCCGGGAGCTCCTTGTAAATAAGTAGATTATCTATAAGCGTACGGTGTGCATGTAACGTTCATAAAAAAAAAAAACTGGTTGGCAAAGCCGAGAGTGTATTTACAAGAACGAAGGTATGAGAAGAATACACACATATGTACGGTATACATATGTCAGCAAGTGGAGAAAGAAGCGATGACCTGGGAACCTTCATAAATAGAGTATTAGGTCGGGCGGTGTGACGCAGTCATGCGTGCGCTCTGTTGGTCCATGTCTACAGTCCGAACTTAATTCGGTAAAAGAAAAAAAAAAAAAAAAAAAAAAAAAAACTGTTTGAGAATTTCGTCCGAATTTTATTATCATGAGGACGAGTAAATACGAGTCCCCGGAAAGCAAAAAATTGTATACCGCAGAGAGAAAGATCAACAGGAATGTCCTCCGTCTGTCAATCGAACTAACCGGGTCATCGCTCGAGAGGGAATCGGGAATTTCATTTTCTTTTCCCTCTGTGCCGTCATCGTATCCGTGCAGTGAAATGAAAAATAGACGTACAAAAAAAAATCGAGTTTGTTGAAAAGGGAAGCTATCGATTGATTGTAAAGCTGGGAAAAGCATGGATACGCGCACACAGATAAATTCGTGTGTAAAGATAGGGACAATGGAAAGGTGGTATGTCTTTGACACAACGAAACCCTGAGAATGACTGACAAGGCCCTGTTTCTCCTTTCACGCAAATACTTCGGTACTACAGCTACGTGTACTATACGTACTCGAGAGCACAATGGCGCGCTTTTGCCAGCCCTCGAACATCAAGGGTGTCGACGGACACACCGATAAAATTGTCAGACTTTTTGATCGATCCCAAGCGTCGGTATAGAATCGGCTGAGACTGTCACAAATATGGCGACGAATGTCTTCAATGGATCGCATTCAATTAAAAAAAAATGTATGGAAAAGTTACTTGTAATGACGTAGCGAAACGTCGTAAGAGAAACTGAAATTGCAATACTTTGTGAATTTCGCAAAGATGGACTGACGGACTGAGGGAATGACGGACATTAGAAAAAAAAAGTATCCGAAATTTGAATAAAAAAAAAGAACCGAAAGATTCGTGATAAATGCGTGCGGAGAAATAGTGCTTGACGATGATATACGAGTGATAGAACGGTACTCCGTATAGTGGCGCGATACGGAAGACGAGTTTGGAAAATCGGGTCGTGATAGTTATAATATAAACGACATGTGCTTCAGTGACGTCGAGAACGTTATCCTTGCTATATATACTACGAGCATTGAAGCGTCGGTTTCCTCGGGCTTTATGATGGCTCTTCTCGTCTTGACGATGCAACCCCTCACTCGAGTGGTTCAACGTTATCGCCTCGAATCTTATATAATGCACACTTCCGCAATGCATGCCATCGTCTCAGGCACTATGTAAATTTCAAAGGCGCAAGTTGATCATTTACTACTCGCGCTCCAATTATATTTAACCCGACGACACCGGAGTTCGAAGTCATCACTTTTTTTTCCGGATTTTTTTTTTTTTTTTTTCACGCATTTGAAAAATTAAAAAAAATTGTGAGAAAAATTGAAATAAAAGGAAAAATTGGCACACGTGCCAATTTTTAATCGCCGAGTTCCCGGGCATATTAATTACGCGCGATGTTCAGTTCGAATTTCTATTCGACGCAATTCTATACACACATCGGGTTTTTTTCCTCTCGCGAGTGAATTTTCGAAAATACGAATGTGGATGCAACTACAACGACGACCGGTGAAACTCCGAACAAGTCGACCGATCGTTTTATTTTTGCACGTTTCTAAAAGCCGAGCCGGATTTGCCGTGTGTATGAAAGCGAAATAGAGTTTACGGAAGAGAAGACAGGATGAAGAAAAGAAAAAAAAAAGGAGAAGAGAAGATGGAGAGTTGACTCGAGCCACCCTCGTTTTCCCGGGAGGCAATTGGATCGTGGAAAAGCTGTCACGGAAATGTCGATCGGATTAACCCTCGACTCCTATTCCGCCCTCTATACGGCTACCTTTTTTTTATTTATCCCTTTGTTTCTGTAGACCGTGGTATCTCCTCGCTATGTCATTTCTAAACTACGCGCACAATGATTTTAAAAAATATACTATTATTACGAAATAATCAACGTTTCGCCTGTTAAACTGAGTTTAAACCATTTTAATCCTCAGCGGGTTACAAAACAGTACTAGAAAACAAATACTATATTTTTTTTAACATTTCAATGACGAATTACCAAATTTCGACAACATTCTCACATAATTAAAACCCCTCAAAATTCAAATTTTTTTACGGAAATATTTTATGCATAAATTTTCATTCTCTTACCTGTTTTTTATTTTTTTTTTTTTTATACCAATTCGATACCCCCGCATAATATGCGTAATTATCATTGTTTTTATCGGATGAAAGACAAGTTACTATTTTTCTGATGCGGATGCACCCTTACCGAGGAAATTTTTAGCTTATTGGTCCTATGCCCTTACATCTATATCCTCCTTTTTCTCCCGAATCCTATGCCGTTTCCCTTTTATCTATGACACTCATTCTTACCGCGTAAGACTTGATTCCAACCGTAAGACGTTTATTGCATCATACGAACGAGTGATAGCGTCAAAGGGACGCTGCACAAGACTGTCTAAGCTTCGGCTACTTCTACTATACTACGGCGCCAAGACTCCATTCTTCCCTCGACGTCATCAGCGTCGTATTGCCCCTCGAGCGCGCAACTTCTCGCCACGCCAGCATCGTTTCCGCTGCCATTCGTCGTTAACGGTCTATTCTATTTCCGCAACATGTCGTTTCAAACGATTGCGAGGGTGAAGAAGAAGGGCGAGAGAGTGAGCAGATCCCATCGAGTCAGAGTGATTAAAGTCCCGAAGCTAAACTCTACGATGTGCCTCTCTGAGTTGCGCCTTTCGTAATTCCGGAAAAGCGTCAACGCTGTCTCTCGGATCGAATCGAAATGACTACATTTCATTAGTGAACTAAGAAAGTGCCATCCAAAGAAAAAGAAGAATAAGAAAACAGACAGAGAAATAAACAATGGAGCAAATTTTTTTTTTTTTTATTCAGAAACTTTAATAACTTTTAGATCATTTTAGTCACCAGATCGCCGTTCGCGAAATGTTGTCCAATAAACTCTGATGCATTGTCAAAAAAGAAGAATTCACACATTTTTTTTTCTTTTCCCAACGTAAGTTATCATCAAAATAATTATCAAATTAATAATAAAAATAACAAGAAGAATAATAATTACGGATTGTTTTTCGAGGATTATAAATGGATTTACGCGTTAAAAAAAAATTTCAAAAAATTTGCATACGATTTTCGCCTTCCGCTTTACCTTGTCGCATGTCAAATGAAAAAAATGTTGAATTTTTTTTTACCAAACATTTGACATCCGAATAAATTACGTGACTCTCGATGAACTGTTGCGCGAAAGTGTTGACGAGTTGATTGTAAATGTGGTGTGTTACTTGTCCGTGTAACCGCAACGAGTTTCGCTTTAGCAAGTTAAATAGGCGGTCAGTGCGTAAGCATATATATAGAGAATCGAAAGCGCACTTTCGTTCATCCCGCTGCTGGCTGTGACGCGGAACTACGCACTCGACACGCTCCCCTTTCCATAAGTTTGCATTAACATACCGCAAGTATACAAGCATTAGGTTGCCATATGAATTTAGCACGCGTGTCGAACGCAATCTAATGCACGCATGTCGTATTTCAATTCCGTATATTATATATATATATATAATATATAAGTTTATTGATCAAATCGTTTGAATATACGAAGCGCGGCGGTCAAACAAACGTTAAACGATCGTTAATCATGTCGCGTAATCAACTAATCTATGAGGAATAATAATTAACAACGGGCATAAAAAAAACAACACATTGAATATACTGCTCTATATAATGTACACGGACTACGTATGTTATATCGAATGATTCTTACGCAATTTATGCCACAGAAAAATAATAGCTGATAAATAATTTCAAACGCCGAATCGTCGTCCGTAAAACATTGTCTAATAAATTAATTACTATAAAATTTGTTAAAATAAAATTTGAATTTTTTTGAAAATATTTTTATTGTTGTTATTATTAATAAATTATTAATCAATAATAATAGTGATGACACAAAAAGCTGTTTAGTAACTTCAAGTATGAAGTCGAATACATACGACACTTGTCATTTTTCAGCCAAACATTGAATACGACATTTTTTCTTAATAAATTCATTTATAAATCCCATAAAAAGAACGACGCGTTCATTTTTCAGGAGATTGATAAAACGGAGAATTTATTTAATATTATTTTATATTTTTATATTCTGTAACGGTATGCTAATGAAAACCCCGCGATGGTGTACGCGATGGCGCCGCATTGTTTCGTTTAGATTCTTTCTAAAGGCGAAATAACAATTTTTTTCCCCGGAGTACTGCAATGCCAGAGCGATCGAGGATTCGTGGAGCTGTGTGGATGAAAACTCGTGGAGAAAAACAGCGAAAGCCAGTCGAGAGTAGTAAAAAAAACAGGAAACGCGGATAAAGAAGAAGAAAATCGCGAGCGAATGAGGGAGAAGCAATCGTATTGTATACGCGTAAAATGCAAATACAGCGAAAATTGCAATTTTCTCAACAATAAAATAGTTGCATTCTCATTTTTTTTTCTTTTCTTACAGTCGTTTCCTTTTTTGTTTAACTTTACTTCGCAATGTACGCATTGAGTCGCGGTAGTCTCGCTGAGTTCGCAATATTCGCGTCGGGATTCTATATCAGACAATAACGAGAAAAATGAATACAAAACATTTCGACTTTTTTTCTAACCTTTAAGAATAATCTAAAGGCCTACAGCGGCCTTAACATTATATTTGAATTTTTAACACATTTTTCGGGATGTTTATTTATCAAAAGCAACGTCCAACGTCCGTTGGCACCCCTGCGTCCCACATGAGAAAAAAAATATATGCTAATCAGATATTTGAAATATATGCATGAAATTCGGTAATTTTGTATAATTAACATATTAATCATATAATTTCATAATAATATAAAATATAAAATAATACATAATAATAATAATAATTTAATGTTTTTTTTTTATAATTGTTGATTTTTGCATTTTTTTCGAATCGCAATTTTAGGTTCGATATTATTTCGGCTTATGGAGATTTATGAGTAACAGGGGATAAAAAAGAAATCATAAAACCGGAAGTGCGACGATAAAAAAAATTCGAACACATTGGCTCCGGTCGCGCGGTTGTCGTTACGTCATATCGGGAAATCGGGCCCTTCGCGTTTGACGCTTTCGGTTCTCTTCGAAATTGCAAGGGACACCGGGGGTTACCGCTATGACTCTCCGTGGCACAAGAATCGATTCACCACGGTAAAATGTTATAGCCGCCTTGAGGAGTGACTGCAAGATGGAAATTCCCCCCCCCCCCCCCCCCCCCTGAACACAAGCGCTGCTGCACAACGTTCATGAGAATACTATTTGAATTACAAATCGCACGTCGATATAATAGAATGTGCTGTTCAGTGAATCCGAAGACCGAGCTAATCTTGAAAATTCTCGTAAAAGCTCAACGTTCCCTTTGAAAGATAGTTTTTTTCAAATATCCATTAAAAAAAGTCTTATCGCAAAAATTCTCTCAAATCGTAAATAATTTATATTTGTATCTTCAATGTATAGGAAATATAATAGGATCTTCAGATTAACATCCGAGTTCTCGCTGAATTGCATTTAATAGATTTCACATGTGATGCGCAGAAGTGAAAACCCCTAAACCCCGATTTCGATGCCAATCGGCAGAAATCGGCGAATCGGCGGATTTTTTGTCCGTTTTTTTCAACAAACAAATTTTTTTCAATCGGCAGAAAAATTCTTCATACATTTTTCGACATGAAATCATTTTTTTAAATTTGTTGTGTCGTCTGGTGAAAAAATCATAATTCGGCGAACATCGCTATAATTTAGCTGACTCGACCCCCTTAAAGTCAAACGACCGAAAGCCCTCTTCTCCATCTCCGAGGGTTAACACAGTTCATTCAAAATTATTATTATGGGGTATGAAAAATATTTTTTTTATTTAAACCGAAAATGTATTACATAATAAAGGAGCGAATTACCGATAACGGTGGATACGCGGTCGGCGCGCGGCTCCGGGACAGTACTTGGATGGGTGACCGCTTAGCCGCGCGCTGGTTGGCGCATTAATCGCTGAGCTTATTAATCGGAGGCTTATTCTTCTGAAAATTTGATGTTCTCTGCACTTAGCGCAGATGCAAAAAATACCGAAGAATCGGTAGAGAATATGGCCGTCTCTACCGGCACGGGTTTTCCGCAGATTCCCGTGTCCCCGCCAAATACGGTACAGTGTAGCTAAGTCGGCTGTCGACGCACAGGAAAGGTTAGGTAGATTAGCTGAGGGCGGGTGGGGGATGTCAGGAGGGAGGAAGCCGTAAAAACCCGGAAGGGTAAACGGTGGAATAAGGGAAAGACTACCTATCCTAACCTATAAAGTAGCGAGTTACCGCTTATAATTATAATTTAATGCATTTCAGATTTAATCGCGAAATAACCAAAGATGTAGAATGTTTTCGTCTTGTTGTTGTCACAAATTTATCGTATAAATTTATATTTTTCTTTGTCGTTCCTATATATCTAAGAATTATCTACAAATCGCGGGGTGAAACGGAGCGAAATGTATTAATCCGCTGAAGAGAATAAATTTAAAAAAAATTAACTAAGGCGTACGTATTTCAACGAGAGCGATCGAAAGTAAAATGAGGAAAAGCGAAGAGAGGCGAGAGCCGGGAAGTGGAGGAGAAAAACAAAAAAGAAAACGATAGAAGAGAGAGAGAGGAGAAGGGCCGCGAGATTATTGGCTGGGCACTCCAGCAATTTGCAGAAAAAGAATGAGACTGGATAACGAAGTGTCTCATTAATTAGGGTCGTCCGATTTCGTCGGAAGATCTTTATTGGTTCTTGCGAACTGGATAACCGGCAAGACATTTAACAGATAAAATCCCAGCTTCGGCAAATCTCGAATTCCATCTCCGGACAACTTGAAACGAACTGGTCGGACTCTTTATTGACGTCCTTGTAGGACTCAATCAGTCGTCTACGTTAATTAATTAAATCTTTAAGTTTCGTTTCTCCATAGCTACTGGAGATAAATGCTACTGTACAAATTATTAAAGAAAAAAATTGCGGGAACAATTACATTCAAAGCGGAATTTCTATAAAATTATACATCTCCTAATTTTATTCCGAATACTTTCTGTCGGTTCTATATAAAAATATATATATATATGATAATGAAAATAACATTGATAAAAAATAAAAGAATTAAATTTAAACAACTGAATAATATTTAAAAACAAATAAATCGTCAAAAAATAATAATAATAAAATATAAAAATATGGTGAAAAAACACAATCGTCTTTTCGTAGTTTCAAATCTCGCATTTTTTCGATCATAAAAAAGTATATAAATAAAATCAAGTTGCGAGTATGAAGAGCTGAATATGCTAAAAAAAAAAAAATTATGAGGTTCGTCTGTAAAATCCGAGATACTATACATTCCGCGCAATGAGGAGGGAGAAGATAATATTTTTTCCTTAATGCGCTATTCAGATGAGGCTAAAACGAAGAAGAAGGCCTAAAAGTTGGATATTCGGGTGTCGGCGAGTCTGGTACCGGTGATAAGAAGTTAAGTAGCAGACTTTTAATTCTCGTACGCATTCGTTGCTCGGGTCTCACTAGGCGTTTTCTTTAATTCTTCAACTCTACCCTCCCGTCATTTATTCCGGTCCAGCAGGGCGCTCTTTTCTTTCGCTTCATTTGAAAAAAGATATTACTTCACGTGAATTTATACGGACAATTAATTCAGCTTATAAATAAACTAGTGACCGCAACTAACGCGATAACCTTCGCGCATGGAATTTTTTTGTATTTTATATAATATGCAAAGTATGCATGTTAATTTACGTAAAATTATAATATATAAAAAAATATATATGAAATGAAAATGTATAAATAATATAAATAATATTTAAATAAAAAAACATTGTTCTTTGATATATTTACATATATTATAAATATAGTATAACTTATACAATTTCTTTTATTTTTCAATCAACTACGTAATAATAATTTTTAAATGCCAACTTTATAAGACTAATCAGAGGTCACAAGTTGAAGTTATCGGTAAAATTTTATTATGATCGTAAGTATTAACCATACTTTTGAAAAGTCCCGTTTTTACACAAATTCGTAACACGCAACAGTACCAATTAAACTTTTTGGGTTCCATAAGCCCTATTAATCAAGCGACAGGATATTGTAACCGGAAGTTATCAATAATCATAAAATGCTAATATCCACCAGTAGGAACTGTGTAATCCGGAAATTACGAATTCATATTGTTCGGTAGTCGGGTTAGGGCTGTTAGCAGGAAAAGAGCGAAGCTATATATGCCGGGGGATCTGACTTTCTCGAACTTTTTCACGAGCCGTTCCTCTCCTCGACACTCTCGAATATTCATAATATTCATATTCCAGACCGGCGGTACCAATATGGTAACGAGGAGTAGACAGCACTTGGGAGAGGTGTGATCCGCGATGGAGGAACGCATTGTCAATTAATTCTCATAGGCATGAGTAGCCTTGGAATATTTAAGTACTTTAATGATCGAAATACATGAATTTGTGGATATATAAGATTTCATACGTGCAAATTACACGATTATTTAACCTTCTTAACCCACTAAACCCCTTTAACTCTCCACAACCCCCTTAAACATCAAACTTATTTACTTCCGCTGCAATACATCAAATTTCCGGAATTCATGAAGTGAAATCGATCATTGACACCAATAATAGTCAACAGATTCTTCGTCTCTTCGACAAACATCGGTGACAAACATTCGAGGTACGATCTTACAATCGACACCAAACGCAGAACTCCCGGCTCTTTGCCCTGCGGGCAGTCGAGGAGTAACAGAATTATCGACAAACGCTGACACCCCGGAATTTTGGTTGTCAGGACAGTTCTTAACCGATGCGAAACCAGCAATACCAGATTTACAAACATACTCTTGGAATGTATTCAATAAACCACGCATTCTACGAATATCTGGACCATTATTCCTATGCATACAGACCAGAGAAGGCAATTCGTTCTCTCGACGGTTTCAAGTGCACATGCAACGGTTAGAAATAGTACCCCACGAAATGAAATTTATACTCTTGCGGTAAAGAACGTGTGGTTAACCCACAACTTCGTTCATCACTGTCGAGTTGCAGCTACAGATGGTACGACTGCGTTACAGATGTCGGGTAACGCGAGATGTATATCCATTTGCAACTTTATTGATCGAAAACAGCGGCTTTTGATTACAAATGGTGATGCCGTTCTAAGAACGAAATGATCGAAGACGATGGAGAACCGAAACATATCGTCTTCGATCTCTTCGTTCATTGTACCGCGTTGCAATTTTACTGATAGCGATTTCATCGATCTCTTCAATTGTTCATTCATCCACCAGTAGCCTTTCAGCGACACTGCAGCTTTGCCGTTCGCAATTGTCTTACGCAATTCTGCACAGTGTTTTACAATTCAGCTGTTGTCTTTACAAGAGCTCTTTGCGTATTTGATGGACGGATACTCTTCGTTGTTTATTTCATTAAAACCCTTTCAACAAGAATGTTTTGAAAGCTTTTAACTCTATTTTAGCTATTTAATCGGAGGGGAGTTCCTATCCTTGAACCATTAAAGTTTGGAGCTTCTAACTCCCGAATACTTTTAAGTTGGTAAAACCATTAATCAAAGAAAATCAATGAATTGCAACTAAAAGAGATACCCATGTTAAAAAAACTTACCCCCGGCTACTAATAGTAGAATTAATGGTTTTCAAAGTCGGCAATCTAACGAGAACAGAATGGGTCATCAATGAGAATGCTGAAAATGAAATAACGCTGAGCACAGGAAATAACGAGAGAACAGGGAAATACGGTGCGAGAGTGAAGGTTAAAAAGTTGAGTAATTGGCAAATTGAGAAATCAATCTTCTCCAACACCGTGAAAGAGTGGAAACTTTTTTTTTTTTTTTTTTTTTCTTTCGCGAGGTCTAAAAGTCTCGCGTGGTAAAGTGCAGGGTATCCGATGGGTTGCGAAGAAAGATGCCGCGCGGAGGGATACAGGGAGAGACGGAGAGGCAAAAATGCCTTGTTAGTTCGTTCGTTAATTTCTCCTCGCAGCGCTTCACGGCGCTCTCTCACCCTCGTGGCAGCCTCATCCAACGCGCCCAGTCAGCCACCCCGTAATCACCGACGTCGCGAGCAACGACCGTAAATAAACGATCCTGCGTAAAAATAGATAAAAAATAAAAGACGAATATACCATCGCCTACATACGTGTCTTATCACAGACATGACTATACCGGATCCATACATACATAGATTCATGTAAGTAAGATATAGTCTGCACATCCTACATAAAAAAAAACATCGGAAATATATTAAAAATCTATTAAATTTGGCGTTTTTTTGTTCTATACTTATTTTTTACGCGTTTTTTTTGCATATTTTTTTTTTCCATGTAGAGTCCGCCGCCTCATTTGTAATTTTGTTATTATTTTTTTATCGTCAGCTGTATTTTGGTTCTTGAATTTTTTTGTTTTTAATTTGCCTTTAACGGCATCTCGATCAGTGACTGCAATTCACCGGAACATTCGATCGCAACAAAGCGGAGGGAAAAAAACGAAGGTGTGAATTTTCGTGCCGAAAGTTTTGTTTTTTTTTTTTTTTTCTTCTTCCGGCACTCGAATAATGAAGTAATAGAAAAGAAGAAAAAAAAGATTGGCGCAATTAGTGCATCTAAGCGTTGAACGATTTTGCCGTATGTGGTAAAGTGCCGCAGAATAGAATGGAAGAGATGTGAAGAGACCGGAAGCGGAAGGAACGAAGTAGTGGCTGACGGAAAGCGTGTGCGGCACACACTACAGGGGAAAGAGGCAGTGCAAATGGGGGAGAGGAGTCTATAGCCCAACGAGTGTGTCGGAGAGAAAGATCAAAAGGACGGAATGGTGAAAGAGGAAGCGAGAGTAGGATGGAATTGAAGGCCGCAGCTTCCATTCTAGCTACGGCCTTCAAGACCCCCCAACCCCTGGGAAAATCAATGTGAGCCGCTGTGGTGTGCCTACTAACCGTCCTGATAACGTTGCTCATCCCTCACACTCCTACGTTCGCTCCTTCTCGCCATCGCACACTTTTCGAAACCAGTCGCCACATCGAAGCTCGATATCCGCACCGAAAATATTCAGATCATCATTTTTTTTTTTTTTTTCGAAATCGGTAAAAATATTTTGATATACATTTCATTATTTAGAGTTCTATCGATATAATGATAGATAATTAGCGGATTAGCGAAGAATAACTGGCAATTATCGGACAATGTTTGAAAATAAACAATGATACGAAAAAGTTTGAATAATTCGTATATTTTCATTGTTTACAAAAATGGCACAGTATCACTGTATTATAGTCTTTTTGCCACAGTACGTCGGGTTTTTAATTTAAAAATAATTAAATTATAAATTGTTTCAGAATCGAATAATTATTATTATGATTATTTATTATTAATTATTTTAATATCGAGAAATTTTTTTTTTTTTTCGTTGATTTAAATTAATTTCAGACCAAAAAAGTTCGATAATAAAAATCAGTGACGATGGTGAGTTTATAGTCGCCACCGAACCTACGTGCAGCATCTGGACTGACTGTAGGTATATCTTATACCTTCCGCAACCTTCTCCCGTTACCCTCTTCAACCGCCGGCCGCGATCTTTGGTAAGGTGACTATATATCCCTTCACCGCGCAAACTTCCCACTATTCACCCAACTCACTCACCACTCACGCGATGACAATGATATATTGCATCGTGTGAACGAAGTCAAGAGACCAGAATTTCGAACCGCCATCCCTACAGGGCGCGCGGACTTTCTCTCCAATCGCGATAAGTACCCGATAGATTCTTCGTTATTTTTTATTTTTTATTATTCTCTCATTGGGCCTTTGGTAGGGCAGTGACTCTGCAGCGTTGGGATCATTGTTATCAATGGACCACTCAAATTTCTCCGAAATGCAAGAATCAGTTACAATAGCGAGCGTCGTGCCTTTGTTTGCGGCGTCGATAAACAATGAGTTATCTTAGAAAAAATGTTTTTTTCGAAAAAAAAAAAAACATTAAATATTAACATATAACAATATATTAATAATAATTAACATAATATTATAAAAACGACAAATGAAAAAAATGGATAGGGATATGTTGTTTATAGCTGTATAATAAATTCCGCGTTAATCACATGATAATCTCATTCTCTACATTGCTTGCTGTTTGTCTATAGCAAACGGCATTTCCACTGTAGAGTCAGTCTAACCATTTCTCCGATCGCATCCACGCCTAGAAAATTATCCTCGACAATTTGCATCGATCAAATCGATGGACCGAAAGGATAGCGCAAATAATCGGTTCGACGAACGACACCGTTCACCGATCCTACATATAGTCGCCTCAACAATTTCATGCGAGTAGCGAAAACATGCCGGGGATTCCCCGGCAATATGCGAACGATCGAGTTCAGCGTAGAGGAGAGAAACATATATAACGCACTGAAAAAAATGCGTCTCCTTCTCATTCCAATACGCGCCATGGAGAGCATTTGCGTCTCACCTTTTTCCACAGCATTGTTGAAACACTCGCGTTTGTACCCTCTCACCGTATTGTTTCATCTTTGCGTGTATTCGGTCGAAAGCAGAACGCGTGTCATTGGTACACGTCGATATATCGATGTGCAGGATACGGCGCTTTCGTTGCACCTTTCTCTTTACTGCAACGACGAAACTATTGGACGAACAAAAATAAAAACTATACTCCATGGTACTAAACGCGCACAAAAGATTAAAAAAAAAAAAAATCGGCAACAGCAGCGGCAACGACGAGTTTTTTTTTTCGTCAAAAACTGCTCGACTGTACTACGGCTAAAAGCTGCGGTCGGTTTAACGATGCATCCCTCTTTACGCGCATCATTCCGTATACTTCAGTTGCAGTGCACGCGGAGTGCGAAATTCATTGTTGCGCGATGTTGCTGCTGCACGAAATTGTTTATTTGTTTAGGTGATTTTTTTTTTCAATTCATTTAAATTTTTTTATTATGTTTACTGCATGTTATGATGAAGCTGAATATTCACTCTTTTCCTGATAAGTAACTCGCGCTTTTCCGGATTATTGTTTGATACGAGAAAAGTTACGATGACAATACTCCATTGTTTGAGGGAATTTTTGAAAAAAAGAAAATCAATAATTTTTTTATCGTTATTGTGGTAAAAATGTAATTAAAAATGCATTACAGGGGCAAAGGGTTTGAGGAACAATAGAAGAATGGGTTCGGGATGAATTGGAATTGTTTTTTACGGCAAAAATTTGATTTTTACATCAGTATGTATAATTTATATGAGGGCCTCTGCTGTGAATGAATTTTTTTTTTCGACCTGATAGTTACAGAGAAATATTTATAATTAATGTTCCAGGAACGTTAAAAAAATACTGAGTTGGGAAAACATATAGTTCGTTGGAAAAATTATTTTTGTGAAAAAAATCGATTCTGCGCGCCAGTAGTTCCCAGAAATTTGCTACTTCGAAATAGTTCGACGTATTGTAGTAAAAATACAATTAAAATTTCGAGGAACAATAGGAAAATGGGTTCGGATTTAATTGGAATTTTTTTATGTGGTAAAAATTAAATTTTTACGTCGGTATGTGTAATTTCTATGAGAAGCTCTGCCGGCATTCAATGTCTGCCAATAAATGCATTTTTTCGATCCGATAATTACACAAAAATATTCATAATTGACGTTTCCGGAGCATTACAAAGGATTATGATTTGAAAAAACAAATACATTTTTTTTTAATAATTCGTTGAAGAATCCCAGTAATTAATTCCCGTTAATTTCCAATAATTTGCTAAATCGGAGTCTTTCGACGTACGCACATTAAATTATATTTTAACATTTATTAAGCTAACGTCGCACGTGTGCTCTTTATATATAGTGATAAAAAACGTACATTGATATAGAGTCGTATTTGTTTTATATCTCGCAAATTTCCATTTCACTGCGAGTTATTTCGTCAGTTTTTTTTTTTTTTTTTTTCACTTTTATCACTCCGAACAGCTAAAAGCCCCTTCATTTTCGAAAATAGCCAATAATTCGATTTTTTTTCGCAAAGCTTTATATACCTAGTGATTGATAATGAATGAAAAACTAAAAGCAAATGAATTTTTTTTCCAATATACATCCGTGTGCTCTACGTGTTTGAATATCGCGAAGCATAGACACTGAATCTACATGTGTCGGGATAGATTTTCACATGCCTGTTGCCTGTTTCCGCGTAGCAACGCGTGCGCCGGGATTCATGGGACCATAAATATACCCCGGAAAATATTTGCTCATTCGGTTATATCCGGATTCGATCGTAAGCGCACGAACGCACGCACGCACGAGCGATTATCGCTGTGTACTCGGCGTGTGTGCAATGCGCTTTTCCTCTTCACTCGCCGATCAGTTTGCACTTTGAAGCTAACTACTGAAGAATTAATTCATAGGACGATCGAAACGTGATCCTTTATACAAATTTTCACGAAAATCAAAATACAAAAAAACACGAATAAAAAAAAAAAAAATTTAGAGAATTTTAGAAATTCTCTATAAATAGAGAATCTAAATACATTATCACATTTTCATAAAAAAAAATAAAACATTTGATAACGTGTGAAAAATTTACAGAGATTTGCGATAATTCGATCGAAAAAAAGAGCAGATAGACGAACCTCGGAAAACAGGGGATGTTAACGTTTTTCGTCGTCATTTTTTTATTTTGCTGGTTGCCTCGATGTTTTTTTAGATTAACTTATCCAGTTTTATACTGTATGCGTTTCCCAGTTACTCCTAACACCCGCCTCCTCGTATTATATCGTTCCGTCGCGTCCTTGTATATCCGGTTTGATTTGTCGCTTTATTCGAAACGCACCGATATTAACGAGATCGAGGCGAGGGTCGAGGCCTCTCGAGGATTATTGGCGCTTGCGAAGAGGGCGGGGGGGGGGAGCTTTTTCTCTTTTTATTAGATCCGCACTTGCGTCATCTCTTTGCGGAAGAGGAAAAGGAAGGAAGCGAAGGATGATGGTAGGTGCGCCCGACACTAAACACTCTACGTGATCGAGAGTAGTTGCATAGTATGCACACAGCATAGACACCACTATCTAGACGCTTATCTTGTACTCCTCGATTCCTTTCCCGGACTTTCATATCGTATTCATTCAAGGAGAGGCTTCAATAAACTTTGCCTTTATAAACACGATAAAAAAAACATCTCGGTTGCGATGCAACTCGTGTGCACTGTAAAAAATAACAGTAAATCTAATGCATTCGTAAAATAATAATAATTTTAAAAAAATTAAATTTCACCTCCCGTAAGCGATATTACTGCCTTTCGATAACTGCTGAGTTTTGTCCAATTTTCCGATTGTAGCGATTACGTGTGTTTCACTTTTTCAATCGGGAATTTTTTAATTTTTGTGAAATTTTTTATTTTTTCGAAAATCAAAAATCAATCAGTGAATCAATTTTTTTTTTTTTTACGAAGTCGTCAACTTTCGGATATCTCTCGTATTGCGAACAGTTTATACTATTTATTTGAATAATTGGCAGAAAATATCTTAAAACCAACAAATTATGACGATAAAATGCAGTGTTGTAAAAAAAAAATGACGCATGGCACACATGCTATTGATTGCCGCGTGTGACGTGATATCGTCTGTTATCTGGATGGCAATTAAATTCGTTCTCTATGCCGTATCTTATCCGATCGTCTACTGTACAGCACAGAAAAGGAGTGTTGGAGACGTGAGGTAACCGGTACGTGCGAAAGCTAACCGGGAATAAGGGTCTCCGAGAACGAAGAACGAAAATCAAATATTGACCAGTGGCGAACAACTAGCCGGACACTAACGATGGTGGTAGTTGCCTAGACGTGCATCCCTGTGCTGCACACCCTCTTCCAGATCTTGACGGTCACGCGCTGTAAGCCCATAACGATTCTCTCGAACCCCTCATTTTTGCGAAAATAGGTCAAAACGACGCGGAGTTTAGAGAGAAAAAAAAACACTTTTCCGGTATACATAACGAAAAAAAAAAGTTCGTAGAAGATACAAAGCAAAATTCTATGATAAAAAAAATCTTCACGGTATTTCCTCAGGGTTTTTTTAAACAGAAGTTTCACGTGAGGAAATTATTATTATTATTATTAATATTATTAATATTATTAATAATAATAATTTTTCGGTTCCGTCAGAAAAGAAGCTTAGTTTGCACGAAAAAAAAGTCTTTACTCGAGAGCCGCTTTTATTTCGAGAGGATATTATGGCGTCGGATCAAATGGCAATTCATGAGAAAAAAAAGCGTTATCGAAGATACGCATAAAGTCACTTTGTCTCGTAAAGAATGATTTACGCAAAAGGCAAGATGCGCGCACGTGGGCTGACGGAATGCACGTGCAGTCCAGTGTTGGCTGGTCGAGGGTGTCGAGGGGTTGAACGGGATCATCGTCTAGTATATCGAAAGACGTGTGGGAAGTGTTGGGATAACGTAAGACGGGAATGGTGATTGCTACACAGCTAGAAGCGTCGAAGCCAACTACCAGCGTCAGGGATACGGTGAGGCAGCGAAGGCGCCCAAAGGAAATCGATTAAATCAACCGGCATTGTGCGATCCTGGAAATAGATTGGACGGCTCGAAATATTTTTATCGTTCTAACCCCTCGCGTCAATTACGGAACGGTTAGAATAGAATCAGCGAACTATATGACCGAAGCGAAACGAGCAAGTAGTGAGGCCAATCGATCGAGACTTCCAAGCATTTCGATGAAATTCCATCGCATACGCGACGTTCATTGCTCGTTGACCAATGCAGTTTGAAGTCACCTCTCTTGGCGCTGTCGAGAGTACCACTTTATTAACGCATCGTTACAACTATGCCGATTTTTTTTTATTAGTATATCAAAATAATAAAAAAAAAAAGTCGCGAAAAAAATTGATCGTTCGAAGAGAGGACGATATTTTTTTTTCGAGTATCATCGCTGTTGGTAAAATGCCAACGGTGAAATGCGCAAATTAACGAAGGTTAACTATTCGACAGCAGACACTTCATGGACATTATTTTTTTTTTTATTGCTTTTTAAACGGTCGATTTTTTTCGGCGGGCGTGCTATTGAAGAAACACTGTCATGTGAAATTAGAGATAATCAATTTTTATAAAGGCTTTTATTACGCATTTTTCCAATTTTATTTCAATGAAATTTTCGCGTGCGAAAACGTATCCAAAATTCGTAACCTTTCATTTATAAGATTGAAAAATTAGATAAAATTCTTTAAAAAGTGTATACGTATTTAGAAAAAATAGCGAATCGTTTTCTGCTAAAAAAAAAAAATTCCGTTTGCCGAATGATTCGTTAAACAATTTTTTATCGAATTTTTAAAATAACTTTTCGGCATTATTATTACGTAAAATTAGTGTTCGTAGCACCTACGGTACAGTTGATTTTTTAAAGATTTTTATCATATTATCATTTTAGCTGAAAATGTAAACGTATGAAATTTGTTATTTTTGCAGTTTTGTCTTAAAACTGTTAAGTGTTCGAGACGAGAATTCGTAATTATGACCGACTCTCGTCGTCTGAGATATTCGGAAAGCAAAGAGCACTAGAATGCCAATAGCTGCGCACAGTTGTGATTTCAACAGTATATAAACAAATCCCAAACCGATCTGTTCGTTCGGTGCGTTCTCCTGCATAATTGGAATTGCAATCCGATCCCATATTCCGAGTGTTCGCTCTGTTACCCTCGTCACATAACTAGAAACACGATCTCTCGATTCGACACCGCTGCCTCAGTATCGCGCGTTCGCGTACTGTTTCGATGTGTGTGCGTTTAGAAGCACTCTCCACGCGTATCAACATGCCGGTTTTAGAGATCAAAGCACTCCGCTTGTCTGTATCTATAACACAACACCAGACGAGATGAAATATCTCGAACTCAAACTACACACCCCTCGAACGAGTTTATATCCCTTTCGGATAGCGTATCAACTGCTCGATACGGTGAAAAAAAAAGTGCTGTTAACGAAGATAGTCAGTAATTTGTCGAATGCACGCGACATTTCATCGATAACTCCATTTCAGCACAAATGATCGCATCGATGTTTTTAGGACTGATAAGAAAAAATAACAATATTTTCTTTTCTTTTTTTTTTTTTTTCATTTTTTTACTTTATCGGCGTCAATTTTAATTTTCCGTCACCGCTATCAGCAACGATACAAGTGAGAGCAGAAATTCGATGATAATCTTCACCGTCGAAAGACTCAATTTGATTAACTTTGCTGCTGTCAAACTCGTACATCTTCGACATCGCGCAATGACGATGCTGTAATTAATTATGGAATCCTTTGGCAGATCGTACCAATTACATTGAGCGAATATGGCGCCAATTTTTTCAGAGCTTCGAGTCAAACAGTCGCCAGCGTAGCAGTATACAAATGGCGAACAAAACATGTATATCACGAAGAAAGATTCCTTCCAAGCTGAAGCGAAATTGCCCGCTTTCACCGCTCCATTGAATCTAAAAGCTGTTGAAAATAAACATATCATAATTATTTAACATCTACGACTTAATTTAATTAGTTACATGGCTAAGTAACTTTGACGTAATATTTTGAGACACGAAAAAAAAAAAATCTGATCAAAATTTATTACTTAAAAAAAAATGTTTATTCATTCATTTTTTGTTTTATTATTATTATTTTTTTTCTTTTTTATTTATTTATTTATGTCTATCAAGTTACTTGATGGCTGAAACCATTTAATTTACCTGCTATGCAGATGAATAATTGATAACAGGCCATTGAAAATCCGATCATTAAATTGAATGAATCTTCTAGCGCTGCGGTCAAGTCGAGAAGTTGATTGTGTCGATCGACTAAACGACGAAATTCTTTGCGTCTCACATGTTTGTTATTTATCAGTTGAAACTCTTGAAATTGCTTCGCGACGATCTTATATTGACCCGAGATATGCATAGTTAAGCTCCAGATAAGTATTTCGTTGAAACGAGCGTTCATATGAACCATAAAAGCAACGATTAATTTCAAAACGCCAAACACAACGTTCCACAAAGAATTGGAAGATACCAAAGAGAACATCTTGAGAAGTGTAGAAAACACAGTGAAGAATATAATTCGAAGGATGCAGATAACGGTCAAATAATTATCATGTTGCTTCATAATCTGACGATCTTCCTGATCCACAATCGAGGACCAATCGTTGATCGTCGACTCGATCAAAAAAGTTATACGGCTTCCGTATAATCGTATGAACAATCGCTGCACAACTGCCATAATGATTATTGCAATCCGTGCAAAATCGCGGACTTCAAAACCTGACGGTGAACAATTTCCGAACGCATCTATTATACGTGATGCTATAACCGTTATCTATTATAAAAGTATAAAAATTTTAAATACCGGAAAAAGTTACAAAAATGTTAGCGATAGAATTGCGTAATACCTCAATCGACAAAGAGATGAAAAAAATGATCACTGATGCGCATTTGTTACGATCGGGTGGCCAATTACCGACAAATTTCATATAGACTTTGTATAAAAAAAAAGGTTCATCGCTTATAGCAATGAAAACCATATTGTTTGCCACTTCACGAAATTGTTTGTTACCGGAAATTTGAATTGCGCGTAAATACACGCTCCGCGGCGGTGCAACTTCATACTGGAGCTCCCAAGCAGTGTGTACGTTGTAATATCGAATTTTTCGTGACTACGTGACTTAATGTACACAAATAAAATTGGATTTTATGAGTGTTTTTCGCATTTTACGTTGCAAGCACACAATTAGTTATAACGTTGAGAAAAAAACCGTAACGGCCTATAATTATTGGAAAGTTCGTGTAACGAGAACCAGGAAGGCGGTGAATCATTTGCGGTAAAGTTTCGACTTTTCTGCTCCATTTATCGTCGCCAATTTTTCACGATGCAGTAAATGTCGCAAAATTTATTATATTGGTTGATTTTAATAACGAAAATGTTTCCAAAATAGTAGCGAACCTTTTCCTTAAGGGATCATTCTAGTCTGACGGCCAAAAAAAAAACTGATGTTTACGATTTTTTTTTTCGATAGATAAAATACATTAATCAGTCTGATTTTTTTATATCAAATCAAAGCATGAAGAGTAGAAAAAAAATGTTAAATGTTTATTTTAATTTTTTTTACATTTTTTTGGGAGGTTGAAAATGACTTGTAAAAAAATTGTCTCCTGACGGTGTACAAAATAGCGGCGATTTGAAAAAAAAGTATCGAATTTATGATTTACTTTCGATAGTTTTCCGTTAAAAAAAATATGAAAATTAAAAAAAAAGGGTTCCATAGCAAGATACAGAATGGTGTGAAGAATGTTGGGTCCAAATTTGAAACGGAAGAAAATTTTACACTAGAATGACTCCTTAATTTAATGACTTTATTTTTAGAAATACCGAAGTCTTTGTTATATGTGTACAGAATGACCCAATAATGTTTTTCGCCCAAAAATAGTGTCCCTTTTTCAGAATTAATTTAAAAAAAATACAATCCCCCAAACTGTAAGATCAGATCGCAAAAATGCCCACGAAGATTGCAGGAAAGGTCCCTTTTTCAGGTTCGTAAACATACGACACAGAAGATTATTTTTATTATTTAGAATTTAATTGTTATTCCTTTCCGCCGCTATTATCAATGAGATCATTGAGTACAATATTTTAAACATATATTTGAAGTTCGAAAGAGTCAATTTACACACCTTAGCGGCAGTCAGAGTCTTAGGTCTTTGACAGCGTACTACGACGATACTGTAATTAACTATCCAATCTTTGGATAGATTGTGCCAATTAGATTGAAGAATTACTTTGCCAATTTCGTTGTAACTCTCAATCAGATAGTTGCCACCGTAGCAGTATAGAAATGGCCACCAAAACAGGATCATCATTAGTAAAAGGATTTTCGCGGCTTCAATAAAATCGTACGCTTTCATCGCTTCAGGCAAATGGAACGCTACAGTAAAACATGGAAAACAAATCGTTATCCAACATCTTCAGTATAATTCAATCGAATTTACCTCTCAAGCAAATGAAATGCTCAGTGATGGCGACGCGCAATCCTAACACCAAATGGAAGGACTCTTCAAGCGATCTGGTCAAAGCGATGAGGTGATTTTGTCGATCAACCAGACGTAGAAATTTTTTGCGTTTCAGGCTTTCGTGCCGTATCAGTAAAATCGTCTCGAATTGCTTCGCAACAATCTTGTATTGGGCCGAGAGATGCATAACTAAACTCCACCAAAGTACGCTATAGATGCGAATGCTCATTGGATTGATGAAAGTCATCATTATGGTGAAAAATTGAAATACACCAATCCACATGGAATCTTCATGGAAGACACAAGTCTGTCGGGCATCGGGTGATAAAGCTTCATTTGAAGTCATCCAAGAAACCAGTTTGACGATAATATCAAACAACCCCAACAATAAAAATTCAGCTATGTAGAAGACAGTCATAAAGCGATCGTGTTGTTCCATAATCTGGCGATGTTCCGAATGCACGATGGAGGACCAGTCTTCGATCGTCGAGTCAATCAGAGGAATCAACCGGCCTCCGTACACTCGGATGATCAGACAATGTATAAAAGCGGTAATGAATAGCGAAATTCGTCGAAATTCCTTACTTCCGGGATGTAATAGTGGACACTTTCCGAGGGGATCAATCAGACCTGTTACTATAAGCGTTATCTGGTAAAAATATCAAAATTTCATCGATTAACATCGTTCTTGTAATTTTGAAATCGCTGATGTTATGTCCTTATGTTGCTTTAAGCTTACGATATTGCCTTTGGATAGAATTTGGATTTTCCACGATATCGTCCGGTTGGATTTAGATAAGCGTATTTTGTGGGTACTGTACAACTTTATTCATTTGGGAAAAAACTAACAAACGCAGATCGGAAAGATTAGGACAAAATGGACCCGCGGATAAAAAATGGATCAGACAAACATGACGTTAATACGGGGTAAAATGGATCTGCGGGGCAAAATGGATCCGGCAAACATGACGTCAATATGGGGCAAAATTGACCCGCGGACTAAAATGGATCAGGCAAACATAACATCAATACGGGGCAAAACGGACTATCGAACACAGACTACTTTATTAGAACAACAAACGAAACTGGTTTCCGAATTTATTAACTATTTAATTATTTATGGCTCAACTTACAAAGTTTACGAGTTTCGAACGATTAATAGACACTTTTATAAGTTCAAGTTGTCAGTCACTGTACGAAAATTTAAAAAGATCGTAAAATGCGAACTGCCGTATCCATTGACGCTACACTCAATGCTAAATTGTCATCGTTGTAGTTACAGTTGTGCACGAAGTTTTGGTTTGGTTGATCGAAAATCCGCAACAATTACTTTTTTTTATTTTAATAGATAGTCCATTTTGCCCCCGAACTGTATTTTTTTCTCGGAAACCAAAACTATTTGGTATAGTTAATAAACCGCCAACCCAAGCCTCTAGAATCATAACGCCTTCCAAAAAAAAAAATTCACATGCAAATGGACGTACGAAACACAAATTTATGAATGACGTTGTTCTAAACAGTTATAAAGTCGATTCTTGAAAGAAACAACAACAAAATGTCTACGCGGCAACGATAGTGCTGTCTAATACCTCAATCAATAAAATGATCGAAAACATGATCACTGATCCACGTTTGTTTCGATCGGGTGGCCAAGTTCCGGTACACTTCATCCAGATTTTGTAAACCAGAAATATATCATCGCTTATGCCGAAAAAAGCCATTTTCTTTATCGATACACTGAATTCTTCATCAACAAAAATGTATGTTAAACGAAAGTACTTTCTTGGCGGTCGGGTAACTGCATACTGCGTATCATACGCACTGTGTATATCGTTATACCTAAGTTGTCATGGCGACATGACGCAATATGTACAAATGTAATTTCATTTTATGGGCCTTCGCACTTTCCTCTCTGAGGACGTAGTTGCTAGCAATATAATTAACCCTCTCGTGGTCCTTCCCACCTCTCAGCACAGTGGCGCATGTGTTGCCTCCCTCGGCGAATCACATCTTTTCCCAACGCCGCAGCCCCCCCCCCCCCCCCCCCCCGCTCCTTCTTTTGCACCGATGCTTTTCGTGTGTTTGGATAATGTGCGGCTTAAAAAAACTTTAACTGTCTGTAACTATTGGAAAATCCAAGTGGCAAGTGCTACAGAGACGGCACATCGTTTTCAACAAAATTTTTTGATTTTTAATTTTTTTTTTTTTTCGATATAAGCTTTCATGACAATTAACGTATTTATTGTTCATTTTATTGCCCATATTATCATTCTTTACGATGTATTTTTCAATTGCAGACGATAATTAACGAAGTTAAACAGAAAACGTTATGAAGCATGTAATTATTGAAATCAATTCAACACTGAGCTTCGACAGCGTTTAATCATTTAAAAGAGAAGTTATTTATATACCTCCGGCATAAAGCTTTTGCGTGAACGCAAGTAGAGTCATTAAATGCAACCGCTATATTTCAAACCAAATATTGATTACGCGATTCGATATTTCTACGATGTTTGTTACGCTGTAATAACAAATTTACACGGTATCATTAATTATTAGACACAAGTCGAACATTTTCGAAGCGATACACGTCGTTCGCAAAACTCCATTTGTAAATTAAAGTGTTCCGATGCTCCCGTCTTGACTGCTTTTTTTTTATTTCATTTTCCCGGCTGTTCAACTCGCTCCCAATTCCCAGAACGTTAGCTCGCCGAGTTTCGCACATTGCTGCGGGGGAGGATGAGGGATGTTTCCACTGCGGAGCGTGTTCGCTGAATGGGAACGCGCCGCAGTGGAACGATTCAAATGACGCACGAGCGCGAAGTAAGTGGCGTTGGCGAACTCGATTTCTGTTTGTTGCTTTCTCCACTCTCGCATCCTTTGCTTATGCTTCTCCTTTGAAAGGATCCGAGTGGTATATAACGCCCGAAGAAACTCCGGAGCGAGTAAACTCTACGATGCTATTGTTGCGTTTTGCTGCTTCTCATACCCGTTCATTGTCATTTCGTTCTATCGCTCTTGAATGACGATGTTTAATCATAAGAGATTGAGGTATTTTACGCGCAAAGATAATTGTTATATAAAAACTAAAGATATGTTTCCTCTGAATAAATTTGATGAATTATTATTTACATCGATGTTAAACAATTTTTTTAAAATAATAATTAAATAAATAATAAAAATAACAATAAATAACTGAATAAAGAAAAAATCATTAAAAAAATAATAAAGTCATTGAAAGTAAATGAATTCGTCATACAAATGTCTTATCTGGTCGTATATATTTCCCGCGAACTTCATCTCGTCAAATGTCGGTTCGTTTATTTTGTATTTCTCGTCTGTTTGTCGGAGTTTGTCACGTTTCCGTATATCGGAAGCTGAGATACATAAAGGCGTATCTCACACTGTTTAACACGTGAAATACGCCTTTCCGTTTCTTGGGACTCGAATATGTCTGCGTAAATTCTCCGCCGCGTCAAAGCCAAGCGAAGGTGTTGCACCGCCGCATCGTGGATTTGGCATTCAAGTGGTTTCGAAGACTCTTGAGAATACGAATCGAGAGATGCGTTGTGTTGCGTATATACAATGCGCGAAAATTTTCATCGTCTGAATATACATCGGTTTTCTCCTCCGCCGGTATATATTGTACAGCAGAAAGCCACTGGGGAAAATATACTTCGTAACGTGAAACTCACCCTCTCCAGCGTATTCCCTTTTGTAAATAAGTTATGACTTATTTAGACGTGATATATGAGGGCAGGTAAAATTTCTCTTTCGCTTTATCGCTCTTTCGCGCTCCATGCTATGCAAACATCGTACAGTGGGACGTGCTTCAGCGAATACAATTTTTTTTCTTTTTTTTTTCTTTTTTTTTTCTTCCTGTTCTCGACTACACTTCACTGCATATTAGATCTGCTTTTCGTCCTATTGTCGGGAATGTTACTTTTTATTTGTTCTGTAACTTTAAAGAACGACGAGAAAGTGTTGCTCTTTAAAGACTCTCGTCAATGAGCCATCAAATTGAGAATTCTCTATAAAAATTTTTAAAAAATTGCAGAATTTTTTAATGAAAATTCATCGAAGTTGTAAGTGAAACTGAATTAATTAGATTAAAAGTCGTTTATTAATTGGAGAATCGATAAAAAAAAACAAATAAACAAATAATGGATTTGTATTTGATAATTTATTATTATTATTTTATTATTTAATTTATTTTTATTTTATTAATACATAAATAATAAATTGATTGATTGTGAAGCTATAAATTTTAATTAATTTTCTTACGAAACGCAAAGATTACATTTGTGAGAATGAAAAAATTAACAAACGTGAACTCGAGCGTTAAAAAAGATTTCGTGATTTTTCTTTTTTTCGGACGGAATTTTCTTCATTCCGCGTATCTACTTCAGCTCTTCGATTAAAACAAAACATCGTCGATAAATAGTGATTGTGAATTTTGCGGAATAAAGGGACATTGTCCCTCGAGGGTATTTGGCCGTAGAGAGTTAAATGGTTGACATTTTGTATACAAAACGTATTTCTATCGCGGCGCGTCGCTGCAGGGTTCGTTCATCGATCAGTCCATTTTACATAGCATCGTTGCGTTTTCAATGGATATTTCCTTTTGGACAGAGGCAACAATTTTTTCGTACGAATGCATATCGCTTTTGTACGATTCGTTGCTTTCATTCTCTATTCTTCGATAGATACGGATAACGTCTGATAAAAAAATTTACGTCTCATCGAGCAGTAGAAAAAAAAATAAAAAAAATCGTATGAAAAGAACGAACGGCAAAAAAAAGGTATTACGGGGGTTGAAGGAAGAGAGCATTTGATCTTTAATTTCGACAGATAGCGCGATCATTTAAATTCTTAAGGGGAAGCGAAATTTTAACTTTCACGCATAGCATTTTTTAATAGTCAATTAATACCCAACTTCTGCCGATCGGAGCGTCCGATAACGTGATGAAACGCTAGAGAAATGGAGACCTCCGACCGGTAAAGGGTTGAGAAGGGTATATCGTTACATTCTCAGCCTAAAGCGCGATTCCGAGAGAATTTCAAATACTTCCCAATGGATTAAAATTCTTAACATTTTCGACCGTATAGAAGGCGCTAAGAACATTGATTTTTCACGATAAAAATGTTAAAAAATTATTAACAAATTCATTGAAAAAATATATATATATTTTGGCGAATCATTTTTACGAAAATTTTCATAAATTCTCTCGTAATACTACAGGGGCAGCAAAAAAGGTATCTTTTTTTTTTAATTAACCACAGGATATGTTGAAAATAATAACTCATTCTGCTGTTGCTTTCGAGTTTACATATTAAAGATTGTTTTTTTTTTTTAAGATTTTTACAATTCATTATCAACGTAATTCATATATAAATAGTAGTGATTTTGTGATTGTAATTAATAATAATAATAATCGTAAGTTACGAAATATATAGCGTATTACAATTATTCTTACGATTGTAATAAAAAATATTATGTATTGTATGTGTTTACATATTATAATCGTATTTATATTCTAAAAGTGTGTTGTTTCGTCGCTGAGACCGTTTAATAATTATTTATAAATATTTACAATAATGCAGATTACACCGCTAAAACTCATCGGTTTCATGCAAGTTTGCGATACGCAAAACTTATGATTTACAAAACTGCTGCGGTAGTTTAGCAGCCGAGAGCTGCGCGTGTATACACGCGTGTCTCTCCTGTACGTGACTCTTCCGTCCCTACAATGTTTGCATGCGAAAACGGGGCTATTTAGGATGGAAAATCTCGCGAAAACTTTGTTCCCGTTATAGAATCTCAACCCGGCTTTGCGAATAAACGACAAACTTGCACGATAGAAAATTCACGCGGTTTTTTTCCACTGTTCTACAATAAACCTTCGACTGTTCTCCGCCGAAACTTTCGTTTTTTTTCGGCATTAAAGTACGAAGATCCATTTTTACGAAAGGCCCTATGGAATTACTTATGTACACCCCAATCTCTACGTAAACGTATTCTTGTATTCTCAATAAAAATCGCAAAAAAAATTTGCGACGAAAAAAAAAAAATTGCATGCAACGATATTTATCGACAAGAGACTCGAGAACGAAATTGAATATTTACGATTCTTCGAGCGGCAAAAAATAAAAGACAATTTTTAAAATAATTTAATAATCGATGCATATTTTTTTTTTTTTTTTTTTTCCCGAAAAAAAAAATTCATCTCGTTGTCACAATTGTTTTACCAACGAGAAATAGAAGAAAACATGTAAAGTCGAACAAAACATTGCCAAAGGCTCTCGACGGCCAGCATCGTCGACATTTTCGTCGAATAAAAATCTAAAGATAAAAATTCGAAAAAAAATTTATTTCGCGTGCATCCAAAATCTTTATGGATTATGGAAAACGCAAAACTTAAAATTAATCGATGATCGATAAGTGTGTGCAAAAGAAAAACATGAATTATCGAAAGAGGTACTACCGCACAGTCAAATTACGAGATTTATTCACGTTTTTTATCTCCGAAGTAAATATATCATACGAAAACAAAAAGAAATATATATAGATGTGTATATATGCGTATATAAAAATTTCACAACACTGCAGTTCAACTCCTAATTTAAATCGCTAATTAGTCTTTTTTGATAATCGAAAAAAATCTTAACGAATAAACGATGACTATGACTATTAGAGAAAATTTGGTAGTACTCCTTCTTTCGACGTGGCAAAAATAACGTGAGATAGATAGGCACTCATTTTTTTTTTTTTTTTGCTGTTCGATAAAACAGCACAAGATTCTAAAATCTAAACCACATTTATACATTTGTTTTTTTTTTTTTACTCGATATAATATAATCGGTCATTTTTATTTTCATTTCGCTTTTTCGCTATTATCAAAATTGTGTCATTAACGTAGTAACGATATGTTTTGTATAAACGATTATTGTACATCTTTAGGCATATATAATATATATTGGCTTTGTCGATAAAATTATTATTATTATTTTTTTTTTTTTTTTCATTTTCGTTCGATTATTCGTAGCGAATTCGATTGGACTCGATTGTGAGAAATTTTTTTTTATTTTATACGTTGCGCGTTAATATTAAAAAAATGTTATTCTCAAATCACCGCGGAAAGGATGAAAATTTTGGCAATTTTTTATTTTTTTTCTACGTCACGATATTATATTATTAATAATGTTATACCATTTCATTAATGATTTTAGCTGCGTATTCGCTCGTCAAAGGCACGACATAGCTTAACATTTGAGCTTTTGCCAATATTTGATTATTATCATTATTATGGCTGTTATTACGCGATTGAAGAATCATTGTTTCTTCGCTATCTCGCGATCGAACACAAATTTCTAATATTTCGAATGCCCATTTTTCGATTGAAAATTTCGCGATTTTGATGTTAAATTTGTTTGCAAAAAATGTTTTCGTTCAATCAAAAAGAAAATAATAATAATTCAATAATTCAACAATTATTAAATTATTATTATTGTTAATAATTTTTTTTTTTTATCAAAAATTTTTTTTTTAATTAAATTTTGCTGCATTTAACGTATATCGAAAAATTGGGTAAAAATTGAGCTCTGATATGAAAAATTTTATGATGTGTACGATTTTTTGACGGATGCAAGATTCGGAGTAGAAAATCGTATTTAATCTCGCAATTCCGTTCCCATTATACCTCCATTTCCGTACTTTTGTTCGATACCCACCGAAAGGGGAGAAAATAGAGTGATGGATAATTCTTGCCTTCCGGTACTTTACGCAGAATTTTTTTTTTTCGAGTCCCCAACATTGACATCGAATTTCCATAATTTTCTGGATAAATCCGTAGTGAATATGAGAGCGCGTAACATTGTTTCTTCGGTATTACGAGGACCATTCAGCGTGTCGCAAGATCGTTGCAACGATAATTATGGCACTTGGGCACAAGTTTCGTAACGCATTTCATGAATTATTCAAAACTTTAGGGCGAAACTTGGATAAACTTATACGCGAACAGAGCGTTGTTTCTCGTGTACTCGACTTAGATGGGATTGCATTAGTAGGCGCCGCCTCTTCCACCCCCCGAGGAGCCCAAAAACTTTGTTATTGTTCTCGGAGTCTCAGAAAATCTCCGAACAAACGCTCAATTATCTCGTTGAAACTACGAAATTGCGACGGTTACGTTAAATTGCGCAAAAAAAGAAAAACTATTGCGATGGTAAAAATATTAACGGAAGTTATCGAAAATCGCATGAAAAGAAAATCTTGTTAATCAGACCACAGAATCGAAATTTGTTTGGTATTTGTTAAGTTTTTCGAATAATTTTTTTGTTTAACCTCAAAAGCTGTACGTTCGGATTTTTTTTTTTTTTAGTAATTTGAAAAGATTGGAAGAATAGTTTTTTACGATTTTTTTTTTTAGTATTCGGCGCAAAAATTGTGAGAATAAAAATCGAAGAAATTTTTTTTAAATCGGAAAAATAGTTTTTTGCGAAAGTTGCGTTTTTTTGGTAGTCGGCGCGCAAAAATCTCCCCCCTATTGACGCCAATGAGAAAATTTATAGTTCGTCGAAGGCTTCGCTCGTTTTTCCTTGAATTTCTCGACGGAGCCAATGTCTCTTCGACGCGCGTCGAAAAACTCTCGAGCCTCCGAAGTTGAATTTACCGCTGTCGTTCGTGAAACTCTCACTCTCTCCACGTCTCAAAGGTTCGCCTTGTCCTGCACCACCTCCTCCGAACAGTTTCTAATGAATGGAAGAGATACAAAAAAAAAACGAGAAATAAAATCGATTTTTTTTTAGACTCGAGTGTACGATGAACGAAAACAACTGCGATTCGGCTGCGTTATAAAATTTTGATATTATTCTGTATCAAAATTCGTCGAATTAAATTTTTTTTTTTTTCAGTCGGCAAATTATGTTTTTAGGTATTAGATATCGAAAAAAAGATATCGATATTGTATTTCGATAATGTTCCATAATTTACGATATTATTAAGCGTTTTCCAATATTTGATTTGATTTCCCAACATTCTTTTTATTATTATTAATATTTATTTTTTTTTGGTACAATTTTTTTTTTTCAATATTTTTTTATTTATTTGATTATTATGGCTGTTATTACCCGATTGAAAAATAATTATTTCTTCGCTATTAGAATCGTATGGAAATAAAAAATTTCGGGAGTCTCGGAAAATGGAGAAAATACGAATTGTTACCGATCGCAGCTTTCCTCGTGTCTTTAAGTAATTTTGTGTTGAAAGTTTCATTGATGCAGCATTTCCGCGGAATCGAATGGATGATTATTACGGATCTTCATTTTTTTTTTTTAGTCATGCCAAACGATCGAGAGGACTGAAACTCGACTTGTGGAAAGACAACATTTTGCGTTAATGCAATCCTTCAATGGTAATTCACACAATCTTAAGGGATTATAATAAATTTCAGGAGATTACGAAAAAAAAAGAGTCATTTTACAATTTTTTTCAAAATGTTTTCCCAATTTTTTAATAGTTAAACAAACCATTTGAAGGTAATAACTTTTTTTAATCAAATTTCCCAGAAATTAACAAACATTAAATTCAAGTTAAAGCACTCAAAATACCAAGAAACTAATTATTTTCTTTGCGGAAACAAATTCCAGTAATTTCATCAATCGTCCATTTTTTTTTTTTTTTTTTTTTTTCATAATCTCCTTAATTTAGTCACTGCTACAACGGTCTAATCGGAAAGCAGCATATTTCACTAAATCGATTATTCCTCAAAAAACTGTTATCGAGGAAAAAAAATTATTAACACATATTGCACGAGAAGTGAGTTAAAAAAAATGCGAGCGGATTACATAGAAGCGTATTTTTAATAATATTAATAATAATAATAATAATATAGTTTTAATGTATCGAAATATTTTACAAATGTGAGTTTTTTTTTTGTTTGATTTTTTTTTTTTTTTCTCAGCAAACGAACATCGAGGTGTTTTCCCCGTTGAAGATGTACAATAATAAATGATATAGAGAGTTAGACTAGTCGGCGACGTGGACCGGCATTTGCCAACAGTCTTTAGAACGTTAATACATCAATGGCAATAATTAAATGATATTCTAGAAGCAGCGAACGTTAAATTAGCTTTTTTTTTTACGTTTTCTCTAATATTACAAAGAATTTCGTTGTTTTACGACAATAGCAAACATAATATTTTTTTTATATACTATATATATATATATATGTGTGTAAAATGTGTGTCGATTTATAAACGATAACGTTGACGATACTCCGAATAATTATAGATACAAGTTAGGCGCGTCGAATCGTCAACGTTACCGACTGTAAACGCGACACACATCCAGAAAAATATTTATTCGATTTAATGAACATTTATTAGGGACAAGAAATGTTTTTTTTTTGAGCCGAAGAATAATTTTATCGTCCATAATAAATTTATTAGAGCGAAAGAAAATTTTCTTAGAGTCCAAGAAAAATTTTCTCGTCCCTAATAAATTTATATGAGAAAAATAAAATTTCCTCAGAGGCCAAGAAACATTTTCCTCGTCCCTAATAAATTTATTTGGGAAAAATAAAGTTTTCTCAGAGTCCAAGAAAATGTTTTTTAGACCCCAAAAAATTTTAATCGAGTCAAATAAACATTTTTCTGGATGCAATAGGCACGATTCGGTGTTCGTTACGGCAGGTTATGTATTTGTGTCGATGTTTCTTTTTTTTTGTTGCGAAAAAAAAAAAATGACAATTTACAACCCATTTTTTCGGCGATCCTCGAGGCCTTCGTTCTGATCGAAATTTCTCATATCTCGTCAAGTTAAATAAAAAAAAAAAAAAGAAAAATTGAACCAAAAGAAATTTCGTCAAAATTTTCCTCGAGTGTAATATCGATCGCTGCCAAATATTCAGTGTCGTTTGTTTGCGTTAGATATCGAAATTATTTACAACAAAGTGAGACGCGAAGTCTCATCGAACGCGAGAGACACTTTGATTCTTTATTTTTTTTTATAAACGACAAAGTTTCGCACGCGACAAACAACGGGATTTTTTTTTTCGCGTGAGAAACTTCACATTTCCTCAAAAGCTTAGCGACTATTTGTTAGAGATGCGGATGCAGAATCGGAGATACTATTACTAAAACAATGAAACACACAGACTTATCGCACGATAGATATTCGGATTTTCTTCGTCCGATTTGAGAAGAAATTGTAACATTACGGAGAAGAAGAAAAAAAAAACGTACAGAGGAACAAACGTGAAAGACGCGGCAGAAACATCTAAACATTCAGACATTTAAACGTATCGACGGAAAGAAAAATTGAAGGAACCAAAAAAAAAAAAGAAAGGAATTAGCGACGGAGAAGCTGATAAAACGAATTTGCGATTGAGCAATGAATTTCTTGCGATTTGTTTTTTTTTATGTATGTGAGAAGGTGAAATGGATGATGACGATGATTGACGATTGATTGTGATGAGTGATGAGTGATGATTAATCGACTGATTATTGATGGGTCTCTGACATCGATTACAACCTTCGCAGCGATGCCATACTGAGGGAACTGCATTTTGCCTTCCGTGTCGGTTGCACCGACATTGGCGCTACGAGAACGTCGTCTCGCGTCGGCGAACCTGAACCACCGTTTCCCAGTTCCTGGAAATACAATAAGGAATAACGTTTTCTTCCGGTGAGACCTGTACGAGATTATCATTTTTTTTTTTTATGATTTTTCTAATCAAAGTGTTTCTTCCTATAAAAAAAAATGTTTCCAACTGTGCGAAATCAGATTTAACTTCACTATTTTCAAGTGCAGAGTGTCCAACAACGAGAAGACACGAAATTTTATATTTCATACACGAAATACGATTTTTTTCATTGCTTTGTGTGATTTACACGATTTATAGTGATAATTTTTCGTGGAAAAAAAAAAATGATTCGATGCTTCGGAAATTTTGGAAAAATTACATATTTGCTATTATACAATGTATTGCGCATTTAAATTTCCTTTTAATTTAAATTTTTTTATTTTAAGATTTTTCAGAAAGTAATAAAATATTCGATATTTCGAAACAAAAATGATGACTTTTTTTTTTTATGCATTCATTTTTTTTATAGTACCCAATTAACCGAATAAAATATTTGCTCAGTGAGAAAAGCCGAAGAGAAAAGTATATCTGTAATTTTGTTTTCAACTTTTATCGTATGGCGAAAGCGGAAAGGTGAAGCTGAGGATCAAAGTTTGTTAAATATTAGCTAAATATTTGCTTTGTGCAAAACGACAACTTATCGAAGGAAGGAACGTGCAAAGGATAAGTAATCGTCAACATTGTTAAACAAAAGAGATAAACATGCGAAAGTTTACAAGCAGTTCGAGCCGTCGGCAGCGCCCGACTATCGTAGAGGTTTTTTTTTTTTCTAAATTATGCAATAACACAAACAGAAAATAAAAAAAGAAAGAAACAGAATACAACGAATTTTTCATTGCTTTGTAAACGTTGCAACAAAATTGTATATTTCCAAAAAATCAATAGATCCAAATCGAGAATTAAGAACAACAAAAGATCGGTTAACAAAAAAAAAAAAAAAAAAAACTCAAGAAGTTATATTTCGGTTCGTTAAACTCTCCGAAAAAAAAAAAAAAAAAAAAAAAAAAAAAAATTCTCAATACAGTCGTTGAGCCGACAATCCATCAAAACATTAATTCGTCGGCTACAAACAATAATTCTACAAAGATTATCGTAGAACACAAAAAAAAAAAAACTTTGGCGAAGTTAACGAAAGCGCAGTCGTTTCCCAGTAGAAAAAAATATGATAATTATCGTTATTTAACAACCACTCAGTGGCCGATACGACGAATCAAAATCTACCGAAGTGAAAACAGAAAAAAAAATAATTAACGCGATAATTAACAATTTATCACGATGCCGCGGTGCTTATATTTCTAATTTGTGTCGGTGTCGCGAAGCATTTTCAGTCAGTCGAAACACTGCGAGACGTTGCATTCCTAAAAAACAGTAATTCTGTCCTTTTTTCCAATCTTTTGTTTCTTTTTTTTTTCTTCGATTTTTCTTCGAATTTTCAATTTTCTCAATTTTTTCATTGAATTTTTAATTATCTCCAATTTTTCTTCGAATTTTCAATTTTCTCCATTTTTCCTTTGAATTTTCAATTTTCACCAATTTTTCTTCAAATTTTCAATTTTCTCCATTTTTCCTTTGAATTTTCAATTTTCACCAATTTTTCTTCAAATTTTCAATTTTCACCAATTTTTCCTTTTTATTTCAATATTCTCCAATTTTTCATTCCTCGAGATTCAATTTGACATTTTCTTTTCTTTTTAATCGTCGCGTTTATTTTTCAATAAATTCAATGGACTCTTGAAATCGTTTTCACGAGAGAAGACGATAAAAGAATCAAAGCTCAATAGTTTTTCGACCGACTTGCAGACTGTGTTCTCTCATAAAAGGCTTATTTTTTGTTTCTCAAGCAACAATAAAAGTGTCTACTTAATTTTTTATTAATATTTCTCTCTAAGTACTTACATGTGACGCGTGATGAAATATTTCTATCCACATTTCGGTTTGTTTTGTTTGTTTGTTTGTTTGTTTTTTTTTACGTATCGCATGAACACACAAATAATAGTGATAGTCATCGTCCAAAAATTGCGATCTCAGTTATCCAGTAGTCTCGCGGATGCGAAGATTTTTTATGATCATTTTTTTCTTTTTTAAAGAGTATACATGCTGATTTTTTCGATGATATGATAAATGGCGCGTACAGAAAACGGTAGAAGCGGTAGGTATTGTATAGGAGTTTCTCCTCGTTATAGAAACGAACTCAACGAGGCGCGAGCTAAAAGAAATAGATGCATTCGACGTGAGAATAAGAGTTACACGATAGGATAATTAAAAAAAAATTATTAATTAATAATTAAAAAAAAAAAAACGTAATAATAACTGAAAGATAGTTGCAGTCACAAGTCAAACGAAAATGCAGAAAATCACACGTGCGCAATTTTTTTTTCTTTTTTTTAGAAAATCGAAGAAATTTCGTCGATGGAATCGACGCATTATCTCCTGTCGTGAAACGATAGGCGAGCAAAAGAAATAGAAAGCGAGAAAAAAGCGACCCAAAGGGGGAGAAGAGAAAATAAACGAAAATAATAACGTAATAATAATAATAATAATAATAATGAGTTCTCTGGTAATTGTGAAGATAATCAACTAACGTTAATGTTGTTGCAACTCGCCAATCGCATCTGCGCGAGCTGCTGACTCGCCGGTGTTAAACTGTTCGTCGAGCCAAACGGCGACATCATCGTCGACATCGCTCTCTTCAATTTGCTCGGAGTTTTGTTGAAACTGAAGGCGCGACCGACCTTCATTCTCGTACGCGATGCAAACCTAAACAAGAATCAGTTTCGTTAATATATCGAACGTTTCGGCTCGAGATGATTTTTTTTTTATTAAAAAAAAAAAATCTAATTGGCATAAAAAACTATTCTTCCCTCGTATATCGATATTTTTGGATTTATTTTAGATATTGATTTTTTTTTTTTGCAAGTCTTTGATTCCTTGTGTAAAAAACACCCCAATTATTGACGAATTTTAAAAATCGAAAGATATTTTTGAAAATGTCGATGAGACCGGAAAAATTTGGAGAAAAATTTTTCTTCGATTATAAAAAAAATATCGATTAACAACGGAAGATAAGTTTTCCACAAACAAACGGGATTTTAGCGTCAGAGATTCAAAGAAAAAACAAATCGCGTTAAACCAGTTCAAGTTTTCAGTGACAATAATAAATAATTAAATATCGAAATATTTTTCTGTATCACAATCAAGTTATAGATTTGATGTTTGAGGAGGTGCTACAGCAACGTAAATCTCAAGCAAAAGTACATGCAATTTTTTTTTTTATCGAAAATATCGTGACAACTCGTGTAAAGAGAGTAGACGAATAAAAAAAAAGTCAAAGTTGCGAGGTTGCAGGATACTAAAATAAATTATATGCAAAAAAATTAAAAATGTTATTACGGCAAAATATAAATTCTTGAACTGGTCGAATAAAAATAAATTCATTTTATTTTATTTATCTTTTTGTATAGAATTCGGAAAGAGAGATTAAAGAATTTTGTGAAGATAAATTCTCGAACTGGTTGAATAAATACAAATTTATTTATCTTTTGTGATAAAGAACATTATGAAGATAAATTCTTCAACTGCTTAAATAAAAACGAATTTATTTATTTATTTATCTTTTTGCATAGAAATCGAAAAGAGAGATTATAGAACTTTATGAAGATAAATTCTTCAACTGCTTAAATAAAAAAGAATTTATTTATCTTTTTGCATAGACATCGAAAAGAGAGATTACGGAACTCTATGAAGATAAATTCTTCAACCGCTTAAATAAAAACGAATTTATTTATCTTTTTGCATAGACATCGAAAAAAGATATTATAGAACTTTATGAAGATAAATACTTGAACTGCTTGAATAAAAACGAATTTATTTATTTATTTATCTTTTTGCATAGAAATCGAAAAAAGAAATTATAGAACTTTATGAAGATAAATTCTTGAACTGCTTGAATAAAAACGAATTTATTTATTTATTTATCTTTTTGCATAGAAATCGAAAAGAGAAATTATAGAACTTTATGAAGATAAATTCTTGAACTGGTTGAATAAAAATGAATTTATTAATTAATTTATTCGTATAGAAAACGGAAAGAGATATTATAGAATTTTGATTATCGGACTCTAATTAAGCGAGGTACGGGTGAGTAACAAAAGCGAGTAAATAAACGTAATTCAGCCTGTTGCGAAAACTGACGGTAGTGGGACATGTAACGTGGTTTCACACATGCTATTGAGTAGGAACACATACGGGTCCATATATTCCAGGTAAAAATTATGAAATAGGCTCCTGCAACCAAACGTGATGTCGTCCCATTATTGTTTTTTGTTTAACATGCAATAAAATCAAATATATAAATATCAATTGCATTAATAGCGATGAAACAAAAAACTACGATTTATACATTTCTGTGTACTTTGACTAAATTTATTCTATCGATCTACGTGACTTAGCAATCTTATTTTTTATTTTTTTTTCGTGAAATAAGCCGTCAATCACCTCCTCGTGATATATTTAGTATAATTTTTTTGTTGTCAATAAATTAATCGTTGCGGTGTATAGAAAAAGAAAAAAAAACATAGTTAAGCTATCTACAGGTTTAGAAAGTCTTCGATAAGTGATACTTTGCTATAAATTACGTTGAAAATAAAATTTAGAAACGAGAAAAACGAATCTACTATGCAGTATCGATAAATTTCAAATTCTAAGAGATTTTAATCGCTAATTAAAGTAAATAGTAATTATAAGAAAATTAAGTGTCGTGATACTTACTTAAATGCTTTACTCAATGTACCTAACGCTACGTCACTAGTGTCGATCTCAAGCTGATGCGAGTCGAGACTAATCAAAAAAGTGTCCTGAAAATGATAAAAAAAATTATTTATTTAATTTTTTTTACTTATAATTTGTCGCACGATAGTTTTTTTTTCCCTAAACTGCGACTTTGGAAAAATCTTTCATTTTTCCTCATCGATGTTTAATTATTCGCCCTAATTTTTTACAGCGTATTATGACAATAATGAAATATCAACGAAAAACAAAAATTCCGGAATCTAAAGCAAAACAACAAAATCTGGAGATTCAAAATAAAATAAAAACGAAAACCGGTATAAAAATAAAGAAAATAAACTTCTGAAGAGAACTTCTATTAAGATAAAAACATAATTATAACAAACAATTAAACATCGACGAGAAAAAAAAAACGTTCCTGAGCCGTAGCGCAGAAAAAAAAATGTAAATCATCAGTCACTGTATCGTAACACGACAATTTTCTCTTTAATAACTCACCGCGTCGGCTTTGCAGACAGTGTTAGCCATTTGTCGGCATAATGTTCGCAGATAATTCGTTTTGTTCACTTCCTCGTCGGTGATAGTGAAGGAAAAGAGTTTTTCTTTCAATTCCTGATTACTTCGTACCATCAGCGCGAATACTTTTTGACATTCTGCAAATTCAATCATTAAACAAATTTAATTTATAAAAAGAATTTTTGTAGGCGAAGAAAATTAATCCTAAACGACTAATTTGTCGATTAATCGAAATAAAAAATAGCGACACTCACCGTCGGTTTCTCGAATGTCGACGACTTTTTTTATAGTACTCAGCGATAGCATTCTTATGTGTTTATACGGTTTTCCTTGACTTAGCTTCGCCGAGTGTAGACCATTCGCCGTGTTTGGGCTCTTCAAGGAGTTAAAGGCCTTCGAACGTTTCTTGCATATCTCGAGAGTATCGGTGAACAGGAATAACACGAGATGATCGCCGCGACCGCTCAATCCTTCGCCCAATTCCATTACGTCGCACTTGCCGATGAAGGAACGATGCGACGAGACGAGATGCGGCGGACAATTGTCGATCTCGTTGAATATATCGAACATCACAAGCTGCCCTTCGGTTTTTCTTTTGTCTTCGTTTATGTACGTCATAACTTCCTTAATACTGCTGATCGACAGTTCCAAGGCGCCATGGTCCGGATTATTCTTATTTGTATGCTTAAGAATATCTGTGGAAAAAATTGTAAATAAGAATATTGAAGATTTTAAGCAATCGAACTGAAACTTTGCACACGTGTCGAGTGATGACTCAGGTTGTTAAAGTTTAAATTTGTCTCAAATCGGTAAAGTGATTCCAAAGTTATGAATATTTTTGTTTTTTATATCGACGAAATTTTTGTATTTTTCTTATTTTGATGACACGTTGATAAATTTATTTAAAAGTTTAACGATAAACGTTTTATCAAGTCTATAGTATCCATAATAAAGATACAAAAAAATCCTGAAAATTTACAGTTTTCAAAATTTTTTTGTATTTTTATTTATTTTTGTTTTAAATGATTTTTTGTATGAAAATTACTCACCATTTAATAATAAGCTAATACTGGGTAGTCTTTGCACCGGTTTGATCAGTAACTCTTTCAAGCTTTGCCTGCCGCATTCGGGTTTAGTTTGGCAGATTTTTAGAAAAGCGTGAAATCGCGGTTTGTTCTGATCGCACTGATCCAACATTTCTTTCGTATTCTCAAAGAAATTCACGTACGGCGGATACGCCTTTACAAGATCGGGAGCGTAACGAAGAAATATGTTTCCAATGCTTATGTCCTCCGCCCAGTGTGCCGCACTGTATCGCAACTCTTCCAACATTTTTTTATGGACCTCGTAGATCGGTGGAAAATTGCCGAATATTATCTTCGCTTCTGTGCTGTTCAACAATTCGCCACTTGTCTCGATTAGATCTTCCAATGGTGATTTGAATAACTGTAAAAAAAAAAAAAAAATTTTGCAAAATTCGATTCCGAAATAAAAAAAAATAAAAAAAAAAAAAAGGATTAAAGTAGTTGTTATACATACCGTCATTATTGTACTTAGTATACCAACGTAATTCGACTCCGTTTGTACCAATTCGAGAAATACTTGATGACGAGGCGAAAGATTTTTTCGCGATGTTTCTGTACTGACGGCTTCGACCTCTGGAATATCTGTCAGTTAACGAACACAATCCTATTGATACATCACTTCCCTCTCGTATGGTTCGTGTTATTATTAGTAAAGAACTTCAACGAGTAAACGCAGAGTTTTTTTTTTATTATTTTTTTACATTTTTTTATTATTATTTTTTTTTATTGAAGCCTCGTTAACACCAAATAATTTTTTTTTAATAAGCTTCCCTAAAGCTGCCCGCATTTTTTATTTTCACTGTAAAAAAAATTTGCGGAAAATTTGATGTGCCGATACTTGAAGTTTTAATGCATAAAACGGGAACATTAAATTTAATGTGCAATTATGATGAAAAATCAACGTACGGTATATTAAAAACCGTAGGGATACTTTACTTTTAATAATTTATTTTAATTTTACGATAAAAGTAATTTAAATGTTCTAATTTATTATAAAAAAAGCTTTGAATCCAAAAATTTACTATAAAAGTATTTTAAATGAAAAAGTTGACTAAAAAAAAAATTTAATCCAATAATTTACTTTAATTTCACTGTGAAATTAAATTAATTTTTCTTCATTGTGCATAAAAATGCATAAAAAGTTTAGCTACCGATACATTAAAGAAACAAATTTTTTTTCACAGTGTATCAATCGATCGAAAGAATATTTTGGTGTTAGTAGAAGAAAAAAAAACCCTTTCCGACTCGTCAAATTGAAGGAACCATAAGACGAAGGAAGAATGTTTAAATAATAATTTAAACGATTTAATATCGCGAGAATCCGATGCGTATTTTAAAAAGACTCAACAGGCAAACAGCAAAATTTAAATAATAATCGAGAAGTTTTTTGCACAATTACAAAAATCATCCCGATTTTTATTAATCAAATTTTGTGTATAATAATTATCTTTCAATTATCCTTTGATTAATTAATTCGACGTTAATTTTACGTAAAAGTTTAAGAAGCATTGCCTTTTTTTTAATTCGATTAAAAAATGTCGAATATCAACATAAAATATATGTTGAAAATAATTTGCGGCAAAGAAAAAAGCATCGATAAAGTAAAAGCGTGAGATATGTACTATAAAAAAAAATTCAGCGAAATTATGGCGTTAGCTTTGTGGAAACTATTGTCTCACCGTCTAACAATTGTTTGTCAGGACTCGCCGTGCAATCCAAGAAACTACCGCTGACACTGAGATGTCCAGCATCGCTGATGCTCGACCGCCTCTTGTGTACAGCCGGCGAATCGGCACCGTTCTGCACGAGACTAGATAAAGTTTCCGCGAGACGCTTGCGTTTGCGTCTCGTCGACGCTGTACTCGGCGTAGCAGCTTGTTGACTATCCCTTCTGGCGGACGCAGTCGGCGATAAAACTGATTCCAAGTACTGTAATAAAAAAATATTAAAAAAATAAATATAATAATAATTATATAAAAGTATATAATAATAATTTTTTTTTTATATATAAATATTCAAAATATTCAAATAAAGAAAATTGTAATAACATTCGATATGTTATGGAATTCTACTAAAAATACTAACGAAAGAAAAACTGTAAGGTACTCACATCTTCGAAAAGATATTCCTTCTCGTCGGCTGCTCCTTCGTTTTGTACCGACGTCCAAAACCATTCGGCTTTAACAATATGCGCCCTCACCGAGGCTAAGTCAGGTAACGCATTCACGTTAGACTCGTCCACTACCTGCGAAATAATTTATTGTTCAGGTAAGAAATTTCGTTGAAACGCATCGCGAGGCTTTATTTTTCGTTCTACGAGGACAAGTGACGAAGACGACACGTTTCCCGACGATTCCTTGGATACCGCGGGTTATTTTTGGTAATTTCTATATGTTAGATGCAAACAATAGGTTTTTTATTAATATTTATAGACGGAGAGAAAAATATGGGAATCATTTCTATCTCTATATTTTTATGTGGCAATTTACGTTTTTTTCAGGATTTTTACGATTTTTTTTTTCATCCTTTTTCTTCGATTAAAAATGTATCATATATAACGACAATATGAAAAAAAAATCGGCAAAATGCCGAATTAGACTTCAATATTCTTATATTTTGCTTTCCGTGTAAAATATCGCTGCTGTATAGGTAATTGGAGGACAAAGAACATTCTATAGTTATTTTATTGTACGATCTATACGCAGAACACATAAAAAAAAATACCCTGTAAATTCCATTGGATATAAGACGGAGAAGACGTGATAAATGCATTCGTGTAGAATTTGTCAAATGTGTGTGTTGATTTTTTGGGATCTATTTGGGGTTTTTTTCCATTCGGGAGATTTTTCGGGGCGATTGGGATTTCGACGACACGACATTACGCAATCGTAATTAGTTGGACAGACGTATACGGCAGAAAAATTGCGAAAGAAATTGTGAATTATTTCATTCTATGTGAATACAATTGATCCCTCAATGCGGCGCGATGCCTTCGGAGTAATTTTCCGATCGAAGAGATCCGCTCGACTCTGAATTAACAGAATTTATCGATCCAAGAAAATTAATTCTCCGTCAGCGAACACATTTTCTAGAATTTGAAAATTCGAAGTTTTTGTCAAATTTTTTTCAATTTTTTATAATTTTTCAAGTATTCCGAGCTTTTTAATTTTTTTTAACGTTCAAAGATACGTTTCAAGATGTCTATTAACTCGTCCAATAGTCCACTTAATCGAATATTAAAAATATAATTTAATAAAAATAAAAACTTGTAATGTAATTATTCAAATTCAAATTTGGACTTTTGGACAATAAATTCCCAATGTACTTAACTGATTTCCAAATGCCGTAACCCAAATTTTATAAAATTCCCAGTACCAATATTCAATCTAAACGACGAGAACCTCAACCAACAAAATTCCGAAAAAAAAAAAAAGAAAATTCAACGAAAGATACCACAAGAAATGGTTTGTCTTCCGGCCGCTTATCCCTCGTCTTCTCGGCTCTCGATTGAGCCGATAGTTTAACCGAATTCGGTGAAAATCCCTCGACAATCTTTCCCTCCGTATTCTTGCGACAATCATTCAAACTATTGGCAAAATCATTTCTAGCGATTCTCGCCATTTTCGCGGGAATCGGAAGAGGACTCGGCAAAGGCGTATACTTCTGTCTGCTCGTATTTTCTTCCGGAACCTTCGGCGGTGGACTGATCTGCACGTACTGCTTGAAAGTGTGAGGAAAATTAATGTCGCTGAATTTAGAAAAAATTTTCGCCGCGAGTTTCAAAGTACTCGACGAATGATTGTTCTTTCGGCACAACGGCGGTGAGTCCTGCGGGAGATGATCGCCAATCGACGTGTCGCGTTTCTTCGCCAAATTCGGATACGAATAAATCTTCACGAATCTCGCATTTTCCGTCATCGTTATTTTCGGTATCGTGTAACAAGATTTCGATTTTCTCCATCGTACGTAACGCCGCGGCGTTGTTATTTTTTTGCTCGGAAAAGCGGACAAAATACCGCAAGCGCTGCGATTATTAAGTTCAGTTGAAAATTTGAAACAAGCGGATTCCATCTGTGGCGGAGCGCTGGAACACTCGTGAATCTGCCATTTCGATAGTCTCGAAGTTAAAGAATTTTTATTTTCGTTCATTCCTTCGTTATCCGTTTCATTGTGATAATAATCGCTGCTGGTTGCTTGAGGCAGAAATACGCTGTCGACGTCCATATAGGATTCTCGAGAGAAATCGCGATCAGCGGACGAGTAATTCGCCATCTCGGCGATCGCCGATGTTACGGGAAGATTCAGACGAGTCGAAGATCTCGGGACGCCAGTTGAGTCAATGGTTTCGTACGACAAACCTGTGGAAGTCGACATATCGATACCAGAATCGATGTCCGTCTCGTTGCGAGTGGAAAAAGCTTCGGGAATCGGATCGGAAACGTCCGGAAAACTCGGATACTCCGAGGCGGTGGAATCCATGAATATAGCAGAGTCGTGACTAATGTTCTTCGGTACAACGGCGCTGAAGCGTTTCTTGTCGACGTCGATGAAGTAACCGGGCCACGAAGGTACGTCGTACAACGAAACCGAACGATCGGTACGCTTTTGTCGTATTCGCGCGGAATTTAAACACGAAACGGAATCTTTGGTGGAACCGGTCAACGAACGGGGTATCGTATTCGTATAGGGATTGTAAAACGTGAAGGAAAATGGCTGAGCGTCGATCTTATCGAAAGCCGCGATTGTCGAACTTCTCGTCGGCTGTTTGAAATACGAATATGTGTTGTTCTGCGTGTCGGCTACTCTGCAGCGACGATTTCCTAAATCGGTTACCTGCGCACGTTTTCGATACGGAAAAAATTGTCATTTAAAAAGAAAAAAAGAAAGAAAAAAAAAGGAATATGAGAATTTTTTTTTTTAAATATAAAATCATAATAATAAAAATAATATATAGAATGATATTAATATTACAGTATTAGTATTATTATTTTATATTTTTGTATTTTTATATTGAAATGAATTGCAACTGCAAAAATATAAAATAATAATATAGAAATTGCATATGCAATGTCCTTTCACTGTTTTACGGCGGAATTAGAGGGTTTGTTGTGGTTTTAGTGTTTTGTTTGTGACGTAATGTTGAAAAAAATAGAATTTTACGAATTTTTTTTAGGACTCACCACGTGGGTACAGTTGGGATCGTCGATCTCCGTAGGCTCACCGCCCTGTTGTTGCAAAACTTCGCACATGTGTTTCTTTTCATCTTCGGGAAACCCGAAGAAACAGACTTTGGCGCCGACGAATGGTTTCAGTTTGAAATTCGCGATCTGCAATGAGAAAGAAATCTTATCATCTGCTTCGCATTCTGACAATTAAAAATGTGTAATAGTGTAATCTGCGATGTGTGCAGTTGCGAGAATGTTGAAGTTATTATTTAACATGAATGCCGACGGCGGACGTCGCGGTGACACACAATTCGACTGAATTACTCGGGGAATTGGAACAAATTTTATATATATCATATTAAATTACGAAACAGTACTTTGAATGCAATTGTATGAATGAAACGTTTTATAAATTCATTATTATTAACAGCTTTCCGTGTCGAGGACACGTTGATTTTTCAAATGCCTGCGTAATCTGACTTACGTAATCTTAATAATGATTCGAAAAATTTTAACACGAATACGCGTTTCTGATTTTTTTTTTTTTCGATAGATGAATTAAGAAGGGTGTATCGTTATATTCCCAGCGAAATGCGAGATTCGAAGAGAATTTCGAATACTTCTTCTTAATGGGATAAAAATCTGAAAAAGATTAAACGCATAGAAAGTGCTGAGAATATTGATTTTCCATGACAATAATTCAATTGATTCGTTGAACTTTTCCAAATACGTATGATTTTTTTTTTTACAATTTTTGCTAATTCTCAAAAAATCTCAATAAAAATTATTATTCTCATCACCTTCTATATAATTAATTTTTTTTTTTTTTTTTCAGATTTTTATTCCATTGGGAAGTATTAAAAATTCTCTCCGAATCTCAAATTCAGCTGATAATCCAACGATATACCCTCTTTAATGTCTCATCGACCGCTTGCCGCGTGATTCATCATAGAAATTGAAAAAAAAAAAAAAAAAAATGTACAATATTTAGCCGTATTATAGAAGCCGTCGATCGAATTTCTTACTTTTTCAAGTACTCGTCAGTGTTTACCTCGAAGGGGAAAAAAAAAGTTCCCAGAGCCCCGATAACCGTAACTCACCAGTTCTTCATTGTTCCCATAGCTGGCGGTATCGTGTTTCGTGTCCCATAGCGCGATAACCCAATTCATCGACATTATTGGAACGCGAAACGTAACGGCGTATTTGTACTTTTCGCCGCCGCAACAATTCGCTATGAGATGTGTCACCTTTCCACCCATTTCTTTCCTTATACTGCCACCCATACTGTGGATCATATTGATGAGTTTCGTCTGAACAAACAAAAGCATAAATTTCATTTATCAAATGTAAACTGCGAACGAGATTTTCGACGTCGTTGTATCCCCGTCGATTTTTCTTCGTATATCTTTCGTTTACTTAGGATAAACCTTTTGAAATATTGTCTACGATTCGAGGGACTCGAGGAATGGAGTTAATCAATGACTAATGTCCGCCGCGATGATGAGAAAAGGTTACTTACCAATTCATCCTTTTTCCTGAAACCCGTAAAGACAACCACCGTCCCTTGCATCGCTTGTGTGTACATAGGTCGTGTAATACTCGGCAACGACTCTTTCTTCTCCGCCAGCTGCAGCAGTGCCGTTGGGCCCAATATTCTGTGCCGACAAATATAAGAAAAGAATACGTTAATATTTGATAAAATCGGTAACGATTCAATGAAAATCATTCGATTATTGAATAGACAAATATAAAGAGAATTAAATGAAAAAAATTTCAAAAAATATATATCAATAATATTAATAATTATTATTATTTAAGTATAAAAATAAATAAAATTGAGGAATTTTAATTTAAAAAAATAAATAAAAATGAAATAATAATTATAATTAGTTTAATTAATTTAATTGATAAATTATCGAGCATTTTTTTTGTTTGCCATCGAAGAAATTACAGTTTAGGGAATTTTCTTGAGAATTTTTAGATTTTTTCAATATTTTTTTTTTTTTTTTTTTAAATTAATTATTGGATTATTTCTGTTTTTACCTGTGGGCACTTTTGTGCAGTACATCGTACTCCGGTCCGTCGAACTGCTTGAGTATAAAATACGTGCAGTACGTAGTGTCTTCGATGTACTCGAAGCCGCTATCGGACTTGAGAACCGGAACGCTGAACTGCTGAGCGGCCGCACCGAGCGCAGGATCATCGCCGGCAGATCCGACCAAACATATTCGCTTCTTCCGCGGTATAATCAATGCTGCATCGGTAACATTAATCACAATAACGATACATAAACTGTTTACGATTAATTGCGTACGAAAGAATTTACAAAATATCATTTCCTTATAGAGAAAATTTCTTAAACTTTTGAATACCAACGACACGCGCCGCATAAATTGTATTTATGTCTATATTGACTAATGAAAAAAAAAAAAAGGTTTACGAGAAAATATGTACTATAATCCGAAAGTTTGACTTTTTTTTTTTTTTTTTCGTAAAATTTCTGAAAAAATGGAGCAATGAGATGAAAGATTTTTTTATATATACGAGAAAAAAAAAGTTAAATTATATTTAACGAGCGAATTAATCGAATTAACGGAAAAAATCGTATCTTTGCGTCGTAAGAGGTGATTTAGACTATTTATCGCCATTTTTTTATTTATTTTTTTTCTTACAATTTCATGAAAAAAAAAAGAAACGGAGCAATGAAGTAAAAAATTTCGAAATAAAAATTAAAAAGTGAATGAATTAATTTTAAATCGTATATTTGGATCGTAAAATGATTTGGATATTAGTCGTCGTCAATTGGATAGAAACAATACACACTGAAACCCACGAGAGGATTTCGCTGATGCAAATAATGCGCTGAATCGTCAAGGGAAATGACCTTGTGACTCGGTCGCTACCAAAGTACTTTTAATGAGTTTAATAATGCAGTCCAGTTGATAGTTTAACGTAATTAACCGGAATTCAACAAACTATGGGAAAGATACCCGCGTATGTCCCTTGCATTTCCGTTTACGTTGCTTCGCGAGTTTACGATGTTTTTTCTTTTTTTTTTTTATACGTACGTTTGAATGAAATTACATAGGAAATTGTGGCACCGATGTTCTCATTACAGTGTGGAAAGTATGAAATTGACGAACAAAGGGGGTATGGAAAGTATATCATTTGCCAGTAGGTTGACTATTTGAGAGATGTAACGATTACGAAGAAATAACAAAAAAAAATGCTCATTGCGAAGAATAATTGGACGATTGTTTTTTTTTTTTTTTTTTCGTTGAGTTGCAAAAACCTTCACCTATATTTCAAGATTAATTTAATGAAATTTAAGATTCGAAATGAAGGTCTCGTGTTCAATTATTTCAATTACGAAAGATTAAGGATTTCGTTTTTTTTTTTTTTTTTTTTAACAAAACGTTTTGTTCGCAAGTTTATGCGCAGACGTTGTACATCGACTTATCTGTGTTTGCGGACGAATTGTAAAGCATCGAGAGCTTATCGTGTTTTAAACGATAAATATGTTATTTTATCAATGACGATGAGAAAAATAAAAAAAAAAGGTGACGGTAGAGTCGGAGAATCGTGAGATCGGAGTGTCCGTTAATTTTGGATGAGTGTAATATCTTAATACAAACTAAATAAAAAGTTTTCGTAGTTAAGAAATCAATGGATGAAGTTGACGAGTTGTTTTTTTTTATAAAAGCCGTTCAACCGACTTCGGGACTCTGTAGATGGATAATTGCAAATGGCTGAATTTTACAATGTTGTGGTAATGTAAAAATACGAAACTCACATTATTTTTATTCTTAAGCTTTTGACAAATATTGTCGCAATAAAATTTTGAATTCAGATTGATATATCGCAAATCAGCGGCAACAATCGCGGAAATATTATAAACAACGATTTAATGTGCGAAATTTTTATTGTACGAAATACTTTACAGAATTTTCATTCGCTGAATTCATCGAGGAATGAGACTAATTTTTTTTTTAATAAATTAGAAGTTAAAAAATTATTTAACATTGAAAACAAATGAGATTTCTATGGGGAAACAATTAAAACACGTCGACTCGTCGTTAATTATTCATCTTCATTAATAATGATTTTGAAATAATGTTTGATTTTTTTTTTTTTTCAAAGTAAAGTTTTTTTGAAATTCTGTTTCTTTTTTTTTTCCTCAAATGGGGAAACACGTTTTTTTTTTCCTAACTATCTTTGAAATTCTCTTCCATTTTCCTGATTCGCTGAGCAATTTTTCGATTTCCTGATATTTCCAGGTTTTCCCAGTTTTTCCTCACTGCTGTGACGGCGTTATACATATACACTGCGGAACCCAAGTTGAAACTTTATGTGCGCACATCGCATTGTTGCCATACCAAATGAAATCTGAGTTAATTGTACGAAACAAATGGGTCAAATCTCAATTTTACAACGATACAAAAACAATGTCATTAAATCCCCAAAATCATTGACTCGCATTGAAAATTCTCAAGACGTTGAGTTTAGTGGCAGAATTTTTTTTTTTTCCCATAAACTTTATCGATGCACAAAATATTGCAAAAAAAAAAACAAACGACAAATAAATATGTTAAGAATACATTTTTATCTCTCCAACGACGAAAAATCTACTGAATTTCGTGTACAGAGCGGCCAGAGAAATTGTTGCCAAATGGATGAAAAGTGATTCGGTATCATCGAAAAAAGTATGTCAGGGTTAAGTTCATAGAGATACGAAAAAAATTGGTGCGCACAAAGTTATCGTTAAGCTAAAAAAATTGCATACGTTATGACACCGGATCTTCGTTTTTCAAACAAAAATCTAACTAACAAAATCGTAAAAAAAAAACACAAAAGCTGACATAAATTTTCTTTTTTGTTTTCAGTCCAAAATAAACACGTCATTGGCAAATCACGAAAACAAAAAAAAAAAAAATTCTCCCAAAGCTCAAAAAATATTCGAAATCCCGCGAAAAAAAGATGCGAAACGTGTAAAAAAAAATATCTCGTTGTTCATGGTGCCTCAGACACGAATTGACCGAGTCTGACGTAATTTTTCTCTCAAACCAATGTGTCAAGGCCGAGTTTAGTGAAAAAACAAAAAAAAATTGACCCGAAAATCGTTCTCGAATAGCCTTTCGCGAATTGTTCGTTTTTCTCTCAACATCGAAATCTCGGGGAAAATTCATCGATAAACGATTTACGAAAGAAAATCCGTGCATAACGAGACTGACAGGTAGAAGAGCGGTAAAGCATCGGTCGAAGTAGCGACGATAACTTACGTTACGGCTACGAGGCCGAGGTAGGGTTAGTCCCAAGACAGGTGCTCGCATATTTTGATTTTTCGATGCAGCAAAACTATCGAAACTCGAATCACGCGCCCCCGAACTAACCCGACTAATTGAATTTATATTCCCCAATCGCGTCGTCTCAATAAAGAAAAAAAAATTACGCGTTTCATTCTGTTCGAAAGCGTGAAAAACTTACGTTCTGTCTTAACGGTCTCCTCACTATTTATATCGCTGATACTGCTGTGAACGCTTTGCTCTTCCATTTTGGCCGTTCGTTACAACATCGGTCCACCACCGATCGCAGTACGTTAGCCTAGCTTCCTCGCTGGTTTTCGCACATAAATCCTGGCACCGGACACCCGCGAACACCGAATTAACGCCGTGTATCATTTAAAATCCATGGTGCATCCACCAGACGCACTTTAACTCACTGTTTTAACAACTTTGTTCAACATGAAAGTCACGGGGGAGAGAAAAAAAAAACTTCACTCGGGGCAGCAGCAGCAGTACCACGCACCTCTCGTCGTATTTACCAGCGATTCGACTTGCGAGCTCGCGATCTATCGATGTCTCACTCACGCTCGGGGGTGCGGCGCGCGCGCTCTTCCCGTGTCTTTCTCACACTAATATTCTTCCCCCACTACACGCGGCTTACTACCGCCGCTGGCGCCGCTTCGAGAGTATAGTTTTATCTCCGTCGAAGACGAATCGTTCGTTCAGCGTTTGGCTTGCCTCTTCGCTTGCTTTTCCGATCGAAAAGGCTTTGTAAGCGCAGTTTATTAGGACTTTTTGTATTTGTGCAAAAATTGATTGCCTCCGGAAGCTTCACCCGCTTCACCGTAGTTTGAAGCCGCACGCGTTTCCTATGTGCGGCCCACCAAATCCCACCCCAAAACCCTTGAATAATAAAAACGACTGTAGACTCAAAGACGCTCGCTCATTCGTCGCGCAATACAAATCTTCGAATCACGTGGTCATCGAGTAAACGCGTATATATATATATGTATATATAAGCTTTCGAGTGAACGGTCACGTGACTACGAGAACAAAAACGGTCGAGTTCTCTCGCAATATGGCGGCTCGATTTGAATCGAGAAAAGTATATAGAAGAGTATATAGAAGAGAATACAATTTTTGTGGATTTAGGATAAAACGAGAGTCACAATGCAGCAGGCGCGCGATCGAAGAAAGGAATAAATGAATATCAGATTAGTTTATATAGTCGAAATACATACGAATAAAACGTTGTTTGATCTGGTTGCTTGATTATGACACTGCGCTCGGGTATAACAATCAGTTGTAATACTTCCGGTATTTACGATGACGTCACAGTCAATAGTATGCATCTTTTTTTTAGGAAATAATGATTAATCTGATTCTTTTTCGGTTCACTCGAGAATCGAGTGTTTCGAAATTATTACACGAAATATATACACGCGATCTATCAGAAAATGAAAAATGATTTGTATTATTTTTTGAGAATAAATTTTAAATTAAAATGAATAAATAAAAACTTCTTTCATTTCGTTTTATTTTTTTTTGTTATAGGTTTTTATTTAATTCTTTCAATTCTATGGAATTTTCTGCCGATGTAATGAATAATAGACGACGGTATACTTTCGTACATAGAAAATAACGAAATCGCGCGTTATGCAACTATATAATGACTCGAATTATATTTTAATTTTCATGGAATAATTTCTCGCTGAATTTTCGCTTACGGTTATTCGGAATAGGATAATAAATGCGATTATTTAAAACCAATCACTTTTTATTAACGCATCGATCTATAAGTCGTTTCCTTTGCATAAAATTTGCAATGCCAATTTAGCCGGAAATACATTCACCTTATACCGTATATCATACATACCATTAGCACATTCTTACGCCTTTTACTACACATGGGGTGAATTGTTTGTTTTTTTTTTTTTTTACTGCAGGAATTATAAAGAAAAATTATAATTCCGCGATAAATTCACGGTAAATTATAAGTTACAAAGCACGATTATTAACTAAAGGAGAACAAATATACGATGATTCAAATAAATAAAATGTCTACGAATATGTACAATCGTACATATTTATATATTACACGGAATTGTTCAATCGGAGAAAAAAAAAAAGGACTATCCGCGCTCGCGAGGAATAATTCATTTATATTGTATATATTTCGAAGATATTTCGAGAGTATCGGACAATTATTATTATTATTATTATTTTTTCATCAACGAGGCTCTCTCGATCGCAAACTTTGAGTGGTTAATTTTCACCGCTATGCTTCTGTAGCGCGAAACTTTCGAATACATAACCTAAAAACTTAATCGAAACAACAGACTAAAAAAATAAATTACAGTTTTAACAGTGGTGACTCGGTATTCCATGAGATCATCGCGCCTCGTTTTATTCTTTGTTTTTTTTTTTATCGTTTTTTTCGTTTCTTGCGTTTTTTTTTTTTTTTTTTCAATAACTTCAGCACGATTTTTCGGCTCATGTTATTCCTCCACTACTGTGCATTTTTTTTTTGTTTTTTTTTTGTTGAATGATCTAAAAAAATATATCGTCACAGTGTACGTTATGTTCGTCGATAATTGAACTATCCAAATCAGGCACATTCGGTACGTTTTACAAGAGACAATAGTGTGTCACTATTTACGTACATTTTCGCTCGTTTCACACCGTTTTCTCGATCGTCGATTAACGAGAGTCGGATGAATTTGGGATGAAAACAAAAATTATATTTATCGTGTTTTTTCAGACTTTTTTTTAGCACAAATAATTCAATTATTCAAGTCGATACCGACAATGATGAAATTGCAGATCACTTTATAAAAAAAAAAAAAAAACTGAACATTAAATAATATGACTTATTTAATGTTCAATTTTTTCAATCACTTTTTTTAACTCCAATTTTTTTTTTTTTTTTTTTTTTTTTTCGTTTATAGTATTCATTCGAATTAATCGCATTAACCGACTCTCCCTAAACATTCTGACAAAATAAATCAGCCAAAAAAAAACTTATATAATGTTTAGTTTTTTTTTTTTTTGTTTTTCTTCATACACTTCGTATTCTACACAAATTTAAACAGCTGCTGTGTACAATTAATCGCTTTTGTCGACGATGCAAATTCAAACACACGAAGAGTGCGGTGTTCAACAAAATAATACCGGGAAAATAACACCATTTCCAATATCTTCCGAAGTACGAATTAACACTGAAGTAAACCGAAAAAAAAAAAAAAAAAAAAAAAAATGTGGGAAAATGATTGTTCACGATGTATGTATGAGTTTTATCCTATTTTCTACTCACAACAACGATATTTCGCGACGAAATAAATGACAACGAAAAAAAAAATAAACAAAAAAAAAAATAGGAACAGTGATTTCCTGTGAACTCGAAGCATAACTCACACTGTTTATAAAATCTTTCATCTCTAAATCTCCGGTGTTCAGACTATAATTACAAGTTTTCTATGTAAAGAAGAAGTCTTCGTAAAAAAAAAAAAAAAAAAAAAAAATAAGCGAATTAAATAATAGAGACACGCAATCGTGAAAAAAATTAACCGAATGCATTGACGGCAGGATATAAATATTCTTCTTGTTTTTCTTGTTGTTATTACAGTTTCGTATTTATTTAAACTACGCGTAACTGATTCATCCGCACTACAGACAAACTTTACTCTCTCCCATTTTATTTTTTTTCATTTTTTTATATCACGAAGCTAAAAAATTTCTAGGCAACTCGGCACATATTTAGTGGGTTTTTTTTTTTTTTTTTTTTCGTCTCGTAACAAACATTATTGTGTTATTTGTTTTGTTTCGCTTCTCTTTAATTCGATCGGCCAAAAGACAAAAGCTGCCTATAATTTTCCGAGATCTCATGTTGTTGCTGTTGTTGTTTTTTTTTTTTTTTTTTTTCTTTTCTTCCACTAACGGTATATAGTAAATAGTAAATATATTATTAGGTCAATTCTGAATGTAACGAGGAAAATTTATATCGATATAGAATATTTCGTACAAAGGATCATCGTTATTCGGGATAAACTGCTAGCAGCTCTTTTACATTTTTTCTTCTCATATTTTCTCATCGACTTACCTACTAATTAAATTAATCCACCGTATAAAAAAAAAAAACAAAAAAAAAACAAACTATAAACAAATGAAAAACAACGATTAGGGATATCGCCGTGAGAATTTTTCTCGTTTGTTTCGTTTTTCGTTTCTTTTTTTCTGTTTAAATAATTGCGCTATTAATTCTAAATACGGGGCGTTCCGCGAGTGATCTTCAGTCCGATGTCTAATTCTTTTTAAACAAACTATAGAGATTTTTTTTTTTTTTTCATAGCCAATATCCGTACATCGTGTTTTTTTTTTTAATTAATTCGATGAATCGACTCCCTTTAAGCACCGAAAAAAAAGTCCCATATTAACTTTTTTTGTTTTTTTTGCAACAATAACAATGATTTTTGTAATACCGATTTTTAATTTTTTTTCAAACAAAATTCTACAATTTTTTTTTTTTTTTTTCAAAAAGAGTTCAAAATTTTGAAATCCCAATGCGCAAAGGGATTTCGACCAAAGAACCGTTTTCATTAATTTCATTTAAAGTTTTTCGTTCTTTCATTCAATTCTGCATCGTTATTTTGCAGAATCGTTAAATCACCGATTTACAGAGACTCGTTGGGTGTACAAGAACAACAAAAAAATTGCAATTAATTCAATAAATATTCGATAGTATCAATTTTATTTATAATTCTTACAATTTTCTATGATATCGAAACAAAATCAATGAATTCTCGGCTTTTCATGTTGTTGTTTGAAATTTTTTATAAAATTGTAAGAAATCGAAATAAAATTGTAATAAAAAAAATAAACCGTTCATACGATTTTTCCGACCGTTTTATTGAATAAATCGCTTTTTTTTTTTTTTCGCATGCGAGCAATACACGCTAACCATACGCATCAATAAACAGACCCGTGAGAATGTTCAGTCGTATGCTGTCGCTAGTTTTACAATAGATAACGCGGTAACTCCGCGTCTACAACGGCTCGCAACAACAGGGTGTTTTTCTTATTTTCCTTTTTTTTTGTTTACTGTTATTACTACTTATGCTGTTTTTTCGTTTTTTTTTTTTTTTTTTTTTTTTCGGGAACGTATTTTTTTAAATTTTTTTCTAGCGCTCACATGAAGTTCGCTAGTTTTGGTCAGAGTTGATGAAGTTGGCTTCGGAGAGAGTTTAGAGTTATAGATATAGAGAGAGGACGAGTTACGAGAAGTTTTATCACTTGGAGTGTTGATTTGCCTCGTCGTCGTCGCTGTAGTCATCGCTGAGATAGTGATTAGTCTGCGGATATTCGTAGCGTCCAGATTTTTTGGGGGGCGGACTGTAAACGTGAAATATTTACGGAATTATAAAATCGAAAGCGAACTTTTTTTTTTTATTTTTTTTTTTATGAATTATATATCATATTTGAGTCGTTTTTTGAGTTTCGAAAAGTTTGAAAATGTTGTTAATTAATTTAATTGTTCATTGGAACTTAAAGGTGTTTTTTGTAGCGGTATCGCTAAATTTGATACAATATTTTTATACGATGAAAAATGATTTTCATCATTTTTCGTCATAATTTGGTTGCCGCTGAGTTTCGAATTATAGCGCGAAGATTCGAACGCAAGAAAAATTAGTCCGAAGTACGAAAGTGTTAATCGGACACTTAAGGAGAGTGTATCGTGTATATTTCGGCCACAAGTGAGATTCGGAGAAAAATTCGGATAGTTGACAATCGGATAAAACGTCAGATTTCACGGTGAAACGCATAACTCACGCCATTTGCACGGCGGGCAGTCGGGAGTTAAAAATTTGGAAGATTTTTAATCATATAGAATTCATATCGAATAGTTCGACAAATCATCCGACAATAAAACATACGATCAAAACAAAAAAATGTCTAATTTTTGAACATTTTTTTTTTTTCGAAAAAAATGAAAAATAATTGCGATTTACAAATATGTTTCATCAAGTATTTGGAAGCTTCTTGAGTGCAATGTGGTCTGCAAAAATTTATCCAAAATTCGTGACTTTTCATTTATAAAAAACAATTTTGAAAATTTTCATTTTTTCAAATTCGAAAAATTCGAAAATCTTCATTTTTTCAAACTTCGAAATACTTTATTTATCGTCACTTTTTAAAATTCTATCAAAGTTTTTCGAAGTACCAACAGGGATAGAGCATCAATAATTGCGTAAATGTTATTCCTCGCGCGTTAGTTAATAGTGTCAAATGCGTCGCGGTAATACCTGGTCGGGTCTTCGTCGTTATTACTGCTACTGCTGCCGTTCGGGCTGCCAGCCCTCTTCGGACTCGCGGGGGGCGACAGCGCTTGCATCAACCGCCCTTTGCTTTCGTTCCAAATCGTCGACTATAAGATAAAAAAAAAAAAAAAGCAACGCGTTTTACATCGTTCGCGCAATTTCGCGATCAACAAAACGAAATTCAAAAAAGAAACATTAAAAATTTAAAAACCTCTTACGGGTTGAGTCTTAATAAAAATATTTGTTAATAATAGCAAACAGATAACAAACTAATTTTCTGTAATTTGACGATTTTAGTTTAAAAAAGAAAAAGCCGTTAAGAGAAAAAAAAAGTTGAATATTTAGTTAAATACAAAACGCAGAAAAGAAACGTTAAATGAAAGATTCGTAAGTGGCGACAAAAGAAAAATTGTTAAATGATTGAAATTAATGTTAAATTTTAATTATAAATAATGTTAAACAAAAATTAGTGGAAAAAGTAATGCGCACGTGAAGTATTTAACGTCGAAATAAATATATCGCCAAACGTCACGAATACACAGACTATGAGTGTAGAAAAGATAAGAATGATGGAGAAAAATTATCGCGTGACATAGAGTGACTCATTCGGAAAAACATAAATCTATGCGTAAAAGAGTTGAAAAACATTTCTCCTTCATTTTCGATCAGAAAATAAATGTTATCCTCGTCGGATAAAATTAATAAAAAAAAAAAGTTAAACTTTAATCGATCGAAAAATAGAAAAATCCTACATACGGAACTCGCGACCCAATCTTTTCAATTGCAAAAAGAAAAGAATCGTTTTTGATAAATCAAAAAAATCAAACATTTTTCTCTCTCTTTTTTCGATTTATACGCGAAAATATTTTCACTCGCGACTTCCAAAGTCTCTGAGAAAAGATTGAATTGCGAAAGTAGAAAAAATGTTTTTATTCCGATGGAAACGAAACGAAACGAAACGAAACGATGTGTTATATCTACGAATCAAGTTGCAAGCGAAACACTTTAAAAAAATCAATCGTTTTTATTTCATTTATCGACGTAAATAGACGTCCTTTAGATTATAAAGACTATCATTAAATAGTACGATTTCGATTAACAATAGGAGTTAAAAAAAAAAAGAAAATAGTGAAGATATGGCGCGAAAAAAAAAAGGAGGAAAGATAGCGCGGTGAGAAAAAGAAAGATTCATGCCGCGTTATTATTAGTGTAATAAGCACTTAATTCCGGACAGACATGTGCCCGCAGTGTACAGAAAGCTAACAACTATAAGTACGAATATAATCGTCACGTAGAAAGCGAGTAAAAAAAATATTCCTACATTCGTTGCGTTCCAACTTACAAGTCGACCCTCTCTGCCGAATAACAAAAGGAATGCGTCTATAAAATCCCGCGATTTCTCTTCCCATTTGCTTATCATATCCATTCTTCTCTCGCCGATGTTCTCCATCACGCGCTTTCCCTTATCTTTCAGATCGTCGAATTTGTTCTGTAGACGAAACTTTTTCTCCTGAAACCGAATCAGTGTTATTTTTTTTTCCGCTTCCGCTTTCCGCTTCTACAGAGAGAGGCATTGAAAAAAAAAAAAAAAGTTTTTTTTTTTTTTTATATCGAACAAATTTTTTTTTTTTTTTTTTTCACGTACGTTTAGGAAAGACACGTTTAATTCTTTGGCACTGTAGCCCCGCGCCAAATTTCTTCTGACATACGTGTCATAATCTTTGACAATTCTCGCGACGATATCCGACGTGGATACGCCTTCCGTTCTCTGCGTAGCGACGAACATTCCGCGGGCTTTGATCATCGCGTAAACATCGTCGGCATCGTCGGTTGTGTACGGAATTTCGTCGTGTGCGACAAAGTCGATCTGCAGTCGAGTTGAATATTAATTTTTTCCTTCTTTTCTAATTGTTCTTTTTGTTTTCTCGTTGTGAGAAGCCGAAGCGCTCGACTCACCTTGTGTTTCTCGATGTACTCGTCGTCGAGTTGCCACGGTGCATCTTTGATCACTTCGTCGACGTAACGGCAATGCCTCACCGCGTCGTATCTTTCCGTTTCCGTCATTACCGTTCGGCCCTTTTTACTGTGTGTCATCTCGTCGTTGCACACTGCGCAATTTTAAAACACACAATTTCATTAATAATTATAGAAATAAATTAAAATAAAAAATATATTGATAGGATAATATATATATATATTATTAAAGTGTAGCGTGAGAAACTTTCGAAGAACTTAATATTAAAGAGGTCCCACTGCAGCTTTTTGATAGCATAACTCACCTCCGACAATGAGGTAAACATTGGGAAATATATTTTTCGCTTGCATTAGTTGCCTCGCGTGTCCCTGATGAAATAAATCGTAAATTCCATCCGCGTAAACTCTTATTCTCCTCGGCACTGCAATAGAAAAAAAAAGAAAAATTAATTATCATTTTTTATCGGAAAGATAGTAAAAAAAAAAGGAAAATTTGGTTTGCGGATTATACCAAAGCAAACGAAACTTTCGTTAGTATGAAGTTTTTTGACGAAAAAAAAAATGAATTTGACGATAAATCACACCTTTGCCGCTCCTCGCCATCTTCAGCGTAATCTTCGTATCATAATCGCAGGCTTCCCCTTCGGCAAGAGCTTCTGGATCATCGCTAAACGGCGCTTCTTTGCAGATCGACTGTAAAACGATTAATAACTGATAATTATTTTTTCTCAATTTTTTTTTTTTTTTTTTTTTTTTTTTTTTTTACATAAGTTAATTACATTTTCTTCGTTTTATCTGACGAGATTCGTTTTTTTCGATGTTTGCATCGATATATAAAGTTATCCAATAGGACAGAGCGTTTCGACACTTGGAGACAATTAATTTGCACTTTGACTTTTAATAACGAGATATATTTTTATTTTTCGAAGGTCAAAGCGACAACGGAAATGTACTTCTAAGAATATACCAAAGTTGCCAAAGAATTCGATACCTATGACCACTGCGCGGAGTTGGCGAGTTGGCAAAAGATACGATTATTTTTTTGTTTTGTATTTCTTTTTTTTTTTTTTATCGACTCGTCATCGTGTGTAATACACAATCGGATATCGGACGCGTCCGATTCACCGAATGCTGTAACATCATACGATAATTTCGCAATGAAAATTTAATAAATATAAATATAATGAAAAATAATAATTATTATTATTAAATATTATTATTACATAAAAGAAAGTAAAATAATGAGTAATCTCGTAATTTTTTTTTTTTTTTACGGTAATCCAAAAAAATCAACTGAATCGCGCGTATCGATAGAACGATTTATATGTGCGAAATTGAGAAATTCCGAAGACTAAATAAACAGCCTGCTATCGCTCGCTGTGACATTCGTAAATCAACATTTTTCTTTTTTTCTTAGTTACTCGGCGTCTAGACGTTCTCGGATTTCTCACATTCGCGTCATCCAATTTTACGCGATTATCTCATCGCTTCGATGAATTATCTCGATGCGATTGACACTGTCGATAAATGGTAATTGAGGATTTCGCGACGGCAGATTTAATAATTAGACCAATTGATAAGAGAAAAAAAAATCGGCCAAACTTACCGGTGCAGTAATGCGTCGCAATCTATTATTATTATTATTATTATTATTCCACGTATAAGTTCGATGAGATTCGATAGCAGCGCTGTCGTTGATGAATTCTTTTTTACTTCCCCAAGTCATTTTTATACTCTCGTAAAAAAATTATTAAAAATATTAATTTTTCTTAATTAATTGATTAATTAATTAATTATTTCGAATTATGCGATTTCACGTATTTTTTTTTTTTTTTTTTTTACGCTTTTTTACGCGAATAAATTCATATCGCGAGGAGTTGAAATTCAAATGAACGTCTCGAGAACGCGACGATACGGTTTTATTGAAAAATTCGGATGGAAATTAACGAAGTACTCTTCCATGGAGTATGAAAGAGCGACTGATAATCCTTTCTACTCGACTAAAGTCGATATTTCGCGTCCCCTTCTCCGTTTTCTGATACATGAAACCCGTATTATCAGGTCGTACGATGTTCTTAATATTCAACACCGACTTCTGGAGATATAACGCGAGGAGACGGACTGTACGTATCAGGCATCACACTAGATAAGTGGTGCGGTTCTCTCGTGCATTTAAGAGCAAAGTGGACGCGTTAGCTCTGCGTCAGCTAATTTAATTAATGTATATATATATATCTAAATATACCTCAGTGAAATTTTGCGTTGCAAACTACGAGATCGTTTTTTTTTTTTTTTTTTGCGAAGCTGAGAATTCGGTTCGTTGTGTAAAAAATAAAAATAAATTTTGTTACGAATTCGAGAGCAGAAAATTAATTTTTTTTTTTTTTTTTTGAGGTGAAAAGTGATGCAATTTATGTGAAATTAGCAGAGAATTGTGATTAATGTGTATTAATCAATTTAATTGGGTTATTCGGTACAATAAGCCAAATTGATACATATTTTTTATAAAGATAATAATATAAAAATTTTTATTTTTTTTTCAATTTATTATATACGAAACGGAGTGAAAATGCGATGATCGGTGCGCGAGAAATGGGGAAATTCTCGGAGACCCTAATCTGATTTTTTCCGCATTTGCGTGTTCTGAATAACTGTGAATAACAATAATCACGCGATAGATAACGAAAATACGAGTTCGAGATAATCATCTGATTGATGACATTTTGATGATCGGCATTAATCCCCAAATACCGAATAGTTAGTTAAACGTTAAAGGAAAACAGTTGAATACATCGAACAGTGTGCATTCAATACAACGAGTAATTAAATTTACCTTACGATTTTACATTGAATCGTTAAACTTTTATTTTCGATGATGTAAACAATGAAATTTTTATTGATTATTCGAATGAATTAATACTTAATGAAATTGAAGTATAGAGAACAATTATATTAGAAAATTTTGAATAAACATCTATTATAAGAATAACGGAGTATCGTCGTTTTGGAAGTAAATTTCAACTCCGCCACAGGTAATTTAATAAATGCATTAAATTCGCAGTAAATTTTCGAATTATTTTTACGAATAATAAATTTTCAAAATAATTTCCTAATTTCACGAATTCATTAAATTTTCAGTATTTTTTTTCCTATGAATAATATCTCAAAATAATTTCGAAAAAAGCGACCAATGCGTCTGAAAATTTTATTACACTGAAAGCGCTTAACATTTTTTTATCACTTCTCAAAAATTCATTCTCCGCTCAGTTTATGTAATTTATTCTCGTCTCGTAGACAATTTCACCTCCAACCGAATCATTGCAAAAAATATTGAATTTTCGCTTACCAAGCGACTAACTAAAATTTAACAAATGTCGTGTTTAACTTACGGGATTTACTGGGAATTCTTCGAGAGGTGAGGGTCCGTCGTCTCCATTTTGATTCTCCACCGACGGCATCGTTTCCATCGCTGGTGTATCGCCTTTGGCTATTTTTCTTGGCATTGCGCTTTTCTTAAAATTTTCCTACCAATTTTTGTAACGCTGGAAAAAAAAAAATCAATAATAAATTACTATTTTTTTTTTTTCAAATTACCGAAATAATCAAAGAAACAGTTTAGAATGGTATAAAACAGCTGAAACTAAGAAATTTCTATATATCACAGGTTATTGAGGAAAATGTTAACTGCCGCAAGGACACGCGGTAATAGGAACTAATAGCGTCATTAGCATAGATTGGCAGAGTCGTTAACTAAACGTTTCTCTATATAATGTTAACATTATCATTGAACGCATTATATCCTCATAACAGAACTCCGAGCCGATAGATTCATTTTTTAAACATAAAAAGAAATATTTTTCATACCAGACGCAAGCAGCAAAATGAAAAAATAACCTAAAATTTAGTACGGTAAAAAAAAAATGTTTAAATATTTGTTTCTTTGGGGACACAGCAGATACGTACGTAGAAATAAATTTCTTCCGAAAACACGAGAAAATTGCTCTGTATACCACTTAAAAAAAAGAACTTAAAGCGTCTCTTCCAATCAGTAAAGATCCGTAGAAAAAAAAAAGCCGGAAGTTCGGGGTGAAATGTCACCGTTTATTTTTGTCTCAAAACACGAAATCACAGCTTTTTATCTCTTTCCCAACAGCCGCGGTTTCTCTGTATCACGGCAATAAATCTCTTTAAAATTCTTCACGATCGTGTCAGCCGACTGTCAACCGTCGGTTATTTTTTATTTTCTCGCTTCCGTTTTTCGTTTTTTTTCTCCAATTAGTTACGATAACAAAGTAGGTACGAAAGAACAATTGATTAAAAAAAAATAATTTAGTCGTTTGAAAGCTCCGTGATTATTTTTTTCGTTGAGACAAGAGCCGTGTCGCGTGGCGTGTAAAAAGTTCGATTGAATCTACACGAAGCAAAGAATAATGGGGAAAAAATTGTTTTGACCCGATAATAATTGGGGTTTCGTCTCGGTTGATAGTTCTCACAGCAATAAATAGAAAGTCTCGATGTCCCGACACAGTTTCAGCAAACGGAACGATTTATTTCGGGCATTATACGGAGACAAGTGTGTTGAACATCGTGAACAACGTGTGCGCACGTATATTCACCTCTAATATATCCGTGTGGACAATACGCAGCGAATACGAAAAAAACTTTTATCACTCAAACAATTCGTAGCCACGAACCTTCGTTTCTCTTGTCTCTTCGTTTGTAGCACACGCGAAACGTTTAAAAAACGATAATTCGATATCGACAATAACGCGATAACTCACCGAAGCACATTGACGAATAATCGAACTATCGAAAAAGAAAAAAAAAATAAGAAAAAATAATTATCACCGAAACACACGAAGACGCTGGACGCGATCTCGTTGACTCGGTTATTGTGTACGAACAAATTGATTAACGTTTTAACGATAGTTCGGGACGGAGTAATGAGTGTGACGTTGCAATTTAACCTACAAAGAAAGCGATTTAAATATTCGAGACTGCGGGGAGAGTTTCACGTTTAACCACTGACACCCGCGAAGCTCCGTGCCATGTCCCTCAGCTGACCCAGCAGACGCTCGCCACGACACTGATCGTCCGATGGGGTACAGTCATAGTATGCGCACACGCATATGCGCGACTTAAACTTCCTTCCTTCCTCTCTTTTTATACTTACAACGCGGTTATCGCGACGCGTAGAAAATTCTTCTATTTCGACACGTATATGCGGTTTGTATAATTGATATAAGAGTTCTGTTTATTGTTGCTGTTGCGCGCAGGTGTTTTGCAACGAACACTCGCACTCACATTGCCAAAAACCGGTTAGCATAACTAAAAATCATTTTTTATTTTTATTTATCACATATTAAAAATAAAAAACTCGTAAAAGATACAAAATTGTTTTTATTTAAAATTATTATTTATAGATAGGTTATCGCTTAAGCACGTTATATTAATACTATTATATCATGACACGCTGCTTGTTGTGGCGAGACGATTCGCATATTTTCAGTGCGCGAAGTGCCGCGAGGGGTTTTTCCGAATAAGTCATATCGCGAACGAATTGCATTGCTAATGTTACGTGCTTTTATTACAGACCGTATATAAGTATTTTTCGAGTTAGACGAGTTTCTTTTTAACGAAATTAAAGTTACTGCAAAACAATTAAAATCGTGGATTTTTTTTTCCAGCATACATTGCCACTATAATATTAAAATATTTAATAAGTTGAAAAAAATCTAAATATTAATAACATACCAATATGAATAATCGAAACTGAATTTTTTCATAAAAAATAATAAATACAAAATGAATGCAATAAGAATAACGATTTAATCAAATCTGTATACACAATAATACGGAAGAAAAAAAAATGTAGCGAAGTAAAAGTTGAACAATGAAATCGGCTGAGAATCGAACTTGCGTCTCGTAATTTTCCCACATAATTTCATAAACAAAACTTTCCACTAACAACGCCGACAAAGTCCGCCAAGTTTTTCGTTTACAATTGTTTCGCAAGCCGTTCTGCGCGCCGGCCGAATTGATAAACAAACCAACGTGGAACAAGCGCGACGCACTAAAACGAGGCGTCAACAAAATTGCGTTTGAATATTTTCGCGGCACGTCGTTATCAGCGACGCCTAGCGTCAAAAATGTTCACTCGTGCGGGCATCGGGCGTGGGTGGTGTCCCCACGCCCGCTGCCGCGACACACGCAAACGTCGAACAATGTGCAATAATGCTGCGCTAATTATTCGAGTAGCGTTACAAACAAAAAAAGATACAAATACGTACGCGTTAGCATGAATTTCCCAATGTCATTGAAGTTAGACGAGATGCGATGTAACTGCTTCGCGAAATGGTTGAATTCGTCGAAGCGTGCAATAAAAGATCGTTTTTTCGATCACTGAAGTTTGACGTTTACGAACAGTGGCCATACGCCGGTCACTAGCGGCATAACGGACTACCACGCTGTGCGAGTCGGATGACGTAATATCGGATGATCGGCGACGTCACGCCTCGAGGAAACTCTCTATAGTTACAGACGAATGCGCAGTATACACACTGTACACGTGTCTATATGTGTACTGTAGTACTGCTATTTTAGAAATTATTAAGTACCTTGTAGCTATGCAGTACGATATGGTCTCTGCGTTGCCGAAACTAACGGTTCATACCTCGACGAGTTAACTACGTACTATTTGTCATTTTATGGGACATAGAATCTCGTTGTTCGATCTATTAAGATTGACATGTTGATGAATAAATATTTTACGACTGCTTCAAGCGTTTCAAAAAATCGATACAACGTTAAAAAAAAAAGTCAAATCAGCATACGAAATAAAAAAAATACGTTAATTGAAAATTAAATCATTGTTATTGATATTATTTTATTCAAGAAAAATGTATTTCTGCATATTCATTTTTTCGTATTCGATCTTTTTTTTTCTTCATATTTTCTATATAATTTCTATAAAATAGACGAAGTGAATAAATCATTATTTAAATAAATGATATAAATAATATTTTTATCCATTTTTTTCCGAGTTTCATTGATCTCAACGAATTATCATGTTTATCAAAGTACCGGCACTCCAATAACCTAAAAACACGCGCGTTTCTTCAAAATTGGTACACATAGATACCGGCGCTTCGTTAATTTTTATCTCATCGTCGCGCACTTCTATATATAGATGGACAGCATTGTGCAGTATTTATACATTTGTACATACGATGTATCAGTACCATGTATTTTATTATCTTTGCCGTAACTGATTGAAAAATTCCGCTATTAGCCATCCGGATATGTTGAGTTGTATAATCCATCCGAAGATAACACATTACGCGGAGCGAAAAAAATTAATGAATATGACTTCGAAGAAAAACAAAAGGAGTTTGGAGAACAAAAAATAAAAACTCAAGAATATGAGTTAATTAGTAATTTCGCAGACATACGCCGACAGTATAATTACCCGAAAGTGGGTTGCTGAACCCAATGATTAATCGACACTTTTGTTTTTTTTTTCATCGTTCGTCACGAAGACGGAGGACAAACGGCAAAAAAAAATCCAGTCGTATTGACGTCATAACTACAATTTATTCGAGACTTCGAGCCGAAAAAAAAAAAAAATTTTAAGGTGATTATGGAAATTTTGTAATGGATAATTATTTCTTTGGATACGTTTTCCATAGAAATTACATCGGAGAAACAATTTTCGAACGATTTTACCTATAAAAAAAAAAAAAAAGATTTAAACTTTTTATATTATTTCCGAAAAAAATTGGATTATTCATGGGATACGAAATAAAACAACTGGTTACAAAGCTGAGATTTATTTTAATCAATATTAACTTTAAAATAATCTCTATATAATAATAATATTATTAGATTTATAATTCATTTCGTATTCGGGTGTTCGGGATGTGATTTTTTATTTTATTCTTCAGTGTCCTCGATTATTTTTTTTCTTTTCATTTCAGCTCATGTTTCTCACTTCGTTCGTCGCCGAAAAAAAAAAAAAAAAATAAACAAAAAAAAAAAATTGTTTCGTACGATAACTATTAAGATTGGGATGACAATTAAAAAAAAATTGCTTCTGTCTCGACGGTCGGACGAGTGTAAGATAACTTCGTGTGAATAGATTTTTTTTTCTTTTTTTTTCTTCTATGTTTCGTGTTATACGTATTTTACTGTTTTAAGACTCGTCGAGACGAACGAGCGACGCTGCCGCCACTATATTCTTTTATATACTTCGTAATATGTACAAAGAAATATTTTTCTTATCGGCAAAAGAATTATTCATTCGTCGATTCGTCGCAAGTATATTTTTTCAATTTTTTTTTCTGCTCAACGACGACGATTTGGAGCTATTTGCGTTCCTTTCGAATGCGGTAATCAGTGCTCTTTTTTTTTTATACAAGCATTTCGATGTATATGTCTAAATGTTTCAAATCTGCTTTTACCTCAATTCATAGTTTTTCCAAACAATAATTTCGCGATTTTTCCACAAACTCGTCGAACTTTCCTTTTTTTTTTTCCGTTTTTTTTACGACAAAATTCGAATGGCGTATTTCCCCTACAAATCTCGATAGTTTCTTTTTCTTTTTTTTTTTTTTTTTAAGTCACCGTCGACATTCGTATACAATCCCATAATCATGCGAGAGCTCTTTTTTTTTTCTTTTCCAACACTGTAATATTTAATCGATATTTACCATTAAATAACATTTACTGTATCCTAAATTTAATTAATAAAAATATCTAAATCACAATGTAATGCCGTCACGCGTAGTGGCAATGAGCTGAATGAAATTCCAATGTGTTGTTAATCTGCTTTCTATTTTTTTTTTTTTTTTTTTTTTTTTTTTGATACTTATATAGGATAAGGTTTGCACCGACGTATGACTGTTTTTTTTTTTTTTTTTTTTCGTTAATTTCGTAAAATAATTTTTACGAATTTTTTTTTTTTTTTTTCAAAATTTTACTTAATTAATAATAAAAAAAAATGCTGAATGTCCATTCAATGAAAAATGAACTGCGATTACTTTTTTTTTTTTTTTTCTTTTTCTTCGATACATCGGATGTCCATAATGAAAAACAGGATCGCATTGACGAAAGCAAAAACATGATTAATCGTTTGTTATCGCACATCGAGTGTCCGTAGCGCGAAGCGCGGCGTTTCCGTAATTCGACTCTTCGACGGGAAAGCATTGAATTACCTATTATTTTGCACTGCACGACTATCACGACAATTAAACGAAATTATGCACCGAATCGATATTATCGCGAACGACAAGAATTGAGAGACTTTATTATCGTTGAACAAACATGCAATCTTTTTTTTCGTTTTTTTTTTTTTCATCACGAAGACTCGTTTCCTTTTTTTTTTTTTGTTAATCTCCTACAAATCACAACCAAAACGTTTTTTCCGGCAGAATTCAAGTTCCATATCGTCATTACGAACCCGTCGACAAAAAAAGCAAATTATAAAAAAAAAACCAACAATTGCTCGGTGACGAAATTTTTTTAATTTTTTTTTTTTTTCTCGACGAGTTCGTAATGATGTTTTTCCGGAAGAATTCAAGTTTCATGTCGTCATTACGAAGCCGTCGAGACACAATTTTTTTTTTTTTTTACAAAACCAGCAATTTCTCGGTACAGATTTTTTTTTTTTTTTTCGGTTCGACGGATTCGCAATGGCATTTTTTCACGTTCCAAGTAGTCATCACGAACCCGTCGAGATAAAAAAAAATAAATAAAAAATCAACAATTGCTCGGTGAAGATTCGATTTTTCGTTTTTTTTTTTTTTTTTTTTTTTTTTCGTCGCAGTAACCACTCGCAAGCGCTCTATTTCGCGCAAGCAGAGAAAAAGAGAGTCCTCGTCGTCAAAGGTTATACCGATCACGAGAATGGGTATAGATTCATTTTAACAGTTTCTGTAATATAACGAAGTTACTCGAGATTAAGGGACTCTTATTAGCGCGAGGTACAAAAAATATTTAATCAACAAGTAACAGTCATGCAAACCAGTCGAGTAATATACCATCATTCTTTATCAACTCCATTTTTTTTTCTTTATTATTCCTCTTTAGCGTTTATTCTGTTTTTTTTTTTTTTTTTTTTTTTTTTTTCGTCTATTTGTTTCGCTTTTTTTTTTTTATTTTTCAACTTTATGTTTTCTCGGTATGACGGTCATTATTAGGCTGAGGTGAACGAGTTTTCATAGGTAAAAGTTTAGCTACCTAAAACAGATGTCTTGTTAATCGCGCGCGACGGACTCTTGCGAACCGCCGTACGATACTTCCGTCTGTCTGTGTGTTTACGTGTTTATGTGTGTGTAGATGTGTTTTTTTTTGTTTCTTGTCTGTTTATACCTTCGTTCAGTTACTTTTTCCATAGTCCTTGCATTGGGAAAGTTAGAAATTCTGATTGTTATATCGAGAAGCTAATTAACGACTGCCGGCTGACTGCTGAGTGCCTCGTGTAACGCTTGTTGCTGATCCGCCGTCAAAGCGCTTATACACGCCTGGAACATGGGGTCGTTGTTCTGCAAATAAGAAAAGAAAAAAAAAAACGTTGAAAAAGTTTCATATTACATAAGAAACTTAGTAAAAATAGCGGAAGAGTCAAATATTTGTAATTTTTCAATTTCATTACGAAAGTAATTGTTAATTTTTTACCTTTCGCGTTATTAATTAATTTTTATTATTGTATTAATATAAAAGCTTTGTTTTTACGTCGAGTAAAAAATAAAAATTTATTTAACTCCATTCAGTGCTTTTTTTTTTTTTCAATGAAAATTATTGGAATCGGCGACTTACTTGAATTTGTCTGACAATACTAAGAATTCTTCCCATAACCGGGTTGTCCGTGGGTACTGCATCCTTGAACAGCGCTTCGGCAAAGAAACTTATCAGTCGCGGCAAATTAGCGTTGTTCGGTCCTAAAACTACTGGATAGTTAGCCTCTATCAAGTCGCAAAGATATCCGTATACGTGCGGAGCTTCGTCCTCATCCTCCACTACTGGTAGCCAAGATAACCTGTGGAATAAAAAAATAATTACTATTACTCTATATGTTATTTTTACGATCATTTGCTTTGTAGTTTTAAGACTTTTGTTTCATATCTCTGTATCGGTAAGTCTTTAAAAAAAAATACAAAAATCAAAGATAACAAAAAATTTTTTTAAAAAGCATAAAAATTTAATTTATGCAATTTGAAGATTTAAAAGTTACGGAAGCGTTGATACAATGATTTTTTTTTGTTCGTCAATGAAATACGATTGTGTCTTTGAAAGGCAAACACAATTGATAGAATATCACTGATATCCATAGAGCATTCGTGTGATCGAATTCCCCAGAACGGTGAATAAGATTATCGAAAAATCTCATTGGTTAATCTGCCAAAGATGTAACGCGAAAAGTTCAATGATGAAAAGCAGATCGCTGACTTTCTATGGCATTTTTTTTTTTTTTTTTTTTTTTCGTTAATAATTTATTTTTAAGCGAATTTTCTTCGCCAAAAAAAAAAAAAAGTGTTTTTCAAAAGATAACATTGTCGCACGAACCAATGTGGAAGGATTTCGTCAACGTTGATAGCTTTGTTGTTGTATTTAAGAATTTTCGTAACCGCCGATATGGCGTTTTCCGTTGGATTAACATTCTCCGGTTGTCTCGATTCCGGATCGTTGATAACCTCCATCAGTCTCGGTAGTGCCTCGGCACACGCCTGAGCGAAGGCCTCGCCGCCGAATTGTCCCAAAACTCCACAACCGTATGCAGCCGCTTGCCGAACCTCTGCGGCTTTGTCAGTTACGTATTGTATCATTGGCCTCAAGAAGTATTCCTGATACTTGGCGCATTCGGGACCACCGTATTCGATAACGTCGTCGAATACGCAGAGCGCCCATTGATGATCGGACCACGTGCGTTCGGGTGCCAAAAGCTTTACGAAATGACCGCATATCTGATCGAAGAACGGGAAAAATGCTGCATTGTGAGTTATGAAGAGAGCGTGAAGAATATCCGCTATTTTGTTCAGAGTGTAAATATCCTCGTTGTCCTCATCGGCTAACTGCTCCTCTACAACCTGAATAATTAATAAAAAAAAAATATTATTAGTTTGAAGCTATAAAAACATTCTTTCAAATTTCTTTTTTTTTTACTGATTAAAAAAAAAAATTGAATGGAGTTAAGTGGATATTTTGGCTTTTTTTTTCCACTTTACCTCGTCGTAATCCTCGTCTTTGCGTTTTTCCAATCTCGCGACAGCCCTATCGAAGTGTTCGTTGAGAAGTTTGTCGAGAATACGCAAAAGTTCGGCCATCGGACCGGCCGCGAGGCAACCCGGTCCCAGAGCCTCGATGCACTTTGCCAACGAATACAAAAGTTCCAGCAATACCTCGGATTCCGGCTCTGTGTCAATGGCTTTCAATAAATCCGGACAAATATACGCCCACATACCCTCGAGATAGTGAGGACCTGAAAACATACAACACAACGACGATGTTAATTATTTATCAATTTCCTACTAATACCGGCAAATTGTTGTCACTGCTAAGTATAAACTTTTTTTTTTTTTTTTTTTTTAAGAACAAAGCTAACTGACCTTTGATCTTCGCACATTCCAGAAGGCACGGTAAGCTCTCGGCGGCGGCTGTTCTGACTCCGTCGTGGAAGTAGAACTTTAGCATCGGAACCATAAGCCTAACGACTTCTTCGGCGTAATCGGCGAATCCTTCCTTCAGCTCGCGAGCGTAGCAAACCAACATTTCGCAAGCCGACGCTTTGTCCTCCAATCCAGCGGTTTTAATACCGAAATTTTGCTGCTCCCCGAGCGATACAAATTGCCAATCTAAATCACCTTCAACACCCTCCATGTCCTCGTTGTCCAGCAACGCGACTTCGGGTTTCATAGCCGCTGTTCGTAGCACGGGACCCATTACCAACGGTAAGTATTGTTCGAACTGTTTTCCTGTGAAACAAAAGAAAAAAACAAAGAGTTAACGAAGCGTTCGTGAGATCAAAAGCTTAAGTTTTCATTGACGATGTTGGCGAAAGAAATCGATGTGATCTTTTAAATACTTTAAAAAATATTTGATATTTTTCATTTTTTTATTTAATTTAATAACTATATCATTAAATATTTTAACGGCATTTAAAACGTATTTAGAAAATAAAGATGAAAAATTGTTTCATAAGTCTTTCGAAATCAAACAATTTTTTTTTGTTTTTATTAAAATGTATCGTATTTGAATTTTTGTTCAATAAATTGCGTTTTCTTACCAAGAATTTTGCAAATTCGCGCCCAAGCAGAAATAAGATAACTGGTTTGCGGATCGTCGTCCGGCAGATCGCCTTCGGTGTGAGTTTTCAGCAACATATCCATAACTTCACTGGCATCTAAGATAAACTGTAAATTTCGATAGAATCGATAAAATTCCAGATAAATTGATATGCGATTGTAATTTTGTCATATAGATTATTGATATTCCGATTATTTTGACTCACCTTTTCCGGTCCTACAGCCAAACCTATGAGGCTAACGCATTCAATTGTCTTTCCTCGAAGCATCTTGTGTTCCTCCTGAGTGGCGTTTTGAATAATATATTTCAGACACGGCATCAATCTGTCGTAATAAGCGACGAATTGCTCCTCACATGTGTCGGCCACCGACGCGATGGTAGTAACGACCTAAATTAAGAAATTACATTGCATATTACTTTAAAAAATAAGAAACTACTAAACAAACTTCTTATCGATGTTTAGCAATCAATTGAATAGATAGTAGCGACTGAATTTTTCATATTATTACAAATTTAATAACTAAGCAACAACTACTTTTTTCGAAATTCGTTTGAATTCTCTAAAAAAGTAAAACTTTAAATCAAAAGAAAAAAAATCCGTAGTCTCCTAAAATAAAAACGATTTTTTTCAGATTGAATACTACTATCGGAAGAGAGTCGAAAAAAGAAACGCTACCTGTTCCAACACCAGTTTTGTGCCTTTTTCCAAAAGTTCTTGAAATTTAGCCGTAAGAATGGATTCCAACTTTGCCATGATAGCGTCGAGATAAGGTGTCAGTATATTCTTCGGACAATCCTCGCTGAAGTTAACGAGTGCTGCACCAGCGTGCGCCTGAACACGGGGATTCGCGTTGTCGTCCAGAACCATCAGTAATCCTGGTATTACCGTCTCGTGAAACTTCTTCTCGAATGTCGGCGCAAAATCCGTAGACATTTGTCCGACGGCGTTGCAAGCGGCATATCGAACGCGCGGGTGCTAAAAATTGTTTTTCGTTCATTGAATATCCTTTTTCAATTTTTCTGAAATTTATTTATTCAATTTTGTGTTTTTTATTTATTTTTTTAAATTTTCCTTTTTTTTTAATTTTCTATTTTCCTTTTTTTTTTTAATTTTCTATTTTCCTTTTTTTTTTAATTTTCTGTTTTCCTTTTTTTTTTTTAGTTTTTTGTTTTAATGTTCTGTGCGTTTCTATACTATGATCGCGTTATCGAGCAAAAAGCGCGTTCAACTCTCAGAAACTTCCATACGAGACGGCCTTTGATATCCTTACTATCAAAACGATAGTCAGAAAAAGACCTTAAAAACTCGACGGTTTAATTTGCCACTGACGTAACGCTTTCAGAATCGCAATTATGGAAACTGACCGCTGACTCGATCTGTGGCAATTACAGCTGATAACTTTAGTGACTCATTGAGATCACCACGTTTACAGTATATTATAAAATTGAAGTCAACGAATTCGATTACATTTCCTCTAATTTATACTCACGGGATCTTGAAGATAATGTATTATTCCTTCCATTATTTGCCCCAATATACCCTCCATCTGCTTGTGACAACCCTCGCCGACCGCGGAAATAGCCATCAGCGCGGCGTGTCTGAATAAAAACGAAAATATTCGTTAATTTTCACGAATTTATTAACAAGAAATTTTTTTCTCGTGGAGTCGAAAGTGTTTTTATGTTTGGAAAGGTGAATTTTTTTTTTTAATGTTCGTCAATGAAATACTATTGTGTTTTTGGAAGGCAAACACAATTGATAGAATATCACTGATATCCATAGAGCATTCGTGCGATCGAATTTCCCAGAACGGTGAATAAGATTATCGAAAAATCTCATTGGTTAATCTGCCAAAGATGTAACGCGAAAAGTTCAATTATGAGAAACAGATCGCTGACTTTCTATGGCATTTTTTTTTTCTTTTTTTAGTTAAAAATTAAATTTTAAGGAGAGTATCTTTTTTTTTTTTTTATTATTAACCTGTATTTCCAATCCGTATTGCTTAACATCGTTGGAATGTTCTGAACGATCTGCGGCAGCATAGTTTTTCCTCCGAGTCCGCAGGCGAGACGATCGAGAGCGCTTTCCGCAACAACGTTGTTGCTTTCGTTGTCCTCTTCAAGAATATCGTCGGAAAAGCCCCATTCCTCGTCTTCTTCAAGATCCGTCATCATCTTCAGTACCAACGGTATCAGCGCGACGATATATTTGCCACCGACTTTTCGTACCATTGCCGGTGCAGTTTCCGCAAGTGTTACCAACACCTCGAGCGACAATTGTCGCCATGAATCGCCCATTTTCTCGTCCGAAAATATCTTCATACACATCTCCATTATACTCTCCAATTGAGGCCTCAAAAATTTCGGTGTCGATTCCGCTAAATCTATCAAAACCTTCAGCAATGCCTCGTCTTCTTGTTTCTCAACCGATTGCGCCGTTACTTGGACAACCGCCGGCAATAGCTCGGAGAAATGCTTCTGTATATTTGCCTCCTTCTCGTGAAGCGTTATGAATGCGCCTATCGCTCGGACAGCCTGGAATCTGACCTGAACAACGGAGTAGAAATAATCAGAATTTTTCAAAAATTAATAAAATTAAAAATTAAGGTGAAATGTTCGCTCCGTATCTGTCTGTAAATTAAAACGTCACAAGTTACAGTCATCAGAAAGCGGTGTTTTTTTTTTGGGAGACTTTGTGACGAGTCGACGTTATTTCTTGTAAACCCGTGTATCGAATCTCCCGATTTTTTCGTTTTGAAACGCACGAAAGTCGCGAATTAAGATAGACAAATTTTTTTTTTTTTGTTGAGTTGCGATTATAAATAAATTTATGGGTTATTGTCGCGTACAACTTACTTCGTAATTTGTGGCGTCCATCATTGATTGCTGCAACATCTGTTTGATTGGATCGAGATAATTCGCTTGCTGATTTCCAAATACTCCGGGGACGGATCTGTAAGTTTATAAAAACGAAAAAAATGTAAAATATTTAATGAATATCCGAAGAATATAAAAATATTAAGATTTATCTTAAATTATTAATCAATAAAATTAAATTAAAAAAAATGTTAAATAAAAAGAAAATTACAAAATTATAAATTGTTTAATTCCATTGATAAAACTTGGAAAGGAAATAAAATGAGTTTCCATCGATATTTTTATTGTCGACTCACGTGAACATACGAAGAGCGCTTTCCTTGAGCGCCGGCACCGGACCGTTAGCACACTGGAATAGGAACTGAAGAAATTCTGGCCATTGATTATTGCCATCTTCGTCAATGAGATTTCGCGCAACTTCGGCAGCGACTTCGCAAACTTTGCGTCTTATCGCGTCAGTTTGTTCGTTTTGCACGGAAAGAAGAATTTGCTTTTTCAGCTCAGTTTGGGCTTCTGGTGGTATCTGCAATAGAGCGTAGAAAAAAAAAATGATAAACAGATTCCCAACGATATTGAACGCAAATTAAAATAATAAAAAAAATAAAATAATTAGTTAATTACGAATTCAACATTTTTCCAAAAATTAATTATTTATTACGATTATTATTTTTTACGAAGATTATTGTGAAGATAATTGAATAAAAAATTATTTTTATTATTCGCGAAAATTTAATAAAATTAATCCGAATTATTTTTTTAATCGAAATTATTGGAATTTTTTTTGCTACATTCGGTTTTTACTTACTGTTATTATCGAGATTTTTGTTTTTTTTTATTCGAAATTTGTTTGTTTCAATACTATGATTGCGTTATAATAGCGCAAACAACTCTCAGAAACTTCTGGCGGAGGACTCGGAAAGTCTCGCCATCAAAACGATGGCGAGACAAGAGTTTTATCCGCGCAGTTTACTTTGCCACAGATGTAACGCTTTCGGATTCAAGATTTTGAACAGACCGCTGACTCCATCCGTGGCGCGGCGTAATTTAATATGTGACAACGTAGAAAATTCGCAATTTGTGTAAATTGAAAGAATGCAGAGTATTATTACCTTAGGATAGAAGTCTATAAATTCTGAGGAGAAGAGCCGACGTAGCAGCACCGCTGCCAACCCCCGCATATCTTCCGCGAGGAGCGCATTGCATATCGAATTGAGCAGAAATGTGACTTTGCTCTCCACTGGGATATTTCTGTATGCTTCCTGTATTTTGGAAAAATTAAACAATTATTTTATTACTATTATTTTTTTTTAAATTTAATTTATAATTTTTTTCTACTTGTCTCTTGTAAATTCGTGGAAAAAATGACTTTCAATACCGGCAAATGAAACCGTAATTTTAAACGATTTTTTGCAATATAACGACAAATTTGGTAATTTTCATATAATTTTTTTTTTTTTTTTTTTAACAATGTTTCGTAAATTAACAAGTTATGATATTTTTATTCGCAATCAATGTACAATTGTTGGCAATTTTTTATTTTCGGTTTCATTAAATTACATTATTTTTTTAGTGTAATTTTACCTTCTAACGATTTCTTTCAGAATAAATCGCATTTTACATTGTTATAAAAAAATTCCCTAACGTAACTATACAACAAAGAGTTGCTAATGAATAAACAATTTGCATTTTTCGATTAAATTAATTTTTTGTTTTTCTTTGTTTTTTTTTTTTTTAAGCTACAAAAATTGTAAATAAATAAAAATGAATGCTTTTGCGTTCAGAAGTTCCTAAGAACAATAATTCCGTTCATTGCCCTCGACCCCGCGATTGTTGATAAAGTCGTTATAATTTAAGCGATTGAACTGATTGTGATTCATAATGGAATTAACTCCATCATTAAAGCAAATTCTTTTCGTCGGATGTGTCTGATGACTAAACTAAGAAAGGAAATGGACTCTATAAGTGACTCATCAGCCTATTTTTATCGTTAGGTTTATCCATTCTGAAATCATATTTATTCCGCTCTGAAAATAAATGTAAAAAAACCCATCGTCTTCGATGTTATCGTCTCGAATTTGAATTTTTAAATTTACACCGATTGCGGAATGTTTCAGATTTCTATCGCTCGTTGTATATCTCTTACACATTCCTAAAGAATTTGTCATAGTCTCATTTACAAATTCGATCTGAAAATATACGAAAAAAAAAAAAAAAAAAATCGTAAAAATTGAAATCTGGTGCTTGCGATTCAAACGCATACTTCGAATTCCTTTGCAACAACAGCTCACATAACCTAAACCTGAACACATGGTACTTTGGCCAAAATTTCGAGACCAAAAATTCAGGGTACCAAAAAACGTGTTCGAGTCGGTAAAAACAATTTTTCGATGTATATATATATTTTTTTTTTCGTAGTGGAAATTTTGCCTGAAAACATCGCGGGATTATTGACGAGAAGAAAAAATCTTGGTAATTGTTTGACTAGCCGTGTGGTTTGAGTGCTTCGGGTAGTCGGGGCGAATAGAAGGCGGGATAATTCAGGCGGTAGGGGCGAATGCCAAAAAACGCCGTGGCGTTACACAGAGCGATTGGTATTTGGCAACCATAGTGTTGCGATCGCTGAGTCGAATTTCTCATTGGGGTTATAGCGGATGAAGTGTTAAATAGATGCAACTCACGCGGCACTAGAGCGACGAACGTGACCGGTCGTTCGTGAACGTGAATTTATATATAAAAAAAAAAAACGACGAAGAAGTTTCGAGGGGGGCGCGTGCTGCCTGCCACGCGACGACACCATTTTGGCATTTTTCCTTTGGTCATTCCAAACACCTGTCAGGCAGCTGATTACGCGTGGATTCGTTGAAAATTTGATATTTAGAGATATTAATGGAAACAACGGGGTAAATAGACGACAGAGCGATGGGAAGAGAACGCGGTGGTAAAGCATCGGTACGACGGAGTAGCCGCGTGCTCTTCGAGGGCCTCTGACAACACGTTGCCAACGTGTTCGCCAAGAACGAACTCGAGCTTAATGGTTTATTAACGCGATGTCTGAACGAACCCGATTGATCGTTATGTCGGAAAAAAATTCGTCTTTAATAAACTCACCTCTGCTTGTGTCCGGACATCGTTATCCGTGCTCAGAAGTGTGTTTAAAAGCTGTTGAAACTGGTCGAGGTCTGCCGCCATTGTCGCCGAACGAATGAGACCACTGCGCACGCTCTCCAGAGTTGATCGTCATTTCGCGATGCCAACGTCGTGAAAACTAATGATTTCTTTTCGTGACCTTCGCAGTGCTGGCAACCTTTTTTTTCGTCGATACTTTTCGAGGTTTGAAATTGTTCCGCTATCAATTTCGTTTCGATATAGTAACTCGTTTTCTTTACACGAATTTGTCTTGCCTCGTTGTAAAACTATGGAATGTCGCAAAACACGAGAGCGTCAGATTGTATTATTCGATTTTAATACGAAATATGATATGTTAATTTTCTACGGGATACCAAACTAAATAGGGGAGAGTTAGGCTAATCTTGTTTGCCGCGCTATTCGCCCGAAGCGCAGCTTGAGTAATCAACCATTACATATCGCGCGGCAGCACCTTCCGGCAAGCGCCTTCTCTCACAGCGCTCTCCCACCGAACTGCATATTTACTCTCCCATTTGCAACAGTTTTCTCGGCGTTCTTCATCCCAAAAAGTTTTCCGTTGAAGCACTGGTAATTTTACACGACTCTTCACAATTATTGCGGACAAGAAAAATGTATTAAAATGAGTGATAATCACAGAGATAACTTCAAGAAACGGCCCGCGGTATTTGCTGACATTTATAGTAATGTAATAATGCCGACATCTTATGACCTTCGATACACCGGCGAAACGTTAGTAAAATCGACTTTGATCGGTAAAAATGTTTAATGTACTGTTTAATAAAAAACAACTCATGTCAATTGAGAAAATATCAATGTGTCGCTATTTTGTATAAGAAAATAGCAAATTTTCGGTTTATATTTCTAGTAATATAAAAAATTTAAAAAATTCGAGATAAATATATATATTTCGTTCCTGAGACTTCGAGATTACAACACATATTTATCTTTGCCATATTTGGTAATAATGTTATTAAATGTTGATATGTTTCTATGATAAAACGACTGAATCTATCAACCACACCGAAACTTTTTGCGTTACGTGACCCTATAAATTTACGTCGAACAAAGCAATAATAATAAGCTGTTACATGTATACCGTACCACTTCTATATAAAATCGGAGAGGGGGTTGCATCGGAGTTGCATCGAAGATAGGAAGACACGCGATGATCGCGTTCTCCTTTAACCCTTCTCTTCATCTATTCTGTTATATCGATTAATAATTATACCTCGTTGAGGGTCAAGTCGACAAACCCCCTCTGTGACATTCTATTATGTATTGTATCCTTATAACTCATAAATACCCTTCGTGTATCTAATTTCCCCATTTAACCATTGAAATATATATCGCTGATTCACGTTAAGATCGATTTTTTACCCGAAGAAATTTAACAATGAATGCGTGACACCGAGAGTTTCGAGTGTATTTATGACAATTCGCTCGGAAACTTGTCGTCGACAATTTCTGTCTCGAATAATAGGTTTAACCATCGCTTATGGACAAAGTCTTTTGAGTTTACGAAGTTTGCGCAAACGACAGTATATAACAAGTACTTGTCGTGACTTGCAGACACGAAGCCAATGGTATGGACGATGTATTTATTTCTCCCCCCCCCCCCCTCCCACCCCCCTCCGCCGGTATGCCATTATACATGAAATATCGATCACATTGAAAAACCACTTGTTAATCGTAACAGACATAGAAATCATACGATCGTATATGACGAGGCAGTCACGGGGTGCGCGCGCTATTTTCTCTTCTTTCTCTTCTGGAGATATGTATCCGTTTACTCAGCTTCGTTGAGTTTAGTTGGAATTGCAACGTGACCCGAAGATTATCTTTTACCGATATTCTCTGCCAAGTGCAACGAACGAACGATTGCGTAATTTTTATTATTCTCTCGATTTTTAGTAATTATGTGAATAATTTATCGGCTTTTTTGGGATATTTTTTTTTTTAATGATTATTTATTGTATTATAGTCTAATAATTGAAGATCTGTTTTTTAATTATAATTTTTATTAGATTTACCGATTCTCTTTTTTTAACGTGAAAAATTCTGAATAGCAATTTAATTTTTTTTTTTTTTTTTTTTTTCGTTCTCTGATCACAAAAGTTTTTATATTAGATTTAGTTTAATTTTTGATTTTAGTTTAATTTTATTCAAATACAATTTTTATCTGCGTAACAGTTTTTATAAGGATGGTAACACGACGAAGAGGTAAACCAGATAAAAATACGAAAAGAAGTCCGGAAGCTGTAGGAACGAAATTAAGGGTCGACGAAGGTACCGGACACTTAAAAAATGGTCACTACAGTAACGCGTTGTTTCTTTACAATCAAGTAAGTTGTATTGACATTTTAGAACACAAGAATTCAAATTATACAAATACAAATAGTTTATTATTATTATTTAAATTTATTTATTATTATTATTATTTTACTTCGCGAACTTTCGTCGCTGTTAAGACAAGAAGACTAACATCGTGAATACAAAAAAAATGCATGCGTAATCGATTGAAAAATATTGTAGAGCTGTAATTGCGAAGGACGCCAAACCAATGTATCTATTCATCATTATTATATTTTTTTTTATCGAAAATTTAATCGTATATATGTATTATCGTCAATTCTAAATATTGCAATTAACATTAACGAAATTACAAAAAATACCGACATTTGCTCGCCGGTTATTTTTTTATTTTTTTTGTTTCAAAAAAATTAAGAATTAATAGGCTTAACGGTAAAACTGAAATTATTAATAACAATACGAAAAAATATTCAATACGAAAAATAGATGAAATTCTATAAACATCGAAATCAACGCAAATGATAGATCATCAACACCAATAAAAAGTTTAAAGTCTGTGAGACAACGATGATTTCTCACCCCTCTTGTTAATCCCATTTATCATCGTTGTCATTCAAAGTGAATGATCTTCAATTAAACTTTCGTGATCAGCCAATTAATCACCATTTTCTCTTCTGCTGATTTTTAATTTTTCACGAAAATCGTCCGTGAATAACCTTAGTCATTACGACCCAACGAGATCCTTTAACTAGCGATATACGTAAAATATAACATTGGAATACTGATTTTTTTTTCTGAGAGAAATTTTCCGAAGTAATTCGACATTTTTCCGGATAAAAAAAAAAACAAAAACTCGACATTCTTGATCGTTATTTTATTTATTTACAATAAAATCTCACATACCAAAAAAAAAAGCGTAAAAAAAAAGATTAGTTGAAATGAAAACGTAATCGAAGAACAATATAACAACAACAATAATAATAATCTATTATCATCGAGTTGAATCTCTCTTTTTATAGTTAGTCGCACGCATATGAGAGAATTTTAGAAAATTTTAATAAATCTTCCGAATACACATTTACTATTAATTATTATTATATTATTAATATATTATGGATTTTTTTATTTTTTTTTATTAATGTACTTTTTTTCTTTTCTACGTGAACATATGACTCGAGTGTCGTTAATACTAAATATAAATCTTCGATTTCGATATCTCAAAGTAGTATAAACATATGCGGGCCGACATTCGATACGTTCCGTACCTATAATCGAAAGCCGTAGTATCGCTTCGACGCCAAACACTTTATCCTCAGATATATTCCCTAAATCGACTATCGATATATACGTATATATCTCGATAGTCTATCCTATATGTATTCACAAGCAGCCTATCGATAAAAACTTTTTTTACCCGCAAACACTTACTTTTTTTTCTACGAAACCTCAGCCAATACTGAGGCTGAAACTCGTCAAATTATTCTACAGAATCAATCCACAGCAGAAATAAAATAACAATGAAAATTCAATGATGAAATCGTGAAATGATAATAATCATCACGATAATGGGATTTTTAATTCGATTTTTCTTCTGATTTGTGATTTTTTTTTTTTTCAAATCCGGTCGTTTAAATTTTTTTTGTTTATCGAAAGCATATTATTACGTTAGTTATTCTATTACAAAAAAATTCTTACATCACGATAATGCGTCACGAAAATACATCGCTATTTATTTTTTTCTATTTTTCTAATATTCAAATCTGCTGCCAATCTATATAACTTTTTTAATTCGTTTTTTTTTTCACACATTATCTACACAATGACGAATTACCTTCATGAATTTTCACATATACACACGTGGAAAAGTCGTACGAAATATCAAAAGCAAACGAAACGACGCCGACGGCGTTTGCGAACGTGGCGCATTGTTGTATGTTACTAAGGCAACGGACCACCTGGAAAGGTGTCGATATCATCACGTTGTACCGACTTACATTTTGTCATATTTTTTGTCAATTTTTTCCATCAATTTGCGAGTTTATTAAAAATAGTGTATAGTGAGAAAAAAACCCTTAAGTCTCCTGTGGGCCCCGTGAATTAATTTGTATCCCGTATAGTCCAGTGTGGTCAGTACGTCGAGTAAAAAACAACCCTTAGAAGAGCGATGGAGGCTGTAACTACGACTCAGACTTCGTGCATTGATAACGCGATGGTACAGGCGTCGCATATACTGCAACCAACTCTGCAGGACAATGATTTTCTCCAAAGTTTCGTTAGAATCGGTATCGACGAAAGTTCGGATACAAAAAGATCGAGCGGAACAAGAGATCAGACATGCAAAGATGGCAAAGATCATTCGTCGACGAAATTGCCCGGTGGATTGTCGAAGGGAGGATCGAACTTGGATTTTCGTGATTCAGGAACTTCCGGAAGAAGAAGAAGCGGCAACGAGGATTCGAGAGGAAAACGCGGGAACAACGAGACTCGCCAACCGGTTAAAGGATCGGTAGAATACGAATTGGACGTACAGAAGACGGCGAAGGGACGAAGAAGACAGAAAAACGTGACTTTTCGTCAGGAAGAAGTTTACACGGATAAAGATCGAGCGGCAGCGGTTAATATGGGGAGTCGAGATATCATTCAGTCGCTGAAAATGAAGAGACGACAGGATCGGAATCGGGAGTTACAGATTCCCGACGAAGCGGAGCCGAGTGCAATGCTCGCGCTGGCGGCGAGGGAAATGCGCACTGGAGATGTTGGCGTCGCTATACAATGCATCAATAAGGTTTAATACGCAGATTTATTTTTTATTTTTTTTTAATATTACAGGCCAATCGATGAATTTGAATTTAGAGTTTTTCATACAGAATATAAGTGTAAGTTACATTAAAGTAAAAAATAATTTATAAAATAGCCGGTGGAGAAACGCATTGAAATGTATGATACTTTTCGAGATAAGATTGTTATTCGTTTTTCACAATTACATTTTTTTTTTTTTTTTCGAAATTCAAAGGAATATTATTTTTTGAAAAATGTAAAAAAAAAAAATTGACGAAAAAAATCGGGAAGAGGGATGATAAATAGATCGAACGGTGTATACTACTTTTACCTTAAGGTACAGTGTGATTCAAGGGATTTTTTTTAATGAAACGAATTTCCAAAAAATCTGAATAAATGATCTTCCGATTGATATTCCTGAATAAAAATATCGATTTATATTTCGTCGTCATTTTTGGCTTTCGTTTGAATTTTTTTTAAAATGAATTGTTAGCTATTTCTTATCGATTAACCTTTCGGATAGATGGCATAGTACGCTATATCTACTACTATTCGTAGAGGCATATAGACACATACTTGGGATCGCTATCGGAATGAGAAATCTGTGGGTATATCATTCGCGAACACGGGAGTATCCTATGCCATTTCGACAAGCGAGTAGATTGTACCGCGATTCCGATAATCTATCATGATTTACGATGTCTCGGAATATCACGGCACTGCCTGACTCGGGTACCATTAAGGGGGTGGTTTGGGGGTTGTTACAGTTATTAGCGTTTATATACACAGACCAGAAACTGCACTCCTTATTCTTCCCCACAAACCACTAAACTACTTATTTGACTTCGTAAAAAGAAGGAAAAAAAAACGAACCGACGTAAGAACAGACGACGAAGGAGAAAAAAAAAACATTAAAATAATCGTGTAATACTCTGTGGCTGAGGTTTATACCGCGAGAGTTTAAATTTGTTCAAAGTTCGCGAAGAAATGGACGGTATGCAAGGATATGAAAGTATCTTAGACCGGCGAAATTTAGTCGCTCGACATTCTGATACGATGTCGCGGAAACTCATACCGCATTAATTATGTCAACTTTGTTAACTCTTTGACAACCGTGTAATTGGTTTTCACATTTTTACTCGTGTTTAGCGTTGTATAGTTACTCGCTGGAAGGACCTGCAACTCGGTTAGTTCTGCGAATGTTCTTGTCGCTGTTTATTTCGATGATTTATAAATACAGAACTCTGTGTTCTTAAAACTCTCAAAATGGATTTCGTGCTTTAGTTCGCTTTCGGTTCTTTATTAAGAATGAACTTTTGCGTTCAGAAAAAATACTTAAGGATGGTGTTTTGTTAAATTTCCAGTCAAAAGTAATATTTAGAGAAAATTTCGAAAAATTCTTAATAGAATAAAGATAAAAAATTTAAAATAAAAAATCAATAAACTTTTCTTTTTTTTTTTTTTTCGTATTTTTTGAAAAACAGATACAATACTCGGGCTTCTCACGTTTTTTTTTCACATGGAACGGCATTCCGGCGTCTAATCTATTTAATTCTTATTTTTTGTCCCGCGACAGTCCCGTTTTTTTTCTTATTCCGAAAAACTGACATTCATTACCTATTATTTTCTTATTCCCTTTCATCATTTTCGAATACTCACTTTTTCTCGTTTTTTTTTTTTTTTTATCTGTTTTTTTTTCAGGCGCTAGAGTTAAGTCCCAACGACAAGAATGCATTGATCGCAAGAAGTAAGTGTTACCTGCTGCTCGGTGAACCGCAAAAGGCGCTGCAGGATGCCGAAGCGGCGCTCAACGAAAAGATTAAGGATCCGAATAATGCACGAGCGATGTATTACAAAGCCGAAGCGCTCTATCATCTCGGCGACTTCGAGCTCAGCTTGGTATATTATTACCGCGGAATGAGAATTCGTCCGGAGTTCGATCAATTCAGACTCGGCGTACAAAAAGCTAAGGAAGCTATACAGAATATACTAGGAAGTGAGTTGCACCGCGTTTTCTATCACTCGCGTTACTTGATATTTCACTACAACATTAATGTTACGTTAGCGCTAACAATTCCAACGATAACGGTATTTACTTAATTCCCAATTTAATTAGTTAATTTATTTTTTCTAATATTTCCATTACGATCTAATTAACTTTTGCGCAAAAAAAAAAATAATAACAATAAAATAATGATAATTTTTTTAATAATCATTAAAAATAAAAAAAATTTATAATAAAAAAAACAGTTAATGATAATAGTAATAATCATTTAATAATAATTAAAAAAAATGATTGACCGTTTTAGAGAACAGTATGCCGATACCGATCGAAGCTCACACTCGGGTTCCAAGGAAATCGGAACCATCGAAAGTGCTTACGCCCGATGCAAATGATTCCGAAGACGCGCGATCGATCACAAAAAAATTGGAAGAAAACAATAATAATGGCAGTAAATCGGTAAGCGTAATCACGAAATCCGAGGATACGAACGAGAAGCGAAGAAACTCAACGGCAGCGAAGCGCAAGAACAACGCACCTAATCTTCTGGGTCAGTTGAATGTCGACAAGAAATATCTTCAGGATCTCTTGAAGTGTCCAGGTATATGCGCAAAAAAATCTATAAAAAATATATGAAATTCGACGTTTTCAAATAATTAATATAATAATCATATAATTCGTTATTATTCCTCATAGTCAGCATTCCATTATACTTACTATATATTTCATTTCATTGACACCAAAAAAAAAATTTTACAAGTAAAAAAAACTACGAATTAGTTGAGAAAACTCATAGTTAGTTGATAAAACATCAATTTTTCCTTAAAAATTAGTTGTCCCAAATTTTTTTTAGCTAATGAAAAAAAAAAAAAAAAAAAACAAATCTCGAACAACGTGAAGATATCTGCACTCCCGTTCTCCTCGATTGTCCCCATAACTCATAACCCTTATTAATTAATAACCCTTTCAAACATCGCGAAAAAAACGTGCGAAAAAATATCTTCGAAACCCATTCTGATGTCCGCCATCAGCGAAGAAGACGTCGAGTCCCAATATGGCTACGTATTGGGAGTTTCCGGTCCGGTAGTAATAGCCACTAACATGAAAGGTTCCGCGATGTACGAATTGGTAAAAATCGGTCACGAAAAGCTCGTTGGTGAAATAATTCGTCTCGATGCCGATATGGCAACCATTCAAGTCTACGAGGACACAAATGGCCTGACAGTCGGTGATCCGGTTCTTCGTACCGGTATGCCGCTCTCCGTGGAACTCGGTCCCGGAATTCTCGGCAGTATCTTCGACGGTATCCAACGTCCTCTTCAGGACATAGCGCTAAAATCCGGTTCCATCTTCATCCCCAAAGGAATCCATATGCCCTCAATTTCCCGATCAACGACCTGGGAATTCATCCCAATGAACATACGTCTCGGAACGCCATTGACAAGCGGTGATATATACGGCTTTGTTCACGAGAACACATTGGTTAAACACTCTATAATCCTTCCTCCCAAATCATTCGGCACCGTCACCTATATCGCTCCAACCGGAAGCTATAGCGTGGAAGATGTGGTTCTGGAGACCGAATTCGACGGGGTGACAACAAAGCATTCTATGCTTCAAATTTGGCCGGTAAGAAGGCCGCGACCGGTAGCCGAGAAGCTTCAGGCGCAGCATCCCTTGCTAACCGGTCAAAGAGTCCTTGATGCATTGTTTCCCTGCGTTCAGGGCGGTACAACTGCAATTCCCGGTGCCTTTGGTTGCGGCAAAACAGTCATTTCTCAAGCGCTTTCCAAATACTCAAATTCCGACGTTATCGTCTATGTCGGTTGTGGAGAACGGGGCAACGAGATGTCGGAAGTATTGAGAGACTTCCCCGATCTATCGGTGGAGATTGATGGTACCGCGGAATCGATAATGAAGAGAACGGTTTTGGTTGCGAATACATCGAATATGCCGGTCGCGGCTCGAGAGGCTTCGATCTATACGGGTATTACGCTGTCGGAGTATTTTCGGGATATGGGATACAATGTCTCTATGATGGCAGATTCGACCTCCAGATGGGCCGAAGCTTTACGAGAGATCAGCGGACGACTCGGTGAAATGCCTGCCGATTCGGGTTATCCGGCTTATCTTGGCGCTCGATTAGCGAGTTTTTACGAAAGATCTGGAAGAGTTGTTTGTTTGGGAAGCCAAGAGAGGGAGGGATCGGTAAGCATATTGGGAGCCGTTTCTCCACCCGGTGGTGACTTCTCGGATCCGGTGACAAGCGCTACCCTTGGAATTACTCAAGTATTTTGGGCTCTGGATAAAAAATTGGCGCAAAGGAAACATTTTCCTGCTATCAATTGGTTGTTAAGCTATAGCAAGTATCTGAAGAGTCTGGAGGACTTTTACGAAGAGCATTTTTCCGGTTTTGGAAGGCTGAGGGATCGGGCGAAGGAGATTCTTCAGGAAGAAGATGAATTGAATGAAATTGTTCAACTCGTTGGTAGGGGATCGCTTTCGGAAGCCGATAAAATTGTACTGGAAGTTGCGAGACTCCTTAAGGACGATTTTCTTCAGCAGAACAGCTATTCGGCTTATGATAGGTTTTGTCCGTTTTACAAGACCTTTGGGATGCTGAGGAACATTATTGGGTTCTATGATTTCGGAAGGAAAGCGGTGGAGACAACGGCGTTGAGTGATAATAAAATAACGTGGCGAAGTATCAAAAATTCGACGCGAGATATTTTATATCGTTTGAGTTATATGAAGTTTATGGATCCTATCAAAGACGGCGAAGAGAATATCGTTGAGAGTTACGATCAACTTATGGAGGACATGCAACAGACTTTCGCCAATATTACGGATTGAAGTTAAAACAAAAAATCATATTTCAGGAAAAAAAATTAATATAATCACAGAAAGATTTTTAATTCATTGGCCAACAAAATAAAGACAACTGATTCTGATTGCGGAAAATGAGAATTCGAAGACGGAGAAGAATAGACTATCGACATTTTCGAGAAACTTATTTAAGACATTACATAGGAGTTTTTCAAAGTTGGGAATTAAACGGCAAAGCGACGACGAACGGTATGAAGATTTAGAAAAAAAAAAAATATTCTAAGCAATGAGATTTTTTTACGTTTAGAAATAACGTGATATATGATTTAAAAAACACTATACTGCGATAAAAAGTCATTTTTGGGACCAAACAATCGGTTACCAATTGATACATCTCGTTAATTGTGAAAAAAAAAAAATAAAAAAAATACAGAATTGTAAAAATCAGAATAAACAAAATTTTAGTGAGAATTTTTTTTTTTTTTTTTTTTTTCAGACATAAAAGCCGCTCATCAGGAGTCCGCGCAGCACATAATGTCACATGCGGAGGAGGGAATAGCTTTTCTGGAAACGCGACAAGAATTCTGGCGTCAGCAACGTTCGACTCATCATCCACCCGCCAAATGAAAATGAATTCAAATTAAACACGAAGATAAATCATAAAATAATTCAACAACAAAAAAACACATTATTTAGCTTAACAGTATTTATTTACACGATTAACTAAATAAGTTTACGATTATAGTGTACATATGATTCGTAGGAGAATAAAATTTTCTGAGGGCAAAGTAAACTCTCAAATGCATTTTTTTTTTTTTTTTTTCAGATAGTTTGACCAGAGATGTGGTATGAAAAATCAGTTAACATTTAAATGGTCAGAAATTAGATGGTTTCAAAATGATTTTGGGAAAAAAAAAATTCGTTTATGAACTTTTCTTTGGACGTTGAAGTTGTGAATATGAAGACTCGAAGAATGCAATCGATGAGGAGATTACTAATATCATTTCAAATTTAGTTTTATGAAATTTTTTTACGAGTCGTAAGTCTTAAGGTTCATTGCCGTCGCGTTGAACTCGAGTCCTCATCTATTTTTTTTTTTTTTTTTTATCTCGAACGGCTCGCGTACATCCATAGAAGTCAGCGATCTTCTTTCTTCTCTTCTCTTCTACTTCCTGTATCCTAATTTTCGCAGCGCCTTAAGATCCACGTCGCCATAGTAGTCCTCACTAAGGAAATTTATACTCAAGTATTTTAATAGTGTTTATCAAATTTTGACGCTCGATAAACAAAAAACATTAAGAACGGCGTATCGTTGTCTTTTCGGCTGAATGAGAGATTTCAAAGAGAATTTCGAATAATTACCAATGTAATAAAATTTTTTTAAATCATCCATATAGAAGGCGCTAAGGACATAGATTTTCCATAATAATAATTTCAAAAAGTTATTAACTAATTAATTGAAAAAAAAAATAGTTAAACAAATTATTAGGAAGCGCTTTTTTTTTAAGAAGTTGATTCGTGGATTTTTTTTTAATACGTACGAAATTTGTTTAATTAAATTTTTTTTTCTCTCAATGATTCATCGAACTATTTTCCTTTTTTTAAAATTTTTTTTATAACTTTTTGTGATTATTATTATGCAAAATTAATGTTCTTAGCATCTTTTACATAGTTGATGTTGCGATTCGGCTTTTTATAATTTTTTTTTTTTTTCCGAAGTTTTATCTGAATTTCACTTTTAGCTGAGAATGTAACGATACACCCTCTTGAAAAATATGGCAATCCAGAGTACTGTTTGTCACGAAAAATTTCGTATTTAATAAAAAGAAAAAAAAATTACTTAAAAATTAAACGAGCGGAAAAAAACATCGTTGCGTATAGCAGAACGTTAAAAGCTCCCGACAATCACGCAAACACTCCGAAAAATCCTCTTCGCATCACAAATTTGTTAAAAAAAAGTACAGACAAAGAATTAGAACACAGAAAACACAACAGTAATAACGAGTAAAGTAATAAACAAAAACACGAAAAATCCTAATCATGCAAATTATTCAGTGAGACGAAAGAAAAATAAAATCGGAACGATCAGCGATTGTGCAATAAAAAAAAACACACAACAAGAAAAGGGTAAACTGCATAAATACAAAGACAAAACAAAGCGGAGTATATTTTTAAGATTTTTTTTTATTTTTTATCGTTTTTGTTTTTTTTTTGTTTCTTTGTTTTTTTTTGTTTTCGTTTAAAAAGTAAAGGGAAGAGAGAGAGAGAGAGAGAGACGAGGAAAAAAGGACGGGAAATGGGTAAAGGTCGCGAGATCAGAATTGTATGTTTGTTTTTGTTCAAAGATAGAAAAAGTCTCGACGTTAGATAAAAGGAAAGGTGGGAAAAGTCTCGAAAAAGTAGCGCGTCGCCGCTTTCTCGTGACTCGTCTTTTTTTTTTTTTTTTTTTCTCCTTCGCTGAGAAACGGAGTAAAACTCGGATTCGAGAAATTCTTAACCGAGCGAAATTTTTAATATCGTTATTTGTTGCTCTCGCGTATCGATTTTTTTTTTTTTTTTTTTTCTATACAACGAAAACACGTCATGGATAAGATCGGCTTGTGGCCGGTGGAATTTTTTTTTTTTTTTTTTTTTTTTTTTTAAGGAGGAAATTAGGCGATTGGAAGGATTAGTGAAAAAATCATTCCTGAATAGGGTTGGGCCTCGAGGCGACCGGTGTCGGTCGGGGTTTGCCGAGGGGCTTTGGCGTGTTCCTCGACTCTCCTGAGCTCTGAATTCCGGCCAAAAGTTCGCTCTTCCTGATGCTCTTCAGGTCCAAGTCACCGTAGTAATCCTCACTGTGAAGCAGAACCGAGAAAAAACCCGGGGTCAGCCCATGCGTGCGCCACCTCGTGCCTCATACATTTTTTTTTTTTTTTTCGTGCCCATTTGTCGTGCTTTACAGAGTTTTTGTAGCATTTTAGAAAAACGTGCAGAACGTGCTTTATCGCGAATGATAATCGCGTAATTTTACGGAAATTTTCGTAAAAAAGAAAAAAAAATCGCAACAAAAATTAATAGCGATAATAATCGATATAAACGATAAAAAATCGATCGTAATTTTGATCTTCGATCTTATAAAAGTTTCCAATATCCAAAGATTTTCACAGAATTCTAACGAAAAAATGAAATCATTTAAAAAAAAAAAGACGAAAAATATTAATTTTTCGACAAATGGACGACATTTCGTATTTGACAGAAAACATATATGTCATGAGCGACAGATTTACAAGGATTCGAGACGAGCCAAAATCTTTACATCCACCGTTACCCTTTTTATATTTCGGAATAAATAACTTCTTCTTTACGCGTTTCCTATTAGTTTCACGTCCAAACATTTACAAATGTGCGATCCACATTGTTTGTTTTTTAATTCACAATGAACACTGAACACAAATCCCAATACAAAACCATCCACCACGCTTAGATTTTTCGATAACTTTCGTTTTTTTTTGTACTCGGATGCAAGAATAAAATTCGGAAATAAAACATAATATGTATCGATTAACTTACCATCCGGGAACATCTTCGGGGTCTTCGCAAGCACCGCTGCCATCAGAATCGCCGATCTTGAAAACAGTGCCAATGGGGCAACCGTACTCCCGGGCAGTTCCTTCGAGACAGATGTAGTATTTTCTGCAATCGTCGGGGTGCGCGTGTCTGGAAAAGCTACCAGATGCGCCGCTAACCTCGCCGGCAGCTGGGCACGTGAATCCATTCGCGACCTCTGCAACAAATTATTTAATACATAAAAAATTGTACAAAACAAATAAACATCAAATAATACAGTGAACTCTTAACCGAGGAGCGGCTCGTGCCGAGATTTCCCCCACCACGCCGCCGCGCATGTCTAGTAGCGCTGTGCTGCGGGGGCCGGTGCACGTAGCACGTACCTCAGTTAGCGGTGGGGGCGCCCGCGCGACGACGTTCCCCCGCGGTTTCGTGACCAAGTACCAGCCATGCGCGGGAGTTTACTGTATCGTTATCTCTAATGTTAACTCGAGGAACAGAGCAAAACCCGTTGTGCCGTCAATCGCGTCTTGTACAACATGTTTACAGTGAATCCATCCGATATAAGTTCGTACAGAACTACGTGCTCGCGACGGGTCTGACTTCTCGGACGTTAGCATTCAACACGTAAGCATGCGAAGCCGGTTTTTCCTATTTCATTCTTATCGAGAGTCATTCAACGAACGATTTGTCTGCCGCGACGCGAACGAAAGGAGCCGAATACCAAACGTTTAAAAAAATAAAAAAAATTCGAACTGTGAGGTGACCGATGTAACGTATCAAATGTTTCTCAGCGTAAATCCCGCGGCACGTAGTACTCGATATCGTTTGAATAAATTATCTCGACTCGTAGTCGATATGCATATCGCATAACGCGGCGCCGGTTGCCTGTCTTACGCGAAAAAAAAACATTTTTTGTCGCGGATCGTTGCGGATCGATAATAAAGTAGTAGTGGCTGAGTTGTCGGTACGGCGAGAGTTTGCTACGCCCGGTTCTCGGTGTACAAAACGTGTATCTGATTATGGATCAAGCGTACCGGACTTCATCGGGGGTCTTTCTTTCCGTTCCACTCTTTCGGCCTCGAGAACCCCGAGCAGGAAGTTTAGTTTACGCCGCGTGTGTATATACGAGAAATGTAGTGGACCGTTGCGTGTCAGCAGGTTCGAGAAGTTGCGGAGAACGCCGCACGGTAAATAGTATCTGCGGCGCGCATAGCATTTTACTAGGTATTCCGAACGGCGCGAGCGCGTATCACCGGGTCAAAAGAATTCGAGGACTCGAGAGTTAATTAAATAAAACGAGATCGACGAGCGTGTCCCCCCCCCCCCTCCCCCGCGTGTTACTTTTGTTTTAACGTCCTATTTTGCGGGCGTGAAAACTCGTTTTGCCCACATATCGAGGTCAACTTCCGGATTGCGCGCGACTGGAAAAACTCGATTATTTAAATAATAGCGAGAATGTGAAAACGTAGAGATGTGAAAATTATTTTATAATAAATGTGTTTACGCACATTTATGACTTTTTCGATGTTTTTTTTTTTTTGTGGTACAACTCGCTGATTGCGAACTTTCCCGTTGTATAATGTTAAACGATTGAGTTAATTATTCAAACGAAAGGTGATAACGCGAGAAAAATTCGGGAAATACCGGAAATTCGTATGAATCGAAAGTTCTGATGATTGATTTTCAGGTTATAAAGTCGATTAGTTGTAAGAGATGGCATATGGTTAATAACAACTTTTATCGTTTTTTTTTGTCTCGGAAAATACGATTTGATTATTATTTTTTTTATCGAAAGAGTTTGCATTCCAAAAATCGTATCGACGAAAGTTGATTAGAATTTCTCATTCATTTATTACACGAATGAGTTATTATTTGACGACATTTTTTAAATTAACTATTAAAATGATTTTTCATGATGATTTTTATGGGTTTTTGGGGTTTTTGAACGCAAAAAAAATGATGGACGGTTTATGGATTCATGCAATAAGGGATTCGATTTGTCGCACGCGATGCTTCGATGTTTTGCTTACCGTCGTTTCTGCACTCGGGAACTTGATCGGCCCACATGCACACGCGGGCTTCGCGATCGTAAGCGAGTCCCGGACTACACTGGTACCGGGATGCTTCGCCGTTCCAACAGTTCCAGAATACGTCGCATTTCTTCTCATCGGCAAAGATACCGTACAGACGGGTACAGTGAGGTGTGGTTATCGGTGGTTCCAGTTGCGTTCTTTCGCCGCACTCGACATTGTGCAAATAATCGCAATTCTCCGTCAAGAATTTCGCGTCAGACGCGTCGAATGCGAGACCGTTGCCGCAAGTCTTTAGCTCCGCTACGTTGTTGTCGCACTTCCAGTATTTGTCGCACGACGAATGGTGAGGATAGAAACCAAAGTCGTCGGGACATTTGAAACTCTCCTGCGCTCTCGCGCCTGTAAAATTGAAAATCAAAAAATTGCACAATGAATTTTCGATTACGAAGAAATTTATTGGTTAAAAAAACAGTTGATTAACGAAAATGTTTTTTGCAGCTTGAAATTCATTTTTTCGATCATTTTTATGGTTATTGGACGAAACTTTAGATTAAAATTGAATTCGATGATCGATCGCAATGTTTTTTTTTTCTTTAAAATTATTATAACAAAATTCAATTTAAATTATAGAAAAAAAATCAAAATATTGCAAAATACAGAAAAAATCATTATAATAAATAACTTTTTATTCTATTTCCAACTCCAAAACGCATTTTCTGTTAATTTCGAAACAAATACTGCATATTTGATTCACTCGATTTATCGAGATTATCGAATCACATTACGACGAAACTATTTCTTACGTCTCAACAATTCAATATTTCATTCATTCCATAAAAATGCTCACTATCGCGAGATCGCCGTTACAAAATAGATGATTGCGTAGCTGTTATTCAGAAAAAAAAGTTTCGCAATGTTGCTGTTTTTTTTTTTCTTCAATTTTCATATCACGCGTAATTCGTATCGAGTTAATGCGTATCTTACGCGCCGATCGCATTATTACGTTATTTTTCTTCGTATTAATATTTGATGCGTTCGTTTTTTTTTTCGTTATTCGATTTAAAATTTTTTTTTTTTTATGTTCGCGCGATGTTTTAAAACGTATGTCGTAAAACGCTGTTGATAAATCGCTACCGATCGCTTTTTAATATATTGCACATATATATATGTATGTGTGGCGTGTAAAGTGGGGAACAGGCGAAGCCATATGATCCCTGAATAGCATAGCACCGCGTCGAATGTCTTATGTAAGGGTACAAAGACTTTCGCCCGACACTTTCACTCTGCGAGGCCCACTAGCGAACCGACGAGACCCCCGCCAGCCGTTCCCCGACGGCCCACTCGCGGACCCCTCCGCACGAGACGGAACCCAGCATCCCGCCGTTCACTCGAAACTAACCAATCGCTTCGCCGAGACGCACCGAGATGCGTTATTTCTTCGACGCGCGTTCGCCTTTTCGGAATCAAATTTCCCCACCGAAATCCCGCGTCGTGCCAATTACTTTCATTTTTCTTCGAACGCCGCCCGCGGCTCTCTACACGTTAATGCGACGATCTTTCGTGTGCCACTCCTACATGTTTCGTTCACTTTTCGATTTCTATAAAGGAATTTTTATAATTTTATGCGCAATTCCTCGAACGATTTTTTTTTATCGAATAAAGCAATTTGTTTCTCTTTTACGGTTATTTCATTTTTGGTTTTTTTATTTATTTGAGATTTTATTAAATTTAATCATTTTTTTTTTATTTCGTTTATTTTTATATGATTTAATATTTAGTTTTGATGAGTAGACTTTTTTTTTTTTTTTTCGAATATCGCGAATTGTTGTGCATTTGGGTCCTTTTTATTCATTTTTATTAATTTTGATACGATTAATATTTAATTTCGTCGACAAAGTTTTTTTTTTCGAATTTTTTCTTTGAATCCCATTTCATTTTCGTTTTTTTTTTTATTTTGAGATTTAATCGAATTTAATAATTTTGTTTATTTTATTGATTTTTATACGTTTAATATTTACTTTCGTCGACTAGAACTTTTAAAAAATATTTATTACGACTCCATTAATCGTAAATTTAATACGCCGCGCTCAGTAGGTCATCTCCTCTACGCGAGAATTTTTTCGACAATTTTTTTCTTCGTATTTTTTTTTCGTTCATCAACTTTGAAAAAATATTACGAATGACGAAAAAATCGTCGAAGAATAAAAAAAAATTTAATTAAAGAATGTGTAATTGATTCGTCTTCCATATTTATCGTACATTTTTTACAATTTTTGCCTTTTTCCATCACGAATTTTCGTATTTTTTTCACGATTATTGGCAATTTTTTTTATCTCGAAATAAAATCACATATGGGGTTCGTCACGATTTAGATAGATACACGCGCATGAATCCCGACGTTTCGATTGAGGTTGGTGACTGCGGTCGATAGTAGCGGAGGTTTTTCTGGGCCGTGAGAACGGCAAGTAGAGCGTGTAGATCGTGCCGCGTCTATATCGCGTATATCTCCGAGTGGAGAATAGATAGAACAGAACCGGAGCATTACGCGAGAGTTGGAAGCGATAGATATCTAACGGAAGAAAAAAAAAAAAAAAGAAAAAAAACTACACTCCCTCCATTGTTATAAATAAAAAAAGCACAGTCTCGACTTATATTACCATAAAACAAATATACGTTATAAAGAAAAAAAAAAATATATTAATTTTCACACACTTCGAATGGCACACTGTGTCGCACTATTAACGCAAATTGTTTCGCGAAAAAAAAAAAAAAAAAAAAGAAAAAGAACGTATCTTATCTCGAATAATATATTTTCAACGCGATAGATCGATCTATCGATCACCGTCGTCGTAGCACCGCGGCTTGGCGCATTTTTTTTTTTTTTTTTTTTTTTTTCAATTTACGTACCGGCGACGAGGATGGCGGCAATCACGAAGTACGTCTTCATGGTTACTTGTGACTTCTTTTTTTTTTAATTTAATTAATTAATAATAATAATAATAATAGTTAACTTAAGATATATTTTTTTTGTTTTTCGAACGAACTAAAACTGTCTTCGACGTTTCAAGAAGTTTATTTAATATTAAACGAAAAAAAAAAAAATCGTAAAAACTTTCGGAACGGACACTATTATCCCCTGGAAAGGAGAACTCTTGTGTTAGCGCCCTGCCGGTTCTTCACCTTTATATAAGTCATTGGTCACGTGCCATTCCCCTACCGTTTGGCCCACCGGCGGGGGGTTCTCTCTTACAGATCCTCAAGAAGAAGGTGTATACGTACGTTTTATATTCACTCTTTCCCTTTCCCTCATCCTATATCTATCTTATATCTTTCTCTTTCGTCGAGAGAAACAACCCGCACCACCGTGCATTCCGAAGCCGGTAACGCAGCGGCGAACGTTCGTTCTAAACGTAAGATGAAGACGAAGTAGAAGTAGAAGAAAGGAAAGAAGAGGGGTATAGTATAGTTAAGTCGATATAGTGGCCCATGAAAATGCCATCCGAAAGTCTGTGACGGTAGTAGTTGGGTCGACGTCATCGACGCCGAGGAACCGGCAAAAGTACCATATCGACTGTACATGCAATCATCCTGTCGTCGTTTACGCGTGCATTTCGTATGGATTATTTTACTCGAACAGTAAAACCGCCTATGCAATCCTTGGGACACGCATTAGTGCGGTTAATTTTAGTCAACGCGTATGCTATAGTCGCCGCTTCTATTCTTTTATTTTCGTTACATTACAGGGCCGGTTTCAGAAACGTGTTTTCGCGGACCTGAAAATCGGGGACCCTGTTGTCGCGAGGCACCGGCCGCCTCGCGCGAGCGTCCCCCGGATACTTGAATGCAGAATATACAGGAGTTTGAAAATATTGAAATTTTTTAAAAATTCGAACATTGATTAGAGAGCAAAATTGTCCGTTTCCGTCAGCAGCGAAATCAACTCTTTACTTAGATTTCGATGTACTTTTTTCAGGTTTACAGGATTAAAGGGAAATGGTAGTTAAAAGAAATAAATATTAAATAGTAAAATAAAAAAAAAAAAAAAAAAAAAAAAAAAAAAATACGACGGATTTTATTCGGTTCCGTATACTACATTTTATGTACCGTGTACTATGGAACGTGTATTGCGCATCCTGTACTGCGCATCATGTAATAACTTTATTAATCCTTCGAATTTTTTAAATTGAGAAGTTTTTTTTTTCTCTTTCTCTTGTCAATGATTCGCAAAATCCCCGACCCTTCGTATTCGTAATATTAATCGCGAGGCAAAACGTTCATCGAACGAATCTTTTTTGAATGAACTCCGTGTCCTTGACGTGAATTGAATCGAACGAAGCATGTAGCGATGCTAATAAGAATCTTATCGACGGAGTCATCGTCAACGCGTGTCAATTTATTATTATACACATCGTTTCATCCTTCGACAGCGTGTCACGAAACAGTGACGAACGACTGCATTCGGCTTTCCGAAGGTCAATTTCTCACGACGTTTGACTATCTTTACGATAATCTCCGAAACGTATACCGAATGAAAATAAGTTTGCAAACACTTTTTCGAACTACTCGACACCTTTGATAATTATTCGGTAAATACAAATTTAGAAGACTCCTCACATCTTCACTGCGCATCACACATTTTTCTTGAGCCTTAAATCGCCTAATTAAATATTTATATAAATAAATATTTATTTCGCCGGATGTGTACAATTGAAAATTATACCTAAAATCTTTTCTTCGTGTGTTTATTATACGAGGGCACAGTGTTTACTTCTCTAGTCGTTTATCGATGAATCAGTAGATCTATCGACCTTTCATTGCGATTCGCATCATCGCGAAGCGAATGAAATGCAAACGAAAAAAAATGAAAAAAAAAAAAAAAAAAAAAAAAGATCAACGAAGGACGCGCCTCGTAGCGTTGTCGAGGTATATGCGTGTAGGTAAATTCTACGATACAAACGAGACTTCCGCGGGCAGTAGAGTCGGCTGTATCGAACGGCCACAGCCCGCGCGACAACGGAACTTTCTCGATCGCTGAGGTTCGTTGTCGGGGAGCGATCCAGTTCCCTGAATAATTCGCATTGAACGAACGACCACAGCGTTTTATAAATGTATATACATAGTATATTCACTTTTGTACTAATTGCTCGCATTACTTATGCTACTTGAGTAACTCGTCGATTGTTTCTCCCTCTCGTCTCCCGTCTCTCGTTGGTTAAGTCTGCGGAAGGATTTTATTCACGCGGAACCTTGGAAAATCGCGACAACACCGACAGAGACAATCGTAAGGACGTCTTTCTGAGATAATAATCCAAAGCCGACTGAGAGAACTCGAGAGTCGCGAACGCGAGAGATATAACCATAAAAATTATTTACAAGAATGCGATGTTATTTCGTTGCGTGACGTGCTTTTCGTAATTATAGCATTTTTTCTTTTTTTTTTTTTACTATCAATGAAACTCTTGTGAATTATGACGAACCGATATCCGATATTTTATCGGAAGAAAGGAGTATTCAATACTTGTAGAGTTTTGTATCGTCATATTTCGATTGCCGAAGATATGTTTTCAGAGTAATGGCGATCAACATTTTTTTTTATTAATGCAGCGAAATGCCGATACAAATCGAAAACTAAAAAAAAATCAATCAAAATTGATAAAATTAAAAAAAAATTAATTAAAAAAGTTTTGACAAAAATATCATTAAAATTTGACTGAAAATCAAAGTAAAAAATAAATAACCACTAAAAAAAAAATTTTTGCGAACATATTATTTTGATACACCAAAAATCTTTAATTAAAGTTTATTCAATTCAAATGATATCATAAATTCGTCCCGTTTAATCGGTGCGATCAAAATATTTAATTCGTAATGTTCGTAATGTTCGTAATGTTTAATTCGTTTAATATTTATTCTTTCATGAATTGAGTACACATTTTTTTTTTATAAATTTAAGGGCGTCGTGAAATATTAAGGAAATTGTATACATTGGTCTTTAGCATTCCCACGTCGATATATTAAAATTTTTTGAAAGTATGAAAGCCGGTGAAAATCATAATTCTCACAGTTTCACCGGGAGAGCGTACAGGACAGTCGGGCGCAGTGGCAAAACTTTGAATTTCTAAATTTTCCTCCGACGTTGGTACACGCAGCGCGTGAAATCTCGGAGGGGAGATAAATTCGTCCAATCGATCGTTCTTTGCAAAACGTTTGCGCGGAATTGTAAAATAAAAAAAATAAAAATTGCGGTAACTATTAATATATTATATTTAATATAAAATATTATAATTATGTAGTTAATTCTATAACATAAAAATAATAATAAAAATATATAATAATATAAATTCGTTATTATACAGGAAAATACTAAAATATTAATTCGAAATGCAATGATTTTTTTTTATATTCTCTCTTTTCACTCGAAAAAAATCGATTGTTATTTGCTGAATTTGTATAAATCCTAAAGTCGTTCGCCGAACATTTCAAAAGATCGAAATATTTAGAAATTCCTCGTTAACATTGACTCCACTAGATTGGCGCGCAGAAATCGCGTATAAACGAAATCTTAAAGAAAACATAGTGAAATTTACGTGAAATTATTAATTAATATCCATGGGATAGTTTCGTTAATTAATTTTTCGCGAATTCGCCCATAAAATACTATAAGAGATGCATCGCACGGCGTTCTTTCGCATGACGAGATATTGCCCCGTCGTCATGAACGGTACTTTCTCTCTCAGTTGATCGTTGATCCAGTTTACTCGTCGCACTATAATTCACTCGAGATGCGAACAACGGTATAACGATGTACATACGCGCCGGATGGGTGCACTTCGCAACGCCGCGGAAGGATACTGCGATGCGGAGAGCCTTGAGATCGTTTGCTCACTGGCGCAGCACCGGAGGACCTTGTATAATAAAATCAGCAGGCTGCTGCACTACTTTGCTTTTTCCCCCGATAACCTACTTTCGATCTTTTGCAAATCGATTTCCTTTCGAAGCACAACATTTCATTATGTGGACATTTGTTTCGAAGGGTTAAAAAACGCAATGACCATCTGCAATTATTAAAAAAATTCCCAGATAAACCAATTTATTACGCGTGCGACAAATGTATACCAAGTAGTCGCGATCTTAATTTGCAATTTTGGAAAAAAAAAAGAAAATAGTTCGACATTGAGTTTCTTAAGTTAATCCTCGATGATTAAACTCACTATAGACAGAACGAAAAAAAAAAAAAAAAAAAAATTCACTTTTACGATTTTGTTAATTTGGTAATATAAATAAATTTTAAAAAATTGATTTTCAAATTTTTTGTTTCTTTCTCCGTTAAACAGAAATTAAGTAACGAAGTTAATTAATTAAAAAAAAAAAATTATTAAAACAAAAAAATGATTTATCGAAAAATGCCATCGCCCGAGATATCGGATCGTAGAAAAGAAGGATTCGATGGGAAGCCTTGAGATTATTCGACAATATTCACCGATGCATCGCGGTATACAAAAGCACCTTGCGATCTCCTGCTGCTTGAGTTGTTAGCCGCTTGTTCGTTGGGGGATAACGCGTTAATCGGACACCGTTCGCAAGGTCTCGTCCGCCTCTCTTTTAATTCCTCGTTGTAAAAAGAAATGCCGCGGGGCCGGGAGCGGCGAACGATGCATAAATTACTTCACGTTCGCGTACAGTCGTAACGTTCCGCGGAACCCTCTTCGAGCGATCGTGTTGCCATATTGCACAACCCGCGGCTCGCATCGAGAAACACACATCAATGAGAATCTTTCGACCGATCGTCTGTTTTTCTTTATTTCTCATTTGACTCGCGAAAACCCTCGGTATACCTTCGTAAATTTATCGCCGCTCTCTATGCCTACGAACTTTTTATATTCTTCTCATAATTATGGAAATTCGAAAGCATTTTGCTCCTTTTTTCCGATGCGTTGCAATAAATCGAGTGATGCAGACCAGTCGATTGTGCAAAGCGAGTAAAAAAAATGCAATTCACAAGTTTCTCCTTGACAACGAAACTTAATAGAACTTCAATCGAAAAAATTAATTTATCATCAATAATAAAAAAATTAATAACAATAAAATTACGAAAAAAAAAAAAAAAATTATAAAAAGTAATAATAATTGTTATTATTATCTAAGGAATTAAAAAATCTTAATTATTTCATTGTCATAATTTTAATAATAATAATATAATTTTATTAACAATTATTAATTATTAGATAAAAATTAATAACAATAAAATAAATAATTTTTTTTTTCGTATTATCGTTTATCTGCTGATTTGACTCAACTGCATCGTTCGATTCTTCTTAAACTCGAAGACTAATGATTTCCGGTCGTATGCACGTGATAATCGATTCTCCCGTTAGTTGTTTTTTTTTTTTTTTTTTTCGTGAGTATCGACACTTCGCCTCGGATGTGCCGACGATGAAGGCGTGAGGCGCATTCGTTCAAAAGTTATGCTAGAGTCGCGTCTAAAGTTGCAGGGTGTGGTTTCAGGAGTTCGCCAGCTGCGAGAGTCGCCGGTCTGCAGGTGCGGAGCGGCGACGCGCCGAGAGGAAATCGGATGCTCGAATAATTAACGTCTTCCGGATAACGGTACCGTTGCGACGCGGCGTCGCGCACACCGATCGCGACGCACTCCTCGACGAGTCGGTAAGTGTATATGTTTTCGTACATACGGCGCAACTATACTTACCGATCGACCTAAAGATATTTACGATGGCCTCTGCTCATAACTCGACTGTGCAGAGCCAATGCAATATGCGATAGTCGGCGACACGTAATCGTTCAGTTGCTTCCAACGCCCCGTTAGACTACAATGATCGATCGGTAGATTTTACCCGATTTACTCGATCTTTTAATCAGTTTATTTCCTGTTAAATCGGTAAACTGAATTCAGTCAGTGAATCATAAATTTATGTTTAGGGATTTAAATTCACGGCGAGTGATGAAAATCTGATCCCTTTTAGTATCGGTAGAATAAAAAATCGGTAGAAAAATCGGCCTTTTATTTTCTTAATAATATTTTACCCGATTTTATATTTTAGTTAATAACAACTGCACTGAGAAAAAAAAATCGGTTGAATCAACTAAATCGGTACTTGCGAACCGCCCGTTTTATCGGAATAAATAAATTTCTCTACATCGGCGATATATCGATCTATCAATTATAAATGAAATATGAAAAACATTGTGAAATCGATGAGTAAAAAAAATCGTTGTCAGGAGAAAACCTTCGGATATCTGATTAATCGAGGACTTCCGCCAGGTCATCCACATACCGCGCATTCAGATCACTTGCATCGATCTTATCGTTTTTTTTTTTTTTTTTTTTTTTTTTTCCGTTTACGATCGTTCTAAATATACGCTACATTTGCCTTTATGAATACGCATACGAGACCGTTATCGAAGTTTTATACGAAAACCTTCTACAACCGGTTAACCGGATTCTCCTTACACTCGAGTCGCGACACTAACATTGATATATATTCTATTATTCTGTAATAAACACGAATAACAATTCTCGTTGGAATTAAAATCGCGCCACCTTCACGGTGACGTCGATGAGCTTCGAGAGTCCCAATCACAGCCGCGTTCCTATGTCGACTTCCTCAAGGATACAGGGCGTGTCGAATCGCTTGTACTTTCATCCATAGAAAAAATTATAGTATTTCCAACGCACGACTCGCCTTATAAATCTTCCGAACACAAGAAAGACCTTTCTACATATAACGAACGACGAGCATTCATTATATCCAACCTGAAAATTATAATGACCCATTTGGCCTCGAAATAGTTTTGTTGCTGCTGATTCTGACCTGAAAGATGATTTGCCGAATTGGAGCAAAAAAAGGGGTATAATTATAATATCCAAGTCCTTTTGAAATGGAAAAAAAGGAGTCAAATTTCTATATACTGTATATAAAAATATATAAATAAAAATAAGTAAATAAACATATAAAAATTATGATAATAATTTTTCTTAATATTTAAATGTTTAAGACAAAAATTATGAAATTTAAATTTTTTTTTTTTTTTTTTTTTTTTTTTTCGTTAAAAAAAAATGTTGAGTTGGGAGAATCAATAGTTTGTTGAAACAATAACTTTTGAAGAAAAAATTATTCAATTAATTGTTAATTTCGTAAAAAAATAATTTTTTTTCAGTGATCCTAATTCCGTTTAATCGGAATAAAAAGTATCTAAATTGCGAATTGGTTGCGAAATTAATTGAATTATGGAATAGTTTTTGAAAAAAATCGAATACGAAGAAGTTTCCGGAACTATTTAGGTGAACAATAATAAACAGTACGGTGGACGGTATTGTAGCGTAGCATAGAATATACCTTCGCGGTTATTGCCACGAGACGCTAACCGTCGGTTATATGGTATTATCATAGCCCCTCGTGAACGGTGTAACGTAACGTCTCGCCGCTATACCCTCTCCGGCATCGTCGACACGCTGTTCAAGTTGCGTAATACCAAAAGAATAAAGAAAAAGATACCGCCGCCGCATCTCCGGCGAGGCGTCCTCGACGTCCGCCTCCTTTCAACCCATTCTTGATACTTACACAGACAATCCAATATATATATATCTGTATAAAACACATCGTCATAAAAGTACTATTGACTGGACTCCCGAGCAGTTGCTTTCAATCCTTTCGTTATGAATTATTATTCTATAGTGATTGTCAAAACTGCACGCGTTCGTCATAATTACAATTTTTTTTAACGAATAAAAAAAACTTTTTTATGATTACAAAAACACACGTGTGGAGAATGAACGTCGAGAAAAAAAAAAATTTCGCGACCGCGAGAGTTAATTATAATAATAATAATAATTTTTAATTTTTCGGAATTTTTTTTTAAATGTTTAAATACTTGAAATAAAAAATACAACTTTATAAATAAATTCGTACGACCGAAAAAAAAAAAAAAAAAAAATGCTGAAAATTTGTTTAGAATTTTTTTTTTGTTATTAGAAATTAGACGAAAAATATTTAAAAAATGTTAAATCAATATAAAGAATGCGACACAATAGGTAAGAGTTATCGATTTTGTAACAGACTGTACTTTTGTGGGATACTTGATGAAGAATGATGAGACGGCGAGATGATTGACAGGACACGATAGACGAGTAAAACTACAGAATAGCGAGTGAGCGAATGAGGTGAAGCGGGTAGACTTATAGCAGAGGGAGGAAGGGACGGACTAGTTTCCGAGACTATCTCTGGTGGTTCATCGCGAGTGAAAGTGACGAACGGGGCCTCCAGACTCGCGGCGAGTTGCATCGTTCTCTTAGGACTAAGGATGACTGGGATAATCATCGGCAGCATCCGAACATTCGAGTTTCCGGTCTAACGAACTCATTATCTCGATCTTATGGCATAGAAAAAAAATGCAAAGTATCATGTAATATGCAGGAATAGTGATTACGATTTTTTAAAAAAAAAAACACCCCTTCTCTCCGATCAATATTTGGATCACCCGAATTATCAAAGATTTTTTGATAATTACCAAAATTTGAATCATTTGAATATGAATTTGATTTTTTTTTTTTTTTTTGATTTGTAAGTTTTTCGAATAACTTGTCTGTGGAGACGCTGTCGTAGCGCACTGAAAAAAATCTGAATCGGGAGAATTAACAATTAATTCACAGAACTAATAGTTAGTTAGTAGAACCCATTTTTTCTAAAAAAAATAGTTGTCCTAACGAACTATAAGTTTTCCTAATTATTCATTAGTCGGTACATCCTATTTTTTCTAAAAAAATTGTTGTCCCAACGAACTATCAGTTCTCCCAACTGATCCTTAATCGGTACATCCCATTTTTTTCTTAAAAAAAGTTGTCTCAACGAACTATCAATTCTCCCAACTGATCCTTAATCGGTACATCCCATTTTTTTCTTAAAAAAAGTTGTCCCAACGAACTATTAGTTCTCCCAACTGATTCTTAATCCATACATCCCATTTTTTTTCTTAAAAACAGTTGTCCCAACGAACTCTTAGTTCTCCCAAAACTCATTTCTTTTTCCACTGCGACGAAACGAGCCGAAGTATGTACCTACGTATGTACGTAATTCAGACGCGACAGCGGGGTTGATGACACGAGTTATTCAATGGTGTGTCTGGCGAGCCTTCTAACGACGAAGAAGTCGAAGAAGTCCGTGTTTGTTGAGAGTCTCTCTACGATCGTCGAGAGCCCGAAGTGACGAGAACGAATGGAGGTATGAAGAGTTGTTGCACGTGTACGCTATACGTGCAACTACTTCGTCGCATAACAACGAGCTTAAGGCTCATATACTACTATCTATACGGTGGTATGATTCAAGTTTCGTTCCGTACCCGATGACGGGGACTTCCCCTCTGGACACGTCTCGTCCGTTGCGTCCTATGGCCGTTTCTGCGTCTCTCTGCACGATCGTTAGGTCATCAAAGGGGAAAAAGGGAATTCGTATTCACATCGGTCGATCGTTTCCTCCTTAACGTCGTACGCTTCGGGATCTCCTCCGGTACTGCATATCGTCAAAGAGTACCGCCCTTAGCTGGAGGACCTCCAGCGATCGCAGGATGTTAACGCATTGCAGCGAAATCCACTAAATTGTAGTATAAGAATCGTTACTCCGACAGAAATGATGAGTTGGGAGATCCAATAGTTAGTTGGTACCACTGCTTTTAACAGAAAATGCGATGTCCCAACCAACTATTGGTTCTCTATAACCAATTGTTCGTTTTTTCAAATGATTTGCTGTCGGTTTCGGTCACTTTGATCATTTTACCGATCGCCTCTCCGCATCGGATATTCGCCACAACCTCCAGCGTCTTCGTGAAACACAACTCATTGTACATCGATGAAATCGCATTTTGTGTATTTTTTTGGCGTTTCTCCAAACGATCGAGTGTAGCGAAGGCTTGCGAAAGACTTCACCTCTGCAGGAGAGCCTTTTCGCGTCTCTCGACCTTTCCGTTTCATCGAATTCATACAACCCGTCCGACAACGGAAGTTTCTTTCTTTCACTTTCTTTGTCTTCTTTTCTCACGATTTTTTTCTTCCTTTCATTTTGCTGCATACTGCCATCAATGTTCTTTCACAATAGACGAGTCAGAGAAACCCTTCGGGTTAATCGTCAATAATACTGGAATGTTGGAACTTTTTTTCGTATTTTTCCGCACGTACACTCCATTCGATGTCTTCAACTTTAGAGGAGTAAAATCATCGATTCACCATCAATTTTTACTTCAATTTTTACTAAACAAGTAGTCATTGATTTTCAGTTAAGAATAGAAAATGTTTTTCCGCGACAGAAATTTCCTGCACATCATTAGATTCATAGATTTCGTATCCCAATAGAAAAATCACTTGCGAAATCCTAAGGAAAAATGGCGCATCACGCGAATTTCACCGCGCGAGTTAATCCGTTATCTTTGCCAATTTTTTCGTTTCCCATTGTGAATGTACCCTCACGAAAGAGCGGTAGAAAGTCTCAAGTTAAAGAACACGAGCCTCTGCCATCCGTTCAGCGACGAGAGGCGTGCGCGTCAGAACAGCTTCGTGCGAAATACAAAGCAGTTTTGCGATTTGGAATTCGCCTTGAGGATTCTTCAATCTCCCGTAACTCTTCGTCGCTCTTTCGATATTCCCGATTCGCGATGTCTCTCTCGCAGACTTCTCGCGATCTTTGTCCTTCTCGACGGTTTTGCCGCACGAGGATCCGGCTTTTATTCCACGGAGGTTCTCGTCGCAGGTTTCGCCTTTTTGCGCGCGTTGTGACTCTTAAGTGTCGCCCAGTTTTCGAGGATCCGTTGTACTTACCATCGTCTGGCCACATCGGCAACTCTCATCGCCAACTTCTATATATATATCACTATCACATGCTTTTTCTTCTGATGTCTCGTAGAGCTTTGCACGACAATCACGCGCCGATTAGACTCGATCAATATTCGTACGCAGACCGAGAATCGATAAATCAGATCTGAGAAAGGTGAATGAAAGTAAATAAGGAAGATGAAGTCGATGAAAAAAAAAATTGTAAAAAAAAGAAAAATAGCAATTTTTGTAAAAAAAATAATAATAATAATAATTTTAAAAAAAAATCTGAGTAGATATCTGCAGCAAAGAATCAACGCAACTTTCATTTTTTTTCGTAAGGCTAATATACGAAGTTTACGTCATTAATGTCGTAAACTTCGTAATGAACTTAAGTTCATTAATTTATGAAGCAATGCTACAACCGTGAGGCAGAGACGAGCGGAAGGGTACATCACTGTTATCTTTTGCACATCGTTATTAAAGTTGTTTGGAAATCGACGCGCGAAGTGACAAACCGGACGAGGTTTGCTTTGCGAGTGGGCGATGGAAAAGAATGAATGAAAATAAGCGGAAGATGGAATGCTGTAATATTTTTTACACTTTTCTTCCTTTTTTACATATTCTTAAAACGCCTTTACGTAAATTATTCATATTCGAACAATTGAGGTATAAATAACTATACGCTATAAAGTGTATAGTTGTTGCTTAATGAATCAATTATAATAATTTTTATTTTTGAATGGGTAAAGTATGGATGGGAGCGATGAAAAAGTTACTCATCGAAAAATAACGGAATCACTAATAAAAAAATAAAAAAAAAACGGGACGTGAAAAAATTTCGTCAATATTTGAGAAAATATTTTCTAAACATTCAAATCATTCGTTTGTCAATCGTGTTATTTTCAAATTTTCAATTTTTTTTTTTTTTTTTTTTTTCAATCATTTCTGTTCCTATGTTCTCATTTTTGCCTTCTGTCCATTTTGACCCGTTATCCCTGACATTTTTGGGCACTAAATCACCAACAATTGTTTGCCACAGTTTTAACGTTTCTCTACTTTTTCCCATAAGCAATTAAAAAAATCAACATAAAGATCCTTCGTAAATGAAAATTGCATGATAGAAAACGATCTCAGCAGAGATCCGTCGAGATCTGCGAGAATCTAGAAACATCGGTTCCGTTCTAAATGCATCAGAGGCTGCGGCCGCGCGAGTGAAGCTCGAGTGCACAGTTGCACAGTAGCTATGTACATACGTATAATACCGTCTGCTATAGTTGGCCGACTTGCGGGGTGTTGCCGACAAAATCACTGAGACCGTTCAACACCCACTTTTTTTTTTACCCGAGATCGACTCTCGTCTTCCATTTATGAATCTCAGCGATGCGTACGCTGTATCATCTATCCGTGTAATTTTCTCATTTATCTGCCGACCGTATATACCATATATAACATCGTGCAAATAATATCAGACATTTTATTAATACGGTGTATTCGCGAGAGCGATGTAACGATTTCGCAGCTCAAAGATCCTTCTTCTGCGTGTTATAACAACGCAAGCAGAGTGTACATATTAGTGCGTCTGCATGCCAAAGGCAGAGGCGATAGCTTCCGCGATTTTACATAAATGAATACCCGGTGCCGAGACGAACTCTCCACGCGGGGGTTTTAGACATTCTGATGAGCTTACGATATAACCGAAGGGTTATTGCACGAAAGTTGTACAATGCCGGTAGATATAGTATCGGCATTTAACTCTTTCAAACGCAGAGTACTCTTTTACAGAGTTTCGATCTAATAATTACACAAAAAAAATAATTGTGTTTAATTTTCTGCGTTTCATCAACGCGCAGTCGACAGACAGACGGAATAGCGCGGAGTCTCACACCGAAGGGTTCGGTCATCGATTCATTTCGTTTAGTTTCGAGTCCGCCGCTAGATGGCGATTACGCGAATTTTTCGCGCAAACGAAAGAGCGCCGATGGTGCCTTATATACCCGTTGAAAATAAGTGTTCAGCATCGCTTCATGGCCTTATGGCTTTGATCAAAGTGTAGTATCTGTTCTTATCAGCTTAATATCTGATACGCTCCCCAATGGGGAGCCAGAATATTAATCTGCTTTTTGAGAATCGTCTGTACCCATCGGCTTGCTGTGGGCGGACACGAGTTGAATCGGCATCGCAGTGCCGCCGATTTCAGCTCAATAATTTATTACAAACATAAAATAATTTTTAACATTTTAAGTTTCTAGTTTTACCATCACGGTGAAATTTTATGAAAAATAACGAAATTATTATTCAGGGAGTTAAGTGGAAAAAAATATATACAAGACTTTGAAATTTTGGGTGTTGCGGATTGATTTTCATTTTTTCAAACATTTACACCCTTAAGCTATCAATTATGAAAACAGATTTATAATCCCGACTCATCAATCCATCGATTGATCCCTCGGACTTTATTAAGGAGATCAAACACTCAGTCGTAACAAACGGTTTGATTTTTTTTTATACATTAAGACATTCAAAACTTAAATTTTAAGTTAATTTTTCAAAAAAAGCTCTTCGAAACGTATATAAAAATTAATAAAAATAATAATGTTAATAATTGATATTGTTAGTTTGTATTTACTATTTTACTCAAAACAATGTTTTTATAATCATTTCATGAAAAAAACGTTCTTATAAACACTTTAAATAACGTTAACACAATTTTTCTAGATTTTCAAATGACGTGTAATGGCGGTTGTGAAAAGAGGGGATAGGGTATTTAGTTTCCAAATCTACCTTCAGAGGGCAAATGGCCGCAAAGTTTCTCGCTAGTGAAACAACGCCATGACTTTCATATATAGCAGTCGAAAATAAGTGTTCAACATCGCTTCATGGCCTTATGGCTTTGATCAAAGTGTAGTATCTGTTCTTATCAGCTTAATATCTGATACGCTCCCCAATGGAGAGCCAGAATATTAATCTGCTTTTTGAGAATCGTCTGTACCCATTGGCTTGCTGTGGGCGGACACGAGTTGAATCGGCATCGCAGTGCCGCCGGTTTCAGCTCAATAATTTATTACAAACATAAAACAATTTTTAACATATTAATTTTCTAGTTTTACTATCAAAATTTTATGAAAAATAACGAAATTATTATTCAGGGAGTTCAGTGGAAAAAATATACAAGACTTTGAAATTTTGGGTGTTGCGGATTAATTTTTTTTTTCTCGAACATTTACACCCTTAAGCTATGAATTATGAAAACCTTACGACATGTAATGATCGACTCATCAATCCGTAAATGGATCCTCGGGCTTCAAGGAGATCAAACACTCAGTCGTTAGACAGCGCCTCAATTATTTGCACGTAATATCCTCACTTTACTATACGATAATAGTCTTAAATGGGTTTAATTTAACATGGAAAAGCTATTAAACTGGTGATCTATAATTATTCCTCTTTTACCTGCTGCGTTATATTGTGACCCAATATTAAGACCCAATATACTATGAAAAAAATTAGTATTACGTCTCGGAGATTTTTCACGAGATTTAGCGAGATTTAGATATCTGCGGCGACCAGTGGTAAAAAGGAATAAACTTTGACGTGACACCGAAAAGGCGTATCTATATGCTGAAATCTTAGGCATGGCGTAGTCTTTAGCTAATTAAATTATCGCGGACTATGGTTACTAGGCGACTCTTTGAATGTAAAAAGTTCACGGAACTCAGTTTTATTCGGCTTTATGTTCTCTACACTAATTTTTTTACTATATTTTCGTGAAAGGAATACATTTGTCAATTTCATTAATTTGCATTGAAAAACTTAATCAGGAAAAATTGGGTTTATTTTTATTAAATATACATGTGAATTCCATTCACAATAACTGAAAAGACCGCATGTGTAAAATATTGCGAAAACCGAAGAGACGTAACATAACCGTATTTGTAAAACCTCAGTGCATCGCACCGAACATTAAGAATAGTAAGTGTATTACTGCACCAACGAGAAAGCTATGTCGTCGTCGGGAGCTTCATGTCAATAATTTTTACACACGTTTAGTCATTAGAAAAGACGATCGTGTAAAAGTGTCACTTGTTCGTCGTCATACCTCTACATTACTCGACTAACAATCTAAATGGTATGATAAAAATAGGTTACACAACAGAGTGATCGTGAGTCACTTTTTATAATGTAATTGCACAGAAGCAAACGAGAAGCATATTAACCACCTTACTGGTGTTTTGTCTGCACAATCAGTTTGCAATTTAATTTACTCCGGTAAAAACGATCGCTGTAAGACGAAATCGTGTATTCACCACAAAAATCAATAATTTTTGAGAATTTACTATGTCGAAATAAAAAAAAATACTTAACGAACAAAAATTGAAATAGAAATAATAATAATAATTAGGAAAAATAAAACTTTGATGAAACTGAAAATAAATAAGACAAAAATGACAAAGATAAGAGATAAAAGAAAAAAGATGCTGTAGACAAACTTTTCAACCGTTTACTTGTAAAAATTTTGTTTGTAACGAATTATTGAGCTGAAATCGGCGGCACTGCGATGCCGATTCAACTCGTGTCCGCCCACAGCAAGCCAATGGGTACAGACGATTCTCAAAAAGCAGATTAATATTCTGGCTCCCCATTGGGGAGCGTATCAGATATTAAGCTGATAAGAACAGATACTACACTTTGATCAAAGCCATAAGGCCATGAAGCGATGCTGAACACTAATTTTCGACGACTATACATGGAAGTCATAGTACTGTTTCACTAGCGAGAAACTTTGCGGCAATTTGTCCTCTGACGGTAGATTTGGAAACTAAGCACCCCATCCCCTCTTTACCCGCCATTAGACGTCATTCGGAAATCTAGAAAAATTGTGTTAACGTTATTTAAAGTGTTTATTATATACGTTTATAAGAACATTTTTTCAATGAAATAATTATAAAAACATTTTTTCAAGCAAAATAGTAAATGCAAACAAACAAAATCAATTATTAACATTATTATTTTTATTAATTTTTAGATACATTTCTAAAAGCTTTTTTTGAGAAATTAATTTAAAATTTAAGTTTCGAATGTCTTAATGTGTAGAAAAATCGAACCGCTTGTTACGTTAATGAATTTTTTACGTAAATGAGGTTTCGATTGTAGAAAAGTGTTATAGATCGATTTAACCTAAAAAAGAAACTTTCAAAGTTCAATAATCACGACGATTGGCGAAGAAATTTCGCTTTTATAGTATACACTGAAAGTTATACATAAACCGCTGCACCATTCAAAAGAAAAAGCATAGCATCGGTGGGTCAGAGCGCGAAGCGGCGGAGATGTAGCATATAGGAACCGGAATGCAGCACATCGGGCATCAGCCAAGGAGAACCACTCCGAGAGCTGCACCCTACATATTCGCGAGCTCTCTTTCTCGTCTAATCGTGAGACGAGACCCGCGCCGACGCACGCCGCGCTCGCGTGCACGTGTGCATAACAACCGCATCGATACATCCTGCATTAGTGAGCGCACTTTACCAATGGTACACAGGGTGATGAGAAAGTCCTTGAATTAATTTCTACGCTACTTCCCGAGGCAACTCTTACGATCTTCTACCGTTTTTCATACAATTAATTGTCCAAATTATTTAAATGAAAAAATTTAATATAAATATAATAAAATATTATTATAATAGAAACAAAATATACTGCAAAATATATTTCCGTCGAAAAATGATATATTTTAATATATATTCGATATATAAAGACAAATTTAATATAAATTACTGGATATGTTGAATTACGATGAAAGGTTCTCATATGGAAAAAAAATATTGCGATGTATATTTACGATATATCGAATATATATTTGTTGCAAATATGTATCAAATTATATATGAATAATATATTGATTTTATAAAAACGCTGAATTTCGTATATTTCTAATATATACTTTGCATATATTTTTTTGAGTGGTTTATTCGAATAAAAAGTTAAAGATTGAACGTTATAAAATCAAAAAATATGCTTTTGCAAAGCTTATGGTAATTACATAAAAAATAAATAAATATCGATTCTGGTCAATTGATTTTTCATGAAAACTTTTGGAGGACAGAAAAAATTGACTGATTAAGTCATAAATACGCTTTTATTTTTTTATTTTTTTTTTCATAGTTACTTTGAATTATTAAGCCGACGTCCTCGATTCATGAATAACTTTCAACATATTTTTTCAAGATATTGCGATATTACAAACGCGTCCTGAAATTCCGTTCATGTAGAACATTAAGGGTTAAAAAAAAATTCTATGGCGTAAATTATATGCGATGAGCTTTTTATCACCGATTTGGCGATCACGCTGATGAAGAGTTTCTATAACGATATATTTTTTTTTTTTTTTTTTTTTTTTTTTTTTTTTTAAATATACTTTAACATGATGTGAAATACATGCCTCCGCAAAGAAACCACAACTTTCACAATCTTGACGCGAATATATATATTTCGTAATGCAGATTCACACCGAACGCAAATTATGAGTCGCATAATCCAATCTAATTAAAATATTTCCGAAGAATTTTCTTGTCACCCTTTACGGGGGTTTATTTTGCATGCGTGACATCGCGGAATACGAAAGCGCGAGATATATGCTTATTTCATGCAGATGAATATAAATCTTATACTTTTCTCTAAGCATTGCGAGTCTTAGCAGACAATCGCCGACGATCAACAGAAGGCGATCGAACGAACTTGTATTTTTACACGTAGATCACTCGTGTTTGCATGTAATTGCATTATTAGCATGCAATAGCGGGCTTTGTATAACGGGGTTTGCATGCCACATATATTTAGATGAGTGCGATTTCGATGGATCGTCTTCCGCGAAAGAAAGAGATAGCGATGTATGGAGAAATAGCAGCAGAGATAGACGATTGAAAGGATCGAGACGATCCATCGTAATGGAGCGCACGATTAACGATCTTCAGGAATCTTAGAGAACGTATAGAATCTATTTGAATTTACTTATCCATATAGATCACGACGAGGCGCTTTTAACAAGCAATAGAGTTCCGTATTACATTTCATTTTCTCAATAATAAATGTATCAAGTATTACGCATTTTTTCTTAGCGATTTAAAACAAAAAATTAATTTCCCTATTTTTTGTTTAACTTGTATTTGGAATTCGTTTATTTTATTTTTATCATGCAGTTTTGTATTACAAGTTTTTTTCTTAAAAAAAAAATTTACCGATTTTTCGATTTTTTCTTATCGATTATTTCGCGATATTTTACGTTTAATTATTATGTTTGAAATTAGTAATTTTTTTTTTTTTTTTTTTTTTCACAGATAATACAGTTCTGTATTTCATTTCGAAAAACTACGGAACGAAATCCGAAAATGAAATCTACGAAATTTTTGGGTGACGAGGATCAAAGTTTCGATTTCATCAAATCGATAACTTCAGCTGTTCGTTTGGTAAGAAAAATCTATTAATTATTATTATTTTTTTTTATATCATATGACCTTCGATAGTAATTCGTTAGACATCGCGCAGTCGTTACAAATCGTAACAAACATTCACATTGTTGTTGTGAATAAATGAGGATAACGTGTTTCGCTTGCGGCAAAAATTGCCCCGTATACCCCCCGAACGGTTAACTATACGTTTGAGGATTGATTGTTTATATAATTATTTTACATAAAATGAACAAAATGAACTTTTGACTCATAATGAGACGTGAAACTTCTCACACGTTCTCTTCGAAAGATTCATTATCTTCGTCGTCGAATGTTCTCATACCGTATAGAAAAATAACACTTGTAGAGGTTTATCGAGAGCCTCTCTTCCCAACAGCAAAAGGTTGTATACATTCTGTACATATACTTTCGCTTTTGATTCGCTAAAAAAAAAAAAAAAAAAAAAAAAAAAAAAAACGTTACTACACGAGATTCACCGCGGGCTTCGGCATCGTGAGAAGGACGTTCGTGTTAAAGTCGTCCTTCGCGAGATCGCGTGCCACCAAAAACACGTTTACACGGGGATTTTTATTTGTACACTATTTATTTTTTTACGTATCATTATTGTACTTTGATCTCACGAACGCTGATTTTCTTCGGTCATTAATCATTTCCATGTTAATAAAATTACAAAAAAATGAAAAAAAAAAAAAAAATCGAAATTATAATTTCGAAATTTTTTTTTTTTTTTTTCATTTTTTATTTTTTATTTTAATGGGTACACTTTCGGCAGAACTCGAAATAGAAAAAAAAAAAAAAAAATTATTGATATATTTAAAAATATATCGTTGCAAATATATCGTAACAAAATGTAAAACAAATTTCTTAAATATTTAATCGTAGTGCAATAAAAAAAAAACATTGCTGTATTCGCCATACATCGAAGGAAACCTTGAAATGTCTCTATTTTTGTCGACCCCGCGAGAACGGCAGCAAATTATATCGAAAATGCCAAAATTGCGTCCGCGATTTCTTTTGATAGCACCTGCAGTGCGGGATGCCGCTCAATCGCGTTGTAGTATATATGTCACCTTTGTTTTTCTTTCGGTATTTTTTGTTCGCGATCGCGAGTACTTTCGTGAGATCGCGATTCTCGAGGGAGGGGGGGCTTCCGCGGCAAAATGCTGCAGAAACAAGAGCGACCATTTTATTCGTGTCATGGTCAGCAACCACCGGATGCTGACGAACGAACGAAAGACGAGACTCTCGATACCTATAACGCGTTCGAATGCCTCGTGGGTTCTTAATCCTTCTCTTGCGATGGCTGTTAATCTTACAGACTTAAGATGTGCCATTATAATAAACAATGATGCAGGTGCTGATGTGAAAAAATTATAAAAAAAAAAAATTAAATCAACATAATATTATTTGTCATAAATGAATTATTAATTATTACAACGCGTATATCGATTCAACAGAAATTATATGTTTCACATTATTTTTTTTTTTACATTAAACCAAATTTGACTTAAAAAAAAAAAAAAAAAAATTCTTTATGAATAAATATCAAAAAATAATACTCAATAATTATTGATAATAATAATTATGATTATAAAAATTAATGAATTATTAATTTTCTTTTTTTTTTATAATTGATAATTAAATTATCATTTTTCGATCAAATTTGGTTTATCATCGAAAAGAAAAAAAAAAAATCTGTTTGTATCGATATGTGAGTTACACGGCAACCTGCTGTACGTTTCAAAGGTAAACGGAACTCTTAGGATCCGAGAGCGATGGAAAGCCCGGCATGGACCGCGCCCCGTGGCTATCTCTCGAGAACGACCCACGGATCGGCATCATAATAATCCGCATGCGTATAATATGCGACGCATGCCAACGCCGCGCTTTGAAACGAAACGAAAATGCGAAGAAAGCAGCCGAGTGGCCGAGGACTTCGGTGAAAGTCATATTATCCAAAATGTCACAGAGTTTTAACCTTAAGACTCGCAAGAGTCTCTCGCCTCGAGCCAATCGTAGCGACTTTTAGCTATATGTATAGTCCAGTCGCCGTAGCAAACTATCTTTTAATGTTCGCTTACGTTGTCCGTTATGCCACATAGGTAAACTTACTAAAATATCCCACGTGTGTGAATGTGTCTTAGCGATCGTTCTGTATACGCGCGGATCAAGAACTCTTGCATAACTCGGATCTCCCGTCCCTCGCGTCCCCGTTGTAATAGCATTGGCCGTTTAGATAGCGTATATAGCTACACAAAGTATAATGTACGTACAGTGTAATACCGATTGCTGCGGTCTATATATGTAGTCGTGAATATTGAAAAGTATTATTTACAGTAAACATTAAATCAGCGGCCCTAGAAAAAAATCTCATAACCTATTATAAAAATGGAATTTTTTTTTTTATTTAATTTTTAGCGAAATCAATGAAAAAAAATGATATTCGATTTTTAGCGAATTCGATAAAAAAAAATTGAATTCGATTTTTAGCGAATTAAATTAAAAAATCGCTTTGTATTCGATTTTTTTACGAATTCTATTAAAAAATTATTTCGCAATCGATTTTTATCGGATTTTTTTTTACCGATCGTTTACCGGTATGGATAATCAATGGTATGGAACGTTTCCGAAATAATTTTTTTTTTGTCCGATAAATAAAAACCTAAATAAGCAATTTTTTGCGCAAATCGACAGACTCGTCCTTTAAATTATCATTTTTTTTCGAGATGAGGAAAAACTCAGAAAACGATGACGATGGATCGAGCGGTTGGATTGAGTTATTATAATCGAATGAACATCGTTAACCTATACGATTCGCTACGATCTAAAGTCGCATATACTACGGACACTTTGAATTGAGATTGCGCAGACGATGATCCGTCTGACCGGTAGGGCTGCGACTATCTTTTCAACTGGAATCATTAGCGCTTTAAGCACTTTGACTCTACGATCGATTTCCTAGGAACGTCTGTATAATGGATACGACGACGTCTGAACTTTACTACTCTTCATTCTGGTTTTACATGCATATAAAAGTGAGAGATTTTGCAATGACGAAGTGATAGTCGTCTTCGAATATCATCGCTCCTTCGGCGGAGTGTCTCTTGTAAATTTTCCACGCTTCTGTGAATCGCTTGGGATGGTCGTTCAGCTTATAAGGCGCGAACAGGGAGCACTGGACCCGCAGTGAAAATTATTACCGTCTAATCCGGCGTCGTCTCAAAAAGTACCGCGATCTTTGATACGTTTATGATTCCAGTTTCCAAATTTCTTTGCGAAGTGTAATTCTACCCGATTCATCACGATTTTTTCGAAACGATATCGCAATATCGTTAAAAATAATCGATTGTTTCAATTATTACAACAATAACAATAATAGTAATTATTTTTAAATAAAATAAAAAAAATTATTAATTTATTAATTTTTTTTATTATAAAAAAATAATTAATCAAATTATTATTATTAATCAAATATCGATACCCCATCAAATTTAAACGTCTATGTATTTGTATAGCGGGAGCAGAAAATGAATTGAATTTTTTTTTAGAAAATTCGAATTAACGTAATAATTACGAGACCCGTACTATAAAAATGATAAAATTGTAGGTTCGCTTTGCAGCAGTCGTTATATGTTATTGCTGCCTGCGGACGTATTTTCCCGTATTTCTAGTTAATTGCAGAATTTAAAAGAAATAATTTCAAAAAGTCGATTTCGAGGATGAAAATTACAAACTATTAGAAATTTAGAAAATTAATTGTTTCTGGCGTTTGGACGTTTTGCGTAACGAGTATTACTGGTAATGCAGCCAAAGTCCGTCGAGGACATCGATGAGAAATCCGAGGATAGAGTTCGCGCACCCGTCTCGAGAGGTTTGTGCCCCGAAGGCACGAAATCGTGGGGAACGACGCGAACGAAAAGCGAAGAAATGTTCGCGATTAGCCCTGAGGCCCCGTATAGCCCTCGGGTCGTTATAGTTTTCGAAAACCGGATTTTCAGGCTTTTGCCACGTAGTCAGCGGTCATCGTAGTCTTTATGCACGCGTATGTTATAAAGTTGAATATATATATATAGATATATGCAGTACATTGGCATATAGTACACGTAGAATGTAGTTTCGATCACAAATCGACTACCGTATGGACGTCTGCGGTGTCTGTACCGCGCCACAAGTACAGTTTCCTTTAGTAATTCCCCGAGAGCAATTGCAAAACCTTCGGCAAGGTGATCCACTTTTTTGAGGGACGCAACACACCGCTGAATTACACAGAGGGTCCTCCGCGTCCGAATCCATCCTCCATGTTGCCAAATTTACGAAGGAAAGGAAAACTCAATATCGTTTTTTTTTTTTTCCGAAAAAATTGGCGATCTTTTATTGATTTTCATTGCGACAGACGGACAGACGGATAAAAGGGAAAGACGGACAGACAGACAGACAAATGGACAAATAAATGCGCATTCCTCACTTTTTCCCGACTTCCAAAGGGTTAAATTCGAATAATAGAGTTAACGAATCCAAGTGCAGATTCTTCTCTTCTCGAACAATGATAAAAATTGCTTATAATTTGAAGTACGAAAGCGAAAAGGTTGCCTTTCGTTGCCACAAGGAATCGCGATATTTAGAGAAAATAGCAAAGTACAGTACGGAGAAACCTTTAAAGATCGTTTGTATGTATGCGAGGAATTTGACGCTTGAACAGCGTTGAACAACGAGCGAAACGAAGGATCGGCAGAGACCATTATTTCCCAAGAGACAGACACTCCTAATGGTTACATCTATAGTGTCTATACTGCCACTACGATGGCGTCTCATAGGCGCGAAAGCCTCAGGAATCCTTCTCTTCGTCGTCTTCTTCTGTTTTACTTCTTCTTCGTTACTTTATTCTTCATTTTGCATCGTCAATGAACCTCTCGCATTGTTAGCCTTTCTCGTTGAAGCCTATCGACCGCTGAAAAGTCTCGTTACTTAGGAGTTTCACGTATCAGCTTAGTGTACGCACACCGCGGGTTCTTCGAAGGTCCGCGACAAGTACATATATGTATCTGTACCTATGTAAGCGCAATACAATATTAGGTAGTCGCTGCACAACGAGGACCGGTGTGTCACGCGCGAGAAATGCAGTTAGACGTCCCACGCAACGATCGACGAACAACGAGTGGAAGTATTCCAGCAGCTGGCAGAATAGAGTTACGAGAAGAAAATAATAGCGGAAGCAGAAAAAAAAAAAAAAAAAAAAAAAATTACGAAAATTTTTCGATAAAAAAAAAAAATTTTAACAAACGAAAAATTAATAATTATAGCGATAATGATTATTAATTGATTTTTGTATTATTCAAACAATTTTTTTTATTGACATTTTTTTTTTTAATAATACGAATTAACGTATCGAATTTGAAAAAAAATTAAAATATTTACGATGTTTGAATGAAAAATATGGATAATTTGGCGAATTAAATTCATACGGTCGATATATCGGAGCGTTAAAAGTTGAGCGCAATGATAAACGGAGAACGAGGAACTATTTACGGAAGAAAATGAACAGTAAGAAGTCAAAGTCCTTCGGAGACAATGGCTTAACGGATATGTGATCGTAGAACACCACAGTGTGTTATATAGCATAGAAAACGACAGAGCCGTGCAAACGTCATCGTGAACGAAGAATTCTCGACGCGATTATACGCGGCGGTAGATTCATACCGGTAGCAACAGTTCGCACAAAAGTCAACGAGCTCTTTATTTACCACGAGGTTCGTATCTGGCGGTTTTCATGCACATGGCTCGCGGTGTCCACGCTGGCGAACGAGTTACGTCCGGAACGAGTCTGTCGACTCTGACTACAGTGTGCAATAAACTTTGTAAGTACGTACCGCTTGTATCAAAATCGATGTTACGTGTGGTTTTAGATAAATCGTCAATTTTTCTTCGACGAACTAAAAGGGGTAAAAAGGTGTGACGTACTTAAAAAAAATAAAAAAAATGTACGAAAATTAAGCGATTACGAAACGATCGATTACGATCGATCAATTTTACGATTTATTATTTACGAAATAAAAAAAATATATAGTATATTCAAAAAATAAATAATAAATAAAATAATAATAATAATATAATATAATTATTTATTAATAATTATTATTCGTTTATTTTTGTTTATTTATCGTTTATATCTTTAAAAAAAATGTTTTCTTTTAAGTTCGTAAAGTTTCTTTAAAAAAAAAAAATTTAATTTGATAAATTGGGTATCGGACGACATTATGGATAAAAATTTGTTGGCGGTCTTTCGGTAATCGGAAAATTAAGTAATTAACTGGTTTTAGCAAAACCTGTACGTTGAAATGCTTGTGAGTATAGTGCAGACAGGTGATGGTAAAAATTAACGGACAGCCTTCCGCGTCGGTCTCCCCGCTCCCTATCCCGTGTCACGGACGTCGATTATTGAGTTGCGCGCATTAAGGACGTACGTGCATATCTAACCAATGCCTATCTCGTGTCTGCGCTTACGTATTAACGTCTACTGATTTTACGCTCGTGGCAACTGCATTGTACACAAATGCGATAATTGGAGGGGTTATTTTTTTCTATTTTTTTTTTTTTTTTTTTTTTACGAGAAAAGGCAATTTTTTATTTTACATCTAAAAATTACGGTGCAAGTGAAACTTAACATTTTTTACGGGTTAAAGTAAATTTTTATATAACATATACACCTTGCAGTATAAGTGAAACTTAACATTTTTCAACGATTCGAATAAATTGAAGTTAAAGGCGATTTTTCAGTGACAAATTAATTTTTAGTTGAATTTTAATTTCGAAGAAAATTTTATCCACAATCGTAATTTTGAAATCGAATCTGAGCGGCAATTTTGAAATTTCTAATTACACTTCGATCTTCGGAACGAAGTTACGGCATTAAAATTAAGTTGAAACGTAATTAAATACCGAAAAAAAAAAAAATAATAAATTAACGTCATTTTCGGAAGTTGGTCTGCAAAAGTCCAAAGAATTTTAACGATTTCGGAGTATCAGAACGTATAGATCAATCCGTCGCTACTTTGCTGGGTTCACTAAACCTTTCTTACGAATAATAGAGAGATCTGGAGCATTGTGCTGAGATAATAACGGCAGTCATGTATACGCGATAATCTACACTTTGTTTACGACGGTATATGGATTACCTTAGTCTTTTGCTTTATTCTCTTCCGCGACTCTCACTCGGTACTTTCAGCAGTATAAAATTTCTTCACTTCCGCTGGACCAGCGTTACTCGGAAACTGCGGACGATGCAAACAGCTCGGTGATTCTAAAACTCGTTAGAGAGACTCGGTAATTTGCTGTTAATGAAGGCTTTGAAATATGAAGTTTACTATATAATCAGATGTTGTAGCGTAATTACTCGGAGTTTCAGATAATACCTCAGATTTATTAGATTAAAAAATTATTTATAATCATTATGACTATTACGAAATTAATTATTTCGTAAGTTTTTAATGTTTTTCGCAATTTTTAATTTTTTTATTTTATTAAAATTTTTTTTTTTTTTTACGAACGATTTATATCGAAAATAATAACAATGCGTATCAATAACAAAAATATCTTTGATATTACTATATCGCTATATTTTGTCGAAATATGAAAGCGCATCGATATATGATTTATGAAATATAAATTTTAAGGCCGAATCGTCTTCTTATCGATATTCCGATCTATGACCGTTAATAACAGAAATAACTTGCGATCGAATGGCCGATATAAATATATTCGTATATGTGTCGTTGGCCCACGCGACGCCGCAAGAATTTTCGTAAGCCTCGTGCGCGCGAGGTGCACGAGCCAAGCGACGTATAAGCAACTTTCGCCGACGAAGGAATCGACGATGAACGACTGCGCGTAAGCGCCTCGCGAGCATTTCACTCTCTCTTTCTCTTTTCCGATCGCGCAGTACGATCCGTCAAGATCGCGACCTCCCGTTACGGATCCGACATATACACGGTACTCCGTCACTGTACTGTGAAAACTTTTGTAACTTGTTAAATATCACTGATTACATACAGTCACATGTCAAAAACTGTTGACGTTGTCCTCGCGGACGTTTCTACAAAATTTCACGTCGATCTGACGAAATCTCGTATTCCTTTATTTTTACCGCGCGTAGTGATTTAAATGATGAGTTCGAATAACAAACTATTAATTTGAAGAACTAATAATTATTTAAGACAACCAAAAAAAAAAAATTATTATGAAACAAATAATGATAATAAATGATTTTATTATTATTATTTAATTTAATAATCATTTTTATTAGCAGTAATTTTTAAATATTATTATTATTCATTTATTTATTATATTACATAATTTACTCGATTTTTAGCTTCGTAAATGAAATTTACGACAAATAACGAAACTAATAAACTTACGTTATCATTATTATTATTATTAAATAAATCAAAATTTGTTAATTAAATAAAATTAATAAATAATAATGATAATTAGAACTTTTATGAAATTTGATTAAATAGCCAATCAAATCGTAATTAAGAAATACCAAAGTTTGTATATTCGTACATATTGATAATTAATTCGCACTAAACTCGATAATTTGTTAGACACGTTTACGAGCGCATAAGCTAAACGTTTTCATTTTTCTCGGTGTTCAGTTGAAGAAGTTGCGATATATCGTTGAATCCGATACGAGGTGAAAACAATGTTATTTACAATTAATAATAGAATACGTTACGTGCCACAAATCCGTAGTTAGCATTACTCTACCGAGTAGTAACTTCTTTTTATTGCGTTATTTTAATATGATACACTATACGGTATTTACGATGGTTACTGGGTGCAGCGAAACTAATACGTGCCGATTTACACGCGCCGTTGAACTCTCTTTCTTTCTCTTCTTCTGTCTCAAGTCATATATCTCTAACGTACTCTTTCTACAAAAGTGCGGGAGGCCGGGTGCGGCCCTCAAGAAAGCCGGGAAAGTGATATCGCTTTGCAACAGTTGTTTTCGATGATCGTCGGTCAGTCGCGCTGTTTGTACGATCGTTTATATGTATATATATATATATAGAGAGAGAGAGAGGAAGCGTATTATTCTTGGCGCCAACGAGCCTCGATTTACCAATACCAATGTCCAAATCGACGTTTCTTTCACCCCAATCATCAAACATTTTATCGCTTTCCCAACTCCCAGCCAATTGGTGTTCTCTCGCAGTCGCTGGGAAAATTCTTTGCCGCTTGTCGTATGGCAAATCCGCGGCATTGATACATTGTCCATTTTCACTTTTAGGCTTTAAATTTGTCAACGAGCAATAATTACGAGGATTAACGATGATTAAAATATAATTCGAATTGAAGAACCAAATGGATTAGAGGGCTAAATATAAACCAAAATGTCGGTGAAATATTAACAGAAATCAAATTTAAATTAATAATAATAATGATTTTAATCAATAATTTTTGTTGATTTTTTTTTTTTCTATAAAATTTCGTCGCATGCGAATATCTTGACATTTGTCTTTTGAGTTGCGAAACAACTATCGATTTTTTTTTAATTCAACTGACAAAAAGGAATTCGAATTTGTATTGAATTATTTGAATATAATGAAAAATCTAACATTTCTATAGATTAAATATGCCGAATTTTTCGATGCGCAGCCTTCGCCCGGATGTTCGTTGATTCGTGCAGTCGTTGGATCATAAACTCTGTTTAGTCGTGCGGTTCGAGGCAAACCTGTTGTTACGTACCTAATACACTCGAATCTTATGTCATGTCAGTCGTAAGTCCGTTATGTCTGTGACAGTCGGCAAGTTATTAAAAAATATAGTCTGATCTGCATATTTGAAAGTGGCGAACGGATCCTTTTGGTACCTTTAGCTGCGTGCTGTTCTCTTGCGGTGATCCTTCGAAGCGATTCATTCGGATTCCGTTGCGGTGGATTACTAGAGACGAGACAGTGAAAAGGATCTCTTGCTTACCAACTGCAAGATATTTCATGAAGATTGCGAAACATCGATAAAAATCGTGTTTTCCAAAAGATTCGGGTTATTCTTACCGATCGAAGGATAACCAAATTTCGCGACTGTAATTGGCTGAAATTAATTCGTCAATAATAATCGAAAAAATTCCGGAACTGATTAATATCAATGAAGAAGTAGAAGTAACGATTTTGGCCACTTTTAGGTCATTTATGGCCATTATATTCGGAAGTACAGAACTTTGAATAAAAGTAAATACAGTGGATGGCGAGTTGGTTTTTTCATACACTTCGAAGAATACTTTCAAAGTATTAATATCGGAATGTAGACAATCAACAATTTTTCGAAAATTTGTAGTGTAAATGGCCAAAATCGGTACCTACAGTGACTTTAATCGGTGAATTTTGCCGATAATAATCGTCGAACATTTTTCTCGAGAGCATCCGAAATCGTTCCCCAAAAATTTTAAAATTTCTTAAAGTCCAAAATTGAACACGTTACAGTAATTAACGCTTTAATCCTTCCGCCGATCGTTAAGAACATTTTTACCGATTCCAATCTTAAAATATTTGTAGGCGATGAGCGGATTCTTAAAAATAATGCAAACAGCAATTACGAAAGTTGTTTGTATATTGAGAATAAAAAAAATCGGTTGAACCGATTAAATCGGCGATTGGCGTTAACGCAACGAATATTTAAGTTATTGAAAGAAATAGCCGGTTAATCGTATACTAACGGTTAGTGAAATTGACTATTCCTTTCCTTACTACGACAATTATATCGCGTAATCAATCGAATCTTCGTTTCGTTATCCGCAATCGTCGATTTCGTCGATCCAACCGATTTTTCTTATAATTTTACGATATGATTTCTTCAGAGAATACAAAGGCGTCGACTAGATTCTCGATAAAAAAATAAATAAAACAAAAAGCACTTATTGTACAAAAAACACACTCACGTTTATTATCATCGTTATCATTAGCTACAAAAACATTAATCATAGTGTAGTATAATTAGCTGCTAATACAAAGCGTAAAAATGATCTATTCCGGTTCCTCGATTAGCTGCGAACAGAAGTAAAAGAAAAAAACACGATTAGCAATTCGCCTCCTTCCAACGATTAATCATCAGCATTTCTTTCGTAATTATTCAAATTTCATAACTATTAAAAAAAAAATTTACCATTTTGCAACCGTGAAATGCCGGCAAGAATCGGAAGGTCTGTCGTACGTGTGTCCGTGAGGACACTGAACGAGATGCGGACGTTTGTCTCGGCAGACAACAACGCTGCTGCAAGACTCGTGGAGCCGATGAACGTCGCCATTGTTGCACGGTACTTTAGTCAGTTCATTGGGTACCGACTGCATCAGGTCCCATGGATTCGGTATACTAGGAATTTCCGTTGGATCGGCTTCCGTCGTGTCAGTCGATGGGTTATTGGCGTTTTCCTCTTTCTCGTCGATTTCCAATTGCGAAGCAACGGGCCTCTGATGCCATGGATCGGGTTTTACGGTTTCGGATCCTCTGGCGATCCACGGCTGTGGGGGATAAGCACTGGGAGGGAAGGTTACCTGAGGTCGCGGGGTCTGAGGAGGTCTCGGGGTCTGAGGCGGATTCGGGGGCTGCTGAGGTGACTGAGGTCCCGAAGACTGTGGAGGTTCGGGACGCGGTAGAGGTTCGGGTTTTGGCGTCGCTGCACCTTGGCAATCCACGTTGTAGCTATAGTCGCATACACCGTAATCCTGCGAATTTTAACCAATAATAATCTTAAATTTGTTAATCATAAATCGGTTCATCCACGAATGCGATTGGTCCAAATTCAACGGCGGAAATGTTGATAATATTGCGCAATAAAACGATGAAATAAATGGGTAAGTTACATTTTTGGAGCTTCGCGAATGTGCCACCGAACAGTCTGGATGAACCGGTATTACGTGCGTTGATTCGCTTCGGGATGTGTTCGACGCAACTTATTATTTATAGTATTCCGGTCACGTATGTAAGAATCGTTTTGCGAATGGATCATCGCGAGCGTAGCGAATGGCCCCGGAGTCTCACGGACGAGTTCGGCAGACACTCACGTATTTGGGGGTTTAATTTGTTGTACCATATAACTCAATTTTTTTTTTTTTTTTTTTTCTTTCAAATTCAGAATGAACATTTAAAAAAAATATTTCGTGAAAATTACTCACGTCATTGTAGACCAGTCCGCGGGGACAGCTGAATTTTATCGGGCTACCGGCCAGACACACGTAAAATTCGGAACAATTCTTCGCGCTTCTGTAACGGCCGTTGGGATCGGGACATCTTTTGGATCCAGTGGCCAATGGTGGTTCTGAAAATTTCGTTAAATTTTTTTCAGAATTAATAAATTAATTTAATATTTATTTATTACGAAATTAATTTGTTATCCGAATCGATTAATTTAATATCGATTGTTTCGCGTGTCTTTTATCAAGAATAATCGTGAATTCGAATTATCATTATATTCGAATAAGGAAAAAAAAAATATCGATGAACACGCAGCAAAAATCGGCCCCCGTGCGACTTTGCACGAGTGGCTATTTTTATCCTACACTTTGTTTTCTATCTCCAATCACCGCCTCTGGAGCCCCCCTCTTGCTTCGAATTCTTCATTCCGATAGAGTTTTACAGCACGTCGTGACTCTTGATATTTTTTTTTTTTTTTTTTTTTTTTTCATTTGTTCCTTTACTTTTATTTTATTCGTGGTTACCGCTGTGCCTCGCAACTGGGCTGCATAATGAATGAAGCCTAATCGCGAGCATCGATCTTCGGCCCCTGACTCGTATTCAAAGTAACTCTGCTACGATATCCGCCCCCCCCCCCCCTCCCCCAACCCCACCAGTGTATCTTGTAGCGCACGATGAAACGGATAATAATTCAAAAAATTTCGTATACCGACGATAAATATTGCGAGAGTGTTTATAGACGCAGATGCAACTCCCCAACTCCCTGCGCGAACCTCTGACTAATATACTTTTTTTAACACGCATTTAGCTTCGCAGTTAACGATCTTGTTGATTCATTCCCATCTGTGTTACCGTCGAATACTGGAGTCAAATTACTATACATTTTTTTTTTTTTTTCGCTTCGTATAAAATTACAGGCAAATTTATTCGACAGGCGACGATTTTTAGCGATCTTTTTGTATTTGCAAGAAAACGAATGCGAACTCGATCAACAAACTTTGCGTGACTCGGCGGTTTTCTTCTCTTTGAAATCAGCAAAAGTAGATGACTGCAGAAATCCGGAAACATTGCCGGGTAGCAATATTTCTTTTTTTGCGATTACCAGTACATAGAAAAGAATTGCGGTGCAATAATTCATTTTTTTTTTCAATTTAGTTAAAATTATTAAAAAGAATAAAAGTAATTGAATAATTGAATTTTCGTTTCTCACAAAAATCTCATAAATAGTTGTAAAAATAAAAATTTCGCGCAAATAAAAAGTCCATTTTCTCAAAAGCATCATTGCGCAGAGAATATCCGTGAACCAGTTTCCCGAGCACATGGAAATATTTAATTAAAAAAATGTTTCAACTTACTCGGTGTAGCTCCGGGTCTGCTGCCGCAGTTGACGTTGTACTCAAAGTCGCAAAGACCAGTTAGCTCGTTGAAGAGTAGTCCGTTGGGGCACTGTTGCTCGATAACCACGTCGTCCCAGCAGTTCAGATAGTTCGCGCAGCTCTTTTGACTGGGAAACTGTCCTCTCGATGCCAGGCATCCCGGGGGTAACATTGGTTCAGCGGTTGGGGGTTGAGATGGATACGGTTGCTGGGGTTGTTGAGGTTGTTGTGGATATGGTTGCTGGGGCTGCTGAGGTTGTTGAGGTTGTTGTGGATACGGTTGCTGGGGTGGCTGCGGTTGCTGAGGTTGCTGTGGATACGGTTGCTGGGGTGGCTGCGGTTGCTGAGGTTGCTGGGTAGGTGGGTAAGACGGTTGCTGGGGCTGCTGAGGTTGCTGGGTAGGTGGGTAAGACGGTTGCTGGGGCTGTTGAGGTTGCTGGGTAGGTGGGTAAGAGGGTTGCTGAGGTTGCTGAGGTTGCTGTGGAGGTGGGTAAGACGGTTCCTGAGGTTCCTGAGGTTGTTGGGGTTGCTGGGGCGGTGGATAAGACGGCTGTCCGTAAGACGGTGGTTGCGATGGTTGCGGTTGTCCGTAAGACGGCTGTTGCGGCGGCTGCGGTTGTCCGTAAGACGGTTGTTGTGGCGGCTGAGGTTGTCCATAGGACGGTGGTTGTGGTTGCAGAGGTTGTCCATAAGACGGCGGTTGTGCCGATTCGTTCGGCAGAGATGCATCGTAAGTAGGCGGTGGCTGATAAGGAGGCTGCGAAATCGGTTGAGGAACTTCGGTAACCGATGGAGAATTATCTAGCCATCCCGGATAATATTGTCTCGGCTCGTTCGGTGATTCAGGCAGCGGTACGTCCACGTCACCCACCACTACAGTATCGTCAAGATCCTCAATAGCAGCGCTGTGATCGCTCTGCCGGGAATCCGGCTGGCGATCCACCTTCATTATCTCATCGTGAGACCAGGCATCGGACGGAGCTAAAAAAAAATCGGATCGAAAAACATTTATCGTGATAAAAATAAAAGAATTCTAAAGTTCCGCCTGTTAAGTGGTTCGTATATAAAAATATTTTGAAACAGCTCTGGATGAATAAATGAATAAATTAGTAGTTTTATCCTTTATTAAATGTAATTTAATAATCGATATTTGTATCTTAAGAAAAATATAATAGAATAATGGAATAATCAAATCGTATAAAAAAAAATAAAAATACAAAAAAAAATTTTTTTTCTTTGTTAATCGTATATTAATAATAATAAATAAAAACACGATAATAGAATATAATAGAGTAATGAAAAAATTAATTAGAAAAATAAATTAAAAATCACAAAAATTTTAAATCCATCGAAGTTATGATTTAAAAAAAATAGGATTATTCAGCGGTGCACTTCTTACCTTCAGGCTGTCCTTGAAAGGCCAGTTGCCTCCCCGAATACTTGACTCTCCCTCTGCCGACCCCTTCGGTACCCGATAACAGGTGAACGACAAAAATCACGAAAATGAACTTCATTTTTAATAAAAATACTATGCTATGAACGTTTGGCTATTTAAGCACAGATCTAAGATATCGATTAAATCGTAGCACAAGTTAAGTCGATCAGTGGTAACGCGTAATCCTGTCGGCGTCTTCGTAACGTTTCGATCTAAATCGCCAAAGCCGAAGAAGCCACGTCGCGTCCTTCGTCTCGTCTCCTGATGCTGGATGAGGTGGACCACTGCGGTCCGAGGGCTTACATAGGGCAAACCCCCACCATAACGACAAAGAGGTGGTTCATCCGCAACACTGGCCACCATGAACAAGCAGTAGAGACGAAGAGACATGCAGGGAACCGCAGGATCCCAATTACGCACGGGACTCAGGACCTCTCCTCGAGGTTCTCACTCTTTCGCGCAGAAATTGTACTCCTCCGGTACTCCTGAGTAAAATACTCCCTCCTCCCCCCCCCCTCTCTTTTGCCTCTTCGACATGAGTCCCCTGTACATCACGTTTCACCCCGCCAAAGCCCCCACGACCCACCTGATTCACAACAGAGGGCCAAATTTCATGCGCAGATCTCAACAGACGAAAAGAGTCGCGCCGGAGGCACTGGAGAGTGGAGTCATGTTTTCCAAGAACTAATGAATGCCGTGAGAAATAAAAAAGATACCGGAATAAAAGGAAGAGATCAATAATTCTCTGTTTTGAATAACTTGAGGGTTTTTATTTATTTATTTTTCATACGACAATACAAACAAAAAAATTAATAAAATGCTTACATTTGAAAAAAGTCAAATATATCATTTTTAACACATGAAATCCATTCACTCGGTTATTACTCGCGTAAAAAAAAAATAATGCGTAATTATTATTCAATTATTAATTACGTAAAAAATTTAAAAAACGCGGTGTTATTAGATACGATAATATAAGATTAATCGACGTCGTGAATTTTCTGGTTTTTTTTTTAATAAACAAGTGTAGCGTCTCGTAATTTAAAACGTAATAAAATCGTATCAAATTTCATAGAAGTCCGAAACTTTGACGGAGGACGGAGGTCTTAGCAAAGCTGTTGAAGAATGAATAAAAAAAAAAGTTGGAAATTTTTTCTTTTTTATTTTATTGTTTCGTACGTTTCAACGACCCCGACGAGTGCATTGCACGAACCCCTAAAGTTTGCGTGTAGCGTTGGACCTCTCGGGATGCTGTATGGTTAGGCGTGAATACGGAAAAAAAGGTCTATTCGCCAGCTTGTTACACGTACGAAAGACCGAAGGAACGACGAAAGAGTACGAGAAGAAGGCAAATGCCTTCGTTTGTTCGCCAGCGCGCGTGGAATTTGTACAGACCGCTCCACGAAGGGGTTTTCATGATCGTGTGGTAAACCCGCGCTGTGTCCCCCTTCACCGCGGTGGCATGCAATATCCACATCTCCCGAAACCCTTCAGAGCTTCCAGGCAATAAAAAAAAAAAAAGATCATCGGAACTAATTGAAAAAAGATACAAATAAAACGAAGCAAAGTGAATAATGTTCGGTCCCAACTAATCTGAAAAAAAAATTAACAAATAAAAAAAAAGAAGATAAAATTGTCATTGATAAAGTAACAATGGATAATATTATGAGCAATAAATCCTTGCGATTTGTGCAAATAAAGTGCGGAAAAAGTCTGTTCCGATGATAAAAAATACGACATTCACACCGATATTTCGTTAAAAAAAAAAATTCCATCGTAAAAAATTAATATTCTGGGCATTTTTTTCGTTCAAATTATTCAATAAAAAGAACAATAATGAAGAAAACTTTATTAATAAACTGTGAAAATTCATATTTTTCAATTGAATATTAAAAAAGTATTACAATTTTTTTATATTAAATATGTTATATTACATTTTTTTCGATGAATAGTTATGTAGCGTAGTAATGGCAGCGAATAAAAAGTTATGAGACCTTAATACCTAAGCACCGAAATTCCCAAAATAATTTAATCCCTTATTTTATGCAATTATCGTTTTTTTTGCGGTTGAAATTATCGAAAGAACGCGGAAGTGGAACTTTATCGGTATCGAGAAGAATTAAGTCAGAGAGCCTCTTCCAGGCGAACCGATCCTATAATGATGGGGATAAATATCCTGACTCTGCGGACGAGAGACGAAGGTGGTAAAGACGGAGATCCTCCTTTGAGAATATCGCTACGTGCCAAGTAGTTTGCCGCCCACAGGATCGTGACGACGATAACACAGAAATACCATACGCGATACTCCTACAATTTTGTCCGCATAGCAGATTAGCATAGTGTAGGTATCGAATGAATGAAAGCAATCGGATACATTGTTCCTTCGAGAAGAGGAAATAATTGAGCAGAAAGTGCAAGTAATTTTCTGGCGAATTTTAATAATAATCAAATGAATTTTCTGACAACCGACAACATTCAATGGGTAATTCATTGCCCTGAAAAAATTGCTTCTAAAATAAATTAATTAATATTAAATTACTTATTATTTATTTTAAAATTTTTTTATGAGACGATTTACGTCGTCATAATTATTTTTTTTAAATTAATTAAATTAAACTTATTGAAATTAATAAAGGTAATTAATTTGTACCATTTGTGACCATTTTCATTACCGCTTTAATCTTTCAAACTTCAAACTTTTTTTTTTGTCATCCAATCTTAATCCTTCGAAGTTTCGATACAAATTTACAGAATGATTCACTCGATGTTTTTTTTTTTTCGTTCCTCCGAATCTGATGAACACAACTGGACGAAAGGTACCAAAAAAAAAAATTAATCCATTGGCAAAAATCCCTTCGTGTCCATTTTTGCAACTTTGTCACCCAAATTATTACAGTTTAACGCTGAGCCTTTACAGTTTTATCGACGCTACCAGAAAAACTGTACATTGCGATTCTGATTCACGTGATAAACATACATAAGTACTTCTCGAAAAAGTCCCGAAACTTCTTCAAGCGTCTGCCATACATACATATGTTCTCCCAAACCCACTGCACCAAAAGCCTCTTCAAGGTCCGCAAAAAAAATTAGCATTTCTATCTTCTCGTATCGAAGTCTCGGAGGAGTCGCCCTCTTGACCGGCGCAGCGAGTGGCATAGGTGGCGGAAGGGAAGAATCCGGCAAAGGGATATAGCGGGACGTTTTTCTTAAAGTGTTGTCGTAACGGTAACTTCGGTAACACAACCAAAGGATTTCTTTTTTATTATCCAAATTCATTCGAGGCGAATGAAACAACGACTGTTGGAGGAGATGTGTTGGTTAGAGATGCAGGAAAGGTAATGACGTCGACGGCGGCAATGAGGAAGAAGACGACCGGACCGCTTTTCGGATAGCAGTTTTGTGGGTCCATCGTCTCGCGGGTTCGCCAGCCGAAAACACGTAATCTTGAAAACCCGGGCAACGGTGGGAATGACCTCCAGAGAACTTGCATCTGCATCCCATTCCAGAATCGCGACGGAATTTAAGAGACTTTGCCGCATAACACTCTTTCGAGTTTTGTGCGGAGAGAACGGAAGGGAACTCGCTGTATGGTGACGCGATTGCCGGGTACGTGGACCTCAGTTGGCTCCACGGAAACGCAAATAATCTTATACTTTGGTCTTCTGTACGGGCGATTGGCTTCTTCCTCTTCTGCAAAAGATATCAGTGAGTCACATTGCGATGGTCACCTTGACCCAACCTCGACGCAGCGGGGGACAACGGTTTTTTTTTCGGTGGTCATAAAATGATACGAATACTGCTGGTAGGACGCGGGGACCAAAAATGGCGTTTCCATTATCAGGAGTGGGAGATTTTACCGTTTTGTCAAATTTTTTTCATCAAAATCGAATTGGTGATTTCGATAGTTGAATTAAAGATTAAAAGTTAGAGGTTAACGACCTCCGACTTGTTTAAGATTCCGGATAGGATTTACGAGACTTATACGGAAAATCGTAACGAAATGAAACGGTATGGTAATTCCGTCGTTCATTCGGTTTTGTGTCAAATTTAATCTTTTCGTAGCAAGAATTTTGCGTTGGATTAAGAAAAAACTATTTACGGGTTTAATTTTCAAATGATGTTTAATCGATTGGATGAAAAGTGTAATTATTATAAATACATATAATATGATTATTATATAATAAATATTAAAGTAATTTAATAGTACGAATAAAATAATTAATGAATTAATGATTCATTTATCCATTAAAACGAAATAAATTGATTAATAATTCATTCATTGATATTATTTATTTGATTTAATATAATCGAAAAAATATTTTTTTCTATTAAATTTTTTATTTTTTTTATTATGACAAAAAATTAGTTGAACATTTTTATTTCATTTATTTTTGGAGTCGCGATTTGGCTTATTGCCGAAATTTTTTTGGTCAAACGGCGCACGTGTCGCGGATCTATGACCCCTGCGAAAGTCTCTCGAGTCTAGAAGATTCGCGCTGTCGGGACATCGTGAATCAGAGGATCGCAAACGAATACGCGTACGCGAACCAACGACCGAAGGTCCGCGAAGTCGCATCGAAAAATAAGGAACGAAAGATGCGCGGTTTCTGGCGCCGAAGGACAAACGGCACTCGTTCGTTCGTAATGGGAAATATAGAAGGAGCGTTCAGCACGCTCTATGGAGCGTTCGTGACTCGAATTCTTTCATCGTCGCAGAGATAGACTCTCTTCTTTGCCCTCTTGTAGTTTCCTCTTCCTCCTCGGGTTCGACCCCTTTCAGCTTCTTCTTCTTCTTCTCGTTCGTACGTCGCCCCCTGAGGCTACTGCACGTCGCTCACGCTGTCCGCACGCAGTGACCTCTCAGCTGTACTTTCTTGCGGCTAACGAGAGTATTACTGAAATTTTGCGTGTGGCAAATTGAGATACGAGAATTCAACTCTATCGAATATTCGCGGACAATTTTTGCAGATGCGAAAAAGAAATTGTTATTAAAAATAACCATTAAATTGAACTAAAATAATAATAAATTAATTAAATAATAATAATAATAATCATCATGATAATTTTCATGATTCGATTTTTTTTCAATGCTGGAAAAAAAGAAGTAATATAGTTTTTATTTAATACGCGTTTAGACGATTTTTTTTTTTTTATTATAACAAGAATTTTTTTTTATTATAACAAAAATTAGATACCTGATGAGGTGAAACATTCTTGATGATACCAAAAGATATCAGACAACGATTTATATAAACTTGAATTGCGACTCAAGGTCGGTGCTCTACCTTTAGCCAATCGCGTGCCGATTCCGAACTTGAAACTCGGAGAATTCACCTACCGGCGTCTACCCTCCGCATCAACCGCAGTTCTCCGGCGTAACAAATCGCGTGAAAATTGTATTTCAATTAGTCATGCGCTGGAAGAGGATTTTGCCCCTTCCGGCGAAGGTATTCGCAAGTACTCTATCAGTCACCACGCCACAGTAAATATATTCCGAGCGGAACATTTACTAAGGAGGAACGCCTGTCTGCAATTAGCATATATAAAATCATATTCCTTCAAAGTTCTACTCCTCAGCAGCATCTTCGCTTATTTAATCATTCGCGAAGGTGAAGAAGAAACGACGTGGAAAAAGAAAAAAAAAAAAAAAAAAGGGATGGGACGCGAAAAATAAAAAAAAATGGCGACTTGAGCCGAAATTGAAATCTGTCAGGACGCCGTGATGAAGATGTAGGGCCTTTGGCTTTCAACGATTTTTAATTGGCAACGTCAGGAATTAGAAATAAATTCCACGACGATCCAAATTTTTTTTTGCCATTTTTTTTTTTTTTTTTTTTTTTCGTTAAATAAGGTGTCAGCTTTATAATCGTATTAATACGTCCAATTATGGCTATAGACCTACTATAATACTTCTCAAATCGGTATTTGGAGCCATTGTCGCGGATGGCTAAGAGTGACGTTTCGGCATCGCGCGATTCAGAGAGTATCTTCGCACGTTCGAGAAAGAGATACAGCGAAGAATCTCATAAGAATCTGCTGTGTCCGATCGCCGGGGGATCCGCATATTTATCTCGTTGCAATTCTGCGAAACGATCGCGCCGAATTTCTTCCTTCGAGTTTCTTTTTTATTTTTCTTCTCTCCTTCCTTTGGCTTTTTATTTATTTTAATTTTTTTTTATTTTTTTATTTTTTACCCTTTCTGCTTCGCACGAATCTTACTCTTCGTTTCTCTTCGTCTGACTCTGTTTACAACGGCAACCAACTGTGGGACGAGTCTAGGAAGGCCGCGGCACTCGGGCGCGCGGCTGGCTATACGATCGCAGGAATGCTATGCGATCGCTCAGTCGAGATGTTGCACTTCTGGCCGGACGAAGGGACGAAGAAAACGAGAGAAAAAGAAAGATAAAAGTATATAAGGTAAAAGGGTCCCCGCGAGATGCGAGAAGATGGGGGAAGTCAACGTCGCGAATGACTAACATTCGGAAAAAAAGGAAAAATAAGTCTTGAAAACGATGCGATGGGAAAAACCCACTAGAGAAATGGTCAACTATACCTCTAAGTAACGATTTTTTTTTTTAATTAAAGAAGAAATCCAAATAAATCTAAACGAAAATTATATTTTAATATATATTTATAATTCAATATTTTTCATACATAATTTCAATAAATAATATATTTTTAATAATAATTAATTTAATGAGAAATCTTTATAAATGGTATCCAAAAAAAGGTATATTTTCCATAATCGCTTTTACGATGAAAAATACGAAAATTAATTCGAATGTCGATTATTAAATGAAATCGAATTTATTATCCTTACGATAAAAAAAAAAAAAATTCTACCGCCAACTCTACAATTAATAAAAAGTCCTGAAAATCCTTCGTTGAGGACTGAACTAATTGGTGAATTAACATCGCAGTTGATTAATAAAACTCGAAGATCCAAAACGACGATTCGTTGCCTTACGCGCTATTTTTAGTTACAGCGCGCGTTCGCGTATCGCGAGTGCTAATTAATTTAATATAAAAGCCGAAGGCAAGTTGAAGGGACAGGAAAAAGATACGCGGGGTGCCGGCGCCGGAGCGCATGAGATAAGCGATAGGGGATTATAGATTATAGACATACGGATGCCACGTCTGCACCCCGTATCGTCTAATAAATTCGATGCGTTTTACATGGCGCGGCACTTAGCCGCTCTCGATATCGCGGCGATATGTACATAATACCTCAACCGAGCGGTGGTTTTCCTTCCCGTCAGCTTCTCGAATTGCATGCGGTTTCGTTGCATGCAGCATCGCAGCTCCGTATATTTAAGTATACAAAATACATGTTTAACTGTAGTAGTAGCGACGATATGCGCGTGTAGGACACGCGGCCCTACGGCATCATAAAATAACGAGAAGTTTAACGTTTCAATCGCGAGCTTCAATAAAGGCGAAATAACTCGTTATCATCGCAAAGCCTATATATCCCTTTTTATTACGAGACAAATTAATTATGCAAGAAAAATCCATAAAAAGACTATTAAAATAAAATCAATGCGAAAAAAAATAAAAATAACGATAAAAAAATTTGATGCATTCGAAAAAATAAATTTTTCAGTCGATTTTTTATTCGGGTGATCTGTAAATTTAAAAAATACATGCAAATTTTTTTTATAATAATTGTATTATATGTTATTTTTATTTTTGCAATAATTTTACAAAAAATAACAACAAAAAAATTGGTACCTCTGTTTGGTACAAAAAATTGCAAAAATTCCAAAATATATTTCTGCAAATATAATTATATTTCAGCGGAAATATTGTGCGATATAGTTTTTTTTTCAATTTTTTTTGTCAAAATCATAAAAAGTGTATTTGTGTGGTTATCGAAATTGGTTCGGGGCAACGGACGGAGACAAGTTTTCGAACTCCGAATTCCATTTTATGCAAATACTAACGAACACCTCATCGACCTTCGAAATCGTGTCTGTTATACGAAAAGACGAAAAAATAAAATAAATAAAAAAAGTAGACTACGAAACCGTTTTTATTTTCGGTTATTTTCAATCGAAATTCCATATAGCGCATCGCGAGGACGGTGGGTGTTCGGAAACAACGGGGCTTCGTTGCAGGAAATAATGCAGACTAGCAATGACCACGTTGTAGTCACTTCGACGACGTCAGTTCGCCGTCGGAGTACCGTAATTCCCATTCAGATTCAACGCGTCATGCGGCGCGTATGTGTAATACTATCGTTAATACTGTTACCACACGTACACGAGATGCCACAGTGCAGAATTGCCGAAGTGCATCGCTCACACGAGTTGCAAATGAACAGAGGAAACGGGGGAATCGAATTTAAGGGGTTAACCCTTGAAGAGCACTCGAAGGCGTTTGTCCGCAGGGCATCGTTCGGATAAGAGGTGAATTCCGAGCTCTCGATGCATCGAGTGACTATCGAGAATACATTCGAATAAATTCGATAAATTCACGGAAGAGAATATAAATCGAGGAAACGAGGGGATCGCGAAAAGAACGTACATTCGGGCACTCAGCACACTATTGATGTTTTCCTTCTTTTTTTTATTGTTTTTCCGACACGAAATCGTCTCATGTTATCTGCGTTATTTCGCTCCACTCGTTCGATAGCCATATAACGAAGTTGTGATATATATAAAAACGATAGAATCTTTACAAGTTACGAATTCGATATTAAAAAAAAAATGTCTTATTGGTAATTAGATTTTGTTTATTTTCAGTAACAGTAATAGGCTGTTAATAACAATCAAATTGAATGCATCGAATCAAAATGACAAAATTTCCATAGTTTCTTTTTCAGATATATAAAACAAACAAAAAATAATAATAAATTAGATCGTAATATATGAATTAATTATCATTAATTATTATAATTATAATAATTGTTACCTTTTCCATAATTATTTTTACCAGAAAAATAAAAAATTTAATATTATTGTTATTTATTATTATAATTCAATATTTTTCATATAAATTTTCACGAACAGCATTTTTTTAAGGGTCGGAATAGTGTTCGATAAAAAATTCTGAAGGTTTGTCATTTTTTTTTTTTTTATTCTCTCGTTACGTACATCTCTCGTTCTTCATCGCGCATATTCGCGTCGTTACGACGTTTAACCCGTACTGTTGAAGTGCTGCCGTGTAGCTGCATGCGAAATGAGAATTATCAGCGAGTATCGAGAGTTACGCGCTGCCCGACTCATTCGGTGTTCAAAGTTGGTACACGTAAGTGGGCAATGCACCCGTAGGCACTGTATACCCACTGCGTAACCAAATTTTTTTTCTCTCGTCTTTTTCTTTCATTCTTTCTCATTAGCTGTGTACTCCTTCGTTTTCTTCGTGTTCAACTTCCTTTACTTTTTTTTTTTTTTCATCAACCAGAGGATCTCGTGAGATGCAACTAAGTGTCTTCACAGTGAGTACGAGAGAGCGAATACAGAGGCATTTAATAGTATTTGCCGCGATCGCCTCTTACGTCTCTCAAATTTATTCGACAAGAGCGCAATTAACAGTTCGATGCTCGCGGAACAAAAGTTTTCGTCAGTCCTAATAACGCGTTATAACTGATACCGTACCGGAATGTATTATTTTATCGTGTAACATATACTATTTTTTTTTTTTTTTTGCGAGAAGAACATTCCGGTCGTTAACCATTCGACAATCAATTTCAATATATAATGCAATTAATAATGATGTATAATGAAATATAATTAATTATAATAAATATAATTATAATGAATATTTCGATTATTGATTACATTAAATAAAAACTAATAAAGCAGCTATGCAACTTTTTTTAAAACGTAAATTTTTTCGTTATTATTCATAATTATGACAATAATAAGTTTTTTCTATTACCATCGATAAATCTGCGATAAACTGTTGTTTTTGAATATTAATCGATCATTATTAACGCAAATATATTTGAACCGTAACATGTTTTTTGCTTTGAAAAATAAAACAAATCGATTGCCGTTAATTTTTTTACGAAAACTATTTTTTTTAAACTGACTGTTCGCATTTTTTTAAATTGAGTTATCGGCGATAATCATTAGAAGTTTATGTTCCGCGCTGACGGCGTACTAAAAAAAATTAGGGTTTGCTGAACGTTCTGCTATCTCGCGAAGGGTTCGAAAAATCTTAGTCTCGAGTTGCTTTCTTATTTTCGTTTACAACCGAAAAGGGCCTTTGCAGCGAGGTGAAGGACGAGCGGTAACAGGGTTTACCGATGCCGCTGTAGGAAGGGAGAGGATAGATGGACCGGGAGAACCGTGAAAAGGGCTGAAAAAAAAGGGAAAAAGTACGAATGTGGCGTCGAGAAGGTGAAAGGGAAAAGAAGGATAGTAGTAGTATCGAAGAAGAGACTCGGCGGCCCGCGGAAGGGAAGAGAAAGGAGGAATAACGAGGAAAGAAAAAGGGAAGAAGGCACCGAAAAAAACAGAGTTGCAGCGCAGAGTAGAGGGTACGGGTCTCGGGATCGCGTCAAGGCTTCGGGGTCTTTGCTCTTGTGGGTCAAACGCGGGCTCTGTGGTCGCGGCACAGACTCATAATAAAAGTGACTACCGAACTCGCACCCCGAAATTACATACATCAAAGGACACCTTAATCGCGAGATCGCGATTAAGTATTGAAATAGATTTCTATAAAAAATTAATTTTTTTTCTGATTCGGCAAATAAGTTCGAATTTTGCTAATATCGATATAATAAATAAATAAATCGTAATAAAATTATTATTATAATTTTCTATCAAAATTAAATAAAATTATTTATTTATATTCGCGTATTTTATTTTATTAGAATAATTATATTTAAAAAAAAAACCAATTAGATATTTTATGAAAAAAAAAAAAAAATCGTAATAAATTTCTTTCAACTTCTGGTTTTACGTATTTCTGGATTAAGTGTAACATAATGCGACAGTCTGTTGAACACGCAGAACGTGTATAACATAGTATGTTAGACTACGAATCCGACATCGTTCAACGGGAAGTCTGAGTGATCAGATACCGCAATTTAACAGGATATTAATCGGTTCTATTTTATCGATAAAACTTCGGTACCTCTCGAGCAATTATAGTCCTATTAGAAAGCTGACAACTGCATATACTTCTCGCGCTATTGCTGTTGCTGTTTCTGAGACTCGGATAGAATATAAATACATATATATTCGTTGATAAGCGAAACATACATTCACTTCGATACATCGCGAAGTAAAGAAACGCAAAGGGGGTTTCCAAGAAACTAGTAATGCAAATAACACCCGTATCGCTATCAGGTTTCATAATTTTTCCCCGCGATTTCACGAGACTCCCCCTCGATCTTTGATATAATCATCCGCCGTAACGTATGTTTCGTATTTTCAAAGAATACCTACAAGCAACAGCGCGAATAACTCGTTATCAAAAATAATTTATTAAACTCAAACTTTAATTTATTATCGTAAAGTTAGTCGCGAGAAAAAGCGACGAAGCGTAAACTAGTATACGTATATATACGATGTAATAAAAATGGCAGAGCAATGCTGCTGCGAGATGAACACGAAGCAACCCTCCGCGATTCGTTTCTAACGAGTTTGAAATTCCTGTGGCAATTTTCAACGTCCCGAAGTACCTATATAGACTTCGGGGCTGTCGACCTTGAATCCTGTGAAATGTAGCGTGACACCACCGAGAATCGAGTTTCAGAATCTCTGCGGCTAGAAAGTTCACGAAGGGTCCAGCGTATTATTTGTACTCTTCTTCCAGAGCGAAGAGCCAAGAGTTTCGATGCGAACGGAAATTGAAATTCATAAAAAATCGTCAGAAAATCGGTTAAACTCGATTTTCTGCGATCGTTGCCGATTTATTGACGAGTTTGAGTTTTACAGATATTTCGGAAAAAATTTCAGAAAAATCTTCGAATGAGATCAACTTTTGCAATACTAAATAGAACGCTAAATTAAAAAGCAAAGATGCCTCAGTTTTAGTTATCCGAAAATCATCACTTTTCTCAAAATCATTCAATATCATTCAATAATCATCATCATTGTAATAGGAAATAAAAAAAAACAAAAAGAGTATTAAGAATCGAATAATAAGGCAATTAGTATGAAGTTACGAGCAAAAGATCGAAAATCGTTAAATTCATCAAACATTAAAAGTTAATTAATTTTCCCGCATTAAAATTTATTAAATTGAACATTAAGGATCAACTAATAACTCATTAATATGAAGAGATAATGATATAAAAAAATCTTTTAATCCATCAAACATGAAAAATTAGTAACATTCCTTTATTATTTCAATTACCAAAATTTTCGACATTTAAAATAAAATTTAAGGAGCGCCTGTAGATCGGCATCTATCGATGCATATCTGTCGTCCGGGTTGCATTTCACACGGGGCTAACCAACTTTAAAGTATCTTCCGCTCTAAAATCCTCATGTTCGAGAATTACGCGGTTCGATAAGTACGAAATTGACATTATCTACATCAGCGCCTCCGCATCGAACACAAAGTCGTACAGACGTCTTATTATTATTCTTATCCGCTTTTACTTTCAATGTAACGTTTAACAAGCCGGTTAACGTTCGTTTCGAGTCAAACTCGCGAGTCCCCACATTCGCATATCTGATCCGATGTGTTTCTTCAACGAGCTCTCCGCTGCCGCCGTTGCGGCTGCTGCCCGCGGTCCGCGCGGTCATCGCGAGGATTCATGGTCAGCCATTCGAAAATTTCTTTACGAGCGTAAATTTAATGGTCTGGTAAAACAGAGAAGAGATATCCTCGCGGGACCCCTGAGGGCTTCGGTTTCGTACGGCTCTCACTTTTTGATGATACACTCGCGTATTACTTTTCGCACCGAGAGTTTGTTGTACATACGCACTGCAGCCGAGCCGGTGACTAATTGCCGGATGAAATGATAAATTTTATCGAAACTGTTTTCCATTTTTAGGGAAACTTTAAAATAAGAATTTTTTTTTATTTTTCACTTTATTATTATAAAAGTTGTTATAAAATAAAAAAATCTTTGTATAAATAATAATAATAGTGATATTATTATTATTTATTATATATTTTTATTGTTTTATCTTTCGATAATTTTTTAATAATATTTGTATATTTTTTTAATGCAAAATCCAAGTCAGTAGAAGCAAATGCGTCTGATCTCTTCGCGATAATAAAAAAAAAACTATTGGCGAAAAAAAAAAATTGAGAACTCAACGAGCACAATAAATGTTGCATGATTTATTGCGTGTCCGGCAATTACTTCCGCAATTTCTTTTTCTGTATCGATGTTTATCTAACAATTTCCACACTTTTCAATTTTACTACTTTCGTCGTTGAAATTCAGGCGATAAATAATTAATTTAATAAAAGCGTAATTACTTTAAATTGTACCTTTAATCGCGTAAATTCAACACACTATCGTGCAACTCTAGCAATCGTCTAATGTTCGACGATAACGATCATCACGCATGCGTAAGAAACACACAGTAGCCACGGTAATAATTTATCGATGCATATCTTTCGCGATAATGGATCATTGATACCACCGTTTCGCACTTTCATTAATGGTGTTAATGGATAGCTGCACACCATTTTACCAACAGAAATAGAGTAAATTCTCACTTCCCGAGAATTATTTTTGCCCTTCGATACATACTGCGCTATTTTTTCTATATACATGTAGCGCTTTGGCTGTATACGGAAAATTGCTAGTCGAGAGCTCATTAGAATTATTTAGAACGTGAGCATTAAACGCAATCTCGAGCTGTCGAGTTACCGAGCGATGGTTCATATCATATACACCGGTTATTTTCGAATAGAGAGCGCCTCAGGGACCGTGGAGAGTTAAATAAGGTTAATACCTTATTTCGGATCGCAATATCCTTCGTCTACTATTAAACAATTTTTAATCAAATAATAGTAAATTAATGGACTCAGTGTGCAATATTTTTTTTGTCAAACATTTTTATTGTTTATTAATAATAAAACAAATAATAATTATACATTTTTAATAATTAACGGGAATACGCAATTTTACGAAATGGAACATTGCATTCTCATTCATATATTCAAATAAGAATTATGGAAGAAAAAAAAAAATGTTAACTAAAAAAAAATTAAAAATTTTCAAAAATCACAGATATTTATTTACAATTTTCTAATATAATAATGACAATCATAATAATATTGGCGAATAATTTTCTCGCCCTTTTGTATCAAGTTGACACACTATATGCTCAATATTATTATTATTATTATTTTATTAATATATTATTATCCATTCAATATTTAATATTCGGTATATGCGGCAATATTTTTATGATTATTGTATGCATTCTAAATTATTATTTTTTGTAACATTGCTCTGGAAAACTATAATTCACTTCGCACCCTGTAATATTTATCGGAAAGATTTTTTTTATTTTTTATTTTTTTCGCGATGTTAACAGAGTAAACAGCAACAGGCGCGGAGAGCCAGCGCTCCACGCTTCGAGAATTTCGAAATCGCGAGTGCCATTGTTTCGTTCATGAATCCTATTTCCTCTTGTGACCATTCTCACAGTTTCAGATAGACAGAGACGAGAGATAGGGGAAAGATAGAGATATGAAAGAGATTATCAACTCGAGTAACGAGCAAAGGCCCCCGCAGTTGTATAGTCTCTCGTCGTCTCTGAGTCTCGGGTTACCTCTCCGCGACGTTGTTTTCACCTTTGCTATTCTTTTTATTCCGCGAGACATAAGATAAAACAATACATATATATAATATATAAAAGATAAAAGAGCCGGTCGTTCAGTCATAACAGAAAAGCCAATCAACTGCTAGAAATCTATAGAGGTTAAAATTTCGAGTTAAGTCACTCGTCTCGTGACGCGCCGCGCGAACGCGCAGGAATTGTGCTGAAGCGCCCGGAGGGTCCTTCTACTCGATTCTTTGCCGGTAAACCGAATTTGCTCAATACTTCGGTACAAAATCCTATTCACGTGTGTATTACACACGCGCGTAGCTCGCGCAGCGGCCGCGTGAGTGCTAAAAATATTGTGAAACTCGATAATTTTCGAGAGAAGCCCCCGTTCCCCCCTCCCGTGACTATCACCGCGAAGAGATTTCCGGTGCTAACGGGCCCCGGATTTCGAAATATCTAACTTAAAGATAGACGAAAGAAATTATTATATTACGTATGCCTATTATTAATAATTACGAGTCCTCTCGCATTTTGTACATTTTTTTTAAATTCTCTCGTAATTATACGGTACTGATTTTTGAAACACGAATCTCACTATTTATATTTATAGAGGAAAGTTGTTATTTATATCATAAATTCACGGAAGAGTGTCTCTGCGTAAAAAAAAAGGATATGCAAAAAATATATGAAATTCGGTGTTTTTATTATGTTATTAATATATTAATCATATTATTATTATTATTTGTTTGTTTTTATAATTATTAATTTTAACATATTTGAACAATAAACGTTCGTAATATATAATTTTTTTTCGACGAAAATATATTGCATATATTTTTTTCCGCGTCGATCGATTTTGGTACGCAATCGCCAGTAGAATGAAAAATCGTCGATAAAAATACGAGGAACTGATGCGATAATTATATTTGTGTAACGTATTACACGAATCCGAAAGAAAAAAAGAAAAAAAAAAATTGAACGAAAGAAGAAATCGTATTGAACGACTGCAGCACGTTGAAAAGAAGAGAAAATCGGAGATTTCTATCGTAGTGAAATTAGATGATTGTACAGTTTGTACGCGAGCGATGGTAGGCATTATCGAGATGAGTTATAGTATAGGTATATATTTCTATGTACTGTTTTTCAACTGTATATCGAAGCTTCGCGTTGGTCGGTGTGGCGTTGCAAGACGAACCGTGTGGTTTCTCATCGCTCCAATTGGCCGGTTTGCCCGGCAGAGAGTTGACCGGCTGCGTGTTTATTGTGAGGAAAATAACGTCGAGCGATGACGACGAACCCAACCAATTCACTTGCGGGCTATTTAAATCGCAAAATATCCGAATTGTGTAAAAAATCGATTATGAAAAAAAATCTAAAAAAAAAATCCCTTATTTCTGGATCATTCGGATTTATTTAGCGAATCAATTTTAATCTGTAGATCGCGACAATTTCATCTAAACTGTCCCCACCACTTGCTTTCGTACGCTAAGTGAATGTAAGATGCAAGAGATTCCACTCTACCGCAGTAACTGCCTATGGAATAAATCCTTCCGATCGTCGCAATGAACGGGTCAGATTCACCGAACGATTTGAATGATTTGCGCAAAGGCTCGTGCCGCAATAGTAAGCAGGAATTCAATTTTAAATCGTTCTTTTCGAGACCACTGGACCGAGGAGGAGGCGGAAAAAAAAATACGCAATGCGAATGCTAAAAATTTATTTCAAACAATGAAAAAATAATAAAATCGAAAGAAATGGAAGAAAATAATAAGTTATATATATTTTTTTATTTATTTCTATTTTATGATTTTTTAAACAAATCTCGTATCCGGATGCAATGATTATTGAAAAATTAAGTGAAAACGCGCGTTGCTGTTCAGACATAAGACGCGAAGTAAGATTCTCGCACTTTGCATAGCGTTCGAAGTATTTTGCAGATAGAAAAAAATCGCTCCAAAAAAAAGTACATATGAGGCAGTCAATAACTCGATATATTGATAACAGACCTTATGATTGAAATTTTTATTTTAATTATTGATATTGATAGCCTAACAATGACTGGTGAAATAAATCTGATTATTATCATCCGCTGCTGCATTGCTGCATTGGATCGAATTTCATTTTGATTTTTACCGACTCATCGCGTGAAGATGCGATCTTTAGTTAGCGGTATCGTAAGAAAGAAATAACATCCGAATAGCGACGATTCCGCACAGCTTCTGAAAGAAAAAACTCCACTGAAGCTGTTACTGTAATACATCGGCGGTGCAATTCGCTGCCACGAAGAAACGATGATAAGAAAAAGTAATGCGGCAGGAAGATCTACGTAACCCTTTGGGGCGCATTCTACCGCAGCTTCGTGTGCAACAAAAATTAATTGCGCTCGGCATTCCTGTTCGGCGATCCGTCGACCGTAATCGACGTGGCGCTCCGGTCGCTTAGTCACGCTGCGGTTCAAAAGCCTAAACTTCTTCCTTATTTTCGATGTTTTTTTTAGCTTTTTTTTTTTTTCTCGGCGAGCATCGCACATGAAACGCCGAGTTCTTTGACGTCAGGAATGAGAAACGCCGCTCTCTCTCTCTCTCTCATGCGCGGAATTATCTCACCCTTTAATTTCGGCTCTTTTCTTGTATTCTTCATTTTGTCTTTAACAATCCACGGGTATCGATGACCGTGCGAAATTTTTATCACCACAATATATTTAGAAGCGTTGCGTTACTTCAGTTTAAATGTGAAATAAATGATAAAATTAATTGTCGTCATTTAAAAAAAAAAAACGATTGCAGTATTTAATTTGTATATTTAAAAAAAATTATCTATGAATCGTTATTAAAAAATAAAACACAGCAATATTTTCTTACCACTGCAATTAAAAATCTCAGAATCGACATATAGCTGCAATGATTTTTATGAAATTTAATTTAAATAAATTCTGATTTAAATAAAATTTAATAAAATGATTTTTTTTTTAAGAAGTTGAATATACTGAAATAATAATATAAACCGACCGAAAACTAAAGACGAATGGATGTTTTGCGAGAGAAAAGATTACCAACGAAAGGGTTCATTGATCTGCGGATCGATATCGACGTTTTTTCTGCCCGATAGTTCGGTGTATCAAGGCGTATATATGTCTGACGAACATTGGCTTTTTTCACTACCTGCCGGTATGGATCCTCGTCATAGCGGTGGATACGCCGATCGAAGGGTCGAGATAACAGATATAAAGGAATATCCTTCCACAGCGAAACAAATAAAAAGTGCGCAAAGAATTCACAGGAGAAAATAAAAAGTCCGAAAGAAAAAAAAGTGTCGATAATCATCCGAATATCTTTTTCCTATTTGTTTTTCTTACCTTCTCTTCTTCGTCTTCCCGACCATTGCGAACCGAAAAGTCTCAATTTCGTATAATAAATAACGTATACATAACTCAGATACATACATTTTTATTAACCACAAAATTAAATTAAATAAATATAAAAAATTAATAAATTACCTAACTTATTATTATTATTCAATTATTTAACAAATAAATGTAAAGGGATAAATATAAATTTCTAATAAAAAAAAACTCATCTAAGGCTCAATTTTTATGTCCAAAAAACATCGAAATATCAGATAACATTTTTGGAGAAAATTCCGCTGAAAGTATTAATGGCTTTGATGAATAAAAAAATCATTAAAAATATTCGTATTGTTATGACAAACGAAGGCAATGCGGTTCACGAAGATTTTTGCAGAGGTTCGTTATACTAACGAAGTATCGTACCAATTAGTGATTTAATCAATGAGAAAGATCTGCAGGTACTGTTTGAGGCCCGTTGACGCGCGGCACAGTGTTAGCAGATCGAAAGAATAGAAGAAGTCAGAGTACTTAAGCGTATGTTGGGTACAAGCTATGGGGGCCTTCCTAGTGGCACAGTAGAAACAGCAGCAGTCGTAGCAGCAGCCAGAGACTGTGCAAACGAGAGTGGGGGACTCATATAAGACCTGTAGCCAAAGGCCTCTCCCAGTGACCAGTCCCGACACGAAAACCCATCAGCAAAGCTTCTTCGGTCTTCTCTCACGCCGCTGCTACGCTTGCAAGCAAAACAAACAAAAAATAAAATCACGTTTTTTTTTTCTTCTTTTTTCTATCGCGTCAGAATACTTTTTATGGTGAAGAAGTTTTTTTTTAACATATATATTCGACAAGTAGATCCGTTCTTCAAGGACATCATCGATCTACAGAATGGGATCGTCCGAAGCAATATCGTTCTTCCTGATCCTTCTCGCTGCTCATGGTAAGTCAATTTTGTTTTTTTTTCATAAATTAAAAATGTAATTAAAAAATTACGGTGTTTTTTTTTTTTATTAATTTCTGAATTTTGTATTACGAATTTTTAGGGGATTTTGTGCGATCGATAATTTTATCAAAACGAATCATTGATTCGTCAATTATTTAATTATAAATGATAAATTAAATCTTAAAAATTATAGTGTCATTTTATTAAATTTTGATTGTTACGAATTTCGAATTATTCGAGAATTTTGGGGGAAAAATTATTTAATGAAATTAAGCGGTTCATTTGTGAATTAATCGATTCATATGTTTTAGAAATTAATGATAATTAATGATAAATATTGTCGATATGATTTTTTTTTATTGCAATTTCGTCGAATTTTTTTTTTTGCTTTTTTGTTTTTAAATAAAACTGTCGATCGTGTTTAGCAAAGAAATGGGATTCATTGGTATTCGTAGAATGGATGCACTCTGTAACAGAGCCTACGAACGTGGAATAAAAGTTCGTGGTATTGTTGTGTCACACGGAATTTATACAACTTTATAGAGCTTCTTACGTTTTTCTTGGAATTAGTTAGTGTTTTTAAAAAAATTCCCCAGAAAGTACGCATTTTTATTTTCGTCTTCTATCAATATAAAATTTCGTCCTTCGATCTTTTAAACGCGACAATAATAGCATTTTTTTTTTAAATTGCAATTTATTTAAACAAAATCGCATGTTAATGATTTAAACAAAATATTTTGATGATTGAAGTTTTTTTATTATCATTATTTTCATAATTATCAGAGTTTCCAAAACACATTAAATTACTCGTTTCGTATTTGAATTGAAGACATTTTTTTTTTTTTTCAAATTTTATTAAGAGATTATGCATTTTTACATTATTAATAATACAGGACGCAGCGTCATTTAATTATAAAACGTTAATATCAATCTTGTGTCGTTTCAATCAATAATAATTCCATTAAGCGACATCACTGCAATTTTATCAACGGTAATTGAATTTTTTTTTTTTCTTTAATCGCGATCGCGATTATCGTGAATCCATATAATAACCTCAAAATAATTGCGCGTGATTGGCATCTGCTTATTCATAATGTTTCTATTAACGCCTATGCCGTTTAGAACTCACTTATTCGGGTTTTTTTTACTTTCATCGCCGTCGAACGGCTACATCTTCAAAAAAAAAAAATGATCGCGAGTCTGGTCCCCGAAGACGATGTCGAGGAGTTTCACACATCTCGTGTGTACGCGCGCTCGTCGGCGCGCACTTTCTCCCGCGTCTCAGCACGAGTGAAAATATGAAAGTAGCGCAACTGCCGGTTCACTCGTTTGCTCACTCTCTCTCATCTCTTATCTTTGCGCATTCTCACCTTCAACGAGACCGGTGCGAGAGCCAAGCGAAGTCTCATACAAACCGCCGACTATAGGTACGCGGTACGCGGTACGCTATAGCTTCATTCTCACCTGCGTGCGCGCGTAACCGGAGTAGTATTTCCAGTTCGTTTGATAATAGGACAATTAGTAATTTCTACCGTAAAGCAACGGATACGACTACTGTATTTCCTCGATTATTTATAATCCTTCGTTAACTCGAGTCGCGAGTCTTCGTTGAGATTCATTAACCGGTAGTTCATCGTTATTTTCAACATCATCGTAGACGTCGAGACTCGATAAATGCATTAAGAAACGTCATTCGAATATGAATCTCATAATTACGCGTGATTTGCAAATTATTTCCTATCAGCCTCCTCGTCGGATAGACGTGTCGTTAACCTCGTGAATGCTACAACACACGTCTTCGATTTTTTTTTATATCGCAATAAAAAAAAATAATAATATTGATTAAAATTAACATTATTATTTTTTTTATAATAAAATATTTTTTTAATAATAATTTAGAAAATTAAATTATTTATATCAGAATTTAATTTATTTTTATTCGTCGAAAAAAATTGGTCACTGAGGGTATAGTTTCGTCTATAGAAAACCATTTTGTATTTATAGTGATAATACCCTTAAAAATAAAAATTTTGTGTCAAATAATAACTATATAATAACAATATACATATAAATTAATGTATATAAAAAATTTTATATATAATTTCTATAAATTCAAATTCGTTCGAAAAAAAAAAAAATTCTTCGGCATAAAATCGCTGATCTAATGATCCGTGCATTCGGCTCGGCATTGCGAGAGGATATCTCGATACTCTCACTTGGAAACTTTTACAATCGATTCACCACTGGCGATTACCTATACTGGTCTTCGGCGAATGAATCTACTGATATATACCGGAAAGAGTTCGATAGCTTGTAAAAGAGACACATAGTAAAAAGCGACATGCAAGAAAGTCGAAACTATCGGGCAGTCGGGTTGGTAGTCGGTGTAGTATCGGAGAGATTGCAGTCTAGTAAAAGGCTCGGGGGCAGCTGTGCAGGCGATCGCTACCGCGATTTTATCGTTCGCCGAGAGACGCGAGAGCGTTGCACTTTACGGAAGGAATCGGAGGCGGGGCCCGAGCCTCGCCTGCACCATCGAAGACACACGGCATTTCTCAATCGATCTTTCTATCATAATTTTTTTTAACCTCACATTTTCCGGATTTTTTTTTATTTTCAAAGTTATCTTTCGATCACCGAAACATCGAGTTGTCTTGAAAATTTACGAAACTTAAATTAAAAAATAATAATAATTATAAATATCAAAAATGATTATTTATTATATACGAATTAATATCGAAATTATTTTATTATAAATAAATGATAAATCATTTAATAAAAATTTCCATTTTTCCCCTTAATGAACATTTTTTTAATTTAATTTCTGATATTTTTATATTTTTGTTAACTTTGTAACAAAAATCGTCGACATTCATTGCCGATCATTCAATTCTCATGCCGAACTGTGACGTTCCCGGTTCTATCTATAGGCGCAACGACATACCAATACCTGTTACTACGTACGTACACAGCTCGTTTACGAAGTCGTAAAGGAAGGGAAAGTAAGCCGGTGCGAAGCACTTACTGTGTCTTACATAACGTCTATAGGGGACCTCACCCTGCTAGTCGACTATAGATACCGCGGATCTATACGGAATACACTGTTAGATCGTTCGTACCTAACGACGAGCAGATATGCACTGTACCGCGATGTCTTCTCTGTATAGACGCAAACTGCATTTACCGCTATATAGCAATCCTAACTGCGTTTGCTTAACGCCCGGGAGTTCATGGACGGTGGTAAAATGTCTAATTTCTTTCCAACTCGTAACACTCGTATCGTTCCCGCGAGGATACTGTAAAGATAATTGCTATTGTCTTCCCACGTGGAAGGATATGCGAAAATACAGATTTACGAAAAGTATATGTATAGAATTCGTTCGCCGACAAATAATAATAATAACAATCTATTTTTTATTGTTAATAATAATAATACTATTATTATTATATTTAGAATTTTTTGACAAAAATTCTTCAACAAATAATATAATAATAACAATCTCATTATTATTATCGTATTTGCGAATATACCTTAAGCTTTTTTTTTTTTTTCGTAAATAACTGAAATATATTTTTCTTATCATTGATTACATATTTCCTGCACTTTCTTTGGCACAAGTATATTCTGCAATCCACTTAACTCGTCAGACTTTCCTCGACAAAAATATTCTTCTTTTTTGCGTTAATAAACAAGTTAACACGATGATTGATACGTCACGTCATCGTATGGATGTCTGAGTTCTCACAATATGGTATTGTTGTTATTATTATGTACATAATAATTCCCACGAGCTGCGAGAGACACCGGAGATACGTTAGTTTTTTTTTTTTTTTTTTTTTTTTTTCATCGATATCAATGTCTTCGACCGCCCGCTCGCTGTCTCGCGGAAATCTCATTGACGCGCATGATTTGCCGCACCGGTCGCGCTTCATCGATTACCAACGGTTCATCGAAGCGTAATCGGCTTAGACGAAGAGCCTAAAGCTCATTTCAGGGTCTCCAGACTCATTCACCGATGAAAATGAAATTGATCCGCTCTCCGGCGATCTTTTTTTTTTATTTGTTGTGTTTAAAAAAAATCCGGTTTACCTTTTGCTCGTCGGTGGCGAGATCAGTGGGGATCGACACTAATCCACTTTTTAGATCGATGCGTTTTTTTTTTCTTTTTTTTTTCAAGAATATACACTGAAATGCATTCATCGACGGCGATGAATCGAACTTATTTTTTTATTAATATTAATATAATAATTGTTATTATATTAATATAAATATTTTTTTTTTAAAGTTCGATTAATATTATCGATGCAATCTCGTCGTAACGTATCGATAATCGATCTATTTCGAGTCCCAATGATCCATTTGCTCTTATGATTGGAAAGGTTAAAAATGGTTTTCTCCATCGCTTCATTACTTCCTCACGATAATGCCTCCGCCGCACAAAGTGATCCCGTTTCATAATGATCGCGGATAACCAAGAAATCGTGAATGGAAGTAAACGTTAAAACAAGTCACGTTCCGCGAGTCCTGACTTTTGTTCTCCTTACACTCTTTATTCGCGTTCTTATATTCGATTGCCGACGAAGTACAGCTCTCGTGCAAAGTTCGCTATTCCTTTAAGAAGCTTTAACTCTAAACTCGTCGGCAAAGGCGTTAACCCGTTTTTCACAATTACTATTACGACTGTACGATACACACCCGAGAATCATATAGAACAGTGAATATTTCTCCGGTTAAATATGACAATGTTTTCGCGAAGTCTCGTGGATTTTTTTTTTTTTTTTTTTCACGATTCCAGTTCCACACGATTCGATAGTTCGTTTATAAACACAGTGATCTCGAATGTACGATATATGATATGTATACACGGGACGTTATATTGGTGATGCAGTGAGACTGCAAATCGAGAAATGCTTCTAAGTATATAGCGATTTATCGTACTGTTTATAGTGTATTTCTCCGCTCGACTGTGTGGCCTCAATAAATGCTTCAGGCGTATGTATTACGATACCTACTGGTAAAAAAAAAATTAAAAAAAAACGAAGTTACACGTACCTATGTACACGCAGACTTTGATTTAAAGCCCGTTATAGCATTACTGTACTCGACCGCTATTCGAATTAATGACATATCCGGACGTCGCGCTTATAAACGTACCGAGTTCCGTTCTCTTTCGAAACCTAAGAAACCTTTCAAAAAGGGGCGATGTATCGTTGACCGGTAATCGTTGTGTCGGTAGTCGTAGTCTAACTTCGTAGTAATTTAAGGTTATAAATAAAGCGATGAAAAATCATAGAATCGGCAATTTAACTCGCGAAAAAATTTTTTTATACTTTTCTAGAGAAATGTAATATTTCTTTGATTTTATTTGGAATAATTAAAAATAGTATATTATAACATATAATAACAATAATAATAATAATATCATCTATAATTATCATCATTATTAATATATAAAATAAACAGCTATTAACCCTTAACGTACGAGAGACTTTTACTCGGCCGCCTACAACGTTAGTTTATTCTGCTCACAACAATAATACGAATCTACAAAAAAAAAAAAATTTGCACCGCCAAAAAAAACGACACTTTAAGACAATAAAAAAAAAAAAAAAATACGGATTTTTTTTCACGATATTTTATGGTTAATCGTTCTGTTTGGAGGTTAAGGTTTGGAGGACAATAATCGAAATTTTTTTTTTTTTTAATTCTTTTCGTAATGTATAAATATAAATTATCGTGTCATCTGATTGTGAAATGATAGATCGCTGTGCCTATTTTCCCACGAATCACGAATGTCGGACGCCGGCGTTACCTTCGTCGTTCATCAGCATCTCTGTGTTCTCGCGGTCTATAAATTTAATCGGTTAGTAGTAACGGACAGTGCGTAGTCGGACGCTACGGACGGGTGCCTTTCATAGAATTCTACGTGAGACACGCACACGATTCGCTTTCGTTATTCACTCTCACCGAACTCTCTCGGATCTTCCGATTGAGAGGCGCGATAACAAGATCGAGACGTGACGCGATATTAAAAAGAAAATGGTAGAGAATTAAAGCTTCGAATGCGTAGAGGATGAGAGGCCCTTTAGGGGGTGTGGAACCGAAGGTCACAAGTCAAGGATAACCCGAACATTGACTTTCACTCGGCACACACCTCAAAGACTACTCTCGACTTGCGTTGTTTTGCTTATGGGAGCGCGAGATCACCTGCCTTCCCAGACCTGTGTAATTCATCAGCATGCAGCGTCGTTATTTATCTTTCTTTCACCTCGTCGAACAAATGGCTACGAATATTCGTGCCACGCGTGGGTCGTTTCATTATTTGATACAACTCAATACAAAACTTTTACTCATTTCACTCGTTTATTTCGTTTATTTTGATTAATCAATTGATTAACACGGAAATAACTAACCGTAAAAAAAAAATCGAAAGAAAAAAAAATTTACGAAAAGAATGTTTTTCGATTAGAAATAAAAGAATGAATTGTTTTATCGGAAGATCTCCGCGGATAAATGAAAGTCAGCCATTTGATAATTGACTATTCGAAGGAAATAAAAATCTTTATTCAATTCATTTTTTTTTATGCACAACTTTGTTATTGAATAAATCGCGGCATCGTCATTAATTCCTATCGGGAATTTCTGCCTGTCGTTTATACGCAATCTATTGACAGTCTATATATATGTATATGGGGAATCGAATTGCTATTCCAACGGTTAGAAACTGCGTATACATATTACGCGGAAGAAAGAGGTCGATATATTGAACGTCGTCTTTGCCGTCGTCGTCATCGTCATACCGCTCCCAAGCGATAGTATTACATTGCGAATGTTGATGCGGTTGTCCTTCTTAGAATTAACAAGCCTCAAGCGTAAGCAACGGTTTCACTCTTTCCTATACGGAATGAAAGTCCGAAAGCTAATAATACGATCGTTCGAGACAACCTTCGTAATCGCTTCATTAACGATAAATATTGCGGAGTATCGCAAAAAAAGTCTATAAATCGATATTATAAATATTCGTATAAATTATTTTCGTATCCGTTAAATAAAATAAAATATTATTATTATTATATTCGGTCAAATTGAATAGCTTAAAATTATTTTTGTATCATTAATTACGATGTTTTCGGAGTTTTGAGTAAAATAAAATTTTATTAGCAAAAATAAAATAAATAATAATAACGATAATAATGATTATTATTTTATTGATAAAATTTCGAAAAAAAATCGAAAGACATAACGATATTAAATTTTGCTAAAGTTTGAATAAACAAAAATGATATATATATTTTCGGATAATAAATCGTGAAAATCGAGAAATGTCGATAAAATTTTGTCAAAGGATATTTTCCGTTAAATAAATATTAATAAACAATAATCCTTTTTTTTTCATAGGTATTTCCGCTCAGAAACAACAACAGGAAGATCCATGTCAGACGAAAGCGCGAGTCGTCAGTGATATAGATTATTGCGATCGTTATTGGGAATGCGTGAGCGGACGTCCCGAGCTTTTCGACTGTCCGAACGGTTTAGTTTTCGCTGGAAAACATCGCGGTGTTACCGAAGGTTGCGACTACCCATGGCGCGCAAATTACTGCGACGGTAAACGCCAAGCGAATCCACCGATCGGAGTCGAACATTGCGATTGGCTGTACGGTATATTCGGACACGAAACCTCGTGCACAAGGTACTGGACATGTTGGAACGGTACCGCAACCGAACAACTATGCATCGGTGGACTTCTTTACAACGAGAAGGCGCGATCGTGCGATTGGCCCGAGAATGTCGAGGGCTGTCAGAAGCATCGTAAGTTTATTCATTCAAATTATTTAATTAATTTATTATTATTACTATTATTTATTTATTAAATTAAATTAAATGAATTATTAATTAATTGTTTTTAATTTAAAAAAAAAAAAATTATTACAGTAGTAGTAGATAAATAAATTCATTATAATTTTTTTTTTTTTATTAATTTATTTCTTCAACATTTTTTATTAATTTTTTCTTTTTTTTTTTCACGTTTTCCGTTATTATTAAAACTTTTTTCGCATAAAATATTTTCGTTTCGCAATTTTTTTCATTATTAATAACATGCATTTTTTTATAAATTGTTTCGGGAAAAAAAATTTATTTACTTTAAGAAATTACATTTTACTTCGGGAAAAAAAATTTATATCTTCCGGAAGACTATTTTTGACTTATGAATTAAGTTATGTTTTTCTTTATCGTCATTTTTAATATCTTTTCCATGAGGATATATATTTTTTTAATGGTATTCCGAATTGCCCTATAGAACGAGTTTCTCGTAAGATTGATGAGGAAGTCTTTTCCCAAATTCTCTGAAAATATTCCACTCTCACTTTCTAATCGGATTTTTTTTTTTTTTTTTTTTTTTTTTTTCAAAGCGTCCGCGTTGCTCACCTCTTTACGCTGACGCGCGAGAATCTCCGGTCATTTTCTCTTTCTAACACACGCGCGCGAGTCTCTCGAAAGACCTCGAGTGTCGATTACAGTTTCACTTTCGAAAGATCGTCTATTCGAAAAATCATTCTCACGCGCGTCGGAACGGAATCGAAGGAATTTATGCATATTCATTACGCTTTAACGTACCGTCGCTTATTCCAACCAATGCGTAACTACCGGATGAATTTATCAGATTAAATCTTCCCACTCGATTTGCATTCTTGACGGCTGTGCATTAGCTGATTTTATTAAACTTTATAATCGATGCACGCGCAGCTTGGCGCATTTTTCAATTTTTTTTTCCGCGCAAAAACTGTTTAAAAAAAAGTTTCGCATACATTATGAAAGGGAACAGCGATATAAAAAAAAACTGAAACCGTATTAAAACTTTCCACGTAATGTAGAAAAAAGAAGTGACAAAACCAATTTTCAGAAAAATAACTCGACTTACGTTAATATTAAACAATGAAATATATATTTTTATCATTTTTTCGAAATGATATATCGATTTTAATTTTTTAAATGAAAAAAAAAAAAAAACACAATTTTTTAGAAGAATACGAAAAAAATTACAATTGCAGTTATCGTTATAAATAAAAAAAATTTGCGATCGAAGCTTTAAATCTCATCGCGATCCTTGGAATGGGAGTCACTGCCCTTCTCGACAAAGAGCAATCGCCGCGTACTTTATTAACATTCACACACGTTGCGGGTCCCGCCTTTTCCTCTATCTCTCCGTCTCATTTACTTATATGTATACCTATTATCATTATGTATCCTCCCAGACACCCGATTGTATACTCTGCTCGCCTCTCAATCCCTCCGGCCATTCGTAGGATTTAACTCTTTCCACAACACGACACAGTATATTCATTAAACGAAACAAGTATTTTTCTTTCCTTACATACCTTCACGAAGTAACTACCTAACCACACCTTTCCGTATCTCGAGGATCTCGTAGGATTGCTTGAGAAATCACGTAGGATATTTTACGTGGGATGTTTGTTTAATATTCGTTTGATAATTAATCGTTTTTTTCTCCTTCCGTTGTTTTTTTATCGTATTAATTTCATTATCATTATTTTTCATAATTTTTTTTTTATTTATTAATTTTTTTTTTTTTTTTTTTTTTCGCAGCTCTCTGTAACGACGACGCGAACGGCAACGTACCCCTCGGAAAGTCTTGCAATCGTTACTGGCAATGCCAGGGAGGTTATCCTCGTCTCCAGAGATGTCCCGCGATGTTAGTCTTCGACCGAAGATCCCTGAGATGCGTCGTACCCCCGACGGAGGATTGCGACGTACCAACGACACCCCCGAATCTCGAAGGCGAACTTGCCGATGGACGCAACGAACAAGAACCTGAGGAAGAAAACCTTCCGCCCGGCGTACCGCCCCTACCATCCGGCGCTGTTCCCATTCCCCTGAGGGCGCGACCCAGAAACTAGAATTATTTTTTTTACCTAACTGCGAAACGATAATACGGAAAAAAAAATGACAAAAAAAAATACGCGAAAAAAATTATAGCAATTTTTTTTTTTTCTTTACAATTTAATCGACTGGACGATTTTTTTTGCCGATACGAACGAATGACTGGACAAAAATGTTTTCGCGTTACTAAAAAAAATTACATTTTTTTTTTTTTTTTTTTCATTGTTATTTTTTATACAGAATATTAGAGTTTTTATGATTTTTGTAATTTTATTTGATACTTTGAAATTACTTCGGAGTTAAAAAAAAAAGTATTATCGTGGAGCATTTATATTGTACCGTAAAATTCCAGAGAATCGCGACTACGATTTCGCGGCACTCCTTTGTCCCCTTTTTTTCCTCAATCAATGTGTAAATATTCCTGAAAACGACAAAATCGCTCCCTTCGTACCCCCCCCCCCCCCTCTTCTACCCCCGTAGTACATAGACCACTACACGTGAGACTTATCGTAATACGATTTTTATCTTATTGTTTGTATTGTAGATTTCGTGGGAATAAAGTCTCGTTGTATATTTTTTATACTTACGCGTGTTTACGCAAAATAATAATTGTTGTAAAAAAAAAATAACAAAGAACTGCTATACACCCGACCCGACGATATTTTGTATTATGCCTGTGAGAGAAACGGTGTAAATAAGTTTAAAGATATGAAAAATAAGAATTCGCTACACGAATATATTATTGGAATTATTTTTTTTGTTAATAAATTCGTAAAAGCAAATAATTTTTATTATTTTTTGGATTAATAATATTGACGATAACTTAGTGGCGTCAGTTTCGCGTCATTCGAGAATTCGTTATAAAAAAAAAAAATAATAATCGAAGAAATATTTTAATTTGATAATTTAAAAAAATATGAAATATTATTAATTAATTATCAAATTGATAATCGATTACATTTTTTTTTGTTTTGGGATTACGAATGATAAATTTCATTGAAAAAATAACACTAAACAAACAAATATTCTTTTTAATGATCCAATACTTTATTTATTCATAAACTTCGTATAATTCTTTCACCATATTGACGAAGAAAACGAAAAAATTAATTTTTTAGTTTACCATTCATCTTGTTTTATCCGTACCGTAGTGAAGAATTCACAAATATGCAAAATTCTCTATGTTCTTCTTTCGCTCGCATGTGAAATTAATGACGTCGATTAAGTGCCGTTGGCGGGAAAAATTTTGAAATTTACAAATGGCACTGATTGGTCGGCTTTCCAGTTATTCATAGAATTTGACCATTGAGCGGATCAAATTATTTGGACGTCGGAAAAATTAGATTTTCGCTGCTAAACTTCGAAACTTTCATTACAGTTGGTTGGCGCTGTAATGTAAAAGAAAAGTACAATTAGTGTTTATAAGAAAAGAACTTAATTTTTTTTTTTCAAATAAAAAAAATGTTTCCCTATAATGATTAACGTTTTTGGGGCGAATAAGAAAAAAAAAAAAACTTGTTAAAAAATAATAATTAATTTGATTTTATGGAGGAAAGGGTTGAAAAACGTTTATTTACTAACCAGTGAGGAGCATCGTCAGGATCAACGCAGCTAAGACTGATAGAATCGAAGAGTTTTCCATCTCCGCAGGTAATGAGACGCGGATGACCATCGACACAGGTGATCAGTCTACCGCAGTCTCCAGGAACAGCGAATCTATAAAATAAAACGAATTTTCCAATCACTATTAAAGCAATTATAAAATATTTATTTAATCAAATTGCGCGCTTTTGACGTTCGAAAAAAAAAAAAAAAAATGTTTGCTTCGTTTCGAAATATTGACATTTGTCAATCAATACAATTTGTATGTGAAATTCAATTAAAATTTATGGGATTCAACGTTAAAACAAAAAACGATTGCTTTGCTTCGAAATGTTGACATGAATCATCAATTAATACAATTTATATGCGAAATCGAATTAAAATTTCACAAACCAATCTCATTAACTGACAAACGTGAATCCTCCGAAAGAAAACAGCCATTTTTGTTTTTTGTGTATTGTACTCAATATTTAATAGAGAATACTGTTTTTTTCCTTTTTTATACGATCAGCAAGGCATTCACTGTCAGGTTATTTTCGTTTGATATCTCATTGTGAAAATTGCGGCCGATGACACCGATAAAACTAAATATCCCGTCGGGTAATTAACGAATTGTACGGCAAATTAACGAATTGCTACGAAAACGTTCTTCGAGACATCGATACCGATCGATGTTTTAACGTCCAAGATGGCCGCGTGGTTTCGGCGGGGACAGCAGCCGGCGTCAGTGCCAAACGAATATGTTGTTTTATCGCGATGTTTAACAGTAAAAAAAAAACAAATATCGCCGTGGAGTGTAAATAAAAATGAATAGATTTCGTGTATACCTCGGGAACGGCCAGAAGCGAGCAGCAGGCGTGTGTGCAGGAACTTTCGAGGGACATTTGAAGCCAACAACGGCCTCAGGATTACAGAAGGGGATCAGCTGATCGGGCCAAACGCAAGTGTGGCTCTTCTCGTCGTAAGCGAGTCCCGGTGTGCATGGTTCTTGATGAGGCTCGCCGTAAATACATTTTATGTACGAAGTGCTGCAAGAATCGCTGTCCGGATACATGCCGAATTGGTACTCGCAGCCGGGAGTGCTGTACGGTGTAACTGTGGATAAAACATTGGATATTTCCGTGAGTGCAAAATTCAGACGAACAAAATATTTACGCGCGTTTTTATGCCGTATGGTTTCACTACGGAGTGTAGTTAAAAACAAAATATTCACAAGTATCCCGTCAATAGTTATTTCAGCGATGTTTTCTATGTGACTTTTCTTTTTTTTCGTAAAGTATAACATTCTTCGTAAAAAAAGGTTTCGAGCGCATTGTCGTTTGGCGGGAAACTTCGAGTAATCGATTAATTAATATGTGTTTTTGTTTTTGTTCTATAAACTTGATTCCCATTATCGTAAAAATAATCGAATGATTATTCGATTTCCCCTTCGTCTGGGGCTGAAAATGCATAGGAATTTATTTTTATCATACAAAACTCAGTGACAAACGCTTCTACGTATTTTTATCGTTAATTCAGCGGATTCTGTGAAAATCAACAAGTTTCTTCGGAACGAATTATCTCATTGGTTCTTTCTCTTTGCATGCGATTTATAGACACGACGAAATCTGCAAATGCATATTAATTTATTTATAGATTTAACATTTTTTCACAAAACAGGTCGTTACGATATAATTCATAAACTCTGGAGTCACAGTTGCCCCGGATCTTTAGTGCCCAAAAAAAAATGTTTTTCGTAATTTCGGTAAATTCTTTCGATAAATCGATCGAACAAAGACGCGTTCTCCATTAGCAAAATTAATTTTATCTCATTTTGCGACGTAATAATCGCGTATCTCGGGGCCGTAAGTATGCGAGAGCGGCAATGCGTCGTATAACAAACATAATATACGGTAGCTATATAGCTATACTACTTACGATCAGCCTTGCGTTCTCCGCAGTGCACGGCCCAGTGATAGTTGCAATGGTTGTGTACGGCTCCATGGCCGTCAAAGAGGAGGCCATTTTCACAGTGCTCGAGGGTCAGGGTGCCGTTCGTGCACAAGAAAAATGAGCCGCAATCCTCGGGGTGTGGATACGCATGCACCCCCCAAGGTTCCGGACAAGATGGCGCTCCTCGCAGAGCGACTCCCAAGGCTAATAAAAATAAAATAAATAAATAAAAAATATTAATAAATTAAATCGATCGGCGCAAAAATAATAATAATAATAATCATTGCAATAATAGTAATAACAATAACATTAAAAAAAGTTTTTTTATTCTATAATTTATATAATTATTAAGTAAATTAATAATTTAATTATTGACATTATTAATTATAATTTTTTTTTTTTCGTGTTTATTAGACAATCAAAGGTTAATAATGACTTTTATGCAATATTTGAATGGAAAAAAAAAAAAAAAAAAGTTCGTCGCGTTCATCACGATCGCGCGGCAACGACCTCGCGATAAAATAGATATAATTATCTATCATCATTATCGATTATATCTCGAAGGGTTAATCACATATTGTTTCGTCGTTTGATAATCGCCTCGTGCGGTTATCTATATAGGTATCTATACTTTCACTGGGACACGTCGAAAAATTTTGTGGAGACAATTTATCTGAACTCTCGCTAATTTGCGGCGGTATGTTAGTGTTGCGCCCCGAGGCGCTTCTTGAAAGTCAGCGCGTTCGTTGCCTCGATGAACTTTCGGTACGACGTTGCGCCACAATGAACAACTCAACCGGACTAACGATCGTTACATTTCTTTTACGAATAATTTCTCGATATGTTTTAACGAACCGAAGACAACGTATATTCATTTTTTTTTAACTTTAAATCGATGTAAAAAAATTCGCGAAGTATTTTTTTTTTTTATTTTTAAGAAATAATTGAGGCGAAAGAGTTATTAAGCCTTTGAAGAGCGATATTGCATCAACTTAACAAAGTTGTCGATTAAAAATCGTGACATTATGTCGGAAAATAGGTTAAAAAAAATTTGAAAAAAAAATAAAAATAAAATTCTCGAAAATAATAACCGGTTATTAATAATAATAACATAATAATGCTGACATTAAATCTCGTCGGGATGTTACAGAAAATTGGTCAATTAAGTATTACAAAAGTTGCATGAAATCTTCGCGAAACTTAATTATCCGACGAATTTCTTTTATTATTTTAATTTTAATTTTTTTCAAATTTTCTTCTAACATTTCTTCTTATGTTTCGAAGATTTCTATAAAATTTCTGAAAAGAAATTCACGAAGAAAGTTACGAAAAAAAAAAAAAATGCCGTATTCCGTAATTTAAAAATATTTCAAAGACTTAACAATTCGAATAGAAAAACAAACGCTAATCTCAGTAAAATCTATTATTCCAATCGTCGAAAAAAAAAAAAAAAAAAAAAAAAATATCCCTCATGGAAAACAACAAACGAAACAAGTCAAACAACTCGCATATATTAAAAGACTCGTCGACAGCCGCAATCCTCTATAGCAACAAAAATCATCGAGTATCTATATCCACGCAGAGGTGCGCCGCAGCGTAATCTCCGCATATCATTGAATAATACATAAGGAAGCGCCACCGTAGCGTAAAAAAAGAACTAAAAAAAAAAACAACATAAAACCCCTCATCTCTCGATAGGATTCCTCGTCTTCGACACGTAATATTCTCCGCGTATAGCCAACGATATTATATCATATTACAACAAAGATTCCCGATGATCGTCGATGTAACCATATGGCTCTCCCGGTGAGTTCTGTCTGTAGGAAACAGTGAAAGCGGTTTTGTAGCGACCACCGCTTGCCTCGGTGGCTTATAGAATTCTCGAAGGTTTCGTAAGTCTGTAAGTCACTGCGGACGTTTAAGGAATTGAGTTTCTGTGTGTAGCGTAACACAGTCGCATTATACCAATACATTAGGATCTCACGATAGCAGACGAAGAAATTGAAAGATCAACGCGTGTTTCAGGGGCGTATGTCTGTGTGATGCACTCGCGGATTCTCATCTCTGGAGGGGTTAACGATCGGAGATCCCATGCCGAGAATTTTTTTTATTTATTTTTTTTATTTTTTTATATATATTTTCTCACGAAGTATATAGTTTTTAGTATATATATGTTATTTAACGATCGAAAAAATGTATGCAGACGCAGAATTTTGATTTTTTCGATCTTTTTTTTTTTTTTTTTTTTTTTTTTTATTGATGGGTTTTATCTATATATGTATATATATATATATATATCTACTCACCTGGCGAGAGAATCCCCGCCAGAACCAATAGGGTCACGTAGTTTCTCGTTTGCTGCCACATCGTTCCGGACTCTCGTCTCGTCTGCTCGGTAACGGACTCTGACTACTGAACTTAGAATACCGCCGAACTGTATTGGCGCGCTGCTCGGTATACTTCGTCCTCGAGAACTGCTTCGGCCCCTTCACTCAACGGCAACAAGCCAACGTAGAGCGGCAGTACGAAGAACGTTGGTAGACCAACGGTTCCGACTGTACGGCCTTTCTGCGTGTCAATTCCCCCACCGCGCGATCTGTTTCTTTGAGAAAACTTTTTCTTTCTTTTTTTACTTTTTTTACTTCGCCAGAAAGTGTTTGGTGAACGCGCGAGAAAAATTGAAGCAAAAGGTCCGATCGATGTATTGTTTCGCGATGTTTTTTTCTTTGTCGGAGAGGAATGAACGGTTCGATGCTTGAGAATTGCCTTATATATCGCGAAGTATGAAATAAATTTTGGCGGAATTTTGAAACGTTGTGGGATTTTTTTTAAGAGGGGTATTTCAACAGGTGATACATTTGTTATCGGAACTGAGGGTTTTAAAAAGATCGATCGGTCGATTGCGCAGATATTTGCATTGGTTGATAGATAAATACGGAGACACGAGTCGATCTATTGTTCTCGAAAAATATGAAGTAACGACCTTCCAGTGTTTAGTTAATAGAGAATTACTATTTATTGGTCTACAGCTCATTTTATTACGTATCTAAGATACCTACAGTTCCATTTCTTTTTTTTACATCGAAATAAGTGTGCAAAATTTTTTAATTTTTACGGTTTAAACGGAAAGACATTTAGTCAATCGGACATTAAAATGAACATCCGGCATAACATTGCTAAATGCTGATATACATTTGTATTCTATGTAAATTCCGTTTATTTTATTAACATTAACTAAAAAACTACAAAAAAGCAATTATTATTATTATTATTGACTATTAAAGGTTTATATCGATGATTTTCGAAATTTACGATTAAAAAAAACTATTAACTCCATAATACTGCAGATATTCTGCAGTTCCCTTTCCTAAAGATATTACGGCGGCAAAAATGAATATTATTTATTTTTTTTATACTGAAATCGATACAGCAGAACGTAAGGAATATGTTTATTAAAGTCTCACAGTGACGCAGCAAACAATTTTAGAATTACGCGTTTTGGATCCCAAATACTCCATAAAAAGTCCATTATATCTGCGTGTTGTTTTTTCTGATTGATGTTTAAAAAAAAAAAAATAATAATAATAATTACGTTCCCTTCGCCGCCTCCTCGAGAAAAATCCTTCGGAGTTTTTGATCGATTCACTGAGTAATAATTATGATTATGCGACTGGTGATTGATTTCGAATACGAAAAACGTGTTTACGTTTCATTGATCAAATAAATTTATCTGTCGCGCATAACAAGACGTATATTAATGAGACGAAAAGACTTACAGCGCACCGGCGCTCCACGTGCTTATGACACGGAGGGTGTTAAACAATACACGAGACACGACTTCTGCACTTGTGTACTCCGGAAACGCGAGTCATATAATGGGTTTCGTGAATATAATAGATATTAAACAAATTTTAACAGGTGGAAGTTACTACCAAATAAGGAAAATCGTAAATAATAGAGAAACTGTTATCAATGAATCGAATGAATCAGATTAATTTTTCCATTCGTTGTTATCCTTCGGTTCGCGACGCAATTTAACGAAATCGTTAAGTAATTCTACGTATTTTTTTTATTTATTTATATCTTTCTCAGTAATACAATAATTATTTAATCTCCTCATTCAAAGTCTTCCGATAAAAAGAATTTCATAAACATCCATTTATTAATTAATAATTATATAAATTTATGGAGTATCCGATTAATTAAAAGATATTTCTGTTTTCTGATAAGTAATACTCGACGCAATAATAATTATTGCTTATGGATACAGAGAAATTTTATTGACCGGAAATTATCATCGAACACATCAATTTTGCATTAAAGAGGGTGTGTCGCTGTGTATTACCAAAGAGTACGATTCACGCGAAATTTAGAGAGAATTTCGACAACTTTCTGATGGAATAAAAATCTGAAAAAAGTCAATCAATCAAAAAGTTAATCACACATTAGTAAAAAAAAAATTATTGTTTATCGAATTATCCGGTAATCTAACTTTTTCTTTTGCCGAAATTTATTCGATAATTTTTTTGAATTTTTGTCTAATCTGAAAAAAAAATAAAAAATGTTTGATTTTTTTTATGGATGAAAAAAATCACTAATTTTCGAAAATTAGAAAAAATGTTCAAAAAAATAATAAGTGTTTAAAAAAATTAGCAAATAAATTTCGGCAAAAGAAAAAGTCTGAATTTTAAGTGAATCTCACTCTTTGGTAATACGCAGCGATACACCCTCTTTAATTCGCGATGTTTCAGATTGCTGTCTACTTATTATCTTTTTTAAATGAATGAAAAATTGTTGCAAATTTTGTTTCAAATATCACCTATATATACGATATCATGCGATGTTACGCAAGAGGCCAATTATGCCCCGAGGAGGGAACCAGATCCTCGGATATAGCGACAGTGAAAGCAGTCAATCCGACAGAGCGACCACCGTATTTCGTCGTTTCTTGTGCAATGATCCACGCGGCAGAACAATAATCGATCCGCAATCGGCCGCAGGCATCGCGATAATATAGTTCCGAAAAATCTCCGTCTCTAATCTCCGAAAAATATCCGAAACACACACACCAAAGACGAAAATTAAATTAACGCCGCGTAGTATTATGCAGTGAGAGTCAAAGTTCGAAACAACATTTCTTGACCAGCTGTGTCTCAACGAGTGGCGATCCAGTGAAAGTATTCGAAATATCAATGAACTCTGCGCTCTCAGATCGAAGACATATTAATCGAATGATAAACTATGACGACACTTTTAAACACCCAAATGACAAAAAAAAATGTATGCTGCAAATTATATTAGAAATATATGAAACTCGGCATTTTTATATTAATAATATATTATATGTCATATTTTATGATATATTATTATATAAAAATTCCGAATTTCGTGTATTTATAATATATTTTTTTAATATACTTTTTTCATAATAATATTATTGATATATTATAATATAATTAATATACGATAATAATCATATATTTACAGAAATATATCCGTAATATGCCATTTTTCGCAGAAAGTATTTTTGATATATTATCGATATATTTTGCAGTATTTTTTTTTTTAATATTTGCACAAATGGGTCGATTTTTTGATTTTTATGAAAATCCAAAAATTCTCGAGAATTCTATGTTTTCCGACTACAAAATAATATTCCGAGGTCATCGCTACTGCTGAAACGTTCACTCGACAGCTACACGGCCCGTAGACCCCATGTGTACGCAAATGTAGTACACTGAGTTGAATATTACATAAAGTGAAAGGTTGCAATTAGGTAAATGAGAAAAGGTGAAATTCTACGGATCGGAAAGCGCATCGGTATATGTCGAACAATAATTCAATCAGTTGATTTGATTCGAGGATTCACTGTAATTATTCGCATAACTCAATCCTCTAATTCATATGTATGCATTTGTTTTCATTTTTTCGTTACGATTTTTTTTTATTTTTTTATTTTTTCGATCTTTTATTTTTGCGATATTTTTTTTTTTTGCGATCTTTTTTTTTTTTTTTTACCATAACACTTTAATAACAATAATAATAGGTAAACCTTTTTCTTTCAAGTCGGTCTCATTTGATCGATGATTGAATAGCTTTATCGATCGCGCTAAACGCTCCAATTCATATTGACATAATCATTTTTTGTTTTTTTTCATCGATTTTCTATCGATGTAATAATAACAAGAGTATTGCGGCAACAATTATCTCTTACATAAAGGGAAAGGTACGCAGTATCCGTCGCGGACAATAAGTGCGTAGAAATCTTGTGAACTTACGTAATAATAAAAAATACGTTTATTGTTTTCTTATGAGTAAAAAGTCAAGCGTTCCATTACTCTCGGTAATGTATCCTTAGCGAATACAGTATATTTATCTACAATAAACTTGGCACAAAATCAGTTCTTTCCTTTGTAGTAATCCTCGCTAAAAAAAACAAAAAAACAAACCAGAAAAATAAATTAAAGACCCTTAGAAATTTTTTTTATTAGGTGAAAAAATTTTAATTAATTTTAAAAAAATATATATATATTAATTTTTGAAACAAAAAAAAAAAATTCATTTTTGAAAAAAAAAATAAACTAAAAAAAATGAAAAACCCTCAAAAATTTTGATTATTCGATGAAATTTTTATTTATTTATTAAAAAAATACGTGACTCACCATCCGGGAACATTTTCGGGATCGGTACACCGGAAGCTTTCCTCATTGTATACGGTGCCGTCGTCGCATTGTCCCTTTTGCGGTTGTACGCCGTTTCTGCAGATGTAAAATTTCGCGCAATCCTCGGGATGAGGATACGTCGGATGGGGTAAAATTCTGCCGCCCGGTCCGATTACATTCTCGTCGGGACACATGAAACCGTCTTCAAGGGAGTCGCGTTTCACGTTGCAATTCGTCGTCGCGTCGACGGACCACACGCAGCTCGACATTTTATCCTCGTAGATAAGACCCGGTGGACACGGCATCACCGATGCAACGCCGTCGATACAGTTTACGAAACGATCGCAGGCCGCGGGATCCTCGTGTTTGAAATAACCGTTTGCACGGGGACAACCTTTCGATGGTTGCGGTTCCTCTGCAAAATTTCGTAAATAGAAAAAATAATACTACATATAATAATAATTGTTTTAAAATAAAAATAAAATTAAATAAATGATTTTTTTGCATTACAATTGTATTGCAATTTTTTGTCCAAACAAAATTGGAATTATTACGAAAATAAATAAATAATAATAATTATTACGCATTTTTAAAATTTTTTAATTCATTAATTAAAATAATAATGATTTATTAATTTTTCTACTAAATCTGTTTATATTATGAAAAAAAAATGGCCGCATTCTAAAAAAATGTCCTTAATAATGGAATATCTCGAGAGAACTTAATGCAAACCGCATTACATAATGATACAAAAAGACATTGTATAAACGCGCGATTAATGACATAAGACATTATTTCCTGGGGACTCGAGAAACGAATAATTACGAAAATATATGATTCCACAAATTCCACCGTTGCGAAGGATATTTTTGTTCGCCTTGAAAAAATCGTTTCTACGAAGGAATAACCAAAAAAAAACGAAAGGGAAACAGGATCGGCTTAATGAAATAAGAAAATTTTCGGCGAACCGGTTTCTATATTGTCAAAAGATCCCGAGGAGAAATGCTGGTTGACTTTATTATTACCTCGTATAGTACCTATATACAGCGGCCAAAACCAGTTGATTATACGCCTTTATCGACAAACCTGTTTTCATGAATTTCTATATATATATATCTGTTCTGCAATAAGAATTTCCTGGTATACGCCGTGTGAGAAAGTTAATATTTACTTAAATTTTTCCCATGGAAATACGTCCGTTCGATAAGAGCCGTAACTACTTTGAAGCCGAAGGGCGAATTTTTCAAAATAATTAAATTCGTACCGCGAAAAAAAAATGACGGAACTGAAATTCGAAAGAATTCAAAGCCAATATCAGACTATTTTAAAAGTTCTTAAAATTTGATAATTAAATAGCTTCGAAAAAAATTAATTCAACTAATAAAATAATCTAATTTATTTTTGCAAAACGCAATTGTGAAATTAAAAATAAATTGCCACAATTATAATGGAAAAATGCTAATAAACATGGTAATCATACATTTAATGGTAAATTTTCGCAATCGCATATTCTTTTAATTCACTAAACCGTAAAATTTAAAAAAAAAATTGATTTTAATTTTATAAAAATACGAAAATTTGTCAAAAAATGAAGTGTAAAAAACTCGAAAAAAATTCTGAAACTCGAGTTTTAGCATATTGAATATACCATCAAAATTTAGTGATCTTCCGTAAAGCCATTTAAGAGATATAGTACTTTTACCGAATCAGTAGATACATACAAGATCAGACCGGTGCGTGAATTCAACTAATTTCTCTGCCGTTACATTTTAATTTTTATTTCGACTATTATACGACGAAAAAATATGCTCTTTGGCACAAATCGAGAGATGGTATTCTTCTGTCTATAAAAAAAAATCGATATCTCTGATTAATTCGATTCCCTTTCGCAACCCAACAACGTTGCAAGTGTATTGCATTGTTTTTCCCTACAACTTCGCTTCAACCTATCAAATCAACTGTAAATTATTTATCACTTGCCACCGCAACTAATTAATTTAATTCTCCTGCTATAATAAAAACAAAAGTTTAAATAAAAAGATTCGTATAAATTTAACTTACGAAGAAGGGTGCGATCGCCGCAGGGTACGTTAGCCGGAAGATCGCAGAAGTCTTTCTTCGGATTGTCGTCTCGGAACACGAGGCCATCTTTGCACAGTTTTTCTTCGGGTTGTCCGTCGACGCAGGCGTAATAAAGATCGCACTGTTCGGGATCGGCAAAGAAGCCCTTATCTTCGGGGCACCGGAACTGCGCTCTCGACACGGAAACGCCCAGTGCGAGAAGCAGAATTACCGATAGGTCGCGATTCGTCATTATGCCTCTCGTCGTTGATAACCAAAAATTGATCGTCGTTTTTCTCCTCGATGATCTTATACTTCAATTTTTACCCCGTTTTCTTATTATAAAAGCCGTTGAATATATTTTTCTTTCTTGTGATCGTTGTCGACGATGTGCGGGGAGAGCTACGATACGTGACTGTGGAACTTGTCGATACTCTGGTCCCGTTTCACTCGAGTGCTCGAATACACCATCACCGGTGGCTCCGGTTGCATTTCACAACCCCCACCCCTTTCACCGAAACTCCTCTCGCGCCTCGGTGAGGCCCCCCCGGAGGGTCCTTCGACCAGACAACCAGATTTCTCCCCCTCTGCCGATCGACGCTTTCGTTCATTCGTTTCTATGTACATATAGGTAAACTTCTTACTTTCCGCGGTTACCCCCCTCGTTGCTTCATCTGCGACTCTAAAACCCACTGCTACGTTCCCTTCGCGCACTATACCGCTTTTCTATCGTAAACTATAACTGTACTCTGCTAAATTTCTTTACAATGTATGATAATACTTTCGATTTGCATACAATCAAAACTCCATTATCTCATTCTTTTTGCTTCGTCTTTGCCGATTCGAAAGAACGCTATCCTCCCGGTGAATGTAAAAAAAAATTAACATGAATATCACAAGAAACAAATCTTCTTATCGGAAGAATTACACTTTTATAAATACTTTTTTCATAATAATAATAATAGTAATTGATAAAATATTCGAAAAAAATAGTAATACAATAATTTTGAGTTTTCATTTTTTTTTTTAAATAAAATAATGACAATAATAATTTTTTTCTGCATCCGAGTTAAAATTAATTCATTTGAATAAAAAAAATCTTTTTATCATTAAAATCATATTTTTAAAAAATTCTTACGATTTTATAATAGAATTTGCGTAATTAACAGTTTGTGGTTTTTACTTCGAGATTAACATCATTTGACGTCAATTTATTTTGATACATCCTGTAGAAAATCGAATTCGTCGAATAAGAGTGATATATTCAGTGCAGTTACAAAATTCATCGGAATGTGGAGTCTGCTGCACCATCTTTCTTTTTTATCTCGTCGATACTCTTACTTCATCAGCTCTAATACTCTTTCTCTTGGTAACCGCACTCTCCATTATACTTTTCTCTCGGCTACTCGATCATTCGCTCTCGTCTCGCCGCGTACTTTCCACATGAGTTGTAGCCGTAGTCACGATCTCAGATTCCGAATGCCACGCGTTCGGAGACGGATAGTTGAAATATTCACCGGAGGCGATCAGTATGCACTTTCCAAGTACAGTACGCGCGGAGCATTCCGCTTCGCTTCGAGGCTCTTATAGCTTCGGGACTTTCTTGAGACTCACTTTACACAGTCAACAGTCGTCAAGGATACTTGAACTATGAGGACTTTTATCTACTTTTAGATAATATTAAACACAAAAATCCTCGAATTATCATTTTTTATTACCAATCATATTTTATCTTATATATTTTTTTTTTTTACGATAGCCGATTAATTCGTTATGTAATTCGATATTTACATAATGCGTCGGGTTGGATAGAAATTTAAATATTCAGAATCGATGCATATATGTTGTACTTCCTGGAAATTCGATGAGTTCGGCATTTGTATATATAGCATGCAATGAATTTTTTTTTTTTTTTCACTATTATTATTACGAGAAATAAACATTCATTAAAAGAAAATTTAATTGACAATGCAAAATTATTTAAAATATATTTAAATCATTGTTTTCTTGATAAATTCAATTATATATTTCACTCAATGGTTAAAAAAAGAACACGCATTTGAAAATGCGCAAAATATATAATTTATAATTAATAATAAAATAAAATCGCTCTATTATGAAATCTTAATATTTTCGACACCGTTCGTTGTCCATCGAGAAGAAAAAAAATGTTTTCTCAAAAAACATGAATTATTCACACGCCGATTGCCAAAAAAGCAATTTTTATTATTATTATTGTTATTGTTAAAATTTAATACGAAACGACACTATATATTACGAAATCATAATATTTCTCACATCGTTTGTTCTCCAATGAAACGAAAAGAAAAAAAAAAGAATTATTAACACGCCGATTGTCAAAAAAGCGATTTTTATTATTATTTTTATCGGTAGAAAATTCGATAGAAAACATTACTTTATTACGAATTCTTAATATTTTTAACTCCATTCGTTGTCCAAAGGGACGAAAAAAAAATGATTTTTCCGTATTCGCGAAGTGACCCTCGATTTATGTGTCGAAATACAATGCATCGAATTAAAAGTTTGCCAGACGACGAAAGAAGGTAAAGCGTTCACGGTAAGTTGAAGATATCAAGATAAAAAAAAAAAAAAAAAAAAAAAAAAAAACTTTCCGCGTAGCCTTGATGGTTGGCTGGATGATCGAGGGGCGGGTGAGACGGTGTCCCCGTCGTACATAATCAACGCCCGGGGCACCGAGACTTCAAGGTCCGCCACTGACCGAGAGCTCCGCGGAGGAAAGTAGGATCGATCCAGGATTTCGAGTCGCCTTTTACCTCGGCGATCAATCGAACCATGAAGCAACCTGTCCGACTGCTTACTCACGGAAAGTGTCGGTTGTGTTCGTTATAACTATACGCGAGTATTGGGAATACGAAAAACGGAATATCGAGATATATATAGATATACTGTAGGGATAGTATAACGATATATACATATATCGCACGCCGGCGTCTCGACCTTTTATCGAGAGCAACCGAAGGCGAGGCGAGGAGAAAGCTATCGCGACGATTTACTTGGTTACCCTCCCCTCCGAGAAATAAACAGAAAACGAACGCGTATGCTGATCTCCGGGACTTCCGTTCGCCGGAAGCCATTGATCTTCGAGACTTCGAGACCACTGATATGAATCGCATTTGAAGTTTTATTTCAACTATTATTCGATAGATTTATTTTTCTTTGAATACCAGTCACTGATTTTTTTTTTTTTTTTTTTTTTTTTTTTTTTTTCGGAGTCAAAAGATGGGTATATATTTTTGGTTATTTAATAATTGAGATTTTTTAATGTGTCGTCGAATAATTTATTAGGGAAAAATTATGATGAACTATTGAGCGAAATGTATGATTTAATTTTTTATTCAACATTTTTTTTTTTTTTAACAAATTGTATGATTTACGTAAAGCGAAAAGTTTCGAGATTATTATTATCTTAATATTTTTTTTTTTTTTTTTTTATTAAACACGTTTGATCTATAAATCGATGTCAAGAACAGTGTCAATGCAATAAAATTATATCTGAAAATTGCAGTGGAATAATGCAAATAGGGTGTATCGCAGTCCGTTTTCCGTTATCCGGAAGCCATTGATCTCTATTACGTTTGCAAGTGATATACATTACCTTGAGACGGAGATTACTAACCGTTAACTGCGTAGGCAGCGGCAGCAGACCGGAAATAGCGCGAGAAAATCATTGTTGCAAATCGATTTTCTTTCCATTTCATAAATTGTCTGTCGGACATTCGCTACTGAAATTTCACGATACAAAACATACGACACGGAAACACTTATGAGTTATGAAAACGCTTAACGACTTTGTCGTTATTATTATTATTATTATTATTATAGGTGTTATTGACTGCAAATTTACGAGTTCTTCAAGACACAGAATTTTTTTTCGTATTTTTTATACCCTATTTTTTCGTCGATTTAAATTCGATTTCGTGACGAATTTTTTCAGTAATTAGTAAATTGCTTCGAATAATCGATCATTGACTATATAAGGTATAAATGGAGACGCCATTAATTCCAAGTAAATGGTCAATTTATCGGATTAATCGGATTGAGGATTTAAAAAAAAAATTGTCAAAAATCCATAATTCATTAAAAAAAAAAGAAATCTCAAGAGGCTTCGAAATCAGATCGAGTTTTTTCGAAAATCGATGACTCGATGATTTCGAAGGAAAAAAAATACGAAATAAATACGGATGATTCGGGATCATGAGAAATGAAAATCATTTTTTTTTTTTTCGTTTTTCACCCTTTTCTATATTTTAACGTGTAAATTTATTATAAAAGTTTTACATAACTAAAGTCAATCGTCATTACACAACACGAAGTATATGAAAGTACGAAACCGTTGTGTATTATTTGGTCGTCCCGATGCGGGACATTTGAGTTTCACGGGTGACTTCAGGGCTTCTTGTCGTCGTCTTTGTACCAATCCTCGCTGCAATAATAATAAAAATCGAATCGTTAAATCGATAAAAAAAAAAAAATACCAAAAAAAAATTGGTATTGTTTTTGGTATTTTTATAAAAAAAAAAAAACATTCTTGAATTTATGGTCCTTTCATGAATTATGCGAATAACGTACCATCCGGGAACATTTTCGGGTGCGTCACAGAGTTGTTTAACTTCGTTGTAAACGGTACCATCGCTGCATCCCTGTTCTCTCGGTGTAACACCGCTGAGGCATACGTAAAACTTTTGACAATCCTCGGGATGCGCGTATTTCGGGTGATCAACTTGCGTTCCCCTGTTATCGACTTGACGATCCTTCGGGCACTCGAAACCGTCTTTCAGGACTTTGCCAACGACGCCGCAACCCTTGAAAAAAAAAAAAAAAAAATGTAATATAATTAAATTACATAAATCAATTAAATAATTAATAATATTAATAACAATAATAATGATAATAATAATTACAAAATTGATTATAAATATCATTATTAATTCGAATTAATATAAATAAAAAATGAATACATTTTTTTAAATTATAATAATTAAATAATTAATTTTAATTAATGTCAAAGATTTCATTGGGGTTGAAAAAAAATGTTGTTGATGCGTTTATTTTACTGTAGTCGAATAATTAACAAACATAATTAATTTACCTCTCGTCCCGCGCTGTCAGGCCAGACGCAGGTACCGCTGTACTCATCGAAATGAAGTCCAGTTGTGCACGTGATTTCGACGGATTGACCGTCGATGCAATTGTAGAAAATATTGCACACGGAAGGATCCGGATGAGCAAAGAATCCGTTGCGTCGCGGGCATTTTTTCGTGGGTTGCGGTGGTTCTGCGGTAAACATGAAAAATACGAAACTATAGAGCGATCGAACATCGATATATCGTATCGTTTATATTCAGAGACGTAGTATGAAACGCAGTAGTAAAAGTCACCGGTGACGCGTCAATTTCTACGTCGTTACTAATGCCGGTGCTGAGGCTTTCATTAACAAGGAATTTGCGGAAATAACGAGATCTCGACGATGGCGATGCTTACGCAATTCCAAACGGTCGCCGCAGTCGACGTTGAATACGTGATCGCATTTGTTGATCTTGCGATTCAGGGGATCGAAGACCAAACCATCGGGACAAAGCTTATCGGTTGCAACGCCATCTGTACATTGATAATATCTGTCGCACTGAATCGGATCCTCGTACTGTCCATCTTTTTTCGGACAATTGAATGCGGCATCTAAAAAAAAATCGTATTATTCGTAAAATAATAAAAAAAAAATACAATTTTTTTTATTTATTTAGTTATCTATATACATCGCGTTGTATTTCTCGTAAATTTCCTCGATTGTGTTTTTTTTTCGTTGACAATACAAATAAATATACCAAAAACAGAGGGATTAAAAAAATATAAAAATTCCTCGGATTTTTTCGAAATTTAATAAATATTTTTAAAATAATAATAATAATGATTTTTTAAATTAAAGTAAAAAAAATTATTATTATCATTAATATTATATAAAAAAAAAGTTTTGGCGACAAGTTTTACGTATATTGTAGTCATATACATAAATATACGATTTCAACGGAATCCGGCAGTGAAATTTGAATATTAATATTTTTTTTTTTCTTATGCAATTTGCAACCCGAAGGAGACAGGTATCGGAGTGGTTCTCTCTGCTCGTCGTACGGACGACAGCGAGAGCACCGCCGCTACTTATGCAATCGAAACACGAGAGAGTCAACGCGCACTGACATTTACACTTTAGAAAGTTCGGCTTTGATACTGTCTCTCGCGAGCGGACTCTCGGCTACCGTATTATATATCTCACTTCTATCTCCGAGCAATGAATCGACGGTAGTCGATACAGAAAGCACGTCTATCCGGTATTGGATACTACAAAGTCTAAAGTTTTTTATTTACTAACCGACAACGAGTTTACTGCAAAGTATATATACATTTTACTATCTTATTTAATATTTTATGTTTTTTTTTTTTTTTTTTTCTTTCAAAAGATTTAATGATACGGAGTCCGCGGGGCAATGAACTCAATTTTTAAATTGCAGCAATGCTACGATAATTTTTATAGATTTTTTACATTGATTTCATGGGTTTCAAAAAAATATTAATTAAATTACGAATTTAATAAATTTTAATTTTTTGAAATTATACCATTTTTTTTTTTTTTTTTTTTTTTTTTTTTTTTTTTTCGGTGTTTCAATGAAATTTAAATAATAATAATACTTACATGCAACCGTAGCTAACGCGAGTATCAGGATACACACTCGGGACATTTTGGCAATTGGCGAAAAACTTCGAGTTTTTGTTTTTCGAGTTTTTTACGATGAGGAAAAACGAAAAAAAAAAATAATTAATTGATTAATTAATTTCACTAAATTCGTGAGACTTATGAAGAGGAATGATTTTTGGACGCTCTTTGGAATGGCGTCTCGTCGCGAGATACTGCTCCGTCGATGGCTCTCCATCGGGTATACCCTATCATCCCCCACTATAGAACCATTTCCCCACTTTCGCTGGGCGTTTGCCGGACTCTGTAGACGATAGTCAGGAATCGAGATTCGTCCACATACTTTTACCCTTTTCCACCGTCTCTCCCCCCTTCGGTATCCGTCCTCTTCGCATTTACACTATAGAGTGTTGAAGAATTTCGAAAAGTGAGTTTCTCAGTCGACGTGACAAACTAACTATAGACCTTTACATTGTCAACTTAATGCCAAAGTTATATATGTTCGCGATTTCTATATTTCTTGACAATCATTAAATTACAAAAAAAAATTTATAAAAATACGAGTGAAAAATCATACATTTTATTTCACGTTGAATGGGACATAAAATCGAAAAACCACAAAAAAAAAAAATTCTGCATATTGAAACGAAAATTAATAAAAAATGTATTATTAAATAATATAATAAAAAAAAATTGATCGAAAAAAAGGTTTGAAAGTCTAAAAAAACATTAAAAAATGACTAATCCTTCAATATGATTTTTTAAATGTATGTAAACGTTGGTGCAGCAAAGTTTTCCAGTCCCTCTTCTCTTCTACTACGATCGCTCGTTCCGCGACACGATCCTTTCTCTCTCTTATTTCTAGTAACGGTGGAAATCGAGAAGGTCGTTCTTCACCTATATACACGTTCCTTGCTAATGATACATCGACGTTACTACTCATTCTACAGTCAACAGGCAATGTTCAAAAACGCTTTTTATATTTTTAATAATTCGCTGACTAATTAATTTTTATTAAATGAAATTTGTTTTTAACACTTTAATTTCTCTGAAGAATAATTTTAATCGATTATAATAATTAATATTAATTTTATTAATAATAATTAATTAATGGAATTAATGGTTTTCAATTTTATATTTTTTAAATTTGTTTCTCCATTCAAGTGATCTATCGATTTAAAAGATATTGCAAACATTTTAATTAAGTTTAATCCTATTACAAAATTATTAATTATAATTTACTAAGAAAAAAATTGAAAAATATTTCTCTAGTTAAGCATTTATACATTTTTTATTTTTTTTCATCGCCTGAAAAAAAAACGTCTCACCCCGCAAGTTAATTTCGTATTCAAAGAATATTAAAGATGCTTCGGCGCGTTCTTGAGGTAACGGTTAATTATTCAAGATCCGACAGACATTACCCGTTAGCCTTTCGAAACGGGAACTGCAGAGAATGCTACGCGCATACGCGATAAACGATAGATACGTGAATGCACTTCATAAATTACAATGGGCGGCTTATCGTTTTAATCGCGAGTTGAGCTCATCACGAAACGTTTTAATTGTCCAAAAAACAATGCAAATCATTTACCGTAAACACGAAAAAAAAAAAAAAAAATTTAAACCATTTTTCGTGATCGCGAGTGGAGCTCATCTCGAAATGTTTCAATTCTCGAAAAAGCAATACAAATCATTTACCATAAACACGAAAAAAAAATTCTAATCAATTTTCGCGATAGCGAGTTGAACTCATCTCGAAGAACTGTTTAAATGCTCGAAAAAAAACAGCGCAAAATATTTACCACAGACGAAAAAAAAGAAAAAAAAAATACGAAATCAATTTTAAGACGTTTGGAAGAATATCGATTTCCGATCAACGTGGATTCATCCGTGAATAACAAATAAGTGAGTAAGAAAAGAAATCGATTTCAAGATCGCGAGTATCGTATCGAAGAAAGGCGAGTTGCGATAACCATCGAATTTCTTACTTTCTCAATGATGCGCGGCGTTCTTACACTTTATTTTCACCTTTCGCCTTCATAGTTCTCTATTGACAGACCCTTTGTGGCGTCTAAATTTCAGCCGAATCGAAATAGATAGCATAGAGGATGAAATACCAATGACGAAAGATCGAGGAAATCTAAAAAATCGTGAAAAAGATCGAGGAAATCGTTTTCTTTACTGCTAATAACCATTTATGATGGTACGTTGGCTGATAAAAAACGAAAGCCAAACATATCACGACAATTAAAATAATTAATTTAATTATCGTCAAGAATTTCAATGAATTGTTGATGCAGCAAAAATAGGTTGTAATAGTTGTTTGAACTGTTGATTATATTTTAAATATTTGATTCATAATCAAAGACATTTTTTTCATTATTTCAATAGTTAATTTTTATCTAAAGTTCGATGATTTTTTTTTTTTGGTTTGCAGAAAAAAAATTCCGTTTGTTTTACACAGACTACCGAAATACCGAGTAAGCAGCTTGCGATGTAAGAATTTATTGTTTTTTCTCTGAAGACAATACATAAAATAAATAAAATAAATTTGAAATTCCAACTTCGGAAACTGCATACGCTGCCTTATCGCGAAATAAAATGAACTCATCCCTCCGTATTCCGCACTCATTATCTTACAAAATTTACAGACTTTCAATTACTTTCAAGTCTTTCTTTTCCGGAGACTTGTAAGTGATTTTAATAGTATATATACTCTGAATAAATTCTGAATACTGCAACAAAAAACCGTAAAAATGTCATCCCTCTTTAATAATCGTCAATCTTAAAATTTTTTTTTTTTTCTAATTTTGCTTGACGATTAAAGAAAATTCCGAATTCGAAAATTTCTTCGAAGTGTTTACAGAAGGAATCGGGATGCATTTTTAAAAAATTATTTTGAAGATCGAACGTTTCGGTAGACAAAATTTATTATACAAATATTGTAGCCAAAAAAAACTGAAGTACAATTATTAAAATTATGGGGAGGAATTTACTTTTTTTTTTTTTTTTTTTTTTTTTTTTTTCATTTAATTTTTGGGTGGTCTCGACGACTTTCGTCTGCTTGGTCCTCCGGTTGGTTTTGGTTTGGGCGGTGGGTTCTCCAAAGCGTCCAACTCCGCGTCGGTCAGCTGACCCTTGTACCAGTCTTTGCTGTGGAATCACGAAAAAAAGTGAAAGGATCAAACCGGGTATTGCCCGAACGCTGAAAGTGAGCCTCGAGCGCTGATTCGAGGTTTCACGACATTATTATTATGCGTGGGACGTCGATGCATCCCGCGTAGCGTCTTCTCTTTGACGCCACTTTCGAGACAGGGACGTAACCTAAAATTACTTCAAAGCCGATTTTTTTTTTAACTTCCCGACATTTTTTAATTTTTCAATAATTTTGCTTGGTTTCCGGTTTTTTGGTTGTTTCGGACTTTTGTTTAGATATGAAAAAAAAAAAAAATTAACCGATCTTTAAATCAGTTTTAAAAATTTTTGTTTTAAATGAAAATTCAAAAAGATTTGTAAATAAATAAATAAATAAATAAATAAATAAATAAATAAATATGAACGATATTTACCATTCAGGAATTCTTCTGGCCCAATCGCATTTGCCGGTGCGTTCATCGAACGCTTGTCCGAGTTTGCAACCATTTCTTCTCGGTGTGTCGCCATTGACGCACACGTAGAAGAATTGGCAATCCTCTGCATCGGCATAACGAGGATGAGTAGCGGCCACAGCCTCATCGACTTTCGGACAAGTGAAGTTGAACAGATCGCGAGATCCGCAAAACTTCTTCTTTGCCTCATCGGCCCAATTACAGATACCGGTCTTTTCCGAAAATACCAAACCGTCCGGACACGTGATCATGTTGAATTTACCCTCAACACAGTAGTAAAACGTATCGCAGATTCTAGCATCGGCGTGAGCAAAGTAACCGTGCATTCTGGGACAATGTTCAGACGGTTGCGGTTCCTCTAAAAAAAAAAAAAAAAAAAAAAAAAAAAAAAACACCGTTAAAATATCAAAACGGTTCGATAAAAAAATAATTATATTTTTTTTTCTTGTATCTTCATTTTTTATAGAAAAAGAATTTTAAATAATTTTTTTTTTTTGTTGATGAAAGTATTTTTAAAAAATGTACACGAAAAGCTTACGAAGTTTCGTGCGTTTGGAGCAATCGATTCCGAAGGGTAAATCGCATTTCTCGACATCGGGACTATAGTCGTTGAAGACGAGGCCATCGGGACAAAGTTTCGCGGTGTGCTTGCCGTCCCGGCAGTCGTAGTACTTGTCGCACTGTTCGGAGTCTGGGAAATAGCCATTGGGCTGCGGGCACTGGTCCGAGGGCGCGACCTCGTCCTCGTATTCCTCGAGATCCTCGCTATCCTCGACCGGTGCTGCGGTCGTCTGTTCATACTTCCGACGTCCCGGTAACGACAATTTTCGACGACTTTGCTCGGCGGCCTCCGCTTTTCGTGTTAACGCTGCTGCAGCGCCTATCGATAGATGTAAAAAAAAAATTAACAATTGCCAATCAATCCAATTTTAATTAATAATAATAATAATCTAATATAAAAAAAAAGTGTTCTTCACTTCATGGAGTCAGTGATGAATATAAAAAATTGTTTTGCACGAGATTTTCCATTGTAATACGCTGTATCAACGAAAGGGAGTGGTGCATGCAATGCGGACGTGAGATAACTCTTTTCTTTCGTTAACCGGACTACTATATTATGTATGATAACGAGAAAAAGCAGGATGCAGGATGGCGAAGTACCAAGCAACGTATAATCACAATAGCCCGCTATCTCCGATTACAATTATCTGCAAATTACGCGGATCTATGGAGTAACCAAATTGCATCGCGTTGTTGTGGAAATCTCTCGAATAAAACGTGAATTCTCGGTATAAACGTCAATTTTTTAAATTATTTTTCTATGGATCGTGAATTTTTATAAAAAAAATTATCTTTACAATGTTTTTAAAATTTTTTAGATTTTTTTTTTTTAATTGACTTAAATTTGTTTCGTCGGTAATTTAGATTTACCAGCAAAACAAATTTATTATAAAAAAAAAACTCAATAAATAAATTTAAAAATTACTTATTTTTTTCTTATTTATTTATTTATTTTGTTTGAATCTCTTTTCGTAGGGATTTTCTGATACAAAATTTAGAAGAGTTTAGCAATATTTGCGTCGGACATCTTAACGAACGTAAATCGCGATCTTGTAATGAGTAAAGAAATGAACTCAAAGGGACGCCACTAGTTGCCAAGTTCTCAGGAGGTGTTGATTTTCAAGGCAACTCGCGTTTGCGTCCCTGAATGATCGCGAAGCCAGCCGCGCGCGAGAATTACGATCGAACGCGGATAGAGAGATGCCGGTCGACCTCGCAGCTCGGCGCGGTTCGCGTTCTCCGCTCGCTGGCGTATACGCTTTTGCTCTCCACGGAAGAAAGCGAGAAAGTGTCCGGCAAGCGTGCGCGAGTCATCGCACAGAGTCAAGCGATCGAGCGAAAGAACGAGATCCCGGTAGTTATACACGCGTGAGTCTCGCGATATTCCTCGATCGTCTCGTCGGCAGAAGGCAGCTTTCCAGTTTTTTGATGGTTTCACAGCGAATTAAACGGTGAGGAAATTTTCGAAGAAATATATCGAAAAAAACTCGAGATATTGCGTTAAAAAAATTGTGGAAAATGTGTTGAATAAAATTCAATACCGATTTCAATTGGACTATTAAAAAAAGTCTTGAAATCGCGAAGTATTTTTTAATAGAAAAAAACGACTACTTCGTTCAAATATTGTGTATTTGTAACAGTATGGGTAAAAAAAAATGGTGCCAATTCCATTGGCATATTGCTTCCTCTCTCTCTTTTATCACAGTCTACGCAGCTCTAGTTGTAGGAAGGTACGTTTATCGTTATTGACTTTCTCAAGAAGTTTTGTTTTGTGATTAGTCACTTCAATTGTTAGTTTTTACGTAAATATTTCATCAGTGCTATAAGGAAATACGTTTATACAAAATTTTAGATCGATAGTTAAAAAAATGTGACAAATAGTGTGCCACCAGACCTTTTTCAAAAACTTCAAAATGGCGTGAAAACTGAACGATTGCATACATTTTGCCCAAATTCAATACCGATTGTTGGTTTGTAATAATCCAACTTTGTACTAAATTTTAACCCGATATTTCAAAAATTGTGGCAGCTAGAACGCCACCAGACATTTTTCAAAAACTTCAAAATGGCGTGAAAACTGAAAAACTGCATAGATTTACCCAAAAATTGGACCAAAGACGGGGACTTCACCTCCCAATATGTGGTATAAATTTCAGCTTGATATCTCAAACCGTTTTCAAGTTATGAGGTCAAACGATGCTCTCACATACATCCAGCCATTTTTTCAAAATGTGATTTTTCGACGTTTTGGAACATTCTGAACACGTTGACATGAAAATCTTGTACAAAACATTTTCACCAAATCAAAGCTTCTTCAGGAAGCAAAAAACAATAAAAAAAAGATCGAAAAATTGCGAAGTTTTTAAATAGAGAAAAAAACGATTATTTTATTAAAGTTTTCGGTTTTTAACGGATGCCGAAAAATGAGACTAGTTCTGTTGGCGTTTTTTTTTTCATCTTTTTTACAGTAATTTCTTTAAGGTAACATACGATTTTGGATCTAAAAAAAAATCCCTATAAATAGAACGAGAAAAACCTCATTTCAAAGTGGTTTTATACTAATTATCATATTTCCAGTGAAGCGATAATCGTCACCGTTTACTTAACAAAAAATAAATCCTGTTATTACACAATTTCCAGATACGTTACGTAAAAAAAAAAAAAAATTAATAAAAAAAAAACAATAGTTGTGCAAATTGCAAAATAATGGTTGACGAGTAATGAATAATTCTAATAAAAACTCCCATTGTAAACCTCTACAATAGAAAGAAGAAACGACGTTGGTTCGACAAACCCACTCGCGATTGTTAGCGCGAATGAGGTCATCGTGGACTTTCGTTGCACGGGTCATAAATGTAATTCGACTAAATTCAACGAGGCGTAACTTCGATGAGAAAGAAACCGCCAAAAAAAAAATAAAGCAAAAAAAAAAAGAAAAAAATAATAATGAGAAAGTCTTTGCGAAGAAGAAATGCCTGTAGTAGACTCACCGAGGCAAACGAGAAGACAAATAAGAAGTCCGTATTTCATGGTGGCGGGAGTAGTATCGTTGTCCTTTTGTCGAGGGGATGAAGAGTAGTCTTCGTTGTGGTGTCTCACGATCGTCGCGCGATCGGCAGCGCGACCTATCGCGTTTTTCAACGTCCGTCGTTTGTTTTTTTTCCTTTTTTTCTTCTTTCTAAACTCCCTTTCTCTCTTCTACAAATGGTGGTTTCCAATGCGGGATGATGACTAGCGACTACTGGGGCACCGACGGGGCCCTCATGATCTTATATGCCTCCCCCACTTTGGGACTTCTGACCGTACAGCTACTACGACGTTACAACACACCACGAGAGACGAGACCCCAGCGTGTAGAGGTTGTCTTGTAGAAAATATATATACTATCTCGCGAGGATTAACTGTGTTCTTACATGTATGATTCTTCGTATCGGTCAGAGGACGATGCATCAAAGGTGCAACGACTCTTTCTCTTCTGCCGTTGGTGCGGCGTTCTATAAGTAGATAAGGATAAAAAGGCTGAGGAATCCAACAAACGGTTAATACGGTATTCCCAGTAAAAAGATTAATAATGTTATTGTCCATAATATCAATTGGGCGCCTTGAATAGCTATAGATCGCGAAAGAACCATTGATAAAAATACAACAATGCGATGTTTTATCATTCGTCAGATCGAATGGATCAATCAAATATACACGAAATCAGATCGAATTCGGTTGAACTTTTGAAATGAAATGAATATCGGTATCCCTCTAATATCGTTGGGGACGATCTCTTCATGAGAAAACAGCCTGAGGCCATTCGTGTTCAGATATTTTGATATCTGGCCTCGTAGAGCGATCCTTTCTCTGCAGCGATATTGAACGCCTTTAGTGCTGTTTCAACGTTCTAACGAATTCGGCTGAATCTGTGCGAAATAATGGGACAATCTCGGGATCACAAGAGTTTAATCTGCAAATCGGGAAGATCCTTAAATAATGGATCACATTATTCAGTTCGTAAGCCTCAAAACGGATTCTTGATGACATCAATAAGATCCAATCACTAAAAACTTTATTAAAATGTATTTTTTTAAATGTCAGGTACATTAAAATTTGACTTCATCTTTGATCGCATCAAAAAACCATTTGATTGGAACGTTTTGGCTAATCGCTACATATTGCGGATCTATAACATGTTTAATGGGTTTTTGGTAATTCTTCGATAGCCTCAAATTATATTGATCGCTAGTATTCGAAATTTGCGCAAAACCTCAAAAACCATTTGCCACGCCTGCTATCTTCATTATTTACAGTCGATACAGTAGATAAAAAGAGTAAAAACCATTTCCAATCGAATCAATAGGAAGTCTCTCGATCCCACCATCCACCGGGGTGTTTTCGAATCCACCATTTTCTCATCTCGTCGAAAAATAGTATATAAAATGCGAAAGGAAGTCCCGGAAGCCACCATTCTGCTTGCAACGGATACGTCTTCAGCACAATGTCCATATATGGCGCGTAACATACCACGCAAGCTGCACTGATCTCGAACAAGAGACCGAAATTCAAAACCCAATTGTTCATTCCCTGTCGAAAGAGTGATATCCTTCGAGTTTTGCATATCATCGCATCAGCCCATTGAACTATGACGATGCTGACGAAGAAAGCGGTGTGACACGTGTATTCCAGGATCTTTCGTTGTTCGTAGGTCCATTCCTGTCCGTAACTGTCCCTTAAATCATTGATCGCCTTACTGTCCCAATAGGGACGAAGTCCCAGTAAACTTTCCGGCAGAAATCCGTGTTCCGCCATCAGAACTAAGTACGTAAAAAATCCGGCTGCCGCTTCGATTATTCCGATCTGTCCATAGGCCATGAATATCAATTTTCTGCTTACCAAGTGATCGGAATTTGGAATTCGCGGTCGTCTGTAATAATCGCGAAATAGAAATAGCGAATCTTTAATAATTCGCTTGTTCCTCCATTTGATGAAAAGTACAAAAATCGTTTTTTCGTATAATACGACGCCTTCAATTTTCTTTCGGATATTTGGCGCAAAAGCAAATTAAGTTTTTATGCACAGTGAATATATTCTTTCCACAAATTTTAGTACTGTATTAATAGTATACCACCAATAATAGCAACGATTGTTTACAATCAAATGGACGTTATCTCACACCATTTTACGCGTAAAATATTGTGGAATACACGATTCTTTCTCTTAGCAATCGATGTATTGAATTTTTTTCCTTAACCGGATCGAAGCAGTGAAGGCGGTGACGGAAATAAAAGATTTCACAACTGTTTCCAAATAATTTAGGCTTTTAAAATGGATGAGACTTCTATTATCAATATAACCTCAAAAATACATGCTGTTCACAGTTTTAGATTCTTATATAGTTATTTGTTGGATAGTGAAGCGTTTACGAGAAACGTTAGGGGATTTTTCATCTTCGAAGCCATCTGGCGCCATTTTCGGCAGTTCATGAAATGGCGGTCCATAAAAATAAAGTATATTTTTGTCAAATGTATAGTTTCTAACTTTAGATGAAACGCATTGTTGGGGTTATATTCTACACGCATTGATTTTACGCGTTACAAATCTGTCATGTCGTAATTGGGATTTTCAATCCTCTCATGACGCAAATCGGCCATTTTGTCGTGAAGAGCGGACATCGCGATTCTGTTCGCAACAGAAATTCTTTTATTGAGGTTATGTACGAGACAATGAAATTCTTTTTTTGCTTTTGCTCGAAATATTAATGGCTACAATTAGTTACTAAAGTGTCCACATACCTGGACATAATATCACTTTCGGACTTTTCGTAAGCGAGCGATATAGCCGGCCACATATCGGTGCCAAGGTCGATGCACAGAACGCATATAACCCCAACCGGTAGAGGAATTCCCAGGGCGATGAACGCGAGAAACGGCGTTATTTCGGGAACATTGCTCGCGAGTGTGTATGCTATACTCGATTTGAGATTGTCGAATATCCTACGACCCTCTTCTATACCGGTTATTATTGAAGCAAAATTGTCGTCGAGGAGAATGAGATCGGCTACTTGTCTGCTCACGTCTGATCCTGCATTCGATCGCAAAAATAATAATAATAACTTTTATTATTAACAATTATGAAAGTGATGTGATAAATTCATTGAATTTATATTAAAAAAATATATATAACACTTCCTATAAATATGAAAATGCGTATTTAACACACATTTGTTGATTCTTTCACATTTTTGTATGGAAATATGAAATATTTCCATTGGTTGTCTCATTTTTTTTTAATTAAAAAAAAAAAAGGTTTTATAAAATTGGAATTGAAATTGAAAAAAATATTGGAAATCGAAATTTTTTTTTCTCATTTTTCGGAATTCGAAGTTAATGATAATAATTCATCAATATAATTATTATTGTTGTTGTTGTTGTTGTTAACTTCGAATTAAAAAAAAAATTTAAGTAAATTTTCATTGAAAGATCGAATGGCTCAAAAAAAATTGTAATGTTTATTCAACTCGCCAGCGATTCCCATAGCGATTCCGATATCGGCTTTTTTCAATGCCGGCGAGTCGTTAACACCGTCCCCGGTAACAGCGGTGATCATGTGAATTCTCTGACAACTCTCGACGATCTGTAACTTTTGAACCGGCGAAGTTCGAGCGAAAACGATTTCCGGATATCGTCGTATCAATTCGTCCAATTTATCGTCGCGAAAATCGCGAAGCTCGTCACCGGTTACAACGATCGAACGACCGTCGTTTTCGTTGCCAAGATCTTCGGTTATTATTCCAACGTATTTAGCGATAGCCCTGGCGGTGTCGGGGTGGTCACCCGTCACCATGATCACCTTGATACCGGCGCAACGACACTTGTATACTGCGTCAGGTACACTCGGCCTCGGAGGATCCATCATTGAAATCAGACCAACCTCGTTGTTTGAAAAATATTAAAAATTATCACGAAATCATACAACGAAATCGATACAATATCGTGTCACGGAATAAAAAATTAGTACAGTTATCTCTATAGACACTGTTTTTTTTTAATTTACAAAAAAAAATTAAAAAAGTTAATTAATAATTAATTTTTAGTGGTTAATTATAATTATATAATAATAGAATAAATGATATAATTATTATTATATAATTATAATTAAGCATAATAAATTGAAGAAGATTATTCCCTTTAATATATTAATTATTATTTAATTAATTAATTACGTAACTTTAAAAAAAATTTAATTCACTTTATTCGTTTTTTTTCCGTGTTTATTATAAAATTTTCGGCTTACCAATCGAAGATTTTCGAGTGGAAAATTCGGTGGGTCAGCCTTAAAGACGAAACCTTTGGGAAATTGTTTCAACGGCAATTCCAAGTCGGCAAAGCCGAGAACGCGTTCACCGTTATTGGCAAGATCGTAGCATGATTGCGTGTAAGCATTTCTAGTCTCTTCCGTGAGTTCTCTAGTCTCATTGCCATATGCTATCGTCGAACAACGTGCCAATACTCTTTCCGGTGCACCCTTCAACGAGATCAAGTGCACTCCGTTTCTCGTGTGAACGTTCGCTTGAAATTTTTCCGTCGAATTGAAAGGAATTTCGAAAACCTGTTTTCCGAAAAATGGGGAAAAAAAATTAAATACGATATTCAATTTTTTAAAAATTAAATACGATATTTATTTTTTTTTTATTTTATACGTTCTTTTTTTTTAATACGATATTTAATTTTTTGACAATTGAATACAATTTTTTTTTTTTTAATTACTAAATACGATTTTTTGTTTAACATTCTATTACCCTTTTTTACTTTGTTAACGTAAATATTCTTATTAATTGTTAACCAACTAATGGCGTACTTTCGTGTACTGAATCCTGAAAGTCTCCGCTCCCCCTTTCACGAGTATTTCCATACACTTTAATAATGCGGTATCGGAGGCATCGCCGAGTACTTTTCGTTTGTTCAGCGGTGGTCGAGGTAAACTATCCATAGACGGATCAGAAACCCATTCGGCACGATTGCACAGACTCGCTATTCTCGCTAAATTTTCGAATCCCTTATTGTTGGAATATTTTCTCCAAGTATCGGAGGCCATAACTTCTTTCAGTTGGCCGTCGAACCACATATGGCGAACCTTTTTGTTTAAAAAAATAAGCCGCAAAAAAATATTATTCCGCCGAATCACTAATTCCATGTGCTTTTTTTATCCGTAATGGTGTTTATATAAAAATATAAAAAATACTTAATTTTTTTTCAATACAATTTTTTAAAAAGTTAAATTTTTGCCGCAATTTTTATATTCGAAATTGACGATTTTTTTATATCGTAAAAACAGCATTACGAACAACCAATCGCATGGGATCGGTAATACGATATTTTTGAAATTTAAAAATGAAATAAAAAAAAATAATAAAAAAGTCCCCTTAACGATTAAAATATTGATAAACGATTTTTCTTGGAAATACTACAAAATAACAGAAAAACGGAGCATACGGTCATTTTATTCTGCGTCAATGTACCGGTCTTGTCGCTGCAAATGACCGATGTGCAGCCGAGCGTCTCGATAGCCTCGAGATTCTTCACGAGACAATTTTTACTGGCCATCCTTTTGGCGGTGAGCGTCAGGCTGACTGTTACCGTGGCAACGAGACCCTCAGGTACATTGGCGACAATAATGCCGATGAGAAAAACGACAGAGTCCACCCAGTCGTATCCCATTGCTATAGACATCGCGAAAAACGATATTCCGAGAAAAATTGCCCAACAGGATATATAACGCATAAAAGTATGAATTTCCCTCGACAGAGGCGTCGGTCTTGTCGACAATCTCGATGTTAGCTTCGCGACTCTTCCCATTACCGTTTGATCGCCGCATGCGACGACTACGCCTTTTCCAGTTCCTGTGTCGTTCAGCGATAGGGAAAGAAGTTTTCAACGTTTAAAAAAAGAACTGGTTTACCCCGGTTACGGACATAAGTCCGAGGAATCGAAGGATCGTTATTGAAGCAAACGAGACGCGGTGCTGTACGTGCCGCGGAACATTCTTTTTAAATTAGTCACTGCAGGCAAAGGGCCTTCGATCTTTTTTCGGAAAAATTGGCAAATATAGAACGGGGTAAACTTTTGTTTTATATAATGCAGCAATGTTGCGTATTTTTTTTTTACCCGATAACGAAATTAACGGATAAACCTGTGTCCACATTCGTCGGCGCGTTTGCAATGATAATGATTATTTTAATTGTTATTTTATCGTCTGTTGTAATTATTGTAATAAAGTTTCGTTTGTAAAAAAGGATATTCCGCAATTTCTCTTGACTTTCGAGAGTAAATTTAATGCCTTGTAAGTCGCTTGCAATAGAAAAAAAAATTAAAAGCGCAAGGAGACTTTAAGGATAGTGGATCGTTGCGTATTACCAGAGTGCGAGAATTAATTTTAAAAAAATCATTGCTTAACGAATTATCGGATAATCTAACTTTTTCGTTAGCCGAAATTTATTCGATAATTTCTTTGAATACTTATGAATTTTTTGAGAATTTTCTCTAATTTTTGAAATTTTTTTTTTTTTGTTTTTTTTTAATGGATTAAAAAATAAGACATTTGTATCATTTGTGTTCCGAAAAATTTGAATAAATTTTATTATTTATTTTTGATTTTAAATAAAAAAAATTTAAAAAATCCCGAAAATTGGAATTTTATATTTGAATTCTTGTCAGGCAATGGTATTCCTTATATTTTTAAAACAAATTTAACGAAGTACCTTCGACAGCGTTCGTAGAGAAGAAAGCCATATTTTTCGCTTCCAGTACACTTCCTTCGAATATTTGTACCGATCTTAGAAGAGGTATAGATTCTCCGGTTATCGAAGCGTTATCGACTTTCAGACCTTTGAAGCAATAGCGATAGTTAACATTTTTTAAAATGAACCTATTAGCGATTATAAAAAAAAGCGCCAAAGACGAAAACCCTACATGGTCCGCAATGCTGTATAGTGAGAAACCGATTGCGAAGAGAAAGGCGATCGCGGTGTGGGAGGCGTTAACGAAAAACTGGCGACAGTATATACAGTGAAACAAGAAAGTTAAGCTACTTTATGTTTTTGTGCGTTGCTCGGCATTGGTTGGCTGAATTCACCTTGACATTCCAGGATCCTAATGTCAGCGGGTACTCGGTCACCGGTCTCCACGAGGACAATGTCCCCGACAACCAATTCAGTCACATGCAACTCTTTCTTCTCCGAATCCCTTAGTACCTTCGTTCTCTGTGGCAACATTTGCTGAAACGATTCCATTATTTTCGAGCTCTTCGATTCTTGATAATAGCTGAACATTCCCGTCACCATTATCAGTACAATTAAAACGATTCCAAGCCACAGATGATCCGGCGATGCTTCGCCGTGAGTACTGTACTCCAAAAAGTAACTTCCGAAACACAGAAAGGAACCGACCTGATGTTCGAGAATTTTTTTTTTTTTTTTTCGTATATCAGAATTACAGAAAAAAAAATCGGATTTTGTAAAGGTAATTAATAAAATAATTATTTTTTAATTAATTAAACGATAATTGTGTAATTAATAAAATAATTATTTTTTAATTAATTAAACGATAATTGTGTAATTAATAAAATAATTATTGTTTAATTAATTATTTCCATTTTAATTGTAAATTAATTAATTATTGCATAAAATTATTAGTCACCCATATGAGAAGCGAAAATCCGCCGCAACAGCATCGAATAAGTTTCAGTATTTCGGATGACTTTTTTTGTGGGGTTAACGCGTTCGGACCATTTTCACGTAACAACTCTTTAGCTCTTGCGGTCGCGAGACCTCGATTCGGATTAACCTTAAGATTGTTCAGTAACTCATCGATAGGTAACTTGTGAACGTCTGTGACGATATCGTTGCGTAATGCTTCATCCAAATTTTCGGCGGTTGTCCGTTGCCGTTTGCCCCGGAAATGCGCCATCTTCGTGAGGTCCATTCATAATACGAGGGGTGTAGTCTACTAAACTACGGAAATTTCTCGTAATTTTTTATGAAATATCTTACAAAAAAAAATATGAAAAAAGTATACGACGAATATTTAAGATGATGTAAAAAAATAACACGCGACGGGTTCGGGAACCGGAAAAACTGCATGTCGTGTGAAGATTGCCGATACACTGCTATGCGATCGAAAGCAACACGTGCGATGAACTATTCGATTTTTAACAATAATAATAATGATAATACGAACCGAAAAAAAATCAATATATACTCAACTTTTTCATTATTTATAGTGACTTTTTTTATTAATATATATTTTTTTTATTCGTAAAGCTTAAACGGTCAAAGTATTGCGAATTCCTATGCATCTATATATGTATTCATGTAGAAATTTGCAGACGAAATAAATGCATAATGCAATGGAGTTTATATTTCAATATAATCGACGCACGCAAAGGCCAAATGAGTGAGAAAAGGTGAACGAGGAGATGAAAGAACCGCAAGAAAGACGGCAGTAATTTTTTTTTTTTTTTTTTTTTTTTTTTTTTTTTTCGAGTTGCAAAATATACATCGATACGTATGAAGCACTATATGCATATTAATTCGTAATTATTACGACGAGATATCGAAAATTATCGATAGATGGCGTTAGTTTGATAAATCGAAATAATAATAAAAAATGCATCCATTGAATTAATTTATAACAAATAAACAGATACTATAATAAATTATTAAAAAATAACAAAAAATGTTACTACGTTAAGTAGCTTTTCTATGGAAATATACGAATTTAAAAAAATTATACAAAATTATCTATTTCGAGATACTAATAAACTCTGTTAGATGTCCCCACGTGTCTATTACCAACCAAAAAAACAACGAGTGCCGCGCATTTATTTACCGTAAAAATCATCAATATGAAGATTTCTAATCAATTAAAAAAATGTATCGTAATTTTTTTAATATTCTCTTTAATTAAAAAATACTTTATTGGAGAACGATAAATGATTGTCGGATGACCGGTTGAAGAGTTAGTCAAAGCGGCAACTACTACATTAATACGTTTAATATAAAAAAAAACTTCAAATCGATTTTTATGAAAATTGACAATATATATTTTTTATATTTTTAAAGAAATACAGATTTTTGTTAAAATATCTTCGTTTTTATCTACACTTTTGATAATTATGATAATAATCACAATTGCCTCGTGTTATCAGTGATCGCTGCTAGAGGTCAGCTGCTCGATAGGTCCAAAAATTACAACGAGAAAGACTTCGATACTGTATTATTCATTAAAACATAAAGTTCGATATATTATTGTAAGATAATAAAATTTATTTCAATCTCTCAACAATTCCTATTGACAAAAAAATGTTTTATTAGACGACGATAAATATCTCCGATGACCGATTGAGAAATTAGTCAAAATCACAACTCAGCATTAAAAAAAAAACTTCATTTCCTGAATTATTACGAATTTTTTTTTTTTTTTTCGCAATACATATTCTTTTTATGGTAAAGTAATTTTTATATTGACACATTGTATTTTTTGTTAAAATCAATTATAATAATCTCGGAAGTAACAGTTACGTGGCGACGACGGCGAGCAATCGAAGCTCTGTACGTAGTCTCTCCGGATGAAAGAATAAAAATCTGAATGATCTTACATTGGCACAGCTGCGATGATCGAAAAACATGAAATAAGGTGACGCGCAATTAAATTAGAATAATAATATACGAGGTGTGTCAAGATACGCGCGATCCACGACGATCGGCAGTCGGTGTTATGAATAAAAAATGTTAACATTTTTTTTTCTTTCGAATAACCCAACTTGTCCGGAGAAACGAAGTAGATAAATAGGAAAAAGAAACTCAGGAAAGTATAGAGCAGTTTTAAGAACAGAAAGTACAATATATTTTTATTGTTATCATCAGTGGTCAATATCCCCGCCGTTCGCGCGAAAAATCGATGTTCGATTCTCCGCCGATGAAATTTTTTTTTTTATCATTTAATAATTAATAATGAATATAAGTATTTTTATTGAGAAACCCTGAATCTTCATGTCGAAATTAATTGTTATTAATTATTTTCATTACTTACGGCTATACTTAGTACTATTTTTACGACGCTGGCGCTACCGGTCTGTACGGCTGTTCGCATAAAATTTAGAATATTCATAATTTATCATGTATCGTTCCATATTAAAAAAAAGTTTATTCAATGTATAATATCTTAAACCAATTGTGGGTGAAGGGTTAAGGATCGATTATCGAATAGCGCGGTAAACGTTGCCGCCCATCGAGAGGGAAAGGATCCCACGCACCGTGCGTGGCGTATGCAGGAATTGGGGCTTTTTTTGCAAATTTTACGCGTTTTCCCGAAAGAAAATGGTTCCCAACTGCCAGTCCGTCGTAAACTGTAATTCATGATCGGTCGTTTCACAAATTTTTCGCGGTTGCGAACTTTGCTTCTGGCGGCGGCGCCGTAACTGTGGGGAGGGGGTATAGGCGGCCGAACGCATAATCTCCACCATTACCAACTTCATAAAATCTGAAGTCTCTGACACACACTACGACTCTGAAATTCTTGTCGATAAACGAGAAAGTGTCGGCTGTTGAATGCACTTTTCGTGCAACTGATTCGTGTCGTATGCATGTCGCGTTAATAAAGTCAAATAGTGTATTTTTTTGTACGATATAATAAAGAATTACCAATAATCTTTGTCACTCGATTGTTTCTTTTTATCGACGTACAAATCAAATTATAAAATAAATCCACGCGGTTTGCATATTTTCACATTATCGGAACTTCGATACTTCGTTTTTTCACATAGCAACGCACTATTATTGTTGATAATATCAATGGCAATGTTCCGTAGCAGATATGTAATTGGAAAAATAAAAAAAGACGTACGAAAAACAAATCGACGTGAAACAATATACTATTCACATGGATTCGTCCGATACGTCGATAGGTGAGAATGGAAATGCATTGGAGGATCGCGTGATGCGTTAAATACTACTTAGTAGTGTGAATTATAATGGAAAAAAAAAAAAAAAAACAAATCACTTTATTATTTCGTGTACATAACCGTTACGGATAATGTCTTGCGGATGGAGCCAATTATATCTCTATTTACGATTTCTAACCTCGTCTTTCGTAATCTTATTCGCGTTTCGTATTTATATATATTTTTCAACGTCTTACGGAACTATGTGAAGTTAAAAATTAAAGTACCCGCCGAATTAAACGCTTCAGGCGTAACACTGCAGTAAACAAAAAAATGCGCCTCCCAAGATTCGGTTCGAGAGAATTCGCGAACATTCGAGAACTTGCCCCTCCTTTCTTCGTCGATGCTACCAATGTGAACACAATAGAACACAGCGTCATTTGTAAGTTACAAATTCCATCGCGCGGTGGCTGCCGCGTTCTTTCCCAGTGTTCAGACTGCAGCGCCCCCTATTCGCACGGGTAGCGCTGTAGTCGAATGGAAGAAGAAGAAGACGAAGTTACAAATTCCGCCATAGCGGTGTACCATACCTCGTCCCACCCGTCTTTACTACGGTTGATGCCGCGACGCTTACCGACGCTCGGCGTCGTTTTCATCTATTGATGCGCCGCGTTCGGGTAATATAACCGTGGAAGGTGCGCGCGGGTACTGACGACAAGCGTCTTGTCTCCCATCGGTTCTCGTTCCCCAACCGAGAAAAGGTGAACGCGATTAATAATTTTTTTTTTTTCAACGACGTTTCGAAATCTCATTATCGCGAAAATAAAATGGAGAGCAGACCGGCTCCGTTGCGCTCGAGACGGGTCTGTCGTTTTTGTCTGACCGAAACCGAACCTCTCAACTTCATCTACGAGAGGGATCACAGCAAGCCGTTCCAAGTGCCGCTTACCCTGCAGATTATGTCGTGCGTCGCCATCGAGGTAATACAGGAATATTATCTTTCGTTTCTCGTGAAATTAGATATTACGACAAAAAAATTTGGGATGCAGTTGTTTTGGGCTTTCGGTTTTTTTTCATCGAAATCATCGTTTTATCATCGTGTTCGTTTTTTTGTAATTCTTCGATTGATCGTGTACCCGTCGATTCGGCGGAATTTCGTGCTGTGTGTGGCTCTCTATGCCTGCTGGCGAGTCAATAGAGCATCGAACGCCGTGTTGATAAAATGGGAAACCGATTTAACGACAGAGCCGGCTGTCTCGACCGGCCGGCCATTGAACGCGCCACAGACTATTGCGTTATGACGAATGCGCGCGTTTCTAAGCGGAACACGCATACATGCATAACGTGAGAGTGTATGTATACAATTGCAACGTGTTTCCCGCTACTTTCTTGGGAACAGTAGCGTTTTTTTTTGCTTTTACGGAATTATGTCTCGAGGGACTGAAATCGGAAGAACGTATTTCCCGTGTTGAAATATATGAGATACGCCTTTATTTCTATTGATGCGATTTATTTCACTATCGAAATTAATCGAATGTAATCAAATCGAACGAAGCGCAGCCCTCTCGCGTGATTAATTAATTGAAAAAAATAAATAAATTCATTGCTTCAAAATCGTATTTATTACGATAAGTTTTGCATGTGAAATTGAATGCGAAGTAAACACATGTTATTTTTCATTGGTATCAATAATCGATGTTTTTTTTTTAATTGATAACTATTAGAACTTTTCGGATTGTTTTTTTTAGCAAATCGCTATTATTAGATTTTTTAACTGTTACCAAGTTATAGTTTCTAAAATTTATAAATTTGCCGCAATGGTTAAAAAGATAAAAATTTCAAAAATTCTTACGAGAGCTGATAATTTAGTTTAATTGTTGTTTTATAGAAAAAAAAATTGCATGTGTATATCTCTCAATTTCTTCATTAATCAACTGATTTCTCCAAACGACTGCTGCACATTTTTCTGTACGTTTCCTTGCAATGCTCTTAATAAATATTTTTCAAGTCATTTTTTCGTATATTTCTGAATGTCTTCCAGTGTTGAATTTACGTAATTAGAATTTTTTTTAATTCTTCAAATCACATTGCCGATTAGTAACTATTATTAAAAAGCGAAAAATACTTCAAGTAATTTTTGCTGTGCAATTCAATTTTTTGTAAATTATTCGAAAAAAAAAAAAAAAAAAAAATCGAGTCGATATGCATTTTCAACTGCACTTTCAATTTCTATTATTTTCTTTAATCCAAAAGTGTTTCATAAAAAAAAAAAAAATCACCGCAAATTTTCAAAGTCTCGAATAACCGCCCAAAACCTTCCAATAACTCGAAAAACAATAATATACTAACAAACCGAATTTTTTTCAAGGTGTACTCCGCGGATGGGATGCCGCAAATGATATGCAGCGCTTGCCGTTGGAATTTGGATCGTTCATACAAATTTAAAATCCAATGCAAAAAAGCTGACGAGGCATTGCGCGCCTATCCAATGACCGGAGTCCTTCCGCGTCCATTTCCGCCGATTTCAAACGATTCTCCCGAATCCGGAGTGAAGCGCGGTTCGGAATCGCGGGTTCAAAACGATCCGCCAAAGAAGCCGCGAGTGGACAACGGGGACCGCGATCGTCAGCGTGATCGTCAGGAAAAGCAACAATCCATAAAATCGGATCGCAATGATCTCTACAAAGAGGATCCCGAAGGGGACAGCGACGTGGATCACGACACCTCGAACGAGAAAGAAGATAGAAAATTGGAACCCGGAGAGATAAGAGTTCACGCGTGCGATCAGTGCGATCGCACGTTCCCTCTCCGCCAGGCGTTGCAATTGCACGTGCAAAGGGCTCATCGCGATCGCAATTACAAATGCACCGAATGCGATCGTATGTTTTTCTCAAAATACGATCTCAGCAAACATATGACTACTCACACATCGGACAAACCGTATTCCTGCAGCATATGTTCAAAAACATTTTCCCGTGCGAATCTATTGCAACGCCACGAGAAGGTGCATCGGGACGATATGCGTTACGGTTGTCAGCACTGCGATCGGGAATTCTTCACTCCCGAAGAACTCGAAAAACACGAGGATTCGTCGCACAAAACAACGAAACCTTATCAATGCAACATATGCAACAAGCGTTTCACCTATAAACAGGGACTCGAGCGACACGAGTTGTTACACAACGAGGATAAGTCCTTTGTCTGTGAATACTGCAAAGAAGCTTTCCGCACGAGTACCAAATTGGCTCGTCATTTGGCAACTCACGCGGGACATCGTCCCTATCTTTGCAAACTTTGTCCCCGTAAATTTTTGCTTTCGCATCATTTGACTCGCCACATGCGTTCGCATTCCGTTGAGAAGCGTCACGTATGCGAGGATTGCGGTAAAGCATTCAAACGCAAAGAGAGTCTCGAGGTCCATCAGTTGACTCATACGAAGCGTTCGGGAATGGGATTAACTTGCGATGTTTGTCAGGAGTCGTGTCGCAATCGGGCGGATTATGTGACTCACATAAAGCAGCATATCGAGGCGGGTGAGCAGAAAGGACCCGATGGACTTCAACCGGACAAAGATAAAATGGAAACCGAAACCGAAGAGGAGGAAGAAGAAGAAGAACAATATTCGGACGGTGATGATGACTACGAACCGCCGGCTTACGTAGTTAAAAAACTTCCAAAAGTAAAGAGTCAACCGGCCGAAAGTGATGAGGAAGAAGATCCGGATAACGAGAGATTGGAAAAAGAAGATCGCAAGGAACAGGTCGTCTACGTTCGCGGAAAGGACGGGAACATCGTCAAGAAGACAATTAAAACTTTGATGCCAATTCAGCGTCGGGATCCTCAGGATTCTCCTAAACCATCAAAATCCTCCAGCGTTCCGCAAGTCCAGAGCTCCAAGAAACACGCGATCGACGAATCCTCGACGAAGTTGATACGCGGCGTCGATGACACCGAAGCAGAGGTACAGAAGATCGTTGCTTCGGTATTCAAAGAGCATAAAATACCACTGAAACATACGAACAATCCACAGGAATCGCAAGGAAAGGAGAGCGCCACGACGAGTCCCCCGAATCAGGTGCACACGAGAGCCCAAAGCGCCGCCGCGTCCACAGTGAAGGAAGAGAAACAACCGGTTGCCGAGAGCGCTGTATCGACTCCGGGAAAATCCGTCAACACTGTTAAGGTAATAAAACGTATCGTCGTTCGAAAACCCGTTGGGGACACTACGACGGTCAGTACAACGGGAAAAGATGGGGAAACTGTTGCCGCGAGTCCTTCCGGTTCGGGTACTAAAGTCACCAAACGCGTTATCGTCAGACGAATAATACGACAGGGTGACACCACTCGCGAGGTTATTATGAATCCCGACGGCACTATAATAGATCCCGCAGAATTGGCTAAGTTACCGACCGGTAACGTCGTCAAGAGAGTCGTTGTTAAGAAGGCTTTGGATAATAAAAATTCCAATTTTGTTCAACAAGTATTGAAGCCTTTGACCGAAGGACGTTTAGCCGGAGCGACGACTACGACGACGACGACAACAACGACTTCCGGAAAAACTGGTAGCGAATCTTTGATCGATGATGCGCCGCGTTTTGAGCTCAAGACTTCGCAGTCTTCGAGCGCCGCGAGCGGCTCCGAGAAAAATGTTACTGTCGCGAGCGCTAAGATCGAAACTAAAAAAGCTGCGGCGCCTACTAAAGGCGATCAGGAAACGAAACAGAAATTGGAACTTTTGGAAAAACGCGTTGAACAACAGCGCATTAAGATTGAGGAGTTACAGGCGAGAAAACAACAAGAAACGGAAGCTATGGATGAGAGTCTTCCGGAGCGACACGACGAGTCCGAAGACGAGCAGCAATTGCCGCTTAAGAGAGTTTTCGTTAAGAGAAAGCAGAGTATCTATGACGAAGAACAGGACTACACGGAAGTTGATAACGATAAGGAAGCGGAAGTTAAAAAAGAACTGTTGAGTCAACTGGAGAGCGTTGATGACGATAAAAATGAAAGCGAAACAACGGCAACCGTTTGCGAGGCGCCGGTTACGAGAAGCAAACAATTGGCTATTACGAGTTCGAAGGTTTATACTAATAAAAAAGTGATATTAGTTAAAACCGAAGAATCCTCCGAAGTCGACGAGATGAGACGAGAGATCAGTAATATTCTCAGCTCTTCCGACGGTGTTGTTAAGATGCAGGAAAATGTATTGACGAATCTTGCGAAGATATCGACGATAGAAGATGAAAAGGTTGTCGAGGAAATGGAGAACGACGACGCGGCGACGATAACCGCGATACCGGAACCCATGGATCAGGGAGACGACGAAGTTGTCGCTAACGAAGGAGAGACGAAAGTTGTCGAAGACGCGCTGAAAGAAGAAACCGTAGAAATTGCGGTTACCGTTGCGGAACAAGAAATATCGACGCAGGAAGAAGAACAGGACGCGAGTCTCACGTTGGTACAACAGGATATATCGAATCCCGACGATATCTTTGAACCATCGGATTCACCGTTAATCTGCCCGAAACCCGAAGCGAATCTTGAAGAATCGGTTATTGAATTGTCGCGCAATGAGACTATCAATTTGAACGAAACTAACGAGAGTCAGGATAGCCTTGAGGAAGAATTATCGCAGATGGAAGGTTAAAATTATCTATTATTCATTATAAATATGTAATATTTAATTGATGAAAAACAAAAATCGTATTTTAACGATATTCGAGAAGAATTATTTCCATTTCAAGGAAAACTTAGAGTTTGTAAGTTTATGGAATATGGGCAATTATTTGGTACGTTTTTTTTTGTTTTTTTTTTGTTTTTAATGAAAATTTGCGGTTTATATGAGTTATCGACGGTTTGTGCTTTTTTTCTGTCGTAAATTTGATTTTTTTTTAAATGTCACTAAAGAAAATTGATATTAATACAAATATTAATAATGCATTCATTATTGATATTTGTATTGATATTTATTTTTTTATATTCATTTTTGGAGCAGAAACGCTGTAAAAACAATAGTAACGATCTATCGTTTGTTACTTTTGTTTTTATGATACTTTTTTTTTTTCAAAATTCGGTAAAAAAATTAATGAAACAATTTTTGACATTTTTTTTAGATTATTCACAAAATTACAGAGAAATTTTCTACAATTTACAAATTTTTGGATACGAGCAAAGATTTCAACCAATCAGTTCGCTTTATAAGTGACGACGCAGTTGTTCGAAACGTATTATTGGTTGAAAGCTTTAATTGCTCTTTAATCGAAAATTACTACACTTTAGAAACTTTTTTTACGCGGTTTCGACATTTTTTTACGCGATTTTTCGGATATCTGCTAATGACTGTTGATAATTCTTATAAACGACTCGAATTTACGTTAAAAGTGTGACGACATCTGCTCATTTCTATTCAACAGCCACGGAAAATATTATCGACGACGATTATTATTTTTTTTTCTCCTATAAATTCCTCGCAATGTTTATCCGGCGTTTTGGATGTCGCGACTAGAATACCCTTTGCATTTTTCTTTGAATCTTCGGACCCAACTATTGATTGAACCAATGTGACGCGGTGTTTATCGACATTTAAACACCGCGTAATTAAACATACATTATTATTATTATTCTTATACCAATGAATTTAATCGATTATCAACTTTTTTAGTGATAAAATTCAAGATAACACTTATCTTATTAACTCTAACAATAACGATTAGCAGAATCTTTTTTTTTTTTTCTTGTACCCTAAAAATGATAGACGCAAATTGACGCTCCCATATGGCGAAAAAGACGAAAAAAAAAAAAAAATTATTAAATGTCCAAAAATATCACACATTTGATTACGAAAAAAAAAAAAAAAAAAATCCCATTCGGATTATTTCACGAATACAAATTTTTGAATATTTTATCCGTCTAATCGTTTCGGGTATTCGGTCAATGTGTGAAAGTTTCATGATAAATATAATAAAAATAAAATAAAATAAATGAACAAAAAAAAAAAGAAAGAAACATTTTTTAAACCTTTAAGGATTTTTTTTTCTTTGGCACGTGTACACAGTATGTAAATATTTCATAACGATTTTTAGATTGTCGACTTGGCGATTCTGCTGTTATACGATAAAATTCTGTAATACCGCTCGCTGATCGATAGTGCAAAATTTTATTGATTTTGTCGCCAAAAATATTGCATTGACGGTCCAAATGTGCGATATTATGACTATAATTATTCTCCAGTTTCTTTTTTTCGACGTAAAAATATGTACATAAGTTGTCGAATGAAATGCAGGGATCACGTCTCGTTTTATACAAATTAGCGAAATAGTCACGAAAAAAAAAAAAAAAAAGAAAAATCGTTCATTAATAAAAAAAAATGCGGGTAAATTTGTATACTATCACACATTATCAGTTTCCGTTCGTAATTATTGAAAACCAACATTTTTTCTCGAATAATAAAAAAAAAACGTGAGAGAAATATTTTCTCGAAAATCCAATGCTAATTGTAAGAACGAGAATTTCCCGAAGAGGTACACATGATCTTCTGTTTACGTCTGTTTACAACACTATTGTAACGATAGGACAATACTTATAGTGCATAAACAGCGAAATTAATTACGAAGGGATATAGTCGACGATCGGCATGAAAAAAAAAAAAAAAAAAAAATTCGATGGACAAAAAGAGAAAAAAAAAACGAAAACAAAATGTATGTATTAAAATACAACGTGTGGTGTGTAAGTGTCAGAAGTGTTCGTTAAATTTCATTATTTCGCTGATGACCCTAAGAATAATAAAAAAAAACTTTTTTTTTTTATATTTCTTCAACTATTTTTATTGGTTCTTTTTTTTGTTTTATATTTTCAAAAATATAACTTTTTTTTTCTTTTTATATTATACATTTTTTTCGTATTGCGTATTTCTGGATTACCGAGATTTTGACCCGTTGATGAGTAAAAATATTGTTATTATTACTATTTCGCGGAGTTTATCACAGCCGCCGGCTGTTGCCTTCAAATGAAAATTCTTTAATACTTTAATGACAATTTTTCACGTTTTATTTATATAAATAAAAATACGTTCGTTTTTATTGAACATTACACTTAATATTATTACACAGAGTTTATATTGTCTTAAAATTATTTGCAAAACATTCATTCGTATATAACTGTTTTTTTATTTCTTTCTTAATCTCAGTGTACAGTACTTAGAGTTGCAGCGCGTTGTACAAAAGTCAATTGGTTTTAATTCGAAAAACACATGAATAGAAGAAAAATAAATCTCTCGTACGGCAAAGGCTGCTAAGATGTTAAAAATTTGTTTCGGTTATCTCTAATATTTGGCAGTGAAATCTGCGGTGCGACGCGATTCTTTTTTTTTTTTTTTTTTTTTTTTTTTTATCCGAAACAGCGATTGTTAAAGTAAAATCCGTAAAAAGTACATCGATCGATGAAATTTTTATACAACACAACTCGGCAAAACTCTCGAACGATAACGAGAGAATATCGATGATATCGATATTTAATATTCGCGGTAACTTTGAATTTTTGTCTTTTGAACATTACATACAAAAATTCTTAAACGATTACATTAGGAATAATAATAAAACAATAAATAGTGCGTATCACGCTGTCATTATTGTCGAGATGTCTTTCTCCTGGTGATAAAATCGGAAGCTAAAGGATCAAGCGGCGCCCTTCTTCACAGCGAGGAGTTGGAGCTGTAAAAAGATTTGTTTTTTTTTTTTTTTTTTTTTTTTCGTTCAACATAATCCTCATGAATCCCACGATGTCAAATGGTCCAAAATATGGAGAAAACCGCGATATTGCAGCCACCAGAGTCAAAGAATCAGAGGAAGAAGAAGAAGAGGAATAAATCAGCCGTAAGCGGAAGAATTTGTAAAGCGTTTCTTATCCACTGTTCGCTATATATTTTTCCAACTCTTTTTTTTGCTTTTTGTTTTTTTTTTTTTAGCCTTTTTTTTTCATTGCTTTCTTTCGCTCAGATGCCACTCCGTCCACTGTCTATGTAGTCGAATCGCTGTGGGCAAAGACGTGGAGTTTATAAACCATCGAATGCTCTACGCTGATAATCATTATTGCCGAATGGAGACTGTGTGAGTATCGAGCGGACAGAACGATGAAGTTAAACCCAATTGTAGTTTTATACTTTTGCGTGCTGAATATAAGTATTTTTGAAAAAATAAGAAAAAAAAAAAATAAATAAAATGGAAATGAGTTGGAAAATTGAGTTATCGGAAAGTTTGTCGGAAAAATAGCGTTTTTTTTTTCTCATCAATCGAAAGTAAATATTTCGTGTTAAACAAGAAAATTCAATCCAATTGTAGTTCTGTACTTTTTCGTGCGGAGGACATAAATTTTTGAGAAAACGAAATTCAATTCGAAAAAAAATATAAAACTTAAGTTGAAAAATTGACTTATCGAAGGACTCATTGAAATTTTGATGAAAATTTAAACGAATCGAAAATAAATATTTCCAGTTAAACAATTGAAACAAAAATTCACGACACTTGCTATTATTTTTCATGAAAGCCTAGCGATACACTTTTTTTTTCAATTGCATTATTACGTTTAGTGGATTTGCTGATTATTTTGATTTTCCAGAATTCTCGCAATTTGTTTTTTTTTTTTTTCTTTTCCCCGTAATAGTTTTTTCACGAATACTAAATGGTAAAAATAAATGCTAAAAAGTTGTTAGTATAATGAATTTATTAAGTACCGTTTAATTATTATATTTTTAACTGATTAAGGAATGATTACTCACTTCTTTATCTTCCGTCGCAACGGAATTGTAGGATTTCGGCAATAGTACGATTTCGGGTTGTTTCGCTGAACCGATTACGTGAGTGTAGATAAGCGCACCGGCCATACCGCCGAGTATCGGTCCGACCCAATAGAGCCAATGGTTCTCGAAACGACCCAAAATTATGGAAGTTCCCAACGAACGCGCGGGATTCATTCCTGAACCGGTTCGCGGAACCTTAATTCGTAGCGAAACAAAAGAAAAACATTTTTTTACATAAAAAATACTGAAAAATCAGTAGAATAGGGTAGTGGTATCGTTTTTCGCCACCTTAGTGACGTCCGATTATGGCCATCGCATTCGAAGCAATAAAAAAAATCTATAATCGAATTTGAAAAAAAAAAAAAAAAAAATTTTTAAATCGAATTTAAAAATTTTTTTTTTTTTTTTAATTCGATTAAATCATTCGATGAATTTATATGAAAACTTTCGAAAAATCAATATGCGGTTTTGAAAAAAAAATAATTCGAAGAGTATAATAATAAAAATGGCCACAAACGGCACAGTGGCGACTAACGCTACATCTAGCCGTCTGTACCGACACGGGTTTTCCGCAGTTTTCCCCGCATTTTCCCATATCCCCGGCAAATGCGGTGCAGTGTAACTAAGTCGGCTGGGAACGCACAGGAAAGGTTAGGTAGATTAGCTAAGTGCGGGTGGCGAATGTTGGGAGAGGGAACCGTAAAAACCCGGAAGACTATACGTTGAAATACGGGGAACACTACCTAACCTAACCTAACATTTTTTATATTTTGAATTAACGATGTAATTACACGAAAATTGAATTTCCAACAAAAAGTTTAATACGATCAAAATTTCACTACTTCGCGACACACTAAAAATCGGAAAAAAATCAATCGTATTGACGATATCAAGAACATGGATTTTGCATAATAATAATTCCAAAAAGTTATTAAAAAATAATTAAATAAATTAATTGTTCATGAAATAACCAGTGAACGTTCTTTTTTCTCATTCAAAATGAATTTGTTGATTTTTTAGAAACGATATAAATTTTTTCAAATTTTTTTTTTCCATTTCTGAAATTTTGAAAAATATATATAAAAGATATAAATAAATATAAAGAATAATCCCTTAACAGCGACGATAAGAAGAAAGTATAGATAAAAATTTAGCGAAAATATAATTATTCTTACGCCCACGAGATGACCAACGGTGACCGTGAGTCCGATAATGAGCGGAGCGACACCCTTACTTTCCGGTTTAGCAGCGTCACAGGCTCCGCAAACGACGGCAACGAGGATCATAGCGAGGAAAAATTCGACTCCTAAACCCTGAACGGGCGTCACACCGACCGCCAATGCAACGTTTCCAAGTACCGGTAGCATAGTATCAGGCGACAGAGCTTTCAGAATTCCCGAACCGACGATCGCTCCGGCGCATTGAACGATGACGTAAAATATTGCGCGGATCACCGGCACCTTGAAAGAGAAATTAATTAACTTATTTACATAAAAAAAAACGAAAAAAAAATGAATTAAAAATAATAAACATTGAGTTATCCACAATTTTCTTTTTTATTTTCGAGTTCTTTAAATTGAAAAAATTTGTATACCAAAAAAAAATTATTGTTATTACAATTATCATCGTAATGTTAATAATTACAATAATAATAATTTTTATTTCTGTTAACAATTTATTTATCAAAAAAAATTCGTAAATAAAAAATCATTTTGTAAAACTCCAATGATTTTTTTTAGGTCTTTCGTTATCCTGGAAATATTAGATTTGAAGCTTTTATTTTGTTGTCGTAAAAGAAAAATTAAGAATCGTTGGTTTCTCCAAAATGGATCGAAGGTATTTTTTTTTTAAGTGACGATAATTGAAACAATGAAAGTCGAGCCTTCCAATCGCGTAACACATTAATTTTTACTCGAGTTATTTCTTCGGTCAATTGACAGAGTTTATCGAACTTATCGTATCGCGAACCTTAGACTACAACGATCGGTATTTAACTCGATCCGCGTTCACCTTGAACTCGGAAATGTGTTAAGTATTCGTCTCTGTTGTTTAGTATTAATTTACCTTGCCGATCACGACTAAACCGATCGTGACTGCGGGATTGACGTGACCACCGGACACGTGACCGATAGCCTGGATTGCCGCGGTAACTGCGAGTCCAAACGCGAAACTTATCGCGACCGGGTTCCCGGTTACGATTGCGCCGCAACCAAAGAAATTTAGAAACATTGTCCCGAGAAATTCGGCAGCCATCGCTCGATACAAACCGCCATTTTTATCCGTCAGCTCTTGAAATCCCAATGCTGTTCTTATATTAGCCATTTCTGTAACAAACCGAAAAAAAAAATCTCTTATACACATCTCCGCGATTTTATAAAATTTAATGAATTCGCAGACGAAACTGTAAGCCTATGAGATAAAAATGTATTTTATTGCTTTTTCAAAATTAAAAAAAAAATAATAATTATTTTTTTTTTTTTTTTTTTTTTTTTTTTTTTCAAATTTTATCAATCTTTGTTTTTTTCAATAAAAAAAATTCAATATTCACCAATTTCAATAAAATGTTCGTATTTTTAAAGAAACCATTTTATATTTTAGTATTAATAAGGATTTTATAATTTCGATAATAACGAGAAAAATTGATGATTGCGAAGGTAAATATTTATTCGATCACTTAATAATGGATGTTTGCCCCGCGTATTGCAGTTGTTAATGCAATAAGCCGAAGGCGCGATGCACACATTTGGAAAAGTAATTATCGGCTATCAATATGTCTGAAACATACGCCCGCTGTTTGCCCGAGTCGCACCGTGTTTGTCGGCTTTCTTTGCTCGAAACACACACTTCGAGATTTGATACACTGACGATTTACGAAGGTTCAACGATAAATTGGTCAAACAGGAAGTCTAAAAAAAATTACTGATTTCGTGCGGAACTTAACGATTTTACTGAGTCGATGATATAAACGATTTTTCAATATCGTAGTAAAGGTGCCATTAAACCGACTCAGTCGGTAAAATTATGAAATTACTGAGATATTTCGAAATACTTAATGTTTCAGATAAAAACTGAAACCTAAAATTCTTTTAACGATATCGCGGCTCACAAAAGGACGTAACTTTCACCTTTATACACAGAAAATACCCCTTTCGTTTTACTACATATGCGATATATGTTGATACCGGTTGGTGGTAAAAAAAAAAAAAAATAAGAAAAAAATTCATTCCAAAATTAAAATAAAAAATTATTATTAACCGGTTTCGATTACTCGTCATTTTTGTTGTTTTTACTCTTTATGGCGCAATAACATTTGTTTTTTGGAGAGAAACTGTATCGCTGAGTAAATTGGGGTATTTTACCTTTACGATTGTTATATCGAGAGTACGTATTTTACTTACACTTACGAAGAGTGGACATTACTCGCGATTAGGGGACAGAGGTGCGGCTCCTCGTAATACTGTTCTTTATAATAATGTACGTAGAGTAACGGTCTGTATCAGCGCGTAGGAAAGTACTAACCCTTTCACATTTGCGCGGGATGATTGCGAAAGGGTGCGGTAGAGTGGAAACAACGCATTTATCTCAACCCCTCGAGTTTATTCTCAGTTAAGGTTATATGGTATATCGTCGCCTTCGCGACGTTGCCACGCGCGTGGAAGATATATCAAGCGCGTTATTCGAAAATGGTATTTCCCATAAATTAATGATATTTCGAAAAAGGATTACGAATTTTATAGTTCGCATTTTTTTTTTTTTTTTTTTTTTTTTCAATGAATTAAATATCTCGGAACATTTTATAATAGCAATAATGTTACCGATTGAGTCTTTTTTGGACGTTTCGCATCGCCATACATGGCGCATCGCTTTTTCGTTCTACAGAACGAAAAAGCGATGCGTTCTTTGGTGTCTTAAAAATCGATATAAGACGAAATCGAATTTTTTTTTTTTTTTCGTCATCAACGAGAAAAAATAATGTTCAACAATAGGAAAACTGGTGGACAAAAATTCAACCCCTATGGCGTTATTATTATGATTATTATTGATATTCGATACATAAGTATATGTATAGTTGCGCGTTAAATTCGCAGGTTATTGCCATTTCGCGTGTCGTATCACGAGATTGCGATTTCGCCTACAATCGCTATCCCTATTTTTTTTTTTTTTTTTTTTTTTCATTACGATATAAAAACTCAGCAAATAGTTTTTATTTTGGTAAATTGATGAACTCTCTGTTCGATGTTTATATACGCGAACGCGTCTATCGCAGAGGCGAAAAAATAAATTAGGTTCACCGAGAACTTTGATATACGTCAACGGAAACCCAAACGGGAACCTGTCGTATCCGTCAATTCGTCGCACACTCGCAAAAGAGACGACGATAGCACGCTGTCGCGTTCCGAGCTTTGCTCGCGTCTTCGTTTAGCAGTTCCGTTGATTTGCATCATGAATTTAGTTCGAGGACAGCACACGAAACCGTTATGAGCGAAACAACAACGATAACTGCGACACAACAAAATGCTGCGTGCATAAGCTTATCGATTATGATACGTGATGTTATAAAGAAACGTAAGCGAAGATGAGAAATATATATATATATATTTAATCTCTTTAAGGAGAGTATATCATCGCGTATTACCAAAGAGTGCGATTCACGTGAAATTCAGAGAGAATTTCGACAATTTTGTAATGGAATTAAAATCTGAAAAAAATCAACCATACAGAAGGTTTATAGACGATTAATTTTCCATAATAATAATTCCAAAAAGTTCTCAACAAATTAGTAAAAAAAATCATTGTTTAACAATTTACTCGGTAACCTAACTTTTTTTTAGTCGAAATTTATTTGCAATTTTTTTTTAATTCTTATGATTTTTTTGAAATTTGTTTCTAATTTTCGAAAAGTCATGATTTTTTATCCATAAAAAAAAAAAAAAAAAAAAATTTCGAAAATTACAAATGATTTTCGGAAAATTCATAAGTATTCAAAAAAATGATCTTTTTGTTAATAATTGATTAATTTAATCAGACAGAAGCTAATAGAAAAAAAAACTCATTAATTCATTAATAAGAATAACAACATCATTATTGATGATTGAATTTATTTGGAGTTATCGAATTATTGCTCCAATTTTTACTTTATAGCCATTAGAATAGAAATCACAATAAAATAAATTGTCGTATAGTTCAACCATTTTTTTTTTTTTTTACGCAATTTACAATGTCATAAAACCTCATTAAGATACCATTGACGGTATAAAATGGAGCAGATTTATGCAAATCTATAAATTAGCGAGTGATGCGAAAAACGGCGCAGTAGTAGTCCGCAAAGGATGTTACTGTAGCAATAGAAAGGGGTTAATCGTCATGAGTGACGCGAATGTTCAGACTCGATCGCCGCCTGAACAGCGGATTATTTAATCCGGAGACGCGACGCTTAGCTAATCGCACTGTTCTATTGCTGTAACTCGCGCACCCACGTACCTTTGCGCACAGGTCGTACTGTACTGCGTTAACTATAACGTCCGTTCATTTCACCTCTATATATCGCAGTACATTAACTGTAACGTCCGTTGCTCTCGTGAACTATTTCGACAAAACGAGACTATACCATGTTGGAAATGTCGCATCATAACGTACATACGACTGCACTATAATGAATCAAAAGCCTCAAAAACATTAACAAAAGTAATTTCAATAAGAAAAAAAAGATATTAATCGATAAAAAATGACCTAATCGATTAACTCGGTAATAAATTTTTTATTACGATGTTTTATCAGTTTTTTCGTGGCATTTTTTTTTATTCAAATTAATACATTTTTTATTACGATGTTTTATCAGATTTTTCGCGGCTTTTTTTTATTCAAATTATTTATCGACAGAGAAAGTGAAAAATTAATAAAAAAAAATGTATTAATGGATAAAAAATTACTGAATCGAATGACTTTTTAATAACATTATTTATCGATAGTTAATACAAAAATCTATCAGTCACGCGAATCACCTGATTTTTCTACGGGATTCACAATTCGACATACAGTCGATGTCCGTATATATGTTTCTTGTGTTGCATTAGTGGGTCAAACGATCTCGGATCTCAATCGTAAAAGGAAGAGAGAAGCGAAGACGCAAGAAAGCGACGTTCATCACTCAAACTTTTGGAAAGCTTTTGATCTCTGCGCCTCGTCGTGCGCACGATTAACACGACAAGGTGCATGCGACCGCGTGGACTATCTAAAGATGAAAAAAAAAGTGGGACGATTCGATCAATGGAAAGCACGAGCCTTGTAAAGAGAAACATCTTCTTATTTAACTTTTTCTTTTGATACCATGTGCACGAGAAATAAAGTCGAGTAACGGTTATAGATTAACGAGAACTACGAGGATATAAGACGATAAAAATTCAGCTTCAATAAAAAGTTTTTGGTACACAGGATAATCGAACAAAGTGGAGTTGAAAAGAGAACAAAATTTTGTCAAATTTTCATCTGAATCTCGTTAAAGGTTTTTTTTAAATTTATATATTAGTATTATGAAAAAAATAAAATATATTTTTTTTTTAAATAACTAATATTTTTCGCAAAATCATTATACTGAGTCGCTTCTGATATTTTGTCACCAAAATTATTTATTGTTCAGTTTTAAAAGGCGCGTATATTCTGAAGAATACATTTCGTTGCTTGTTGCATAGGACTCTCAACAGTACGGAAAGAATTATACGCGCGTAAATCTCTGGATGTATAACATTTGATTTCGTTTGTCGCAAGGTGAACCATCTGCCAAACAGGTTGATGCAATCTGCACAACAACGGAGCCATGAAACGCACGCGTAATAATATAAATTTAGATGAATGTCGTCTAACTTCGCGATGTCTAATATCTTGCGGGGGTCTCTTGTTACCGCGTCTCAAATATAAATCTATCGAATCTGTTTACTCCGAAGAAACAATCGTTGCGTTGTAAATGAAAATAACTCTTTAGAAACGTAAATTTAAAAAATTTAATTTTGATAAAAATTAAATTAAAAAAATTCACTTTTAATGAAAATAAAATTCGAGAATTTTATTATAATGAAAGTGAAATGAAAAGATTTTACAATAAAAATTGGTGCATAAACTGCGCATTCGTCGTATTTTGATAAAAAGGATGCTGAGGTGTGTTAACCGGTTCACCCCGCTTAACCGGTTTAAATTTTAGATGAATCCTTACGACAAGCATATTCACGCGGGGCTTCCATTTCTCAATGATGTTAGCTTTGCCATCAGCGTTTAAGGACCGCAATGATGTTTTTCCGACAAAAGATCATCTCGTCATCGCATACCGATGTCTGCCAAAAACAATAAAAGGCAAGCGAAGTAAGTGGCGACAGCTGATCTTATTTTGGGACAAAAAGTTATGATTTTCAGTTTCATATTTCAGTTATGACTTAAGAATCATCGGGTTATCGTAGCCGAACGATACAGACGGACGGAGGGCATTGCGATGTTTAGCTGAGTGCGTCAGCGATGTTTTCCCAAAGTTACTAATGGATATAACTATCAAAAATAAAATGTAATTTTATATAAAAATACATAAACAAACGGCCGGTGATAATGTAAATAGCTAATATCTACATATTTCCAATTATTAATCAATATATCGAAAAATTGAATAATGAATATTGATATTTTGTCAATTAAATATTGAAAAACTATTAATAAATATTAATCAATATATATCGATAAAATAATTATCAATAAATCAATAAATAAGTAATTCTAGAGGGTTCTATAGGCACTGCGTGAAATCTTCGATTTTTTTTTTAGCGTTCAAGTTTCTCGCGTATGGACCGATCGGACGAGGAATTTCTCGTCAAATCCATTAAAATATAATATGTCGTCAATATTTCATTGATTTATGAGTATTTCATTGATAATTATTGATTAATACTTTATCGATATTTAATTTTGATATTTATCGATCTTTTTTTTTTATCGATAATAATTTGATTTGATTCGATTTTATGAATTAAATATCGATAAAATATGAATCAATATTTATAAAAAAAATACTCATTAATCAGTGAAATGTTGATGGCGTATTATATTTAAATAAATTTGACGAACGGTATAAAAAAAAATCAAAGATTTCACGCAGTGCCTATGGCACCCTCTGGAATTACTTACCACGGCAAGCAATCTAATTCCATAGAATCGCATAGAGTCGTTGGGTGAAATCTTCCATTTTCTTTTTTACTTTTTTTTTTGTTGCTTTTCGATTTTTCCAGCGTTTCAACTCGCCCCGGTCTGCCCTAAGTAATTCGAATACGCGCATAGCTTCCTTTCTTATTATTGCGACCTGCACCTCGGTCACCCAATGCGTGCGTGTGGCTCGGGTTCGATAAAAAAAAAAAAAAACATCGACCGCTCGAAAATAAAATTGCTGCGCACAAGAGCCACAGAGAGAATGAAAGAATCACATAAAGACAGATAGTGCGTAGACGCTATATCAACGAGGGCCAATACACCGAAATGATGATGTCATCCGCGCCCCCGCATTCCAACATCGTTCGTTTTCGATGCTCGCAATATATGGCGCCGACAAACAAAAAAATATGTTACAATATTATTTTTTTCATTTACTTCGAAAGCTTTACGTTCGGAAAAGCTGTTTTCTTCATGAAAATATGTTGCGAAATATTGAATCACTTTATTTAGAAAAACTTTTCGCGATTTGCGGAAATAATTTACAACCGGATAAATCTATACGACACGTTGCACGTTCAAGGTGACGAGAAAATAAATCTTTGACGAATGGAAATATCTCGTAAGCTCATCAGCTACGGATTTATATTCTGGTTTAGTGTCGCTGTAACGTTATTCGAGACGCGACTGCTCCGGGCGTAAACTCGACCGATAGACGGGGAGTCTCAGCTTTGAGTTGTTATTATTATTATTAGTATTTTTGTTTTGAACTTAGATTTTCTTTTTTTTTTTTCTAATTTTACCAGAGGGTTAAAAAAGATGTTTAACCCCTTGCAGTGCGTAATTTCTTAATGGTTTTGCAATTTAAAGGTCGGAGGGTCAACGGGGGAAGTGTGAAAGCAATGCTTTTACTTTTTTTGCGAAAAACAAATTATTTTACAATTTCTTCATTTTTTATTTTAATTGATTATTATTATTTTTGTAAATAGTGTTTTCTATGATTTTTGTGCATTAAAAAGAGTCGAAAAATTGTTTAACGTCACAATTGTGTTTTTTTGTGACTATCGTATTTGCATCACTCGTAATACGACTAGAAATCTTTTTTAGAATAATTCTTCTTTATTTTCGTATTTGTTGAATTCGTTCATTTGTTTGTTTGGTAGTATCAGAAGAATTATCAATGATTGCTATATCCGATTTCTTAATTATTTTTCTCTCTTTTATTATTATTATTCTTTTTATTTATTTATTACTATGCAATTTTTTTTTTTTTTTTTCGTAATCCTCTTTTATTTTAGTATTCGTCGAACTGTCGTACTATCGAAACATTTTCCAGACCGCTTTATCGATTCGTCATTTATTATTGTTTCGATCATATGGCATACAGAAGCTGATGCTTCGCTTGACATGTTGTACGATCCGATTGTACGTATAGTAGTTCTTTCGCTGTTTCGGCTCCAGAGATTCTAAATTTCAATTAGCGCGTTCGTAAAGATCGGAGAGAGGTGCATTCGTGGGTTGAGGGCAATTGACCCGAAGCGGACAACGAGTTTCGTTTCGTTTCGTCCGAAGACGGTGCGAATAACGACGATTTATTGCGGTGTGTACCACGTGTACTATCCGACGACCGGACAGAAGTGATCGGTGCGTTGACGACGATCATTAGCCAAATACGGACGGCTGAGAAGAGACGAAACTCGATTTCTCTCCCACTCTCCTGTCTTAAGGACTTTTATAGATGTCTACCGATTCCTATAGACGACTGTCTGCTTATAGATTTTAACTTTCGCAAATCTCTATGGCGGTTAAGAACTATTGCGGTACATTTTGTCGGAAAAGGATCTCGCGATCGTTGCGGGTTATACGGCTCTTAATGGGTCACTTACTCCTTTACAGTTCCAATTTCAATCGAACGAACTCTCGGAGTACTCGTTGTTAACGGATAAACCGTTCGGTACTCTTTGTTCCGATATTATTTAATAAAATTTATAATATGAAAATTTGAATTTAATTTTGAAAAAAAATATGTTTATTGTATTTTTTTTTTTATATTAATACGGAAGGTGTATCGTTATATTTTCCAACGAAACGTGAGATTCACAAAGAATTTTAAATACTTTTTAATGGAATAAAAATGATGGAATAATTATAATAATTAATATTTTTAGCACCTTTAGCATACAGTTGATTTTTTTTTATTTAGATTTTCATTACGTCGCGAAATATTCAAAATTCTCTCCGAACCGCAAGTCGACAAATTTTTTAAAAAATTCAAAGGAATATATTAACCGCCCAGAAATGTCGTAAAATTTATCGATGTTTTTTTTTTTTTTTTAGTTTTATTTTATTTTCTATAAATAAAAAAAAAATTGTGACGTAACAGCGAAAGGTTAAAAGTGTTCCATAAAATTTCCATTCATCTATATCCATTCTCCTCTACTCGCAACGCTTGAAAAATTAACTCGTCGTTCTTTCGCAATGATACGAATCGTTTCGAATTCGAATGCAACAAAATTGCTGCATCAAAACCCGAAGAGAATCCGTACGGATCTCCGAATTATAGAGTGCAAAGTACTCGTTCTCAATGGCTCCACGCAAAATACCGGTAATCAGCCTGAACTACTTTTCTCGTAATCTTTCACGTCACCGAAGACTATCAACGAAACGCCGGTTAACACTTACCGGGGTTTCTTGCCCCGTCTCGAGGTCATTGTATCAGATAATTATCACGTGTCCTTCGCGCAATCTTCGTGTTTTTCTTTTTATCTCTCCATCATAATCGATAAAAAAAAAAACAGATAATTTCAATAATTTTATAATCTTTGATAATTTGTAAAAAAAAAAAAAAAAAAAATTCCCGATGATATTTTCGCGTAATAATGAAAAAAAAAAAAAAAAATGCTACGAATGTTCAGTCGCGTACTCGATGCGACGTGTATATCGGGAAAAAATACCGATGAGATAATGTATCGTAATGTCGAGATACGAATGAAACGTCAAGTGAAATACTTGTGACTTGATAATCGGTAACCTAATTATATTCGATTGATCGAAAGCAAATTGTTCGTTATGCCAATTGATTATATTAAATTGTATTTTATACTTTGTAATATCATATAGAGAAAAAAATTTACGAAATATTACGAAAAAAAAAAATTTCGCTAATGGTTACGAAATCTCAATTGAACCAAAAATATTTTTTTAACTATTTGCAAATTATGCAAATTATTTTGTTATTATTTATTATTGTTATTATTATTTTGTAATTTATTTGAGTCAATTTAATATTCGTTCGCTATACTGATAATTGTTGACGATTATTCTTTTTTTTTTTTTCGTCAGATCCAAATATACATTTTTTTATTACAAATTAACTCCTTTCTTAGTCATCATCTGTACAGTAATTCTGGGATCACTTGTGATTCGACTCTTTTTTTTTTCGGAGCAAAATTTATCGACTTTTTTTAAATCAAAAACATCAGATCTTATAGTGGAAACTTCAAATCTCACGTAAGAAGTATTTTTTAAAGGTATTTATTGCATTTTCTGAAATGAAATTCACTAAAGCGAAAATCTATTAAAATTTATGAATATAATTTTTTTTATAAAATTTTTTTTTTATTATTATTATTAAATTTTTTTTTACTACAACCAAAATCGGTTTTGATAGTAAACAATTTAATTCTCATCTATGAAGTTTTTTTTATCTATCTGTATGTGTGATTTAACAATAATAACTATAATAACTATAAGAAATAAAAAAGCGTCAACATTAATTACTCGGTTGTTACACACGATATTATACAAACATCTAAATTATCACCATTATCGTTATTTTCTTAAAAAACAAAAGTTTCGTCCGTTTTAATAAAAATGCTTAAAAAATAACTGACCTTGAAAATTTGGTTGTCGTGCGTTTCAAAAAAAAAAAAAGAAAATCGCCGTTCGTATATCCGTCCGTAAGTTGCGTTGTAGTTTCGGAATCCTCCGAGTCGGTAAGTCCGGCTTAAGGTCCTTTTCACGATCCGCACGGTCCTTCGCTCTTCGCACAATTCAACCGGCAAATTTTGTTTGCCTCGATGTGTAGATATTCGTTTCGATTTCTGAACAAAATAACGAAATTTTTCGTAATATCGTTTTTCGTGTGGTTCGGTGAGTATTTTTATTAAAAAAGGAGGAGTGGGAGACGATTTTAGTCGCGTTTCCGGAGAGTCCCAGAAAAATGACAAACAATACGATCGGTTAAAAAAAGAGTGCACAGGAGAAGCAGCGGCGACAGTCTCACCGGCAGAGTTCCTGGTCGACAACTGGGCTGTGCTATAGAGACTACGAATCTCATATAGATATCTAGCAGCAGCAGCAGCAGCAGTAGCAGTACCGGCAAACTGCGAAGAGGCTTTAGAGGCGCAGCCATAAGCCGGCCGAAAGCAACGTGAGTAAGTAGTGGGGGTTATATCGCGACGTTCAAACTGGATGCGAAAAAACCGTCTGTATCCACAACGAAAATTAGTCAGATGCAACACCTAAAGAAGACGTTACCTTTCTGACGTATTTAAATATCATATGTATGCTATGGCACAGCGTAAGCCATGTATACGACGTCATATACAGATACAGTAGAACTCCGATTAACAGGTATCGAGTTAATCAGGGAGCAGATTAATCGCGGGTCGCCAGAGTTTTTTTTTTCTGCGCGCGAGGGAAGTGCAAAAAACAAACCAAAGTCATTGATTTCTTTAAAAAACACGATTACTTTACGCGCTTTAAAAAAAGACGAAAAGCTTCACATACTAATTTGCACTGTTCATCAATTAAATAAAAGTTGCGGCAAATCATAATTGTAACTATTTTAAATATAGTTGTATGCCATTTTGCCATTTATATCGCGATTTCGATTATCCGGGGATTCTTCGGGTCCCGAGCACCGCGATTAATCGGCGTTCTACTGTACATCGTAGTAAAGATTGTGCAGACATTGAAAATGACTTTAGTCCCCCGTTTGGAGGTTAGCAGACATTTAGATATTATGTAGTAAGAGATTTCTCGGTAAAAGTGTATTTACGAGATATAATTTATTGTAGCGATACTGGTAAAAGTTAGCAGACTAATAAAGTATTGATATATCAATCATTCTTCGTGGATTAACGATCCATATTTAGTTCTAAGGGGAGCCAAAGCCTCGTAAGTTAACGAGACAATTTTTTCATCTGACTGATTAACGCATTCGAAATGAATAATCGGAAAAATATGGAAAAATTTGATATCTAAAAGAACAATTAAAATTATGAAATTCGTTCTATAATTACGAACGCAACTTTTTTTTTTTTTTTTTTTTTTTCGAAAAATAATTAATCATATTTGATGGAATATATATGTTAGAAAAATAAATTTGATATTATTTGAAAGATCTATTAGAAATTGTCTTTGAAACACAAGTTCCATAATTATAATCGTTCGTTTCGGTGATATCAAATTTCTTTCTAAGATTTTTATTTAATGAAATATCATGAATCACTTTCGAATATATAGTTTTTCGGCGGAAAGTAGTGGGTAATGCGACCAAAAATACTCGTCATACTCTCCGCGGAAATCGGTGGCATAAGAACGTTTCCGTCAAAAGAAGGGATTTCTTGTGTATTTTTGCGAAATCGCTTCTGGTACTTTAGTTTCACAGGTTTAACGAAATGCACATAAGAATTCTTGTATTTAATGACCCATTTTTGGGCCCTTGAATCGCAGTTGCAACGCCGATACCGCATACCTATACTTACCGGTATTATCAACAACAGCTAATTACTATTATCTATGTTTTCATATCGCTTGTGTAAAACCCAAATGCTGATTTCACGCGAACTGAAGAGACGAAACGCAAATAGCACGTGTTGGAGTGATAACAGCTACGGTTCGTTTAAAGTTTAGCTGAAGAGACCCGCGTCATGTACGCCTCTGTTTATCATTTTCGCGTTTAACTCGTACCGGGTGCTGTTCGCAATTACCTTTCTTTATCTAACTAACGTATTACGCGAATAGAGCAATAAGCTGCTGCATTCGCTGTTATAACTACTGTCGCTTTATTTGTGTACTTATTTCCTACTCCTGTAACCCATTAACCGCGTTGTGTAATTGAATCGTTAACTATTTTTTTTTTTTTTTTTTTTTTTTTTTTTTTTTCACCAGTAGTAAAGCAGTAGCTCTTCCAACAACGACCTTCGCGAGCGACACAATTGATTCTCGAGATTCCTAAGATACGATTGATTTAATTTCCAATGGCGGGAAACCCGCGCGGGGGGAATGAATCGCTCGCGGTGACTTCGTACTTTTGGATGAAGGATTGCGTATAACACACGCAGCTATACACGAGACAATATTATAGTTTGTACCCATGAAGTCTGACTGTTCTTATAGTCTTTTTTTTTTAACAGTAAATACGTCATTTCATTTTTCTTCCGTGAAGCCGAACGAAACGTGTTTGAGAACTAAACGAGCCGACGGTACAGCCGCATTTTTAACCGCAAAACGATTTAACGGTAAGGAAGCAAAAAATTCCGAGACACGTACCTGCGGCACATTGTGAATAAGACATTATGTGTTATATAGGGTATCGAAAGAAACAGTTTAATCCGGGATTCAATTTTTTTTTCTTCCTATAGCTAATATCTAATAGTCGTATAAAATACGACGATTTTTCGATAAAAAAAATTAATGAAATGATAATTTTTTTTTTTTTGTTTATCACTGCTGGTAATAAAAAAAATCACTGTATGTTGTAATTTCTACTGTAGTAAGAGTGTTTTTTTTTTCATTAAATTAATGATTATTTTCAAACTAATATTAACCCCTCAGCTATGGAAAACGTTTGTTTCTTTTGCTCATAACGATAATGCAAAATTTTGTTAAAATAATTTCTTTGAAACATCGAAGAAAATACCCTTCGCCACTACTCTGATATTTTTTTCAGAATTTTTTTTCACATTATTTTATAGTTAAACGGACGATTTGATGGTTAAAAATACCTTTTAACCTCAAAAATACCGTAAAAACGATATCGCAAGTTAACCCTTTAATGATCAGAAAAATATATGCGCGTTGCGGGTTTAAGATCTGTCATTGGATTAATAACTTACGTTAATTCTCCGCGCAAAAAAAAAAAAAAAAATTATGTCTGAAAATCGATACTTTAAGAAACCGATCGAGAAAATAAGACTTTAATATTGACTGACAAATCGCAGATTCACTAAGACCTCTTTACGTGTACTTATATTATTACCGATTGCATTATGTAAGAACGGATATTACGTAGTATCGACGAGGTTAATATATTCAATGAAAAAAATATATACTAAGATCGCATCGGATTGGTGTCGTGTCTGTTATACATTGGTATACATGTATTTGTGCAGAAATAGACGCGCGGAAAAAGTTGTACATCATAGTCGGCCTGTTTCTGTGTCCTGGTAGGTAATAATAAAGTGACTCACAGGAAATTCAGGTTCGCGTTACGCTTGACAGTAAGGCATATGACTTCGCAGAACGAGGTGAAAAGATCTCTGCTTTTATATCACGAACACTTCTGATACATATTGTCGAAAGGCGTAAAAAAAAAAAAAATCGCAACAGATGACTGCGCCACACGAATATCGTGAATGGCAGAAATATCGTTAATATAGTTATCGTATTTAGACGAAAAAAAAAAAAAATATGAAAAAAAATATTTCGCAAAATATATACATATATCGATAATATATTCGATATGTTTTTCACGAAAATGTTATATTATTTATTTTAAAAAAAATATATTTTAGAATATATTTCAGCAAATATGTTACCGAATATATAAAAAATTCTGATAAATTTATTAATTATACAAAAACATCGGTTTTTATATATTTTTCGAATTTTTTTTTTTTCATGCGGGGGTTTCGTATTCGTTGAATACTCGAAGAAAATATTTTCCGATTTAGTGGTCAACACCTGCTGCTGAGTTTAAAAAAAACCACGAAAATTCAATAAATCGTTAATATATAGCGCACTTTTCGTTATATTGCTTATTATTATTATGTAGCCGTAGAATTCATCGCGGGAATTTCAATTTTTTAAAGATTTTTCGAGGTCACTTCGGTAGAAGAATAAAATATGTCGTCGATTAGTAACCAATCGGATTGTCGTGTTAAAAAAAAAATCAGGAATATCGAAAGTTAAATCACATTTAAATACGTCACCGGACGTGAGTCGGTTCTTCGAATAAATTTACGTGAAACAGTCGAGACGATTTAACGGTACAGCATTCGGTTTAACTTTCGCAATTTTTATGGACCCACGCGCTGTCGGACCTCACAGAAGTTTCGCGTAAAATGTACTTCAATTTTCTTTTTTTTTTTCTCTGTTAAAAATTGCAGCCTCGCAATTATACGTGCAGCAAGGTGCATCCGCGTAAAAGTCCCGATTCAACGTTGGATATTCGTCGTCGCGGTAGTTTCTTCATCGTTCGTAAATTTAACGGCACTGAACGACCGGTGCGCGAAGCGTGTCTTTTTACCGGGACCTTGACAATGCAACAAGCCGTAGCGCCTTCCCCGTGTCTTGCATAACTTCGGGGACGAATACCCCAGCGATAAGAACCGGTTAAAAACCGTTGAAAAATTGCAAATACAGCGCACTCTCGTGTAGCAAAAAAGATTGTTTTCTGAGTTTTTTAAAAAAGGTGCTGATATAACCGAATAACCGCATCTGAATTTTAAATAAATAGGGGAAACTCTTTTGGAGTCGTCTAAAAAAAATATCTATTTCAAAATGAAAAAAAAAAAAAAAAAAAAAAAAGAAAAAAAAAATGCCAATAATTATTACTAATTATTATTAGTTATTACTTTATGATTATTATAATAATAATCAATAGCAATTCATTATTATTCCAATAGTAAGTAGTGGTATCATTTTTTTTTTTTTTTTTTCTTTTATTATAATGAAAAATAATTTTTCCCAAAATTTCGAAAAAAAGTGGTATCCATTTTAATAATTTTGGTTTGACATTTTTTTCCGAAAATGGCTGCATTATTTAAAAACAACATTTGAAATATCTATAATCGTTAAATATCAGGATGGTAATTCACTATTTTCCGAAGATCTCAATTCAAATACCTGAAGCCTTCGCATATCACACGAAAACGAATTTTATCCAAAAGATTCGTGGCATCGATAAGTTAATCCCTCAACTCAGGCATTAATAAAAAATGAACACATATTTCTCCATATTTGTGGTTATCTATTTTCCCCACTCTGTGTCTATTATTGTGTCTGCTATTACGTTCTGCGGCACACTCCACGGCACGCTGAACCGACGCGTGTGAAGTTTACTACACTACTACAACAGGCATTCCGGATTCCCGAGACTTTCGCCGATCGATGATTGTTCGATTAATCATCGTCGAAGTTCCGGAAAGAGGGATAAACCATAATTCTTATCATTGCCCCGACATCCAATTATCTCGGTCTCTGTGGAGTTATTTTTTTTATTGCATCTCGCGCCCGTAATTTTATCGTTTCTTATCAACGACACGACGATCTTTCCTAAATCTTTTTTAAACATTGAAAACATTTGTCGGTATCTGTTGAAGTCGCGTAGTCATTGTCGGGCAGATATTTCGAAAACATTCGCCGGTTTACGCAAATTTTATTATGTATTATTATTAAATAAATTATTTATTTTTTCTTATTTTTTTTAATTTGCCGCGCAAAGCTTCCGCATGTGAAAAGTTAAAAAAATGTGTAACAACACTATATGTTTTGAGTTTATTAGTACATGTAGTAAGAAACCATTTTGTATATGAAATGGGGTGCGCATTAGTCTTTCCTAAATATAGTTAAATCTGATGTATACAACGAATTTGACTTCCGGCAGAACTACTAAGGCGATGGAAGACACTATAAATTTAATCTAAGCTTTCATAGTCGTTGAATAATTTTTTTTTTAGTCGCTTATGACTAGAAATGAACATATATCGAAAGAGATGCGATGTGTAAAAGTTGAAATGTAGAAAAATATCATCCCGAAGCAGTTATATTTTCTCACAGAAAATATTTTAAAAAAATTGAATTTAATAAAAAAATATTTAAAATTATTTAAATTAATTAAAAAAATGCATAATAAATTATTCTTCAATAATTATATATTATCAATACATTTATTTTCATTAATTTTTATTAATAAAATAAAATGTATTATATGTTTATTATTAGTAATTAATTATTTAATTATTTAAATTAATTTTCATTCACTTAGCTTTTTTTTAATTGGGTAATGATAATAATAAAAATGAACAAAGGTTGACAAGGAAACGAAGGAATTTTTTTTTTAGTCATACTCTATCGAGAATCGAACGCGGAATCATTAATGAAAAGGATATATATCGCGAACGAGAAACTCTGGTCAGGAAGAGTTCTCCCGATAGAATAGCGCGGAGCGGTCGGAAAAAAAGACAAAGAAGAAGGCGATAAAGAAAGATGTCTTGGGACCTCGTGACAAGAATTCTAGAGTCACTGGCAGAGCATAAAATGCGCTGAAACAACTCGTATACGACGAACCCAGTTCCCAGATGAGGCGCCCGAAGAAATTCCGTAATGATCTTAATCCCTAGAATAGAGGCAGTTAAGAACTGTATGTTTGCGCGATAAATTGTCCTGAGACGTAGAAATGTGGAGTAACTGGAGCACCGGTACTACTTCTTCGTTTCCTCGATCGTTTTTATTATCTTTTATCTTCACTGACGTGTAACTCTTTCAAAAAACGACGTTTTTGTTATTTTATTATAATTTTGGCAATATTCGGAAAATTCGGAATAAAGAAAAGTGTCTTTCAGACGCGTTACTCGATATTTAGATTTTTTTGCCTTTTTGATTTTTACAGTTTCAAAATAACATTAGTTACACTTTTTTTTTTGCCGATCACTGGGTATTTTCCATTGTTTTAAGGGGTCTGCATGACCTTAAAATTTCAAAATGTCGATTTTTTTATTACATAATTTTATATATACATAATTTCTTAACTTTATTATGCAGCAAAGATTTCAGTTTCATTATTAAACTAAATGTACATTTTTTTTGTTTGCTTTTTATTTCCGGTTACCAGAATTTGATAAAAATTTATTAAATGTGTGTTAAATCGCGATCTCGTCATCCCGAAACGATCTTCAAAAAAAAAAATTAAAAATCGACCTGTTTTTTGGACTCTATGCTTATGCAGACCCTTTAAAAAGGGCGAATTTCGTTAATGGTGGATTTTAAGTCAAATTGCATCGGTAATATTAAATATCATTGTATGAATACAAAAGCCTCAACATTTTTTTAAGCCAAATTTTTAACCAAAAATTTTACAGCGACAAATTAGATCGCTTTTATCACTGATTTATAACAGAATATCCTTCACTGATATTCCAATCTTCACCGTTTACGTCCGATTTTATTGCCGGGTCATTGGTCAACAATAACTCGATCGAGGACCTTGTTGACCCTCGAATGACTACATTAATATTCGGTACAACACTACCGAATGAGAGTCGTAACCCACACAGAAATGAGTCACATCCGAATCTGGTCACAGCGGATATTGTCGTATCAATAGAAAAAAAAAAAAAAAAAAAAAAAAATACGATGGAAGGTCATTTTAATATGCAACTTTCTGCCTATTTTGAGTACCTAAAAATAAAAAATGAAAACGACTATTTCCGAAAAAAAAAAAAAAAATAAAATAATTGATTTTTTTTTATAGACGAAAAATCACGAAATTTCGAAAATCATTGGGAAGTATTCGAAATTGGCTCTGAATTTCTCGTGAATCTCGATCTTTGGTAATACGCAGCGATAAACGCTCCTTAACCTCTGCAATACAACAGTTCGTTAACCTTACAGTTCGTTATATCTTTTAATATTAATCATTCAACGGATCCACGATCGACTGATTCATCGATCGTGTTGTACGCGGGAACTAAGTACGATTCATCAATACTAAGTAAACATTGACGCTGTAAAGTGACGAAGCATCATAAATTCTGCATCGTTAGCTCATTAATTCCAAACTGCAATAACTATCGATTATCCGCTTGTGTTGCGTTCATAGTGCACCCAACATCCAGTTATAAATTTTCCAAGGATATAAAAGTCAGCCGGTTAATCGCGCGCGACGTCATCGCGTATATATTTTATCCAGGTTTGCGGTGACCTCAACCATGTATTATCCAATTTTCACCTTATTATGCTAATCCGTTACCAGCAGCCGGAGGTGCAGACACACCTCTGCAACATCGCTATGATCGACTTTCCACATTGTCGAACATTCTTTCGTTATTCGACGTCTATTTTCATACAGCACGCTGCTGTGCATCGACAATAATGATAATGAAGGTCACCAGAAACAAAGTTTGTATCTACTTTGAGGCATTGTTCCCACGTAAGATAGCAGACGTAATTTTATCATCGGGAATCCTATATCTTTAGCTGAAAAACACTTATTTTTCTCCCCATTTATCAACAATCTAAGGTAATTCAGTTATTGCATTCGGATCCTCTAAGTAATTATAATTTGTAAATAAAGGTTAGGTACGATGTTGACGCGATAGAAAGAACGATTTGCATGTTAGTTACAAACCCATTAATAAAATATACGCGACAGCAAAGAAACTATCGCGTTGTCACAATTATCAGAAATCCAATTAGTCTTTATAGTCGTTTTCAAGGAATAATGATGCATAGATAAAGATCGAAATTAAATTCTTATAGTTCTACAGAATTGTACGTATTTCATTTTATCATTAGACTTGTCCTTCTTGAATTTATAAAATTAATATAAAATTTATTATTATTAAAATGTGACCACCAGTGACAAAACTTCCAACGAAGAGGAAGTTGGCAATTAACCTTCGGATTTCCGCACAGGATACTTCGTAAGCAATGAGGGAACAACGCGCGATAGTCATTCGTTGTTCTGATTCCTTTTTTCACAATCCGCAGAAGCACCCTTTATACGCGTGCAAATTAAACGAACAGTAAAACTCAACAGTGTCCTAATACGGTCGGACGATCAAAACAAATTGAAATTTCGGTAGGTACCCATTGGGTTCGCTAAATTGGTAGATTGACGATCTCCGGAGCCCCAGACTCCACAGCACTCTATGTGGAAGAGAAAGAATACGGTCCACTTGAGTGCGAATTGGATATTAATAGCTATCGGAATTTTTTTTCAAGGCCTTCGCAACCGCGCCTATGAGGGCTATTTTTCCATGCGGAAGTCATGATGATAAATCAACCCTGTCGTACATAATAATTTTAAATAAAAAAGACCTTGTCGAAGGGATAATTTCATAAGTATCAGTGAAAATCTGCTTTTCGCATCTAAAAGATCGAAACCTAAAAAAAAATCCAATTTTTCCCAAAATTCATAAATTCTGAACATTTTCAAATCCTGAATGCCTAAAATTCCTAAATCTGTTGCTTCAATTCCGATTATATGGTGATAAACTTTTTTACGTAGCATCAGGACGTTCTTATCAAATCTATTGATTCAGACGTTTCCAATTTTTCCAAAGCATTAAAGCTCATCAACCCCTAACTCCATCAATCTTTTTCCTCATTACAATTGCGTGAGTCATCGTTGAGTCTTCAACGTTTACATTGAATACTTGTGAATCAGGAAATTTCATCGTTGTTTCGATGTTTGTCCGTTTCAGATGACATTGGTACAAGAAAACAGTTTATTGCATGTATACGTTGAGTTGAAGAATATAGTGACGCAAAGCAATTACCGGGAACGATACAATTATAGAATTCTACCGGCCGAGGGAACTGCCTTCGATCAAAAAGCTTCAATGAGCATTAGTGATGTGCAGCGTGCTGCTGTGTGTCTTCTTCGCGCACTTGAATTACGACGTTGATATATTAATTAAAGATATAAAATGCGGTCAATCTGTTCGCCTTTCGATAGCCTAAAGACCCGTCAAATCAAGAAACACGGATAATACCAGACGCGTAGCATCAAAGGCAACAGCAAGACGCGTAATGTACTGAGAAATCCCAATCACTTCGAGACGATTCTATTCAGAACTCAGAATTCGCACGTTTTCCTTTCTAACTTTGACCACAAGTGCTGATACGTTTGAAGAACGACCAACGTTCGTTGATATGTTTGAGCCGCTCTCCGGTGGGGAATCCTGACCCACTATGGAGAATAATTGTTACACATCGAGTCACAGAAAATAGAGAACAAACTCGCGTGTCCGAGTCAGTTATCCTTGTTGACCTTATGCTTTGTAAAATTATTGCGACAGTGAAACCCCTCTTTTCTACAGCAACACGAAGATTACATTGTACGCGTGTTTCACTTGAATGAATCATCAAAATCATTTATCGTTATCGTCACCTCAAATTTGCTCGTAAAATAGAGGAGGCGCCGCGGCGTTTTATCGTAACCTTTGAACACCACGTGTGGGCTAATTTTACACGATAAAGAAAATATGCATCTAAAGTAAAATTATAAAAATTAAATTCTATAATTTTGACTATTTCGATATCGCGCCTCAACGAATATTTTTCTGAAGTCTTTGCACAATTAAAATTAAAAAATATTGATTTTTAATAAACATAAAAAACAATATTGGACCGCTAAGAAAAGCATTCAAAGAGGTAATTGTAAAAAATAAAATGATTCTTGCGACTAATATATTCCCAAATAATTTATAAATATAGTTTATAGAACTATCCATTTTGTTTCCGTGTCGTTCAGTTTCTGTAGATTTTATCGGTTTTTTTATGAATTCATTTTAAACAAAACTATGCATCTGATAAAGAAGTATTATTATGCATTTTTACAGACTTTATATATAGCAATTCAATCATTAGACATTTCCATCAGTGATAGTGTACATCACCCGATTTTGCTTTCATTTTCTTTGATTTCTATTTGTTTGATTTCATTCCTTTTTCGAGATACCGAAACAAAAAAATCTTTATTTTTATTTCTTCAAAATTAATTTATCATACAAACGTAAATGAATTTATCGCTAAAAGAGAATAAAAGTGATAGCGACGATTCGACAATAACAAGTATTTTCATTTTAATTTCGCAACAGTAACGTGTTTATTTACGCGCAGCGATTTAATGAATATCAAAGACTACCGATAATTGAATAGGTCAAACGATGAAAACAAATTTAAATTTGGCAGATTGACGATCTCCGGACAGCCAGACATCACCCGTCGGTTTGCGGAGGACAAAGAGGGATGATGCGGATGTTATTCATAGCAATAAGCTTTCAGTTCCCTTTTTCGCTTACCCAGTCATCATTATGCAACGTTTTACATAACAATTTTTAATATAAAAAAAGTAACTGCAATATGCGATTGGAATGCTAATCGGCTTACAAACCATTTACGCATATCAAATCCATAATGTTGTATGGTATAGTCGACATTATTTGCTTATCTGATTGATTAAAACTGATCCTTGAAAATTAAACTGTTCCAACAGCGTTCGCCTATTAGAAAGAAAATGTCCGATAATTGAACTGTTGTAAAGTCTGTAAAAATGCATAAAAATACTTCCTTATCACATGCGCACTTTTATTTAAAATGTAATAATTTAAAAAAAAAGATTATTTAAAAAGTAATAAATGAAAAAACCGGGTAATCTACAGAAACAGAACTGACCGACAAAGTTGGATGCGCGGATGACGCGCGGCTCCGGTGATCATCCAAGTCAAGCAGCTTTTTTCGTGGGCAGTACTTGGATGGGTGACCATTAATTATTCGAATGATTTTCTCGGCATTATAATATTGTTTTTTTATATTTTATTGTATTTATATTAAATTGCTTCAGGTAATGAGGACCAACATTAGAATTGGTCGGAGAAACTAACAGGTGAATTATCGCGACTTATCGGTTAGTAGTCGCAACGAACATCGTATTGATTGATAGTTGTTAATTGTTACCGCCATTAGAAATGCATTCTAATCCTGAAAAACGATCAATGCAAACATCTTTTTTGTATTTAGCAGATCGAAATCCGCATACTAAAGATTATCGTATATCGGAAACAAAAGCATAATACAGAACTGTTTATCCGTCAGCTTAATCTCGTCAATACGTTGATAAACTTTACTATTAAACTGCATTGCGATTCTATAAAATCACTGGTTCACCAGTTTTTCTACCAAATCATTAACGTGTAATCAATTTTTTATTCCCTCAACAGATTCCTATCGACTGATAATAGATAAGTATCTGAATTTTTATGATGAAACTAAACGTTGCAGATTAGGATAATAGCTTTTCGATCGATTTTCCACTCCATCAATCGTTTTTCTCTTCACAATCGCTTGATTCGTATCTTCAACGCTACGAGCTTAGGTCAAATATTGAAATTACTTTGCTGCTTCAATATTTGCTCGTTGCAACGGATAGTTTGTTGGATAAGTGAGCAAATTGCGGAATACAGTGACGCAAAGCCTTTACCAGGAACAATACTTTTATAGAATTGTAGGACGCAATTGAATTGCATTTGATTAAAAGGCTTCGATGGCCATTAGCGATGTGCAGGCGGACTGTTTCGCTCACTTGAATTAAGACATTGATGCATTAATTAAAGACGTGAACTGCGTTCAATCTGTTCGACTTCGTGAGCCTAAAGAACCGTCCAATGAAGAAATATTGCTGCCAGGCGGCTATCGTCAAAGTCGACAGAATACGTAATTTAATTTGGAGCTTTGCTCGTTGCCACAGGGCGTTGTAAAAATGCATCCAAATGTATTTTTTAATAAAAATTTGATTTATTAACACTTACATTATTATTATTGTCTTTAGTTCGATTGAATGATATTTTTAAACATCGATTGCTATATTGGAATAAATTTGAACGGAGTTTTCGCATTTATCCAAAATTGCTACGAATTTTCTTAATGTCCTAAAAAAGCAGTAGAATTAGCAGGATCCGCGGTCTTTTGTAGTGCAGTTCAAGGTTTCTGAAGACTTAGTGCACCCCGGGGATGTGCTGTGTTATTAATTTAATTGTAAAAGCCGTCATAGTTTTTTTTTTTTTTTTTTCTTCACTTTCATGTATCGATCCGCGTGAAAATCCTATCGTAAAAAACGTGTCATAAAATTATATGTTCCTCGAATAGTCAACTCGTCGGTTGGAAAGCTAAGGGCGACTATTAAGCGAGATATTGCAGTCATCTGAATTATTTCCACGTGCGGAAGTTCACATACATCGAATGACCTTCGATTTATTTTCTTTGCGTTGTTTTAGAGACGAAAATATATTTTTACGCGGGAGACTCGAAATTGGTACTAAATTAAGAGGCAAAAAATACATTTAGGAAATCTTTACAACGTTTCGAAAGTCGGAGATCAATGATTTATAATATTTTTATCTTTCGAAAATATGAAAAATTAAATCGTCACTTCAATTTTTCAAAAATTGCATAAAATTTTAATATAAATCATTTTAATAATAATAATTAATTAATTAATTTTTATTTCAATTAAATTTTATTCTACTAAATAAAATATATTATTTACGCAAAGAATGTAGAATATTATAAATAAATTGAAAAGTCGATGTCCCCAATAAAAAAAAAAGTGTAAAATTGTTTATGAATTATTCAAGACTCTTGTTAAAGCAATTTTCCTACATCATGCAATCTGCAGAAGGGTTTGACACCACTTTCGATGAATAACGGGCAATCTTCGTGATTAATGCTCCCTTCTAAATACAGGGTGAGGATCTCTCTAAGAAAGTTAACGAAGTCGTTGTTGCACTTTATCTATGCGACAGTAAAACAAGTCTATCTAAGAGAGAATAGAACGGAGAAGCATCAGCTGTCCAGAATCGATCGCCGAGGAGAATGCAAGAATTTCCAGCATGTACTGCATATACTTTTCTGGTCAGTGTTACGTTATAACAGCCCCAGAAGCGGCAGGAGCATTCAACAGTAACAGGAGCGCGTCTACTGTCTCGTTCATTGGCTGACCTCGCGTATGCTAATTGTCGCGGTTTTATCTGCACGCGACTTCGCCATTGCCGCGTAACACCGACGCGGCTCTAAGCTGCTTCGAGTCAACATATATATATCCCATATATACCGATATACATACACATAGGGGAAGATGGGGCAAAATGGTCTACTTTAGCAATTTCAGAATGTTTTGCCGATATACACAATACATTTCCACTATTTTTCAACGAAAAAATAGATTCGTCACACCTCCTTCGTGTATTAAAAAAAAAGGGGCAAAATGGACCAAAAAAATGAAAATTACATAAAAATATTTAGAAATTTCAATTTAAAATAATTTACCATCTAAAAGCGATATGTAAACTATTCTCGTCAGAAAATATACATTTCTCCATATTAAAAACAATGAGAAACTTTCTTAGAAGACAATTATTGTAATATAGTATTATTTGTCTGTATTACTATTTTTCGCATCGGTTTATTTTAGCAAAAATAACAAATGTTCCGTAGAATTTCATTAAATGTTGTTTTCGATCTTTTTTTTTTTTTGCAAACAGTGATCTGCATCATACATAATGACCGTGAACCTTGAAAATGTTTTTTTTTTTTTCATGAATTGTAACGTTGGTCCATTTTACCCCAAAATTCGAGTTAAGCGGCTGTTTCATTTTGCCCCACTTTCCTCTACATATATATATGTATATTCACTATCGCCCGATGGAACGAGCCCCGTGCATACCATCCGACGGGTTCCGCCTGTGCAGCAAGCGTGCAACTGCATCGGAGGGATGAGTGCATACCGAGTGCTGTACCGTTCGGCCGATGGACGATGAATAAAGCGGGGAAAATAAAAGAAAAAAAAAAAAAAATTACGGACTCCCTGTTATAAGTAGTCGCGTCGTGGTATCCTTGACACAATAAAAACCCCTCCACATCATACGAGGACACCAGGGATTCTGCGATGATCCGTACTGCTTTTTTTTATCACACCTTCTCGGTGAGATAAATCTTTTTTTTTTTTTTTTTTTTTTTTTTTTATGTTCGTGTTTTTACGATTTTAGGCTCGATAGGCATTTTTTTTAGGTAATTATTTTTAGTTTACGGTGATGTGGAGATAAAAGCGTTATTCACTTCGGTTTAAAGTTCAAATCATTCGCAATTGATCGAAGGAATATTTTCTTGTGGATAAAGTTCAAATCGTTTTGAACCACTTGTAGGTATAATAGAGACAACGTATTCTATATTTTATCGTGTTTATTTAGCGTTGATGCATTTTGCAAGATATAGATATGTTACGAGGAAAAAAAAAATATTTTATTAAATTGATTGAAAATTATTATTATTAATTATTTAAGGTAATTTGTTTGAAAATTTTTCATTTAATTTTTTTTAATGGACATTTTCAATAATTTCCTAAAACATTTTTAAAAATTGTGGTTTCGATAAATATATGCAAATTTTTTTTTCTTTCATCGTGTCGATAATTAATCGTGTTTGTTGGTAAATCGTATTAATTAATCGTAATTATTTAACAATTCTTTTTTCAAAATTGGACGTTTTGTGTAATTTAAAAAAAAACAAAAAAATTATGCTTTCGATAAATTGACCCAAAAAAAATTTTTTTTTTTTAGATGACCTTTGAAAAATATAGATTTCCGTAATTTAGAAAAGTTTGAATTACAAAGATCCTCTACGATTTTTTTTTATTATTGCACAGGCAATGCTGTTCGCTGAAAGCAGATGCAATTACCGTATCACAGTTGTAAGTTTCAATCTCGTCGGCGTACGATTTCCGGACATGGATAATTGTGCTTTCGACCCGCCAAGTGCTTTGTCGAAGGTCTCTCGCATGCCGCATAAGCTTTATACGCCCGGTGGAGCGCGTAATTGTTGGCAAATTAAAATCCTTCGTAACCGTAGTTGAGTTACTTAATTACGGAATAACAATTAATCGACTCGATGAAATGTAAGAAACACCCCCGTCATTTGTATCCACGAGAACCACGCGCACCACGCGCCACGCGTTAATAACGAAGTTACGAAGTTGATGGATCGCCCCGTGAGATTTTATCTACTGACGACTTAACGACTAAACGAAATTTAACGATTTACGAAAATTACGATGAAATTGAGTTAATACACCGTTTACGAAACTACAAATTGGGTTAAACGTAAAGTTAATTCAAATTTCATTAATTATCAATTAAGTAATTTTTTTTTTAATTTTTTTTACTCAATTTCGATTTTTTTTCTGATTTTCGAAATTTTTTATATCTATACTGGTGAAAAAAAAATTATTATGCTTTTTTTAGACTAATAGGTAACCCATTAAAAATATAAAAAATATTTAAATATTTAAATCGAAAAAAAAAAATCCGTTGTTTTTTTAGCAATAAAAAGCGTGAATATTGATCGGAATTTTGTCTAAACTAAAAATATAATGTACGTTTTTTTCCAGTTTCGTGTTTTTTTTTTATATCATATTATAGCGGACAGTTATTTTTCAAAAGCCAATGTCAGGCAATGCATTAAGAGTTAGAAATTAAAGTGCATATATCGTGCAAAGCTCGTTGAATCTCGATGTTACGATAGGTATTGCCATTTTCCATATATAAAATTTCGATGTCATCAACAGGGAATAACGCAAAACGGGTGTAATGGGATCACGCGATTCTTAACGAACACGAACATTCATCAACACGTACACAAGAATTATGCAATCATTTATTTTCACAGAATAATCTTTTCTTTTTTTTTCAATACCGGAAATGCTTCAGATTCAGAAAGTTCCTTAAATTTGGTTTAAATAAGAAATCATTGTAAATGAAAATAAACGTTTTGCGAATCAATTTTTCACCCCACAAAATGAAACAATTTTTTTTTTTTTTTTTTTTTTTTTTTTTTTTTTTATTCTCGTAAATGTTTAATCTCATAAAACCCAAAATCGTGTGAAAATATCGAGTTAATAAAGATACGCGAAGTTTTAATAAATTTGCGTGAACGCGTAGAAAGTAATATGAAATTATGTGAAAAACGATAAGGACGAGTCAGAGAGGAAGATTGATCGGTAACGTGGGACTCGAAAGCTTCCTCGTTGTCGTGACTGTCGCGTGATCATCCCGATACTATGCCGGTCACGCATTGTATTTATGTATACCAATGAGACTATGGGAAATTATCGGAACAGTTGGAACCGATGTCAAGGTTATCGCACGTGGTTCTCGAGTCGACCACACGGGTAGAGCAGCTTGAAACGGACGGACAACTCCGTCACGCAAGATTCAAGATTGCGAAGCGACACCACCGTTGTCAACCCTTGTAGAGGGTACGAACGGCGGGGAGAAGCGAAGCGCCCGTAGTACAGCGTGCAAAGAGCAGTCGGTACGAACCCTCGAAGCAGGTAATCGAGAAGAGCTTTTGCTTCACTTCCACACCTACGCTATTACGACTTACGGCACTATTTCGTTGTCGCAAAAAGATGTACAATGAAATATCGCGATATAACTGATTACAGAAAGTTTACGCACTCTTAACACGCCACCGAGCTGTACATTCATTTATTGGAGAGCAAAATTTGCACCAATTTAGGTATTTTTCAAACACAAGGAATTTGTTTCCATAGATATTAATATTTTTTAATAGTAATATTAATATTAATATAGAATACATATATCATATATTACATATATTTATATAACTATATATTTTTTTTTATAATGCCGATGAAACTGCGAGTTACTCGTCGATCATTAAAAAAAAATGAAAATCAAATTTTGCAAATTGTAATAATTGTTAAATAAAAATTTTCAAACTGTAAATAATTTAAAAAATATTAGTACTCTACTATTTCGAGATTCAGAGATAATTTCGAATACCAATTTTTCTATTTTTTGTTATCTAACGAATTATCGAAAAAAAAAAAAAAAAAAAAAAAAAAAAAAAAAAAACGAAATGATATAAACTGTGGACACACCTCATAGACGCACCTTCTTTAACACGCGAAAATGTGTGTCACGATAAGATCTCTTCGAATTCGATAAATTAATTGGTTGTTAGCCCCATTTTATCTTTTAGACGGACGGATTGAACTTTTAAGGGGCTTTGGGAGCGAAAAGAAGGGTTGGTAATTCATAACATCTACACGTCTACTTTCTCCTTCGCTTTGGCTATTTTTGCACATAAAGCGGTGAGGGAAGATTGCTGGACAGTGTGTCTATTGTGGCTACCAGGTGCTCGTCGAAGAGTGGGGCAGCTGCGGGTCGAATGGGGTGAAGAGGTGGTCCCGTGCGGCCAGCGTGCTGAACAACGATAACCCACCCTGTCGGACACAGCGTGGATAAGGGATACCTATATTCTCAACGGTATAATATAAAGCTGATACTTAAGGGGGATGCCGCCTGATCCAGCAGCAACAACCGCAGGAAAGCGCTACTACTATCTTCGCCTCTGGCGGGAGTTTGCGGCTCTGCATACACGCGATCACACGGCTAAACGTTCTGTGGCCTTCGCGGTGAGTGTCACGTCTCTGTCGCTCTTAATTCATTTCAGATATCACGAAAAAAATAATTATTCTCGAAATTTTCATCGTTCGTATGCGTCGCCGGTATAAAATATTGTGAAATTATGTTGATAAAGAATTCGTAAGTAAATGAAAAATCAAAAAAAAAAAAAAAATTAAATAAAAATTAATATTTATTAATAATAATAAGTTTCTCGAAATTTTACATTAAAAAATGTTATGATGATAATTTTAAAAAAATCATAAATTATAAATTAATTTCGAGCAATTGAACGATTGTTTGTTTTTTTATAATAATTTTAATATCGACGAGAATTAATTTTTAAAAAGGAAAAATTGTGTTTCGCGGATATAATTAATAATTGATTATGTACGACGCTACGGATAAATAAAAAATAAAAAATCGCTTATCAATAAAAAATAAAAGTTTCGAAATATTCGCGCGTATTGTTTACGATTCAGTGGTTAAATGCAGAAAGACTGCAACGTCGTTGTTTCGTCACGTCACGTAGACTCGTCGAACGATCAATTTATGAGAGTGCGAATAATTAACAAGCGTGTCGATTAGAATAGTAATGTCTCTTGTCGCCTCGTTTCGTTGTCGTTGAGAGAACAGCGCGCGTACGTTGAGTACTCATTGTCGAAACTCGATAACCAACGGAACAAACGGAAATGTGTTCAAGAAGATTGGAGACTTTAATAAATTGATGTGAATAAACGTGTCATCGCTGCGTCTTCTACCGCATCGGAACATTTCAACACTGGTAAAGAATCTAAATAATGTCGCAAACAATAAAAATGAACGCAAACTAAACGCAAAAGTGTATGTGAAATATATATATATATATAAAAACACATAAAGAAACGACGAAGACGAGTGAAAAATTTACGATGCCTGAGCCGACGGTTGCTGAGGTGAATTGTGCAAAATCTTTACCTCTTCTGTTTCCTATTTCGCGCTTTTAATGTGTATATAGTAAAGTATATTACATAAGGAACCCGAGAAAAGTAGATAAACTGATTTACGTCGATGAATTTGCATTTTTTTAAATTTTCTTCGATATCGATAAAAAAAAAAAAAATTTAATTTTTTATAATTGAAATTATTTTTAATTCTTGGAGATTCTACTTTTTTTTACATTTTTTTTTTTATCGGGAGGTAAAATCACAATGGTAACACTTCAGAGTGAAAACGTTTCGTTAAAAGCGTAACGTATGTAACAAGAAACACTTTACTGCGCAGTAAATTTTTTTACTGCGTTTCAAGCAGTTAAAACATTATTTTTACTATTTGAAACAATATAATTAACGTTATTGGCGATGTACTGCGTGATAAGAGAAGAACAGTAATTTTTACAGTCGTAATAATACAAATTTAAATTTGCACCGACAAACTTTAAACTTTTTAATTCTAACAAAACGCAGTTTTCTGAATGAATTGAAATTATTTCGAATGTTTGTTATCGGAGGGTAGAAAATTTTATTGTAACTTTTTATCGGCGCAAAGCGATTTGGAATAATTCGCAATAAACGCGAATTAACTATGAAAAAATTTTCACAGATTAATTTTTTCAGAAATTTGCATTAAAATTTTTCCAAAACCGTATTAATGAAAAAAAGGAAAAGATAAATTTATTGAAAATTCCGAAAATTGCTACAGTTTCATTAAGGAGAGTTTATCGTCTTATATTCTCAGGACGTGAGATTCACGAAGAATTTTGATTACTCCAATTAAAATCAGAAACAAAATCCACCATACAGATGGTGCAAAAAACATTAATTTTACATAATACGAATTCCAAAAAGTTATTAATAAAATCGAAAAAAAAGTGTAAAGAATCATCCAACAAACGAACTTTTTTTTAACAGAAATTTATCCATTAATTTTGCTCAATACATAAAAATATTTTTGAAATTTTAAATATTCTAATTTTTCAAATTATTTTTCAAAATTTTCGTATAATTTTTTCTAATTCTTCTAATGAACCAAAATTTCGGTTATCGGATCGTTCGTTAACCATTTTTTTAAACAAATTAGTTAATCACTTTCTGAAATTATTATTATGGAAAATCAATATTCTCAGCACCTTCTTCGCGGTTAAAATTTTTCAGATTTTTATCGCATTGATAAGTTATTAAAATTCTCTCTGAATCTCATTTTCAGTTACGAATGTAACGAAACGCTCTCCATAAATCGTATCCGTAGAATATCAGCTTAAAACAACTTTTATAATAATCAGATAAGAGATAAGAAATGTTCCTCTTTCGTTTTAAAAATGCAAAATGACTTTCATTTTTTTTTTTTTTGTACATTTTGAAAGCCTACGATCCATCCTGACGGGACGATGAATGTGGCGACAGTATTCCCCGTTCACGAGGACGAAGTTCGACGACACGCAGCAATTGCATCTGGTAGCGCGCGTCAGAGAATAAATCGTAAGTTTTTAAGATTCTCTCGATTTTCTCGTCTTTCATCGTACCGAAGTTCAACTTTTTTTCAACACGAAAGACACTGAATAGTATAATTTACTCCATCGCATTCCAACGATCAACTAAATTGGCCGCAACCGACCGTCCGCTCGTCATGTGTACTCCTCGCGAGAGTGCAAAGAGTCGACCGCTCTACTTCCTCCCACTCTGTTTTTTTTACGAAACTAATGCTATATACTTATGGCATATCAACAAAAACCGTATTCGCCAGTCGCAGTTGCGTAAGAATTGTGAAAATGGATTTAAAATTGGTGGATATGCGCGCGCGTGAGAGTTACTTATACGCGAACGTTCAACGCTCGCAGTCGATCATTAAGTTCAATGGCATTCGCCGGTACGACGATTGCCGAGTGCCATTGAAATATGAATTTCGACTGAATGTACTCGAGAGAGAGAGAGAGAGAGAACTCTGTGATGATCTTTGCGTTTCGATGTTTGCGCAAAAAAAAAAAAAAAACGTTCCCTATACTCGGCACTTATACTTCGTATTATCGTTTTGTTATTTTTTATTTTTAGTTTTTTTTTTTTTTTTCTGTCGACTTCAGAAGTTCGAGACCTGTAAATTGGTCGAATCTTTCTGCAGATTGTATTACATTTATTGAGAAATTTACTCCGAAAAATGGAGAAAAAAAACAGCATCTTCCATCCGACGATTGAATCGTAAAGTATCCAAGAAATTTTGAAAAAATAATAATAATAATCATAATAATAATTCTGAAATCTAAATATTTCTTTTACTTTTTTTTTTTTCGAAATAAATTATTATTATTTTTTTTTTTTCGATTTAAAATTTTTTTTTTTTTTTATGTGCGGAGTTTTCTCACGCGGCTCGCGGAGTAACTTTCCTATCGGAATGAATACGAATGGTTGGAAAATTTGTTGCGGGAAAACTATCGAAAGATGACATGCAATACTATCACAGGAAGCTGATAATTTCCTTCATCATCATTTCGCTTCTCTAATTCTCGTTGCAAGTCGTTCGACGGAATGATTACAGTGTCCGATGAATGATTGATAACTCTCTCTATCCGAAGCGATTCTTCGGTTCGCAACTTTTGCGTTAAATCGACTCATTTCCGTCTCGTAGAGTTATTAAAATTCCATGATAATCATCGTTAACGAACAATGCTTCCGCCTTCCGCGTGTCTCGAGTTTTTTTCAATACTGGGAATGAGAAAAATCGTTTTGCGCGAAGCGCAAATCACTGAGCGACAGACACATCGAAGAAACGTGTCGACTGATATATATCAGAGGAACGCAACTCGCGGGGATTTATATATTAAATTCTGTACGTTACGCCTTTCTGTTATTAGAATTTTTACGCGAACTTCTAATACAACTTTGTGCGATATAATTCGTGAGATCCTTGAAAAACAATCGTTGGTAATTTAAAAGAATTGAGTTGTAGTAAACGACAATTTTATCTTCACATCTAAATACGCAATTGTATGCGCCGATACGTGTGATCCGCGAAGCGTTCCGCTTCAAGCGTATCGCAAAGCATAATATCTCGAAACAACGAAAAGTCTTTATGTTTCGGAAAAATATTAAATTTTAAGAATTCAATATGAGAACAGAAACTATCGACTGAAAATTCGATCTTTAACCCAATAAACTTGAAAAAAAAAAAAAAAATACCAATAATTCTGAATTTTAAAGAAACACCTAAATTTTGTTTCATTTTTTTTTTTTTTTACAATCGACGCTTTTTCGTACTATTTTAATTTTTAAAAATTATGGGTGGTAAATAAAATTATTAAAATAAAATCAAATAAAAATAATAATTATTAAAAAATTTGATTTAATTAAATTAAATTTTTAACTCGACACGACAGATTCCAATTTATTTCGGATTTACTAACAAAAATAATTATTATACTTTTTTTTAAAGATTTTCCGTCGTTTGAGTTTAAATTGAGAAAACTATGAAATATTTGAAACTTTTTCTTCAATATTTGCGTCTCGTTTTATTGAGATAATCTCGCGAAGGTATCCCCCGCTAAACCTTCGCGCGCTCGATACCAACGCTACCGACGGAGAGTCAGAGTGATGAAGGAATTTGCACCGTTCTTGCAGCTGCACCGCGTGGTCACCAGAAACCACTACGTGTTCGGCGCCGAAAGATTTACGACAATTTTTTCATAAAAATTAAATTCTAATAAACGCGAATTAATTTTTACGACAATTAGTCGTTAGCGATTTGTCTGCAATTAATTTTCCGCCTAACAATCGGATGGAATTTTTCGATTGACGTAATTTTTTTGCGACGGGTCATGGACATCGTAGGCAAATTTGGTCCATAGTACAGCGGCGAACGCCGAATCGTCCGTTTCGGTCACATGACCCTGAAGTGTCCACTTCACGAGAGCAGCGAGCCGCGCAAATTATACAGCGCGTATCAAAATTGATAACGACAAATCAAATTTAATAAAAAATCCATAAAATATAAATCGCGGTTACTACATACATTTTTTTTTTAAATGTTGCAAAAAACGAAAAAAAAAAAAATCTAATTTTGGTAGTAAGCAAAATAATATAAAAATGACTACAAAACAAATTCAAATGTATCAATTGTTTTTTTAATCAATTTATTTACTTCTATTGTGTCTTTTTAGCATTCAAAAATATTTTAAGTGGGAATCAAAATTTTCGCTTTTTTATTTGAAACTTTTGTAAAAATAATTTAAATAATATTACATTCTAACTAAAAAAAAAAAAAGATTTTGCCACCTTTTCGAAATATATATCGTTGATTTGTGAATGAAAAAAAAAAAAAATTATTTTTCGCTTATGAAATTTCGAAAGGAGAGCCCGCAAATTATAGTTATGCCAAATTCTGACACATCCTGTATAAATATTCATTCCCATTTGCGCACATGACGTACGTAAAAATTTCGAGATTTGTAAGCCTTGACTTTGATTCCGCGCGGTTAGATCGTAGGTACACGACTATAAAAATCGTGACGTCCGTGTGAACCTCGATTCGCGAATGCCGCTTAGCGAAACAATGAACGTACATAATATAGTGCCATAGATGCATACGTATGACCGGTCGTTATAGAGTTGTAATTTTATCGCATACCGCGAAGAACGTTAAAAGTCGAAGCTAAAGTCTCTTCTGTGTCCGTACCGCCGTCGGGCTAATAGACTTTTGCATGCAAACCGCGTAAACATTACACCCTATAGCATCATCGCGATATACTACGGGATAACACTCATCAATCACTTGTTTCGCTTCTTTTCGCGGAAGTTACGCAAAACGCGACGTAGAATATTTATTTCCGCCGTTAACAAATTTTTTTTTCGATGTTAACAAATTCGTGGTTCGAGTTAATGAATGGCTATTGATTTTTCGACACGTTTTTCGATATCGATGAATGAACGATGCGACCGCAAATTAATGCGAAAAAAAATCACGGAAACACATTATTAATGATCGAAACCGACAAAAACCGACTGAAAGTTACTAAACCGGTCGATTTTATTATTATTCCAGGACGATGATAAATTAGTTAATCGATTTCGTTCTTTAATTCTCGATGCATGTAAGTCGACGTATTTGTTATTAAACGCAACGAATTAACGAACACTGTACGCCGAAATAAATAAACGATTCGCAAATAAATAAATAAAACGAAAAATAATAATTAATAATAAATACGACGATTGGCAAATTCGCTCGATTCGTTCGTTAATGTTTGATGATATCGATAAAGAAGACAACGAAACTTATATATAGCCGGTGGCAGGTAGAGTTAACCTACAAAAAATGTTGCCGCGATGTATTGAATGGTTATTGTTATTTGTATCCCCCATAGACCATCTAAAGATAGGACTTTTTTCGCTTCGTATTGTTTTTTATTCGGTGGTTGAATAACCTCAAAAAATTTGGGGCCTCGAAGTTTTTTTTTCCAAGTCCCTGCGAATTTCAACGCATAACAAATGTTTAACAACTTACCTGTCAAATCCCCGCGAAATCCGTGTGCCTCAAGAACAACGAGTACCTGTGTGGCGTACGTGTTATCGAGATACATCTGTGACCCTCGAATTATTTCGTGGAGATTGAATATGCATATAAAATCTCAGATATAATTTCGCGAATGTGGGATTTCGCTGAAATCTCGCGTATTAAAAAAACCGGTCGCGTAGAGTTATAGCATAAACCGGTAATCATTGAGGCATAGTAGTAAAACATAGTATCGCGATCTCGGTGATCTCGGCCTTCGTACGTACGACCTATGTCAAGTTTTTGTTTATTTTCATTATATTTATGTTCACGATTGGCAAGCAAAACAATAGAGTAGTTAAAATAGGCAATAAGGTAAACGAAATACAGTAAATCCCCGCGTTCTGCTCGTGTTCGGGACCGAAAAAGTGGGAACGCAAACACCGCGCGAACGTCCCCACCGCTGTCACGCGGACTGAGGTACACGCCGTGCTAAAGCGGCCCGTCCATGTTTCGCCTCTAGGCATGCGCGCGCCGGTGGAGTGGGGGAAGGCTGCCGAACGCCCCCGACAAGGAAGCGTCCATTTGCGTCCAGCTGTGCTCGGGATTTCACTGTAACTTCGGCCGATAAAAACTGTAGAACACTCAACAATAATTAAATACTAAATATTTTTTATCGATATAGATTTACGATTCACACGCTTCCCTTCGTGAAAAAAATAATGTTTCTACGAATCTCCGTCGTATTCAATTTTTTATTATTCGCGTAGACCATTCCCCGCGATGGTTATGATTCTGCAAGTTTCGTCAGTGTAACACTTAAAACTATTTGTTGAGTTTCGATTCGAAGTAAAATTGTGGGAACTCGGTATATCGCGACATCTCGGTAAAACACTGTGAGCAGTTAAATTGCGAAGACATTGACTGTGCCCCGTGATAAACGATGAAATCTACATGCGCGTGAGTAAATATTCCGAGATTATTTGTTGTTCCGACTAGAAACAGAAGCTTCTTTTTCCATTGTTCTTTATTCTCGTCTGTAACTAGATTTCAATTATGAATGACTGAGCAGTTTTTCATGTTCTCACTGCTCCCCGTTGAATATTGAGGATGTGATTTTTAACGTACGTCGAATGTCTGTTGGCACTTAAAGCCGGAAATACGCGGCGGCTCTATATCATTACATTCGTTTTTTGTCGTATGCGTTTACATACGTGTTAGTATTATACCTCAAGTATCAACGCAAAAAAAAATTCGAAATATAAAAAAAACCTGAAATTCCAATTGAAATAACCTAAAATTCTGAAATTTACAACAAAAAAAAATCATAAACTCGAAAATTTTATTACGCTTAACTCAATTTATTGAATTCTTTCGATAATTTGTATTTCGCAACAGTTCGATCCTCGGGATCGTAAAAGTTTATCGATACTGCCTGATCGCCGAGAATACAAAGTGCCGACCGTGCAATACCGTATCATTGGCTTACCAGTAATGCAGTATTCACGTAGCATTATCATGGATAAAAAGAATAAGATATCATCGGACTTTTGTTCCGTATCGTAGTGTTATTATTCTTTTTGTCTTTTTCGGCGATCGCTCCTCGTTGGAACACGTGTTCGCGATGATACTAACGATCGAGTAATACACGAAATATAGATGTGTTTTCGTTTTTTTATACAAGAGCTCTCCCTATCGCAGCAATATCGACTTTTTTTTCGGTAACTTGTATGTACGATGAGTATTGGAGTGCGATACATTATTTACCAGGTCGATGGGTTATCGAAGCCGCCGAATCGAACGAGCAATTAGGGGGCGCGGTCCGCACGCGCCGTAGATAAGTATCGCATTATCGCGGTAGTTATAAAAAAAATAAGGGGAAAATGTAAGCTATGATGATCACTCGTCATCTCCGGATCTTTTCATAATCTGAATTAATTTTTAATTCGTTAAAATAGTTTACTTTTTTTTTAAATTCTATTTACTCTATCAACATCATAAAAATCATCAGAATCATTAGAATTATCAGAATCATCGAAACATCAAAATCATCGTATCATCAAAATAATCGAAATCATCAAAATTATCGTATCATCGAAATCATCAACATCATCAAAATAATCAAAATAATCAAAATCATCGAAATAATCGAAATCATCAAAATCATCAAAATCATCAAAATCATCGAAGATAAATTGTTTATTCGTAAAGTTAACAAAAAGATTGTACAATAATTAAGGAATTTTCCCGGAGCTCTTAATAACGGCGATATTAACGCGGGATATCAACAGAGTAGGATCGACATAGAAGTGCAACATTCGATGTTTCTCGGGGCCGCTAACTGGATTGATTAACTTAGCACGTGCGCTTGAAACGAATAACCGGCTTGCCGCGTGGACAGAGTGCACCGAACCAATAATGCACGATACGATCGGTAGAATCGCCGGCATACGGTACGAAACGTGTGATTACCGGACGGATTCGCGAGTCCGGAGAGTTTGCCAATTTACAAGGTGTCTCGTCGGGTCTCGTCGTTAAACACCTCGGAGCCTACGGCGAGTTAAATATTACCGATTGAACGCGGCTGAGACTACCGATCAAATTCGAACCCGACGCGTTTCCCTTGGCGTTCTCTCACCGATCGGTGTCTCCTCCCATACGAACCAATATCGTCGAATCGATGTAACGTAAAACTTCACACTATCGCAGAGGCAATAATAATTTTTATTTTTTTACAATTTTTTTTTTTTATAAAATAATTTTAATATTTTCAAAAATTTTTTTAAATAATTTAATTTGTTTATCATACATTTTTTTTTATTTCCCGATTTTTAATTTTTACTGCAACTATTTCTTTTATCGCTATTCATTTCGCTGGTGGAATAACGAATTAAGTAGTTATTGCTGTGTTTTGAAAATAAGAACAAATTTTTTTTAGAAAATGTTGAAAACTTCGCCACTTTTACATTATTTTCCAAATATTTTTCCGAAAAAATAAAAAAAAAAATCCAAAATCTTTTTTGCATCGGAAAGAAAGGGAATCTTTGTTTTTAGGACGTAAAAAACTTTTTTCGTATTGTTTTTTTTTTTAATTGTGCTTTTGGACAAATATTTGTTGACAATTTCTTTTTAGATAGTAGAATATTCGATGTCGCGTCCCTACGAAATACCGACGGAGGAAAAAACGATTTTTTATGTATCTATTAATCAGTTATACATCTTTAATTCAGATTAAGATCTTTCAAGTATATAAAGGTAACATTTTTAAGGACTAAAACTATTTTCAACAAATCCCGATAAATAAAAACTCGTTGAAGAAAAAAATAACAAGGAAAATCTGCCGACTGATTGAAAATAAAATAAAAATCGACGTCATTGATGTTCTCGAGAATTAGTAAATTTTTTCTTGAAAAACAATTAAACATTACTATAGAAATTTCTATCGTCTATAGATGAATGAACGATTCGATAATTGGCATAGCAATTGAAAGACAGTCGGCATTTCAGGAAAAGTTAAGAAATAACGAAGGAAAATAAGAAGAAAAAGCAAAATCCGGGGGATGATTGGCGATCCAACGATTACAGGTGACGTTGTCACTGTTCTCGCGCAATAATTAATCGTTTCTCGGATAATAATTAAAAATCTATAGATCACACGATGATTCGATGCATTAATTGGCATTATTATTATTATTATTAATAAATATATTCTTTAATGTTTTTTTTTTGCTTATTTATTTCAATTTTTTATAATTAACATTTTTAATAATAATAATAATAGTGATTATTATTATTATTATTATTAAAAATTGTGTATTCGAATCTTCTCACCGTCGACATCGGTAGAAGTATAATCCCATTGCTAAGCAGATCGCGTCGCTGTGGTCCGTCACATTTTAATCGAATGACATCCAACTATCGCGACTGCTGCTGCAACCGGTCGCGAAACAGAGATCGGAAAAAAAACTTCTCGAATATACCGGGAATCCGCACGCGCCAAGTGTCGCTAAATAGTATCACGGTTAACCGAGATACCAGAGTATTTCAAGTCATGACGAACAGAAACGAACGAAATCGTTTGTATTCGAGAGAACATTCGAGAGCTAATAATGGAAAATTTTATATTGCAATTTTTTTTTTTTTTTATTATTGTTAAACACCTTGTTGATCTATTATTTCGGTTATTGTTTATACTTCGCTAGATATGGGTTCGATGACAACGAGAATCGCCAATGGCGACACAATTTCAAAAATACATCGAAATAAAAAAAATCGAACAGTTCAATTGCGATTTTTTAATCTCCGTAGCGAATACATTACGAGTCATTAGGATCGAAATTTGCGTTGAATAGTTCGTGAGTCAACCGTTAGGTCGCGGCGCTCATTTTGTATTTGTAAAGAGGAAGTACTGTTACGCCCTCTCGTGATTTAGATTGCGACAGTATATGTGACACGAAACCGAAAATCAAAATAAAATTCTCAACGAATTTCCGAAGAAACGGCAGGAATATTAACATTATTCGCAAACAGAGTGTATGCAGCGAATCATCGATATTTCTTTACGCACTCGACATGCACCAGCGTACGCACGCTTCGCGATAGGGAATGCTTGAGTGACGATGTCAAATTGTATACAAACCCGTGAAACGCATGAAATATTTGTCACGCAGTGATTCCGCGGGAAAACAGTGATTTTTTTTTTTTTTTTTTTTTTTTTTTTTTTTTTTTCGAATTCCTCAACGAGTGCGTTGAATAAAGATTTTTTCGAGTTAAAAATAGATAGTTATAAAAATTCGTGAGTGGACAAAGGGGATTTATCCGACAACGGGATGTATAGTGGAGAATAATGGGAGTAAATTTTTCCCGTCGATCTAACGAATGATAAGCAAATAGCGTGACGAAACTGTGACGTCGTTATATCCGCAGTAGCAAATAACATTATCGCGTAGTTGCGATAACTTTTGTTGTGTCGGTTTACTATCGGAAAACTTTTTATTGCCATTTTTTTACGCCAATTTACGTGAATTATTTACCGACTGCTTTCGATCCTTGAATAGCCAGTAAACGAAGTTATTGTGACTCGAGTTTTGATATATCGTTTATCGTTTATTTGCAGTCGTGATTCGCCCACTTGTAGACAGAAAATAATTAAAAAAAAATTAAAAAAGCATAAATCGACATTATTGTCGGGAAGTATTATCGTCCTGAATATGCAATCAATCGCTAGAAAAAAAATCTGTAAAAAAGATATCAAAGTACAAGATGACGTCACGTGTTAAGTTTTCTTGACTGAGTATTTGGAGAAACGGATATATAAATAAACAATGCATAAATATACTTAATTCGGACCAATAGTTATTCGCTATCGTAATTATGCAATAATAATACCATTATTCGCTTTAATTCATTTTCATCAATTATATAATATATAAACTATAAACAACAAAAAATTTATATTTTTTAAATAATAATAATATATAAAGAATAAAAAAATAATAATAAAAATGATAATTATAATATTAATATAATTTTTTATAATATATAAAAAATTTAAGTTAATATTTTTCACAAAATTGCTTTATTTTACGAAAAATTTATTTTGCATCTGAACGACGGAAGAATTGATCGATGCAAACTATTTTGCGAAGGTAAACGAAAGTTATGTTTAACAAACAAAAGTCGTGATCTGTAATCAATACTGTTATCGGTTGGTACGAAAAATGCTCGTAATAATTATCCTGAAATTACGAAGACGCAATTTTATTGCTTATCGATCAATGCGTTTCTGGTATTTGAAGGTTAAATACGAAAAAGAAAAAATGTTAATCACGAGTTCGGGGGATTGACGGTTCGGAAAATTAGTCTTGCGTAACTCTGCATGAGATTTCAGGTCAACGGAAATTCATTAGGTATTATAACGCAGTTTTGTACGATTCCATTGGAGATTAGCATCGTTAGGCGTCGTTAGGTTCGAGTTATTGAAGATCGGAACTAATGAATCGCGTGTACGGAATGCTTAATCGTTGTCCCGATCGCTACAGATTACACGATAACTGCTACCGGTTCCCGAGACATCGTGGTAATGCCGGTCACGATGCGGTTATTGTTATTACATTAAATTCGGTACTTCTAACAACCTAAACGATTAGGAATTTTCAACGCTTATCGGTTGAATATCAACGTTTTTCAAAGGGGATGTTTTCCCTGAATAATGATATAAATATAATAATCATATAAAAATAAACGTAATAAAAAATAATGAAAAAGAAGAATACCAATTTGTTATTAATAATCAATAATTTCATTGAAATTTTATATTTATATTATTTATTATATTATTATGAATATTTATTCGAAATATATATTTTTTTTTTAATACTTTTTGCAGGATATCGCGTATTAAAAAATCTAAAAACAATATTGTTTTTTATACTAATTGAAATTTTATTAACATATTAAACAATATTTTTTACTAATTAAATTATTATTATAACTATATTGATTAAAAAAAATGTCGAAGAAATTGATTGCATAGTGCTGAAAATAATAAGATACAGTTACTTTTCTGTTCAAATTTATTAATAGTGCTATTATTATGCAATTACGGTTATTGCTGCTCAACTACCACTATTGCCAGCGAACTTCTCCATCGCTACATTCAGCATACGCGTTCACGCGTTTTCCGTATCGGTTTCCGTTTACATAATAGCATATAACTACTGTACACCTGCGACGCGATAACCTTAACCTTCCACACAGCGCCGTGCCGATCGTACGCTGCTGTAGCCAACAGAATCGCGTTCGCTGCAGCGCGTCGAGCTCTTGAGACTCGAGACTGGAATAAATGCCGTTCGTGATACGTTATTCGATCGAATTGATCGGTGCAATAACGATCGCGTTGCCTAGTCAACAGCCCCAGTTATACATAATAATTCAATTCATTCATAAAAAATATCGCTAAAACCAAAAAATCCTCCGATAATAAAACGAAATGCAAATTTTAGCACATCAGGTTACGACTACTTTTAGTCAAATATGTATTTAGTCAAAGGAACGAAAAATAGTTTTTTTTTCATTATATTTTTTTTCCACGAAAAAAAATGATTTTTTTTCATTGACTTTTTTTATGGTTTAAAAAAATTATTTTTTTTCATTGGCTTTTTTTATGGTTTAAAAAAAATTATTTTTTTCCATTGATTTTTTTATGGTTTAAAAAAATGGTTTTTAGATTTTTTTTATGGTTTTTTTTTTTTTTTTCAACTGTTGTTTTTTTCACACCACCTGAGCTTCGTATGTGTAAGTCGATGCGAAAATATTCCTTTCGACCTCAGGATAACGAGGACACGCGCTAAGACGTCATAAACTTTTTTTTAAATGGATTTCACTCGAGTGAATAATTTCCGCGATGTAATTAACGACGAACGATGATCATCGTCGATGTTGCTGTTATTGATGACTTGTTTCTCATCGTTGATCCCACATTTTTCCACAATTCCTCGCATGCGCTATATACTATCGTGCAGATTCAGTGCGAAGAAGCAATTTCGTCGTAACAGTCTAACAAACAAAGTACTTTTCCCCTCCGTCGTGGAGACTTACACCTCAGAGTAGCGAATTCGTATAATTGCAACTGCGCTGAACACGATACAGATTCTCATCAACGTTGCGACGCCGGTCATTGTTTTTTTTTTTTTTTTTTTTTTTTTTCATTTTTTCACTGTTTTTCCTCGAAAGAAAATCAAATTGCGGAACTCGACTGCAATTATTGAATTATCTTTGGCAAATTGTCTACACGTGTATACAAATATTTTAGCGCGTCTTTTGACAATTTGCGCTGAGAAAAAAAATTATATAATCTAAACAATGTTTTTTTACCGAGCATTGCGTTTTTTAACATCTTAAAAATAATTTTTTAAAAAATTTTTTATTTTATTTAAAAACAGTATTTTTAATTTTTTTTTCGTCTCGAAACCCAATTAATGTTATTAAATAAATTTTGCATCTCAAAATAAATAATTAATGTTTTACCTGTAAAGAGTTCGGATAATTCCTTCGCCCAGATCTCTGCTGATTAATCCTTTTTTTTGATACCTTCAATTAATACGTAATTAAATAAAAAAAAAATAAATAAAAAAATATATATCCAAAGTACTTTACCGAATTGCATTCTTTGTCGCTGCGAGAAAGAAGCGAAGTTTTTTTTTCCATGAAATAACAGACTGTAAATCACTTGCTGTAGATTAGTCACGTCTTATGATTTATTTATCCATATCTATGAAAAAAAAAAAAAAAAAAAAATCAGAAAGAAGTTTTCAAATGAAAAAAATCACGTTTCAAAATTTGCATAACACTGGCGATGGGACTTCAGTGAACGTCACTACAACATTCGGCATTACGCGTCACTTTGCGATGAACAAAAAAAAATTATCAGAATTTTTCAGGATTTGTCTGACTAATAATTGTCTATTACTACTAACTTTCTTTCTTCGCGTCAAACAAATAATTTCATTCACCCAAAAATTAATCGGTTAACCCAACAATAAAGAAGTCGTAATGTGACTTATACACGCGTAAAAAAAAAAAAAAAAAAAATTAATCTCGGCTCGTCATTCCGTCGTAAGCCGACACGTGACGGACGTAATAAAACTAAATGTAACGTAAACGAGGTTTCCGTTCGCTCGACCTGCGATACACCTGCCATCGACGGCATAGCTACAGGGCACTCTACTCGTCGTTTCTTATTTTCCTCGTTCTTCCTTTATTTTTTTTTCATCTCTAGCAAGTATGTAAATATTAGCCAAAAGCTGATTAGCTTTGTCGCTGTATTTCAAACTCCAGTAGGCTACGTAAAGTTTGATTGCGATATCCTAATGTTGTTCGGTACACGCGACAGATTGGCGCAATGGGAAATATCTTTATTTGTGGTTAACAAACGTATAGTTGGATACGACGATAGTAATATTTAGTTTCGTTAATAATAAATATCCGCTAAGTTGATTAATAATTAATTGGGTCTAATAATAATAATAATAATTTTTATTATTATTACGATAAATAATATAATTATTAGAAAAATTTTTAATATTTTTTATTTAAAAAATTCAAATTAACAATTTTTCGTTTCAATATTTTATTAAACTAATGATAATAACAATGATAATTATACTATAATACATTATTATTAAATATTTGAAATTTCGAAAAAAAAAAAAAAAAAAATCGGTTAAAAGAATCTTTTTTGGCTCATCTGCGATTTGGTAGCAATAATTCAATAATTATTTCATCATATGCATCTAAACATTTGTTTACGTCAAATAAAATAATTTTTCAGTGTACGAGTTGAACAACCGACAGATAAAAATGTTTATTTCATTACTCTTCCATTATTAATTAAATTAGAAGAAAAAGAAAAATTAGTATGAACGATGCAATAATAAGAGTATAAAGAAGACGACTTCGTCCCATAGAACGACACAGCTGTGTTGGTACTGTGTTTGCAGAAGCTGCTTCGGGCGAAGCCTCTAGTGCCCCAATTAAAGGAATTTAATTACCACGCGGCGTCAGTGACGTTGTTCTGCTACGCTAGTCGTCGAGAGTCGGAGGCCCGTTCTTGAAAAACATATAACTATACATAAAACGCGTTAAACGCACCGCTACTTTTGGATTCGGGTCACGTGTACCGATCATTGACAATACTTAGTGTTTCTATTTATCAAATTTTCACATTTCCTTTACAAACGTTCGATACTGTTTTTGTTTTTTGTAAAAAAAAAAAAAAAAAAAATTGGGTCGCCAACGCGTTAAAGCGAATTTCGATGTTTTCTTAAAATCGATTCATGTCAACTGCGTTCGCGTTCTAATATCTTAAATTTATAAAATATATGGTATTTTCGGTTCTTAATATCGTAAAGGATAATTGAATTACCAACCCGCGCCAGTGACGCGGCTCCGCAATGTTCCTCATTGAGTATCGTGCGTAAGTACGTGAAAATGGTTATCTATACCGCTACCACCGCCCCATTCCACCGCTATCATCGTATTCGGGTCACGTTTGCCAATAATAAACGGTAACCGTGTTTTTTATTCATCAAAAATGCTCATTTTTTTTCTCTTTACGTTCTTTGCGTTTTCACGTTACGTTTCGTAAAAAAATAAAAATTTAAGGTTCCGATACATCGAAAAAAAAAAAAATGATTACACATATTCTTATTATTATTATTATTATTTTTTTTTTCAAAAGGGGTTATGCGAAAACTTGTAAAAAAAATGTTCAATCGATGAGTTTAAAAAAGTTGACGGTAACACGATTACCGCGGCGATTCGTCAGATAAAGTCGTCAGTAAATATAGCTGTTAAAATATATAATCGTAATACATGATGAATGTCGCGAAATTTAGTTATCAAATAGCAGACACATGACACGCATTCGGCACATTGGATAAATAGAATCGTTAAGTAAGTTAAGAAATCGATGATTTATTGCTATCGCCAACTTTAATCAACAGTTCCTCCTGTAAATTTTGCAATATCTTACGAAAAAAACGCATATTAACACAATAAAATTTAAGAACGGAAAAAAAAAAAAATTTTTTTTTTTTTTTTTTAAATCGTTTTTTAGAAACGATCGATCGATCGTTTTCTTCGCGAAACTTCGCGTGTCGATAATTTTTTCATCAATAATTCATGAAAAAAAAAAAATTTAAACAATTTCTTCGAGATACCGCGCGGAGTTATTTATTCGATTGCACGGAAACAAATTCGTTAGAAAATTCCGTATTGTTATGAACATTAAAAACGAGGCGATCCGGTTGGCGGAGAAGAATTCTCGATGTGCGGCAACAAAACCGTAGAAATTCCTCGATATTCTCCTTATCATTATCACATACCAGCAGCGTGAATCAACGATATAACAAGTCAATAAAAAAAGATGATTGACAAATTTTCTCCGAGCGCCACAGCGTTGTTCTGCAGTAGTAAATTTATTTAGAAATAAAAATAAATGTGAGTTACAGTAGTAATTGCGTAATATCGTCAGCATTAGCCTCAGTCGCGCGCGCAGTTCAAAGCGATGGCTGTACCTTCGTTACACTGTACGGATAGAGTAGAGGTACACAGCTCCCGTTTGGAACGTTTCAACGAATAAGCGTGCGACCGGGTGCGAGAGGACGTTATCTCGATACGTGGGGACAAGTGGAACGCTATCGAAGTAGGTAAAGACCAGCAGTGCCTCATAGCCTTTGCACAGAGCGAAATTCTTGAGTCTATGTATACGTTAGATACACTTCTATATGTTGATTACGGACTCTATGAAGTAACCGACTTTCAATGTGTGTATTCCAAATACCTTATAAAATATCTTCTTTACCGCTATCAAGAATTACGATATTTATTTAAATAATATTTTTTTTCTTTTTTTTTTAATTTCTTTCGTTTCATTAATAAACAATAATCATAATAATATTAATACTAACAATAAACTAAAAATAAATTTAAAAAAATATTATTATTATTTACAAAATTATTATAAAAAAATTGTTTATTATTTATCGTAATAATAATTACAATAATAATTATTATTATTGTAGTCATATTTTACCAATTTCTTTATCTTATTTACGCCTTAAATTAATCTTCAAAAACCAGAAATTTATTTAATTTTCTACTATTTCGTACAATTAGGGGAAAATATAAAATCTCGTTCGCGAAATACCCGAAGAATTGCTTTAAAATTCGGTGTTTATAGCTAAAAAAAAATGTATCAAAGACGTTGCAAAGTTCGAAAGGGTTGGAGTCACGTGACTGGCATTGTTGGTTTCCAGCAAAAGTTGCAGAGAATCATTGTCTGTTTCCCAAGTAACTCCCGTAAGTTGAGATTCGCGTTAACGGAGGCATTTACTATTATGTTTGAGTGGACAAAAACCCACCGTTAGACCATCGAATTCATCATAACGGAGAGTCGAAAGAACTTTTTTTTTTTTTCCACGGTCTCGCGAAACTCGCGCATAAACTCGAGACAATGGAATAAAGGTATATATATACCATATAATGGGTCGGTGGCGATGTTGCTGAAGCGAAATGGAGATCGACAGATTGCTGAACTGTCTGACTTTTGCTCCAGTGCTTCGAAGGTACCAATACCTGTAACACTCTCTCGCGTTACTCACGATGTACGTCGCGTACCGACTTCACTGCCGCTGCTGCACCTCGGGGCACAAGACTACTACTACTACTACTACTACTACTTATATGAGAGACATAACTTCACGAGAGTTCGACCGGTGAACGCTATGGTGGGGAATACTTTTTCGTCGCTGTTGTCTGTCGAACGAAAGTAAAATTACGCTACCGCAATCCGTCTGGACAAACGAGAGGATACGTAGCGGCTGATACTACGAAAGCGTATGAGAGAAAAAGATATATATATATATATACAGAAATATCTGATACGCCGTGAAGCTAAAATGATTAAAAATAAAACAAAAATTAAAGGAATTCAACAGCGTTGATCCCTTCATCGTGTTTAGTTGCCGACATATACATCGCGACAGCATTTCTACGAGTAGCTGAACTCGTAAACGATTAGTTACTGCGACAGGTGCATTGATACGTTTTTAGAAGAAATGAATAAAAAAATTAGATAGAAGAAAAGGAATTTGATAGACAGAAAGCTGTTAAAACATTTCTTAAACTGGTCTGCGAATACGTCGTGGATGTGGTAGCGCTACACATGAATTTGAAGGTCAATGCGATTTTTACACTTTGGGTTGTGTTACCAAACGGGTTTCGGAATCGTTTTTAAAAACCTTTTTTTATTTTTTGGCGGATCATCTTCTATTCATTTCGTTATGCGGAGAAGATGAGGAATAAATGTGAGTCATTGATATGGAAAACTTGAGCGGTCTAACGAATGATTTTAGTCGGAAAGTGCGATTTACTCGAAAGATAAATATATCGCGGGCAATTGCGATTATATTAGAATGGATTGGTAAATGAATTTTATAAATCAAAATTTTTATTGAAAAATAAAATTCACATAAAAATATAATTCTTATATTATTTTTTTAAATTTATTTATTTTTAATTAATTAATTAATAATAAGTATACATTTTTTTAATCGTAAGAAATTTCGAGGATTAAAGTTTCACGTCAATTTTTACGAAAAGAGACTAAACATTGAATTACAAAAAAAAATGTATATTTTACGTACTAACATCGTAGTTTTTTTTTTTTTTTCGCTACAAGTAAATAATATAAAATTTCCTATTTATTTTTTACAGTGAATAATTAACCCTTTCGATAAACGACCAATACTTACGAAAAAAAAATATGAATCTTTACATTCTATCGAAACACTTTCTGATTTTTTTATTTTCTCGTTTACACTCTTATGCGTTGAAAAAAAACCGAAAAAAAAAAAAAGAAAACGCTCGACGCGAGAATTAGTCCGGATCGCGAAAGAAGAAGACCTCGTCGATCATCGCGTCGATCGCGACATGTCGTCTTTCTTCGGTACACATAACTGCGATGAGAGCCTTCGAAAATAATAATAGAGTGCGCGGGGGAGCGGGAGGGGGAGGGGGGTGAATAAAGGCAAATTCTACGTTTTTTTTTACGATGAGTTTCAAAGTGGGTGGGTGGGAAAGACGAGGGGGATGCGGCGGGGAAGCTGCTGCGGAGGTCTCTCAGCAGCAGAAGCAACAGCACCACAGTAACTCTGAGAGGGGGGCTGCCGGCTTCTCAAGGGGGGTGGGGGGACGGCTTCACGACGATATATGAACGCGAAACTCGCGGTCCGCGCACTCGATAACCCAACTATACCCTCGCACTCTCGAAATCTAAAGTGAGCTGTGCGTTTCTGTGTTTTGTGTCCATTTCCTCGTCCTTTCGCGCGGCCCTTTAAAAAAACCCAAAATAATAAAAATAAAAATTTTCGATACGTGAAAAAAAGAATTATACGATTAATTTTTTATTTTTTTTATTCACCTACTTTATCGTAGTTTACATCGCGTGACTATAAAACGCGACTGAACCATCAACGTGCTTACGGAATAAGAAAAAAAAAAAAACTTGATTCTGACATAACGTTTCTTCCACTTGACATTCGAGTTACTTGGTGAAGTTCATAGTGGCGTGAAGATCGGACGGTCTTGAAACTATTTCTGGAAATTTCGGGGAGCATCGAGTGTGTTTTTTTTTAATTTTATTAACGAGGATTAAAGACGTTTCGGCGACATGAGCAAATCGTGGCAAGGTACGTTTTTTTTAAATAACGCGGTTTAGTTTTCGATCCAAAGAAATTTTTTGCCTCGTGAAACTATTATTGAGGTTTTAAGGTATTAAGAGTCCATTTTGGAATTTTTTTAAACAAAAAATAGGGGTTAGGATTCGTTTACGAACTCGAATTCGGATTATTTATCTTATGTACATTAATTTACATAAATTTGTAATTATTTTTTTCTGCTATAATTACAATTAATAATTACGAAAAAAAAAATTAATAAAAATTAATACGTATGAAAAAAATTAATAAAAATTTCGTAAAAATTAAGACGAGTGATGAAAAATAGTAAATTGGTTTATACAGTGGCGAGTATTTAAGTACAATCGATTTATGGATCGAACTAAAACTGATGATTGACAAAAGTATCGTCGCAACTTTTAAGGGAACGAAGAAAATTTCGTAGACAATTTTACCCTCGTGTCACGTTCTCGTCGACGATAAAAATTCAAGGTCTTTCGACGACTGTAACGAATCCAAAGCGACGTCGTTGTTGAATCGATCCTCGCGGGTTAAATTTATGGAGGAACCGGAAGACACTCGGCGACAGGACATTTTAGGCATTGATCGACGATCGTGCGAATCGCAATGAAATAAATATTTATCGGTGCCGATTGATATTCACCGGACGCGTTAATGAATACGATAAATATACAATTAAAATCGATTTAATTGTATATTTATAAAAACTAAAAAACTAATAAAACTAAACTAATAAAAATCGATTTAATTGTATATTTATAATAATTAGTCACATAAAATTGTTGCTTATTTTTAATTACATTTTTTTTTATAAACGGAGTAATTGTCGAAATATAAGAAAAAAAAATCGTTGATTAACATTTACCGTTTCGTGGGATAATAGTTTGGAAATGACGCCGCAGAATATTAAAATATTCCGGTAATAAAAGGTTCCCGAACTCTACTCGATTCGGAACACGTAAATTTTTTCTCATCTTTTTTTTCTTATTTGTATCGTATTCGCACACCTCTACAGCTCGCAGTAGGAGTGTATAGACAGTACGAGTCGCGCTTCGATGAATTTAGAATCAACTCGAGCGGAACACGTTACCATTGACTTTCGGTAACCGGCGAGAGAGCAGTGAACGCGAATTTGTTTACATTTCTGTTTGACACGAAACGTCGTATTATTTCGATATCTGTGATATCGAAATCAAACGTCGCCAGTGTATTGTTGGAAAATATGTATTTAAATTCGAATTAATTGACATGGAACAGTCATTGATTTGCCCCAATCGATAATCGATAGCCATAGTTTCCATTTTGATTCCCCCGAAAAGGCTCCGAAAAAAAAAAAAAAAAAATTTATCATCTTTTTTGTACCTTTTATCTTCCACTTGCAGCTTCGATATAGAAATATACAGACTTCCGTTCAAAGAAAAAAAAAAAAAAAAGATCGACGTAGAAAAATAGAATCGATATTTTCGCAGTTTATATAACATCGAATGTATTTTCATAAATATTCACGATCGTTTGTCTCCTGTTTCACGGCTACCAGTGGACTATGGATATAGCTACTGGTAGTAGTTGCACAGTACAGCATCACGACATCCTTCGCGTATAGTCTCCGGCCTTAAACTCGCTAATTACTATAGTTGGCTACGACGTGTAGAGGATAAGGTCAACGCCAAGATCGCGTAACACATACTCCCGATTAAATCTCGTTAGCATACTGGAACGAAGAATTCGACTCGCTAAAACCGCTGCAGGTCACAAATCGTTTCGGCTATATGACTAAATACACTTGTGAATTTTCTTTTTTCGAATCTCCCGCCATATAACGACATTGACATTAATTGTCAGTAAAATAAACACTAATCGCGCTAACTTCTCATCAATTAATTAACCAATGATTATTATTATTATTTTTTTTTATCAATTTTATTTTTGTTTTTTTTTTATATTTTTTTTTATATCGTTAAATTTTTTTTTTTTTTTTTTTATTTGATAAAAATAATTTTAAACATTTTTTTTTTAGGCGCGAAAGATTTTGTGGGGTTAGAAGAGGTGTCCAAAATCGACTTCCTGTTGCCCCTTTTCGCGGAGGCGTTGGGCACCTGCCTACTGGTCCTCATAGGATGCGCATCTTGCGTCACGTGGAACTCGACGGGTTCACCGACGGTGGTTCAAATCGCATTCACGTTTGGCCTCGCGGTCGCGGCTCTCGCGCAGGTAAGTCGTTTAACCGCCAATAAATGTTGTTGTTGTTATTTTTTTTTTTTACTAATTTCATCCACCGCTCAGAAGTGGATCTTCGATATACTTCATGACTTATACGACACGAAATTGCCAAATGTATTTCGTAAATGCATCAACGGCCTCCACGCGTCGTAGCAATGTTACAATTACATCACAATTAAACAAGCAGTGTGGTTCCTTTTTTTTTTTTTTTTTGAGGCAATAATAAGGCGATATAACTGCCAGAGAAAGTCGAATAATAATAAAGCGAATAATAAGACGATCTTAAAATCGCAACAAAAGGGACGATGTATATACCGATATAAATACCGATATTCGCGATTGTTAAATCGCAGTATTTTTTTCCGCTCACCTTTGCACACTCTTTTATTGTAATGAAGTCGCTGCGTGGCATTTTTTTTTTTTTTTTTTTTTTTTTTTTTTTTTTTTTTCGGAGAATTAATTTGCTCCCGAAGATACAGAGAGGCTGAATCACGAATCTCGATCTTTACGATCGAAGACCGTAGGTACGTTCTCAATGCGTCAGTGATATAAACCGGCGAAGGAAGACGTTCGTTCGAATAACGCGACAGGTTTTTTTTTTCTTTACTCCGAACATTTTTTTTCCATTAACTACATGCGGGCATTGCCGGGATTGAGAAGCTTTTTGCGAGCGCGAAAATACGCGCGTACCGGTGCGAACGGCGTCGACAAACGTGAATTTAAAGTCAACGCGTTAGTAGATCGTTAATTAAGTGGGATTGGGTCGGGCGTTGATTATACCGCGAGATAAATACGTCTGTTTTTTCCGTGGCTAACGCTTCGCTGGACCCTCGAGGCGATTGTAGAAAAATTTAGACGCGATCGGTCGCGTGAAACATATTTTTTGAAGATCGTTTCTCTTTGTAATTGATCGTTGCTGATGTATCAATCGATAAGTAGATCAATTGATAAATTATAATACCGATAATAACCGATGTTGTTATTAGTTTAGCCGAAAGGACCAATTTATCAATAAACTGTAATATCGGTAATAGTAATTACCGATACCGATACCGATTGCAGTATCAATATATTTATAAAATGGACTATCGGCAAATCTTATTATCGATATTTCAATTTATGTATTTGTATATCGGTACTCGATATCGGTATCGGTATTTATTGGTATGTCGGTACCGGTATCATAATTCAGCCACAAGTACCGATCAATAAATCGTAATATCGGTACTCGGTATCGGTATTTATCGGCAAGCCGCCATCGGTGATATAATTTCGCCACAAGTACCGATATATCAATAAATTTAAATCACAATTTTTTCTATATATCGGTACTTATCGGTAAATTATAACATCGGTAACTATCGATATACTAATTGATCAATATAATCAATAAATCTATTTCTTGATCGCTATATCAGCGACGATGCGGAAGGGAAAAATGGAATTTTCTCTCAATTTTTATTCAATAGAATCAAAGGCAACGGCAAGTTTAATACCGATTTTAGCAACTCTACACTCACTACAAATTTTGAGCGCTTCAACACGGGAACATAATTTGCGTTCTTCTTATTGATTTTTTTTTTTTTTTTTTTTTTTTTTTTCGCTTTCGCTTTCGGGGGGCTTTACTCTTCTTCCATTGACTCATCGCGCAATCCGGTATCGTAGTCTATCTGTGCGCACATCGCACACCGTTTGCAGGTATATGTCGCGACGCGAGACTCGGTAGCCTCGAGGAGACTGGCAAATCGAGTGAAGCAGCACGTGCACGTGCGTTGCCGCTGTATTTCTCCGGTCGGTTCTTCGAGAAAGAGTTGTGTCCCGAACGCCCGAAGCGACGATACGATCGAGCAATCGGTTCGGTCGTAATGTCGCTCGATTTCTGAACGGACCACGAAGAATACCGCGGAGAGGGAGAGCTCCATTCACCAAATTAAAGTCCACAGGTGTGAATGTGTGGGTGAACGCTGCGGGACTGAGATTTATTCCAATATACCCGCTTACAACGCGACCACCTGGCGTAAAGACTTTACGCTCTTTCAAAAGTTTTTCGCGGCTTCACGGCTCATTTTTATACATCAATCTGGATAAACTTTTTTTTTTTCTTTACACAACATCGATCGCGATCGCAACGGGTTTTAACTTTTTTCTTACCTTTTTGAATGAAAAAAAAATCGGTACTGCATAACGTTTCTATAATAGTTTTCTGATATCGATAAAAATTTATAAAATTTATCAATTATATTATTTATTAATATAAATTATTTCTATAAATAAATCGTATAATTATAATAATAATGATAATAATAACAATGATTATTATAATTATTGTAATTATTTATTAATGGAAATTATTTATTTAAAAAAATAATTAAGTATATTATATAAATATTATTATTATTATTATTATTTTTATGATTAAAAAAAAAATTGACGATTTCACGCCTAAGAGTCTTAATACCGCCGAAGGGTTCGAAGAAATACGGATCTCCATCGTTCGCAGTCGCAGGACAGTTCTCATGAGCTATCAGTTCGCATACTGTATATGTATTAACGCACCTGTAGTATAGTACAGTGCGAAACTAACGAGGAATTTCTTGATGGACGTTAACGTGTCACGCCTTCGAATCGAAAAACTTTCGCAACTAAATCTCTATCGATTTATTATGTATATCACTGCCGCGTGGAGATACAACTTGAAGATCTAATTACGTGTCCGATATCGAGAGACTACGCGGTTGTCGCTTAATTGTAGAACTACCGACGCCTGACACAGGTGCGATATCGACCGGAAGACGTTGACTTTCCCTGCGAATGTAATTTGTCAAAACAACGTCACGGGATACTGTACCGCGAATCGCGGAGGCCAATCAACTCTCAAGCGTTCGGTAACTGTGAGAATATCTTTTCATAGACAGCAACCGCGGGATATCTTTTCCTTCTCGTAATATTGACTATTAAATGTATTTTTTTAGCGCGTATATGAATAATGAATTACGCTGTTATTTTTTTTTTTTTTTTTCATTCGTACAGTTGATTGATCCGATGTTATCCGCAATCAGATATCATTGCGACCTGAATAAATCGTTAGTAATATAAACGATGAAATTTCGCAATAAATTGGTAAAACGGACATTTTTTTTTTTTACAATTTCCATTTTTTTTATTTAACGCGAAACATGAGAAAAATTTTATTGCAATTTGAAAATTTTTTTTTGAAAAATTCATACAGAAAAAACATTTAAACGAATTTGTAATTTGAAAACATTTTTTTTTTTTTTTTTTTTTTTTTCACATTTTGTTGGTACTTTTTTTGCATTATTACAATTGCTTGGGAATCGTAATTTATGCCACAAATATTCGCAAACTATATATGAATTTTAAATTGCGGCTACAAGTAATAATTAATGAATTTTCGTGAACTTCAGAAACTATACGATAATTTATGAATAGTTTTTTTAACATTTTACGCAGCGATTTAAAATTGTACACGTGAAAAAAAACATCACAGCGAAAGGGTCGAAAAATGAAGAAAGTCGTTTGATATCTAACGAGAAAAAAATTTTTTAAAATTCAAAATTCGTAAATTTATCGAAAAGAATGAATATAAATCACGGAGGTCATGATTAACCATCAAATTATTCATTGCACTGATTGCCCTCGAGTAAAAAATCTTCGTAGGATTCTTTCGTACCTCAGTTTTGCGAGAGGAGATCACTCGCTTAAGAAAAGTCGTTAATTAAATGGCCAATTTGGTAATCCCGGTGAAAGATTGCAAAGCGTTGGTTGCGCGAACGCGAAAGATAAGATGCGGCGATCACGACTGACCGAAAAAACAAATTTGAAGTGTGTAAAGCGCGTAGGTACTGAAGCGGCGCGGTTAAGGTATCGAAAGGGTAAAAGTTGCATATCCTTAAAAAAAAAAAAAAAAAAAAAAAAAAACCGAAGTTATCCTTTCGAATTGGCGCATATATAGCGACCTCGGCCCCGAAACAATTTATTACCGAGAGACTCTACTCGAGACCGTGAGTACGAGCAGTCAAAGTTTCGGCGCTACATAAAAAAAAAAAAAAGCAAAGCCGACAATATCGGCGGCTTTGCGCAGCCCAGAGGCGTTTGCCGCGCGCGCGCAGCTAGAAATCTTGTACTCGGGTCGGGCGAAGTTGAGGAATCATTCATCACGACTGATGTTCGAATTTGTAATAATCGAACGGTTGGCAATTGTTAATCATAAATTTACGATAAAATCGTTGCCTCAACTTCAATAAAGGCGATTCCTACCCTTCAACGCAGAATCTAAGAGACGTATCTTCGTGATAAATTAACATTTTTTCCGTTGCAATAAAAAGTTTATCGAAAATTTGGAATAAAAAATAAAAATAATATAATAATTATTAAATTAATATTCTTATTATTTTTATTATTAATATGAATTTTTATAGTGAAATAAATATTTTTTATTTTAAATCAAATTAGAACGATAGAAAATTGTGGAATCTGCAAAAAAAAAAAAAATTATTTCGATCTATTTATTTTCTTTTACTATCGAGAGTCGACATCATCCCACTTACCGTTAAAAAAATACATCGAAATCGAATATTTATCAACAATTTCAGGTAATGGATAAAATGCCAAGTATTTCAGGTTATAAAATGTGTTTCGATATGTCAAATGATACGAACAGATCGTCGTAAAAAAGATCGAAACTATAAATTGATCATTCCGTTTAACATAACGTTGTAAACATTGAAATAACATCGTTGATATACATTAACCGGCAGTTTATTGACCGTTTATCAATATTATCCGCATGTAGAACCTCTCGTCGCGACGACGGAAATGCAAATATGTGAATTATCGGAAGATCGATCGGTTTCTCGTTTTGTCGATTCTGCGGTGCACTTCGTGACGCAACGGTTAATTATTCGCCTGTCTCTGATAATGTACGATGAAATGCAGACAGCGGCACGAGCGTTAAGCTGCCGTTTCGCTTCGCGAATAAACTTCGCGCTCAAGGATCATCACCAGGTTTTTCGCGTTTTAACACACCGTAAAACGTAACTGACTTCACGACGACGATGAGATTACGCGAAGCTCGTTATTCAATTTCCTTCGGCTTTGCAATTACTCATTTATATCATTTGTCGTCTTACATCTAATTTTGCTGCTGCCGTAATGTCAGATAATTGCAGTTGAGGGTCGCGATCGCTAAATATCCGACGTTTGAAGGTTTTCTCTTCAGGATAATTCGATATCAACGCTGTAACAGTTTTCTTCATTAATCGAAATTACGCGGAAAATTCGGACCATAAGTCAAATTAATTAACTTTATCATTAAAATTATTTAAAAAAAAATCGCTTTTTAATTCTTCAATTTTTTTTTAACTTTATTATTTTATTTAACCCCTTTAAAATTATTAATAAAAATAAAAATTATCATTGAAGAATTTAAATTAAATTTGATTACTGATTGTTACTATTATTATTAACGTTTTACTGTTTTATCGGGAAACTACTTTATCGAATTACGGAAATTTTTTACTTTTCCTATTCTTAGTTCTACTGATACTACTATTTTTTTTACTGCTCATGAAACTTTACCGAAGTCATGTGGGATCTTCAGAGAGTTAATGTGTGTTCAACATTTTTTTTTTACAATTTTTTAACCTTTGTTCGAAGGGTAATACTGCACCCTCCGACGACCAGTGTAATGTCTCTTGCGAAACCGCCATATAAGTTATACCGTAATTCTAGTGTTGCGATATATATTTTTTTTTTTTTACTTAGAAAAAACGTTCTATATACGGAACGCCCTTCAAAGGGTTAAGACACGCATGTCGCTTTTTTAAATTTAAAATTCTCTTACGATATCCACGATCCCTTCGAAGGTATAAAAAAAAGTATATTAAATTTATGGAGAATTTATTTCTTGCGATATACTTTTTTTTTATACGGGTGAACCTTGCATTATCCCTAATAATCACTCCAACAACGTTATAAATAATTCCAGTGATCTCTTTGCAGTTTCCATTGCATCCTCTTTTCTTCTGCCGATGTATCGTTAGATATATCCACTTATTTATTAAATAAATAAACACTTAAAGATTCCCTCATCGAAGCCTAAGGCTGAATCTCATAGAAACCATTCATTCATCGCGAATTATTAAAAATTCTCAGTATTACCCAATTCCCCCGGAGGCTTCTTTGATTCTCTAAGAACAATCGGAATTCAGGTGCAGCGCGCATAACCGGTGGGAATTACGTGTGAAATACTACTCCAGTGTTTTCATAACCTATAATTCAATTCTTCGGAATACAAATCGCGGAATAACTTCCGTCAATGATTAGCATAATCTATTGAAATCGGCCAATCATCTCGTTTATAGCTTCATATTTTTTTATCGTTTTTTTACTACGCGGTAGCGTCTTGAAAATTAATGCGCCTTCGGCAATTTAAATTGTTATTTGTTTCACCATTCTTTCGATAAATTCGACCATTGATTCCAACGCCATTCACGAAAAGATCTTTACAATTTATTTCAAACCCATAATTTCATATAAAAATCGTTTTGAAAAAAAAAAAAAATGCATAAAAACATTATTATTATTATATTAATATTAATCTCAGATATTTTCAATAATAAATTAATACAATAATAAAAATTAATAAATTAAATTATTAATTATTATTATGATTTTAATTAATTTTTTTATTTTATGTAATTATAGCGTTTTTGCGTCTTGAAAATTATTGCGCCTTTGCCGATTTAAATTATTATTATTTTTTCCACTATTCTTTCGACAAATTGACCATTGATTCCGACACCATTTAGGAAACACTTGCATTCCGAGGTAAATGGATTTCAAAAACATTCTTGAAGTCGAATGAAAACGCCATTCATGTCGAAAACGCCATTCACGTCTTTACAATCTAAAAACGCATAATTTCGTGTATAATCTTCGCGTCGACGATCGCTTGTTTTACTTTCCTTTTATTACCCCCAACGTTCACCTCCGTCTGCTCATCCGCGCGTGTAACCGCCTTATTTGCAAACTTGTAAAAATCGATGGAAATACAAATGCGCGGGACGTTGAGCCGCACGGGTTTTATAATCCTTGCGCCGTTACGTTGCAAATTAGAGATTCGCAAAACTCCACGTGCAGAAGAAGTTTTTCTCGGGACTCGTGCGTGTAGGCGCAGTCCTCATTATACACGTGGGCGTTGACTTTGGTTGAGTCATTGTAAGTCCGATGATGATACAGGACTCTTCAATCCCTTCAAGATATTTCTAATTTAATTATTATTATGTTTATTGCATTTATGAATTATGAAGAAACTGATCGTAAAATAAAAAATAAAAAATCGCGACACCATCGTGATGCAATTTCATTAGTGTCTTTAATCAATCAACTTATAGACGATTTATTGGAAAAAAAAAAAAAAAAAAAAAAAAATTATTATTGTTATTAAATAATAATACTAATAATAATTGTTATTTAAACAATTTTTATATTATTTGACCGCCTTAAAAATATTGCCGAAACTTCGTCTCTCCGTGTAGCAGCACTTCGAACGAAAGTAACTCCGAAAACGTGTGAACCGAACGAAATTTGCTGCGCAAACTCCCCCTTCGTTTCATCTCATTCTGGTTGATTCCTCGGGGCGTTATGACTCATTGATACAAAGTCGCAAGAGAAAACAAAAGTGACGAGCACGTGAATGCGAGCACCGTGAGGATAAAAAAAAAAAGTCTTAAGATCCCCGTAGCTGTGTCGGCCCGACGGTAGTCGAAACTGTGTCGGGTGAATAACGAAAAAAAAAAGACTGAGCGAGAGATCCGGGCGCGTAGGAAAAAGAACGAGCGTCGGGAGTTGAGGGGTGAGGAAGTGCACGGGCGCTGCAAACTCGCGCAAGTTTCCGAGAGGACACACAATCCCGACTCTTGTTTATACGTATACACGAAGTTTTATAGTCGTTGAGTCGGAAAGTCCGAGCATAAAGAATGAGTGAGTGAGTAGGTTGTCAGAGCCTTCGGGGCAGAATTGCACCATCCCGGTGAGCAGTTAGACCCCCTCTGGCGAATCTGCGGCCTTATTTACCCTTCTACCGCGCGCCTCGAGCCAACCTGAGCCATGCGAACTGTTCGCAGCCACCGTGTGGCAGCTTGAACCATGCGTATTTTATCGTGCGTTCGTACAACAAGCCATACCGCTCTGCGTACACGCTGACGAACCATGACGGGTTTATATACTAACTATACGAGAAGACGCTGAGGCTGGCTAACGATCACGGAGTACCGCTCGACGAATAATTGCCGTGATTCTTCCCCTAACTGGACTTTATGACGACGGCATCCGTATCACTCGAATACCGGCGAATGTTTTCATGGTTTACGAAAAAAAAAAAAAAAACTTTGATAACATTTAAGAAAATTTTAAGAATTTGAGAAAATGTTGAGAATTTACGAAAATTTTGAGAATTTAAGAAAATTTTGAGAATTTAAGAAAATTTTAAGAATTTAAGAAAATTTTAAAAATTTAAGAAAATTTTAAGAATTCAAGAAAATTTTTAAAGTTTCCCAAAATGTAAGAGAATTTAATCAAATTTCATTATACGCCGCTACGTAATTTGCTTGCGAAATTTTTTCAGAAATCACTTGTCTATTCAAGTGACAATCATTTCAAACAATAATACATTTGTACGATTGCTTAATTTTATTTGAAAAAAAAAAAATTTTATTTGCCTCTTGGAATTTCCGTTCAACCGGAAATGCCAATCTTAGCTCATTAATCTATTCGTTTCTCCTCCGTGAGACAGGAAAGAGAGATCGATTCAGAAATCCCCGAAGTGTTCTCAGTATACATATGACGTTGTCAACCCAAAAAAATCAAAAAGATTCCAAAGTCAATGGCCACAGAGTCAAAAAAATGCGTAATCCCATTTTCACGAAATTTACAGTGTTTACAGCAAAAACTAATATGTTCCTAAAATCTCGAAAAATCTTCGGTCTCCAGAGACAACGGAGGACACTGCGAAAAAGATGTGCAATCCTTCCATACAGTTTCGCGGGTCTTTTTTTAAACTGTGTATCGCGGTATATACGATTATCGCGCATCAATGTATTTCCAATGAAGTGGCAAAAGTCCGCGCAATAACTACCGGAGATACTGTTGCCATTGCTTAACTTCCTCAACATCGAGAACGTTTTACAAAAAAAAAAAAAAAAAAACGATGAAAAAAAAAAATAAATAAAAATATCGCGTGGGATTCCAACTACGCGAATATGCCATATAAGTGTCTACACTTATGATCGTCTCTGGGCTTCTGCCGTCTCTCATGAGTTTGTAGGAGCAGTTAGTACATATAGTAGTGATATGTAGCTATATATACCCGAATAAACGAGCACTGGGCAATCTCAATGGACGGAAAAATAAAAGACGAAAAAAAAAAAAAAAAAAAAAAAAAAGTTTGCGAGAGCGTTTCATTAGGTTTGCGTAACCTTTAATTTATTGCGATTAAATCGACGTTGTGCCGGCGGTCGCCTCACCTCGGCTTTTGCTTCGCTCGATCCTTGCGGAATATAGTATAGGTACACTGTGTACGTACCTTATAGGTGTCCCTCCCTCCCTTCCCGATCCCGATGCCTCTGTGTTCGGAAATCGCGTGTCGTTTTCTCGAATCCAACCGCCAAAGGCGGTACGGATCGGAGGAAGAAACACAAAATAATAATTATGACCCATGTAAGAGGAAACAAAGCGTCATTGGGGGAGTGAGAGAAAGACACGAAGATTGCGGATCGTGAATCGAATATGAAAAAAAAAGAGATCGTTGCCTGAGATTTCTAAGACCTTTCTTAATACACTTTCATCCCCGAGATACTGTATTTTATAACTGCGAATTTAAACTTTGCATTTAACAATATCGGGACATCAACCGAAGCGATTTTTCTGAACAAAATGCAATCTGTAAGTGAAGTTCGATTTTTATACGTTGATAATGAATATTATACTCCAAATTACCCGAGTGAATCATATTAACCCATTTTACCTCTCGTATCGTTTAATTATCGGGAAAAAACATGAAGCAAAAATCACGTAAATTTCGGGAATAAACCTTTTAAATATACTATTTGCGAAACCAAATTTCCTCAACCGAAATGTCAATGTGTAAGATGATTAAATACTATCTAAATCTGCTGCGAAAAAAAAAAAAAAAAAGTTTCTATTTACTGAAGCATTCATTACGAATACATCGCATGTCTAATTGATAAAAACAAATATTTGTCATAATTAGTAAAGAAATAGTATATTCAACAAATTGGTGGTTAAATCAACGAAGTTTGCCTTTCTATTGATCAAATATGCTGTATACCATCCGTACTGCCGATTTAGTTGATTCAATCAATTTTTTTTTCACTGTGAACACTGAAAAAGGGTAAAACTTCGCACCGTTGACTTCATTAAAAAAATTACGAAATATGGGATAAAATTACGAAATATACGAAATACGTTAACATTTCTTGAGAAACATTACGATAAAATAATAATAAAATTATTATTATTATTATTATTGTGAAAAAAATAATAATAGAAATGAAGAGACGGCAAAAACGAAAAGAAAGATGTAAATTTTAATTCTCACTGAGGCGTGCGATACACGAGTCTACATCAGCATTTGCGCGAACGATGAATGACAAATATATTCAAATTGGAGTGTGTGCTGCGGTAAGGCGTGTGTTCCGTTGCATCACGAAACATACGCAGATCCCATGTGCGAAGGATCGAGTGATCCAAAGAGCGACGGGAATACGTGAAATGCCCCGAAGCACATCCGACCTCTCATCTCGCGCGTGTGTACTGTACTCGCGATTGCCCCGGGAATTGAGATTGGATCGCGATTCTTCGCTGCAACTGCTAAATACACTACTATACTCGCTGCTCGCTGCTTCTCGCGTACTATGCTACAGTGTAGTGTATTATATTATACCACATTATAGCTTTCATGATGAACTGAATGCAAGAAAAAGTTGTAAAACAAATTTAGTCGTATCGGATTTTTTTTTTTTTTTTTTTTTTTTTTTTAACTTCGACGTAAGAAACATCGAAAGTTTTCATTAATAAAATTGAAGATTTTTTTTTGCTTTGCGTTCGTGCAGTTGACTGTCGGCAAACGAACTCTCAGCTCATGAATACCATTTTTTTTAATTACTATAATTTTACTATAATTACTATAATTTTAATTACTATAATAATGATTAGAATTGATTAAGTAAATTGATGAATTATCTAACAAAAGTACGGAATAAGTATATTCGGTATATTTTTTTTCTTAACGAAAAAAAAAAAAATTAAAATAAAAATATATTTATTTTGAATTATTCTGAATTGATAATTTAGCTAAAAAAAAAACGGAATGTACTTATTCTATTTTTTTAAATTCATCAATGTACTTAATCATTTTTAGTTAGTCGATTATAGTCATTAAAAAAAAATGATATTCATGAGCCGATTAATCTTTTGACGAAAGCCGATTCCGTATTATTTTTACGGTAATAAAAAAAAAAAAAAAAAAAAAAAAAAAATACAGTAATGTCGACGAAACAAGAGTCTCAATTCTCTGGTCGCAAATTGATTTCATCTCATTTAATTTCACATTATCCTTTAACGGGTATATTACATCAACGATGAAGCGAAGTAAATTAATTTTTTAACCGCCGATGATCGGCAAGAAAAACAAATTTCGTGTATATTGAAAAAAAAAAACAATCTATTTTAAGTACATATATATCACTTCGTGACTATTATAGTAGCGAATTTTCATCTTTATTCTCTTCTCGCATCTCGGATACTCGATTTACTCGGGGAATTGGGGTACACATCAGTTATCTTTATATTATACGCCGCATAATGAACTCGTGTCTTATAGCTTTCGGGTTCAGAGTGCGCGCCGGTAATCCATTTTGCATTTCGCCTTGACGTACAAATTCGTTAAATTATTCGTCGACGAAAGAGTCCCGTCACTTTTCCTTTCAACCGGGTCTCCGACTATGTGGCGCGTCGCGTTTGCAAAGGCGGCAATCCGCGGTTACAACTCCGACACACCGGCCATTATATACGTATTACCGAAGTATTACCGTTCGCTGGAGTGTAGTAACCTCGAAAAGGAGTGAAAAAAAAAAAAAAAAAAAAAAAAAAAAAAAAAAGATCGCGCTTATTCTATCAATATTTGCACAGACGGATATAGAGTTAAGCGACGCGAAGTTTTTTCATCGTGCGCTTGACAGTCACCCATTGGCATCACAAGAGGATTTCGAAGCCCATTGGGGTCTGCAGCCGATGGAATGCGTCATACTGCGTTCGCCAACTTCGAGTACAAAAAAAGAAAAAAATAATATATAAATATAAAAAATAAACAATATTGCATCTTGAAAATTCCGTTGGGATCGCGATGTTTACCGAAATTGTCTGATTAATCTGATAACAGAAAAAAAATCACTGAAAAAATCACTGAATGAAAAAAATAGAATTTCCCGGGAGAATCGCGGAGAGTCCGCAACGTTTTAAAAAGAATTTATCTCGCATCCTTCGGTAAAAGATAAGTGGGGCACCCCATATGAGGCGCGAAACAAGTCCATTAAAAAAAAAAAAAAAAAAAAAAAAAAAAAAAGCCCCAGTGGTGAAAGTTTAATTAGGACGTCCGACACTAGCGAATTGCGTGGTTGGCACATCCCGCTAAAACTGTGCGATAACTATCTTTTGATATTTACGTTTTTTTTTTTTCTCAAGAATCACATTGGACCGAAACGTTAAATTGACTTCGTAACATTCGCATTCTTTTCCTGAAGATATTTACGTGTTTTCGAAAATTTTAAGACATTTTAAACAGATTATCTTTTGTGCGATGATTTTATTTAATTTTTTTTCTCTACTCATTTTTAGTGATTTCAATGACATGGGATTAAAAAATCATTTTTTTTTTTTATAATTATTTATTTACTTATTTATTTAATTTTTTCTTTCACCTTTTTTTTAATACCATTTTATTGCTCCGAAAATGTAATGATTAAATGACTGCAATTGACGTATTTCGTCACATGTCTGTCCGCATCTAAAAAAAAAAAAAAGAAACATCGAAATAGATGAGCGAAAGAGCGGATGCTGCATTCGTCAATGGCTATCAGCTATAGCGGACAGAGTAATTAACTTCATATTTATGATGCCTCTGAATCGTGTATGTCGACCGCCTTTTTGCAGTTTTAATTATTACTTAATTGCTCGTTTGTATATCAGTCCGCGAACTACGTGATCGGCATTAGTCCGACTTAAGAGGCGTTTACTTAGCCTACGAATAGCCATAAGAAGTTTACTGACTGATTCAGCTATCGCTATGCTGTTAGCAGAACTTGTATCCCGTCGGTTTGTTCTTAAGTAATAAATAACGTTCTTAGCGGCGAAAGGTTACAGGATAATAAACCATTCCATGTGTATTTAAATGTCCTCTGTTCCGAAATACTCCGAAACTTTAGCTCCCAATCTTCCGAAAAAAATCGCTAAACAAAAACTAAACGCGCGATATCATCCCAAACATTTTCGAGAAAAGATCGATGTTGTGATTTTCGGGGAATCCCCGTCTCGAGACACTCCGCAATACATCGCAAGTAAATATCCACAACAAGTACCCAAAGAGATTCGATGCGATGACGACGGTGCCGTCACTTTCTCGTCTCGGAGGACACCTTCGCCACGGGTCTCCTGTATTAAAATGAGATTAAAATGAGATTCATTATCCTTGCGCTAAATAAGATAAATCATTATCTTCAATACGGGGAATGACGCATCATATATCTGACCCCTATATAGTTTAGTGTACACGTGATGAATGAAATTATTGCGAAGTTGCATCGTGTTCTTTGAGATTAAAGGAGATTCAAGAATTTGTGAGATAATTCTGGGAAAATTTTCTACTTTATTGTTATTAATTTTTTTTTAAATTTCGTATTATTATTATTATTATTAAAAATAAATAAATTTTTTTAAAAATCTTCGAACATTTTGCGATATAAAAGGATTTTTTTTTAATTTTCTGTCGGCTGAAAAAAGATCGATAATTTGACGAAAATCGGCATAATTCAGTTGTGACGAGTCCCGTAAAATCGCGCAATAACAGCAACGTTACAAAACGATATTATTATTAGCGAATTATCCGAGTGGGCAAACAGATTGAACTCTCGCTAATCGAACGGAAACACTTTCGAGTGTCAATAATGACGCGAGCGTCAAACTCCGAATGGCAACCAGTTACAAATATTATCTCACGATAATCACATCCCCGTGTGGTACGAAGTTTCGCCGGTGTGATATAACTGATACAGTATTAAGTACATAGATGATTATTAGTCATCATCATCGTAGAAAAAATGCGTTGGATGCCTCAGGAGAGTTGACTTTCTCGCGCCTCGCGGTTGAAGTTTCTGTTGGTCGGTGTGTGTAAAGGACACACTATTTTGCCGAAGGCATCGCCGGCATAATGATTCATTATGCTTCGCTAGAGCCGAAGTCAGAACGGACGAGAAAAATCACACTGTCCGGCGAATATTCACACTCACGCGGTTAATTGCAGCAGATCTTTACACATAACTATTCTATACATTTATCTGTATCATTGTGAACTATAAAAATGTTCACTGGACGCTTATATATTTGTCGTTTCGGAAAGAATTTAAAAAACAGTACGTAAAACATTTGAGTTATCATAAAAATATTAATTTACCGAAAAAAAGATCATAACAAATGGAACAACAGCAACAACGATTAAATTACAATTAACACAACAATTAGCAATAACAAAAATCGTTTATCGTTAATTTAATTGAACAAAAGTTAATTATTAATTTAACAATTATTTAATTATTTATTAATTGAACAATTGGTAATTGTTAATTAAATTTAACAATTGTTTATTGTTATTTTAATCAAACGACGAAATCTGTATAACAATTGTGAATTTGATTGAAAACAAAGCCGAAGCGATGTAAACAGTGACTTTTCGAGACTTAAAATGAGCAAATCGACTATCGAATATATTTAAGTCGATAAGTATTATGAATTACAAGACGAGGAGAGAGAGACACGGCTTTCGTTTCAATAATACCAAATCCTCGAGAACCCGCGCGACAACAGGATGCGATTTCTTAATGCGGTTGAACTCGATTCGTTCGTACGGCAAATAAGCTCCTTTGGCAAATATTAGAGTCATCGCGAACGCGTTGTGTTCGGGAATATATGGGTAAATCGTTTTGCCGCTGCGAAGCCCTCGGGGCTCGTTGAACAGCCCGTATAGGTACCGCGTATAAAGACCGCTCCCTCGAGTACTCCGACTTTGCTCGATGCTTCGAGACTCGTAGTACTCGAGTGAATATTACGCGTTCCCCACTTCGTTGTGCAACAAACGAGACCAGTAACGTCAAAGATCATTGTCCTGCAGTCGCCAAGTTTACCGACACTTTGGTGCACCGAATTGTGTCGCTTTTTGTTTATCGTCTTTAGATAATTTCGCGTTGTTGCCTTGGAGACAAAATATAATGAAAGTCTTTGGAATTTAAGTCTCAATTTTTCTACCTTCGGAAAACGCGCATTTTTTTAACGCATTTTTATTACATTTCAACTGCTTACAAAATTCCGACATTTAATTTTTTCTATAAATCGATTCGGACAAAAAGTGGATTAAGTAGATACAATCTATTGCGTCGGATATTCGATGAAATTAATAAAATATTTAAAAAATGCCCCAAATGGAAAAGTAATAACGATGTTATCGGGAAAAAAAAAATATACATATGTTTTTATAACTGTTGGACGTGGGACAGTGATTATTTCACATTCACTGGAATTACTTATCCGCAGTGACTGCAAGAACGTAAAAAAAAAAAAAAAACTGGAATTAGATTACGCGAAATATTGCAGTAACACAGTTTTAGATAAATTAAGAAATTTTTTTTTTGTTTAGTCCCTTTTACATGATTTTTTAAATTCAAGAAATTATTGTTTAGCGTTCTGTAATAACATTCTTATAATAATAAATAATATTAAAAAAATTATAATATAAACTTTTTTTTTTTTAAGTTAATTTCTGTAACGAACTTTGAGGTTAAATTTTGCGACTGCGTTGCCGTTATAAAAAATGTATAAATTAAAAAATTACAATTTTTTTTTAATAAACATTTTTTTTTAAGTATAAAAAAAAAAATGTTTTGCTGCGCCTATCGCTTGCCGTATTGTTGTCAAAGTTTCCGTAACGTTGAAACGGTGCATCGGCTGCTAAGAGGCAATAAACCTCGTGCTCTCGGCACTTGTTGCAGCCTCCGTCGTAAAAACTGTTGAAAAAAAAAAAAAAAGCCGGTGCCGACCCCTCGTGAAACGTTTAAAGCTTCGCTCGAGGCATCGAGCCGTTTTATTCCGCGCCGTGTAGGTATTATTTATATTATACAGTCCCTTCTAATTACCATTGTGCGGTGCAAATATATAGGTACACACCGTATATATACGACTATAATATTGTTCATCGATGCGTGCCGCAAATTTTTTTTAACGTCGCATACTACAGAAATTACTATACGACACACATATGTGTTTTATACTGCAATTTTAGTCACACACCCTGAATTGTCTTATGCAGCGTCCCTTTTCTCTAATTACCACTGTGTCGTATAATTTTACACTGGTTATGTGCACATAGTCAGTTTTTTTTTTTTTTAGTGTAGCAATAAAATTTTTTTTAAATTACTATGTGTATTCAAAATGTAATGAATCGTATTATTCAATTTATTTATACACTTCGAATAACTTGTTAAATAAAATTGAAGACTTTTTTTTTTTCGAAAAGTACCATTAAAAAAACTAATGTGTTGCCAAAGTGTCATGAATCATTTTCTTTTACACATAAACATTTTTTTGAATAATTCAACTTTTTTTGAAATTTCGTGCATTTTTTGTTTTTAATTAAAATAATTGCGAAAATGTTTTTGAAAGGAAAAGTAAAAAAAAAAAGGAATAGAAGTAAAAGAGTTGGAAAAAAATTATCGTAAATTTCGAACTATCGATGTTTGAAATTTCATCGATTTGCTCAATTAATATCGGAAACTATGCGACGCCCGTAAATAACTCGATCGCTCTAAATCTTCGCGTAACCAGTAATTTGAATAAAGTACAGTAATATACGAGCGAAGTATACGATATGCACTTTATATTTAAAATCCTACGCACCAACTAAGAAAAACAGGCCGCGGGGCACGTTTGGCGAACGTTCACACCTCGTCAAATAAATATTGCCGCGTAACGCAGCAAACAGTGTCTTTACGGTAATCAGGATTGACGCTAAGCTTATATTAACGATGAGAAGAGATTAATGGGCCTCTATTTTCATACGGAAATATGATTTACGCATAGCAAAGAAATACGTATCGACAGCCGGAGTCTTATTTATTCGTACGATTATTTGTTGACATGTTTGTACGGGAAATTGCCACGTGATTTATAGCTGCAAACGATTATAAATAAAACGATTAAGCCGTACGATACATTTTTGCATCGATTTGATTATTTGGCAGTCTGTCAATGGCGTGTGGAAAAAAAATAACGAAACAACGACGCGATTTTTAGATTGTAATTATTTTCTGCGATTTTTAAAAGATTTTTGAGTTTTATAAAATTTATAGAATTTTTGAAAATGAATTATTTTTTTTTGCATCCTGCAGTTTCTAATACCGTTGCTAATTATCTATTTTTTCCAATCTTTTCCACTCAATAATAATAATTTGATGCCAATAATTTTATAACGTCAACTTCTAAAACACTAGCATTTGGTGGTCATCTTTAAAAGCCCTTTAAATCGTAAACAGTCGACCCAACGAGAATTTTCCAAGACATCTTTTTTCTAGAACTTCAAATTCTGAACAAAAAATGTCGTATGCATATAATCGATAAACCCATTTTTTTCCAAGAAAAATCGATATTTGCGCATCCCACTCTCCGCCGTTTTCGGCAACGGACAGCATGCCTCAGCATGTCTTTAAAAAAAAAAATCAATGAGACCTCCTCGCAGCCACTATCCCATTGAGTAAATCATCGAGTCCAAGAATATTTAGTAATACATTATAACACATTATTCTTCGAGGGAACAACGCTACGAGATGATGCGTTCTCGATTGAGATTGACGTGTGAAATTCTCGCGAGTATGTCGTCTTCAGAAAGTCGATACATAAAAGATCCTCGGGGGCATTAACGAAAGTGAGTCGAGAGAAGTCTCGAGACACAAGCCGTTGCCAGCTGTAAGGATGTTTAGTAATCCTTAAGTATTACACATTTGATCTCGAATCGGGTGGCCAACGCGTAGGTGAGGCCCCGTGCAATAGTTATTCGTGTTAGTTATCTATACACCTTTATAAGAATTACATCTATATACTACATGTATATTCGATATATATAGCACATGAAGTCCTATATGTGTATTAACGTTAATCCGTAGTCGGGGTAAAAGATCTCAGACTCTACGCACATAAACACGTAACACGTAACACGCGTGACGATGACTTCGGGCTGTGGGTCGAAAGGCCCCGCGGGCACGAAAATTGCGAGCTAATTCGAGATACGCGGGCGCTCTCGTTGAACGTTCAACGCTCAACGACCGCCTATATGTACGATCTATAGGCTCTCGAGGACACTGGCCTCCCGACGATCGACTATATACTACATAGTACCGCTCTCGACCGCGTAATTATAGTATAGTAATAGTAGTATGATAGTTAACGTCTCGTGATTCGCCGCGAATCTACAAGATCACGTATGATTCACGGCAGAACTTTTGATTGATTAAATTATCGATGAATGGAAAAAAAAATTTATAATGATACCAATTCATAAAAATTATCTTAATCACAGAAAATTTTTGTTAATGAAAAAAAAAAAAAAAAAAAAAATTCCTAGCAGATTGAGATGAGATCGATAATAGGAGCCATGAATCACGCGAAATCCCGAATTTTTTTCTTAATATGAATTTGGCATTAAAAAAATTCAATCGGTTTTTCCCTATAGCCTAAAAGATTGTAAATAAAAATTGATGGAAATTTAATGTGGTGGTACTGCAAGTTTTTATGCAAAAATTCGTGTATTAAAATTAATATGCGGTATATTAAAAACCGTAGAGATACTTTCCTTGTAATAATTTACTTTAATTTTATTATATAATTAAAGTAAATAAATATGTAGTAAATCAGTATAATTATTTTACTATTCATTATTATTATTTTTTTTTATAGTGATGAAAAAATTAATTTTTTAAATAAATAAATTAATCAATAAAAATAATGCAATAAATCTATTATTCTATTATTAATTTTGGACCGCAAACTTCCACGTCGCGACTGTGTTAAATTTCCGCTCACATTTTACATTCATTTTTCATTGTAGAGATATACATTGTAATCATTGCACACCGAAACTCGTCAAAAGGCGATATCAATAGAAATTCTTTCTTCGATACTTCAACTTTCGTTTCATTCTTTATCGTTCATTTGTCTTTCCTTTCCACGTGCGTGTATCGTCATTAATTATCGTTATTAACAGCACGAGACCGAAGGAGATCGTGCCACGCGATCCTTTTCGCTTCAACAAGCAGGTGACCGACTGTAACCGTATCGATATATACATGTAGAATGATAAATCGTTCGTGCAATTAATCTTTGTCCGGGCGAAGGTCGTAACGATGGGACGATCGGAGAGGGGAAAGTTTAAGGGCCAACGGAACCACCTTCGGGTTAATTTCAATCACGTTATCCCAGTGTCCTGCGTAATTCTGCATAGATATATCGGCCCCCAGAAATTAAAAATACATTTTTATATTTATTATTAAAAAGCGATAAAAAAAAGCTTTGATTTTAACTATCATTTTTAATAATAATATTAAAATTATTAACGGTAAAAAACGCGTTTAAAAACGGCAAGTCAAAGAAGTTCCTTATTATTTTCTACTAAATTGACATATTAATTAAAAAAAAAAAATCTACGAACTTTTTTTGAAAAAGATTTCCAAAAATGAATTTCATGTACTAATCTTTCTCACGGAGGTCATTGATTTCGAAACTTTATTCCTAAAATTCTCCCCCGTGATTCGCCGAAGCGTCACGTGCGCGCGTATTATTTCTGCAGCTTCTATATACCGTATCGTACATTCCGCTGTACGATTCCGTGTGTGAAAAAAAATAAATAAAAAGCCAAAAATAAGTAAGGAACAGAGATAGTGGTAGCGAAGCTAAAAAAAAAAAAGAAGTGCGGCGTAGAGTGCGGTTGCGTAATAATCGACAAGTCGCGGCGGTTCGGCGCATGCGTGCGAGCGATCGCCCGGGGGCTTCGGAGACCTTGCCGACGTGCATGAGAACTGGGCCGCCGGGCCTCTGGAACAGCACGATCTCGCGGGTCCATCGGACCCGAATCGGATCTGCAACGAGTAACACCGACAACGCCACGAGACCGATGTAGACTATTTCTTTCAATCGTCTCTTGTGCTCTCATACCGATCGCGCGAAGCCTCACTTTGCTTCTGGACAAATGCCCAGAAACGCGAATCCCTTTGCCGCTTATGCTGACGAATGACCCGCTGTGAGGTCTCGCGCCCGCACACACGCGTGCTATTGCACCTTTGCCGATCGCAATCGCTTCGATTTTTACCGATACCGCAGACAGAATGGCTATTCAATGTCTTTCCTTGTAACTCTTTTGACGATAGTGTTGCGAGCAGTCATCGGGGAATAACTTTCATTCAATGAGTTTAATAAAAAACAAGAAAAGGGTGAAATATTGTACAGTTTAAGGGAAAAAAAATGGAGTGGGAGTAATTTTTTTTTTTTTTTTTTCATTTTTAAATAAAATCGTAAGCGCCGATTCGTATTGGTAACCAATAGATAAGATAAACTAATAGATTTATTCGAAACTGTAATTCGTTTTGCGAAGGAAAGGGTTAAGAAAAATAATAGAAAAAAAATATTTTCCAAAAAATTAAATTACTGCGGATAGCGGACAGAATGATTTACTTATTTTACGCAATATGGAATTATATCAATGATTACAGGTATTGGGACCGATATCAGGATGTCACGTGAATCCCGCAGTAACGGTGGGTCTTCTCGCAAGCGGTAACTGTCCACTTCTCAAAGCATTGTGTTACGTCGTCTGCCAGTGTTGCGGTGCAATCGCTGGTGCTGCGCTACTGAAGGTATTTTCATTTTTTATTTTTCGTCATACTATCGTTCCGAATCGACTTTCTTATCTTTTTTATTCTTAAGTGTCGTCTCTACGAGGAAAATTACATAATTGCATAATTCTCGATTTTTTTTTTTAATTATCAAAAAATTTTATTTCCCCATTTGTTATATCAAAAAAACAAATGTTTCATTAATTAATGAAAATTTGTAAATTATGATCGATGCGTTCGTTCAATTTTCGTTTTTTTTTTTTTTTTTTTTTTATTTTACGATTTTTCTACCTGAAATCGTTGAACTATTTGTTAATTCGATTTATTAAAAAAAAAAAAAAAAAAATTCTTCGTCCAGAATTGTAAAGGATGTGTACACAGACTTCGAACAAAATTTGACGTACTTTTGCACGTTTTCACTCTCATATATATATTTTTTTATTCCCTGAGGCAAAATCAAGAATACAATTCGCTCGACGAGTGATTTTACTTTTCAATGCTGTTTTGTGCGAAACCCGCGCCTACGTGTATATACACCGAAATCTCCGTAGTTATATTCGGGAGAAGCGCGCGTGGCTGCCTCCGGGTATAGATCGACCGGATAGGCCGACCTCTTTACCATTTACCGCGGTATATAACGTATAGGAAGAGAAGGTACATATAGTACACCTATAACCCACATATGCGAAGGTGCAGTGTGCCACACCACAATTGCGAAGGTTATTTCGCGGGATGCTGGGGAACTGCTCCCACGACCCGCGGGCCTTTCTGGCATCCAGGAGGATCGCTCGCGATTGCAAATGCGAAGTTTTTTTTTTTTCGACTAATTTCTTTCCTTACGCCGACGTGTACCAACCGGAGCGAAGTTCACAAGATTCTCAAAGTTGATCCATTACGCGTGTCGATTTAAATTTGAAAAAAAAAAAAAAAAAAACAATATATTTTTTAATTTCAAAGGTAATTAAAGAGACTAAAAAGTTATAGACTGTTACGTCCTGACGTAACATAGACGAAGAATTGTCAATTATTAAAAATTATTTTAGCGATTAAAAAAATTATTGATTATTAAAAATAATTACAATTATTTATTAACGATAAGTACCATTTTTTCTTGCGTTTCATTGGGTTCGATTAATTAGCATCGTTTTTGCTTTCTATATATTTCCATAAAAAAAAATGGTACCCATCTTTGCGATTGAAAAAAAAAAAAAAAGTGAGTCGTCTGAATTGCGAAATTTCGGAAATTGGTCAGTTCGGCGTGTACGATGCAACGCAGAGATTCTGATTCCCATCGAAGAGAAGGAAAGATCGCCGGTCTGCATGGTTAATAAAATAACGCAGCGGGGAGATTTATTTCATGCGGGATGAACGTGCGCGTCGTCGAGGCCTTTGCCGAAGCCGCTCAATTAAAGTGTCACCGAGCGAAGGTCAAGGTTTCGCGCGGCATCGGTACCGGGATTTTATAACAACTCCCGACCCGTTGCGCTTCGCTCTTCGCAATCTATTCCATTCCTTCCCGTAATCCGTTCGACCGGTGTCCCGTGTTACATGCTACAAGAAAGCCCGTTACATCAGAACTGGTATACCGGCGAACTGGTGTACCGCCGTCCTACTCGCTCACGATAATCGAGAATTACGTAGCGCACTCTTCGTCCACGAGAACCCCATAACGTCTATAACGTACCAATCGAATGGTCAGCGAAGCTGCATTTTCTAATTGCCTTTCGAAGAAAGCAATTGCCATTTTTACAAAAGGTACCATTTTGGTAATAAGTGCCATTTTTTTCATTTTGTTGTTATTACCTTAAAAAAAAGGGCCATTGATAAAAATAACATTATACAAAATGGCAAAATGGAGTTTTCTAAAGGCCTTCCAAAGGTGGTAATTGCCATTTTTTCGAAAGGTGCCATTTTGGTAAAAAGTGCCATTTTTTTTTATTTACCTTAAAAAAGTGGGCCATTCATAAAAATAAGAACAATTTCTGTATAATGCTTCATGACAAATAAAAAAAAATACATTTTTTATGGTAATAAAAACCGTAAGAAAAACGAATCTTTTTTTTTTTTTACTATTACACAGATCGGAGCCATTTAAATCGGCAGATATCGATACCATTATACCGTCCCTACTTAATAAATTTACATGTCACTAATTACATTTTTTTTTTTTTTTTTTTTTTTTTTTTTTTTTTTTTCAGGCATCAATACCAATACAACGAGCAGCTTTGGGTTTAGGGGCGACGTCTCTCGGCGAGGACGTCGAGAGTGGACAGGGCGTGATGATCGAAGCTATCGTCACCTTTCTGTTGGTACTCGTCGTTCACGCTGTTACAGATCCGAAGAGAAGCGACACGAAGGGTTGGGCACCTCTCGCCATAGGACTTACCATTACCGTGTCTCATATGGCGGCAGTTCCGGTCACCGGAAGCAGCATGAATCCCGCGAGGACACTCGGTCCCGCGGTGATTCTCGGCGCTTGGAGCAATCATTGGGTCTACTGGGTCGGTCCGCTTGCCGGTGGTATCGTCGCCGGTGGACTTTACAAAATTGGATTGCGAGCAAAGAACAAGGAAGAGGACGAAGCCTCTTACGATTTCTAACACTTTCTTCTCGCCATAGCCGCCTCCGAATGGGACGTCGGCACTAATACTCGAGATTCATTTTCCGTATCGCACGATTTTCACGATTCCGATCATTTCTGAAATACTGAAAATATATTTTTTCATGGAAATAAGAGAAAAGAAAAATTAAATAAATATCATAAAAGCCGAAACGCTTTAAATCCAATGGATCGAGTCGATTGTCAAATTTTTATTCAATTTGAATAATTAATAAATAAAAAAAAAAAATTGATAATTAATTAAATAATAATTATCGATTAATTAGTTAATTGTGAATTAACTAATTGACTCGATAATTTTATTATTTATTAATTGATTAATTATTTATTTTTTATTTGTTATTATTATTATTTTTTTTTTTAATAAATAATTCGCATTGCGCGATTTATTGAGGTATTTTAATCGGTTATATCGATCGACCAAGTAGCTACTTATCGATATATTCTCAATAAATCGATCGATGCGGAAGACGAACAGAAATTTACGCGCATCGCTCGGTGAAACAAACAAATCATACGCCCCGTTGTACAGAAATATTATTCTCGCATTAGACGTTCGATTATCGAAAAAGTCTATTTTTTTCTTTCGGCATCTCTAATTAATTCGAGAATATTATCGATGTCGAAAGAAATAACATTGTCGATTTCGCGTCGGCACTTTGATCATTTTAATCGCTTTAGAATTTATAGGGTTTTCGAATTTTTAAATGGACGAAGATAATTCGAATTCTGCAGGGCGGAACGGGTTATCTTTGAGTATCGCATAGTTTTATCGCATCGACGTCGAAGAATAACGATAGAAATCATTAAAATAGTGTCGAGGAAATGAAAAAAAAAAAAATTAAAAAATTCTATCGCGTTACTAACGGCCAAAGGCCACAACTTCGATCTTTAGTAACGACAAGTATAATCGACGCGCGAATACTATTCTAATCTATTTTCTTTTTTCTTCGATACTCTTTCGTGTAGCAAATTCGCAAATATATTACAATAGTATTTCAATTCTTCTCATACTATCGTCAATTTTTTTCTCATTAAGAATTGTATATATTGTATACTTGTAATTGTAGTGTTTAGACGTAGAAATCTTTCCAATTCGCACGTAAATAAAATTAAAAAACAAACAAAAAAAAATGAATGAAAAAACAAGAAAAAGATAAACAACAAGTACCGTTTAATGTTTTTGTATTACACACTCTGAGTGTTGAAATTAGCGATTTAAGTTATCTTGTACTGTATGTGTATTAATTAAATTATGATGAATCGCATCGGTGAGACTTTTTATTGAAATTTTTTTTTTTTCACCCATCGATAACCCACCGACAACTGACAATAATATTAAATTAAAGAAACAATTTATTTGCGAAAAAAAAAGTAGAAATTCAAATTTTTTTTTTTTTTTTTTTTTTTCAAAAAACAAAAGATAAACAAATTATTAACCGGAAGCCGACTTTACTTCGAAAATTATTAAAAAGCATTTAATTCCAAAAAGTGTAAAATTTTTTTAAAAATCTTTTTTTTTTTCATTTTTTTTACGTTCAATGACTAATTTTTTAAAAAGTATCGACAAGTAAATTCAAAGTAATAAAAAAATGTTGTAACCGATCCCATGTTAAACATGGAACACGTGCTTCTCGAGCCGCTCAAGCATCGCACACGACCGATGAAAATAGATTCACGAAAATAGTCTCTATGGTTAACTGCATCACCCGCACTACGACCAGTTTCCACCAGAATCTCGTCGAAGTTTCGTCGTCGTCGTCGAAACTTCAATTTTTCGAAAGTTCAATAATATCGATTAATTTATCGTTGATTCGCGATGTTGAGTGAAAAATCGGATAACGAAATAAGTGATTACTTTCGTTCAAATTTAGTCGCCGTGCGTAAGGCCGTCGGTCCGAATGACTTTAAAAAATTCGCCGCATTGAAGACCAACGGCGAGAGAGTTAATTTCATTCTCAACTACGACGAGGCACACTGCTTGCCGCTCGAAGTTGAAAATAATCATAAAAAAGATCTCGAAAAGGCATTGAAACTGAAAGATGCGGGAAACAAATTTTTCGGAACGGGACATTATTTACGAGCTCTCGAAACGTATTCCAATGCCATTCTTCTGGCGCCTCGAAAGGGTAAAGTATCGTAGAAAATTTATCTATTAATTAAATAAATAATCGCAATATTCATCATTAGTTGTTCGATATATCGAAGAAATTTAATTACCGCAATTAAAATAAAAAATTATTCAAAACAAAATATAATATTTTTAAAAAAAATGTATCGCGTGTTAGACTCGTCGTCGTCTCGAAGTATTGAAGAAAAATAATAATAAAAAATAAAAAATTTGCGGTTCTGAGAAAATGTATCGTAAAATATTACTTACGATATTTTAGCTTTGAATTGATAATAATAATAATAATAAAAATATTCTCCGATTTATTAATTTCAGATTTGGGAATATTTTTTGCCAATCGTTCGGCGGCTCTCCACAATATTGGACGTCACGATTTAGCTTTGGCGGACGTCGAGGAGTGTCTTCGTGTCGGTTATCCGCAAGAATTGTTGTACAAAGTTGAGGAGAGGAAAGCGCGATGTTTGTTAGCGTTGGAGAATCATCCGCGAGCAATTGAGGCTTTTAGAAACACGTTAAAGGCTCTTGATAACGCGAAAATTTCATTGGAACGAAAGCAAAAGATCGAATCGGACGTGAGAGTGATGCTCGCTGTTATGGAGAAAGGAAGTCAGTTGAGAGGGAAAAAAGGTGGAAAAAATCAACAACTTCTGGTGGAGACGAAAAAAATTGTTCAGAAGGGTAGCGAAACCAAAACGATTCCACGGATAACGGATATCAATAAGTTGTATCCTTCGTGCAGCAAAGCCGTTGAGATTCGCGACGAGGGCGGAGCCATTGGTAGACACGCTATCGCTACGAGAGACATAAGTCCCGGTGAATTATTGGTCGTCGAAAAGCCTCACAGCGCCGTTTTACTCGGGGAATACAGGTATTCGTGAATAATATAGAAGTTTAATATATCGCGAGATTTTGTTTCAACGAGTCATCATATTTGTTTAACTCCCGAAAGACGAGAGTTACGCGTTTCTCGAGTTTTTTTTATCGTCTACATGGCTTTCGATAAAATTGTCTCTTGAATGAAATATCAAAAAGAATTATGAATTACGATGAAATAAAAATAGACGCATGAAATTTAAGGATAACCAAAAAAATTTTGAACCGAATGTTCAAAAAATATAATTGAATGGTTATATTTTGAAATGCGCAATTTCATTTCAATTATTACAGTACACGAGATTTTTTTCACGAATTTCAAGGTTAGTTTCATCTTTATATGTTTCCCGATTACAAAAATCTCAACGTTATCTATGTTATGTTTATATATATTATATATATTTTTCCAATTTTCGATATCATTGATATTTTTTTACATATATCGATTTTCATATCGCGATATATAAGTCCTTCGCGAGGGAAAATCCCGTACGTTGAGGGGTTAACCGCGAGAGCGCTCCGTAGAGTTCTTGTTTTGGGCGATAGATGGCTACCGACTATATACGAAACTCGTGAACGAAATGATACGTGAGAGTCTATAAAAGGCTCAAAAAAATTCTTTTTATTCATTGCGGCATTCGTGCTGTTCATCGACAGTACTGAACAAGTACACCCGATGATAATATTTTTTATCAATTATCCTTTATATAATTGATTTTTTTTTGGATGCCCACCTTCGGGTGCGGGCTATATAAACCGAAAACACAATTTAAAGTTAAGATTCGTAATAAAAAAAAGAAATTTCAATTTCTTTTTATTCAACACCGACGCACGGCTCCGCCATTTTTTTACTACTGCCGTTGTCGAGGAGAAATTTCGCGGAAAATCCAATATTTCTTCTCTATTTCATTATTTTTTAGACTAAAAAAAAATGTAATTTACAGATTGTCGCATTGTCAAATGTGCTTCGCGAGAAACATAGCCCCATATCCCGCTGCTTGCGATATCTGTAACTTGGTAGCGTATTGCAGTGTTCGTTGCCGTGACGCGCACGCAAAAGTACACATTAACGAGTGCGAACTGTTGGAACCTCTGTGGTTGTCACAAGCCTCGGTAACGTGTTTAATGGCCATAAAATCAATCACTCAATGTCCCTTTTCGAAACTTTACAAAATGAAGGAAGACATCGAAAATCGAAATTACGAAATTTCCGAATCGCGACCCTACAGCCCTAAAGATTATTTGGCACTTCACGGTCTAAGTACGTGCAATCAAAATGCAAAAAAAAAACCAATAAATACGGTAAAACAAAATGACTGAAATAATCATCGATTTATTTATTTTTCCGTGCAGTTAGCCACGAGAATGAGAGAGTTGCGGACGATTTGTTTCACAGGGCTTACATAGCCGCCTGGTTATTGAGGCTCTTGAAAAAAAGCAATTATTTCCCCGAGAATGTTAAAACCCCCGACGTCGGGGGACAAAATTTAAGCGCAGAAGAAAAATACATCGCTGGTCTTATGCTCCACAATCTGCAACTTTTGCCATTCAATGCGCACGAGGTATAAAAAAAAATGAAGTTATATCTCTAGCTGTTTGCGATCTTTTTTTTTTACTATTTTACATTTCGCGGTTTTAGTTCGATCGCAGAGTATAAATAACTTATTTGCGATTAAATTTTTTTTAAATCGTAATAAATAATAATATTTTTTTTAATATACTTTTGTTTTATTTGAATCGATTTTCATTTTTTTCGTCAGATCTCCGAATTGACGAGAAAAAGAGGTGAAACGACTCTAGCAGCAGCCAAAAGTATATTTATCGGTGGCGGTATATTTCCCACAGTTGCACTTTTTAATCACTCGTGTAATCCCGGAATTATTAGGTAAATTACGATAGAAAATAAACGCTGAAAACGCCGTTTTTAACGCTTAAAATTGATTAATCATCGAACAAACATAAAAGAGTAATTTGTTGCATTTTTCGAAAGATATTTCATCGGCACTACGATGATTGTTCGCGCCGTACGTACGATAACTGCAGGAAGCGAAATTTGCGAGAATTACGGGCCAATATTCACGACGACCGATGAAGCTGAAAGGAAAAGACGATTGAGAGTCCGTTATTGGTTCGATTGCGGCTGTGAAGCTTGTGTCGGGCATTGGCCTCTTTTGGAAAACATCGATCCAAGAATTTTACGGTCAGTAAATAAATTTATGACGCAATAACGATACATCGTCGGCTTCGATCTTTTTTTTTTTTTTTCATAGATGTTTCAACGAACGCAATTTCAAAAAATTCTCGAATTCTCTTTGGAATTTCGATACTTATATCGAAATTCCAAAAAAAAAAAAAACATTTTACAGATTTTAAAAATTGGCGAAAAATAAACTTTATTTCATGTTTTTAACTTAATGGATTTCACTCGGAAGTCATTTTTTATTCGATTATTATCGATTTTTAAAATTGTCTCGAAAATTACGTAAAAATAATTGAAATAATAAAAAAGAAAAATAATTAATAATTATTAATAATAATTATTATTATTTAAATTATTTTCTACAGATTCAAATGCGACACGGGACCATCGTGCGGCAATATATTACCGGTTAATACCGATTCCAATGAGTTTATGATATTGTGTAAGAAATGCGGCAAAAGCACAAATATTTTCAAAGGTTTGAAAGCTCTGCAAGACACGGACGCGCTTTTCAAAGTCGCGTCGAGACATCTCGAGGACGACGAGTGCGACAAGGCGCTGAAAACTTATTTGGAAATGTTGAAACTTCTCGACGAGACACTCGCTTTGCCTATAAGGGATTATCATCTTTGCCAACAGGGTGTGCGATTATGTATGCTAACCTTCGGCAACACATCTGTGATCTAATTTTTTTTTTTCCTTTTTCCTTAGAAAATATAAAATTTGCATTTTCCTCACTTCGCTGACGTTAATTTTTTTTATTCCCGAAATTCCATTCCAAATCCTATAATTCAAAATAAATAAAAAATTTAACTATCATTGATAGTAAAGGTAAATATATTTGATAGGGTTTTGGGGGAAAATTTCATGACATATTTTCAACATATCATCCGATATTTATTGTTACAATTATCATCGAATATGTATATCAAAAACACTCGTATCCCGAATAAAATTCGAATCACGAAGTATTTACATTTCGAAAATATAAGTGATTCGCCAATTACACCGATAAAATAGATACGCGTCAATTAAAAACGATCAATCGCGTTCTTCTTGTTCTGTAATGAAATCGATGAATCATTATCTCGCCAATAAAACTTATGAAAGCGCATGTCGTACCGATCGCGAGAAATGCGAAAGCAAAACTCAAATCGCTCAAAGTAATGATCCGAGGGTCGGATTCGTCGTCCTCAATGCCGGCTTCTCGCAACCGTATTTCATTAACAATGGTATCCAAAGGTACGAAAGTACCCGCGTCAATCATCAGTCCGCTAAACCTATTTAATTTTTCTTGCAAAGCCCAATTCCGCGGTAGTAAATTAGTAATATATTCCGTTAAAACGCAGTCGTCGCTTATGTGTAAATTAGATTTCACAGCATCGTCTACAACAGCGCCACCCCACGTTAGACAAGCAATCGAGGAATCGCTTAACACGCGTGGAATGCAATCGTCGTTCGCTAATTTTAAAATCACGCGATCCTTAAAAACCGAATCGTTGAAATATATAAAATCCTCTCCTTCGGCATAAACCCTGTGATCAAAATCCGCCAAATCTTCTATCGAATTTACTTGTCGAACGGGAATATCCTCTGTCAGCACTGCCGACAAATTACTCTCGAAAAATTGTCGCATAGTCAGTATAAAAAAAAATAACGACACGAGATAAATTCGCGGAGGCAAATTTCTCGGTAAAATTTCGAGACCAAAATTACAAATTATGCGAAGAACATTCAAAATCCCCACCGTAGCGGACTGATGCAAAAAAATTTTTAAGAAAATCAGTGTTATTAAACACACAATGGACACTCCGATCCACGAATAAACGTCTATTACAGTGATAAACTTTTTTAGCTGAGATTTATTGCCGCGAAATTGGGTTAACAGAATTTTACATTCCACTCCGGATGGGTAAGTATTTGCCATTAAAGATTTTGCTATTCCTCGCAATATATTCGGACGCGTTTGAAGGCCCTCCGGGTAAGTGATTGTGTCATTACCTTTAATCATCTTTACCCATACATTCCTTATTCTTGCGTTAACATAACCAATAAAAGCGTAAAAAAAGTTAAAGCGCTTTTTTCGTTCGATCGTTAGCCTGTTAATTTTAAGATTAGCTTTGTTCTGATTGCTGCTTTTACCGGCATTTATGGATTTATTAACTCTGTAAGATTCATTTCCCAATGTCGCGAGGTTATGCCAAACCAATGTGATAAATGCGCCGCCTAAATCGTCTGTTTTTTCGAAATTCAGAGTTTTACACATTTCCTTGTGCTTTCGATATTTTTGTACGAAGAAAAAAAAATGGCGGTATCTTCTATGTTTATTTGTGAATTTTACTAACTGCCAGGGATCGGGTGCGCGATTGACGAAAGGATTGAAACCGTAGATAACGATTCCTAAATTACGATCGCGACATATCAGGTTTGCGTTGAGCAGATTATTGTTGTGAACGCTCCACAGCATATCGACGATTTCGTATTTTTGGCCGCAGGGCGTGTAGACGTTTTTGGGAGACCAACCGAGCAGAAGAACGAAAGCCATCGGGTTGTTGTAGGCGGATAGCCGATAAGTTGTCATTAAATTCCGGAATCGGCGAGGAAATGAGGCTATTATTAGAACGATATGCACCTTATGCAATCGATATACATCGAGATTATCGAGTTGGTGATTGTTATTTTCGGCTCTTCTTCTATTATCCAGCAAAATTAAAGAAAATGAACGTTCAACCGAAAGACTTTTAATTAAATTTTCGGGGTAATCTCCTAATAGTACTATCGTCTTGTCTTCATTTGCGTAACATGTCGTCAAAGTTTGTATCTGCAAAGCGTTAAATTTTTATTTAGAATTTAATTAAATTAATTTAAAAAACTTATGAAAAATAATATATTTTTATTTTTAGTAAAATAATGATTATTATTATTTGATAAATCGTTAAATTTGATTGATTTTTTTGATTTTTTTATTGATTTGGATTATCAAATACATTTTTTTTAATTCTACTTGAGAAAATAAACGTGTCGAAAGGATTGAACTCACAGCTGCCTTCCCAATTTCGGCGAATCCATGCGATTTGTTTACGTCGATCGTTATTTTTGATAGACACAGTCCTTCGAGCAGAACGACGAACACGAGGAACAATTTGGCGAATAACATGACTAACGTTAAAAAAAATTCTTTGTCGAGTCTATTACAATGCTGCGAATGCAAGAATCGACGATTGACTACTCGTGAAAAACGTATAAAGGTCTCGCAAAGGTTCTCCACGTGTCGATAATTGAAATATTTTATACATGCGAAATGCAGCAATTTGTCGCGTGCGCGCGGGCAATCGAGATCGCGATATCGATGTACTATTACTGTATAAAGTTGCAATGCGTCGTTTTTTCCAATAATAATTGAATTATTATTCTTCACGAGTCGTAAAGCCGCATAAATTCTTTCGATACATAGAATGAAAGTAATTTTTATACGTGCGTTTCGTAAGCGCATTTTTTAGAAGGGATACGGGAATAAATTTATTACTTTTTAATTAAATTTTTTTTTTTTTTTCGCATAGTATAGTGAACGACCAATATTGCAAATTTTTGTTAACTTATGTTGAATGATTGTATGAAAGTAGCAATTTTAAGTTATTTATTTACTTTCACGAAAAATCAGTTTTCACGCGTTTTTTACGCAATTTTGAATGCATTGTAAAAAATAATTTTTTTTCTCGAATACGCAAATAAGTCTTAAAAAAAAAAATTGGTATACCTGCTTTCGAATTTTTGTAGCTTACCTTCCACTTTTCGTCTTTTACGCGATTTTTTAAATCGCGATGATTACTCTTCGTATTGCTAAAAACTATCGAATACGTAAAAAAAAAAACCATTTACATCGAAACGAAATAAATTTTTACTCTAATTTTTTAAAGAAAAATCATTCCGATAAAAAATTTTCGCTTCGCACATGAAAATATATATATGTTTTAATCGAAAAAAAAAAAAAAAGAAAAAATCGTATTTTTTTAAAACTATTGTTTTCTAAATCCACTATTTTTCGGTTTATCACGAAAAATTAGCGAACACTTCTGCGAACTTTCAAGAAAATCACTAAAACTAAAATTATCGATAAAAGATAAAATTAGAAACGACGAGTGCGAAAAATTCGCCGAATCTTCAATCATCAAAAAAATATCATCTCGAAATCCAAAGAGACATTTATACGTTACAGATTTATTTTTAATTCTTAAATTCGTAAGAGTACAAAATAATTAATACAACGTAAAACAAATGTGTGTGTTGTTGTCTTCATTGTTGTTTTATTTTATCATAAGTAATTATTATTATTTCTTATTTTTGTTAATTTTTTTTCTTTGTTTTCGTTTTCGTTTTTTTTTTTTTTTTGTTTTTTTCATTTTTTAAATCAATTTCTTCACTCTGGCGTTTTCGACTTAAATCGAATATTTGTCCACCGAATATCGAACCGTTCGATCGGTGCTTATCGTGTGTTCTTATCATAGTCGTCATCGTCGTTCCATGTGCTCGAACTTTATTTTTATTTTTTTTTCATTTCTCACAATCGGCGTACTTAATAATGGTTAAGCGATTATTATCGCTTTTACACGATTTATCATATTAATTCAATTTTTTCTGTTTTTTTTTCTTTCTTTCTTTCTTTAAACCCACCAAATGCTGGAAATTTTCAGGATGCGTCATACTTTGCGAGACCATTAGCCACACATTTTCTACTTGTAGTCTCACATTTTTTTTTCTTTTTTTTTCTCCATTTATCGTGTAAGTGTCACGTGCCAATAACGTGTCTGCGGATCTCGCGTAATTGATCTCTGTGAATTAAACACGCGTGTCGAATACTAAACGTGAATCTTGTAATGTGCGTTCATTACGTGTGTTGTGTTTGCGTGTATTTTGTGAGACAAGAAAACGTTGAATATTTTTGCGTTATTTTGATATTTTCTTCTTTTCTTTTTTTTTTTTACTTCCTTTCCAACAACGAGGAACGGGTTGCGTTTTCTTCGCGTGTGTCTGGTGGTTTATATACAAATAAAAACAGATTTTTCTTATTCCTCCGTCCGGCACTTTTAAGTTCGTCGATTCTGTTTGTTCGTATCGCATTTAGCACCTCTAACTGTGGAAAAAAAAAGACAAATATTAAGAATTTAATTAATGCGGTTATTCATCGACTCGGAAAAAACCATTCTGATTTCTTTTTTTTTTTTTTTAATAACAGTTTTTCCTTATAAACTGTAAAAATAATTTTTATTACTTTATTCGCCTTTAGTTGTGAAAATTAATCGTAAAAGTTGAGCTGCAGATTTAGAGAATTTTAATAAAAAAAATAAAAAAAAAAAGACTTTCAGAATGGCTGTCGATTATCGACGCAATAATCAATTTTTTTCAATACCGTCTGTCGCGGGAGTCGGAACGGGAGCGACGGTCTCGGCTACGGCTGCGGGTCAGTGACCTCCTGCGTGGAGTCCTGGATCGGGATCTACAATTTTAGAGATGAAAAATAATGTTTAATATGTCTACAATAAAGTATTCTTTTTTATTTATTTTTTTTCTTTCCTCGAAAACGATTTTACTTTGACGTGTAACGGTTGCTATACAAATTTATATCGAAACAAAGCATTTTTTTTTTTTTACCGAATTTACCAAATTTACAAGAATTTTTATTCACAATTTCAAACTCAACAAATATTATTTCAGTAACAGATATATTCGATCGACAGAAATAAAATAATTGTGGAAAAAAAAATGGAAGGGAATTAAAGAAGAAAAAAAAAAAAAAAAAAGAAGAATAAGGAATCGAAACTCGTCAAAGTAAAACGGATAACAAGTTATATTATAAATAAACACAGATTTGAAAATCATCACGGGACCAATGTGATTCGATTATTAGGACATAAACTAATTTCCTATTTGTATCCTAAAGGGTGAATCATTAGAAAAATCTAATTAGACAAATACACAATATATGATGAATTATATCGATAAACATTACGAATCGTCAATATTATCACCACTAACAATGAATCAAAAGAAAAGTGAAATTAACAAAAATAAAAAAATTAAAATAAATCAGAAAAAAAAATCGAAAAAAAAAAAAAAAAAAAAAAAAAAAATGATAACCAACCAATAAAAAAGGTATTAAATGCAAGTAGCAGTGATCGAACGTTAAATATAGACGGTTATAGTCGTATATAGCATAGAAAATAATTTGCGTCAGTTCTTCGGGCAAAGGACATTAGTATTTTTTTTTTTTTTTTTTTTTTTCTTATTATATCTCAACAGCGACAAAGCGTTAAAAAAAAGCAATCGAAATTTTCATAATCGAGATAAAATTTTAATAAAATTTATTAGATAAAAAATTATTCTTTTTTTCATAATGTTTTTTGTTTTTTTTTTTTTTTCATTTTTTTTTTTTTTTTTTTTTTTTTTAATAAAAAGATTTGAGACCTTCGCCCGTGAAGAACTCGATGCACTCGATTATTTATCCAATGATGATAGATAAAAAGATATAATAAAAAATCTTGGAAAATCGGTGAAATACCAGACAACTGTGAACATGTAGTGGTGGTTGGTGGTGGTGGTGGTACTTGGTACGGGTGGTGGGATGGTGTGTAGGTGGTGATCATTTTGCGCTTTGCTCGATCGAAGAGAAGTTTGGCGAGGCGAGGTGACGCGCCTCGGTTTGGTTCATTGTCAGCTAAGTATAACGTGATGGCTCGACGAAGTGGTAGTAGAAGTACGTAGAGGTAGTAGTAGTACGACGCAGTTGTCGAGAACGTTGGGGTCAGACGATTTCGAGACGGAGACGGACGGAGTCGGAGACGAGCGGACGAGAGACACTCTGACGCGCCTTTGATACTTTTTGTTTTACTTTTTTTTTTATTTTTATTTTTTTTTTTATTTTTGGCGCTTTTTTTTGGTTTTTTTTTTTTTTTTTTTTTTTTTTCGGCGCAGTAGCAGTAGAAGTAGTAGAAGTAAGTAGTTGTTGTGGTATGTGCGGTTAACGCGCGATGCCGTCGGCACTTTTCACGGACGATGAAGGAGATGGATGGCTCTCTCTCTCGCTTTCTTTCTTTCTTTCTCTCTCTCTCTCTCTTTTTCTCTCACGCAGAATCAGAGATGGAGTGCAGATGCAGCAGCAGCGCGCAACGCATACACACAAAACACCACTGCTATAACGGGCTTTTTCTCGAACGACGAACGATGCGCTCCTAGCGGCTCTCGACAACGTTGTGACGAATCTCCCGAAGTGTGTGATTTTTATTTTTTTTATCTCATTTTTTTTTTTTTTTTTTTTTTTTTTACGGGGACTTGTGACGGGACAGCAACGGACTGCCGATGGTTTTTTTTTTTTTTTTTTTTTGGACGAACCGACTGTGGAGAGTGACGGAGACGTGGCGTCGCCTTTACTGGTTGTGGTGATCCCGAACTCGTGGTGACCGAAGGTGACTGGTTGGGAAGTTAGTGGGCAGACAGACAGGCAATTTTTTTTTTTTTTTTTTTTTGACTTTGTTTGCTCGACTCTGATTGAGATTCGGTTTTTTTTTGTGGCTTTTTTTTGTTCACGGTGGCTGTAGTAGCAGTAGCAGTAGTGGTAGTAGTAGCGGGGAGACGAGCAGAGCTACGAGCTGACGATGGTAGAATCTGCAAACGTCAGTTTTACCAATATATAAATCCATCGACTTTATTATACTCCTTGCCACTCTATATAGTATGTTTTTTTTTTTATACTCCGTATAATATGATTTAATTTACATTCAAATTCATGTTGCTATTCATTCGATTACAGACGCGTTATTACGAATTAATTAATTTTTTTTTTTTTTTTTTTTTTTTTTTTTTTTTTAACTAATTAGTATCCTCGACTGCCCACTCCCTAATCCATTATCCTCCGTCAAAGAATACGGGGTCCACGCACACCATTTTTTTTTTTTTTTTTTTTTTTTTCGGAATTTTTTCATCTATTTTGATTTTACGAAAAAATTATAAGTGATGAACGTTGTTAATGAAAATGCTAACGAAGCATTGCTAATCTCACGATTATTTTTGTCAAACGCATTTTTTTTTTTTTTTTTCCGAAATCCTTTCATTTTTTTTTAACTTTACGACAAAATTGTAAGTGTAAACGTTGTTAGGGAAAATGTTAACGAAATATTGCTAATGTCGCGATTATTTTTTTGTCGGACGCGTTTTTTCTTTTTTCTTATTATTGTTTTGCGTAATAAAATTGTAAACTCTTAGAATCGATCATTGGGAACCCCTCGTGTGGAGATTGAAAAAATATTAATTACACGCATCCGTTTTGTTGTCAGCAAAGTCTCTAATACACGAGGAGCTAAAAAAAGGGAAATTCGCGATCCAATAATTAATTAATTACTCAATTATAAAACGATTTGTATCAAAAACTTATTTCCGAATATACAATACTGTAGTATTGTTTTCAGAAAGAATTTCAAAAAGGTTAAGAAAAAAAAAAAAAAAAAAAAAAAATGCGATTCAACAAATCGATCGATAAAAATGATTTTTTATAAAATTATTGGTTTACAATAAAAATCGATTTAAATTTTTTCTCGAATAATTTTTTTCTTTAAGCCGCAAAAAAAATTCGTGAAATGAACAATGCATCGGTAACGCAAAAAAAAAAAAAGGAAATAACGAGCGGCTAATTATCACCTAAAGTGATATAAATCGCCTGTTCCTCGACAAACGTTATTCGTGTCTCCAAACTACTTAACTAATATCTCCGTCCAAAAATATCCCGTAAACTCGACTAAAATTTATCTATCTACGATTATCGTCCACTTTTTTTAACCGCCGAAACCCGAAATGCTTGTTATTTATCGATAATTATCTTTCAACTAATACTTTCTCTCTATTATTTATTTATTTATTTATACAATAATATAAATGCCAAAATGACGACAATTACAGTTAAAATTCATGACTCGCTATAAAGGAACTTTTACTATACCATAATATAAACGTGAAACGCTTATTCTGCGTGATGTACTTCGTGCAAAATTGCATTTAATATATAAGTATATATATTTATATATATTTTTTTTTAAATATATAATTTATATATATATAGATATATTTTGCTTTCAACAACGAATAAACAAGCGGTATTTGTCAAAAAACATACGTACTGCTTTTAGACGATAACTCACGTTGATTTCAAGGCTCTGAAAAACTCTACGAATCTATGGAAATAAATAATATAATAAAATTGATGGAAAACAAAAAAATTACCTGGAATAACGGGCAACCGGTGATCGCTTCGGGCTCTTCGACAGGGACCTAAAAAAAATGAAGAAAAAATTGTTGTATGTATCTATCCGGATGATACGGACTGATGATCATCATTGCGATCCGCACGCGAAACCTTTTGTTTCGCGTTTTTTTCTTTTTCTTTCATTTTTTTTTTTTTTCTGTTTTTTTTTCCGCGTTTTCTCGTATCATTCCCAATCCCCCTAACGCGCACCTGAAAATTCGGTAAAAAAAAAAAAAAAAAAAAAAAATAGTGGGTTTTCCGGGTGCAAAAGCCTCTTACCTCGGGTTACGACCCAAAGATTTCCTACGTGGACTGCGAGTTCCGGACCTATAAATTTGTCAAAGATAACAATTCCTACGTGAGTTTTTCTCTCTCGTGTCGCAATACGATTGTTTTCGTGGAATCTTTACGTTTCGATTTAAGAGAATTTTTATTTTTTTTAATTTTTTTATTTACGATAATCCATCGTTGATTATTCACTCAACGATTGTATCGTTTTTTTATCGGAATTCTCGCTTTCCTAATGCTTCGATGCATGCAAACTTTTTGTTCAATTGTAACAATTCGCGTTTATTGAAAGTTACGGATGAATTCACGGATTTTTCTTTCACATGCTTTTCGCCAATATTTACGATAACTGTGGACATCGTTTCGTGAACTCATCCGACTTTTTACTTGTGTATCGAAAACAATTTTTGTTACTTTTCTGGCGCACAGAGAGTGACGATAAAGACTTTCATTGAAAATTCAATTATTAATGATAAAAATAATAATTCAATCTTTCGGAATTATTTCAATTTTTTTTTTATCGTTGAGACGTAACAGTGAGTCCGGCGTTTCGAATCGAAGCTAATTTTTTGCTTGAAATTTTTTGTTTTTTTTTTTTGTCACTCGGTGTACTCCACGAGGCATTGAGAGACTGTGAAAGTAAGAGAAATATTAAAAGGCCATTGAAGGGGATTATTAGAGTAATAAACTACGTTCAGCATTCCCACGCGTTGTGTTATATATATATCTATATATATAACAAACTTTATGTATAAAGACTAACGATAAAAACGCATTGTGCAGCAATATTGCAGTGTTAAACAACATGTGCACAACTCTCGGCGGCAACACTCTCTTACGCATTAAAAAAAAAATTTCTTCATCTTATTACAATACCTACTACTTTGACGAACATTTCATCTGCAATCATCTCCCGCCGTTCTATCGTTGCTGTAAACATTTTCTAGAATTTCCGGTTTTTTTTGCTTTTTTTTTTTTCGCTTTTTCTTTCTTTCTTTTTTTTTTCCTTTTTCGTTTTTACGCTTTTGGACAAAACTTACCTCGAATATCTCGGACCCGGTCGGCGTCCTCCACCGCCACGGCGGCTTCGTCCAGAAGACATCTCTACGCGGACTCTGGTTCCGCAACAACGACTGTAGAAAAAAAATTAAAAAATTGTTAAATCGCTAATTTAATTACGAGAAATTTATGAAAAAAAAAAAAAAAAAAAAAATTAATTCAAAAAGCAAAAAATAAAATGCCTTTTCGGCGATAAAATTAGAGTCGTAAGACGATTTTTAAATTTTATCAGATTTCGATTTTTGGAAAAATATTATTATTATTATTATGCTGTTTATTATATATTATTGTATGTTAATTTTGATATAATAATAATAATTTATTTATACAATAAAAAATTTGTAGAAATCGATTTAAGGGATTTTAAAAAGTTTAAAAGTTTCATTAGTGTAGAAAAATTCGCGGGACGAGACTTACGTTCCATCGAGTCCTCTGACCGCGTCTTCGGCATCTCTTGGATCTTCGAATTCAACGAACGCAAAACCGGGCGGATTTCGCGCGACCCACACGTTTCTCAATGGTCCGTATTTACTGAAAGCGCTTTCGATCTCATGTTTGCTTGCGCTGCTCCCCAGATTGCCGACCCAAACCTTGCAGGAGAGATCCCACTCACGGTAACGCGACATTTCTCGTAACTATAGTGGAAAAAAAAAAAAAAAATTAATTAGGAATATCATTTTTATAACAAAACGGCGGATTTTTTTTTTTTTTTTTTTTTTAAGGCATCAGTCGGATAAACATTTTTACAACGCCGTTTCGTCGGGTCAAAACGAATCGGTAAACAAATAAATTAATTATAATTAATTGTGAGAAGTGTGTCGGGACTTTGAATAATAATAATAAGTAATACATATTTTTAATATTATAATAGATGCTAAATAACAAAAAAATAAATAAACAATAATAACAATAATATTTATATTGTTACAATTAATTTTATTATAACTATTAATATTATTTAAATATTTTCAAGAAAACGGATTTACTTTTTTTTTTTATTGAAAAAAATTAATATATGCATTTCTCAAGTCAATGCCGTTGACTACGAGGTAAAGTAGCAGATATTTAGACCTTGAAAAATAAATTATCCGATATTTCAGACTTTATGTATTCATAATATTCATAATTTTTTCATTTGAATTCTTATCTGCGACCATTCAGAGTGAATTTAAATGTAAATTGTCGCGATAGTAATGTAATTATTCAACGTTAATACATTGATAAGAACGACAAAAAAAATTGTCCACTCGCAAGTTTTTTCGGAAAATAATTTTTTTGATAATTTTTTTTTTTATAATTTTAGTTAATCCGATAATCGATTATTTGAGATTTTTTTTGTTTTACTTTTTTTTTTTTGAGTGATTCAATTCAATAAATGGTAATTTGCGTTGTTAACATAACGACATTCTTCATGTAGACGTCTCTTCGTCAATAGGAAATTCATTGTCGTCTATGTCCTTTGACCTCAAATGCGACTAAAAACAGTTCTCTATCTGAATATATTGCGTTTCTAAGTTTCATATGTACGTAATTCGCGTCTGAATTATCGGATATAAATGACTCTAAATGTAATGTTCGGGAAAATTTGTATTTTTTTTTACAATTGCGAATTGTAAATTAATCGAAAATTCAAATCGTCTGTAATGTAAATTACAAAATGTTTCGTAAAATTCGTAAAATATTAAAATCGCAAATTTTCTCGTTAAAATTGAAATAAACCATAATAAAAGCGACGGATTTTTCTTTTCCGCTAATTTCACACTCTGTTTATACGAAAATATTTACGATACCGGTATATTAATTTTCGCTCCGAAATTTCGTACAGTTTTATTCAAATCAGATTTAAATATTTCATAGTCGTTTCATAGTTCGTAACGCGATGAAAATTTTTTAAAACGATATAATCTTTTTTTTTATCCGCGGTATTTCCGAATAGCAGCATTGTTCGTTTCGAAAAAAATTTATAAACAATAACAAACAATTGTTTTCAATTCCAAATTTAGTTCTGATTTTTTGATACAAACATTTGCATAATATTTTTATTTTAACCTTCCGGAACTTACGAATCTATCAATAGAAAAGGTCAATACCCATCTGTACCCTTGAAAAATGATACGGCAATAAAAATTATCTCAATAACCTAAAAATGCGTTTCATAACCGAACACCAATCATCGACTAAAAATGGATTAATCAGCGCAAAACTCAATTTTCAATAAATCAATAAAAAATGGGATCGCGCATCAAAAAAATGTCAAATATTTTAGCAAAACAAATAAAAAAATGTGTTACTATAAAGTTTGCACTTAGAAAAAAAAATTTCAGACGCGCGAATTTTTCCCTTGAATATGCGTACGCGAAAAAATGTTCTCGGCGTTCTCGTCGAGCGCGCGTACTTTTATGCTCGCGTCCACGATTATCCCTCTGTGTCGCTTGCGCAAATTCATCATGCTAATTGCGCGTCGAAGACGGTACGATAATGATGTAAAATTGTCCGTGTAATGATAGATATACGTTCCGCGTGCGAGCAGTACAATTAAAATGATCTTTCGCAATATCGCGAGAAACTTATTACGAACACGAGATGCGATACACGAGAGATGGTATCCATGTTTTTCGTTTGATATGTCGAGTGGGGATCTGCCATTTTGCGGTGAAGCGCGAGAGATCGTTGCGGCGTGAATTATTTATTTGCCTCTTCCCCTCGGTTCTTCGCGAAAAGTACGAACCGAACCGATGAAAAAACATTATCGACGAAAATAATTTCGAAGATAAACCGTTCGACGACGATTTAACGGTCGTGAGGTTATTAATCGATTTATTTCAGTCAATTACGATGAAGATTTTACACAATATAAAAATTTGGGATGGGGCGTCCCGTGTACCCACGCCACGGAAATCGCCAAATTATATTCACATAGTTTTATTCGTCACAACGTATGTTTCGACGATTATTTTCCATTGATAAAAAACACCACGATGTTATGAAGACATTTGATACCCGTAATATTGAGATATACGTACTTTTTGGTCGTCAATGGGTAACGGAGTAATGTAAACTCGGGATAAAGCGGCAATTCAACACGTCCCACTCGGAGCACAGCACAAGTAGAAATGCAACACACAATTGTGCAAGATGGCGGCGGGTACGCGTACCTCCAGTCTCCCGAGTTCCTGTCGACGAATCCTGTTACGATAAAAATCCCTTTGCGCTTGCGCTACAGCGCCATTTTATCACGATTTTGCCTTGATTTCTGCTCTGCCCTCCCCCCTCACGCCACTTTTCTTTTCATTGCTCGAGTTAACGGAAGTTCGACTCAGCGATCCTGGCGGATTAAATTGAAAATGAAATAATGTGATTAGGCGGCGTATACAAATTGTTTATTGCTTATTTGCAAACGAGATATTGTTGTTGTTTGTGATACAAACTAAAACTATTGGAATACATGTTTGAATTAAAATAAATGTTAAACACATTCGTAATGCAACAGGTCGTCAATTAATTGTTTTGTTGGCAACAATAAAATCGCATTAAATTTTAGATTTTTAAAAACTGTATTTGTATCGTTTATTCATTTTTTTGTCTCATAAATTAAAGAACTATCGTCAATTAATCGCTAATAAATTTGTAAAAAATGTGTACTTTTCACGACGAGAACCACCGAACCGGAAGTGAATTAAAAGCGCGACATCGCGTGAAGCAAAAAAAAGAGACAAAGTGCTCGACTAGTCCCCGTAGCCATAGCAACAGATCATTGTTTTTAACTTTTTACCGAGCTGTCAAACGACACCTTCGGCAATATAATGGCTCCAAGAATATTATTATCACTTCTCGTGTGTTTATTGTTTATAAGAATCGACTATGGTTACTGTGATAATATCGACGTTGACAATAACGGTTACATTGTTTACTGTCCATGTATGGGTAAGTTGAACCTTCAAATTTTTTCTGCCCCACAGTGTTACATTATTTCGCGTTTTATTGTTTCTTTCTTTTTTCAATTAAACAATACGTATTTCCTTCGTCAAAAATATACAATTCACGTTGAATTTGATTGAGCATCGTTCACGGGAATTTTTTTTTTTTTCCCGATATAGGTTAGAAAATACGATAACTTTTTCATAAAACTTTTGAAAGCCGTTTATAATCGAAAAAATTAATTGTTAGGACGCTTTGGAAACCAAGCGGATCATTTTCTCGGGGCACTGGGATTTGCTAGAGCCCTGAATCGTACTTTGGTTCTACCTGCGTGGGTAGAATATCGCACCGGAGCAATAAGATCGGTGAGTGTTACTACGATAAATTTTGTATTTTTAAATTTATCTGTCGATTGCTTGAAAAAAAAACGAGAATTTCATCGAATTATTGAATTTTTCATTTTTACCCTACAGAGTCAGATTCCCTTCGATACGTATTTCAATGTTACGCAGTTGGAAAATTGCCACAAAGTAATGCTGATGGAAACTTTTATGAAACACGTAGCGCCTCTGGAATGGATGGAATCCAAAAGGATTTGTAAGCTTTTGTTATTTTCAATATTTCACTACAACAACGAAAAAATTACAAGAATAATTTACTAAATATAATAGATTAACGTTAGAAAATTTTTTAGAAAAATATTTATTAAACAGTAAAAAACCAAAAAAAATTCAAATGCCTTTAAAAAAAATTTGCAATAAAGTAATGGAGTTTCGTAACTGAAATTATTATGTTTTGCATTAATCCCCATGACGGACGACAATTTAAATTCGAATTTTTTTCAGATTTTTTTTTACCAATTTTTTTTTAATCGCAACTATCGCCGAATCGTAAAAAAAAAATCGATACAATTTTTACTTATGCAATGTCGGAGAACACGCGATTTTTTTTTTTTTCGCGATGATTTGTGTATTTAATTTCTCATTAAATACCTTTCGACGTCAGTTACTTTAAATATCCGATATTTCAGCATTCTGTTACTCGGCTCGCGGAAACACGGGATCGTGTAACGCGAAGGAGGGAAATCCATTCGGACCATTTTGGGATACGTATAACGTGGACTTTGTGGGTTCGGAATTTTACGGACCGCTCCATTACGACGTTTATCACACGGATGTCGCGTATCAGTGGCAAAAAAAATATCCACCATCGACGTGGCCGGTTCTCGCGTTTACCGGAGCGCCAGCGAGTTTTCCCGTACAGTACGAGAATCGTAACTTGCAGAGATGTCTCAACTGGAACGACAATATGTTGGACAGAGCTAAACGATTTATCAAAGGAACTCTGCCCCGCGGAGGTTTCATCGGTATCCACTTGCGAAACGGAATCGATTGGGTAGTTTAACGATTATTTCTAACGCCTCAAGAAATCAGCGATGTTAAAAATCGCTGAAAATCATAAATTGCTTAATAGCAATTCACCAACTTATTGCCTAAAATTAATCGAATAAAAATCAATTGATTCACAGGTGAGAGCGTGTGAATTCATCTCCAGTACGCCGAACTTATTCGCGGCACCGCAATGTCTGGGATATCGAAACGAACGCGGAAAAGCCACAGCTTCGATGTGTCTACCGCCGTTGGATTTGATACTCGTGCATCTAAAACGAGTGATAAGAAACAATAAAGACGTTAAATCTGTTTTCGTTGCCTCTGACAATAATTATATGATTCCGGAACTCACGAAAGCGTTGTCACGGATGGAAGTTAGTAATAACTAAAAATATTTAAAAAAAAATGCGCTGCTATTTGTAATCACATTATTTTTAATATATTTTTACAGATTAAGGTTTTCCGACAACCCGATCCGGTATCGCCGCATCTCGATCTCGCGATTCTCGGCCGATCGAATTATTTCATCGGTAATTGCATTTCCTCTTATTCGGCTTTCGTCGCTCGCGAACGGGAAGTCAGAGGATATCCAACATTTTTCTGGGGCTTTCCGCCGGAGAGATCGGCCACTTCGTCGAACCGCGACGAGCTATAAACCTTTTGTCTTCGCGTTAAGGTGGGCGATAATACATTGTGATCCGTAGCATACGAATTTTCATTTAGTTATAAAAAAAAAAAAAAAAAAAAAAAAAAATGAAATGAGCGCTCGAACAATATTTCGCGATCGCAAAACTTCCTCTATGAAAAACATAAAAAAAGACGAAAAAAAAAAAAAAAAGACAGTGAATAGAAATAATTGATTTATTTATTAAAAATAATTCTCGTCGTCTTTGAGATAAAATAATGTCAATTTTAATATTTTCGTATAATCAATTATTTTTCAATCAATAAGTTGAAAATCGTCGATTTTTTTTTTGTCGTAAAGATAAAATATTTTGAATGGTATTTTATTTATAATAATTTAGTTATCACGTCGGTGATTATGATTCAGCGATTTTTTTCGTATCGCTTCATTTAAATCTTAATATTTTCGTATAATCAATTATTTTTCAATCAATCAGTTGAAAATCGTCGATTTCACTTTATCGTTAAGATAAAATATTTTGAATGGTATTTTTTTTCGATAATAATTTAGTTTTAGTTATTAGATCGGTGATTATGATTCAGCGATTTCTTTCATATCGCTTAATGCTCGTCGCAGAGCGCTGGCGAATTTTTTCGTAGACGTTTCCTCGGAAGATTCGAATGACGAACATGCGAACAATATATCGTCGGGTCGCGGATTGTAACAACAGCCGTAACCGTTGATAACTACCGGTCCGTAACACATGAACGACGCGGTTTTATACGGAACCTAAATGTGTAAATAAATAATAAAAAACGTTTATTATTGACTTTGTGACAATCAGATGATAAATTAGAATTATAAATGTGATTCCGTCGGTATAATCAACGTTACCTGACTGGACGTTAGCGTAAAATAAGTGCTCCTTGTGAATCCGACGTCTTTGTAAAGCGCCGGTAATTCTATGTTCTCCTGTTTAGCTATCATTTTCAATCCGAATAGATGCCGATCCACACCTTTGCCGGTCGCTGCCTATTTTTTTTCGTATAAACAAAATTTCATTTACAATAATCGGTATTATTGTTTTCACAGAATTTACAAATTTCAAATACTAAAAGTAAATCTATAAGTTAAGAAATTTTAATTATAAACAAGTATTACAAAAGATATGAGAAAATTGTATGTGAAAACATCTTTGGTAGATAGCGATTTTTATCTAAAAGGGTCGGTAATGCTTTTTGCGGACATTTTGCAATTAAAATTTTTTTTTTTTTTTTTCGGAAAGTCGTAACGTTTTTTGCGGACATTTTGCTTTTTTTTTTCGAAGGTTTATAATGTTTTTTTTTTTTTTTTGGGACATTTAAGTTTCGCTAAAGATGTTTTCACGTAAAAAAGTACATTACTTCGCTCGCAATCCGTTTGTGGGTATCGATAGCTCTTATCATAGCTTCTTTTTTCATCGTCTTTGAGGTCTCGTTGCGGGACATCATTTCGGCAAAATTTACAGACTCCGAACTCGTAGATCTGATGCATTCGGTTCGCGTATTTCGGAATCTTCGCAAACCCGCTGATTCGTAATGCGTCGGTGGTTTTCCTTGAACTTTGTAGAAAGCAACTTGCAGAGCTGTTTGTATAAAGCTATCGGGACTTTGTTTCGCTCTTTTTATCGCGGAGGCACCGAACTCTTCGAAAGTAAAACATTCCATGTCGATGTCTCTGGAAGTTCTGATAAAATCGTATAATTTGAAGGATTATTACGAGTCTTATAATATATATATATATCGTAAAAATAAAAATAAAAATAAAAATAAAGATTCCAGAAACTCACTTATCGACAATATCTGCAGCAGCGTCGATAGATTTCTCCAGAGTTTCGTCAATTTCAAATATTAAATGTTTCGCTTTCGGAAAGTCGATAGCCTCTTCGTAATTATCGGCGGTTTTGTTTGCTCTATAAAAAAAAATAAAAATTATTATTATAACGTTATTATTGAAGCCGAATGGAGGGAATATATTTTTTTAATTTTTTTTTTTTTTACGAACGGTATTACATTTTCGATAATACGTGATCGTGAAGAACCGCAACGGGAACACCTTCGCAGGGGCTGTGTTCGTATTCCATACCGACAAAGCCATCGGTAGAGATAATGTACTTTGATAACATAAATATTGCGTTTGATATATTATTTAGTTTCAGACATTGAATGGGAGACAAAACATAAATATTCCATTTTTCTTATTGTTTAGTTTCAGACGTTAAATAAGAGAAAAAAACATAATTATTCCATTTCACATATTGTTTAGTTTCAGACATTGAATGGGAGAAAAAAACATAATTATTGCATTTCACATATTGTTTAGTTTCAGACATTGAATGGGAGGAAAAGAACATTAATATTCCATTTCACGTATTGTTTACTTTCAGACATTGAATGGGAGGAAAAGAACATTAATATTCCATTTCACGTATTGTTTACTTTCAGACATTGAATGGGAGACAAAACATAAATATTCAATTTTTCTTATTGTTTAGTTTCAGACGTTAAATAAGAGAAAAAAACATAATTATTCCATTTCACATATTGTTTAGTTTCAGACATTGAATGGGAGGATAAGAACATTAATATTCCATTTCACATATTGTTTAGTTTCAGACATTGAATGGGAGGAAAAGAACATTAATATTCCATTTCACGTATTGTTTACTTTCAGACATTGAATGGGAGACAAAACATAAATATTCAATTTTTCGTATTGTTTAGTTTCAGACATTAAATAGTAAAAAACGAAAAAGAATACCTGAACGATTTTATCGTGCCAACGGTTTCCAGAATTAGTAGAGCTACTAAAACCCGTCATACTTTGCACAGATCTTATCGACGCGATGTTTTTGTCACCGAAACTTTCTTTAGGCAATTCTTTGTCCAGACAAAGGATGAATAACGCGCCCTCGATATCCGCGAGTATCGCTCCGTTGTTTCCAATCTCTGCACAAATATGACTCAGTTATGACGTATCTGACCCTTTGATTCATCCCTTAGAGAAACTTATACGCATTTTAATGCTATTTAATATTCTTTCACGTGATTTCGTTACCGTACATTTTTCGACAATAATTATAAAATACTTGAAATCGAAAGATCTTTATAAGAAAAATATTGTAGAGTTTTATTATACATAGAAAAAAAAAATAACCTTTCAGTCTGAAATAATCTTCAGCCCATTTGTCTCTCGAATTCCCGGTTAAAATTCCAACCGATTTTCCAGCCGTTCGCGAGCGTTCGGCTATATCTTTTATAGCGGCACGCAGTTGACTTTCGCTCAGTGGATTTTCATTGATATCCAATATATCCAATTTAAAAAACTACGAATGAAGCAAAGTATCGATTGATTCGCTATTTTATTACTACAATCCATAATAATAACTTGTAGTATTTTTTTCTTTTTCATATACCCTTTTGGGTTTTTATAGATCTCCTTACAAAATATCGCCTTCATAAAAAAAACTAAAAAAAAAAAAAATTCTTATAACTTTATTCTTACGTATTTTTTTTTTTTAAGTTTTTCAAAAAACAAAAAAAAAAAAATTTATTTTTTTTTCGTCAGAATATCACTCACGTGATTGTTACTCAAAATTATAATATGTTTCGAGTCATCGGTGTGCAATTGCGTGTCGCTAACTCTTCCCGGTCGACGGTGAGTGCCGAGAATCATACCGTAAGGCTGCATATCCAGTGGATCATTGCGAATCATTTCTTGTTTCATTTTTCCACTAACAATCAAATTGTTATTTTCAGGATATATTTTTTTTCTAAGATTCACCTTTGACTCCTTTTTTTTTTTATTATTATGAAACGTTTTATGAATATTTTATTTATTAAAAACCGACCTTTTTACGATTGAATTGTAATCCCACAAAGCGCCGATAAGTTGCGCTCCGAACGTGTAAAATTCATCGTTCGTTTTGAATTTCTGTTCCGGTCCTACAGTACCGGGACTCGAAAGAACAATCAATGGATCTCTGTTGTCCAGATACGCAGCGTGTAAAAACCATTCGTTCATCTAAACAGTGAGCTTTGCGAATACTATAAAGTGACTTGAAAAAAATTCTTAAAATACAAGTTGAGTATAAAATTCAACAATTCTAAAAAAAATATTCTTCTAAATTTATTTCTGTATTAAATAAAATAATTATTATGCAAATTGTAAAAAAAAAAAATATCTACGAATATTTTGAAATAAAGTGAAGAAAAAAAAAAAAAAATTTAATAGTATCCACCGGATTTATTATTTATAAAATTAATGTATATCTCACCCAACTATCAGTATTTTCATATCTTTTTAATAACTGTTGTTGCAATTTTGGACCGATACCATTGTCGCTAATGAAATCAGCGACTATTCTTTCAGTATTGCAATATTCGTCTTCGTTCAGTAGCGGTTTGACTGATCTGATAAAACGTATAAAAGTAATTGGTATATATATTTTTCTTAATAAAACTGTATTTTTTATTAATTCTTTACTAAAGAAATTTTTATTTTATTAATTTTTTTATTTAACAAAACTTTTATTTTTTATTTTTTTTTACGATACTTTGCTTTTTATTAATTTTTAAAAATATTTTACATTCATATTTTTCTCTAAATTTTAATAATAATAAATCACCTTAAATAACGATCAGCTGTACTCTTCAAATCCGGTACCGGTTGTTTCGGAAGTTTTTGTTTATTTAGATCGAGAGATGTTAAACTCGCAGCACGTGAGGCCAACGAAGTTTTGTTACGTTTTGCGCCAATAACCTTCAATATATTTTTTTTATTAACTTAGGTAACAAAAAACACCACTTATGCCGAGAATTTGTCAAAAAAACTAAAAATAAACAAAGCTGAAACTTACGAATGGTTTTTTAATACACCTAAAGGTCTTCAGGCATTGAAAAATCATGATAAAGTTTTTCACTGCCTCTCGAACTTAACGTCAACTGCACGAGTCGAAAAGGTACCGAAATAGCTTTGTATCGAATTTCACGCGATCCTACGATTGCCAATGAAATAATTACAATTACACGAATCGAATTAATTTTCGCACACAATTAAAAAAAAATTCATTTATTTCGATCTGTTTTGGACTCAATGAAAATCGTTTATCTAATCTTATCGCTTCGCATTGCGTGACCTGACGTTTTAATTCATTGAAAAAAATCACCGGATTTGAAAAATATCTTTTAATATTCTTGTAAAAAATAATTGAAACATTTTTATTAAACGAATTTCTTTTAAAATTAAGTAATTAAATGAAATGTGAACAACGAAGTTAAATTCTCTTCGTAATCATCGTTTTCATCGTTTTCTCTTCATCGTTTTCAATACGATTTTTTTTTTTACAAATTTTCGATTTATCGATTTTTTTCCCGAACAATTGTGTCAATTATCGTACGATTACTCAGTTGTACAATTATTGTAAGAATACGAATTCCAATAAAATATATATTTTAATAAAAATATAACATCTCAATTTATTTCAATTCAATCAATTTACTCGAAATGTTTTTTTTATTGAATTTTTTTTCTTTTTTTTTTTCATGAAAACCAACGAAATTGTTGACCAAAATATCTAAAATTCCGATCCATTAAAAAAATAATGCAAACCGCGATATTCGAAAATGTTTTGTTTTGTGACGAAAATTTCGATTCTCATTTATAGAAAACATCAGCTGATTGGCTAATATGTCTACTCGTGCAAATTAATGAATTTCTGTTTCGAATTAACTATAAAACAAACTCTTCGATCAACAAAAAACTATACAAACCCAATAACTTGTAAGAATAAACGTAAATTCGGCAGTCGAAAGTTCGAAATATTCGACGAAAACAAAAAACGCCGAGAAAATCGGGTTGGCGGCGTGTACTCAGGGAATTCGCGATTCTTAACGCGAGAGGAATCAGCTGATTGGTTGTCAGCGCGACATTCCTGTCCCCCGAGTTATTATTATCTAATATAAAAATGTCCGGTTACGATATATAATTCCTCGCGTTATATATAATTCCTCGTCTACAGTAACGCGCACGTTATTACGATAAGTACATCAATTCTCGAAGAAAAGTAGGGAACCCAATTTTTTGTCGACTGCGGTATATCGCGTGCCCTTCTCGCGAGCTGTCGACCAATCACGCGTCAGGAACGACGTATTCCAATTGAAACGGTTACTTATCTTTTTTCTTTGTTCCGATCGGACAGCAGTCGAAGTCCGTTGGAACTCTGGTGCACGTCGTGCGAAGGAAAAGGAATATATCTCGGCGTCGTCTCCGGAAAAATGATTGTTTTATATACGCGATATTTATTATTTATTATTTTTTTTTTTTTTTATTTATTTTTTATGATTGTTTTAACACGCGATATTTATTATTTATGAATGTTTTAAAGTTAATATAAGTCAATATAAAATCGCTGCAGTAGTAATTAATTTTTTTTTTTTTTTTTCATTTCACCGAAGAAAAAAAAACGACTATCGGGAGACAGAATTTACGTGACAAATTTATTTATTGATTTACTCGCTTGAAATTATCGCATACACACGCAGACACACGCAAACTTTATATAAAATAATAGATAGTACATTCACTGTTGGTACAAAAATACATATTCCTAATGTTATTTACACGTTCTAATTTTTTTTATTCATGGATATTGCAATTTCACATATCCGTATTATTTTGCATTTCTATTTCGTGAAAAAAAAAAAAAAAAAAAAACATCGTTATTGAAAAACAAAAAAATTCTTTTATATATTTACACTTTTTTTAGAGAACCGATTGCAACTTTGAAACGGACCACAATTTTTCTCAAATTTCCGATTCGTCAATATTGGCTTTGCAAACGCCGTTTCTTCCCGATTACGATATAATTTCGTTTATGTTAACTTTCGTATCATTACTTTCGCGAATAGTAATTTAACAAAATTTTCCTCATTTTGTCGCCCCGATGAAAAATGCCGAAGCCAATTCTCCTCGTGTCGAGTTATTAAATCGAATATCTCTGAATCTTTATTTCTCCGGTGAAATCGTCAATCGGAGAAATTGTTCAACAATATCGCAAGTCATTGTAGCGTTTTTTTTTTTCTTCTATAAAATAGAAGAAAAAAAGTTCAAAATTTCATAAAACTATTCGGAAAAAAAATTTTTTTTTCGTAAAGACGGAAATCACGGAAAATCATTTAAAAAAATCGTACAAATCAATTTGAAATATTCAGCGATAAAAATTTTCTAAGTTTCATCGGATTTTAACGTCTTCGCCGTTACCACCGATCGTTCGCAAAAAAAATATATATATTTCGTTGATGCGATACGAATTTCGATAAACGGCTTGTTTTTTTTTTTTTTTTTTTTTAACAGTAAATCGACAAAAAACAAAAAATATAAAGTCGAATTTTTTTTCCCGTAAACGATATTCGGAGACCAAAGTTGTGTTTCAAAGACGAACTTTAGCCACAAAATCGGAGTTCACAGTCGGAATTTCGTTCGACTCGAAAAAATTTCTGCATCGTCCTCCATTTTTTCAGATCTTTTATGTTCGTAACAGTCGTTGCATCGACTTCCGATAAATTTTAGCGCCGAAAAAGGCATTCAATCATCGAATAAAATTTTTCTAATGGAATCCAAACGTAAAACGGAATATCGCTTGCCGAACCTTTTGTTTTTGCGTATTATAATATTCGCCGTCTATAAAGTCGTTTATAAAAACGAAAAAACAATAGCAACGTTTAGAATTGTAAAAAAAAAAAAAAAAAAATTCCGATTGCCATTTGTCACCGTCGAGAATCGTTCATTGAATCGTTATATATATTTGCAATTATGAATTCATTTGTAATATCGAAATCGAAATCCAAAATAAGTCGTATCATTCTACATACACACATATATAATATATAAATCTTATAATTGTAAAATTATTTGTAAATGAATGGCATTGTTATTTACCATTGTCCTCAGTCTATACAAATGCAACAGTGGGATGCATAACAAATGTTCAACGCACCAATCACGACGAAACGGCAGTTCTCGTTGCACAGACCATTCGTTTACCACCGATTTTATTCCAGTTTTACGATCGAAACTTTTGTACAATTATAAATCTATTTATAATAATAATAATAATAATTACGGTAATGTGAAAAATTGAGACGGAAAACCCGGTGGTTTGTCAAAAGAAAAAAAGAAAAAAAAATCCTATAAACGGATATCGATAGATTGTTAATATAAGTTACAAAAGGGCGTTAAAATTTTTTATTTTTTTTTGTATTCGACAAAGAAATACCGAAAAGTTTAAAATAACTTACAAAAATATGAATTGTACAAAGTGTTTGAAGAAAAAAAAAAAATAGTATAAATAGGTGTAGAAAAAAAAAAAAAAAAAAAAAAACAAGAATAATACCGGTTACGTCCGTAGAAATGGTGCAAATGCAGTGCGAGTAAAATCTTTGAGTTCCATTCGAGACCCACTTTTACAAATATAAAAAAAAAAAAAAAAAAAAAAAAAAAAAAAAATTGGTCGATTGGTTTGTTTGTTTGTTTTGAGCATTGCGCGTGTAAATTAAATTACTCTTAAGTTTTACATCTAATTTTTTTGTTGTTTTTTTGTTTTTTTTTTTCGTCCCTAATAAATCGCACGAACTTGTCGTGATTTCGCGTTCGAATGCTTCGCAAACTGTCGTGATATACATGTGGCACTGGCGTTTTTTTTTTTTTTTTTTTTTTTTCGATTATTTTTCATTCTGGTGAACCGCGAGATTACGATACAAGCGTTTCCTCAGATCTGATTATCTATTTATAATAAACCACGCGTCCTAACTACAATTATTCTTACTTACTTGTTAAGTTTATTATATATCTAAAACTTCTTTTAATGGCACCTTTGCGACTTCAAAGAAAATCCTGAAATTGAAAACAAATTTCATTAAATACAATTTCCGTTAAACATCTTTTTTCGTAAATAATAATAATAATATAATTGATAAGAAATTTGAAAGTTCAACAATAAGAAAATTATACAATTACGTAATTACATCATTTTGTAACTTTGTACGATTAACATATTAAAAAAATAAAATAAATAAATTTAAAAAAAATATATGAAAAACGTCTGAACTTTACGTACTTATGGCTGTATTTATTGCGAACGGTTGCCAAAGCGTCTTTGTGTTTCCTATGGAGTCCTTGATTCAGGACATTAACTATATCTCTGATGTCGTCGACCTTATAGCCGGTATAATGTTCAAGAGTCGGCGTCCAACCACCGATTTCTTTCATCCGCAGAGCGAGGAGCAGCGCCGACGCGGCCATTTTACTGTCGCTGAACATTATCGTCGAATAATCCATCAACGAGGATTCTAAGATGTAACGCGCCAACGTCAGCGTAGGCATCGATACTTTGGCGCACTGTTGACGAGAAATTTAACAGTTAAACAGTTTTTTTAAATACAATATCTTTAGCGTCGAATTTCATTCGACTGGAATTACATCGCTAATCTTGTATTTCAAAAAAAAAAAGTGTTGCAAAGTTTATGCGAATAGTTTCATTCGATTGATCGATGAATACTGAATGGTAATAAAAAAAAAAAAAGGGAATATGATATGAATAAAAACGAACCCTGGCGTATCGGCGAAGAAACCTATAGGACAGAGGAATTCCGAGATCGAAATCGACCATTTTAAGAACATTCATTTCCATCCTTATGAGCTCTCGTTGTGTGTACGCGCCGTCGCATATGTACAAAAAATCTTCGACCATTGGAGGGATCCGTTCCTATAAAATAAAAAAAAAAAGAATTTATAACGTTTTTATTTTAGGTGAGAAATAAGTGGTTAGCAATCGGCAAATTTTTTATGACACTGACGACTCTACGCGAACTGATAAGATCGACGAAAAAGTGATAACTTACGTCAAATTTGCTAGCAATAAAAAGACTCGCAGCGCCGAGAAGCTGTAGCGTTTCCTTTCCAACTGTGACTTTCGTGAGATATAAATCGACGAGTTTAACAGCGAGATATAGAGTCTCGTGATTCAGTTCGAAGGATTCCTGCACTTCGACCATCCAATCGACGAGCAAAGATCTCATCCATCGCGATAGGCAGACTTGTCTCTCCATATAGTCGCTTATGGGAAACAGATGTTCCCGCTGCTTGAGGTATTCGAAGATTTCCATTGCGTATTGTGATACTTGGTACGGATCGCGCCAATTTTCAGCGTCAAAGTCCCACTGAACGCCGGCAGGCATTTCTCTCTCTGGTACCGCATCGAGACGCGCGGCAAGTGACAATTCTTTTTCGGATCCACTCGGCAGTTGCGTTGCAATCGTTTCGGGTTCTTCGCTTGTCTTGTTATCCCCCGTTTTTCCGTCGATCTGTCGAATATCATTACTTTTCTTTATTCTACTCATCGATGCGAAGTCTACAAACATTTGGCGCTTAACATTTTCTTAAATGCACTCAACTGAGGTTACGATTAACATTTTTTTTTTTCTTCAAGTTTCAGAAATCGAAAAATTATAAATTATGAATAATCGGTATGGAAAATCGGTAAATCGCTGAAAAAATCTGTTAAAAATAAAAATAAATTCTCGGTAATGACCAGTAAGTTATTTTTATTATTACCGATTTACCGATTTTTCATAATTAACCAAAGATAGAGGGGTTATGGATTTTTTTTTTAAGTCCAAAATTTTATAGTATCGAATTACAAAATTTCGAGTTCTTTAGCACAACGAAAAAAAAAAAAAAATTCGGCGAAAAGATAAAAATTGTTTTTTTTTTTTTTTACGGCTTTAAAAGTTATCGACGCATCGTTCATTCACCTTACTACTGCTTTTGAGCGATTTTTTGGCGCTTTCTTCGGAAACGTCTTCCAGAGCGCTGACGTACAGTGAACTGTCTTCTGATTTTTCGAGATCCAAACTTCGGCGTACGTTGACAACTTTGTTCGGTACTTCGATCTTTTCTTCGACTTTCTTGACGCTCTTCGCCCGTAGAACGGGTTTCGTTTTTGTTGCGGTAACATTGTCGGGTTTAACGAGAACTTTCTCGAGTGTCCTTAACGTAGTTGCGGCGGTCGGCTTCACTTGCGTCGCCTGCGCTTTCTTCACCACTTTCTTTGGTTCCTGCAGTTGAACACCCAATGATTTCCCAATAGCCTGCAATTTTTCGTTTTACAGCATTATTAGCAAATTATTTTATCGTAATATTTAAATCGAATTACGACGCTACATATTGTTTTTTTCGTTCGACGATTACTCGAGATGAACAAAACGAATGGCGCAACGAAAATTTTCCATATCGAGAATAAAAATGCGAAGCGTTATTCGCTCGTCGTAAGAATAAATCTCAAACTTTTAATTTAGAAAATTTTTTTTTTTACAAATCGATGAAAGAAAATCCTATAAAATGTGACTTTTTCCGCCGGTATTCCGCTTGAGAAAAAAAAAAATCCAAATCCAAATACAATTAATTGTTTCATTTTCTAATTTATTTTTTTGAATATTTTTTAAAAATAATTTGGTATCCCTACAACTTTATATAATAACATATAAAATTAAATAAAATTTCTAATTTTTAAACGAAATCCAAATTTTATATTTATTTATAAAATATTCTTTTACCATTCGCTGAAAAATAAATTAATAAAAATTCTTTTGGTAATTCTGAAAATTCTGAAAAAATTGAGAATAAAATACTTACATTGGTGATATTTCCTAAAGCAGATCGTTTAGTGGTTTTATCTTTGACCGGAGAGGCATCGGCTTTTCTTTTGATTCTCGGATCTTTGATCACCGCGGATGGCTTCGCTGCCGTAGCGTTGTTGATTGTCGCCTTCTGATTTCGCGTTGTTATCCCCCTCCGCGCAGTGACGACGGGGACCGTTTGTTTGTTTTGACTACTAAGTACTTTTGTCGGCGCCATTGTTATTATTTCGTTTATTGCGGAAGGTTGTGAAATAAAAAACCTTTCCGCTATCGCCGATTACGTGCTGCAAAAAAAATTGGTATTCAACAATTATCGGCCAATAATTTACACGATTTTTCTCCGGGAAATTGTACATATAGCATTATAGATGAGAGATTTTCTGAAGAAATTTTTCGTGTATATAGTGCAATTTACAAAGTGGCGAATTAAATTTTTTTTTTTAATTCTCATTCGTGAAAAAAAAAGAAAAGGTATTAATTAATAATGAAAATAAAAATTAAAAAAATTATTAAGGAAATTAAAAAAAAAAAACCAATGAATAAAAATTAAAAAAATTTTTTTAAATGATGAAATTTTTTTTTTTTTTTTAATTTAATGATTTATTACTATGAATGACTTTTTCCAAATTTCTCATTACAAATAGCATTTTAAATATTGGAATACCTAATAATTTGTGGAAATAATTATAGTTTCGTTTTTTCGTACAAATAGCAATTTTTATTGAGAATTCTGTGTCTACAAATTGCAGTACTCTTTCTGCAAACAGAACATAATATTGAAAAAAAAAAAAATGAAATAATTGAAAAGTATTCGTCGACGAATATTGAGAAACTGTATGCTACGCATCGATGGAATAACAAGTGTAGTAAGGGAAACGAGGCGAATGGGCATTCGCCGAAACGAAAGCCAAAATGGTAGAAAAAAAAAAAAACAGTTTTATCAACACGATTGGAGGTTAAGCATTGGCGATATATGAAAGTAGTATAGTTTCCCTGAAATGCTGCATTATGCGACTTCTGAACGCTGTAACTTGCAACAGCAATTATACGCAATGCTATAGCGCAGTTTTCATGACTCCAAACAAATTTTTGACAAACACTAGATTATTTTTATTGGAAATTGTAGTATTGTGAAAAAGCGACTCAATTGTTATACTTTTTCTCATTACTTTAGTATTGTCTTTCATTGACGCAATTATTGTTTATAATAATTTTTTGATTATTTCTCCATAATTATTGTATTAATATTGGTTAATGTGAAAAAAAAAAAAAAAAAAATTAATTTCAGTCAAAAGCTGTTGGGAACACGCGAAACCCGAACCTAAAATTGGTTTGGAATTTTTTTTTTTGGAAAACCACAACCGCATATCGCACTTCAATACCAGAATACTTGTTAATTTTTTTAATAAGCGAAACAAAAAAATCACGTTCATTCTCACCTATTTTGTCGAATTTTACGATCTTTTCTTTGTTTTAAACGATCAAAAACAACCCATACGCGAAGGACAAAAAAAAGGAAATCATACACGAGCACGCGATTCCATTCCGCGAGCGATTATCCGAACGATGGAGTTATTATTTCGTCATACTTCGAGTTCGTTTTTGTGATAAACTAGAGAAAGATTTGTTCGCGGCAATTTTCGTCGCGATAGGTTATTTCATGAGAAATAGAAAAGAATAAAAATTTCGGCGGGTTCGAGTCATGAAAATGTCGTAATATCGAAAAATTCTACGATGCACACGACGAGCAGCGAGAGTCGGAGACGAGCTGCATGGCTGTTATGCGAGAAAACGCGCGGGAATGCGATGTCCTGATTGCGCTCGGTTTGTCGAAATAAATGAAAAATATTATTTGTACGCGGCGAGTCCCGGAAGAATCATTAATTTATCACTCTGTCGCGGAAGAGATGCTGCAATGAACTCGTGGCGAAATAAACAAATCGTTGCCCGAACCCGAAATACCCACGCCACCATCTTTTCACGAACGAATCTTCAACGGTTTTGCTCCGATGTATCGGAAACGGTTACTTTTAATTTGAAGACATTTTGATATTTATCGGAGGCTATCGACACTCGAAGCGAATTACCTGCGAATTTATTCAGCCGTTCTGCTTGTTCCGGCAGGACGATTGCCTTTCATTTATAAAAAAAAACTTTTTTTCGTTCACTGGTACGTTGCTGCACTTTCCATTCGTCCTGCGAGAACAACTGAAGTTGACGCTGGTTTAAAATATCACAGTTACGAGTCGGGGGCGTCGTCATTGGTCGAAATCGAGACCCTTGCCGTCTAATGGCGTGGAGCTAAAATCGATCGACGCGACATCGTACGATCTCAGTGAGAACCATTCTTTTTCTTTTTTCATGAAATTATCTTGTTTTTATATTATGTTTTAACGAATTCGCTATCGAATGGAGGGATAATTTTTACGGTGTCACGAATTTCGTGTAATTACATCACTTTAATTATTTCAATGGAATGAACATTCGTCTCAATATGCCCCCTCCAGTGTGCACCGATGCGTGTCGGCCCTTTCGATTGGCAGTACTGCGATCACTGACAGCTACTCTGACGACGTGCCGCTCTCGTTTACCACCGTTCACCGTCGTTATTTACAACACACCCGAGGGAATGCGACATATCTTGCGGCTCGAAACATCCAAAACAGCGTACAAATTTCCACAAACCCTGAAATAATTTTGTTCGTAGAACAGGAACCATTTATCCGATAGCCAACGAGGAATCAACGATTCCGCAGTTCGTAATAAATACGTAAACACCGCTTGATGAAGGAACCCGCGATCAACGATAAAAAGGAAATAGCAATATCAGTACGACCAACCGACAAATTTTCGTTGTCATTGATTTATCGACGATTCGCAAGTAAATATTGTACGATTGATTAAATTCACGAAAATTCGAACGATTGTCATCTAAAGCGGACATTTTGGTGGTGAAATACATTGGTTTAGTTTTTTTTTTTCGTCTTCCTTTTGCCTGAAATTGCAAACGCTTATTTTACAGACTTGAGAAATCGTGGATTTGTGTTTCTAACCTAAAATTATGCAAACAACGTAATAACGCCGAGTACATCGTATCGCGATAGTTTTTCATTACGATAAAAAATGTTTGATCTTTTTCGTTCGAAAACGATTAATGTTCCATCGTGACTTAAAAATTAGAAAATTTCTTATAAATACCGATCGTGTCTGTGAAAACCGAAGATGCAGAACCAAACTTTTACAGTAAAGTACATCACAGTTAAAAATTGCTTCGTTTATCTACCGGAGATTTGGACTCGAAGATTGGATCGGAAGGTAGGTTGCCAAATATATCATCCCATAAATTAAATTATAAAAAAACATGCCGCGTCATTTACGAGTCATTTGACCGGACTATAACTATAACCATCGCTTCGGGCGCATCATGCGCCGAAAAGTAGGAATATACGGAATACCGGAAGTCAAGTAATAATACCTAAAATTTCGTAAAATATAGTCAGTACTGTTTATTATACAATAGAAAACAAAGTTTCCACACGGAAACATGAGATTACACACAAGATTACGATTGTACGATCTGATTTATCGTATCGTTATGAGACTCGTTACTCGTCTCTTTCCCCAATCAACAGACTGCCGAATACCGCTCTTCGATCATCATATTGAAAGCGTTCATTTGTCGCTTCGAATTCCGCATCAATCTATTGTTTGGCAGCACCGTCTTGCAGACTCTATTTACCCGTTTACCGCATTGAAGAATCGATATATCAGAGTATATTGATACATTTAAGTCAATTTAGGACGATTACCCGCGTTCTCTTGCCTCTGTGATGAAATCGGTGAAACATTATTTCTACAATAAAAATGCTAAAACCGATACCTAAACCAACGCCGAGAATAATAAACGCAAACGTCAAATCACCCAAATTCATGGCCCTCGGTTCGGGATCGTGTTTCTGAGATTCAAACTCTCTTAACCTTTTTTCATCCACCATTACATCGAAAGGTGCTAAAATATCAGCTGCGAACATATGCGCCATAACTTCATTGAATCTTTGTTCCATCACCCAGTAATACGGGAGAATATTAGTTTCATATTCAGTTATGAAGGACGTGGTGCTTACGTGCAAATTTAAGCTCAACGCAAAGTTTACTGAAGCAGGATTCGCGATAATACAAGCCGCCAAGGGGTCGCGTTGCACAAGTGGAATGCATTTACCGATGGCTAACTTCTCGACACGGCCTTCAAAAGCTGGATGATCGAAGTGTACTAAAAATATTTCACCAACGTGAATCGTGTAACGGAGATCAATCAGGTCTTGCAATGAATTAACTTGTCGAACAGGACTTTCCTGTGTCAAAAGGGCTGCTAAATTGCCGGAAAAGATGCCCTGCATGGTAACGACGAAGAAGAGTAAACAGAACAGATAAATCCGCGGCGCCAAATTCAAAGGTACTGTCGTAAGACCGGTGTTACTAGTCAAGCGAACAACATTTAGAATGCCGACTATCAGAGACTGTCGCAAAAAAAATTTGAAGAATATCAACGTAATGATGTAAACCATATACATTCCGATCCACGAATACCTATCTATCACATCGAAAATCTTTCGCAATTGCGACTTGTTGCCGCGCGACTGAGTTAGTAGAAATTGAGGTTCTGCTCGAAACGGATAAGCATAAGGTCGTTTCCCGGTTACCATCCCCGTCAAAGCCCACCGGCGTATTTCCAAGGCATCCCAATTTGGAGACACGTAGGAACTATCAGTGCACTCGCGTTCCCACACAATTGCCGGAGTCGCGTTAACGTAGTTGAAAAACGTTTTGAACTGATTCCATGCTTTCTTAAATAAAATCAACTCCCACCTTGCAGGTTGAGATTTGCCGGTTTTACTTTCGTTCACCTGAAACCCTAACCCTGGTCCATCATTGAGGAATACAACAACTTTTATCGGGGATCCACCCATATTGCGAGTCTTGTCGAAGTCTAGATTTTTACACATTTCCGCGTGTTCTTGATATTGTTGCTTTAACAGGTGAAAGGGATTCCCGCGATTAGTGTGACCCGATACAACCACTTGCCAAGGTTTGGGTATTTGATTTGTAAACTGATTGGAGTTATATATGACGATTTGTTTCGTACGATCACAACACAGCAATTTGAAATTCAAGGCTAATTTCGGAGGGAAATGAACTATGACGTTGGCGGTACGCGATTTCCCGTCGCAGCTTGCGTGCTTATTTTGGGGTGACCAGCCAAGTACGAGAAATGCCACTGTGGCGTTATAATACGGTGAATCCATATACATGTTGATAATTGTTCTCATCCGTAACTGATACGGGGCAGTCACGAGGACGACTTGAGCTTTGGGTTCAATTCTAGTAGTTCTCGTCGAATTTCTCTCTTCCGAAAGTCGAATAATTGTTTCGGTTCTCTTTCTATCATTCATCAAAAGTAGAGAAAACGATCGGTGATATGATAGATTCTTAGTGAAGTTTCCAGGAAAATCTCCCATTAGAGTCACTGCCTTATTGTTTCCGTAACAATTTGTCAGAATTTTGAACTGTAAGGTTTTAAAGAGTCCAAAGTTTTCTACCGTTTGTACGTAAATACCATTTTTTAAAAAGGATTAACTTACAGCTGCGGCCTCAAGTTTGGGGGATCCATCTGATTTATTCGTGTTGATCATAATTCTTGAGTGACATATTCTTCCAAACAGAGCTACAAGCACAACGAAACACTTGATGAATTGCATGACTATACTTTTTTTGTTATTACGAAAATTAAGTGTGTCAAAGTCAGCTGTCGATAACTGAATACGCACGCAAAGGGTTTTAATGTTCTTTTGTAGAACTGTGGCATTTGAAAGCGTGCGTATCTGAACAGTTTACATGTCGTATCGAGGAGTGGGATATATTGGAATCAAACAGAAATCAAACGCATTATCGACATGCAGCTGTCGCATGCGTGTCGCGTAATTTTGTTCAGCTGTAATAATTGTCATTGTTTAGGTGGTCATCGTGTCGCGTGTTTTCCGAAATTTATCTTCTCCATAACCATTATGACTGTATAAAAAATATAGAAAGGTCAATATCAATGTTTTCAAAGACCGGAACAGTTCAAAATAACCCATTTGAACTGTTCGTCTTAAACCGCGTCTAGGAAACCGTGGTGCGATCTGTATTTCTTGCAATCGCAAATATATTGATCGTTGGGGAAAGCATGTCGCGTGGTCAATATAAATATGTCAATCCATTGCAATGCGGAACATCGCGACAATAACAAATTTATCGAACCTATTGTCACTGCGAAGCACATTCAAGTTCACGCCTGTAGAAGGCGATCGAATATGCGGAAATAAACAACGATCACGATGAAACAATATTTTTTAATAATTGATTGTTATTAAATAATTGTTATTATTTACCGCAGTATCAAATGATAGCTATTAGAAAGATAATATATTATATCCTGTGGCGTATTTACTTTTAGATTTTACAAGTATTACGAAAATAGTAATGCGTATTCCACTTTTCGATTAAAGCACTACAATTTCTAGAATTTTACTAAAATTCCACTAAAGTTTCGATTATTTTATTTTATTTTATTTACTTTTCTTAAATATCTATTAACCGTTTGCCTCAATTGTTTATATCACCCAACTTATTGTATCGATGATTAATGATGCATCATTAAAATGATTGGAACATAAAGTACATTTTTTCGAAATTCGAGTCCTAAGGGATAAGGAATTCACAAAATGAATTCCAAAAAAAACATTTGACACGAAGAAAATACATAATAAAAAAGGTGAGCTGTGAAGCGTTAGTAGCAACTGGTATTCGTCAATTTCTTTTTTTCTTAATCAGAAGAAAGATTCTTCTATGACGTAGCAAAAGGATTTTTTTTACTAATGCATTTTACGATCCTTGTGATCAAAACACGTAAAAAATGTTCATATAAAAACTTCAGGTGAATGGTATCAAAGTCTCACATAGTAACAATGATTACTACCTCTCCTGGCGATCGACGTCAGGACCCGACGAATCTTTGGGAATCAATGCTACTTTCGCTCGTGCGCTCAATGTGAAAGAAGGGGATGAAGTGATTGTTTCATGCGTGGCGGAACCACCGTTTTTATCAGCAATCACAGTGACACCGTGGAGCGCTCAAGATTGGGAAATCGTCGTATGTTTTTATGAACGAATCAACCTATTTGTTACAAAATCAATAGGAAGTTAAGACGCACATTCATTATAACATTTGCAGGAATACCAAGCAGATAAGGTACAATTAGTTTTATTAGATCAAATAAGTTTGGTAGCAAAAAATCAGCCAGTCGTTGTATGGATCTCCAAAGGATTATGGATAACATTATTAATCGGTAAATACAAACTTTAATTCTACAAATGTCCGATGTAACTAAATCAACTTCATTGCTATTATACTTCTCTTGATTTAGATGAAATTCAACCCGAATTTTTATACGGGGCAATCGGTAATGGCACCGAAGTCCATGTAACGCAGGATTACAATCGAATAAATAGAAAACTTCATTGTAAAGCCGACAATACAACCGCTAAAGGAATGACATCAAAAATTTGGAATGTCATGTCTAACATCCCATTCCTGACGTCCGGGAAGATGTACGAGTCAAAAGCGAATGAAATTAACGACGTATCCAATGATATCCGGTTCTGGAACAAGAATAACGATAATCCAACGATTCCACAAACGTTTCGCGTTCATAGCTTACCGACCATGAAAACCGATTCGAAAACTTATGATTTCAGCATCGAGAGTCACTATGACGTTTTTGTCCATAAATGGGACACCCCGGCAAATTATAATGGCGCGAATGGCAACAAAAATCATTTGTACAAAATCAGAAAGGTTCGCGAAGATCGGCAGTACGTTAACGCGAGTACCGATTTTTTGCGGACTGATCCATCATCGATACTCAAACAGTCTGCAGAATTAGTAATCAGACTACAAGTCATAGAGAACGAAATTCAAGACGTTTCGCGTAATAACGAAGAGAGTGTCATGAAAACAGTTCACAAAAAAGTATACATGTCCACTAACTTGAGACGAAACTTGAAATTGCGTGTTGGAAGTAAAGTGCTTTTGAAACCTATGAAATACTCCGACGAATCAATTACATCAATCGAAATATTTCCCTCGGCAAAGTCTGTGACTCAACAAGCTGTCGAAGAATGTCTTCTAAATGCAGCGCATGATAAAGACGTTCTTTTAAATACTCGTTCGCGAATGTATTTGAAAGATGGTAACAGCTGCATGGTGTTACTCTCGCCGGAACAGCATTCATATGGCATTCTTGACTCCGTCAGGTTAAAAAATGTCGCGATGAATGTTAAGAACGTTACAGAGCCTGAAATGGATTCTTGGGACGATATCAATAACGATTTTCGAAACATCAACTTGGACGCTATTTCATTACTGTAAGTTTGCCGATAGTGCCGTATTTTGCAGAGTAGTCGTATCTGCTATCAATTGTCATAGGTGACTATGATATTAATATTTTTTCATACTGTGATTACACTTTTAGGCCTCTGAAGTCGATATTAGCAGAATGTCGTAGTGTTCTTGAATTAAGTTTGGGATTAACGAATATTCTCGGTGAAAACTCCCTTTGCGATCCCGGAAATGTTCTTATTTGCGGTGACGTGGGTGTTGGGAAATCGACGTTCTGCAGAGTCCTGCAAGTCGATATGCAGAAGGAACCGCATTCCATACACACGCATGTCATAGAATGCAAATCATTAAAAGGCAAGAATGCGCTTAAGGTGAAGTGAGACACCAACACAGCGGCTCCAGTGGTAACACTTTGCGATTCAAAAGTACTTTAAGACGATTGACTTGTAATGTAAATGCAGATCCGCTGCCATTGCGAAAAGGATAGACGGTTCCAATGCGAATTTCCGATTGTCTCTCGAATTAATCGTTTTAAAATAATTACGGATGGCACAGTGTTACCATTGGAGCCGCTGGGTCGGTGTTCCACTTCACCTTAAGTATAATTAATTTTATTATAATGCGTTGCGGTAATGTCACATTTGAAAGATGATTACCAATACATGTACCATAAACTGATCAGCGACTGATCAGCGTAGGATAGGATAGACTTAGATTACCGGAGTCGGTAAAACAGATACAAAAGAATAAAAGTCTATCATACCTTTGATAGATACTTTGCCTTCCATCGTTATGTATTATTAGAGGACAAACTTCGAGCGTTTACAGCGCTCCGGGAGCTTTTATCGATTTCAATAAATGACTTCTTTGGTCAATTTTCATATTATCCCTCTACGATAATTCAATTATCGTATTTTCTTTAATTTTTTAACTGAAGTTATCAATGTTTTAGAACGTGAAAATACTTTTCATTAAACTAAATTAATACTTCCGAATGATGATATAGAGATTTTTAATGTCCAGTCGCTTATTTTAGGTAAAAAGGTCGAAGCTTTTCAGAAAATTATGTCAGCAGCTATGATAGAGTGCGTATATTATCAACCGTCGATATTATTCTTGGATGACTTGGAGATCATAACGAATTCACCTTCCGACGAAGAAGCGCAAACACCCGATGCGATTAATTGCGCGAGGTGAGTAAAATTAAGGACCATTATTCGCGCTTTGATTAAAATGACCGATCAGAGACGCGATTTATTGAATGATTATTTACGATTTATGAATCAATTACGTCTGAATTTGTATTATTATAAAATATTGTAGCGCTATTGTCTTTTCAGAATCGTAGATGTACTTTTTAATACTGCAGCTGAATACCAGTCATCGCATTATGTTTCGATCGTTGCTACTTGCGCCAATATGAACAAAATTGGACCGAAGTTGAAGTCTCCGAGAGGAGTCCATTTGTTCCGAACAGTTTTAACGATTCCTGAATTAGATAAGGTATACAATAATTTTAATAAATTATACCGAATATTAAAGAGTCCGAAATTTTATAACGTTTTTGTGTTACACGCGGCAATAAGGAAAATCGGATCGATATTTTGAAAATTGCATTACAAAGTCACATAGACGTACCGCAAGTTATGGATTGGAATTACTACGGAAATAAGACAGAAGGATGGGTCGCACAGGATCTCGTCGATTTTGCTGAAAAGGCCGCTTTCGCTGCGTGGAAGCGGCATGGTATGTCATCATTTTATATTGCCTTTACGACTGAATTTTGGTAGAGTGAAGTATTCAATTTTTGCATTAATCATCCTTTCGTGTAATAATCATTCAGATACGCTGAGTAAAAATCGTAGTAATAATCATAGTAACCGTACAAGCGTAAGATATTTTCACTCACAATAATAATAATAATAATCCTATATTGTTAATATTGTTATCAATCTTTTTAATTTTCGAGATTTCGCGTAATTGGCAGAATTCATATTGGTTTACGAACAGTTCGAATAATCTATTAATTCTATTGCAAGTCTATGTAAGTTTATATTTAATATTACGATTCTACGTGAAGTTAAATTGATTAAAATTTTACTATTCGAACTATTCGATTGGATTACTTATTTGCACATTTTTAATTTTTTCAATATTTATTACACAATCGTTTATATTTTTTATGTTTGTTTTGAAAATATTGAGTTCTTAATAGTCGTTTAAAATTAATGTTTACGGAGGTAAACTGACGAGAAAGTACAATCGGTAATACAATGGGATTATAAGTTGACTTGCATTGAAATAATTACAGCGGAAGATCAAAGTCAGCCACTGACTTTAGGGGAGAAGGAGTTACAAGAGACCGTAGAAAAGTACAAAGCAATATCGTTACACGGCGTACAGCTGTACGAGAATTCTGGATACGATTGGTCACACATCGGTGGTCTCGTGAAGGTGAAAGAAATGTTGACGCAACTGTTGAAATGGCCATTGAAGTATCCGGAACTTTATCGAAACGCACCGATAAAGAATCAAAACGGTGTGCTTTTGTACGGAATGCCGGGAACTGGAAAAACCATATTAGCCGGAGCAATTGCTAAACAGTGCGGTTTAAATTTGATCAGCGTTAAGGTATTCCCGTACACTTTATCAATCTATAATTGCAATGTGCACTTTTTTTTTTTCGGTAAATCAGTAATCCCGATAAAACCGGTGGCAATCACGCCGATACGTTTTCTTTCGCATAGTTTCATAAATTCGAAAAATGTCGAACAAATTGAATAGTACAGCCGAATGTGTCGTCCCGACGATCCAATAGTATTTTCATTTAAAATTAATATCCATTTACACATTTTCCGATGAAAATTTAGTCTATAATACGAAAAAGAGAAATCTTTTAGGTCTAAAAAGATCACAGTGCGATCGTTTATGATTAAAATCAAGACTCGCTTACAATTTTAATCATTTCGACATTTGAATTTCAATTTCAGGGACCGGAGCTTTTGTCGAAGTACATAGGCGCGTCTGAAGAAGCGGTTCGAAATGTGTTTGAAAAGTTAATTCGCTTTTTTACTTTCCATTGAAACTGTTGATATCCAATCGATGGTCACCAATATATTAATTAACACTTATTTCAGAGCACGTCGAGCGAAGCCGTGTGTTCTCTTCTTTGACGAATTCGACAGTCTCGCGCCGAGGTTAGTTAAATCAATGACTTTCTTTGTAGTGATTCAGATCGTTAGGATAAATAGGTCAATACGAATGCCAAGCAGTGTAACCTGAAGTATCGATTATTACGCATATTGGTCGTTAGTGATGTTAATGAACCATAGAAATGTTCTTTATTTAACGAGTGCCGATTTTCTCGATTTATATCATATACCTTTGAAATTTCATAACTCGTTTATTACGCAGCGCTTTCAAAAACCTGAAAAGTTATCTTTAGATTGTTTCGTGTTTGCGAAAATGTGAGTTAAAGCAAAGCCTGTGTTATGGGCGTTGGGTGCCTGCGGCCTAACAATGTTACCCCGCAGACGACCGCCCCTACAAATTCGGCCTCTCCGCCGCTACCCTCACCACAGATAACAGAAGACCCTCCTTAACTCCACACCAAATGCGAGGGGTGTCACGAAGCGTGACCTTGACGCGAAGGCACAAGATTCGATCCGCTGTTTTTCTTCGCACGAATTGCTATATGTATATAATTATTATTATTGTTGTGATTATTGTATATATAAAAGAAAGTCGACATTTTTCATGTACCTTTGTCGCACCGATACTCACAGGCACTCACATAGACACCTCTCACAGAGACTCATGAACATCTTTCACAGACACTCACAGACACCCCTCATAGACATTTACGGATGTTACGTTGCGGGTTATTATTATGAATTGTCTCTCTGTATATATAAAAAGACGTCGCCACCGCCACCGTGTGCAAGAATCGAGCTCTCGGCCCTGAGGGGCATAGATGCACTGGAGAGCCTGAAAGTCCTTGGGGGTCTGTCAGACCCCATGGTCCGAAACATTCCAAGTCCCCTTTTGGTCTGGAATATTCTAAGGCCCCACGTGGCCTGGAATATTTTAAGTCCCCCCTTAGGCCTGAAATACTCCAAGTCCCCACTTGGTCTGGAATATTCTAAGGCCCCCCTGGGCCTGGAATATTGTAAGTCCCCCTTCGGCCTGAAATACTCCAAGTCCCCGCTTGGTCTGGAATATTCTAAGGCCCCACGGGGCCTCGAATTTTCCAAGTCCTCATTTGGCCTGAAATATTCTAAGTACCACTTTGGCCTGAAATATTCTAAGTACCACTTTGGCCTGAAATATTCTAAGCACCACTTTGGCCTGAAATATTCCAAGTCCCCTCTTAGCTTGGAATATTCCAAGTCCTACTGTTTGGGGCCTTTTTAAGAAATGATTAGTGGCGGTGACGACGGCAACGGCGACGAATGCGTTTAGCGCGTGAGCTCTGCGGAACCCTAGTGTTTTCATAAAATATATTACTTTCAACCAGACGCGGTCATGACAGTACCGGTGTGACGGATCGCGTTGTAAATCAGCTTTTGACTCAACTTGATGGAGTCGAAGGACGAGAAGGAGTTGCCATTGTCGCTGCTTCTTCAAGACCCGATCTACTCGATCCAGCATTACTGCGACCAGGTCGATTGGACAAATCATTGCTGTGTCCGTTACCCGATGAGGTATGAATTTTCGTATTGTTGATTCTCATGTAAATTACTTAACGTTGTTAATGGTCATCCGCATCAACGTCTAAATTTCAAATGTCTCGTTTTAATGTAATTAACATGCATTTCTATTCGTCAATATATTCTCCGTGAAATTATTTCAGAATGATAGGTTAGAAATTCTTATTGCATTGTGCAAAAGCCAACGCATTGATACGGAGAATCTTGAACTAAATAATCTTGCGAAACTAACTTCCGGCTTCACGGGAGCGGATTTGAATGCAACTCTGACACAAGCTAAGTACGCTGCTTTGGAAAATCACCTCGGAAACGATTCATCGGTAAGTAGCACTTGCCACAGCCTTATTCAAGTGTATCATATCACCAAAATGTACCAAATATCATTATGTCACCAAATTTATCATTTTACATTTAATTAACGGAGAATCCGAATTTTCGTTACCGGTGACCTGTTTTACAATGTGCCAAAAAACAAACAAAAATTAATTGCTTTCCACGGTGTTATATGATAAAAGGAGTGCCATTAGGAAGATTATCAACAATTATCTTGCTTTTAGTTAAGTGTCGCTAAACCCTGCGCTCTCCCCTTCGCGACCGTTTCTCATAGCCTATTGGCTTTCCAATAGTAATTTAATGTTTAAGGGATCTTTTTTTTTAATTTTTTTGTAGAAAACATTTAAATTCCTTTCCCAACACATACTTGACGTATAAAAAATGATATATGATGTGTCTTTTCGTATTAGTAGAATTCGCGTTTCTTCTATATTACTTCCGAAAAATCGGTTATCTTGCGGCGACAGCAAAATTCATAATACGTTAATATACTCCTTATATCCCTCAACTAGAAATAAAGTTATTATTTATTCATTATTACGATTATTGTAGAATTTGATTAATTATCTGTCTGACTATCTGTGATAAAAGGTATTCGTCGTAATGCGGCAGTTATGACGATAAATGCGATAGAAACAACATAATCCAATATCGTAATACACTCGTAATACTTGTGAGATATTTCATGTTTGATCGAACAATTCTTAATAACACGAGCATTAAACGATATTCGCATATCTTAGTCGGAGTTTCTGAAGCAGGTAGAGCGTAATTATGATACTATCATTAGTGATCTTACAGCACTAGATTATAGGAAGGTAGGTGTGTTATATAACGGAGGAAACGTAGGGAGCTTTATTAGCACGAGGCAACCCCATCGCGCTCCACTTCATCCTAAACTACGCCTCACTGAACGCCGAGGGGGTTATTATCTTATGCGTTATAATGATGCGCAAAGCGGATGAAATGGAGGGTCGAGCAATCATGTGAGATTGAAAGGCAAATGAGTAGTTACGGCTACTCTGCTACGCGTGACATCGTCGATGACGGCTCGTCATTTCCTTCGTCATTGCAAATACGATTATTCAAACGACGACTTGTTGCTTCGATCGGATATTATCGATCTTTTCGGATAATAATCATCATTCGCTATGATTTCAAACATCCGAAATTCATCGGGATTTGTGTTGTTGGTAGTGTGCGATAAGCGTTACGAAATATCGTAAAACATCGAAGAAAGTGTATTTTTTTTTTTTTTTTATTTAATTAGGAACATCGGTCACCTGTTGGTGTCATCGAAGTCACGCAAAAGCATATAATCGAATCCCTCAACTCAACTAACCCATCAGTGTCTTATGCTGAAAAGGAAAAATATCGAAGAATGTGAGTTATTGCGTTTAACTTTTTTTTTCGAAAATTTTTATTTTTCCGCTAACGCGGCGCAATGATTACGATTATTTGATAAGTTTTGAACACTTTCACGATATGTTCTTTGGTTCGCTGAGGGATGATTATTGCGAATAATTCTCTATTCGTTAAACTATAATTACCCTCAACACGATATATAATATTTTTCAGTTATTCCCAATTTACGAAAGGCAATCTTATCGAAACGGAGGCTGTTATCAACCAAAAGGCGACTTTAGCTTAATTGCAGTATACATTTGTGATAATAAACTCGTCAAGCGATCTTTGTAACATTGAAATATATTGTTAGAATTAGTTGACAAAAGTTTATAATGATTTTCGGAATAAAATGGTTACCAATCGATCGGTATGCTGAATTATACCCCCAATGTGTTTCTGACAATTTTCTTATGTCGTATAACAATTGTTATTGTATTGTGCGTATGCAATGGACAGTTCTGACACTACAAAAGGTAAGTATGGAAATCCATTGTTCACTTATTCTTCATATTATTCGGTGAGATCTCTGTATCATTCAAAGCCCTCAATACGCTCGGATTTACATGGACTCAGCTCCGTCTATCGTATCCCTCCGTTTTTGCTCGATGGTACTTTCGAATGGTAACTTCGTACCTTTCGAAAATTCTTCTGCGTTCCCCTTAATTGGCAAGTGTATGAAAATTGTAACGAAGTATTATTATAACTAAGCATAATCCGGAGCGTCTACCGTTGATACACGGTATCTCTGGTAAACTCGGGCCGTTAACACGGAGTCTGATGCTTCTTGCCGCGAGGATGAAGTTTTCGTATTAATAATCGGTATAATAATTAGTATTTTCACGCGCGACTTAGCAGGAAGGATGCCTCCGCGCGAGGGGTAACTTCAGGGATCTTGATTTTAAGTTCTCGACGAAGGCGGGCATATTTCACCGTGCTAATGTCCCCCCGCCAGATAAACTACAATATTAGCTGCCTTCGTACTGATTTAATTTAACTTTGGCGCAGGCGACATCCGCTTGGCTTTCGAGTACACTACAAGACTGCAGTGAACGCCTGTGATATAGTAGTTGCGATATAACTTCCACCCCCCTCCCACCCCCTCCCGTCTCGACTTATAACACGAGTACCTTACTACTCTATTACTTTCTGATTGCACAGTTAACTCGCATGTCTACAGATTGAAACGGCACACGAAGAATAAAAACAATTTGTTTATGCTGAATTTTTTTTTCGGAACGAAGCGAATCCTTTCGAACGGAAGTTATAGAATTTTTTTTACTCTTTCATTGCATACGGACTCATTATCGTTCGAAACTTTGGCGCGAGAGGTGATATTTGCGGTTAATTATGAGATTTTTCGCGATTGCTTGACTTCGGACATAATAACGCAAACACCGACTTTCCTTTGATACGAAGCGATCTTTTTTCTTTTTTTTTGAGTTGCATCATTTTTTCTGATGAACGCGTCGATCGCCAGACTTTTTCAGACAAAAAATAAAGAATTCGGTCTGCCGATGGTAATATATATATAGTTTTTTTTTTTATATGTTTAAATAATTTTTTTGGAAAGCTTGCGAAACATTAATCTTTCAGTAAAACGAAGTATTTTATTAGGTTTTATGCTTTTGGAGAAAAAAATTAATCATTTCATCTCTTTTTCGATATACCACGGGGTTCTCTTAAAAGAAAGCTTCTTCGGAGATTCTTTATTTACTATTATTTAATGGAATATCAATACGCGGTACACGATGTTGCTGGATAGAGCAACGATTGAGCGGAGAACGATCGAAAACACGGGACGTTCCACTACGCCATGGCGGACAGCTGATCATGTGATCGATATGCGCGCGGGGCACGAGAGGGCGCGCGCGCCCTCGTTAACTAGTAGTTTATCACCGGGGATCGGTGTCGTAAAAAAGGCTTTTCCGTTGTTCGTCAAAAAGTTCATGTACTTCAGTTGACATATTAAATACACGCCTTCCTCGCGTAATAACGTGTTAATAAATCGCATGCACAAGTGATCGGTGGCCTCAAAGATGATTAATTTCAATGCGTTCACTGCGTTTAGTACCTCAAAACACTCTCGCGATCGATGTAACCTCTCAATTGACCACCGTACGGCTTTAATGATTGAAGAAAAAAAGTGTAGTTTCGAATCACGATGCAAGGATTAATAAAAATACAAGGAGTTCAGGGAAGGTGAATCCACGTTGGAACATCGTGAGTTCATTACGTCGAGAACGAAAACGTGAGTTGCAAATTTATCTATTTGTGTCCATCGCTTCGAGCGCTGTAGGAGTATCTGCGTATCAAAAGAAACTCTATTTTTTTTTTTCGGACAATTGATAATTTCTTTCGAATGTGAAAAAGTATAACAGCTTTTAATTGCTGTTCATTATTCTCTCCTATCTGATTATATACGATCGCGAGTTTTTTTCTAACAAAAATAAAAAAAGATAATACGATGTATCAACATTCTCGTAGTTGATAAGAAAGAAGAAATCCCTTAAGAAATTAGTAGTTTCTCTTCACCCCATCTGTGTATACGATCCTCGCAACGTTTCTCATTATTATTAATAGAAATAGCATTCAAATGATCGTCATAGCTGATGATTGTTGCGGCTCACCTCATGCGACAATCTTTAGGATGCCGTTGAGCTATTTAAGAATTTGCAAAACAAAGAATGACCCGCGCGGCGGCGGCGTCAAGTGAAATACATTTCCGTACATTTAATAATCCTTACCCCGTTAACGCCTTATCTTGTACCGACCGGAGTTGCTGGCACAATCGCTACAACAGAGTGAGACAGGGGTCCGCAACGACTCGCGGCTTATTTTAGCATAAAAATGGCCAATTATCCAGCTAACAAACTGAGACGACGCGCAATTTCGTCGGATAACTCAGTTTGTCGGTTGAAGGACATTAGTTAGCGTAAATACCGCTGGTTGCCGCACTTTTATTCTTGATTACCGTTTCTCGAAAAGTTAAACGTATTACGTCTTAACTCAAGTGGCGCGTAGCGGCACTCTTTTTCGACCCGAGAAATGCGAGAAAAGTCAACAAAAACATCGCGACAGGATGCTAAAACGCTGTGGAGTACAAAATCTACGGACTCGACGGCGTGTAAAATCGGGACAATGTCACGATGATTTTACTTGCCTACTGAATGGCCTCTAATTCTTACCGAATAATCGGGTTTTTTTAAAAGCTCTCCCTGCCACGCAAATTCGAAATGAAATTACATGCGCTCGCATCTCCCGTTCGCATCACTTGCGAAAACTGTTCGTCGACCTCGGTAAAGATCGATCCATTTTCAAGTCACATTATCGCAGGATAAATCCTCTCTATCAAACGCGCTGCGTACCGAAGTATTCTCATTCGTACGTCTATCCGCATGCGGAAGCGAACCGATCGATGTTATTTTTAAGAAACTTGTAAATATTGCAAAAAACCAACGACAGGAAAGTATTTGATGTTCAAAAAGCTTTAAATTATTAGGAAAACGCGAATAATCGAATTCAACTCTACGTGTATCGGATATTTTTATTTTTTCGTTGATAAATCAAAAACATCAGTTTCGATACTCGATTAACCGCTAAAATCGTGAAGTCGATATTTTTTTTTTTTTTTTTTTTTTCATTTTTAATCGTTTTTAGCGGCATACGAATAAAAACCATTTTATTATTGTCTATAATTTTTGAGAAAAAAAAAAAAAATTGGAAAATACAGGTGGACTTCGAAGCGTCGGGTAGCTGTACCCCTCTTAAGAACTTCGCAGAGAACGCCGTTATACATCACAAATAATGTTGTCGTAATTGAGTCATTCGGTTTTGCAAAGTTTATTCGATTCGACTTTGAAGAGTATTTCCTTAAGGGACTACTATACACAGGAGGTCGTTAGGCAGTTGATATTATCGGTCGTGTATTCTACCGATGCCGGTTGTCCAGACAACGACAGGGTAATTTGAAGCTCACGTTGAAGCATGAAATGAGTGTCGATGCTAATGTTACGTGAGTAATAGATGGAATGAGGTTCGGAGGCGTTGGCAATCGGATATGCTATAGTATACTATACGATACGACACTGTGTTGCCGTCTTAACCCTTCGATCGTCTGGTAGACGACAGCGACGGCTATTATACCAAAGAGACGCGTTGGCATGTCGAATATCCTATACTAGACGATTCGAAATTTAACTTAAACGTCGTCCCTATGCAATGCTGTTGAAAAATTCACTAAAATACAAAAAAAAAAAAAACAAAAAAAAACATCGAAAAATAGATCGCGGATAGCGTTATTACATTTTCACTCGCAATTTCGAATAACGCGGCGGGAGATCCGATACTCGAGAAGCGATTATAAAACAAGGAGCAAAAAGTGTTGGCGTGATTTCACAGGCAATTATGTCCGGATGATGGGGGGTGAGTGGGTTACTCTTATTTAACGCCAATGTGCGCACGTTCCACGCTTCAGCGCGCCGAACCGCTATCCCATTTGCGCGAAATTGTCAATGATAGAATGGCAGATTGAAAAGTTCACATTCACGATTTTCGTTCCCTCAGTTTCGTTGCATCTGCAGGCTGACGGTGTTTTTCGTCAATATATATATTAAAAAAAAATATATATATACATAATTAATTAAATTTTTTTTAAACTATGATATTATTTGAAATACTTAATGAAATACGATACACTGAATGCGAAAAGTCGTTTATTCAATAAAATACATTACATTACATATAAAAAATGGAAGATACATCGCGAATTCATTACTCAATATCTTTGGCAAAGTTTTTAAGAATTCGTCATCGAAAGGAAAATGCTGCAAAAATAATCTGTTGTAATTTAACGCCTCAAGTACGGAGGACGTAAATGTACGTGCAAATTTACCGACCGGTCGTTACCTTCAATTGCCTCGTTTAACTATACAAAGTCGCGAAAAAATTCTGAAAAAAATTGTAAAATAACGTTGAACTTTTCTTTTTTCAATGATTCAAAAATATTTGTTTTACGCTCTTGCGTATTGTTGTTACGAGCAAATGAAATTAGCGTTCTACTTGGCCGGCAAAATTCGGGGGGAAAACATGAGGGACGCAGTTGTCCAGAGTGGAAATATACTTTTGAAACGAATGTAAAAAATGCTCTGATTTTTTAAATTTCTTGGAGTTTTATACGGAAAATCTTGCGATAGAGTTTTTTTGCTGATGGAAAAATTCGGGTAATTTCTGTGAGGTATATTACGATGTATATTACAATGATAATGTGAATCACAGTGATAGCTAAATGGTAGTGTCAAATGCTTTAGTTGAGTGTGAAACGAAATGATCATTGTATCGTCGTGTACACGAGTACCCATATTACTCGTCCGTTGAATACTTCTTATTTAACGATCATTGTAACCTGTGACATACGTCTAACGTTAAACAAAGCGCGGTTTGCAGAAGAACTCAGTATGAATCGTACACTTTAAGCATTTATCAACATGCAAATCTGTGTCTGACGGGTCTCTTTTATCGCTAAAAACCTCAAATAAACACTTTACCTTCAAATGTGCGCTAAAAAGCCGCTGCCGTACTCTCTATATTACCGACAAAACGATCTTTCTGCCATTGTGAACAATGATTCAGATTTCATCCTTAAGCAGAGGTGAAACCCTATCGGGTGCGAGAGATATAGCGTGATCGGCGCTTACGGCGGAGCGGAAGAGAGGCACTTGGAAACGTGTTTCACATCGCGTTAAAGCCCTCATTATTGAAACTTCTCTCCTGGAATTCCTTTTTCAGCCACTAATCAATCATTCCACATCCCTCGCGGAGCCCCTAAGTTCCTTGAAAGTCTTCGGAAAGAGAGACTCCACAGTGAGACATAAATAAATCCAATTAATCATTAAAATGGCCAATAATTGGCAAGGAGATGACTTTAATAACAGGCAATGTTAACATTAACTTTAGCGATTTATTGGTGAATTTTATACAGAATAAAACGATCAATTTTCATTTAAATCCAAGTGGAGTCCATTTCGCGCGTATTTTTCAAACTCCATTTTCTCCGAACATTCCAAATCAGCGCAGTTAATTAATTTTGTGTGCCAATATCAGTTAAAAATCGTTTTCGTATGTTGATAATAATAAGAAGAATCGTTAAACTTCATAAGTCAATGAATTATTTCGAAAGAATATGAGTTCTCGACGACGATACATAGTTTTAAAGAATTGCACGCCAGCGCCACTGTGCGAATGGATAAATTGCACTTAGGAAGTTTCTCGAGATCTAACAAAAACCATAGGGTACCGCGTATTTATCTACGTAATCGAATTTTCTATCTCAACTGCTTTCTTTTCATCCGTTTCACGAAATGGAGTATCCATTGGTAATACGTTGAAGGGCCGCCACCTCGGGTTTCGAGTACAGTGTCTGTTTATTGTACCCGAATCGGGTCAATGTCCGCACTGTATAGAACAGCCTGTGTAGTACCTCTTGCCTTTCAAACATTGTACAATCAATTATTTTAATAGATTGATCGGATGTAGTCGCGTGTTTTGTTTCGTCATTATTTACACTGAGATCCGTTACCAGATAATCCGATTTACTTCTTCACATTCAACCGTTTTACTCACAGAAACTTCTGTACCTCAATCATTGGCTGTTCGGAAAACGTAACAATCGAACGTCTTGTCATATAAACGATCCTTACAGAAAAATATAATGGCGTCGTAATCGTTACAATTCGATTCGAATCGAACGCATTTCATTGATTCAGGAACTTTACAGCGATTTGCGCCTAAAAACAGCTTACAAAATACGAAAAAAAAAGTTTCATTAAAATAAAATTTTGTCTATGAAGTGGAAAAATTGATAGCATTCAATTTCGAAGCCATTAAAATTAATGTGCTTTTGATCGAATGTACCTTTGCGCTATCGGAAGGCTACGCGAGCAGTGGCACGGAATAGTGTCGGTTTTCCGAGTTTTCGAAGAGATGTCCGTTCGGTTCATTTTTTTTTTTTTTTTTTTTTAATTTACATTATCGTTATCAATATCGATCTGTCGATGAACAGCAGAAGGCAAACGTGAGAAAGTCAACGAACGGAAGACATGTTAAGGATCGATCTCCGAAACGGCGGTGCGGTCGATCAATATATGGCGGAGAAGTAGTGCTTACGACAGTTTATACGAAGGAAATAAGTGTCTTGAATCGTAACGCCTTTTCGTTTCTCCTTAAATTTTCCTAGTCGAAGTAAAATGTTTGATGCAATTTTACAATTTCTATTTTCGGTTGGAAATTTTTTTTACAGCAAATTCGATAGAAAAAAAAAAAAAATAATTCGATGTATACAAATATCTTTATTTTATCACATTTGGCGCATGTAATATCATCAATTTTATTAAACAAAATTTGAATAAGGTGTACCGCTTTTTTTCTGTTTCGGAAAAAGTTTTTCCGATCCGAAGTTTAGCGGCGGATATTTCGAATATAAATTATTGATGTACCGGTTGGATGTTACGGGAAAATGGGTATTTAAAAAAAAAAAAAATATATATATATATCTACCGGTATTTTAATTTATCGGCAAACACGCGATCCACTAGAAGATCGCAGCGGTTGCGACTTACGAAATTAATTGAGCGCGTAGGCGATAAAAACGGTACCGAATACGCAAAGTCCCACGAAGGTACGGGTCACGTGCGCGACACTCGGCTTCGCAGTGTTGCATTTGTTGCCTGCGCACCAGCATTCATTCACCGCCGAAGTTGAATCATATCTGCATTTGTCCTTATCCTTCCAATGCGCGTATCCGCACGATCTATGCACAGTCCGCACGTCTGATGTAAAATAATACATTTTTTTAATATTTTTATTTTATTTTTATTTTTTTTTATTATTATTTTTTTTTATAAATAAAAAAAATTGAACGTACCACCATCATTGAAAATTTTCTTGTAGCAGACGCCGTTCATGCCAACGTTTTTATATTCCTCGGAACACGTTTTCGTTGGAAGCGACGATGCAGGATTGAACTCCGGGCAAACATCCCCCTTACCACCGCATTCATAGCATGTAGTTCCGTGAACTTTATCGAGAAATTAGCATTAAAAATGCGTAAAAGATACAGTAATATCGAGAAGACGATCGATAAAAAAATTAAGCGATTTTTTGCAGTACCCTAATGTAATGCGCATGCGTTTCGCTTACCCGAGAAATTGAGGCGTAGGACGGCACACCAAATAAATAGGGTATATTTCAGCTTCATAGTGTTCGATTTTTGCCGTCGATAAATCTTTTCCCAGAGAACAATTGTGTGATATGAGGAATAATGCGAACGTTTTACGAACGAGCAGTTTCGCGCGACTGAGATTTTTTATGGCGCGCGTCTGTTTTAGTAAAATAACTTCTCGTAGTAAAACGAAATGATTCGAAACGAATATCTCGAATTGTCGCGCGTAAAAAATATCTACGTAATTTGGTGGTGAATGCTAAAGGTATAAAGAAACATAATAAGGAAACGTTAACAGATTCGGATTTTAATAAAATTTTGTTTTCCGCGATTATAAACGTTTTTTTTATTGCTACGCGCCATTGCGAATGTTTTGTGAATACCGTAAAACGACGGTAAAAATTTCTAAACTTCTCACCTTTATTTTGGTCGAATTTTTACAATATGTAAAATGGATAGCCTTCGCAAAAAAAAAAAAAAAAACGAATACTCAATCTTTCGAAGCGCACTATTCGGTCGTTTTTTAAAAATTGATTATTAAAAAATGGTTATCAATCGCGACATTCGGAAAAAAGCAATTAAACTTCGAATTTAAATTGAAATTTTATTATTTCGCCAAATTTGATATGGGATTAGAAATTCGGCAATAAAGACGCTGCAAATCGAAAAAAAAAAAAAAAAAAAAAAAAAAATGGAACAGTGATATCGCACGATAAATCGAAGTTATTCGTCGTTACTATACTTCGACTTATGATTAATTAAAAATATTAATTCGCGATCTATTGAGTATAATATACATAACTTCAACGAGTAGTACGATAAGCGGTAATCAGTGGTATTTCAATTAGACAATTATAACAGCCGCTTTAGCCGGGTAAACTGTAAAGTTGGCAAACTTTGTCAAATAGGAACAACAGGGAGATTCTGCCGGTATTGTCCGACGCCGTTGACTTCCGCCTTTGCGGAGAGTCGAGTGCCGATTGTTTCATCGTTTCCGACCCCAATACGAAATATCTCCGTGCTGTATAATTATTATTGTTATTTCGATTTGTTCTATTAGACGAGATTCCCCTTTTGTATTATAGTTTCGCAAAATTCCAATGGAAAACGATGAATTGGTAATTACTTTAGTTAATTGCAATTAACTAACAATTAAATACAATTACTTTCGCCAATCGTAATTCACGTGAATTCAGTCGAAAAAACTCACAATTATCGTAAATACCCGTAATTCGCGATAAATGAAGTTGGAAAAGTCATTACGGCAGATATTACGGCCTGTAATCCCAGATTACTCTCGAAATCGATTTATTTTTCAAAATTTTTTCGAACGAAAAAAAAAAAAAAAAAAAAAAAAACAGTTACAACTTAAACAACTTTTTTTGTTTTTTTTTCGTTAATCGCGATATGTAACATATCTAATGCAGACTCGTGTGTGAAATCTAAGAAAAAGAGATTTCCGGTTAAACTACGAGCGTTCGTAGTCCCCTTCGTCGATATGCTCGTTCATCCCTCTGAAAATAGTAAAATAGTAGCTGGCAACATTTCATACAGGGATCACCCGCGCGCCGCGATAGTATCGTCGCATTTCCCGTGGACTCTCATATATAAGGCAAACTTATGTCCAGCGTAAATTCCCTCGCTTTGCCAAGTTATCTTATCGTGAGGTCAGTTTCGAAGACGCTGGTAGACCATACTGAACATTATTCGAAATTGAAAACCCGAACGGCCGATCCCCTCGATCATACGCGTATCCACGACTTCCGGCTCGCGATCGATGATGGCTCATGGACGTGGAATGGTGCGGATGTTCCAGACGATTCCGAACCTTTGCACGAAAAATCTATAAAGCCGGCGACCGGTACTTTATGCTTTTCTCGCTTTTCTACAATTTACATTTGCTCAGTATTTTATAACACATAACATCGCGGTGTTTAATCTCCGACGCGTTATAACTCGCGTGTCGTGAAACTATCAGCGCGCGAGCATTCATCTTACGTCCGCACGTAAGTTGTCTGTAGGTAAAGAAACTTCCAACCAATTCCAACCCTTTACATACCTTCGGGAGTTTTTCTTTTTATTTTTTCGCGCTACTCGTTCTTTTATAATTGTCAATATGCTACGAAAATCAAATAAAAAAAAAATAACTATTTCGTCTGAAAAAAAAGTCTCATCATGACGTAAATCTTTTTTTTTTTTTTTTAAAATCGCAAAAAAAAAACTCGAATTTTTTTTTTTTTTTTTCGACGTTCGCGACACAGAAACATTTGTTTCACATTACCAGAAAGTAGTTATCTGAGTGAAATGTGAAACGTGATTTTTTAGGATTCGCAGCCGTCAATTATGAAAGTTGCAAGTTACCCACGACGCGCGTAACCTTTGACCTTTCATTAGCAAGAATAGTAACATCGAAGAATCGAAAAAAAAAAAAAATAACTTCGCGACAATCATGATTTTACCAACTCGTCGAAGTTCTCACGATACGACAATTTCTAAGATTCGGAAAGCCACGAATTTATGTCGTGAAATAATGTGAAGAAAAAGCCGACACACGGTGGGTATTTTGTAAACGCTTCATCACGATTTAACGCAATAAAAGTCGTATAAGGTTCGATAGTGGTAATACGCTTGCGCGACCCGAGATTGGAAACAAAATGTCGTAAAATATTGAATCCCCTCCCCCCCCCCCCCCCGCGCTACCCCCCCGTCGTACTTATCAGAGAACCCCTAGACGAGAGATACGGAACGAAACGATTGCGGGTAGCAATAGGACGCGCGAAAAGCGTCGCTGTGACCCGGCAGGAGTCGATGCACTTGCGTGGTAAATACAAATAAAAATGGAAAGCCGGCTATTATGAGTAGCGAAAAGTATGACGCATACCCGGCTGTTTCAAATTGATATTTCGAAAGTCGCCAGCTCTGTGCCCCGTCAGAGCCTCTGTTGCGGTCCGCGACGTGGTAAAAGCCGAGAACAGGAATTGATTTTATTCCCTGTGCCAATCCGCATTCCGGCTTATCACGATACTTCAAAATGTACTATAGCCGATCCTTTTCCCGAGTTCCATATACATACATATAGCTATATAAGAATTTTCCAAGTTAAACGATCAAATGCCGATTTTCACCACTAGCAGACAGACGCCCACCCATTGTAATCTGTATATATATAGCTATATAAGCCATTCTAAGTCGGAAGATTGCATGCCGATTTTTCGCCACTGTCAGACAGACGGCAACCGACTGTGCTGCTTCACCGTCAAATCATCCAAAGTCCCTGCTATTCGAAAATATCATTATACGATATTTCGTTTATTGAGCAAATCGACCGATCGGCTTTATCCCCATCGAATCGTTCCCATTCGCGATCGGCAATTGTGGCAACAAAAACTTTCAAAAAATATCGATCGCATCTTTCCTAACGTCTCGAGATACCAGTCAAACGATACAACAGAGTAGTTTGTTGCCAATTGATTTTGATTATTGAAATAACACGGAAAATCGGTAACTTTTAGGACGCGAAAGATCGCAGCTTTACCGCGTAAGATTAAGGGCTCTCCAGACGCTTGAAAAATCATTTGGCAATCCATTTAATTAGTCAAGAAACAACTAAAATTAGATTTTCAAATGCGTGTTATTACTTTATGAAAACGCGTACCATTCTGCTAATATTTCGAGAGGTATCCGCGAAGGCGTTTGCATCATTTTTCACCGCAACTGAAGATCTATTAAATCTCGTCATGCATGCAGTTCGCGACGTCGGTGGGCCGTATGCATATGATTTTTCACGAGACAGTGCCTCGCGATATAGGATCAGATGACATGCATCAATGAACGCAGTCGAAGCAAATATAATACAACATCGTTTCCAACAAAGGAAGGATTTGTCGAGCGCTGAGGGTACCGCACTTCCTCAACAACACGATACACATGTTATTTCTTCTGTTTTTAAACGCGTCGCGTCATTTTTTGCCAATTAGCTATTTCACTTGCATAACTTGCAGAGAAAATAGACTCCGTCTATTGGCGCACATTTTTCGCGCTCAATTTTAAATTGATCAACGCAACGCAATATCGTCACCGATGCGACTCCTCATCGTCGCCTCTCTCCGAATCCTACTGCCCTTTCAACGCGTTACCCTCTTATCCTTCTCTCGTTTTAACGTTAGAATATCTCAGAATAATAACTGTATTACTGTATTAATCACATTTATTATCATTCTTATTGACAAACAGAACAGATATTAATTCAGTGAACAGTTTTGTAATTCGTATCATTGGTTATTAATTGCACTATTCTTCGATGTTCTTCTGGGTGATGAGTGCATTCCGGTTGATAGATTTGTGTACTTCGGAGATTTATTTTAACATCTTCTACAGACTTTTGCGCACTCCTTTATAGTTTCAAAGTTATTTTTGTTTCCACGGCATCCACCGTATGTGAATTGTACGCATTCTCGGGAAGAAGGATCGTAACCCCATCTTGGCATACGCGCTTTGCACGGTCCCGTTTCTCGTGGCTCACGGCACAGATCTTGAAAAAAACAACAAAAAAACCAATCAAAATATTTAACGAACCATTTGTATTTCGGGTCAAATCTGGACGCGACATCGTGTTTCACAACTTACCCGGACATCCTGTATCTGCAGATGTCGAACTTATAGCGAAAATGCAAACGATCAGCAGCGCGATAATTTTCTTATTCATGTTGAAGCTTTTTTCAAAATGATCGCTGCTCTCAGCGTTCCATTCGCTTTTATAAGCTGCAATTGGGGTTACGTCATTCTTATATAAACATAAAAAATATACATCGATTGTAAATACTTCGAATTGTCAATGGAAACTTTACGGTATCGAAAAAATAACATCATTTTTTTTTCCTTATTAATGATTTGTGAATACCGTTCATATGAGTGGCTATATATAATAATAAATATTTTGGGAGGACACATCGGATTGTTTATGAAAATTTTACGCCATCAAAAAAATAATACGATTTTTTTCCCTTGTTGATGCAGTTGATACGATATAACGATAAATTGATTTAACGCGATTCAAAGCGTCATGTATGTTGTTTCGTGATGCAGTTTTATTTCATTATGATATTCGTTCCTAAGTATTCGAAAACTTTTCAGTTTTTTTTGGCTCGTAAATATCATGTGCTTTGGAGACAAAAAACTATGCCTTTCGCTTATAAATAAAATATATGAAAAAAAAATATAATAAATTCGGCGTTTTTATACAATAAATATATTAACTTCGAGAATGAGTAGTCGTATTAACAGAATTATATTAAATATTAACAATTCTGTGGAATATATTTTAAATCCTATTGTCACGTTTGGAAAAAAAAAAAATCCCGACTTTACCGACAATTTATTTCGTAATTGAAGATCGTAAAGCAGTATTCGTGAATCACGAATACAGATACGATGCGATTTGCCGTCACGAAGTGGCGGAACTTTCTTCCGCTTATGCAAAAAAATTCAGTGGCATATCAATTTTACGATTTCGCGCGATTTTGAGAAACTGATTGAATCCGTTTTAATTGCGTAGATAAGGTTTATCCGAAGCTATTCGAAAAATGGAAGGCCACCTACTGCAGCTTCTTTGCCGAAGAAGAAAAAAATAAAATAAAAAATAACCACTCGGTTAAACGGAAACTAATACGACTGACGAGAGTATAATTTGTGTTTTTAAATTTGTCGCACTACGTCTGGTAATTGGATTTCAGAGAAGATAGCTTTAGCGACGCCGTTTACCGGCCAACCATAGCGCGTTCCCAACCTCCGTGGTTTAGCCTCAGGGTTATTTAAGACAGATTATTCTCCGGCAAGAAGGCATCAGCGAAAATGAAAATGCTTCCATTTACAGGAGGATTAATTGACTACGAATCGCTTTAGGATAGACGCGCTTCATAGTGCAGTTAAATGAAATCCGTTGTATAGCGCGATGTCGATGGAATTCTTTGGAATAAATAAACATCCCGATGAAACACTTTACAAGCGAATAATCCAAACAAACATTCTAAAGAAAGTATTTTCCCTCATATAACACCGTACGCGATGTATTGCGCGAAATTTCCCAATTTTCGTATTTTTTAATTTTAACCCTTTAATACGACGCAAATCGATTAGTTATGATTAGGAATTGAAAATAATGATAACAAGAAAAAGTTACGAGTTATTCGCCCCCACAAAATATGCGTATGTTGATAATAAGCGCGTAATTCTTTTGTATAAAAATGCCTATTTCGTGTCGGGAGTTTTCGGAAGGTAGAGAAATTGGTATATTGCGAAAATTTCGGAAAAAATGTCGGTAATGGTGAAAGACTATGAGGACGCGAACAAACCGGAATGGGGCTGAAGCGCATGGATGGAGCGTTATTGTGAGCGGTGGGGCGCATCATTTGATCGGGCAAAGCCCGAACCTAAGGTCGTGTGCACCATTTCCCCATCCCTCTGTACGCTCGACATCGCCGCTGTCGAAGTTGCGCCAACGCTCTCTGGGCAGATTCTACCCCGCAGGCCGGCCAACCTAATGGAAACAAGAAATTGCCGCAAACAAAGTTACTTACGCCTCGACGCCTGGTAAATATCAACCCCCGTCCACCGTCGACGTTGCGCGTCGATTGAAAAGCAAAAGGCCGCGGGGTAGCGTCAGCCCAACCGTTTGAAAACGTATTCTGTACAAAATACAAACCATTTGCCATTTTTTTTTTCAAACTACTAATGTTACTCTGCGAAGTAAAAAATGTTACAATACATTTCGAAATATGTATATAGAACAACGAATTTTTACTTTTCACGAGTAATCTATATGAGAAATTATAATTACGCGGTAGAAAAAATAGAAAAAAAAAAAAATCGTGAAGTTGTATCAAAAACATCGAAAAACCATTAATAAAAAGCGATAAGCAGAAGAGCGTTTTTTTTTTGGGTCGTTTACCTTTACAATGCATTTATCGATCGATAAATATGAATTTGATAATTACGATAAAATTTCTTTGGAATTGATAAATTAAATTTTTCACGCGGTAAGTTGCTTCGATGTGGTTAATGATTTTGTTTCGTAATAACGACGCAGTTTGTGTATTTCTTTTCCCCTACTGTCGAGTGCGATTCCCCATTCACATTCGCTAGCCAAACCCATAAATCGGACGGATTATAAGCGTGAAAAGCGGGCACAGTGTGCGGCATTATTGCACAGCTACGTTTTTTTTTTTTTTTTTTTTTTTTTTTTTTTATTATTATTCACGTAATCGGATCTGCGACGGTGATAGCGGCAGTGATTTCAGGTTTGTCTACGTTAATGCAGTTGTCCCCTTACAATGCCGTTCTGAATGCCTCATTGTCCGTAGGACCGACACCCACTCAAAACTTCTCCTCACCCCCGCGTCACGCCATTTTCCGCAATCAAACGATCGTAGGGCAGTTCGGGCAAAAAAGCGAAAGGAGATCGATACCACTGACGAACGGCATAATTAATTTATTCGCGTGTTTCGTTCAACAAATCCGAAACGAAAAGTTCCCTCGTGTCACTGCTTTATGATAAATTTCTGTGGTCCATTAATTTTACGGATAACCATTGGTTATCGTGTCGCAAATGATTGAAAATGTACTTTCGAATAAAAATCGGTATTTCTACAAAATTGTTGTTATCGTAATAGTAACTTTTCTCCGTGTAGACGTCGAAGGTACGGAGTCTCCACCCCCTTTTTTTCTCGCGTCTAAAAATGTTCAGACATCGAGTAAAAATTGTCCACAAATATTCAAATGAAACAATGACTCGAGCTGAATTTTCTGCGAGTCGATGAAAGCATTTAAAATAAATAAAATTGCAGATTTTTCGGAGTTTTCGAATATATATAAAGTTTCTCATAGATGAAACTTTAATAAATAAAATTATCAGATGCATTACATTTAATGCAAAGAACAATAACTGCTTAGGATAATATAACTTTTGTAATACACGCGATATCGTTATTATTCGAGATGAATGAAAATGTAACTAGAAGTGAGGTACGGTCCGGTTGTCCGAGTTTTGACCTCTGCTATCCGGGGGTTCGAAGCCTAAAGTGAAGAAAATATACATGGGGTGAGTCTCTTGATTCAGAGACGACGTTCGACGGCGGGTCTTCTTATACTGGTAGTCTGGAATGGTACGCCGACAATGAGGACATTCTTCGCCTACAATGGCTTCTACAATCGAGCGCCAAGCACTTCCGCGCATACTAATGGAGAACCCTGTGCTTTAGTTCGTCGCATCCCTCCCGGCATCGGTCGTTCTCACTTTGCTGTGCATACGTGCGTATAGTAGAGTTCATAAAACTTCTAAGGCGACCGGCGATACGAGAATTTTGCGTCCGGTGCATCCAAAGCCTATCGGTTCGTCACTTTGTTATATTTTCCATTGGATAATGTGCGTTTATTCACGACGGAGAAATTCACGATGAAAAGATTCCGTAAATATAACAGATCGATGACGAGATCATCGGGAATCGAACGAATATAATCGATACAGTGAAATTCAAAATTCGTCATTATATTTTCATATAGAAGCTTTATGAATGGTAGAAAATAATGAGGAAACAAAATTCTGCAATCGCTTCCTTTTTTTACATGTGTAATGCTATTAAAATGGCTGTAGAAATGGACGCATATATATAACGTGTGCATTATGCAAACAAATTGTATGTATTTCATTCATTCGGCAAATTCTACGGTTCGAGAAGTTACCATTATGAAATATTGATTTGTCAACTTTCTCGTAATCTTCGAATGCAACTGTATTAATGAAATTTCATCGCGTCTAATTAATAAATTTTTATGTACTTTGATCGCATGAACTGTAATTTCTTTCGCAACGTTTCCATCGTCGAAACAATTGTGTAACGACATCTCAAGTTTAAGAAAATATAATTTATAGTATTCCTCGTTGAATCTTACAACGTGTATATTTTTTCGTTGCGGTACCGCGACAATGGAGCAGAAGAACTATGACGTTTCCCTTGCAGTGACGCAGATACGTAGCGGTGCGCCACTTTCCATTCTCCATTCACCATCCCGCCGTTATCTCGGCACGGAGAAAGCGTGATTGCCTTTATGGGGGAAGAAAGAGTCTTTTGCAGTAGCGATAATGTCCCACGGTGGCGGCGGCGGCGGCAGCAGGACGACGCTATCAGAAATAAAATGCGAAGGGCTGAAGCGGCCGAGTAAAGGAGGACGGAGTTTCTTCTCCTTTTCGCGAACAGCTCGCTATCCCAATCTTCAGTACCTCCCCTCTACGAATATTCCGAGACGCGCTCGTAAAAACACACGCAACCGATCTAACCACTCCTCCAGCTTCGCTCGACTACGCCGCTATTATCATCTCGAGCTCCCGACTCTACAGTTCTTTCGCGACCCTCGTCTCCTCTCTGTATTGTATCAAACCGGTATCGCATTATATTCACCGACAGTCAACTTCAACTTTCATTACGCAATCACCTTCTTTGTCGAATTAAATGTGTGAGACACTGCTATCTTTCTGTGAAAGTGAACCAAAGTATTGACGAACTTTCACGCTTTTTGTTGAATTAATCGTTTTTGGAGCACAACTCAGAGTGCGATAAATCGATGAAACTTTACGCGTTACTTTGTTGCAAAGCTATTGAATATTTTTAACACGGGAATTCTCCGAAAATGTAAAAAAATTGGTTTTTTTTTTGTTTTTTGTTGAATTTTTCTTTTTTTTTTTTCGACTTCGTTTAAATGATCGCATTTTCATACAGTTGCATTACAGTTAATTATTAATTGCTTGAGTTGAAGGTTAGTTATTCCGTTTGCGAATTGGCATACAAATATTACATATTACAATTATTAATATTACAATATTACTTCATAACTTTTATATTTCGGGGTAATTATTATGTGAAATTACAGTTTTCCCAAATGGAGTGATGAACGACTCTGTTTAATCGACGTTCTTTTTTTTCGTGCGTTCATTCTGATTCCATCAGCATCGCTTAGTTGCTGTCGGGAGGTAAAGTCCAATCTTCGTGCGGCTTACCTGCGTTCTTGTCGTATACCATCGCAGCTATGATTGCTGTTAAAAGCCAATAAAGATCCATCTGAATTTAAAAAAAAGTTCTTAAAATCAACTCTCATTAATCATCAATTCGTCAATCAATTTTGACTTTTCATCTCACGCGCGCGCGCATTGTTTCGCGTTAAAGTGAAACAACAAACATTTTAGTATTCCACGAACCAATTTACTTAGCGTATTGTCCCTTTAAAAAAAATTGACATCTCGAGTTTTCCGATATTTCATCGAAATGCAAAATTATCGGTATATTTAAAAAAAACAACGAAAATTACGACTTTTTCGATTGGGAGACGTTACATTCGGAAAATGTTCGATTGAAGAATCGCGTGTAGGACGTGAGGTTTAAAAAAAAAGTATTGCGTTGCAAATATATAGTCTTCTAACGGATGGAAATATACTTCCGATAGATATAAATCCATAATTTTTTTTTCTATTATTTCTATTATTACGTAATTACGATTACATTTTTAATAAATGCAAAATTGTAATTTTCAAGTTGCGAATCAAATTTTTTTTTTTTTTTTTTACTTACCTCTGATAGTGCGTTGTTTTTTTGTTGTTGTTTTTATTTCCGATCGCTCCTTATATATGAAATAGAAATGCTTTGAAATTTCCTCCACCCTTTGCGCAACGATTGCATGCAAATCAATTGTCTTATCGTATCGTTTTCTATTAATTATCAGTTAAAATAATTATTTCTTGTCTTATCTTTTTTTAATAACACTAATTTCATTTCAAGGTATTCGGTTCTGCAGTTACGAAACTATTAAATACAAAATATGTCCTATTAAAGATGAACCATACAATGAGAAATAGGACTTCGTATAGAAAAATTGATTTTTTAAAAGTTGTTTAGGGATTTTAAGGGGAAAATTGTTTCCTTGAAATTAGTCATTTCAATTAATTTTTTTTTACACCCAATCATTTTTTTCCGCTGTACGGAAACAAGAAACAATACGTGTAACGTATAGCCGACGCGATGGAATGAAATTTTCGGAAATTTAATGTCGAATGTCGAATGACATCGATATATTGACGATGTATTTTAAAAGCGCATAAATACCTATAATTGTAAAATTTACTCAGGACGGAGAAAAATACATGGGATTTATCGATATCAAAGAAAATAATTACCAATTTTCAAATTATTCATATTTTATTTACAATCGGCACTTCATATTACAGAGTCCTCCCGCTTTGCTACTCAACAATTACATATCGCTAAGTCATGTATACAACGGCAATGACTAGTGAGTAATAAAATGAATTATTTATAAAACATAATGTCAAATCAACGCGAGAGTAATAAATTCGAAATATAAACGTCGAACAACATATGCAAAATTGTTTATTAACCATAATGATGTAATTTTTTTTCGTGAATACCACCGACTCACTGTTTTCAATACGATTACATAAGTTTATTGAATTTCTCGGAATAATAACACACTTCGCACGTATTCGGACGGTAGTAAGAAATAATGTTTATTTGAGAATTAACTACGAACGACGAAGTTGAATTTTGTGATATTGAGGACTCGTATTTGAGGTTAAATTTGCGATCGTCAAAACGCAAAGAAATCACACAATGAGAACCTCCCGAGTGAATAATTACAACAAAAAAATGGGATATACTACGTAAAGTTTATATCCCGAATAACAGTTTTTATAAAAAAAATTAATAACTGGAAATTGAGAATATTACGAAGAGCTCACGGATTGCGCGTGAGAAGTTAAAGATTTTGTATTTGGAACGATATTTTTAAGTGACAAGATTTCGAAGATCGGTTGGCAATTATTTTTCTAAGGTATAGAAAATGTTTCGAACGCGCAACGATTTCGAGTTGTACGTCTGTTATTCGTGCAAAGGGTGGATTGACCGCCACCCGCCATACTGCGTTACAAGTTATATCGTCCAAATTCTCCGAGACGATAGAGCATTCGTCAGAGTCTTCTAAACTGTTTATCATTGATTTTATGATAATTATTATGGATATTGATAATTATTTATTATCTGTACCATTAAATAAATTCCACTTTACAGCCGCTCTTCGAATAGTTTCAGAATTTTTTGACGATTTTGTGCTAAAAATCGAACACTTAAAAATTTGTGGCTTGTGCACTGTAACGCAGTGACATTTCGTTGGCGAAAGAACGACAACTGAGTGTGATATCAACTTGGACGACGCTTTTCATATAATTGGCAAAAATTCTATAGCATCGATCGTTTTGTAAGTCCATTTCAAGCGAAAGACGACTCTACTTAGTCATTTTTCATCCGCTATTATTGAAAATTTGACTATCAGCGCCGACGTGCATTATCGGCATTACAATTTGGCGTAATTTTCGCGAAATACCGTACAGAATGCTTCGTAATGTTAGCTGCGGCGATCTATGTTATTCCCCGCGGTCCGCTCAACTTGAAATTAAATTAAAAACCAACCGGTCAATTTGCATCTTAAACAAACTGTTATACCGACAGTTGTTTGCGGTCACTGTGAAAAAACCAATTAAATATCAACGTTCAACAAATTGGGATAATTAATAGTTAGTTTGGCGCTATAATTGATCGGTTGCGTTACGGTAGATTTTAGGAAAACCACTAATATTTAAACCTAAATTACCGGTTGAGAGATCCGCGAGGGTTGGGGCGCGCGGATCCCATTCGTTAAGAGATATAATGAACTATTGTAAATATTTTTTTGTTCTATACATTGTTCGGAATAGACGAGCAGAACGGAGTCGCGGAAAAACGGACACCGAGAGCAAAATGGGATCATAAAAAACGGAATAACTTAAAAATTTTTAGGTTAAATTTGATAAAACATAGATAAAAGTTGAATGAATTTTGGATTAAAATATATATACATATATGTCAAGTGCGGATTAACTTCGCAATTATTTAGCGCCAATTGTTTCATATGTCCGTTTTGCCCCATGTGGTAATTTTACTCCGCTCTCCTTTACTGTAACTGAACGGAATAAAAGTGTAAATTCATCACTCGCGGTGAGATACGCATTGTGTCTATTTTTTTAATACAATTTTTTTAAATTCTTCATCACACATTCCACGTGTTTACGAAGATTTACGATTACGATAATAGGAACATAACGCAAAAAAAATGATAGCAAATTGTTAATGAATATCACCCACTTATTCTTATCTTACGCGACCCGAAGACCCTTTGACTACTCAATTATCAGTAATCGCCAACATAACAAAATCTACAATTACGTAAATATTTGATTTTGACGAAAATTATAAAAATAATAAATAATTTTCGTCTTTTTTCCTGGAGTCTCAGACCTAATTCTGGAAGTGTTACTTGACCACGAAATATTACTATATCCAGTGCGGTTTATAATAATCCTTCAAAATTCGGCGATCGATGGAATTTTTATGTTTTTTTTTTTTTTTTTTTTTTTTTTTTTTTTTTTTTTTAATTGTCGCGTAACATCAAAAAATATATAATGCATTGCCAAAATTTTATTTCCGATATTTTATCCGGCGATATGCCAGATGTTCGCGGAAATATAACACGAGAATTTTTGTCAATCGTGCAGCACGCATCACCGATTGTAATCGACGTATCGACACAGCTAATTCGACAAAATCGTCAAATTTTTCGCGAACTTAAAAAAAACTTTGAATTGTTTCCAAAATTTGTTAATAACATTAAAAATGAAAAATCAACAACAACAAGTAATTCTATATGTAAAATAACAAACTTAAGATACTATTTTGATATTCTCTGATTCGGTATTCGCTAAAAAAATGATGAGAATTCTTAATGTATTTGCGAGTATCGCATGACACCGGTAGCGTTTGCGTATTCAAGTTTTTAAAAATCTTTGGCCTCGTAGTACGGTATATTCCCTTTTTTTTTTCGAGCCGCGCAGTCATGAGAATAACAGATGTCTAAAGGGAATCAGTTCGCATAGTTGAAATAGGATTAGACATAGTAATACGAAAGATTACATCGAGCGCATTCGTCCAGGTTGCGCGGCATCGTTTTTCTCGTATACGATAAATAATAATAGAAATGGCGAAGAATTCGTTGTACAAATAATTGAAACGAAAGCCGAAAGATGCTATACATGTAATGGTGGATGATGCCGTCTGGTATTATACTGTGGACGATGCAACGGAATCGTATGTATGACGGGGGGCCCTCAGCGTGTATCCACGTTAGTATTCAGAACGTTTGGCTTATTTCACATGGCCGCTTCCCAAAGAAGAGATTTGCCTCAGTTGGTAGAGAGGTTTTTTTCAACGGGGATACCGCGCCCGCCTGTCCGCCATAGCATAATGTGTGGTGAGAGGGTTGGTTATCTCATCAAAATTGGACTCGAGTAGTCTCCACGTATCATACTATCGAAGAGGGAGATCTCTTTGTAGGATTTAGCAATAGCAATGTATCGATTCGATTTCGATGGGCACACGTTTCGCACACTCGACGACTTACCGAATCGTGTGTACGCTGTTTTCCACCGTTTTACCGACAATTTCGACGCATGTGCCCTTCCCGCCTTCTATCACTGATAGTCTGTTTTTTTCTCTTTAGTTCGCTTCTTTCTACCCATTCGAATCTTCCCATCTCGATGCCCCTTCGATCAGTCTTCACCGGGGCGTGTGGCAGATCGCGTCTATTGCTTTCGTTGTTTACTTTAATGCCAATTTACCGACACATAAATTACAAAGGAATTCCATAAAACCCGTACGGTAAAGAAACGTTATATTGATTACGAATTATTTACATTAAAAAATTCCGGGGGAAAATGATATATTATTGTTATAATATATGATGTATTGTTATAGGTATATAACATAATCAGACTAATTTTCATTGGTAATTAAATGAAGTAAATAACAATTCCGTGAACTCATATACCCATATTCTATCCCCCGAAGCTCTTCGGTTCAATGAAAAAAAAAAAAAATTTAGTTAGGATTGCGATGTTTTTGCCGGCCACCTATCTTAATAGTAGTAGCGGTCGCGTTCCAAGTTTTTCGTAATTATTTCTACCAAACGCGTTTTTAAAATGCATATTAATTCGGAAATATATAAATCGCTTTACAGTTTTTCGCGCTCAAAACTTTGAATTGTACAATTTTTTAACTTTTTTTTTTTTTGTAAATTTTTTGTGTTCACAATATCGCCAATTTCGGTAATAATGCTTCACTTTTTTAAAAAAGGTATACTTTTTAATGAATTCTCAAATTATTAAAATACGAATTTTAAATTTCGTAAAAAAAAAGGAAATTTGTAAACGATTTACGAAGTACAGAATTATGCGGGGGTTCGCGTAGTGTAACGAAAAATAAATCCGCGCGTTGGGGATTCTAATAAGCACGAGATATTTTTGCTGTATAGATGAATATATGTGACCATTCGGATCCATATATCTGATGATGTATGACTGATGCATAAGATTAAATATAATAAAATATAGAGTTATATATATCATATACAATGATATTATACAAATCCATATATGTATAATTACATAAAATTATACATCGAGTTATGTACAATTATATATGGAAAATACTCAATTAAAACTTTTAATCAACCGATTCAATTGTACGATCGATAAATTCAGGAAAATGTATCGAACTGAAATTCCCAAAGACAAATACACTGAATGTGCATCCGAATTTACTTTGATGACGTCAACTGATATGATTATATTCCACGGCGTAGTGTATCTCGCGATATGTCTTCTATTATATGTACATACAATGTATTTTCTGAAAACATCGCGATGTCCAGTTTTTCATGAATTTTCATTAGTTATTGTATTGAGCAACTAAAATTCTGGTTAATATCCTATACATTATTATTCAAATTGAATTTTGAATTGTACAGATTTACGAGAAATTACGCGGTTACACTACATGTACTTTGGATCTCGTAGCCAAATATTGGTGTCCAATATTTTAAGGTTAACTAATAATCAGAAGGTTAAGCAATACATAAATTTTCAAAGATCGCAAAGGTTTATAAATAGATCCTAAAAGATCGCGAGGATTTATAAATAAATTTTCAAAGATCTACGAAGATTTACAAATAAATCCTAAAAGATCGCGAGGATTTATAAATGAATTCTCAAAGATCGCAAGGATTAATACCGCTTTTTTCACCGCTTTTCTTATCTGGTCAAAGTAATCAATCGATGGTCAAGAAACAAAACCGTCGGGAATTACAATAGATCCTTAGTGCGCATATTCCAAAACAATAAAAAAATAAAAACGAGGCATGTGATGTTCCGAATATGGGTACAGCGGCCCCGTAGCCTGGCGCCTTCCACATGCATGTGTAAGAAACGTTATTAAAGATATTTTTAGCGATTAGCAATTAAATAAAAAAGCATCGTGATTGGCATCTGTTTTGTTAACGTTATCGACTACTATCGCAAGTAAATTGGTTGTCGAAATACTTCTACGTAGCAGTATAATTTAAACTATTTATCATTTTTGTTTGTTTTTGTTTTTGTTTTTGTTTTTAACAATTGACACTATTCCCGGACGTTGTTGAGAGCTCAGGCCATATGTTTCACGTGGCATAGCGACCATTTTTATTGAAGCACCGTTTGTCTTAGTTATGTTAATAAACGCTTAATTATGCGAAAAATGATGGACAAGTCGATGTAACTATTTTCACAATATCAGAATGGATCACGACATAGTCGGCATTCGTAAAAACATCGAACGTTCGTTACTTCGTGAAACTGGAAGGAAAATCTCGTCACTCTTTCGGAACATCGAAGTCAACATTTTCAGAAATGTTTTCGCATAATTCACTGAACACTGGTTACAGAAGCAATTCTTGAGGAACGCGCCGGAAGTGAGGTCGATTCCTGATCATTGTCATCCTCGATAGCGAGAGTTCTTGACGTTGTCGTCAAGTTAGACGCCGTTACGGTTGCTTGGGGAATCGGGGAAAGGATAGGGGGGACTCTCCACCAGTCCGGCGGAGTCCAGTTCGAGATTAGGTTCCTCCGGAAGTTAAGGTCCGGGAGAACCGGAAGCGGCTTTCATATGACGTGAGACCGCGGTATAGAGGGCGGACTTGCGGTTAGACTTTGAACGGAAAACGTATTTTCTGGTTTGACGGCGGTGGTGACATGTTTCTCAAAGCGATCGACCGACGGCGACGAGGTATACCGATCCTCCGACTTGGTTTCGTCGTTCTTATCCAATGGTGTCGCATAAACATTATCGATCTTCCGAAATCGATCTTCCGATTCAGTGGTTTCTCTCGTCTCCGCTTGAAAACGATCCACTTCCGTTTTTACCGAATTTACAAATGAACGCTCATCCGGTTTCGTGTGGAGAAGGTAAGCAGATCTTTTTGGCTCTTTTGATGGACTGGACGGACATCCACAGTTGGGCTGCACGCATGATGACGTCGTTAGACCGGGCCATGCAGCGGCAACGGCTTGATGACTTGAATAAAAAGTTCCGCTTCCGTATATCGCTTGGAATGCAAGATCCGCGGCTAATTTACCTCCGGTAAAGTCCTCTCCTAACTTGTGTTGAATGGGATACAAAGGGTACGGAAAGGGTGGAAAGAATCGTGGAATCTTAAGGTCTTCGTGACCCAGCAATGCGTGATGCGCAGGTGGAGCTAAAGGAGGTAGTAAACCTCTTGATATGTTGTTCAACGTATCACCCGTTGACATCAATGGCGACAAAGAGAAACCAAATTTGTTCTCCTTTTTCACCAAAGACTTTGGCTTCCTTCGTGGACGGTACTTGTAATCGGGATGTTCCTTCATGTGTAGCGTTCTGGAACAATAAACATAAAAGCCCACAGCCGTTCGTTAGGGTTACGCCTTTCATTGATTTTGTTTCCTCATCAAGAAAGCTTACTATTGATTAAAAAAAAATAATCAGAAATTCAATGATGTCGTGTTTTCGATGTTTGAAAACATCGCGGCATGGAATTTATTGCGATAATTTTTTTTGTTCGGATTTTTTTTTTAGCGCCACAATTTCGCGTAACCGACATACATTAACGCGGAGTAAGTTAAAAAAAAAAGTTGGTAGTTTTCTTTAACACCCCTTTACATCGGTTTCGCCTATTCGGCATTGAATTCGTACTTTTTGACGCTACAATATGAATATCGCATGCCGTTGTCACGCACTCGGCAAGAAACACAATTTCGGTGTTATTTCTTCGTGAGAAGTTTTCTGCTGCGAACAAGTGACGCCTTTACAAAATTTTACGATAAGAATGACGATAAAATGCCGGGCGATATTCTTAGAAACACCTAATCGCTGAAGTATATTATGTCATTGTATTCACTGTCGCTATTCACGATATCTAAGGTATCGTCGTTTTTCGAACAACACGATTTCCGCAGTTCGATTCATTCACAAACTTTCGTCAATGTCGATGTTTTTTCGATTCGATATCACACTTTCGCGTCTTTTATGACTGATAAAAAAAGTTATTTTTTTTTAGTGAAATATATATCGCGGAATAGTTTATCGACAGATTTTGATTGAATTAAAAAAGAAAAAAAGACGACGACAACATAATCTTCGAAATATATTTGTCTTTCCGTTGGCGCATCGAACGTTATCGCATTCTTGAAGAAAAAAAAGGAAGTATCAGACGCTTTTGTTGCGGTAGGATAGGTGAAATCGAGAGATTAAAAACATCGGACGTTCAGTTGAAGAAGTTACTTTGTAAACATCGAATTCGTGGCGTTATCAACACGTACGTAAGAGCCGTACGCTCACCTACAGGAGGGTACATTATCGTGGGGTTTCAACACGATAGGAGAACCCCATAGATATTTGTAGTAAATATCTTGTGCACACACTCGGGAAGGTGGGGTGCACGGGACTTGGTATCTCCGGCGCATAATACTCCATTATGTAGCGAGAACCGCACAAATGCTGTCCTTATTTATGTCCCTCTTTGCGTAGATAAAAGAAAAGCGAAGAATAAAAAAATACTATACGTTTTAATATCACCCCACATTTCGAATTACAGTTTTTCGATCCATAGTGCAATATTATAATATAACAATATTCTATTTAACAAATACGCGTGGAAATGAATGCCTTTATATAATCGTAGAAATTGATTAGGTATCGCTACTGACATAAAGCGTCATAAATGATTATGTATGCAGCGATGAAAGCCATTTAAATTTTTATATTTAAGGGTTTTTTTTTAATTTTTAATTTTTTTTTTTTTTTATGGAATATGTGGCATATGACGATATATATGACGATGTTATCATCTGTAGACATCGATAATGAGGAAGCAATGTGCAAATTTTGATTTCGTAATTTTTTTTTTTTTTTCTATTCTGTTGGCTTTGGATCGAAAAATATTGTAAAATTGTCAAAAGATTGAGTATCGAATCGATGTATACATTATTTTAATGCGAAGCTTACTATCAATTGAGTTATCGTACGCTTTCGATATACTATATGTATTGATTACGCGACTATAACACGAATGGTTATCCTGAATATCCAAGTACTGTAAGAAATATAAATCAGCAGGAGTTCGGACGCAGTGTTCTTGCAAGAATAGTGTAGGAGAGAAACGGAATAATAATTCCGGGACAATGTGTCCCCGCAGATAGCACAATGCGTAAATCAGCATAAACACTGGTAAAGCTTCGCGACAATAATTCAGCATAAATGCATAAACACGGAGCGTAATCTTTAGAATTCACATTTGCCGCGATAAACAATACCTTTACATTTTCTACTAAAGCTCCGACATTATGAGAGTACTATCGGGGGAATAGGTTCATTTATGCATCGATAGAATGAAGAATGACTCTTGTTAGCGCGATGTTTGTTTATATGAAATTCCATTACGTCTATAGCACGCATAACATCGATTGCCATTCATTTTACTGGCGCATCGGACAATTAGCTTTACATTTTAATGGAAACTATAATATTACGAAAATAAAACGCTTTCATCTTTAGGTACTTTAATTACGGATATTTATAATAATAATAATAATTAATAATAATTGTATTGTGTATTTTATATTTAACTTATATTTAAATAAAAAAATTTCTTGTCAATTTTATCGATCGTTTCGGTAAAATCGCGAATATTTGTTTGTATTACGTTACGTTATTTGCCGTTATTTTCGTAACTGCAGTCAAAAAAATTTAGAGGGACTATTGGATTCTTTTGCATTTGTTACGCATACAAAAACGTTGATACGCTTTTATGTACGCTGTATGCATTCGACCGCCACTACTACGCGACGTGATAGTAACGCCTTCCGACTACTACAACGCGAATCCTCTTTGTACCTTCGCGAGACAAATGCCTTAACATACATAACGCGCATGCGCTCTTGTGTCGGTTTTCTTGCTTTTCTTCGCGCGTCAAGTAAATATTAATGCGTTATTCTCCGCGTTAAGTCGGGCCGATGGCAAAGGGATAGTGGGGGATGTTTAATTTTTTCACGTTTTTCTATAATTGTTACGGTTCTCTATAATCTGCGTGCAAAAAACCTGACATAAGTAATCATTTGAAATGCTCACTAAAGCGTATGATACGAATTTCGAAGCGAATTAATATCAGTTTATTCATACAAATTATTCATCGTTTTTACTTCTTGAAATTTCGCGATGTTCGCAATGCAATACTTGAGTCGTTACACGCGGTCATTCGGAAGTATCAATTTAGCTGCTTACAGCTTTGCAATTTAACTGCATTACGATTTATGAAGAAATAACGTTCCGAATTGCAGTTTCCAGCAGTCCTGCGTTCACGTTTTGCTTTGTGGCGTCCAGTGGTAACGATCATTGATCTAATCGCATCTTATTTATTGCCGAATAAGTTAACGCGTTTATACGAAGTTTTATTGTTCTGTTGAACGATCGAACGCGTGTTGAAACCTTCGATAATCAATTTTTAACGTTTGCAAACATCGCGGACACAAAGATTAATAATATGCGTACCAAACATAGTTTTTCTTGTATGCAACTTGATTTTGATAGGTCTGTAAAAAAAAAAAAAAAAAAAAACAGAAACCAAAACAAATCTGAAAGACCGATTACATCATAATTTTTTGTATTATCTTTCGGAAAGTTCCGCTATAAAAAAGTTAATTAACAATTTTTTGCAATTTCACGGACAAAGTTTTGTCAACGATAACTAAAAAGACGCAATGTGAAAATCGGCTTTGCAGTTTTGTTTGCATTCCGATATCGTCGCCGTCGGCAAAGGCGTTGGAATAAAAGAGAAACGGGAGTATTTCTCGAAAGAGATAAAATCACTTGTTTGCAAACGCATACTTACGCACATTTAAGACATTTCTCTGAATATTATTTTTTTCACATTTTAAATACGTTTACAGAAAAATTACGAATTTTTTTTTTTTTTTTTTTTTTACGAAAATAAAGTTTTGTATACAAAAAAAACGAAATTAAAGTAAAAATTGTGGAAAGCGACTGGACAAGTTTACATCAGATGACAAACAGTTTGTAAAAATAGAAAGAAAGTGTACATTTGGAGAATTAATCGTTAGTTGGTACGACTGCTTTCCTTTTAAAACCGTAATAACCTCCAATAACTATTCAGTATAAAAATCATTATGAGGGTAAAACTTCCGCGAAGATACCAAAAGTTTATTTAACGCGTCTCACCCTTCACGTTTCTAATGTTGATTATTATTTCCCTATATAAAAATGAAGTATATACTGATATATCGAACTTTTTCGGTATTTCGATATTCGAAAATTACAAAGATTTTAAGATTTTTGTAAAGATTACATCTTTTATTTTCGGACAATGCTAATGAACATTTCTTTTGAGTCAAATAAAAATGAAATAATAATCCTATCGACTGAGTCCTGTTAAACATAGTATAAGCGATGCGTACAGAACGTCGCGATTCGCGGCATCGTCGATGCGTCGAATTAATAAGAACGGCGGAAAAAGTAAGCCGCGAAGACGAAGGAACGAGGAGGGTGGCGGTTGATTATATTGTGGTTTGGAAGGTTCCGTGTGCTCGTCGATGTGACAGTGTCGTTTCGGGGGATATGTTGCAGTGGTAGCGAGCGTATAGACGCTGTATACGGAAGGGACGAGGGTTGGACGGAAGGTAACGGAGAAAGAGGGTAGGCGAGGCGGCGGTACGCGAGGGTGAAGAGGCGCACGAGGCCCCGGGGGGTGGAGGCGCGGAAAGGGATCCGACGGTCGGGCAGCAGCCGAACGCGGACGCGGGCGGCGGAGAAGCGAGGCGCAAATCCTTTTAAATCCACACAATTGCGACAATGGGGCTTTATTTGTTATCTCGAGGGCCACATTGTGAGTCCCCGTGAACGAACGGACAGATTACGTCGGGCCAGTGACAGCGCGGCCTCAACGGGAACGTCCTCCTATACCTCGACGAGGCACCAGCGGAACGACTTTATCATCCTGCTTTTTATTTTACGACCTCCGTCCCCGTAAAAATGGATTTGGTATCACCGGCACAAAGTCTTTTCCGGTTCTTCTTTCTACGTATACCTACTGTATACGCAACTTTTTTTTTTCCTTCGATGTGAAATAAAGTCGGGGGAGAGAAGGTCCCTTCAAATTGATTCTTGACGGGAGATTTTTTTTCTCTCGTAAGGGAATAGATTGACTATAGAGGCCGATCTTCCGATTCTTGATATGCATTTTGTGTCTGAATTATGAAAACCGCGATCCCATAGATCGAGATTCCGTACTTTTTTTTTTTTTTTTTTTTTTTTTTTTACCGATCACGAGTGTCGACCATTTCGCAATATTTACGATTTAGCGTTACGACAAATTTTTTTGAAACATTTTTTAAGTTAGTTGAAAAAATCATCCGTGATAACGAAAATCGGAGAAATGACGAAACTTCGTGAAACGCATACGCCCGTCGGCCACCCGGGAGTTAAAAATCTGCCGGGTGAAGCTGTCGCAGTCTGACTTTCACGGGGTGTTCGAGAGACATGCGACTATGAAGGATTAAACGTAACAAGCGAGTGGAAGATACACGATAACCGGGGAGAATCGATTTGCACCCCAAAGCATTTTCTAAGGCATTCAGAATCGAAACGGATTCGAATAGTTTCAATAGCATAAGTCGTAAAACATTTATAAAGTAATGAGAAAATGAACGATTGCCAAACGATGGTGAGACAGCGTCATTGTCTGACATTTCTTAATGATTTTTATTTATCGTTCTAATGACATATAACAATATATTTATCGCAAAAATCGCGGTAATAACGCAAATATTATTACGAGCGTTTAACAAGACGATCGCCTGAATAGTCACGAAGGACCCTTCGACGGTCAACGAAATGGACTCATAACGGTAATTAAATATTTAATACTAGTAATACAAAGTCTTGCGTTCCCTTGTCTATAAATAATACCCGATTTTTTCCATCGCGTTCCGCCCTCCAGTTTTAGCACATCACCCCCCTTAGCTTTCGGCAACGATGTACCGTGTTATTGAGTAGTCGGTCTCTCCCTCCGACCCTTCGGACACCGCGCTTCTCGCCACTCTTCGTACCCCAATGCAATAATTTTACTGGAGTGTTCGTGACTAAAGGGCAATTAGGGTAAAAAAAAAATCGCCCCTGAGATCGACAAGTTTATCTGCTTCAACAGTCGCCGAATAGATTGTTGGACGCTTGGAAATTGAATATTTCGAACTCTATCGCTTCCGATTAATCGTCAATTGTACGATAATTAAAAAAAAAAAATTATTTTTTTAATTTTTTTAGAAATATATTACGAGTTCCCAAGCTCAGTGTTGATATAATATTTACATCGAATAACTTGCAATTTTACATTAACTTCGTTAACTTAAGTAAACGTGAAGATTGTTTAAAAAATTTGAACATTCACTTGAAATTTTTTTGAGATTTCAAAATTGATGTACGTCACAGTATTACAATTATAACTATACGATTCAGTTTGGCGATTTTTGCTCTGACCACTCGATACTTTTGCTTTGGCAATTTTCGGCAATCGCAAGAGTACACAACGGTTGTAACGATTCTCCGCGTATTTCCGTCCGCGGCTCGTCTTCTGTAGATTGATTGTATCATATGAGACGTTTTTCATTTAATGAGAATATATTTCGTCATTAGCGGCATTCAATGCGCGTAGTATTTAATTTTTTGACAATTTTAAAATATTTTTTATTTGCTTTGCGAAGTTTCATCACTTAAATCGGCGACTAGGAATGGATGATATTGTCGTTTTTGAAAGAATCGGTTCAGCGAATGTGTTTACACTGTTTTGCACATAGAGCCGTAATGTGTCATTTATTAACCTTAAAACTTCTCGAAAATCGCAAAAGGATGTGTATTTCTACCGATTCTCCGTATATTTCCATTCATTCGCCAACTTTTGCTAATCAATTGAAGTACGATACACGTTTTACATTAAATCGGAACATAATTGACCGTTATTACCATTTCATTCTCGCCACTCTTCGTACCCCAATGCAATAATTTTACTGGAGTGTTCGTGACTAAAGGGCAATTAGGGTAAAAAAAAATTTGTTGTTGTTTTTTTTTTTTTTTTTTTTTTTTACTTGGCGAAGCTTTTGATCGCACAAAAGCGATCGGGACGGTGAACATTGTCGCTTTCCAAAAAAGCGCCTCCGGAATGTGTCATGTCGCCATCACTCAGCGTTAAACCTTTTCGAAAAATCGCGAGGATTGTTTTTCAATGAAAGTACCGCGCACCGTGTATCAGCAGCAGCTTTTTGCATTCTTTATTACACAATTATAGTTGTAACCGATCGGTCGCTATTGGCTTTCTATTTGTCTCAATATCAGCGTACAAAGATTAACAAACGGCAGTTTACGTTTTTTTTTTTGGCCTCTCGCGAGATTTGAATGTTTAAAAGTTCTTTGTAAGATATATATAACATTTGGGTCACGTATCGGATCGCAGAACAAGTGGACCACGTCAGCGGCATCTCAGCGGTAGATAAATAACACAAACGTACGGAGAGTTTAGCATTAGCGCGGCGTGAGCTTCCGATACCTACTGCTCCAGCATCAATATCTGACTTTGGGTCGATGTTAACACGATCTTAATATGCCGACGTTAGCCTAATATCGTGTGCCAGCATCGTGATTAACGCCGTATTAACATTTTCTCGACTGCAAGAATTTCGTCCAAAATTCGGATTCTAATATTTTTTTCTGAACGAAAGACGAAAATTAGAATAAATTTCAATTCGGTAATCGAAAGCGTTTCGCAAACTGTAGAAATCATTTAAAAAATTCTCATCCGCCACACAAACGCACGTATATCAAAACGTATTTTTCAATCGTTTCGGAACATTACGAAAACATTGCCATTACTTCGAAAAAAAAAACAAAAACGGACAAATCTTCACGGCAACAAGAATTCGTTAGTGCGAAAGTGAAAAAATTGATGAAATTTGCTGATTTGTAATAAAAAAAATGGCTGAAGATAAAGATAAGGGAAATTTATTTTATGCATCTTTACCTTAATCTCTTAGCTTCGTCGATGAAAGGTCTTTTTTCCGTTTCGCTGAGAAGTTTCCATTCCGCTCCGAGTCTCTTCGAGATTTCCGAATTGTGCATTTTTGGATTTTCTTGTGCCATTTTTCTGCGTTGTCCCCGCGACCACACCATGAACGCGTTCATCGGCCGTTTTACATGTTCGTTCTGAAGTGTCTTCGCAGACATGTTGACGCTAAATTTCGGAGAACCTTCGAGACGATCCGATGAAATTTTATTCGGCTTCCGGTTGATCCTCTATATATATATGTCGTAATCACGCGATTAACAGCGAACGCCGTTAGTCCATGTGACTTTAAAAGTCATGTTTTTCCAATTCACAATTAACCCCTTTAAAATGCAATTCTTCGCTCGTTCAACGTCACAAAAACAACCTTTCGAATGCCGAAGATCGTAAAATTTTTATGTGACATAGTCTCAGCAATTATTACTCAATCGTCATTATTTCATAATAATTTAACGAACCATCATTATTATCGTAACTAAAAATTATTTTCTAGTTGATTTTTTAGATGTCGTAAAAGATGAAATTACTTTCGTAAAAGTTATCGAATGTTTTTACAACGAGCCGTTCATACATCTTAAACTCATCGTATTCAATTTTTTTTGTTGTATCACCTCCTCAATCACTGTTGCACGGTTTTCGATGAGTGAATATCGCAAAAGGATGAATTCAAATTAGAATCACTGGTAATAATCGTCTCGTTCGAAGGGTCAATTTCGAATAACACAAAACGCAGCTATCCACAAAGCGAGGGACACGATAAGTGTTAATGATGATTATTACGCGATTTCGGAGCGTCGGGCATAACGGGTGTATTCGTAAATTTGCGGAAACTAAAGCGATAATCGCGCGTATCTAACGTTTCTCGCCGCGGGAAGGCGGTAATGCGAGAAGCTAAACTCGTACACGTCGCAGGAGGAGCTCAGCTCGTAATGAGAAGTCGGTGCGTGACGGGCCGGCGGAAAGCGGAACGCAGCAGGAGCACAGCGTGCGGGACTATTCCTTTGGAGGACGTAGACGTTGTAAACGCGCGAGGTAAGCCAATGAGGTCTTCCCAAGCGTCTCCCACTACTCGATCCATCGAATGCACACCTACCATTGGCTATTCGCTCGACATGGCGGCTCTGTATTACGACTACGTATTCGTGTGCGCGCAACAGGTTGGAGGACTACCTCTTGCCTTCTCGCTTCTTCTGTTCTTATGAGTCTTTTCTGCTCTGCTTTTGTGCCCTACTGTCTCATCGCAACTCGTCCTACGGATATAACCTACCATTCGGCCCAACAGATTACCGCTATCCCGTCTTTCAGACTTCGGCTATCGCTTGACTATAGAATACCGCTTCACCCCTTCTAATACTATTATTATACGAAAAATCCGCGAAGCTCCCTATACCACACATTCTCCGAGTCACAATTTCGACGCATTGGACAAATTTCACGTAACTATAAAAAAATCGTTTTTTTTTTTTGCTTAATTAAAGATATTAAAAATTATCGCAATTTTACTTAACATCGAATTCGTATGCAATTATAATAATACTTCGAACTCTTTAAGGCTTCTGACAATAATGCAAATTCGATGTTTCAATATATAAATAATATAAACGACTTTGCGATAAATGTTGAAGACATTTTTTTTTTCGATTTGATTATTTTCTCATATTGCGGTATCGCGTCTTTGGATTTTTTTTTGCGGCATGTCAACGTGTGAAAAATAAATAAAAAATGTTCAGCTATCTCTTAGAAGTTGCGGTTTTTTTCATTAATTTCGATCCAAATAATCGCAAGAAACCTACGAAAACTTTTTTTTTTTTATTTTTTTTTTTTAGTAATTCAAACGTATTGTGTGTCTCTTGATTAGCCAAATCTTTCTTTTCACGCGTCTTTTTCTGTTTTCATGTGTTCATATGTTTCATAATCTGATGTCTGTGATATAATTACGGAGAAAATAGACGCCATCGTTTCGAACGGTTGGAAACAATTGGGAATGCGCGTCACTTGCGCGACTTAAAAATGTCGTTTAATATACGAGTAGATAAAAACGAACCGATTAAACGATTCAGAAAGATTTATCGAATTGCTTCACATATTGTATCTCTTTTTTAATACAAAATTAGTGTCACAAACACATTCGGTGCGTTTGAGAAAATAAAAATAAAAGCACTTTTGCGAGAACTTTGCACTTTTTTTGCAATCGTAGTGGAAAATAAGAACTCTTAATTCTGAATAATCCCCGCATCAGTTCGCATTTAATCCGTTAAACTTTATAAATTATGGTTAACAATGAGAACGACGTGGAAAAACACGTGCAATTTTTTTTTGGTTTACACTTATTTTTTCGTATTTAAGTTGTTAAATTATTGCACTAAAAAAAAAAATCGGTTGAACAGACAAAATCGGCGCTTGCGGCGAAGAAAGAAATAAAAATAAATAATTGTCATAGTAAGGAAAGAAAAAGTCTATTCAATTAACAGTTAGTATGATTAACTAAGTATTTCTTTCAGCGAATTAAATATTTGTTTCGCCATCCGCGAGTGTCGATTTTATCGGTTTAACAAATTTTTTTTCTCAGTGTGGTATCATCAACTACCGATCGAAATTAATTAATACAATTCCATATATATTTGCATTAATATTCAATAAGTTGTCGTTGTGTTCAGTATAGTAATAGTGCAGTTTTTGGTGGCCGCGAATATATATCATCGTCATTGTCATGAGAAACTCCTGGAAGGCGTTTCTCGTTTCGCCTTCTTCTCTCTTTATCGCCTTATCAGAAGCGTCGTCACCGAGGCCCTCCGCTATCCTACGGCTCCTCTTCTCGTCTCGTCTCACACCCGCTATCCACAGTCCCGGCCGATAACATTTATAACAGGAGGCAGTCGGTCGTACCGCGGCGCTTCATCGTACATATTTTCACTCGCAACAAAGAGACGAAAGAAACTGTTGGATGGAAAAAAATTGCTTGAGAAAAACTAAATGCTGTACCGTTTTATAAGAGCGTTTTAGTTACCTTATTTCGCGGTTTTGCAGAATTAGTTCTCTCTGAACATTATCACTAATTTTCGATCTATAGATCGAGACAATTGTTGATTCGGAGAAATAAAAAAAAAAAATATATATAAATTTTATTGTATTTTATAGTTATTATTAATATTAATATTATTTTTATTTATTTCTTTTAATAATAACTATAGAATTCAATAAAATTTATATTTTTCAATAAAATATACTAAATATTTAATATTTTAAATATTAAATATAAATAATAATGTTCTCCGACATCTTATAGTCGGGGGATTCTCATACTCTATCGATCGAAATCGATCGACTATGACATGCGAATAATTCATTGTTATTTCACTCTTCTTTCAGTCGAGAATTTTTTTAATTTTTGTTAAATTTTTTTATCATTGTATTATTTAATTTATTTTCCTTGTGATATACGCACACGCATTGGGTGGTAAGGAAACAAAAAAAAATTCCTACCAATTGTTCTTTACTGCGCGTACGATAGTTACGGATCAAGTAGAACATAATTGGAGCTGCAAATGCATGCTGCATCCCTCTCAATGGTTAATTATTCAGCAAAACATGGATCCGAAATTAACGACTTTTGTATTGCGCCCTCAGGGCAAAGACACTGTCGCGATACAGTGCTACTATTTGAAACATATCACTTCAATTAATTAAATCAATTACTTCAGAATTTACGACAAAATCGGAGAAATGTCCGAAAACTTGGATATTAAAGTCGCGTATATAGTGCTACTATTTGAAACATATGACTTCAATTAATTAAATCAATTACTTCAGAATTTACGACAAAATCGGAGAAATGGCCGAAAACTTGGATGTTAAAGTCGCGTCTATAAATTGCTATGTGATTTAGTAGTAACAGATCGAATATTGGAATGTTTCTCGGTGAATTAGAAAATGCATGAAAAGATAAAAGGACGTGGTATACATCCTGTGTGGATGTCTGGTCATTGGCGACGAAGAGCGGAATTGTTTCATTGATGAGACAGCATTCAGCAGCAGTGGGTGCGATGGCGTTTATGATGCGGACCCTCTTTCGCTTGTTGGGCGATGAATGGTATAATCAGCGGTCGCGTGGCACCCCCTCCCCTTCTGTTCTCATCCGCCGCATCACCCCAAATTCACGCCTCCTATCATTAGATTCGAACGAGACGCACGATTGTGGAAAAGTCGCAATACTCGCCCTCCACTGAACCCTCCTGACATAGCATACCGATTATATATTCGTTCTGCCATTCACGCGGATCTTTCGAAACAAGATATGCATCACCCTACGCATTGTTGCTGCTGCTGGTACTCCCGTTTATCACACATAACCCCGTTTACTATATTCGTTTTTTCTCGTCACTTCGCCGAACCCTTTTCACGTTCGCTTGTCGCTGTAATACGCGAACCTAATTGAATCTGTAGTTATCACAATCACATCGGAATAACATACAGTCGGGCGGTTAAAAAAAAAGTAACTATTAAAAAAAAATTAATCGCGCTACAACGTATACGATTTGTGATTTAAAAAAAATGGAAACATTAAAGTTTAATACTAATCAATTTTTCATTGTTTTTATTTTTTATTTTTTGGATCAATATTTGCAATTGATACTTCTGAGACGCGGTAATATGAAATTAAAAAAATGGCCCTTTAGTGTCCGCTGTCGTAATCATTATAAAAGAGATTCACCGTTTGATTCTCTTTTGCAGACATTTACCGTTTAAATGTCTTTTGCAAACATTTACCGCAATAAAGTAATGTGAAGCAATGGGCCCAAACGGAGGCAACACTTGTTACATCGGGCTTCGCGCATAACAAAAGCCATCGACCCCTCGACGCGTACACAGGGAATTTTCGGTACGCATAGTCCGATGTCCGCACAGGCAATTACCCCAAAGAGGGGCCAATCTTGTGCCGCGCCGTCAAATTTAGACCACAGCGATTGACTTTTATGACCACTAAGATCTTCGGTCGGCTAATGGAACACTGTAAACGTCCGCCTCTTCGAAGGATGCAACCAGAACAACGTTTAGTCGTTGTGTGTCTTAACTTGGAAACCTTAATAAATGAAAGAGTGCAAGCAAAATGCCAATGTAATTGGCAGCTTTTTTATTAAGGGAAATATCCAATTATCCCAGATTACCGAGCGAACTAAATAGCTAAAGACTAATCGTTTGTATGATTTAAAAAAATAAGACATCATTTGACTATTTTGAGATCGATTACGTCAGCGTATCGGTAAACTGCCCGATAAAGTGTGATTTTTAAGGGCTCTGCATATTTTTTTATAATCGATCGCCGCGTTTCGTTTCCTATGTGATATGTGATACACGTCGTTTCTATCCTCAGTTAATTCAGGACGTGTTGACTCTGCTAATGCGATACGCACCTCAGTCGATACAAAACGCGATCCGGCGTCGGTAACCGCGCGCGCTTTTCTATTTTATCTCTCGGTAACTAATTATCGGTTTATCGCATTATAATTAAAGAAAAGTGAAGAGACGATATTTCATTATTTTCGAAAAATTTAAATATTGTCCCGAAAATTAATATTTAATTCTCAACTTTTTTGATATCTCTGACAACACAGTTTTCACTGAAACTAATTTAAATGAAATTTAAATCGATAACGGATTTTGAGTTATTGCGATGGTAATTTTCGAAAAAATTACGTTTTATCGATATAATTATTTTGTATCGTTTTATCGAGTGAAACCCTTAATATTCAATTTATAGTCGCGAGTTCTCGATTTCACGGACTGACAATGAGTCCGAAGCCGAAGCTTTTGTTTTTCGAAAATAGTAGTATAGAGGGATAGGCAGGAAAACGACATGGCACGCGATAAAGGGACAACCGAATAGAATGCGCGTCGCCGACGCCCGGGCGCGTCGTGATTAACTGAAACAATCTGTCAGCCTAACAATAGTAGTAATCAGTGAGCTTTTCACGGGCTAACATCGCCACTGTTGTCACCTCAGCAATAACGATAATGCTAGCATACTACCGCCGGTATTGTTTGAACTCTGCGCCGCATCTCATCCTTATAACATGCATTCAACGCCTTGACCACCACCTTGCAGCATCGATGCACGCGTACCATTTTTATACTATTATACTTTTTTAAAAATCATTACGACGATTCTATATAATTTAATTTTTTACCGATTACGTCGATATTTTCTGCAAATGTTTATGAATCCTGAAAACTATTAGGGTATTGAATTACATATTGTTGCACTTAATAGAATTTTTTTTACATTAGTAAACTTAATTCAAATAAACTGCAGATTAGCAATTTTTACATTACTTTCTCATCCCTTTCATTTGCTTACATAACATTTCGCGAAGACGACAGTATTTTTTTGTATTTTTTTGTAATTTCTTACTGAGTCTCCGTATAATTTTTAATAGCATCGCCATTTATTTATTTACTGCAATCGTAAATTTTTTTGCATTATTCGGTATTACGATTATCGGAACACCAAATAGTGCATTCTACATGTATCAATAAAAAGGCCGAGAAACTCTAAGAGTAATAATAATAAAGTAATATTTATTTTGAAACTCCCGACAGAAAAAAGTGTGTAATAACAGATAATTATTCACATATATTATAATACAGAAATTTTTACAAAATTCGTCATATTAATCATTGAATTTGCAAATCTTCCGACTTACATCTCGTCTCGAAGATCGTATCGGATAATCATCGCAAAGAGAGAAATTAAAATGTGCATTTATCATCAGTATTTTGACTAATTGTGCAAAGAATTATTCTTATTGTTATTCACATCCGATTCGCCATTAAATGCTCATTAGTGTATTATGTAAATAACGCAAACGATTGTGAGAGTTGTACATCGATAATGACTTGACGGCTAATACTATGCAACTGCTTGCGGATCGTGCCGTTGAATGAGATTTATTGTTTGTCGACAACCAATAGTTGTTCATTGTACCCAAAATCAAATTTAACTCTGTGTTGACTGCAGTCCACTGCAATTTTCCATATTCAGGATGCACCGCAGCATAGTGTCGCACAATCGCCGTATCAAAATAGAACACACCGCAATAAGTTATTCGAACGTAACAAAATGGGGGTAGTATTTTATAAAGTCCCCGTTGGGTTACATACAATGAATACAGTCAACGGCGCAGAGAGTGTGACTTGAATATCATAATCCACGCCGAGAATCGTGTCTCTGTTCGCACGTACGGCTCATAGTTTCGCATGAATAACCTTTCAAATATTTTCACTCGTCACACTTCTTTTTTTATTTTTTTTTTTTACTATTTTTCCAAAAGGTATGATTATTATTGATGAATAACGACATTTGCTAATCATTGAAAAGTTTTTATAATAAAAATTAATCGTTCTTAACGAGACGAAAATCGCAACATTGCGGAGTTGAATCGCTTCGTCTATTCGCAGAATGAACGTACAGTACAAATTAATGAATTCAGTTCTGAAAATTTAATTACCTTTGTTACTCGTGAATCGGCTATTTCGATGAAAAATTGGCACCAACTTCCGATGCAGAAAATTTAAGCCCTCGAGCCGAATACATTAGCATTTGATCACCGAGTGTTTGCTATTCGAATGACTTTAGGAAGGTGCGATTTCGACTGTAATGATGATTTTCAATGGCATTCAAAATTCAAGGAATTCGGATCATTTTGGATTTAACTATTTTTCATTGTTCCCAAAACGACAAAAATGTAAAAAAAAAAATTGGCAATTCGTTGAAATGAAGTGATCTTTTCTCCCTCTTCCGGGCGGTTCTACGCGCTAAGATTTCTAATTAGATATGCGCGTCTTAAATATATATGGTTAGCAGAAAAAGAACCGAAAAACTAAGATCTGTTGGACTGTTCTTCATCGCGAATTTGAAGAGGTGGAGTAACCTTTGCTTGGAGTGAAAACAAACAGAGGATGGAAAAGGAAAACGCGTGGTCTGTCCCGCGGGCGGAGTATAGACGCATTGGTAGGGTCGTTGCCGTTGCTTCGATATTGCTGCTTGTACGCCAGAGGCCACGCGACTTATATCGCGTCCTAACAATGTCCCCCATAATGGTGACAGTTCCCCATTGTGCCGTATTGCCCAGAGATATCTTTGATCGCCACGTGCAATCGCGCCTTTACACGACCTACTGCCCTCGCGAAATATAATCCACTTCTTTACTTTTCGTTTATATTTTTTTCGATCCGCTCTGAAAGACATCGATCGATAACTATTCGGCTGCATTGGAATAGACCTGTTTTTTTTTGTGTAGGAAATTTTCACGCATTCGGAAATGCGAACGTTTTTTTATACACGACCATTGGATCTTATTACGGCGATGTATTACAGACTCAGCCGGTAACAAATCGCGATCCCAATTAAACAAAATTTAAGACGAAATTGTCGCCGTAACGACCGAAAAAAATATCACCAGAAGAATATAGGGATTTTCATAGTCGTTAGATAGATGCATGGAATACCTAATTTGCTTTTAGAGGTCAGAGTAATCATTACGGAGAAAATACGGAAAGCGAGCTGTTACCATCGGAGCATTGCGCATTGCTGTGCCACATATCTTTACAATGCCAGAACAACCAAAACAACTATTGAATTACAAATGGAGGACTGGGATGGAAGGGTAACTTTTGTTTCAATCGTAAAGACCAAAAAAAAAAAATTATTTAGTCGACAACTCCTTTTTATCGGCATTCACGGGTGGGTGATCAAGTCTCGCGATACCACGTTGTCAACTGATAAAAGACGGAAAAGCATCAGCTCTTTGTTAAGTGACGGAACATGCGCCCTTATGACTTATAGCAGTCGATATATGTGTCTTTTCTTCAGACCTAAAAAAACACAAAAAGAAATACGTGTCGCGGGGTATATTGATAAAGCACCGAGTATCACGTACTAACAGAATCTGGAGACGCACTGGACGCAGCCCCCGGCGAGAGGCCTATACGTCTCCCTGCGGAAATGAAGCAAATCGGCAGATAGGACGTGAGAACATTAGAGTCCTATCTTACTCTGTGGCATAATAATTATACCAGGTATAGTTGGGTCTCGATGAATTCTCCATAGTAATAAAGGACACTATTCTCTGATGAACTCAAACTACTCGAAACCGAATACTTTTTCTATTGAAACTAAACGGAGTGTATTACTTCGCAAGTTTTCTGCTTTTTACACAACCTCTGCGATTATTATCGTAAATAATCATAATAAACACGACGATTCTGCCGACTGCGAATAAAAATGAATTGAATATGAAAATCTCTCGGCTATAATATGCGGATAATTATTTGATATTTCACTCTTTTCGTCGGGACTTTTTTAAATTTTTGTGAAATGTTTTTTTTTTTTTTTTTTTTTCGAAAATTTGGCAAAACAGTTAAAGTTATATTCGATTGATACTCGAGCAGAAATCTTCGCAAACTTTATTGCGAATCACGGCAGCATCCTGCCAGAGTATTCGCCGGATTTTGTAAAAGACGAAAGCTGAGATTCTCACCTGGATACGCATATTTTTACGCGAGTTACCAACGTACGAACTTTGGTTCGTCTCTATAGGTATAAGGATACGTTACCAACAAAATTAAAAGCACATGCATTACCATTTGCGGATCAATTACCTATCGTGAAATATAAAACAAACTCACATCCAACTGTTACCGACTGCAGGTACGTATCAACACTGATAATAGAAGAAACCGACTTTACTGACGTGGTATCCGCTATACCATAATAACCGCTTGACTTTTATTGCCTTTATACTTTAAATATACACATTCGGACGATATAGATACATTGCTTCACATATTCACGAGACATTTTTTTACATGCATCCAATATTTAGCTTTTTTTTTTTTTTTTAATGTTTTCCGTCATATCGCATAGATGGCATCATATCTTCTGTGAGAGATTTCTGTACTCAATGGCCAATAAATCTCCCGGTCACATTATCGACATTTAATCATTACATCGTATCTTAAGATTCAATTTTCCGTCGTATCTGTACATCAAAGCATCGTAGTTAAAGTGGTTTACTGCAATCGACATTTCTGCAGAATAAAAAAGTTCTGTGACTGTAATATTTACACCATCTACTATAGATAAATCAGCGGGGACTATATTATTTGAACAACAATTGTGGGCATCCGTATTAAGATCGATGATCGGTATACCGACGACGATATTGGAACATTTAATTTTTGTTCGTCTCGTATTAATTTTTTTTAATTAAACTGAAACTTGACACACGCCACGTGGTGCGTATGTCATACCATTCAAGAATTTTCCAGTGCCGCACGTGGATTACCAGTATTCCGCGAAATGTAAAAATTTCGGTTTACAAAGTAACTTTGCAACACCGCAATTCAACGTCAATAACAAACAATATGATGAAAATGTCACATATTGCGAATTTTAATTTTTCGATAGTCTATAATGTATTTAAATTTGAATTTAATTATTGTTTAATGGTTATAATAATCATACAATACGAAATTTTGCATTACAGTGTTGACGATACAGATTGTCGATGAAATTTAATGATTTATCGCGGCCAATCAATAACTACCGTAGCAATGTACATTATCCGTTTTGATGCATTGTTAATGAATAAACATGAATACATCGTTATCATTAAAACCGTTTGAAAGTAAACGAGGAATTTTATGTACGGTGCATGACATGCAGTTACTCATGCGAGAACGCCTCGTACCCATACCTATATGTACCTATACATCGGCTGAAATAAGGTACAAAAGAGCGTAGCGACGGCTGGAAACACGTCGCTAATTAAGAAACAACGTCGAAACGAGTGCACTTTGGTAAACGAATTCAGTCAGCCCAACCCATATATCAAATGAATTTAAATAACTACTGCGACTTTTAGTCACGCCAACGACACGGTTGTATTTCAATATGTTTACTGCACCGTAAACATTAATCGGGAAAAACAGTCACAAAGCCGTTTCGCAGACTCCTCGTTTCTTTATTTCGTTCGTTTGCGGGATGTAAAACATTCAAATTAGTATACCCCATACTTTCGACATTCCATTTCTCGTACACAGGCAGTTATTTGCGCGTCGTATATTAGCCTCAGCGTGTAAAATGGAATGCAGCTTTCGCAGTCGTTTTCATTTAATTGGTTCGTTACATTAATTGAAATTCATTATACGCATTTTCATCGGATTCAGTGGACTTCGTTAAATGCGCGAAATTTCTAGTTATTCGTTTCTGAAAATTGTATTGAGAAAATTTAATTGCACCGTTCGACCAAAAAAAATCGACTAATTGCGGTTTTCATTCGAAATTGATTCCCTGGAAATGAGAAATATTCTCCAATTTATTGGATCTCTGCGTACAGCTCTTGTTTTTTTTTTATCAACGAAAAATCATTTTATGTGGAATTTTTATACGAAGGCAATTTTTCATTTTTATTGAAATATTTTTCACGCCGTTTTACACCGTAATGATGGATAATAAAATTGCTGATTGTTTAGTTCAGACAGAAACAACATTCGTATTCATTCGAAACATTTCATCTCTCCGATTAATAATACTTTCGAAGTTATAGAACTAAACATGCGTTGATTGCATTTATGTTTATCAATATCCAACAAACCAACAATCCTTCTTAAATGTAGCAGAATAGCTTTTCTTATGGTCGGATGAGTACAACTTGTCTGTCAATCCGCTACTTTTTTTTTTATTCATAACCAATGGACCCGCGTAGCAGTTCCAAAGAATCAGCCCGAGCATTCAAAATAAGATTATGTCATGTCATTCGCTCGATCGAATGGTGTACCACCTGACAGACGTGACAGTGCCTCGCGATGTATATACTTTCTATCATTCTGATTACAAGTCAGGTAGGCCATAGGAGCGGCTGATTCTACTATTCAAATGTCCGTATATCCATAGAGAGGCTGCGCGCAGGATTATTCGATTTGAGGACTGCATTGACGCAGGTGGTCCTCTATGATAAATGAAGAACAGTGAGCACATTGGCTCTCGGTGTTACCGCTCATTCTTACAATACCTAACATTAACCTACGCGCTTCTATGGAAGACGATTAAATTTCGGAAATTTATTCATCTATTATTCAATGATCTCTGTGTTGAATATCTTATCTACGGGTCTCTTAAAAAAGCGGTTTAAATTTAATGACTGGCCAACTAGAAATGCCTCTGATAATATGGCATTCATATGCAATGAATGCGGCGCTACCAAAGCTCTGCTGTAATGAGTAAATTGTTTCGTACTTTAAAACTGCGAGGAAGTTCGTCTTTCCAAATTAAGGAGTATAAAAATAATTAATAATTATTCGAAATATTTATTTACGCGGAGTTTCTGTGGCATACGCAGCCACTACAGTAGAGCAGTGAAGACCCTTAACTCCCTACAAGAACATTTCCTCTTTTAAATTAACTACGTAGCAAAATAAACATCTGTAATATCTGGAAAATAGTATTTGTACGATAGCGCCACTCATTTAATGAGATCGCGTTCAACACCGGGGAGACCGGGGTTAGTTGAAACATCGGACAAATCGGCATCACAATGTAAAAAAATCAGAAATTTTAAGAAGTGCGGCACTAAAAAATTAAAGGGCACAATACACTGTAAGTAATTCTTTAGTGTATTATAAACAATTTGTAGAACGTTCGATTTTTGCAAAGCGTACTTCCAACTTGACCCGTGTGCCGAATAGTTCCGGTCGCCCCGCCCGTCGCCGGTTGTCGCCGGTGTTATTCATATGGAAATCAAAAAGTCGTTTAACCCTTTATAGGTCTTCGCGAACAGAATTTCCCACCCTATCTACAGCGAAGATACGCATAATTTCGCGATAAGTTTCGGGTCGAAATCTTGTCGCTCAATGCAAATAGAGTATCTGCACGAAGACAGCGCTTCATCGAGTTTTTCCAAATTTTTGCATAAGAATCAGTAGTTTCTTGGGATAGCGAATTTTGTCTTCGATAATTCGTCTATTGCAACAATTTTGAAAATTGCTACACAAAATAACCTCAAAAAAGCCATTCGTTTTGGATAAAAGTGTAAAGATGCTGTGTAATTTTTTTATCTTTCAATAAATGTCTTAAATGCCTCTGTTTTGTTGATTTTGACAATTCGTGTGCCAAAAAATACTCATGAATCACTGCCAGAAAGTTATCTACAATTTTTTATCGAATTCGAAACAATAGCTAAAATCTGCTGTAAAAAACGGTTACAGCTTTTCGTCATTACAGCCGCAAATTTCATTCGTCAAGTAGGAGATTTTCGCGAGAGATTTATTCAAGATAAGTAGTCCTGTGCATAGCAGCTGTGTCCGACATAAGATTGAGATAAAGACATTAGCATTTGCCTCGACAAAGGGAAACCACACTAAACTTACGCCGAATGCACCCCGTTAAATCGATTTTCTGAGCTGTGCTCAGCAATGCTTTGCAGGGATAACGTGACACGCGACTTACGGCAGTTTACAATGTATGCGCACCGTGTAGCTTGCGAAGAACATTTTACACTCAGCGGGAATAGAACCCGAGTCCCCCTGTTGTCGGTAGTATGGGATCGGTGCGATAACTACTGCACCCCCAGTGCCGCTAAACATTTTTTGTATAATCCATTCTCTCTCCAGTGAATTGATCCAATTAAAGTTCCAATAATGTCAATTGATGAGCTTTGACTCTAATATAAAGAGTATTTTTCAATGGTCCATCTGCCCGTTGAGTAAACGGTATTATGCGCACATAGTCACGTATTCGCATATGTATCGCTACCCGCAAAAAACAATTTATCATCACTGCGAAAAGTATCGATTTCTTGAAGTCTCGGTGCGGATCCGCGATGTATTAGCCAAATAAATCAACTAATACGGAAGCTGAATTTAAAAAAACCCTTAAGCCATTCGTCTCGTTCGCATTGGATGTCGACGACGTTCGATTCGATTTTGTGCTTTTAGATACGTCTATTAATGGAAACAGTGAAGAGGAGCACTTACCGAGGTATACATAGTACAATAGATTTACCAGAAGCGCTATCGAAACTTGGGATTCATGAGGCTCTGTTGTTAGCCTTCCAGTGTAGCATTGACCCCCACTGGCGCAACATAGCTATGTATTGGGAGATTGTAATCGCGAAGTTATACTACTGTCTTACAGTCTATAAGTTGGCCGCTACGTGGACTGAATTAAGCTGAAGAGAAAGTGTTATTTAATCCGTTATTTAATGGAATGTATGATTGAAATCGGTAATTACGCGACGTGACTAAGAAAACGGAGAATCTGTATGTAGTCGATGGTTGGGATTGTGTCATTGGATAAACATTTTTTATTCGATTTTTTTTACGAGAAGCAATTAAAATCGTTTATATCCCAACCGTATTCAGCCAAAGGTCTGATAAGGAGAATGCCGATCATAAATGAACCCTTTATAGGTCTCCAGGAATCAGATTTTCCACCCCATCTATAGCTCAGCGACGACTAATTTCTCGGTCAGTTCCGGATGCCAAATTCGTCTTGCGACGTGAATAAAGTTTTTAGAAATTATACAATAAAAAATAGTAGTGGAGGGGGAATACAAATTCCCAGCGACATAGTCGTTTTTCCAAAACAGATTTTTCGATTTCCAGCCATTCGTATTCGATTTTTTTCGAAATTTCGTTAAGTTGAATTCAAGAAAGTTACACATTTTGAATAATGTGAATATGCTATTGAAACATAGTTTCCCAAAAAAACTGCCAAAAAAAAAAAAAAACACTATAATACTTTTTTCGATTTTGGGAATTGTCTGTGAAGTTTCACCGATTTTAAAGATTTTATATAAAATTTCGGAAAACCATGTTCGGTAAAATTTCGAAAAACCACCGAAAAATCACGAAGAAAATCTAATGGAATTCACACGTCCTTTTTTACAAATGTATTTATATTCGTACCAATTTCGCCGCGTTGTTCAAAGGTGAACGACACTTGTGTCTTATAAGCTCTCTAACCAATAGAAATAACGCAGTAAGAAACACTGTTGAGAATTCAGATCTTCGGATACAACTAGATGATCATAGTTTGGTCGATGGTATGCGTTTGCCTAATCAGCGAGTGACTTTATATTCGGATATCGTTGTTTGCTCAGCCGGAGGCGCGAGGTGACGCTGACAAAAGAGTCCATCAATGCATTTATGCATGACGCACGGATCGAGCAATAATATTTTTATTCTCCGCTGTGTGGTAAAAGAAACATTCTCGAGAAGCCGATAAAAGTTCTAAGGATCGTCGAAAAAAAAAAAAAAAAAAAAAAAAAAAAAAAAAAAAAAAACCAGGCGAATCCGTCGGTGTTGCGAATAGTAGATAGAAGAAATGAGGGGTCGAAAGGGAAACGAAACAAGAAAATTAAAAGTATCGTAGACAAAAAGACGAGACAAGACGCGGGAGCTCATTTGGTGTCTACCAATGAATGGGCATTCATTATGATGCCTCCCGGAGTAACAATCGGGTTCATTTTGTCTCTCTACTCGGGGTAACAATGGGGGCCACCAGTCAGTCGCTGCCTCGGATCCGCCATCTTGACTCTGCCGCGATGTTCTTTTGTCGTTTCATAAAGCAGCTTGGGAAAGAAAAAGACGCTGGAACGAGATCTCTACAAGTTGAAGAAGACTCCGAGAGAAAGACGAAAGACAAGGATGGGCCATAAAAGCAGAGAAGATGCGTAAGAGAAGACGGTAGCATGGTACAGTGAATCGACTCAACGTCGGGCATCTCTTTCCGACTCTTTCTTGAGCCGAACATCGCGCTTCGCGCTTCAAGATTCATCGAACAGTGTTGAGGCTCGCGTACACAATCACCACTACTAAGCTCCCTCTATACTTTACACACGCTACTGTTATTCCCCTGTCCCGCGGTAGAAAAGAATCCGACGCAGCATGTGCCCACTGCCCACCAGAAGGAGGATTAACAAATCATAGTCGGAGAAGGACAAGGCGGAGTAGTCATGGAAGCAACAAGAGAGCAGGTGTACCGGAGAATCAGGCGTCCCTTTGCTCTTTAATTCGATTTCTCGGATCTCCAATTCCTTCGTAATATTCTATAGATTCATAACAAGAATCCAACTTAGGTCCGCTTATCTCTTATCGGTTATTGTCGCCGCATGAAGAATCTCGACATAAGTTATCGTACTGGAAACTCCATCATATAAAATCGAGTTTTTCATTGTGTTCCGAGTATAGGATTGCATTCGTCGATATTCGTGATCGGTAGGGGATGACGACGATGCGACAAGAATTATATTCACAGCTTCGAACTTTTGGAATTATTTTGAATATCGTATTTTACGAGAGCGTAAGAAATAATTATAAGTATGCATTCCCTCGAACTATCTCAGTGGTGACTATTAAAATAATATCGATAGTTTGTACCGTGAAAAGGGTGTCGTTTGTGAACCATTTCCTTCGATCTTTGGCACCGTTGCCATTTTTGTACGTAATGAAGTAATTTTTAATCAATTTTTCGTGATAATATACCGGTCGTGAAACTTTCATTGTAAATGGGGTAGAAAAATCGATGTTTTGAAAAAAATTAAAAAAATTATACTTTCTGGTAATTTTCGACCGGAAATCGATCATTAGACTACAGCGAAAAGATGTCAATTGTAAAAATTACGATAAAAAGGTTCATAGGGGGTGGAAAATACCTTTAAAGGGCCCGATAAGGGCCACCTGATGTCATTTCCTCCTCGGATACGATTGATTTCGCGTAGTGGAAAAATACATGAAACCGCACGATTTTTAGCAGATACGGTACCCGAAATCGCAGAATTTTGTTTATAGTTTTTTTTGTGTTTTTGTATTGTAGCCGTTAGTGAATAAACGTGATGAACAAATGTCACTAAATTTACAAAATACTTTACGACAACGAGCTTTCTTATTTTTTTTATAAGAATTCGATCAGATTTACGACGGGACCGTCGCGCGGAGTCTATCCAAAGGACAACCCTCGATTCTTTCTTGAATTTAATTGAGGGGAGATGGGATAGTCCTTTTCCAATTTATATCGCTGTAGACATCTAAATTGGTATTTGAACGCTTGTTTCTGACGGCCCTCGCAGCAAGCAATTATAAACTGCTATCGTGAGCCCAGACAGTCAATATCGCGAACATCGCAGCTTTCGACTCTACAGATAATTGGCATCAATGAACACGAGGCGATCTTTATGATCCATCTTGTTGGGGGATTTTAATTCACCAAATATCGTGTCTCATCACACAAAACCGGCAACTTGCTGGACGTCAGGTGCGAAAGGAGATGAACATTTTTTGTAATTGTTGCGGCCGATTGTCGACATTTTTCACCCTCCGCCCGCTGCGGCTTAGACTATTGCAGCCTTTCTTTTTAGATGTTATTAAAAAAAAAGTAACTAATTTTTTTGTTATACGTTTTTCATAATTCTGACATTCTTGATGATTAGTTGGAAAAATAAATACCTTACGCCATTTTCGATATTTTTTCTAAATGTTATTTTCTGACGTTTCGTAACGTTTTGCATATACGTTACGTGACAATATGTTACCATTTTTTTTTTTTTTTTATAGTTACGAAATTTGTTATACGAAATTAATTTTGACCGTTTTGAAATCACTGAAAAACATATCAACGAGGAAATGTATAAAATACATTCATACGACACAGGAGCCTTGTAAGCATATGGATTACTGTGGTGATAGTAGAGAGCTGTGTTTATATTCTTACAAAGCACCATACGGTTGCTATTTTGCAATTATTCGAGCTCTGGTTATACGAGTGCCTCTGTATTATGTCGTACGCACCGCAGTCTACACTGGCGGGTCACGAGGGATTAGGCTGAACTCTGACGACACAAATAGTAGCAGAGAGACAGACAAACATTCCTTACATTGGTGACAATATCCCTCAAGAGAACGAAGAACATTTTCACTATACGTAATACGCAGACGTTGCAAGGCGTCTCTAATGTAAATCACAATATCGAGTGCAGTATGCATATAACGATCTCGTGGATATAAGAGGATCCCGAGTGACTTGGTACAGAAGCTAAAGAACGCTGTTCATGGACGAGGTGCTTGCGTAAAAGATGTCAGGAGAAAGGCGATGGATAAAAACGCATAAGAAAGAAAGGAATTATGACAACGCAGTTTCTGACTTGCCGTTTACATATACTTCGCTGTTATCCGCATGAAAAGTACGATGACAACAATTGGCTCGAGGGATTAGATGGTGGGAATTAAGATTGAACCAAAACCTGAACCAATGAAAACGAGAGCTCAGCAATCGCAAGTTTGTAGTAATGATGTAATATTTAAAGCTCACGAAATAACGTGAATTTTGTAAAAAGTTCATAGGTGATACACAAGTGATAAATTATTTCGCATTGAAAAAAATCGAAAGTTAGGGTGACATTTATGCAACAGTTTGGTAACGTAAAGCAACATTTACGAAAATAAGTATTTCATTACAGAATGGTTACATTTATGTTATACGGACGTTTTTCAAAAAACAATACAAAATTACCAAAAATAATGACAATTTACCATTTATTGAAGTTTTATTAGTTATTTAATAATTTTTCTATAATAATTATACGGATTTTCAATTGCTATTCACTGCAAAAATTATTTCTTTCATTGATGTTCGTAATATTATCCTTTATTAGTGTTCACGATTAAGACGCGTACCGAATTCTGTTTGCATGAACCATAACACTGTCTTTGCTTAAATGAGAAATAAAATCGCCTTTCGTAATATAAGAAAATGTCGAGAAGCTGTAAGATGGGTGTCCCATTCATTGTCAGTATACCGGTATTCATCAATCCTGTGCTTTGAATATAGATTTTTCGTAGTCAAAGTACACATTGACGATTACCGGTACTACATTGACGATGACGGAGACATTCATCTTAATTCTGATTGCTGGTAAAACAGCGAATTCGGGACTTTCGGGAAATATTGAATGGTTTATTGAAAGACATGTTGATAGACATATATATTAATTCCCGGTCAATGGAGGGTCGTTGTGATGTGAAAATCATAAGGCGATACTTCTACGGTGGGTGCAGATAAATCGTATAAAAGACTACTGGATTGAAATGATGTGCGTAAGCGAGGAGGGGCTGACTATGATGGGATCCGGGAAACAGATAGTCTTCGCCGACGTGAAGAGAATCGTTGGTTGTACGTGGGTTGGGGGCTGCTAAGAGGGCGCCAGCAGAGATTGTGGTTAAGTATGAAGTTAAGGGTGGGATTGAGGACGGGGTTAAGTGTTAGGGTGATGGGGAGCGAATTCACGGGTCTTGTAGTCCATAGTCTATACATATAAACATGTGTAGGGGAGACGGATATCGAATGCGCTTGGGAGGTAATGATCCACATTGGCAGTGCCAATACTCTCCGAGTTAAACATGAAATCTGATCACAACAGAAGTTTCAAACATTGCGAATGTTTATTAATGTTTAAGACTCAAATAAAAATGATAAATTAATGTTTTTTGCAATTAAAACTATAAAAGTCCGTCTGCTAAAAAATCCAAGAAGAGTACAAAGAAAATGATACGCATGCGATACGTATTAAGCTGTGAGGTAAACTTAAAACGAGGCGCGTTGCGTTCAATACATAAACGTTGGCATATTTTCATTCAGAATTTCCTCAAACACTCTGAGGTGTTTCTGCTATTTTTACCGACTCCGGTATTGCCGATTACTCGCGCTGTCATTATACGCATTAATCGTATACTTCTTGTCCTGTCGTTTTATCGCGAGATGGCGTGATGCGTTCGTTGTACTCTACGCTATGGATTCCATTCCGCCTTTTCTTTCATTTATCGATCGCGGTCGATAAGTCGGTATCGGATTTTTGTTGTATTATATTTCATTGTTAAAAAACGAGTTAATGATGCATCTGAGTTGATGATAGTGACTTTCTGTAAACGCTGCTTACATTAGGCAATGTACCATTCTTCATCGTGACGATTGTTATCCATCGATCTAATAGGGTTTGAAGTACATGCGCATTAATCGGCATTATTTCAATAAAATTATTCGTCTATTTAGGTTTTGAGTTGCCGCATCAAATTCCTACAATAAGTGGTCCACTAACGCAACTTTCTCGCAGTACTTGAATTAAAATGGGTGTAAAGGTTTCGAGATTTTATCCCCACGTCCCATTGCCCTGCACCGTCCACTGTTTGCACTCAACGGATTATGCCATTCATCTACGTCTCGGAAACCACCCATTATGTGCCCACTAAGCTTTACGCAGAGACGTGTCTCGCGTGTTCACGTCATAAGGATGTTTAAGAATCGTAATAAAAAGCAATTATATTCTCATCATTACGAATATATATATATCTCGGAGCAAATCACGATGAGTACACGTCGGATCGAAGCGTCACCAATAAAATTGCATAGAAAAGGCCGACTTTCCTAAACAATTACGCGTTGATTAATTGATTCGGGCTGACATTGTGAAACCGATAGGGTTTTTTTTTTTTTTTTTTTTTTTTTTTTTTTTTTTCCGCGTCGCCAGGGGGAACTGGGGTCCGCCGGAATTGGACGGAAACAAAAAGAATAACGGAATAGCCAGTGGAAGGAGGGATGAAAAATCCGAACGTACGTCGAAGCGATGACAATGAACATTTCGGTAGAAGTCGAACGGGTGAACAGGGACCCTATGCGCGGGGGTGCGGGTTAAGCGAGGGACGCGAGCTCTGAATTCGAAGAGAACCGTCCACCGTGTCTAAAAGCCACTCCGTTCGCTGGTAGAGCAAACGGCCCCGCAGCTCTACCAGCGTAAAGTCTCGAAGTCATGTTTTCCCGTTTCATCTCGCCTGTCCTTGTCCCCTCCCCCCTCCCCCGCCCCTTCCACCCCTCACCCCCGTTCCTCTCTTCGCAGAGAGAGGGGAGCGCACTCGTGGCGCGACATAATGTGTATATTATGTTAACAAATAAGTGGTCGCTGTAATAAAAGAGCGCTATAATGTATGCGCGATGTCTCGAACAATATTCCTTCAGCTCAGTGATATAATGGTGCGTATAAATAATACTTCCCTTAGCTCGACGAGGTAGCGTAGCAGTTCGAGTCGACTGCTGCTGCTACTCGCGGGAGAGCGACGAGAGATCGGTCATGGCAACAGTAAGGGGTGAAAGACGTCTGCACCCCCGTACTACGGCGCGCGGAGCACAAGCGCACTGACGATGGGGTGCGAGAGGGACGGCCCAGTATCAAGTATAGCAGGGCGCGCTGAAATATGTACAAACTTGCGGCTTCTTGTTATGAGCGGTGATAAATTACACCGGGGGATCCATTATAAGTATGCCGCGTTATATGTACAACGACTTGTATTATCCACATGTTAAGTTATATCTATACTTCGCGAAAAATCGTTCACGACATTCCACGGGAAAGAAGGCTATTGTAACACTGTCTCTTCTACCAATTGTTTGTTTTATTTATTTTTTCATGTTAAAAAAATCTTGGATTTTTACAATTATTTATCAGTTTAACGTAATTTTAATTTTCTTTTATGGTTTATATGATACGATGAAATTAATCAACGCGACATTGATTGAATGGTAACTTATCGATAAAGCAGATTTTTGTAAAGAAGTACTGTACACCGATGGATTTTATGCCGAATAACTCAACAACCAGTCGATATCGCAGTTAATATTTTGGTAGGAAAACTGATTTTCGCACGAAAAATCGAAGAGAATATGGTGAGTCGCCGGAAAAGTCACTGAAGTCGGGAGTCGGTAAGTTGTTGTGATATATTTAGGTGCAAATTGTAATTTTTATTGCCATCGTCAGTAAAAGCAAAAAAATTACGGTTATCAACAGTGTAAAGAGGCAAAAAGTACGAAAAAAGAAAGTTGAAAAACATTACATGAAAAGTCTGAAATATACGAAACGTCGAAACCGTGCGTATCATTTTTAGTCGCGAAATTCACTGGAAATGGTAGCATTGCCAAAGCCCCATTGGAAATAGAATGCCACTTATTACTTCTGCAGTGCCATTTCAGTTCCAGTATTTCCTTTAAGCGCTAAAGTTTACGCACCCTACAAAAAACAGCATTACAGTTTTTATTACCGACCGCGGCATGTCATGTGCTGTTATCAGTCAGTCGGTGATATTAAGTGGACATTTTTTAATGGTAATTAATGATAGTTTCCCGAACTGATTACTCAAAAACATCGCGATACATTGTTTGCCAGATGATTTGATGGACCGTTTTAATCTGACAATTTATTTGCCGATAAAGTAAATTCGAGAAACTCAACAATCACGAGGAATAGATCAGTTGCACGGAGAATCGTCTCGGTGTTTTCAAGGTTTCTCGGTGTACCTAATACTGATTGTAACTTACACGTGGTATATATAGGTATTAATGTATATTGCATAATCGATCGCACGAGGCGTAGGGAAGGCTAATAAATTGTGCGTAATGGATGTAGGGAATAGAAGAGCGGTTAAGTGGAGCACGATGGGTGTACTATCGGTTATAAATTAAGGTCGTAAAGATGTCTGTAGTCTTGTAGAAAACGGGGTGAAAATGGGTCTGAATCGTACCTACGGTTGCCCCCGGCGCGACACGTATTCTTTTGTTCCGTTGAATTTATAGCTTCCGGCGAATTTTCCCCGTGCATTCGGCAACGCTACCGCGACATTGAGATCTTCATCCGGAATATCTCGTACGTACAGCTATATATTGTTCATCGACTGGGTGTATCATGTGACAATGTTACGGGTATTGGTAATAAATAAAGATGCGTAGCCGTTAGACATTTCCGGTGCGAGTCGCCGATCCGTTCGATACCCAACGAAAAAAAACTTATTTTCTTTCGTTCGTATTCATGGATATCAACTCCGTATTTTATTTACCGAACCATTCATTCCCATCGTTGAACTATAAACTACCCATACGTTTCGCCAAATTGCAATGGTATATTCGTACGGAGGGGAAACAAAGTTCCCTGAATGATAACGTATAACTACTCCTTTACGCGATTGTAATAGTTGGATCGTATATATGTTAGAAAATACTTTGTTGTGCTGAAGGAAATGGTGCTACTTAAGGCATTTTTTCCGAAAGATTTCGAAAAAAAATCGTAATTTGCTTACAAATGGTCAATAGTTCGCAGTGCAATACTGTAACACATCGCGGCGCGCGACGCATCACGTTGTGATGCGTTTAATAAAATTCTGTATATATGACAAACTTGTTATCAAATCACAAATGGAATATATGTTTCATTTGTGTGTCGAGAAAAAAATGGCTACCGAAGGCGGGAACTCGAAAAAAATTGTACGGGAAAATGGTTATCCGTAACGCGTACCGGGAATCCGTATCTGATCTGAAACTGATTTGCGCGACGATCGAAAAATCGTAACGGGGATGTTATTCGACGCGCGACCATTCATGCGCTCTTACCGATGATGCACAGGACATTCTCACAGTCTGCTCGTTACGGAACACTCTCTCACACGACACGATCGCGTATACCTCGCAGATGGTTGGCTGTGTACGATGCTAACAAGAAAATTCCGATATATAGGATCCTCCGCCCTCCGCGTGGGACTACTCTCTAATATTTAATTGGCGAACTTATACACGTCAAAGGCTGGACGCTGCGGAGATCGTAAAAAGGAAAGAACAAGAAAAAATGTTCAAAAATTAAAGGGTCACTTTACAACGCCGTAAATTTAAACGACAATAACAATTAAGGCGATACATCGATCCGAAAACTTTAGGTTTTTTTCTTGCAATGTCTGATAATTCAAAGTATTGGGAATATATATATTTATTTGTGTAATCAACAACTAGAGACGAAGATGACATTTTTTCAGTCAACATGAGCAAAAATTCAAATGGAAACTTTAAGGGTATTTTATTCAAAAACTATTTTTCCGACGACGGAGAACAGCGTACCGCATTGCGAAACCGCGCGATAAAATATATTTTAAATTATATAAAATATACCCAGAAAAACATTTAAGAAGGTCGTTGACAATGCTACTTTTTTAAGAATAGGGGACTTAGTAAAAAAAAAATTAGTGTTAATAAATTCGACAAATTTCGTATTGAACTCGTAAAATTGTGGAAATAACGAGCCATTTACCGAAAGGTTAAGAAAAAATCTCTGTTCTTTTAATATTGGTAAAATCTTTATCTACAAAACTTTCAGAAGAAGAAACAATTATTTTCCTACATAATAGCGAACTTTTTTAGACATCGAATTATTTGCGACGCTTATTCGGTGACGATTTCCGGTAATAGAATAGATATTGACTCTGCTTTTCGCTTAGGATAGTCACTCAGTTATTCGGAATAACTGAGTGACTATAACCCCCTCTCCGATTTTTTTTACCCCATGGAAGACGGAATAATTGCTCATGTGTGGCAAATCCGTCGTCCCCGGCGCATCGGCGATCGAATTGACCGCTACAGTTGTTCGTCGCGTAGGTGAATGAGTTGCCGAAACCAAACCGGTCACACCGCAGTCTGTGGCTTTCTGTCAGTTTCCACTTTCCTAATGTATACACTACACTTCTAAGGGGAGTACATCTACCTGCCGGTGGATGCGGTTGATTCCTGGTTGGTACCCTTGAGTCGAAACGATGCATCCAAAATCGAAGAACTAAACACGTTATTCACGTACCATCATTACGCAAAAATTGCAACTTTCTCTCACAAATTTCTCGAACTCTCATTTTAATTTGTCGCCTTTTTGTGACCAAAATTATTTTTTAAAAAATCCCAAGTCGCTCTTCCGGCGATCATAAATATATTTTATCAAATATTTTTTTTTAATATTTTTTTTGTAAGATTCTCGGTAGGTACATGCAATTTCCAGAAAAAAAAAAAATCACGCATATCGGAAATACGAATGTCCATATATATAATTACCATTTTTTAAGCCAAAATATCGAAAAATTAGCTGATGAGCTGCCATTCTATAGGTACTTTACTTACGCCGCCATAAGTCATTAAGTGGTCACGAATTTTGCACCCAAAGTTAACCGATAAATGATTCACAATTTAGCTGTAAATGGGGTTGGAAATCCTATGATCGGAGGCCTATAAAAGGTTAATAGAATCTCCTATCTAAAAGTAAAATAATAATATCCCACGAAAAAATCGGAACATATATTCCTGAGAAGACACATTTACATTTCCCACCGTCCATGTGAATTGTACTCGTTGCATCATCAGCTCATTGGTGAACCCACTTTTTACCCTCAGCGAGAACTCGACTAACACTAATTGAATTCGTACGGAGTGTTTATCTATTTTTTCTTGCATTCAATACTCAGAATATGAATGCACTCAGGAATAATTGACTGTCGATGTCAATGCTGAGACCGCGGGCGTTAAGGAGAGTTAAAGGAACGGGGATAGGGTAGGTGGGGTGAGTTTACGAACGATGCTTTTAACGGGGCACGTCGTCGTTGACGGTAAGGATGTTGGGGACGTGCGCGACGACGACAGCGACGTGGCTATATGTATGTACACATGCACCGGCAGATTGCGGATATAGTACACAGCGGGCACGTCCCGCAACCATAGTCCACGACGACGAGCGCCTTCTATATTCACAAAAGCACCGCGCACCACGCCAAATGAAAAGGTGTAGCTTGAAATCGAGCCAATATTTATGTAGCAAAATCATTTCGCCCGCGGTGAAAGTCTCGCCTGCTGCTGCTCCTCCGTTTCAAAAGATAAACAAGTAAAAAAAAAAAAAAAAAAAAAAAAAATTTAGGGAGAGAGAAGCGTATTATGAAAACGACAAAGGCGAAAGCTCCCATTGAAAGTAGTCCAGTTCTCTGTTCGCGAGGGGGGCTTCTGCTGCTGTTGCACGGGGGGGTGAGTGCGAGGAAAATATGGTTTGTGACACTGCTGCTTGATGCCGATCGTGATAGTGATGGTGAGGCGCAGTTGACGGTCTGGTAGAGGAGTCGCTTTCGATCGCGATGGTGACGGCGATGGTGGTTGTGGTGGTGGCGGTGACGAAGCCGCCGCTGGGGATGCACAATGGCCCGTTTAAATTAAATTTAAAGTGTTATCCCCCTGCGGCATATAGGTTAGGCATTGTAAAGCAGACGGTCTGAACGTCGCCTGAGAATTCGAAGGGGAATCCTTAAGGGTCCCTATCGAAAACCGAAGGCCTCGAAGCCTGCGGATCATCAAACTATCTGCTTAAGTTGTGTCGACCATTCGCTTCCACAGCTCTCATGATGTTATAACATAACTATCATTGGATGAATTACCGGTCATTCGTAATCATAGCGGACCAATGCATTGTAGAGTCGATAGACATATTTGTAAAAGTTTCTCCTTATAAATCGCAACTCGAGAATCAGAATTCGGGAGACTTATCGTTATCAAGAGAGTTGATAAAATCTCGCGACAAATTGGTTGATCGTTAGTATCGATCGAGTGCATCTTTCCGCGATCTAATTATATATATCCCATTGCGGGAGTAGATGCCATTCGTTTTCGATACCAGTTTTATCGAAACTAAACGCATATTTGCAGCAAATTTTTGTCGAAGTAATTTAATCTGTTAATAAACAAAGTTAATTATGTTTTAGTCGATATGCGAAAGAAATGACAAAATTTCGGCGCAGCACTTGCGGGACACATTTGATCTCCAAGTGATAAGTGTCTTGACATTACGATTACGTCGAAAAATCAACGCTATCGAGTAATAGATCTGTGAAAGTCTGTAATGAAATGAAAGGCATGATAATGGCGATGAAAAACGCCCGACAATCGCTACGATCGGTTTCTCTTTTCCATCGAGTATAGTGAATCTAGACGATGGTATTTGTACAGAATTGCGGAGAAGTAAGTCGAAAGATACACATTTTTTGTGCGTAAACTGAACGATATCAACGTGTGCATTTCAACACGTGCGAAGGATGGGACCTCCTGCAGCTGAGGTGCCGACGAGGCTCTGTCAATGACAGTACAATCGAGAGTGGAGTCATCCAAAGAAGGGTAGGAATAAGGTCGGGAATGGAATCGAGAAAGGAAGGAAGGAAGGAAGGGCTCAAAATCTAGGAAGGGGTTATAAGGCAAGCGGATGAGGAGTACAGAGCTGCGCTGAAGAAACGAAGCACCATGAAGGGGCTGAGTGACATGGCATCATGGGGGCGTTAAGAGGGAGCGAGAAAGAGGAAAGGAGGGAGGGCGTAGTCGGCGCATAGGGAGTGACGGCGATTGAGGAGGGAAAGAGGTTCCAGAGCGCAGAGGCAATGCGAAGGTGGTGGCTGCGGGAGGCAGGGGAGGTGACGACTAGAAGAGGGGATAGAAGTTTCAAATGGGATGGCACTGCGAAACGGTTTAGGAACGGAACTACGGGTAGTTCAATTCATTTTAACAACGTTTCCCCTTTTACCTTGACTTTGCGTCTTTAAATAAGCCAATGTTGCGAGCTTTGACTTCGAAGCTTAAATAATAAGCTTATAAGATTAGCATGTAGCTTCGTCCAGAGTTACAGGATCATTACAGCGTAACTGGTTAATCATGATTCCGCTTTTAATTACGAGACAGCATCGTTACGCATAATGTCAGACACGCGATACCCTTATCGCAGTTTCATCAAACCGTTCTTCACGTAAAGAAATGCAAATTTGATTTGCATATTCTTACCTCAATGTTGCTTCCTCGTAGAATAAGCCAATTGATGATATTTACTAACTGCATGGAATACTACAGTTAACGTTCTTGTGTTTCGCTTGCTTAGTTCTTGAAGCATTAAAACTATCTGCTGTGTTTCGCCATTATCGCGCGTTATATATTTAACTGAATAGAACATATGGGAAAGATAAATTTGCCGAAATAATAAGTTCGTCTGTTCCATCTCGTGCAAACAGCTACTCGAGCACTACGAGTGTCTATCATTCAACCGCTGTTGTCGCTTTATCCTCGAACAATGGAGACGTATTAAACTAACAGAGCTTCGGAAATTGACACAAGTGGTGTTGCTGCATCGGAGCGGTCGGCTTTATCGGTAACAGCACATTTCCAGTGTCTATTTCTAAGGGGGCGAGTAGGCGCACGTGAATTCGAGACGGATGCATAATGAGGTCAGTGCACTTTGGTAAAGGCTTATTGCCGCAGGTGCAATTTACTTTGTTTAACGGTGTAACCCGTCCATACGTTATCTCCTGCGGTCCGAGTTCATGTTTACTCACAACCCGCCCTCCTCCCCCTCTCCCGTCATATGCACATCCTATCTTATCAAATATACGGATATTGCTATTCCACTATTAACATCTTTTGCCAACATGCAAATAAGTATAAAAGTTTGTGATCTTTTAACATATAAACGACATGTATCCCAAATGAGACGGAAACCTTCTGCACCTATTAATCTTACGAGACGTAAGAGTGCGAATACGAATACATGTAAATGCCGTTTCGGTAAACATGTCTATAACATCGGAAAAAGAAAAAATCGCGCGATCTCAGTGTAACGCATAACTTTTGCGTCTTTTGCCGCGGCATGGAGTCGAAAATAAAAAATTGTAGTGTAAGGAAAACGCGGCCTCAACACGACAGTCCCCGCGGACCCAATTCGCCACGCGTCTCATAACCTCTCGCCGACCCCTCCTAAACATAAAAAACGCCCCTTTGCAAGTCATCCAAAGGTGAAATTATAAATTTCTTTATACACAGTTTCCTCTATGAGAACCCAAAAATGAAATATAAAACAATCGACTGCAATTCCGAGTATTCTTTCAACTGAGTTACATAGTCGGAAATCTTGAGCTCAACAGGCCGATGCAGGTCTATGAAGCGACTTGACCCGCGCAATTACGACTATATATTTCAATTTCGATAACCCCGTTTTATGAAGCAATAGGGTTAACCGAATAAATTAATTTCTGATTTATCGTGTAATTCAATTTTTTGTAAACGTGTAGCACTTTAGCGATCTATGTCCCGATGGAGAACGAAGATCGGGATGGCAATCCACTTAGTCAGTAAAGCATCGAATATAGATGTTTTTCTTTAACTCTCTCGATGCAATATCGTATAATTTATGTTTCGAGACAGTACAGTTTAGCAGGGATGGTTGTTATATCACGGGATTGTTATGAACGAAAATAACTAGGATTCTAATTGTGTTGATAATGCGGTGCAATCGGAGGTCGGCAACTGAGACGCCGACAGAAATTCACCCAGTATTCAAGAATGGTTGTGATTGCGGTTGCGAAAGCAACTTGAGCTCATTCTGCGATGGGGCAGAAGTGTCTACTACCGGTACGACGCGTACTACATGTAATAATACGACAACGTTGCCAAATGCGAGGATTCGAAGCTTTTGAATATGTGGGCGGCAGGGTGTGCTACTGGCATGTATGGAAATGAACGAGTAGAGTAGATCCAGGCACCTCGAAGTTTAGGTGAGTCGGGTAGGGAGAGAGAGCATAGTACCGCCTGTAACTCTCTTCCGTCTTCCAGAAACGTTTCAACATAGCGTAATGCATACGTGTGCGCGTGTGTGCAACGTGTGCGGATGATGTAGCGTGCCCCTTGCTGCGCGTACCGCAAGCTGTACGCGAACACGCTGTTATATTCAAATAGGTGAACCGAGCAACTTCCACATATGTATATATAGAATTTTGTTTGTTGCGCGTGTATTGAAGCGCCGCACGCATGTGAACGTCCGTGCCGTTTGGGGTGAGTACTCCGGTACGTACGTCTATACGTTTGAGAATTGTATTTGCCATTCGTGTCTGAACAAATACTGGCCCTGCCACATGCGACAGATCCGGCACAACTCGACGGCAATACAACATGCAAACACGTATTTTCTAAGCATTCCCTGTACTACTGCGAACTGTCGAGAACTCTACGACACGGAAAAAAAAAAAAAAAAAACGAATGATTCTGAAATATATAATGTCTATTTTGAAAACAGTGCCTTTGCTGGCGCAAGCATTAGTTGGGAAGATAGGGATCGTAAGTACAGTAGAACCCCAATTAACCGGGTGCTCGGGACCGAAGAACTCCCGGATAATCAGAATCGCGGATTATCCAATCTAAATGACAATATGGCTATATAACTGTTTTTTAAGTAGTTACAGTTACGATTTGGTACAACTTTAACTTCATTGACGATTAGTTTATCTGAAGGTTTCATTTTTTTTAAGGTTATGTAAATTAATCGTGTTTTTTCAAGTGTTCAATAACTGTTTTGCCTTTCGAACTTCGTTCGCGCGCGGAAAAAAAAAAAACTCCGAAAACGCACGATTAATCCGCTTCTCAGTTAATCCAAAACCTGTTTATCAGTGTTACTACTGTACATTCGCCTTTTAAAGGAGAATCTTTTTTAATGTCAATATTAAAATGAGACTATTTCTGTAATCCCAGTGGAAAATTTGAGGTTATATAATTTTTTAAGGTATTTCGAAATTATGGATATTTGCTGTTTGCTGACGGGTAAACGTATCTACGGCAGAAATCACTAATAGCATGAATGTAGACGTGAAATAGTCTTGAATGTAGATATGTGGACATCCAATATTGTCTATTTCTGTAAATTCTGAATTTCATATTTGTAAAATATGGTCTTTAGACGCTGAACCATCGAATCTCATTCAGAATATTCGCATCTACAGTCTCTTGGATTTGTATAACATGTATAACGCGCCATGTTTTAACTTACTGTGATAGATTCGCGTATTACATCGATGTGGTGCGTCAATAAAAAAAAAAACTCTTACAGCATCATAAATCTTTTGAGTTGTACGCTATTCGTTAGATGGGCCATTGAAAAAAAAAGGGAAGCGTTCGAAAAATGTAGATGCATCGTACAGGAACCCTTATTGTGCCTTCGAAAAACAAGATTTGGACGACAAAGCAGGGAGTGGCCCGCCAGATTCGAGTCAACCGCGCGCTCATCCACCCTTCCGCTCCCTTTCCATCCATTACCAAGTACTTGGCTTCACCCTCCCTCTTACCACGGAGGTGAGCAACGATTCAGTATTTCATGGCTGGCAGCATATTGCTTGCTACGTTAACATAGTCATATTCCTTGCGGGCTTTACGCTAATGGAGTTTGTAGTCACTCGCTGCCACGTGCCCGAGTGGCAGTACTCAGATTTTTACTAGAAAAATGCTAAGGGAATCAAGTAGCTTTATAGCGTACGAACGTCAGTCTCTTTGCCGAGAGACGCTTTTTTCCCGCATAAAGAATAAAGAAACGGCTAATCGTCATGGGCTAATCGGCTGTATGAATGCGGGACACAATGTTCCGAAAATGATCAGATTTATTGACTGTATGTCATCACATTTAAATCGACGTGAAACTGCAGCAATTGCAGACACCGTTATTAGGATCGCCGAAACCCTTGAAATTTTTGGGTAAATTATCTGTCCATTTTAATCGATGTTAAAACGCTCTGTGAGTTAAACTCCGAAAAAGGGTTAACCTCAGCATGACATACTTTTAACTGAAAAAGATCGATACAATGGCATTTTTGTGTTTCATTACGAAACAAAATGATTTAATTTCGTATGTTATCGCATTTATGTTATTGCTGATTCTCATTAATCTGATAAATGTTGATTGTGTTTTGATGGGTTTTACACTCCACTGTCAGTGTTCTCGTTACGCATCGGAAATGTATTCAATTCCGAGAGTTATACACGCCATCGGTAAATTTAGAGATCGATATGCTACAGATGCGTTCATACGTGGAAAGCATACATTTTTAGTGATCGTTGTAACGATACGAGTTACTATTTGATGATTTCGTCGCATATATGGACTGTAAAGTTATCAGAGAAAGCGACGTTTGAACGACTCCTGCGCGAGTGCGACAATAAAATACGTGGGGAGATCTCTTTTGATAGGTGACTGGAACGATTGATTCCGGCTTTGAGCAATAAGAATCCACACCCACGCGTCGTCATGTCACTCGTTACTTACGCAGAACGCGCGTATGGATGCTGCTCCTGTGCACACATAGAAACTTTAATAAAAGTAGATTTCTAATCAGAAATCTACACGTTCGACATAAAAAACGTATAGCCTGATGTCATTGCCACACCTATATTTCTTCGCTACGGTCAATGATATCGTGTAAAATGGACTGCTGAGATGCTATGATATATATATCATAGTAATAAGAATGATATCTAACTGTAATTAAACTTCCAATCGAAATCTATGACGATTGCGCATCAAAATTGAAGTAAGTAACTCTCCACGCGTCAACGTTGTTGCCGCAAAAGTTATTTAACAAAAACTGCAAATTTCAATGAAATGATTGCGAATTTCCCTCTCTAACGAGAATAAATATGGTTTCCCACTATAAATAATGTATTTTATGATAAAAATAACAATTTCGATGAGATTTACGAGCGACTCGATCAAATTTCGGGACAAGTAAATTTTTCCGATTTTACCGACTGTCGGCCTATGCGATGTTTTGAGACACGATGAGTGCCTACTAATCACAAAGTAAATAATATCTCGCGGATATCCTGAAGTTTAAAGATTCAACACAGAATTACAAGTTGACGAATTTTAAAAGAAAATAAGGTAAAACGTTGAAAAATCGAGTAAATGATTGATTGGTAAATAGCACCGCTTCTCAAGACTTTGGAATGTTTGAAAATTGATAGAAATTACGCAAAAATTTTCCAAAAATAGTATTTTCGAATTGCAAGTACGTCCTTTGTATTCAACTGCCCGTATTCGGACGTGCCGCGGACTTATATACAGTCGAAACATATCGTTATTCATAACAGCATATTTTCAAAACACGATGTTTAATATTGTAAACTGTTCTCACGATATATGATAATAATTTATGCTTCCATTATACGGCGAATAATAGGGAAATTCAAAACGATGATTTTAACGCTACACGAGAGGTCCACAATGTGGCGATACAAAATAAGCTGCTGCCACTGGTTGGTAACGGCGCATTTGTATCGACAACCATTAAGCTATTGTCCCCCAACTGTGTGCAACACTCAATTTTTCACGCTATTGATACGAGGAAAATAATGTCGAGCCTCAGTTTCGTCCAATTGTTGGACGTTCTAAACTGTGAATACACCAGTACATCGCCAGGTGTACTTCGATAAACGCGTTATACGACACTCGGCCCTTTCATCCATCAAAATCCTTGGACAGTCGACATATTTCAATGCAAACTTCAAATTGCACGTTATATTAGTAGCCATACAAATTACGTTTGCTTATACATTGGCATTTTTTTTATCTTGTCACACTGCGTAATTTTATTGGTAAAGAAACGCAGCTATGCTGTTTCGTTATATCCCACGAAACGAGTCAAATCTCACGACAAACATTATCAGAACGAAAGTAAAATGCAATTTACAGTAAAAACGAAAAAAAAATTTTGCAAAAGATCGCGAACAGATGAACGATTAATCTGCTAAAATTTATAAATAATTCAACAGCCTATGAAAAATTGTCTGATACTTTTTCCGTCGCGATTTGTGCAAAATGTTCATATTGCTTTTCATTGTCTTCTAATTATTCTTATAATTCTATTGCTAATCTATGTGAAATATGTATTTACCGTTTATTTTTCATTTATTTTTTTTTTTTTTTTTTTTTAACAGATAATTTTTTTATTTTAACATTTCACGTAGTTAACATTTATTAAACATTCCTGTAAATGTGTAATAATAATTTAAAGTAGCGATACCGTTTTTCCGAAGAATGTACACTGCTGCGCTATTGGTTACACTGTTACTAATTAGTATATGCGATGTTCATTCATAGCGCGAAGGTATAATGGTTCGTATTGCGGACAATATAGGTTGATAATGGCATTACGTCGACGTTAACATCCATATCGTGGATAGAAGCTTCGTACGTCCACCCCACGAGCAAAACGGCTGGATGATAAATGTTGCCGTTGAGCCGGAATGCGATACATCAATACAGCAAGAGTAAGCGGGAGTCCCGGGATTGCTGGCTGAGGGCGCCATTGATAAAAATAAATATCACGCGACCCAGTAGAGCGAACTAAATGCCACTAAACGGGGGAAACTGGGGTAAAACATACGTTTCCGCTTTCCCATAATAGATCATAAGCGTGACTCGCGCGCTCCTCGACTACCAAACAGCACTACCATTGTCCTCCCAATTGTGTACTTATAACGAATGGTTATTCATCCCCCTTCCGCAGCGTGCCGTGTGATTCTGTGAGATGTTTTGATTTTCACCAATTTTTATGCTACTCGATGTTTTTTTTTTTTTTACGAACAAACGAAATGCCAGAATGCGAACAGCATAAGTCTCACGAGCGTCCGACTTGTTTCCATTGTCGGAGGTGTTTACGTTAAAAAGTAGAAATGCAGACTAAGAAATCGATGGTTCCCGGACGGTGTGTTGCTGCCGCGCGTATGGGATGTCTGCGGCGGGTAATAGCACATCGGCGTCCACTAGTCGATTGTAAGCGCCAGGTACATACCGGGTGCATTCCGACGACAAGCCATCGATTCTCATGCCATTGTACATTTTACCGCGCGAACTATATTCCCCCAAAGGCTATTCTTCTGTCACCGTAAATTTATTTGCCGCGTAAAGAAAAATTGTTTTGCGCGTTAAATGATGTATGAAAAAAAATCGTTCGAAAACCCTTCGATCAAAGAAATAACAAAACATTTTTTCAAATATTCTTCTTTATCGACATTTACCGACGGTATCAGATTCGTAAAGTAACCGATTTTAACGTTAAATAAGGTGCGTTGAATTGTCTCGAATTTGCGATGTAGTTTAACGAAGTAAAGACAAAAAAAAAGGATATCCGTACTTCGGTTTGTTCCCCCAAAGAAACGATATTCTAATGCCGATTTTCATATACGTATTAAAAAATATCGTACACGCAAACTTGTTTTACAACCTTTTTTTCAAAAGTTTAAAAACAAATGTATAAACACGATATAATATAGTAATAATACAGAATATAATACAATAGAACGGTTTTCCGAGTAACGATAATAACGCGGCAGTGAATACGAAACGAACACGATGTCAATACATTCAACGCGCCCATTAACGCGTTCGGGGTACATTGTTGTTGTCCTCAATGCAGTCCACTGAGAGCTTTTCTTTTCATTCATATCAATGCATGTAGAATGCCATGGGTGAGCAGACTCTCAAATGCATTCATAGAGGGCCTCTAGTCGGTATTAAACGATACGATGATATATTTAACGACCGTTGTAATTAAAAAAAATAATTGTCCCGTGACAAGAAAGATAGTAAAGAGTCGCCGGGAATATAATACATTGGCGGAAAATTCAACCACCGCATATTATACTGAAGTATGTCCCTCGTTGCATCTTTGTTTCGACCGAAGAAGGGAACGCCAAGTTTTTCTACTCTTGGAAGCGCGCGAGCGCGCGTCGCCCACCCGCGTCCTCAAAAAAAAAAAAAAAAATTCTTTAATGGCAAGCGCCATTTTTTTTTTTTTTTTTTTTTTTTTTTTCGTCGTGAGCTGTCGTGTGCTCTGCAAGCCTTTGTAAGAGGATAAAAGGCAGAGCACCCGAGTTATTATTCGGGTCAAAGGACGAGAGCCCTTACAGCGCACAGTGCGGAGACGAAGAAGCGCCGGGCAATACGCGCAAGTGCGTTCGTGGGGAGGTGCACCGTCGGGTGCTTCCGATCTCATACAGATATGGAAGAAGAAAGTTGGCCCTATTCTATAGAAGCGTTACTGTACAGCCATCGTAGTCGTCGCCGCCGCCGCCGTCGTTGCTGGCATCCCTGATGCCGCCTGCCGCCTCTGCAACGGTTTGCGCCGCAGGGCCGACGGCGACGATGTTACGCGGTTGCCTCTCCGCTCCGATGTGCATGCATTGCATACAGGGTGAAAGAGCGGCTTGATGTGGTGCGGCTACTATCACGGCCACTATGCCGCAAAAGGAATCGAACGCTTGGCCAACAATGTGTTCTGTGTAACAATGCCTGTTTACTGTCTACACTCAGCCTACTACAATGGTCGATCGCTTCGCTGTCAGTTTTTGTCGATTGTTGTCCGACGTTCCGAGGGGTTCCCCACCCGGTACTACATCAACTGCAGCTATCCAGCACCCACTCATCTAGCCTCTAGCGCTACCGAACCCACTCCTCTATGAGACTTACACACATAATTTATCACGTTTATTCAATCGATTGGATGAAGATGATTTTAGGCTTTTTCCATTGGCCATTCTCCACACTTCACCAGTAATCCGATCGAATTACAGACGGGATTATATCAGTTTACCCACTCGAACCATTTTTTTTTTCACCCGGAAGTAGCAACCATATGGCATTACATCATCGAGACGCATTAATTTTTTTTTTTTTTTTTTTTTTTTCGTAAGTAAATTCAATTATTGGCGCATTATACTCGAATGATTCGTACGATCAATGACAACAATATCTCTCGCAGATAATAATTATTTATTTGTTTTTTTTTATTAATAATATATTTGTGTACCTGTGTTGTAAACTGACATTTACAGAAAATGACATGTCGGAAGCGATGAATTACGTAACACGTAATTCATCGCTTTTACGCTTTTTACATCGGTTAAATGCAAATCGAGACGACTGCTGGGTTCGGAGACGATAAATCGTCGTGAAGTTTCACAGATGTTTGGATAACATACGAAATAATACTATTTATTCTGATTTTTTTGCGAATTCTTCGATAAATCATCGAACCAATGGACGCATCTCAATATTAAGTAGAAAAAGCTTATGCAATTGGTACGAGTGAACGTGGATCAACGGAGGAATGTATTTACGCAGATCAGCCTTAACGCTGAATCTTGTTGAGAAAACACTAAATTGGTACCGTCGTGATTACGTGATAACGTTATTATCCCCGTTGTTATACCTCGCAGAGGTGGCAAGGGAAAGAAGACGCCGAACAGCCGCGGGGAGGGAGCGAACAACACGGTGCTTCGTGCAGAAGGCGCGTGGGACAGGCTTCTAATTATAAATGTATTGTTCGTCCAGTATTTTTGTGCGACGTCCTTCCTGCCTTCTCGGAGACAGAAGGCTATTCTATTCCCGGCAGTCGCTGTAATGCTACCATTGTTCTCATTGTCGCGACATCGTCGTACGATAAAGCGCGAAGACAAAGCTTTTCCAAAGGTCCTGTCTCTGGCGTAACAAGCCGTACGTCTCTTCGCTCACTCTTTTAGCTTCATCCACGTACTCTCTACGAATTTCTCCCGCCGTATATTACAGACGGAACAATAATAATTCTATATTATTTACGTTTCAAAAAAAAAAAAAAAAAAAAACAACAATGCCAATTCGATATTTTCACATTATTCGATTATTTTCGTAAATTTGTTTCGATAAATAATCGACACGACTAACATATTGGTTTCATCGTGGCGAGAGTTGCGTTTACTGTAAAAAATTAAATTTCGAAACGAAAATAAATTTTTTTGCAAATTTTATCGGCATTATTTTTATTTTTATCCTGTACCATGAGAAATCGATAATTGTCTCAAAAATCAAATGTAAGGACAACAAACGTTATTCTAGAAGAAAGCAATTCGTTTCGAAAGTCTCAGCCGCTGACGATTATCGCCGTATTAATGAATTATTTTGCATGCGGTACTGAATTTCGAATAGGACGGATGGGACAGGATACAGTTATGTTTTAGCCGCTGAAAGGACAGGATATACAGAGTCAGTGCTCAGAGCAATCTAATGTGGCAACTATTCCATCATCCCATAGATGTGGATACGTTAAAGGACGATATAGGTACGCGTCGCACATGCGAGGTGCAATGGAGAGAAATGCGGTAGGCGCAGTGGTTAGGAGCGGCATCGCCGGTAGCCCCATGTCGCTATCGGACCGATAGCGAGTTAGCGTTCCTCGACACAAGAGATTCAATGTGTTGGTACAATGTAGTCAACGTTCGGGCATTCAGCGGTGAACAATGTCGGGAACATAATGTCATAATGGAGAGCGGGGTGCCCGCCCGTCGCTCGTCGGCAAGATCGTCATCGAGGATGGAACAGTGAGGAAAGCTACGAATAGCTGAGAGGAACAGTGGAGAGGAAGAGTGAAGGGTGTGGGAAAGGGATGGTAAACGGGAGTGCCAAGCGGGTGGAGGATGGCGATGGAAGGGAAGCTCCGGCGTTAGACGGATAAGGGATGCAGTGTCGAGAAGACAGTTGTGGAAAATGGGGACAAAGTGAGTTTTATTAACGCATCCATGATTAAAAACACTCGGCTCTTCGCCTTCTGCGCGGGAGTGTAACAAGCGAAGGGGAAAGCGTGTCGAAGCGCAAGAATCGAACGAGAGACAAACTCGGAGAGGCACGTTAGCGTATCTCACTTTCTCGCATTTCTTTACCGTTCCATTCGCGTCGAGGGTGTAACTTGGATTTTTTGTAGAATCTCATTCGCTCAGAGTGGTCGTCGTACGAAGGCCCCTTGTCACTCATTCGAGTGTACAACCACCGTGTACACGTACGCGACTACGGTACATGCGTGTGCCGCAGCCGTATGCCTTTACGTACATACGTTCTAAAGATTACGAAACTTGCAGCAATGCTTCATGAACGCCGTGAGTTCTACAGCAATGACAAGCTTTTGTCTTTTCTTTTCATCGCATACCTGCTACGTGTACACAAGTGTAAGCCGCTGTATTATTTTAACACTTCCACTATCAAAAATGCGCACATTTAACTGCGATCAAGAGATTCATTATCAATGATGTCTCTTATACGCGACAAAAAACATTTAAGACGTATTTATATCGCGCGAGAAATATTCCAAGATCTTCACGATGTTTTTTTAATATACTTCTTTTATATATATATACATATATTATACTCGTTTCAACACGTACAACTCGACAAAACGCGACTCCTGCAGCCAAATTCACAACGTTCGCCGAAAGTCCACTTTTTCGCACTCGTATCACAAAATACGATTTTTCAAGTTCGGAGTTTATTTATCAACTATCTTCGAGACCAGTTGCTTATCGTTACACTATGTTCGTTGGATTACGCAGCGACATAAGCATTTTTTCGTCAGAAAACCGTACTACGATACACCAGTAAGAGTTTCCAAATCTTCCGACTGAACTCCTCTACAAACTTTCTACTGGAAAGTTTGGCTCCAGAATTATCCTTCGCAACTGAGTGCCTATGAGTATACGTCGTAATGCGGCTAAACTTGGGCTTTCGACTACACCTTCAAACTCACTAATTAATGTTGAGTTTATGTCTGCCTTAGCCGACAGTCATTTGGCTCGATTACGATACTTGTACGTATCTAATATTCTCATGTGACGAAATTCGTATTTCCCCGTCGTTACGCTACTCCTTCGCATGCGAAAATTTCTGAAAACTGGATGACAACTTTCGTACTAAAAGTTGACCGAGAAATAATTCGCTCGGCTGTAGAAAGGGTGCGAAATTCCGGGGCGTCGGACTGATAGTCCGAAGTACTTTCGCCCCAATCAGATCCAAAGTATCCTTCAAACATTTGTACACTAACAAAATAATGCTCATGCGAGTAGCATAATAAACTCGAGACATTATCGAAGGAAATATGAGAAACAAATTATAAAAAAAAAAAAAAGGAAAAAAAAAAAAAAAATGCATCTTTTTCGCGTAGCGGTTGGTTCATTAGAATAATAACTAGTGCGAGTTTCTCGAATGGAACAAGAGAGTCACGCGAACAACGGTTTCCAGAAATAAGAGAGCATCGTATTTAATGCGCATTGAATTCTCGTGCGCATATAGACCACATTCGTATCACCTTACAGTACCTAGCAGGCGTTAGAGCGGATAGCAAACAAAAACTTGGCTCCTCCCACACTGCCGTGACAACGAGGAATACGCGTACGATTTGCGCGGTTCGTAGACGCCGCGGGATGCGAAAAATATATATTCCCTCGAGGGCTCCTATAGGCCGCGGATGGTGTTACCGTTGAGTAGCGGGAAGCGGGAGCGCAAGGGAGGGTGGCGATGGGGGAGGATGAGATGCGAAGGCCCCGAGGAACGGAGCCAGAAGAACGGAGCCACTGACTGGAGGCTGCTAACGACCGTCGGAGCTTATCGTTATAAAATCGGGGTAACTAAGTTCGAACGGGTCGGGAATGGAGGCGGGGGTGTACGGTTGGTGGAGCAGGCCGAGCGCAGGGGGTGGGTGGGGTGGGTGGGGAGGGGGAGGGGGTGAGAGGAAGCGAGAGAGCGAGAAAGCAACGACGCCTCGGCGTAATCGCGACCGATGCCGAAGGGCTCGGAGCGCGCCGCCGAGTGTTGCGGGTATAAAATGGGGGATGATTAAAATAACGAGGCTGCCGAGAGTCTCCCGTAGATCCCCCGGTAGTCGGAGGGGGGTGATATTGTTCTGAAACAATGTGGCGCCCGACGCCCCTCTATGCCTCGTACCAGCGAGTACGACGACATCAATTGACGCCCCCTCCCCCCTCATCCTCACCCGCCGTCCGCGCGTCCCGCACCCACCCCCTCAACATCGGCACCCGTGACTCAGGATTCCGATTCCGAGCAAAGCTGCAGCCTTCTTTCTCACCCTAGTGCCAGTGGGAAGCCTCGTTCCCATCGTCGCACCTACCTACAGCAAATCGCTTGTCCGAACTCATACTGTACATTCCGGTAGCTACAGTTCGCGGGCAAACTACACTTCCACCAACGTTGGTGCAGCTTTCACGGCAGCAGGTGTTTACCGGGGTGTCGATGTCGCGCACTGACGCTGGAGGTTGTCGGCCCCATAGCTTATTGGGAATCGAAGCAGGAAGCGTCAGATCAAATATTCGCATCGTCGCATCTCGCGCGCGTCTCGATGAGGTGATTACACGCAACGTATCTGCCCGGCCGTACTATCGTCTATGCCCCGCTACGAGCTTCCCTGCCTCTTCAGCTTTGCTCACCCCTCCGATCGCTATCCGATTCTGCACCACAGCCGGCTGCTGTTGAACGAGTGTACAACCGATACGGCGATAACCGGCCATAACCGTGTCTCTGGAAATCCAGTTTTCCCCGTATAATATATAATGTTCATAATGCAAAATTCTCGAAAATTCTAATGTTGGATTCGCGATGTGGCGAATTGAGTCTAAAATATGACGGCCGTGAAATTGATACGTGTCGTAATATAAATAAGGAGATCAACTGAGTTAGCGATCGGATTGAATGTAACAAAGCTGTTTTCACTCGAGACGTTTCAGGAAAATCTTTCTACAATCCAACAATAATACTTTTCGAATAACTGTCCATTGTCTCATCGAACGAAAATAAGATCACACGAAGGTCTACACAGGTAGTATGAAAATACGAAATAGTATATTCTTTCATAAGTTTGAAATGGCAAAGATTATATGGTGGAGGTACAACGAAATGTAGGAAGGATTGTTGTCCTACCATAGACGCGTGCTGCGCCCAATAGAATGCGCTACGACTACGATGCTCAGGACGAAGACGGCAAGCGACATCAACAGCGACGAGCGACGCTTTTCGACGGAGAACCCCGTCCTCCTTCTCCTCCTTCTCCTTCTCCAGGGCCAACGTACAGACGGAGATCTGTCGGTGGAACAGCGCGAGCGAGCAGAGGGCGGGGGGGAAATAATTTAAAAGCTGAATTGAATTTTTTCCTCGGAGTCTTTCCTTCGGGCATTGGGAAGCGGACAATGGCTCAATGGCGATGTATCAAGGAAAGTCGACTCGCGGGAGAAGCCAGCATTGTATCGGTCTTTCCCCGTACGTCTCTCACTCACGCTTCCCCACCCACCCCTTCCTCACTCTCCTTTTTCTCCCGTTCTTTTTCCTTTCTCGTCTCGCCTATTCTCCCTCGTGCGTTCGTTTTCTTTCTCTGTCCGTCACGAGACGATGGTAACATTCTACATCTCGGCTTCACTGAGAGCAAGTAGACCACACGACGGCCTGTTCGTGCTACTGGAGTTGGCAGTGGTTGGTATATGCTTCGTTGATAATAGTAGTAGTTTTTTCAATGTAAGCGAAACATGTAGTCGCCACCGTCAATAGCGTCACATGTATGCGCGATTACTTTCGCTACTTCTCGAAACTCTTGACGACGCATGACTTTCGTCGTATGTGTTTAACTTGCTGTAGCGCCTGACGCACGGAAGTATTAACAATAATTTTCATATATTTTTTTCCGACGGAATAACTTTCGAACTTCCTGGTCATCGGGGAATAGCAATGGCTTGTGAACTTTTCAACGTCGAGGCTGTGGTAAGCGCTGATGTCCGCATTTTTTCTTTATGGTCGGTGGGATCGAAGTTTGTAAGGTGTGGTGAGATTTTGGGGAATTTTTCTTTGTAATTACTTTTCGTCTTGTATTATAATGTTCTTTATACACATAATACTTTCATTCAAGAATATATATATTTTTTTTTACAAGATAATGTAAGTTGATGAAAGTAAAGCATTTCTTAATCATTAATTTAATAATTTTTTAATCCATTCGACCGATTATGACGGAAAAATTAAGACGATAAGATGACCTCTTGTATATAATAATTATTTCAGTAGTTTTTTTTTTTTTAACAAAACCTCTTCCCACCAATGTAAAATATTGATCAAGACAATTTTTCCAAATAAGCGTGAAATTTCCAGAATAACAAAAGAATTAAATAATTTTTAATCCGTGCGAATTGTGGAACAAATATTTTTTTTGTTGGATTTTCCTACTATTTCCTTCGGTATAATACATTTGGCAGTCTACTTACCTTTATTCTAATATCAATAATTATATGCCGCCAGCATGTCGTTCGATAGAGAGACGCGAGTTAAGTGGATACTAATGACTACGGGACGACAGCAGACGCTAGTCGCGCGTCTCTTGCAGAAACTCCGTATAGCGGCGCTCCGGTGAAGTTAGGATGGCATATCTCGAATGTATACGAAGAATAGATTTCATCTCACGAACAGATATCGATTCATAAAATGCTATTGTTAAGCTTTGTTTTCCAAATACGGAGGGACAAAACGTTGCCCATTCTTGAATAGAACCCGCTCTCCATTGTCTGGTCTCACAATAGCCAGTCGATAGATCTACTGCTTCGGTTCATAACACAAATTTAATGAATTTCTACCTACCCTCAGTTTAATCTGAGAACTTTACTATATTCACATCGACGGTGTCCTCATGTTCTTTAAAAACTGTATCATTGTTTGACCAATGAACACAATTAAAAAAAATTAACAAACGAAATCGATCGATTATCGGAACCTATTCATTGTTTCTATAAACCAAACATTATTATTAGAGTTGTCATATTACGTGGAGAAAGAAAAAGTCGGTCACAAATGAAAAATAGTAAATTTTAATATACGAATAACGATTCTGCTAATTGTTGGCACGAATCTCGTGCCGATCGACTAAAAAAAGGTCTGATAAGTTTTGCTTATTTTCATTATAACACTTTTATTTTCTATCAATATACATATAGTACTTTATAATACTAGTCAAATAAAGAAAAATCGTACCAATTACATTAGCATATTGCTTCCTCTCTTTTTGTTAAGACAGTGTATCGCGCTCTGTCTGGAGGAAAGTATATTTATTACTTCTGCACAAAAAAAGCGGCAATTGCAATAGTGTCCTAAACCTTGTTCAATAAAAAAAAATATGTTTGTACGAAATTTTAGCCCGATATCTCAAAAAATGTGGCAGTTAGAGCGTCACCACTAATTTTTCGACTAATTCAAAATGGCGTGAAAACTGAACGGCTGCATAGATTTTGCTAAAAATTTTACCAAAGAAGGGAACTTGACCCCTCAACATGTGATGTAAATTTCACCTTGGTATCTCAAGCCGTTCTCAAATTATGATGTCGAATGATGAGCACACATACGGACAGACATTTTTTCTAAATGTCATTTTTCGACGTTTTGGAACATTCTGAACTGAGGAAGCGCAATTGGCCAACCGACGAAGGTTATGAAGTCTGCTGCACGAGTTGAAAGCTAATGGTCTCAACGTTACACACTTCGTCGAGCGTCGTTTTTTACACGCGTGTAAGTTACGTATATCTGAATATTTTAATAAAAGAACACAACTAGTGAGGAATGTAAAAATATCAAATTTTTAGAATATTTAGATTATTTTCACTCGTAAAACCTCAAAATCACCCCTTTATCGTGTGATCAGTTGTTCTTGAACTGGTTAGATTGACACATAGGCTCTACTTCACTCTTCGATATGTCGACATTTCCCTGCTTCACATCGAGGTGAGAGGTGGACACTTGGCTCGATAATTCGCCATTTATGCCTCGTATGCGTTACTACGTTAGTGAACGGAGCGCAAAAACCATGATGAATGGTTCGCCGCAGTACCATCACAATTCAACTTGCGGGCCTCGACGTGCATCACTACAAATTCCCCATCGTTTGACCTGAGATTGAATAGCTCGCACGTCAGACCGTCCCAAGTGTTGTTTCATTCTGTGAACGAATAACTCCGGTGTAAAATTTCTGTTGGTATGCGATGAAACGCCTTATGCTGACCTGTTGTTCAATCAACAATCGGCTTACGCGTAATACGGTACTTTTTTGTCATCGACAAGATTTGTCATCGACGAACTTGTCTTTGACTGGATGATTTGGCGTGGAATGCCCCATCTACATGACCAGTGTATTATATGCGCATATGCATGTATAAAATGCATATACAAGCATAGCAAGTATATGCAATCTCATAGGGGCAGTATATACTCTTATGTTTACATACCTACACCCTTCGTAACAGCATAGTACACAACTATAGATATATACATGAGTTGAATGCTCTGAAAAGGTGGGCCGACTGGCTTGAAAAAGGGAATCCGAAAAAGGTTCTCACAATAGGTATTCTACAGTGACCAGCGTTTCGTTTTCGATACATACCGTTCCCAAGTTCATTCGTTCGCTTCCCTGTAATATAACTCTGGACGGGAACAAATGTTTTGAGGACTGCTATTTCTCGTCGTATAGAAGGGACCTCTGAATGTCTCGAACAAATAATCCTTTGTCGAGAACCGAAAGATAGTTTTCCTTCCGCGCGCGCTTTTCGACATGTATTTGTAATTGTCAGAGTAAAACGCAATGCATTCACATACTTTTGCAACTTCATCAGCGAAACGAGGATATTCAAAGTTAATTGTTCCTACATCCCAAATATCACGAGAATACACGAAGGTAAAGCTGGTTTTTGACAATTATTTATGTTATATTCAATATCCATTAAAATGAAATCTTGTTTCGACGGGAATCACAAATGTAAAGATTTCCGTCATCATAAGCAACTTTTTCGAAGAATAATTTTAGTTTGGTAGATAAATCTTCAAAGGTATTCTTCAAAATACTTTTTCTCGAAGAAACAAATCTGAAAAACGTCATCACCAAGCGATTGATCGGTTCCTATAAGTTACCCGACATAGAATCAGAGAAAACTGAAGAGAGCGAAGACAACGTAGAGGGATCGAATATCCTGAAGATTGAACAGTGTGCGAATCATCCCCATAACATAACCCGGAACGACGATTGGATATGCAGATATATAAATATATTCCATTGGTATAGTGTTGTTTGCATGCCGTAGACGTTGTTAAGGACAGAAACTCGGGATCCGGGATACAGATGCGCTTCTGGCTGTATCGGCTTGTTTGCAGGGTTGAGTTGATACAACATTACCAACAAGTCGTTAGAGATGAGGTGCTTGCGGGGGCTGCGAAGACGGGGTGAACTCGGTGGGTGGCTTGTCGAAAAGGATCCTTGGATGGTGGGCGGCGCGCTGTGGTCCTGATGCGCTGGTACTCTAGCGCGCTGGTGCGCCAGCAATAGCAACACAGTGGTGGTAGCACGCGCGTGCCTGCGATGCCGAGGTTCCAGGTTGGAGGTGGAGGTGGAGGTAGAGGTGGCGACGGCAATACTGCACGGCACAGCAGTACGAGGACCTTCTAAGTGGGGGTGGGACGAAGGGTTGCTTGCCGTGGCGATGCTCGATGTAGATGCCGGCTGCAGCGGAGAGAGCGGGCGAAGCGAGTACCACAATGGTCGGCATGGCAACACCGCGAGGCTGTACGCGACTATAGTACATACTACTCGCTGCCTCTGTCGACTATACTGGTGAGACTGAGTAAACGCGAATAACGGAGAAGAGAAAGAGTGAGCGAGAGATGAGGAGAGCTTCGGCTCCAACTCCAGGACTCTATTTCCATAATCTGCCGCTTTGTCGATTCTGAATTATGCGACTACGCTCCTCCCCGCTTTACCCCGCTCGCCCACCGCCCACCAACAAACCCCCTCATCGCGGGATCTGCGCTACCATTCCACGATCCCCACCCCCACACCCCCAACTCCGCAACTCCCTGAAGCGAGTATCCGATTATTTGCTTGAAATCGATTTCACGTGTTCGGACCGAACCGTATTTGTACATGCTGTATACGCCGCTATTGTGCTCCCCGTTCATCTTCATTTCGCAACATTGTCGTGGAAACCAGATCCGCATCGCTCTCGCGGACTCTGTATACCCGACCTCGACTACGAGCCTATCCTGCGCCACCTACCAAACCAAAGCATTCACCGACATACTCGCAACATCGACTATCGATGCCTACTGCGACGTCCCGTTGCGAAAGAGTGCCTCGATACTTTTTATCGTTCGTCGTCACCTCTCTTCAACCCCTCCTGTCGACCGATGCTGTACTCGCGGATAATCATCGTTCAAACATCTAACAGACCCGTTAATCCTTATAAACTAACAGTTATCTGTATGATGATTATTATTATAAAATTGATAATGCATCTTCGTATCCGGAGGAATAACTATTGTACTTCATGATACATGACAGTAGTTTAATCCTCTTGGAACGAATAAATGGTAGATAAACGGGCAGTAATCGACGTTATCGTCAGGTGTGCATTTCGAATGATTCTAATGGTAATCGTATGATTTGAGGAGCGAAGTCATTCACTACTTTCTATGTAAGTCAACTTGGATGAGCTGTGAACCATCGAAAACCATCAGACTGCATTCGTATAATGGTTTTCGAATAACAATGCGTAAGATCGAGTTTCAAGGACCCCGAAGAAGTTCGCTGATTAGCAATGTAGCCGTAGCGATGGAGATATTGTACAGAATCTCGGTACAATCTATCGTGTATCTCAATTTATATATACTGAAGAGCGAAACCCCGGGAACCGACTCACGACTATTGGAATACATTGCGACCCGGAGGGTTCCGTTACAAAGCAAAACTTTCAGGTCTGAATCCGCCACTACAACGGACTCTTTGTTAATCCAGAGCCACAGTGATCTCGTGTACGTCTGAATTAATGTTCCGCGAGGTGGAGTTTGCATCATCTAGCTGTTCGCAAAACAATGCCAACGCGTTTTTCATTTTCCGAACCCCAGAGTTCGCGTACCGCTCGTTTGTTGCATCGATAATCTTTACCCGAAACTACCGGGAGACCGCGCGGAGATTATCGGAAAAGATTTCTCATGACGCAAAAATAAAGATCAACGACATATTCGGATGAGTGAATGATGCAATCATTGGACATTCAATGCAGTCACATTGCCATAAAGTCACAATTTCAGGAATTGTGAAAATCGAAGATTTCTACTTTATCACGTGATATTTTCCATTATCGTTTCGACGAAATGCATTTCGCCATGAAAGCAAACTGCATTCTTCCGTAAGCAATGACACGATGCATTCTGTTTGTAAATTTTATCGCTTGAAGGTTGCATCAAAAGCAGAGAAAAATAACATTTCGCTCATTCATATGGGTTGACATTGAGATAAGGTGTATCATCAGATACGTACGACGCGAATCATCTCGTCAGGAAATGAAAAATGTCAAAGAAATCCCGTCTACTGTCGTTCCGGAAAAATACTTTCGCGCAGTCGATAATTTCCGCTAGCCGAGGAAAAATTTTTCAATTCTGTACAATATACAATATACGTTCAGTGTACATAGATAAAAGGGGTGGTTAGTTGAGAGAATTTGGCACGTCGAAAGATTGTTATCGATCGAATGATTTATTCCAATGGAGAAATTTTATGTCCGAATTTTCGACGGTGACGACTAAACGGATAATTCAATAGTGAATAATAAAAAAAAAAAAAAGCTCGTACCCAGGCACCTTCGATTATCGGTTAAATTTGCAGACGCTGAGGCGTATTGTTCTGCCTCCATTGTTTTAGTATTGTGAGGGCGGCGCTTCTCTTTGTCTCCACCCTTTGTATGCTTCCGCGGCCGGATCTCTCGCCTCTACGCGCGCGCGCGTAAAAGGGAGAACGAGAAAGAGGGAGAGAGAGAGAGTGACCGAACGAAACATATATATACATTGAAAAAAGAGAGCAGGAAGGTAGGTGCGACGAGCCACAACAACCACTGCTCCTTCTCGATGGAGGTTGCGAGTAAAGATACGGAACGATCACTGGCGAAAGTGAGAGGGACAATCGAGTTAGTTTATAGCCGAGCAGAGGCTGTCGCTTATGCTTTTCTCTCCCTCCAATTCTTTCACACTGTTACTTAGACACCAATGGAGAGATGTATGCATACAAAGCTTATCCATGCGGAGAATATTTATATATATATATATATATCCACACATACATACACCTTCTTTCTTCCCCACTTCGATCCTTACGGCTCTCATCCAATGCGCTTATACAGAACTTTGATAATAAAAGAAGAAATCGTAAAGAAGAGTGGAAAAGAGACATCTCGGAAAAGCTTGAGGAGCTGAATAGCAGCTTGATGCGCGTTCTGTCGAACTAAGCTATCCACAGTGCTTTCAGTTGTATTCGGTAAGAGATCTTTTTTTGTTCTTTTCTTTGTTCACAATTTCTTCGAAAGCACAATGATTCAGCCGACCTTTGCTAGCCGTTCCGGCACATTGTTGTATCAGTGACCAACTAAAGTCTGCACTTCCAACATTCAGTGAATACGACATTTATCTCTATCCACTGTGACTTAATTAAGGAACATGTAAAATCGACAAATGTTTTAAAAAAATCCCATAGGTATCAATATGTGTATCAATACGTATTACAGAATCCATAAAAACTTGAAGATAGACATTTTTTATTTTAGAAAAATCCCCTTAAACGCGCGTATATTCCGTCATCATACTGAGGGATCACGTGTCCGACGCATGCCTCCATTTTATTAAAAATTTGCACCATGTCTATTGTGCTTCAAGAGCCGAAGCGGAGGATTGAATGGTCCAAGTTGAGTAAATATAAGCGGAAGGTGTTACGGTATGTCAGTGGGGTTAGTAAGTAGAATTGTACAGAAAAGGCGCGCGCGACGTTGAATAATTTGATCGATCGTCGATGCCGACCGTCGTGAACTGAGGCGTGATTCGGACGGAGGGATTGCCTGGAATCTTGCATGGAGGCTCAATCGGAAAAGAGTTTCGCAGAATCACTAATGGTCGAAATGACCCGGAAAATTGAAACGGTCCGATAGGTATCCATTCACACAATAGATAGCGCTGGACCCTACACTCTCCTCTCCTAATGCAGGGCTACACCCGTTTTTATTATGTGAAAACTCTCAGACTATTTTTGGATAACAACAATGAAAACATCTATCACTTTTGAGTTTCGTTTGATTCATGAAGATCCAGTTACACTTCACAGCTAATGCGAACCATTTTATCTCGATGCCTCAAGTACTTTGTTCGCCAACCGTATGTTTCGTAATCCACTTGCATAACGTTATTTTCGATGACATGCGTATTTGGAAACTGACCGAAATTTAGAAAATCACCTAATCCATTGTTGGTAATGACAAATGGTCATTTTTCCTGGAACATCCCTTGTATATCCGCAGATAACTCACCTGGAAACATCAGTGGCTACGGGAAGATCCTCTTTGGGAGATAAACCCGAGTGAATCTTGTTATAAGTACGTAAACCAAATGATTAATGTTTTCCCGGCAAGAGAATGAACCTTAATGGACATCCCAAATCCTTGAAACTATGTAAAGTATCGTAAAGTCGTCAATTTTGCTTATCCGATTGCATTCAAAAATTGATGTTATTCGCTTGTTGATTTGATTTCGGAAGATGTAGGATGCTTGATGGATCGAAATAGAAGATCGAGAGTTCTGTCATGAAAAGGATGATCACTAAGTGAAGTCTCTTAATAACTGATTTTAGGTCCCACCACCTGTTTTATTTAATTTCCATGTCTGAGAGAGCATATGCCAGTTAGCGATAATCGAATAACGCTGATACACATATCGACATTAAGCCCAATATACGTAGAAGAATGGGTTATCCTTTTGGATACATAGATCCCTTGTTGCCCGTTGGCTGTTAGTCCTCACATGTTGACCGAGTATACAAGACGAGTTTGTCTACACGGCGAGACTGATAAATCGAGGAGCGTTTGTACATACAACCGGCCACGTGACATTAAAGACGAAAAGTGGCGACCGGACTGCCAGTAGCCGTTTGGCTGCACCAACGGAGGAAATGGTTTTGGCATGCAGATTCGATCCCACGTAGCCCTTCCTATACCCTACTAGTCTTTCCCCTACTCGTCTCTTTCCGTACTGGCATTCTCGCGGCCATACGCTTCGATACACAAAGTGTTTTCCACTCGGCATACGTGCTCATTCGGCCGAAAGTCCGCGAGTTACTCCACTTCCACGTATTTCCTATAGAGCAGCATGCAGGATAATACATTTCACACGCGCACCAATGCTTTCTCTGTGTTACCAACATTACAGTAAACCTATCAGTATACTTCCATCCTCTTCTTCCCACTCGATTCCCATTGTTTGAACATCCACGATTTATAGTATGTGTGTGTATATAGGACTTTTTCGATTAAATTCAAGTACGCAACTGTAGTCTCAAGTTGAACCGACGCTGCCTACGTAAATAATAGGATACGATCGCCAGGTAGCTACACATTAATACCTGAAGGCATTGCCTGTTATTACTTTGTAACACATTGCGGTTTGTAGCACTTAAAAAAAAGAGGCTGCATCCTGAATTTACATTTTTGGCAGTCATTCAGAGGGTCCGTTGACTCGTGTTCTTTACTACCAACGAGCTTCGGATCAACTTGATTTACGACCGTATCATCGTGCAATTAGCATATTTTCGCCTGATTCGATTACTATTAGATAGTTCCAAATGTGGGGCACGTGGCAAGTGCCCTTGAAACACATCCCTCATACGCTACGCTTATCCTCGGGGTTCCAAGGGAGTAATTACTTATTATATTACGCTGACGCGCATCAACCACCGCATGCTCTTCCAGGCCTACGGACCCAAGGGAAACGGTGGTTCACCTTTGCGCAGCTTTCTCCCGACCCGACCGTCTTCCGCAGTAGCTGCCCGGTGATTATGCCTATGTGGGCATACAGCATACATAAACCTACTTGAGAATCTACCTGCTTGAACGCCCGATTACCCTTCAAAAGCTTTAATCCTAACCGACTTAAATGTTCTGCCGGAATTGCCAACCCTTTCGAATAGTTTGCAATACTTTTATCATTCTTTTTTATTACGATACTCCACTCTTTGGATAATCTAATTTGTTCAATTTTTGCATTTGTAACAAAATTTATTTTTTGTTTACTCAATTTCTTGCAATTTTTAAAGATTTCGGACTCAAATTTCCTACTTTTTTTGTTCTTGGCATACAAATCACTTTTTTACTTAGATTTTTCGTCAGCACACTTAGTTGTACTTAATGTTGTTTTTCTTCTTCTTTTTATTGCATTTGGTGCCAAATTTAACCACCAAATATTTTCTTTTTTTTTTATTTTTTATTTAAGTTATTTTTTAATTTTTTTATTTGGTTTAATTTAATTTATTTAAAAAAAATTTTATTTGGTTTAATTTAATTTATTTTTTAGTTTTTTGACGCCATTTTTTTAAGTTTTACGAAACAGCAAGTTGGGTTTTTATAGAAATGGCAAACTTTTGAATTTGCCACTATAGCCTCTCCTCGAACTTCATATGAGGGTGAATTACGGTTCAGCGACGATTCTCAAATACGGGGGTATATCTAAAGCGCCGGTCATGCATGCGTTTGTATAGGTTTGTACATTTCGAGACGCCAAAACCTAAGCATTGCGCGCAGCGTTGAAAGGAAATAACAGTCGATGCAGAGTATATATCATTCCCGGGACGATGGGGGTTGTAGCCGGTGCGATGTATGGTACTTGTGCCGCTCTCGTCGGTCATGTGGTTCCTATTATTATATAAGAATTGTAATACATTCTTAAGACGATTCCGTTAACTCAATGAGAAGCATATGCGACCACCAAAAATACGGAAGAATGTTGGAACTCAATAAAAAGTCGATGAAAACTTGATACGGAAACTCTATAAGCCATGAGAATGAATTACTCGCGTAGTATGTAACATCGTTCATTGAATAAGAGTTAACCTCTAATATCCGAATTGGCGAACACACTGCATCCTGCGAATACATACCTATGTATAAGAGTTTTAGTAAATTTTGAACATAATAAACATTCTGTATAAAATATATATTCCAAATTCTGAAGACAGCAATCTGATGTCCATTTTTAAAGTACGTGAAACCACCGTAGAAAACAAAAGGTCGCTGGAAATAACAAAATTGTTATTTACAATATTAGCATTTTTCTATGTTTTTTTTTTTTTTTTAATTATATTATCGAATGACAATGAACGATTTTGCAGAGTACAGAAGTTGTGTGAAACAAAAAATTGACGAGAGAGCAATGTGAAAATTGTCCGTTTTCAGGGTTTTCAATGGAAACTTTATTTTCGTAAAAAAAAAATTGATTATGAGTATTTCATGCGAAGATCTTCCAAAACGTCTAAAACATCGAGAAAAGTGATTTAGAGAAAAATAAGAATTTTTGAGATTTTTTCAATTTTTGAGAAACTGCGACTTGTAATTTAATTCATAAGTGGAATGTAGTGAAATAGGGTTTAGGATTGAAGTTGTCATGAATTCGTCAAGACACTCAGAATTTATGGCATTTTGAATTTATTGAAAAATTCTTATTTATGCTGTATGTCGCGTAATTTTTAGGATATCGAATTAAAATTTAAGCGACGAGTAGTCCGTAATATTAAGAAGTCTTAGAATTAATTTTGCCGTAACACCGTTAAAAAAATGCAGAATTGAGTATAAAATTCAATGGAATATCCTTCTATTACTTACACTCGAGATATATTACTAAAATCCGCATCGATGTATTAAAAAAACGTGCATTTCTTCGCGTGAATAAAACATTGAAAAAATTTCCTGACATCCTGAGAAGGATAATGCGTTCGTTTAAGAATTCATTAAAGTTTTTTCGAAGCTCATCGCCACTATATTGTTAACCACTTGCAAAAGGTGTCACCGTACGGCAGCACTGTAGTTATATTTATTGTTCCTTAGACATGCGCATCGAAGAATAAAAATAATAATTCGTTAACACGAAAAAATTGAAATATTCGGCGCATTGCGTTCAATGTGTATCGTTAATCAACTCGAAAACACTCGATAACGTAAATAATTGAACGAAATATAATAGTCAATGAAATAAATATTCTTTCGCATATTATATATTTATTGTATATTGTATAAAATAATAAATAATATTTTAGGCACACCGATGGCATATGTGTAAATCGCGATTATAAATAGACGGAGAAAAAAGCGATGGACGGCGTTCAAATTGTAAAAGTGACGTTAAATAACGTTGAATAGCCTAGCAGCGGCTTATAACTTGCGTGGCAGCATGTATATCGCTATCGGGGTACCGGCGTGCGAGGGGCGGGCTGCGATTCCCTCGCCATAGCTACGCGAGAAGCAAAACAAGTTTAATTTAGTATCCGTATGCACGCGGACGCGGTATAAATATTTTTATTTATCCGGAGACTGTCCGCGAGAATAAGCCGGTAATTTACACCCTTAGCCGGGGTCTGGGGCATCGCGCCTGCAGCGCGCGTTTCCAACTATAGCGAGTGCTCAATAGAGCCCGCGCACGCGGTGGGAATTTTCGGCGATTTATGAGATTTTGCTCGACACGTAGGCGGAGGAATTAAAGGACATTGTTCGGGAACCGTGGAGCGAATCGGTCGCTTCCCCGCTTACGAAAGTCTACTCGATAAAAAATCGGATCGGCCTCTTAAGAGCACAGGTCGTTTTCTCGGGTCGTTTCGCTAACGGCCAGTGGCGCATCAAAAATCGCACTTTGTTTGCTCGCTTAATCCTCCTTTATCCATTATTCTCTGATATAACAAATGTTGCGAAGTAATACTACGGTCTCAATAATTTCTCGACGTTTTTAGTTTTTTACTCCCTACTGCCCGAGTAACCCGCGTAACTCCCGACGTATGCGTTTGGTGCCAATTTTACGATCGCACCTCGAAATTTCGTCACTGATCCCTGTCAAAAAAGTAAAGAATTTTTCACCGAGTTTTTTTATTAACTAAACTTTTTTTTCAAAATTTTATTTTTCGATTTTCCAAAAAAATTTCAATATATTTTCATAAAAAATCCCGAAAATTATTAATTTCCCGAAAACAACGTTTTCTCTGTGAATAAAGAAAATTTGAAATTTTTGGACTTTTCGAAAACGAATTATATTTACGTAGTTTGTTTAAACGATAATTCGATAAGAGTGGCGCTGTTGATTTATGCGGTAAATTTCAAAACGTTACCGAAAGAACAAAACTACATCAACGACATAAATGGGGGAAAAAAAAAGATTTCGGTATAAACGTTGTCTCGTAACGCACGCTGGGAATTCGTATTGAAATCCAACTACTATTTCTTCTGTCATAATTTCTACGTACCGAATAAAGAGCTGCGATCGCGCAGGTACTCTATTTATGTCGCGAGACAACTTTTGCACCCACAACTGACCGAGAAATTATTCTGGACGTTCCTTTAGATGCAGTGGGAATAAATCCTCTTCCCGGCGACTTATAAAGGGTTACGATCGCGTTAACTCTGTCTACTATAAGCTATATACAGTTTCGCAGAGATACAGAGAGAACGGGAATGGTAAGTCGTCGACTGCGGCTGCAAATATTCCCCCATTTTCTCGGGTCACACGATGAAATATACCAAACTAAACTAACACGATGATAAAAATCACTACTACCAACCGTCCCAAAGATTTTTTATTTGTTCAGTTACAAGAATTTAACGACATTGAAGAAGCAATGGACATTACAGCGACAGAAAAAAAAAAGTTACATTAGTGCGTCGCTTCCCCAATTTTTAAAATCTCTGTCTACAAAGCCCCTATATGAAAAAGTCACTTAACCATTGTTTGGTTTCCAGGTATAGAAACCTTTAAATCCGCCGAAAAAAAAAAAAAAAAAAAAAAAAAAACCGGAAGCGATTTGCAATAATAATAGCGTCCTTTTTCGATCAGCCGATCCAATTATTAATACGCCTTAAAAAAATGTCATAATTTATCATGTATTTCAATATTTTTGAAAAAATTAATGAATTCTACAGAATTTTATAAAGTCCAATCGAACTTATATCAAGTGTAAGCGTAAGCAAAGAATTCACGTTCAGCGATTGTACGAAGGTACGAAAAAAACATCGAAGGTACCGTCCTGTTCTCTAAGTCACCTCGGCTTTTCGATGTCGGGATGAGAAAGTAATACCCGCCAATTCTTACCCTCAATAGAACATCATTCTGTCCCTCGAGTAGCGGCGTGTGACGATTCCCGTAGGTAGAAATTTTATTTCATTGCTTTCGCAATAAGGTGGAGGTCCCCCTTGTCTAAAAAAATTCAACGAGCGGGTTGTCCCCTCGACTTGGTTAATGAACGTACAAGCGGCACCTAACGTGCCTTCAGTTACGTAAGAAATAAGAGTAAAAAAACGAAGTAAAGGGAGTACGGATCACCGCGATCGTTTGCCGAAAAGAAAAGGTTCTGTTCGCCAATTACAATGAACGGGACGACCGAGATATCGGTCTCCGCGCGAATAAAATATACTACCTGCACGTTTTCTTCGGCAGAACAATCATTCTATAGCGATCATTGTATGACGTTGAACCCCTGTAACCCGGGCGCGATACTGGGTTCGATCGATTGATTCTTCTGTCATTGTATTACACCCGAACCGTGCTGAATACCCCCGGCATTGTCGGATATTGAATATTGTATCGATGAATGAAAAAGGGGGGGCATATGATGCGACGATTTCGCGGAGCCGGTGCGCACAAAACCCCTTTCCAATATGTTCACGCAATAGGCTTTAACTGAACCGACCTCCGCGCGATTTCACGGGATTAGAACGAATATCCTTATTCGGGGCCATAGAGGATAGTATACCGTGGTACAGTATGTTCACTGAATATGTCAGACGTAGTGCTATACGTTTCGTAACAATGTTTGTCCGTCATTGCGCTCCGTTCGCTTTAATTCATTCCGCGTTCGTCGCATTGAATATCGAAGGCAACCCAATGGACTTACATGATGTATAGAGACTCAATAGTACCCGGGAAAAAAAAAATTATTATATATTATCATATATATGATTATAGATGTATAATTATTTATGAACGCGTGTAAACGTATCGAAGTAATTCCCATTATTAATCAAATGAGTTAAATAACAATTCTGTGAATTTGTCCCTTCGATCTTTTCGATCGAATAAAAATTAAAAAAAATTCGAGTCAATATTACGATTTTTTTTTTTTTTTTTTCGCGTATCGTTTATTTCAATATTATCGAATTCAACAAGAATACTTCGCTTCCGCCACCGAGGAAATGCGCCATTTGGTCACATGAAACTATAAATAACCATAATAATAATTTTTCATTACGATAATTCTTTCTTAATGCTTACAAAAGATTGGACAACCAGTTGAAGCTTATTTTACACAACGCGAAAAAAAAAAAAAAAAAAAAAAAAAGCGTAAATTAGCATACTAATAAGGGATCCGAACTGCGAATAAATCCATTATGAAAAGAAAAAAAAAACAGCATGAAGATTAGCAGAATCGTACCATAGCTATATAAAGAGCATAAAGTGTACTGTTGGTTTGACGCCTGGGTGACGTAAGGGTTGGAGTCGTTATAGCGTAAGCATCGCATCTAACATCCACTGCCTATTAGGCGCTCTGCATGCAAAGCCCTTAATCGGAGCAATAGCTGAGTTGCGGTAAAGCGGTAAACCGATGCGTGTATATTCGCAATTACCTATGTAGTGCAATGGATGGCAGTCGTTCCTCGTAAAACGGGGCCCTTGACGTTTATAGTATACGCGAAGCGCAATATACGATTCGATAAAAAAAAAACTGCATCACCTACCTAGTTGTCGCGGATCGTCGACGTTGCGGAAAGCAGCAACGCGGTAGGTCGGTGTGCGCGCGCGGTTCCAAGGGTTGCGACGCTCGTTGCGTTCATTAATCAGGAAACCAGGGCTCACCCTCCTTCCTTCTTTGTCACAAACCCTCCCCCCTACCCCTCCCCTTTTCCCGTTACCCTCACACCAGTCCTTTGCTTCTCCTTCGCGTCGGCGTCTACCCTTTCCATCAGACATCGTCGTACTGCCATAGAGATATCGATTGGTACTGCCGTTCTGTACCTACACAGCTACTTACTTTACCTAGAGTACCGTGAGTACCGTGTCTAACGACGAATTTCCAATAAACGTCATTAACACTCGAGCCGCACGGGGTAAAAATCTGTACGCGCGGATCTCCGCGCACTTAGCGAATTCACACTGAAATGGCTTCGTCGGAAAATTCGTTGGTTACGACTCGTTGGGACCGGCATGATGCCTTCCACTGTGCAGATATCGATTGAGTCTCCGTCAGCTACCACGACAATACCTCTACTACCGTGTAAAATATTTATTATTCTGTACGGTTTGTATGACGCGCATGGAGATATATATATATATATTATTGCGGAATATGAAGATTAAGATTTACAGATTCATACGATATTACGGAGATAAATTACGACTTGTGAAGGTTCGTCAATGACGATATCTTCATTCGAACGTCAAATATAGTTTATTGTGCAATTAATAATATTCACCCCAAAATAATATATATATTACGTAATAATATATATTTCTTCTATCGATCGAATGATAAATATACACTAAAAAAAAATCACTTCAAATACGGGTATTGGAATCTTTTATGCATGAAGCGCCTCATACACTTCGACCAAATGCCTGTTAAAATTTGAAAAAACTTTTCAACATTTTTATTTTTTTATTTTTTGAAAATTTTCGAAAAAAAAATATCACATTATCGTTTCACATATTATCCTTGAAATTGGGGAGCCAACATAAGATTTTGCGTCCACATAATTCATTGTCAAGAGATATTACGCGCGATGTTATACCTGATGCATGCGACAACAGTAGAGATTCAAACAGTTCGCGTAGGTATGTGATTTTATTTTTTTTAAATAATAATAATAATAACAACGACGAAAGGACATCAAGCTGAGGTATTCTGTAACATAGCATGGTATACGAAATGAGAGAAGCCGAGCAAAATTTGACAATAAAGGAAACTTCAACGTGACCGGATTGAAGACAGGAGCAAAATCTCGAAGTGGATAATCCTGGTTCGTAGCTCTTTTGTAGGTCTTGTTGCAGATTACTGTGAATGGGGACTTGAGTTATTATTCGAAGTACGGGTACAGCATACTAGCCAATTTGTACGAAGTGACTCGCGCGCGATGTTCGTCCGCAGGCAAGCGAGCCGACAGCCCCAACCATGCAGTACAGATTCTCCGTATTTGCCCCACACGAGACCAATTAAGACCGCAGCATATAATTGCTACGCTCCGTGCGGCGGAGAGCAAGAAACCGGTTCACGCCTCAAGTCACATCCCCGTGACCACCTGTCGTCGATTAGGGCTGTTAATTAATTAGACATTCACGCGAGAATGCCTTGATATCGGGTTGAAGTCGTTAACCGACTCCATAAGTACGGCACGCGTCCACCTCACCGGTTACACTCCGGTGTATAATCTTAGATTAATTATACTTTGATATATTTAATTACTACGCTTATTAACCAATTTTTTTATAATGCGGAACGTGAAATATATCTGTGTGAAAAAAAAAATCGGCATTTCTTCAAGCGGAGAGTGCGAAAAATGGTTGTCTATCGATCGAATATCTCGAATTAAAAATTTTAGTTTCTTTTCGTCTTCGTGTATCGCGATGTTTTGAAACTTTTATTAATTCAATAAATTTTGTTTTGCGTACTTTACGTAATGAAAAATTTTGCATTTTGTATGATACAATAAGTGGTTTAAAATTGTCACAAAGGTATTTGATAATATGCGTGTGTAAAGCTTCGTGTTGACAAGTTGTCGGCGTTTATTTGCTGTCCTCGCGACAACTATACATAGATATATCGGCCTTACAAACGTATTATATTGTTATGTGAATAACTGTAACACGCAACAATACATCGCTATGAATGTTTTTGAAGATTCCGCCATTGTTCGAGTTGTAATTCACGCCAACTCCGGTCGCCAACCGCTGCTGGCCGATAGTGTAGGGTTCACAACAATGGTTAATATAACGACTGAGAAGTTTCCGAAAGCCAATCGTGACGGTGCGATACGATTGTTCTATATTCGATCGGCCAGTTCCCAGGTGGCCACCGCAGTAGCTTCCACTGTTGCGGCTGTCGGCACAACACTACCGAGAAATGAACCTTCTTCCACTCGAACCTTTGCATTATCTTTATATAATGAAAGCCAAAGCTACCGAATAGACCGGACTGCCGCTTCGAATAATTCGTTTTGCTGTCAGCGGTGCCAGCAGTCATGTATTATTCCAGCAATCGCTATAATAAAAAAAAAATAAAAAAAAAAAAAAAAAAAGATCGAAACTCGCGTATCTCTAAGAGATCAACGCAAACGCTAAAGAATTTATATCATCTCTGTGATCGGTATACCCGACGAAACTTGCATCCACCGCCCCCCGGCCCCCTCCCCCGCGCGCATCTCCGAAAATTTCGCATATTTACTTATCTGCGCAGAAATGTTTAATTTTATATGAAATGGTAATAACCACTCTATTACAGTCGCACGACAATTTTTGCATTTAAAACTTACGTGAGACGATTATTCGTCGCTTTTCTGTAAATGGGATGAGAAATCCTATTACCAGAGACCTCTAAGGGGTAATATAATTTTATTATTATTTGAATTATAATACCCACTTATTGTAAAGCTGTTTTCAGTGGGTATATAATACGAAGTCTTTCTTTTCGTCTACAGATATAATAATAACATACTTTGCGTATGCGGAGTACAAAGAACCTTTGTGTTATAATTAAAGATGTTTGAAAGGTACAAAATGGAATGACGCACTTGTATTCGCTGTTGACAATCAGCGCGAAATGCTATTTCCTAAAAATATTGATCGATTATCCTTCTTCATCGCTCTGTAAGTCCGTCTGGTTGACGCTTTCGGCTGCCGATCGTCTTGAAGTTCGATCTCTCGATTACCTTACGAAAATTTCGTGTTCTCTTAAAATTTGATTCGATATCTCGATTTTACTGTTCATTAAAAAAAACGTGGAGTAAAAGAAGTTTCGCGCGATGAAGTTTAAGCAGTCAACTGATAATTTATGATAGAAGACTTCCCTTTTGATCGATATGTCGCACAACACACCATACTTTCTTCTGTACAATTCAATCATTTTAGTAATTCAAATGCTCGGTATTCAGTTTTCTATGAAATTCTGTATAAATTCCTAGAATATTCGAAGTGTTTCTTCTAGAAACTCCATCCTGAACAGTCGTAGTCTTGCATCGCGTGGGTTCGAAGCAGTTATTGGAAGTAGAAATGCACCCAACCAATTACCCCTCTTCCTGCCGCTGCCGCGACAACAGCTACCGGCAGCGCGAACAATATCCTTTCTTTGCGATTACTCTGAGAGATGAAAAGTCGATCTCCTCCTGAATCAATATAGCGCCGAAGCGTATTCGCATTGTACCCGACGTCTATTCTACACCCACTGTATTGGACAATAGGTGGGCGTCTCGAATCTCGGGGCTCACAATCGTGTGTAGACGACCATCCCTTCCCCACAGCTAACACATTGACTCTTAACCCGGTCAGCATTTTCGCTATCAACCTGTTATAAACGTTAAACGCTGAACGTCTGAACTTTATAATTACATAGATGAATGTTTCACAACGTTTTTAGAATGCTATAGCCATTGATTTGTCCAGATATGGCAACTATACGATGTCCATACGTCTTGAAGTTTAGTTATTCGCGATAATCCCGTTTTTGCGTTGATAGCGAGCGACAAGTTCCTTAAAACTGTAAGAATGCCGATGTTTTCTTTACAATGGTATAAAAATCCATCCGAATTTGACGCTGAAGAGTGTTTACCAGACTCCGTTGCAAATAAAAACTCAAAGCGAGATAATTATAATTGACAATAAACCGCATTGACCGGTGGAAGTTGGTATGTTGACGACAGATAACAAACCCCTACTGATGTTGGTACGCGAAGCCAAAGCCTTACGCTGAGGAGGACAGTCCGAAGGGACAGTCATCTTCAGCGTAGACGTGTAAACAATCTTGAACACCAAACGGCACTCAATCGAAATTGACTTGACTGCCGAAGGAAACAACTACTCGAGTCGAGGACGTTCCGCGAAGTCTGTCTATGTCGTGTGAAGAGGATGGATCCTCCTTGCAATTCACACAGAGTTAGGTACGCCAATAAACCTGAAAGTGACGTAATTGCAGTCATATTTGACATCGTTTCGCATTCGTATTCACTTGCATTGTAAGACTGTCGGTAAGCATTAAATCGGGTGATGTAATATCTGTATTACTATCCACGAGAATGCATTGTCCGCGTCATGAATTAAACGCTCGTAATTGCAGTCATATTTGACATCGATTCGCATTCGAATTCACCTGCATTGCAAGACTATCGGTAAGCATAAAATCGGGTGAAGTAATTGAGTGATGTAATATCTGTATTATCACGACTACTATCCACGAGAATGCATGATCCGTATCACATGAATTAAGTGCTCGTAATTGTAGTCGTATTTGACATCGGTTTGCATTCGCGTTCACCTGCATTGCAAGACTATCGGTAAGCAAAAGATCGGGTGAAGTAATTGGGCGATATAATATCTGTTTTATCATGAGAGCGCTTCCGTATCATGAATTAAGTGCTTGCAAGCGATCACTGCTTGGAGATTGAACGAAGCAATCGTAGCTATGTGTCCCAACGAATAACTAGCAAAGTTGCGACCATTTCTACTCGGTCTTCTAGGGCCGCCGGGACATCGGCATCGTTTGTCATCCGAGTTGCTCTTAAGACCCTTCGTATTTTGAATACAAAAAAAGCACCGGGTATTGTCGCGCTTCACAAAAGCTATACAAAGGAGAACGTGTGAATCAGCAGCAATGGACATAATGCAAAAGCCCGGACGAGTTTCGCGGGCGAAGGCGGAGGGGGCGGGGGGCCGACGAGGGAGAATTCGAAGACGAGGGCGAGGGTGCCTCTGCATCGGGTTGCTTTGGCACAACAACGTACCCCCGTAACAGCTACGTTGCCGTCGGTATATGACCACACGACGGATATCAAATCGTAGGGAATCTTAATCCTTCGTAGGGAATCTTCGCTTGCACCCTAAACAAGTATCGATGATAATTTTTAAATCGGTAAAATTCACCGATTATCGACGTCGTACATTATCGTTCTATTTCAAATAAATTTGTGTTGAAATTTTTAACAAATGTTTGTAATATAACGAAAAATTCGGTAGTTTTAGCGTAATTCCTTTTTTTATGAAGAACAATTCATTTTTTTTTATCAAAAAATAATTAATAGCAATATGATCGGGAAATTCCCACACTATCGCATGTTATTTCACTCCTTTTCGTTGATACACTTTTTTTTATTACGCTTCTTTTTCCGACGGGAGTTTTTTATTTTTGCGAAAATATTTTTTTTTCGTCCTTTTTTTAGTGAAAAAAAAAATAGGAATACAAGTTATTGTTATTCGCGAAAACATTTTTTTTTATACTCCGAAAAGCCACGTGTTGATATTGACGCGATCGGTACTTAACGTGTCGATGTCATATGCCTCGAATTGAATCGCAGCAAGTTAAGTATAATGGATGAGAAATAGTAAGGAAACTTCACTATTCTTTTGTTAATTCATTTTTTTTTTTCTTTTTCCGACAGAATTTTTTTTATTTTTCGAAAGAAATTTTTTTTTCATCCTCTTTTGAATAAAATAATTCGAATACAAGTTATTGTTGTACACGAAAATATTTTTTTTTATTTTTATTTATTTTTATACTCCGAAAAGCCACGTGTTGATATTGACGCGATCCACACTTAACGTGTCGATGTCATATGCCTCGAATCGAATCACAGCAAGTTGCGTGTAGTGATGAAAGTTCACAACGTTTATCGAACTCCTTTTTTTCATATTTAAAATACCTTGATGAGAAATGTGAAGTACTTTGTGTAAGTGTCACGTTCGTATTAACTGGCTCTACACCCACCCTCTACGCCGACTATTTGTGGCTTTACTTGCAGGGCAAACCGTAATCATAAGGCGTCGTCGTGAACATGAGTTGGGGCGGCACGCCCCGCCGGGCTACTCCGTCCGGGGAACTCGTACCAGTGCTATAGCCTAAGTACTATTAGTCTGCTACGCCTCTTGGGGATTAGGGGCGCGCGCTGTTGGGGTTCGAGTGAAATCATCATTGCGAAACGATGTTTGGAAGTTGAGAAAACAAATCAACTCAAACTTACTCACTCCATTTTGCGATCGTAACGTATCAAAATAAAACAAGCGATTCGTTGATTTTCTAATTGTATCAAATTAAATGAGTTTATTTAGTTCGATTCAGCGTAATGACAACGTGAATTAATCTCGCAAACACTGCAGGTGCATTCGATACCAATGAGTTTGTCGTGCGTACATAACAATTAAAATAAATGAATTGATTTTATTCAATTCCGTGTAATTTCAACGAAAATTGATTTTTTATACTTTTTTTTAAATACGATCTTTCAAAGTTCTGCAACATTCCGAAGACATTTTTATTAAAATTTTGTAACAAAATCTTTTTTATTAATATTGTTATTAATTTTTTTTATCGCGCGGAAGTGGCTAATAAAAAAAATATGAAGACGATAGCTGTATAAATGACTTCCCTTAATTTTTCATCAATAATTGTGCAGATCAATCGCCTATTATTTCCGTTTTCCCTTTTTCATGAAACATTTGAGATGTGATATCGTAAATCCCAATGCCGCTTACACTTCTGGACGTAAAATCACCGTCAGTTACTCAGAGGTGCTATTACCATCGACAATTGGGCTGATTGACCAAATAAGCATTTCTACCGATAGCCACGCGCGCGGATGTCAAATAATTGTGTTAAACGAAACCGAAGATAGACAAGAGCCGTTATAAAGATTAATGACAATAGTCGGGTTGAATTAAAAAGTATGGAAATAGAAAAGATATGCTACAAATGGAATGACACGAGGAATGAATGGAAAAGTTATGGTATGAGAATGAATTGAGAGAGAAGCAAAGGGGAAGCGGCGATAAAAAAAAAAGTCGACGGGCAAAGAGCGGCACAAAGGAAGATTCAAACATCAGTGTAATAAGGAAAAGAGGTTCGATGAAAAAAAAGAATGGTCTGAAAATCGGAATGAATAGAATGAAAGAGAAGAAAAGAACCGGCAGTAGCGAACGGGTGGAAAACGACTAATAAGAGGGGATAGAAAGCGACCGAACGGCTAAAAGGAACGAAGAAGAAGACTAAGTTGTAATAGAGAAAGCGGAGAACGAATATCGAAGCGAAAGATCAGCAATATAAGACATTCACAAAACTGATCGCGACTCAGGCAATATGAACATCAATTTTTATTTTTTTATTTATTATCTTTCAAAGAAAAAATTTCAGCATCGTACGGTTTTTCATACGCACTTCGTAAGTATTTTTCAAAAAAAGTCGAAGCCGCAAATGCAAGTATTTATAAATATTAATTGAAAATAAAATAAAATAAAAATATGAAAAATATGAACTGAAAAAATAAGATTATGAAAAATATTTATTGTTTATTAAATTTAAAAAAAAATGTTTTTTATATATATATGTATTTTTTTTTTTTTTTTTTTTAATCGACGAAGCGAATGCATGCAACTCTTTTTTTATGGGTGCAAAGGATATTCTGCTTAATACGTTATATTGTTCATTTTTTAAACGTATTACTCCTTCTTAAAAGAGTTTATTCGGTCGAACTTCCTACTTATTTCACCCCGAGTTATTGTAAATTATTCCGAATCCTCGTGCCGTGGTTCGTCACGTGCAATCTAACCATCGATTCTGTCCCCTTTCGGAGCTGTCGGACCCGAAACTTTTAGAGGGATGAATCACTTTCGAATGGTATAGTATGTATAGCCTGTTATCGGTTCTTAGAGGGAAACAGCCTCATCCGGAACCCCGTTTTCCTGCAGGCATGTTGAATTGAGAGAATGAAATGAGTTCCCTTTTATAACGATTAAATGCAAAAACGTATACCACCACAGTGCCTACTAACGGTAATTGAATGGAAAGTTGCACTTACCGTGGTACTCCGTAAGATGTTACCACCGCATAGTAGTTACTGCTTCGTGCAGTAGCGACTTGGGAATCGCCTGAGCGAAGCTTTTACTATACCCTGTTACGCTATACTTAACATACACTCCATTCGAGAATACGGATGACAAATATCTAAACTGAACGATCCATTTCGGAAAATCGTTGCGCAGATCGTAAACTGCATAGACAAAAATCAATCAATTTGATTTTACCTGTCAATTCAGTCGGAAAAGTTCAATTTTATTTTCCAGATTTTTAGTGATTTTTGCTTTTCCAGATTTTTAGTGAATTTTAAATTTAGATCCGATGTCTCGTTTCCGAGAAAAAAAATGTCAAAGTTTAGGGGGCACGATATTGGCGTATAAGGACACGGTAGCGCTCGACGCGAGCGGACTTTTAACTTTTTAAACTACTTAGCGTCGAGACGCTACCGCGTCTCTTAATTTTCCAGATTTTTAGTAAATTTTATTTATCCTGTCGCGCGAATCTCGAGTTTCAGACCCTCACGACGACGTTAATACGATTTTCTCTGTTCGACGTGACGTCGAACACTTGAACTCATCACTTTTTGTCCCCTCGACAATTTTTTCATTTTATTTCTTTCGATATTAATCCCTCCGCAGCTATGATAACGCAGTAAATATAAGTCCGATTTTTTTTTTACCAATCATTACCTCCAAACTGTTCGTTGAACTCTGAAATATCGTGAAAAAATTATAAGATAAATTGTATCATAACCTTCAACTGTCTTTCCATTGATGACTCAAAGAGAATTTTTTACTTGCTTTTGCGCGTTTCGTTACGAACAAAATAAGCATTGTATATGACCGGCAAAAAGTTTCCCGTACGTGAGGGCGCAACATGCATTGAGTATTAGCTAAATCCAAGTAGTCTCCTGCAGCTATGAGAAAAAAATGAAAGCGTTTCGATCTTTTTTACTAAAGTATTAATTTATTTGGAAAAAATATAACAGTATTATAAAAAAAATAACCATTTTATTATTTACCGAAATTTATATATTTTTTTTTTATCATCGACTTTCAATTGTTATTATTATTTCATAACAGTGTACAATGATTTTTGCTTTCATACGCGACTACTATATAGAATAATTCGATAAAACAGCGTCACGCCAGTGAAATAGATCGGCAATAACGATGAATTAATATAATACGAAGCATACAATAAATATAATGCACGAGGCAATGCGATGCGCTGTAGAATGGTCCTTCGTTATCGTTTCAAGAGACCACCTTCCATCGTATGTTGATGTTAAGCTGCAGATTTCCCATACATATTGCCGTATCCTGCAGGATCATTGGCAATCGTTACATAGTGAAGTCAGCTCCGTGTCCGGATCGAGAGAGTGTGAAGCTTCTGCGAATAACATTTTGGCACCGACAGGTCGAACCTCGCGACCTTTCGATAAAAGGCAGAGGGGACGAAAGGGACACAGAAGTGGAGGTCGGCGGAGAAGTCGTCGGCATTGCTAGAAGCGCGGGCGGCGATATATGGGGAACGAGCGGTAGAGAGGTGGAGACGCGCAGGCTACCCTCGCTTGAGGAATGCAGCTGCACAATACAGCAGGTCCTCTCTACCAACACCGACCGGCATATTAATATGACGTACGTGAAAGTGGCCACTGATAGGTAGTGAGGGCTTCGAACAACCAATCCTCAAACAATTGTTCGCTTCCCCAACAATATGCATTCGTTTTTTTTTCGATAAAAAGATCGATATACCAATGCAGGGCTAATTAATTATTATCACTATCGTATTTTCGCAATCAATTTATCGTATTAAAGTTACATTTTAGACATGTTTTTGCGTTAACCGGGGAATTGCTGTGCGCTATAGCCATATAATACGCATAATACATAATTATCGATGTATTTATGTATTATTATTATTATTACGTACGATATATGCATAAATTACGTTATATAAATGATAAATAATAATAACATTTGTTGCTGATCGCTGATACTGAAAAACTTGAATCATAAATGCGAAATATTGCACAATAAAAAATTGGTGAGGCGGCCGAATGAGATTTGTTCGAATTGAACGAACAAATAGCATCTAAAACTATCAGTAGACCGCAGGACGACGTGAGCAACGCTCTTCCCGTGTGAGGGACGGGGATCTATTCGTACAGCGGGAGGTCCCGACCAGGTGTACGAATGGGTGTGAATAGGAGCCGCAGCTAATTTACATACCGAAACTGCCGTGGGTCTCGTCCAATCCAGCATTCTCGGTATAACGTGGCGGATGACCGGGCGGCATTATCCTTCGACTCTATATGCTCGACTCCCTCTGCTGTCGCTAAAGATATTCCGAAAAAATTTTTCAACTCTCTGTGGTTTCTTCGAACGGTCGGCTGTCAGTGGAAGTGCCGACTATAACTATATGCTTCTTAACTTCAAAGTTTCGATAGAGTCGTATATATCGTTTAAAGATTCCTAGTTGCTTAGTTGTTCGGGATACTTAGCACCAATAACCAGCCTTTCAAACAAGTGAACACATTCGATTTTGTAAATATAGACTCGCTAAACAGCTGCTCGTTGGTTTATTGTTCAATAATGAATACGTATTGTATTCATTTCAAATTTAAATGCTAACTGTCCGAGAGTACGTCGGCGAGATATAACAAGCGAACGAATAAAACTGTGAAAAACAAAATTTTATCGAAATTACAGCAAATTTCTTGAGATTTACATTTTTTTTTTTTTTTGTTGTTTTTATTTGACAAAAATTTAAAAAAAAAAATTTGACGCGATGTTTGGTCCGATGTGTGTGTTACGATTTCGCTACGAGTTATGGATTATAAAAAAAGTTATGGAAATAAAATATTTTATTTATTTTATAATAATTATAAAATAATAACAATAATAAACAAATCATTATTTATCGGTTATGTATTGATACACACATTTTTTACAAATAAAAAGTTGCATTTCATTTACGTTTGAAAAATGAAAAAAAAAAAAATTTTGTAAATGTTTGTGACAAATGTTGTGTACGCCGACGACCGGTTTCTGACGATGTTAAGATTTTTCGAACGTATTATCTTTTGTCATGAATGGAACTCGACATTTATACCCACAAAATTAGATCGATACGAATATTGGTTTCTCGAAGTACAGATTAATTTAACGATAATCCGCAACGTGGAGATCGATAAGATTATTGATTCTGTCGAACAGTCCGTCGAAAATAAAATTCTTGTTGACATAATTTCGACATGAAAACCCCACTTGAGGGTACCATTCGTTTTCGAATTCTACGCGACGGTAGCGTCGATGTTAAGAAGAACTACAGCCGCTGAGGAATGCGCCTATGAAAATATGTTATTTCTCTTAACGTATCTGCGTCTCTGACAGGAAACAAATAGTGAACATTTCTCTTAAAACTGAATGTAATTTATCAGACTTTATTAAAAATTATTAAATTACCAGCCTACTTTTTTCACATTATATGTTCCTAACCTATGATTTTTTATTACTATTATCGCCGGATTCTGGTTTTTCGTGGATCGCAATTTGCTTAGAAATTTTTCACTGCACGTAAAAAAGTTACAATAAAAATTAAAAAAAACATTAAAAAAAAATACGATTTCGTTCCGCAATGTTTACTCAAAGGCTTCCAACAACAGAAACGGATGACCATTATATAGTGACGTTAAAATAAAATCTTAACTATGCGCGTTGAAAAGCGGCAAAAGATTCGCTTTCGTCATCCGTTGATACGGCCTCCGACTTTCTTCAATTACGTCTCCTCTGTTCATAGCGGTGGCATACATACATTGACGCAATAGACGGGCGCGTTGACGCTCCACGTGATTCAAACACGTGCACCGAGTGATTTGCACTCTTTGAATCTTGTGAGTTCCACAGCGTGTGGTTCAACGCACAAACCCTTTCTACACAGTTCCGTGATTTTCACTGAGGTACAACCTAATAACACGCTGGGTTTCCATTCTTTTGCCGGCGCTCAACGATCACCCTTTGGCGCCGTTTCGTCTGAACACAACGACACTGCAACGGCTTCGCTATTGCGAGGGAGGAATGAGTGTTTCTACCTTTGCTCACCATTCGGCGGATTATCGTGTAATGTTGGCAGCGAAGAATGTCCCTTACACGCCCCGTCGAACCCTCTTTGCTTTCATATATATTTTTCATATACACAACAACACTTTACTTTCGGCGAACTAATGTATCCCGCGATTTTTACGCAAAGCAAAAAAAAAATATCGTAATATTTCAAATTTTTTTTTTTTTTTTTTTTTATGTTGAAATTTGGAAAGCAGTATGAAATACGCATTTGAAAAAAAAATCCTATGTATGTATGTGTTCTTCCGTTGATTATAGACACTATAAAAAAAAATTCGAAATTTAATGTATTCGAACGTTTTTAGGCCCAAAATGGTACATTAGATTCACTATTTTTTATACAGTACAACAAAAGAGGAATGGAACGCTAGTTATGGATTATGATTTTCAATTATTTTATTAATATTCGACTTGCCATATGATTTCATTGATTTTAGAAAAAAAAAAGTATCATGCGAAATTTTTGAGGACTTGACGTACCGATGTTTTTTTTTTTTCAAGTTCTCAGGAATAATAGAATAGTACAATATACTATTGTCTCATTGAAAAAGTGGTAGTTGAATATAATTGACGCAATAAGCAAGTGGCGTAGGTGGGTTTACTTTCCGGCGTATAATACGTAACGGAAGGGGTGTCTGTAATTACGGAACCATTCGACGCGTTCACACAGTCTATTTGTTTGCGCAGCCACGTTGGACGACGGGCACCCCGAAGGGATTGGGTTGTGTAAACATTGAAGAACCGATAGTTAAATTCGTCGTCACTACCTGCCACTGTCGCGCATTATAATTACTCGGTGTGCGCGTTCGTGTGTAACGAAGATTATCCGATTATTCCAACGACCGTGTATTCGTTGCCTTATTTTCATTGTTCTACTGATTTTCTTTTTCTATCCTGATATCGGATAATACGCGGTAATCTCTTAACATAACAAAGTCTGGTTATGAACTTTTCGAGTGTTAAAAATATTTTTTCTTATCCATGCGGAAAGCCATTAAGGAGATTCATCTACCGTACGATTCCAAAATCGTCTCAATTTTTGGTAATTTTTTCTCAATAACTATAGCTGATAATAAAATGTTTTTTTTTTTTTACTGAAAGGTAAATGTATTAACAATTTCGCAAAAAAAAAAAAAAAGATCGAAAAAACTTTGTTTTTTAGACCCTTAATAGTGGACACTGGCAGTGAAAACGATGAGAAAATCATAGAAATTCGTAAGAGAAAATCTCCATTTTTACGTAATTATTTAAAAAATAATAAATTTCTTTTATCGAAATAAATTCGTATTTCGCGGAATAGAAATTACGTCGTATTCAAGAAAATTCGAAATAATATGAATAATAAGAGAAAAAAAAAAGATCGAAATACGATCGACGAGGATCCTGGGAAATTACAATCTCCACACCGGACTCGTATAGTTAAGCTAATAATAAGGCACAGCACCTGGTATTATTAGTATTGACGAGGTTGAGAAGTCGTTTGCTCACAGTGGAAGTAACGCTCTTAGCGAGTCTACGAGCGACGAGTATCAGCAGTCAACCCTCCGGCTTCTCCGTCGTATTCGACGACTCTCCCTCCCTGTTTCGTAGGCATAAACTCTTTCAGTCAAAACCGCACAGTCGAGTGGCACCTCGAGAGCGATTTCGTGAACGGCCTGCCACGACGAAAACAATGACGAACGATTAATTATTATACCGATCGTAAGAGATTGACTGCGCGGCAAAGTGCGCACTCCAACTCTCACAGCCCCCATAGCCGCTGAATGCTAAGCCCCCGGACTTCTACTGTACAGATTGCATACACTATATTACGCCGAGTATTCGCTGTACACAAAACGACGAGGGATAATATTCAACGAGAGATCGAACAAACTGATCCTCGATTTGCCTGAGATCCTCGTCTTGATTATTATATATACCTTTTACTCGTGTAGAAATCAAGTTACGTCTGAAAGAATAATATACTTGCCATGAATTATGAGAAACTGGTGCACCTAAGGAATTCAATAGAAAACAAAAATCCTTGCAAGTATAATGCGCAGATGTTATTTCTACTCGAGGGGAAAGAAGTAGGTGTACATATACAACTATTCACGACACCCATTCACGTTTTGCACAATCGGAACACGTGTTTTTTTTTTTTTTTTTAATTCCTTCCGTTCGACTCCTTTATTTAAGCTTTTTTTTGTATTTTTTTAAGTCGACTCTTTATTTTTTCTTTGCTATTTCGCTACGCGATAATGACAAAACGAATTAAGAAAAAGCTTTGCGGATTTTTTTTTTTTTTTTTTTTTTTCCGACATTTCAGCGGATGTTCGGAAAGTTTAAAAACGAGAAAGCGACGAAAAATCGTATTTGCCTCATTTTTACGATCTTTTGCGAGAAGTGTATTGAATGGATAATTTTGAATTATATCGAACACCGTTTTCCGTTACGAGTCTCTCGACAATTCTCGATATAATATCATATGTTTCCTTAGAACGGACGATCTACACTCTGGCCGAATGGGAAAGGGTCGAAGGGACACCGTCCGTTGGGATTCCCTTCCAGAGGCGTATAAGTATGTTAGGATCTCGGGGTCACATTCCAGAATCGGTGGGCACTCACCGCAGGCTCTCCGGACCGTTAATGAAGTCTTACGAGGTTAGCACATATCGGAGAACCTTGTTGACAGCTGGAGAATGATTTAGATTCCGGATAAACGATCTCTCTGTGCGTTGACGGGTGTCCAAAGCATCCCAAGCGCACGATGTTTGCTCCTCGAATCGCCCGAAGTTATAAGGTGCGAGTAATGAATTTAATGATAAGGACGCTGCCGCTTCTCCCCGACCTTCTTCGCCCTTAACGTGGTAACTGGCATCCTTCGTCCGTTCGAGTGGCCGCTTCATTCCGAGCTGAACGGGTCTTTTGCCCTGAGGCTGATGGCTGCTTCCACTCTCTTATACGGCACTGCCACGGTATTTAATGATCCTCCAGAGATCAGAAACAATGCCGCACTCTCGTGAGGATAATGACCGGGAAAATGGTCAGTTTGTTGTGTTAAAAGGCGTCTGCAAGCCGGTAGTCACCGTCATTAAGGACGGAGGAGCTGCTAAGGCCGCCAAATTTACGCCTTGTTAAGCTTGTTAGACATTCTTTTTATCTCTTCGGTTTAACTTCGACACCCTCTCATACAGAACGTCTTAGATAAAAAAAAAAACTGTTCGCTTTATACTTTTTACGTAAATGTCTAATTTTTTTTTACGACTCCAAAATTTTTTTTTTTTTATTTTTTTTTTATGTAATAACAGAGTTTTGATTTGGTTCACGATGAGGTTAATCGGATTTAAATTCATAATACCGAAAACATCGCTCGATATAAACGAAAAACTAAACAAATTCCTAAACGATGACGTGAAATTTGCACACATTTTCCTGTTATTGTTCCTCGTGTTTTTCGCGTTATCGTGAATAATTTTCGTTACAACGGTTAAATTGTTAAATAACAATTTTCAGAAATTTATGAATTTTCGAAATTTGTATCGTTTACTCGTCTCTTGAAATGCGAATCTAATAGAAAACATTAGATCGACTAAAAACTATCCTTGATATTCTATTGACCTCCATAATTAAGATTCGTGACCTTTTCAATTGAGGATTTAACCCTTCGTAAGTTATTATGTCTCTATTACGCAACATCATTATATAGTTAACTTTATAAGAAGTTCTACACTTCAGTTACGAGCGATTAAACTGACAAACAAATAATAAATAACAATTTCGTAATTATTCCCACAACTTCGTGTATTTTTATTAAATACTCGACAAAACTATTGAATTATATAAATTTGTTGGTTTCATCGATTCGAAGAAACGAAAAAAAAGTTATGTGGTCGTATATCGATGTTCTTCTATTCGAACAAAGTACCCGACATCGGAATTCCTTGATTCCCTACAAACAACGGAAGACAATGTCGGAGAGAGTGTACTGTGCGTTCAAAGCATTTTGAATGGCGCTGAAATACAATACAAGAGTGACGGTCAGCGGGTCAGTACTTGTTGCACTCGTACTACCATAGTCCGTTTAGTACACTGCTGGGTATCCCGCAGATTTGAAAAACTCCCGAACGTTCGCTCCCCCCGCGCGTGAAACGGCGTCCGCAGTAAGGTGCAACAGTTTTTCAATGCTTTCACAAAGGGTATAGGTGTGAACGGGAAATATCTCAAATTTCAAATGGTTGGTGGATCGTTGCAGCTGCTTCCGTCCACAAAGAGTGCACACAGGAGTTTCTAGGAGTTCTTTGTCCATCGTAGCGACGAGCCGTGATGCTCCGGCTAACACCTCAATGGCTGCGTACCCATCGATACGCCATTGTGTGAAATAAATACTTTTATTCGCACCTCGGTGCGCCTCAAAAAAAAAAAAAAGAAAAAAAAAATCTTTTAAAACTAAAACAACTCATTTGTGCGTATGAAAGCGATCTTTCGTGAAACATAATGTCTCGTAAATTGCTTTGGTATTTATGAATACAGATCCGTTCGATACAACCGGTCGAATAAATAAAAATTCGACGAGATGCCCCGTTGCCCTTCCGCCATATATTTTCACTCGAATAATTCTCGTTCACGAAGGGGGCGAAAGGGATCATCGGTATTTCGAAACATACCACCTGCTGTTTATGGATCAATTTTATAGAAAATAACTTCGACGGTTACATCGACACCAATTACCCAAGTGCGACGGTAACTTGCGTTTTTTATTTTTATTTTTACCTTTAACGTGTTATTTCGAGTTATGCTTCAATGAATATTTTTTCGGTATTTTACGCGTGAAACAAAGACGACGATGTTTTATCGAAGATTCATCGTTAATATCAGAGAAATCATTAAGATACAGTATTACGATTGAAAGTCGTTATTTATTCATTATAATTCTGTTCGATATCATTAAAAAAAATTGTTTCGTTTTGTAAATAAAAATAATAATAAGTCGTAAAAATATAGTCGAAATATAGTGCGAAAATGTGATCGTATATATCGTAAAAAAAGTTCGTTTTATCTCGTAGTATTCGCGTTACTGTAAGTGGAATTGAAAAAGATAGATTTCTTTTTTCTCTGTAACACTGCTGCGCGGTCATCCAAAAAATTTGGACCAAAAGCGGTATATATTTGTACGAAAACTCACCCTAAGGGTGTGATGAATGCCGTCTGAAACGCAGTGGGGTCTGCTGCATTGTGGGTAAAAAGAACTTCCGTTCACTCGATTTAGTTACATCAAATGGTCGGTGACCGGTGTCGACTCCGACTCTATTCAGTCGCGGAGAGTGTTGCTTTTGTTATCCGGTTTTTTTAAAGAAAACCGAAACGTTCGTGAGACATAAATGTTTCATTTCAGAAGATATTAAACGTGAATAGAAACGCACCAAGTGAATAGTAATAACGATTAATTTTCACTCGCGTATCCCTCGCGCTTTGGATTGTATACGCGAAATCTTTTAATCTGTCGGCAAATAATACGATAGCTTATCGCAACGGCATACGAAAAAATGAAGGAATTTTAATAAAAATTGCATTTTGACTGATGAACTGAATTTCGTGAATTAAATTTAATGCATTCGATGGTGCAAATCATCGCGAACCGAACTTTTGTTTAACTAAAACTTCGATTTTACCAATACGAAGATTGTAAAAATTAACGAAAAACTGCGAAATTGTTTTTTAATTTTCAATTTTTTTCCCATTTTTACAGTAATCTTTAAAAACCCCTTCCAAATTTTTCTCAAGTATTGTATAAATAATTTTTTTTTTTTCAAAATTTTTGAAAATTTTCTCAAAAAAATTCTCGTTTTTTTGATTTGCACCGTTTCCCTTTATATTGACTTACGAGAAATCTGGAAAGCAGCAGTATCCGTTAAAGTTAATTTAACGTACGAGAATACGAAATTTTAACGTTCTCGATACATGCCTTTCGCGAAACTGCCTTTTTTTCTCAAAGAGAAGAGCCTCTCATGAGAGGTTATGTTTGTAAAAAAAAAAAAAAAAAAATAGGAAACCTCTAAATTACGAGAAGAAGGGAACAGTATGTAAACACAAAAGGAAAACGTAAATTCGGATGAATTTGAAGGATAATACTTATCGTTTATTCTTATTTTCACTTACGGTACAGTATTTATAGGTTATTTGTTTCGCTCGTATAATATAATACTCGAATAATCAGTAGAGTGTTCATGTAATATGTGTGAAGGAGACGGGAAGGGGGGGGAGGGGGTGTTTTTGAGATTTCGTGTGATTCATGAGTGTTGATAAGTGCTTATCAATAACAATACATAATACAAAGATTACAAGTCGTACAGTGGTCGTCGACGACCAATGAGAATCCTAGAATCGGATCCGATTCCGAGTCGAGAAAATCGATCGATCGTTCCGCATTAACTACGACCCTCCGGCATAATAACGATTAACTGAATTACGAAAAAACGAGAGAATAAAATTCGGAAATAACAAACTCGAGAGAGCGGCAAAATTTATGTTTGTTTAACTGCAACGATTGTGCAGATTAACGAAAATAAGGATCAGCCGTGTAAAGTTGATAGGCTGTGATTATTACCGCCGATCGACTTTATCTTTAACATGTGTCTTCATAAACCGCCGATAATTTTTCGATTGGCGTGAACGATATTTGTCAACAAAGAAAATAAATACTTGAAGCGTCAAATTCATTAATCGGTGACACGAATTTTCGATTATCGAGAAAAAACAACTGTAGAAATAGTAGTCGATGAAGAAAAATCGGTAGGAAAAAAGGCGAAGAAAATTCGTCGAATCTTTTTTTTTTCCGTTGGATTTTCTTTCCTCAGTTGTTATTTCTACGGCGATTTTTAAAAAATCCGAATAGCAAAAGAAATCGGCAAAGAAATCGGTATCACCGTTTATGATGACGTCGTACAGTGATGAATGTTAAGGTCTTTTTATTTAATGCAATCCACGGAAAAATCTTCATGAATCTGACCTCATAAATCGGTAAGAACTCATTGGACAGATGAAACGAATTGTATCGGTTGCGAGCCGATTTTTCGTCGCGTTTCGCATGCGTTATACTCTACGAAACTAATACAACAGGTGCGCGAAACACAATATTTCGGCGTCGATAATAATCCGTCGACGTTACAAGGCGGTAAAACTAACAAAGTGAAAGCTATTTACAAGTAAACTCCGCTATGCCGCGGGAGACATACCGATCACGCGTAACGGGCTCTATAAAAAAAATCTCTCGGCGATTCCTCGATTCGCGTAGGTGTTTCAAGTCTCCGCCCAGAATCGCCAATGCGATTGCGAGAAATCGTTGCCCGCAACGTTCGCGATGGTCCTCCGCCAACTATGCTATGTACACGGGATACTATTTACATTTATATAATCCTTCGGTCGGCTTAAAATCGAATCGTAAACATCGTCCCTCGTTCGATATACGAGCGATACGATCGGCAAAAATCGGTATCGAAACCGATCGTCTCGAATGTATATACTGTATATGGCATCGATCGACCGCCCGATTCTACCTTAGAAATATCAAGGATTCTTAGATTCGATATTGTAAGTACACGAACGGGTATACAAGAGAAATGAATCAAAAAAGAAAAATCGAATACGGAAAATCGTTATACAATTCAACGATTTTTTTTTTCGTTTTTTCGAAAATCGTTTCAATACTTCTCTGGTTCACCGACCCGCCGATGGTCTATCGTCGTATCGCCGATTTCTCGATTACGATCGGTATATCGTATCGCCGATTTCACGATTACGATCGGTATATCGTATCGCCGATTTCACGATTACGATCGGTATATCGTATCGCCGATTTCTCGATTACGATCGGTATATCGTATCGCCGATTTCTCGATTACGATCGGTAAAACGTATCGCCGATTTTTTTTCGATTATGATCGGTAAATCGGCGGTTGATAGTCAGCAAAGATCGATCTAAGCTAAGCTCTGTCGGGTCAGAAGATTACCGTGAGAGGTCGACGGAACTCATTACCGGGTGCCGGTGCCGATTGATAGCTACCATATTGGGTCATTTGGGGCGCTAAAAGACCACCGGCCTGTACGGCACCCGGATAGTACGTCGTTAAGCTCGCGCCGGGACTCGCCGCCGACGATGTTGAGGTCGAACTGGCGCTCGACGATCCGTGTTGTTCCGTTCTTTCGGAGTGCTGTTGTTTCATTACATCCGGAGAATCGGCGGCCGGCGATCGCGCCGGTCCACCTGGACTCGACTCTTCGTATAACTTATTTGGCTCGTAACTCGGACGACTATAATCTGTGATACTCTGTTTCTGGTCCATATATAACTTCGATTGTTCGAAATAAGCTTTTGCCGTATCGAGATAATTGCGATCGAGGTAAGGTTTTGGACTCGAGTCCAAGTATTTTGGATCCGAATACATACTCATTGCTAGAGTACTCGGGGGCATGTATGCGGCTCGGTACTTCTCTTCCATGGAATACTTCATCGCGTCCATCGAACCGACAACCTGCAGCAAAAAAGTAACAATGTTGGTTCGCTGATAATTAAATTAATTTTTTATTTATCTGATTAACGGATACCGAAAAATTATCAATTTTTTTTTTTTTTTTTTTTTTTTTTAAGAAATTTTTTGAACGAATTGCGACTTGATAATCATAATAATTAACAATTGCTTTCGATGTAAAAGTGTTCTTTATATTCGGTTTGCATTACTTGCGACACTGGAATATACGATTAGGTTGCGAATGGGATGACAAAAGTATAATGAGGTCCTCGAGAAACCTTTTTGGCTCTCGAAGTAATAATACGATACATGAAACTACTCCGGTCAAAGATATAGTACTTAATCAATTATCATTAATTTCATAGTCTTTGGGGAATAAAAGAAACAATCGTGTGTCACAGCATTCCAACCTGTTGAATCGAAATTTTTGGAAATTATATTCAACGCGATATGTCGGTTGTATTAACCTGACTAGTAAATCGCTTCAGGCTGATTCTGCGCTCTGAAAGACGACCTATAGATGGTCACAGAATAACCGAATATTCTTATAAGTCCGGGCTATGGGTCCATTCACAATGGGTCAGCGTTGTATACCGAAGAATTCTTTTATAGCGCTGGACAAAGACGCCAATAGCCATAAATTCGGACGCGCTGTGTAGCGCGCATGAAAAACAACAAAACGACGCGAACCATATTCCTAATTCCATAATTCGCAGAGAGACCGCAGTGCTTTGTCGGATCGTTAAGCCGCTTTGTCCGCGTTTGTGATTTACGTTAGTCTTATACCACTTTTATTCGTCTTGCTATTTTTTTTTTTTTTTTTTTTTTTCATTTTTTCTACAACTGTCCGATTGATTATTGAACAGCCCCTTCGCTAACGCAGCGAACTTCGTGACAAGACAATTTTTTTTTTTTTTTTTCTACAGATTCAAACTTAGAATATGCTGACGAGAGTTTTGGCGCACAGTCGGCAGATGATTTTTGCAAACGCCGAGTCATTTTTCCGGAGATTGATAATTCTCTCTAAAAGATCAGCGTAATGAGATTTTCGCAACTAATTTTTCTCCGCGTCGAAAAATACAAATTCGCCGTCAATAATATACTTTTTTAATGAAAACGCCACACATTTTTTCGAAGCGACAAATTTGTTTCCCAATATTTGCGATTTTTATGGTGTCATTTTTTTACAAAAAAAAATCAAATATCTTCGCTTCACGAAAATAATTTTAAAAAATATTTTTGAATTTCGAAACCTCGTTTTTTTTTCTCGCAAATTGATTTTCAACAAAAATATATATCAATAAGATCGCAAACGAAAAATCCGTGTAAAAAACATCGCAAATAGGTGTCCACATTTGTGGACATCGGAAACCAAATGATATAAGATAACTTTTGTATTTTTCTACTATTCCGCAACGTAAAAAATCTCGAAAAGAATTGACTGTTTTTAAAATTCTAGCGTTTCAGTGGCTACACATTTGTTATCGATTCGATTAATCAAACATCCAACGAGTCCGGTATTCTTTCCTCGGAATCCGTACATCGATTGATAGAGGTGTTTATTTAATTTTTTTTTTTTTTTTTAATAAAGCATTTCGAAATGTTAGCTTCGATATCGTTAAATAAAGAAATTAAACGGTTTTGCAATTTTTATTATTCAATGGACACACCATTCGATGGATTTATGTGCCGAACAGAGCATCAAACCGTTGATATGCAAAATAAGTTGATTGACTGGCTGTTGACACGCCTGACTTCGCGACAATTCGGTATTCCTGGCGTTTTACAGGTATAATGCACGCGCTATATGTTCGGACAACAGGCTTGTTGTGAAGAAAAGCCTTTTACGAAAAAAAAAAAAAAAAAAAAAAAAAAAAAAAAAAAAAAAACGCGCACACGGCAAAATGCATTCTCCACGGTTGACGACACATGGTCCCGAATGGTACGTGCTTTGTGAATGAAACACACACAATGAGTCCTCGCTACGATCCTATTGTTGGCTTGACAGCGACACCGTGCGCGCCGTTAATTAAGTTTTGTTTCGGAAACCGATGATGCCAGATGTATGGCAATTTTTTTTTTCTTCGTACACCGCTAATAGGTCGGATTGTATCTCCGGCACGACAAGACTCGGCCGTGAATATCAATCAAGTGTCTGCATTCTCGTATACTTTCCCCCCTTAAATTGTTGAGAAATATCGCTATAAGGGGATAGAAAACGATATCCAACAGTGAAAAGTTGTAGTGTCAAACACCCTGAGCTCCAGGAGAAAATTTTAAAAAGGTATGAGACGCGTTTCTAAGGGGAAATATATCTTTTTCTGCTCAAGAAAATCCAAAATTTTGATGAAATATGAGACGCGTTTTTAAGGCGGATAAATACATTTATCGGCTTTAAAAAATCGAACATTTTCATGAAGTATGAGACGCTTTCTTAAGAGGAGAATTACTTTTATCGGCTTTAAAAAATCGAATATTTTCATGAAGTATGAGACGCGTTTTTAAGGGGAGAATTACTTTTATCGGCTTAAAAAAATCGAAAATTTTCCGAGAGATAAGCAAATACTTCGAAAATTTTATCGCGAACTGAATTCCGTAAACTTTTTTACGCTGATTTATATATAGTCTCTCAATCCGAAATACCAAAATTTCAAATTCTCCGATTATTTTCGAAACTATAAAAATTTTCATTAAAAAAAAAAAAAAATTCAATACTCGAAATGATTATTTTTTTAACTTATAGATACGTTAATCAACGTATTGAATTGAGAATTCATATGTATATTGGCTACTGATGTCTTCTATAAATAACCGACGGGCCGAAGAGCAGATATTTCCTCGGTAACGGGGGATTAGAAATATATGGTTGCTATTCTAGGATCCCATAACAATGGAACAATCACAACTGTTTCCTGATTGCGCTCTTTTGTGGTGCGTGTGAAAACTATTGGGTCCCGACGTTTCGGTTTGACATGGGTTGCACCATAGCGCTCCCCTTTTGCACAAGTTGTCAAGGTACGTAGCCGCAGGATACGTTCTGTATACTACCGACGGTAACAAAGGACAAGAGTGACCTGTAGGTCACAGGATCTTCACATTTATGGAGCCACCGAGAAAGAATGCAGGTGCTGTATTCCCATCGATTCAAATGATCGATTTTTTTAACGTTAACAAACGCGCGACTGCTAATGGATACATATATATATCCCAACTGAATCTCGAAATATTACAATCAGCGTGTGGAAAAGCCACTTGTGTTATCGATTTTTTTAGCACTTGAGAAGCACTTCCGGCCGTAAAAAAAAAAAAAAAAAATTCGAAAAATTTCGAAATTAAATTTCTTTACGAATAATAATAATAATTTTTTTTTTTTTTTTTTTTTTTTTTTTTTCAAACATTGTATTATGAAGTTGCTGATTAATAATTTTCGAAATACCGGTTTTTTAATTACGATCGATTGGGATATTCGGCGGTTGATTTTCATGAAAAATGGAATAGTTGTAAGGAAATAATGAAACGATAGCCGGAAAGGGGTATGAAATACAGTATTTGTAAGTTGACAGAGTAACGATGAATTTTCCATGCGAATATCAAAGCGAAACTCACCTGGCCGGGTCCCCCGAGTCCGGCGGACATCGCCGCTGCGGATTGTTGGGCCGCCGCCGCGGCGGCAGCAGCCATACTCGCTGCCGACAGGGATCCGTACGCTGCTGCTGGTCCGTAATAAGAACTCATGCCTCCCTGTCCCATACCACCGGCCATTCCTTTAACGAAAAAATCCCAAAAAAAAATGGTTACAATTGGAACCATTGAAATTCTTAAGGCTTACGATCGCTTTCCGTTATATATTTTTCTATTAAGTCTTATCGATTGGTTGGATATTTCTCGCGCTATCCTTTGGCTTAACATTCTTTTCGCCCCTTAAATTTACCAACTGAACGTGTAGCTCCGCATTTTCTTTTCACTTTTTCTTTCTATTTAAACTCTTTTATTATTCTTGACAACTTATTGTTACCATAACTTTCGCTATTCGTCAGAATTTATTTACATTCCACTTTCGTGTCGCAACGATAGACATTCCGCTCCCTTTTTTTAATTGAATGCGTCTTTTAATTGGTTCGTCTTTCAATCTCATTTATCTCGACGTCCGTCTCGTCGTTTCTCGTTCTTTCTATTGTTTGCCGACCTTTTCCCGTAATTTCGGGATTTATTTATCTTCCTGTCTTTTAATTTCGGATTTATTTCAATTTTTCTATCGTTTTGCGTTGTTGATGCAATTCATCGAAACTACGAGCGCTCATCAGAAAACTACGTGCTGATTTTTGTTTGTTATATATTACGGCTGTTCGTTACTTTAACTGCTGTCTCACCAAATGAGTTATTAGGAACACTAAATTCCGAGCAAATTATCGATGAACGATAAATTCCTGAGTACACAAGAAAATATCGAATGCGGGTTGATCATTGTTGTCATAAAAGATTTTTACGAGGTTCACAATCTGACATCGCGCCGGATAAGAAAAGAAAGTCGCATCCCTGTGCAAAGTCCGAATATATAGTCGTCTAAACGACAATCTCGCAACGCCGCGAATTAATTCAACAAACTTTTTTTTATCGTAATTAATGTGCAATTTTCGTGTTGCCGATTTTATTAATCGATAATCGAATATAAAATTGAAATATATTTAAGTAATAAAAAAAAAAAAAAAAAATTTTAAATATATAAAATTTTTTTAAATCTATAAAAAAAAAAAAAAAATTTAAAGAAAACTTTATTAATACAATTTCCTTAATTTTTAATTAATTTCCTTAAATTTTTTTGGGGATATTGCTGATTCATTTAAGTCGTAAAAAAAAATTCAAAAAAAATATTCACATCGCTTCCTTATTTTTTAAATCGGTGTTTACGAGATTTTCGGCTAAATACCGATTTTTAAAAAATTACGAAACAACGTGAAAATTTAATTTGCATTTTTTTTTTTGCAACATCGATCCGTTTATAATCGATTAGCCTTGTGACGAAATTTCAACCCTTTTATTTAGCACCCATTGCAGTGCAGTGTACGATTGGGGGAGCGAAAGTTCCTCGAGTTCTACTCTATACACAACTTCCGGCTGCTAGAGGGTTGTTGACGAAGTCCCCAACAATGAGAGTGGAAAGCAAAATGCCATCCCGATGAATAAGCGGAATAATGAAGTGTTTATACTGCGAAAAGAACTTTTCCGTCGTCTGTTCTCTTTGCCATTGGAGGGCTTTACATTCGTAATTGTCGTGAAAATAGATCGAAATTTATTTATTTCCAACTGACAATAATCAAATTTTTTGTTATTACGAAAAAAAATTTATAAATGTTTCGCGAATGTCGAAAAACATTCGATACAATCGAAATCCAATGGATATTACGATAAGTATCATCTATCGATTACAGTCACAATTCGTCGCGAATGCATAGTGCGCATTACATTTGAATGAAAGATTAATTTTTAAAAATCGCAGCATAACTTTGCATCAGAATTTTACCGATTTTTTGAAAAAATATCTGTCAACAAAACCTTTTTATTTAATATATTTCTCATACTTCACAAATATCATTCGCAGATCGTGAAAAACGCGTATTAGAAAATTTCCAAAAATCTTTCGTTCGCTTTTTTTTATATTCAAATCCTCCAAATATCAAGTATTTCAATGTATATTATAATAAAAACGATAAATTAGAAATAAATAAAAAAATAAAATGACTTTAATTATTCAAATGACTTTAAAATAATTCTATTAAATCGTAGCAATGAATGGCATACATTTTTAGTTATAAAAAATCGATGACGAATCGCATACTTCGTAAAATTGTCATTAATAATATTTTCATTGTCTGGCGCTGACTAAGAGCTGAGAAGCCTTTAGCGTTGCATTTTTCTGATGACATTTATATCAATAATAAGCTATAAATATAAACAGACTTTGCGATATGTAAAGATCTTGTGGTTTGTTGGCTAAACGTGTCGTAATCGTGCGGAGTTAATGTTATCAGCGCTTATAATAACAATAATGAAAATTTGTTTTTTTTTTTTTTTTTTTTTTTTTTTTTTTTTTCGATAACACGATGTTATTTGAAAAAACGTGTTTTTAATTCCACTGAAACCTCTGTTTCGTCATATGATTACGAAAAAATTTGTTTTTCGGTACGAACATCGCTACGATTACGTAATTTATTGACGAATTTATGTAAAATAATATATAATAATGAATAATTATTATTGTTTATTACGCGAGTAAAGATAATGCGAATGATGCGAATGTATGTAAAGAATGTTAGACTCACCGGCGCGTAAAGCATCCATCGAGACACTGGCGTAAGGGATACTGTAAGAATAGCCTTCTTTCTTCAGTGACTTCGGCTTTCTCCTCGGTCTGTATTTGTAATCGGGATGCTCTTTCATGTGCTCATTACGCAACCTCTTTGCCTCATCGATGAAAGGACGTTTTTCATCATCGGGTAACCGTTTCCACGCGGCTCCTGAAACAGCAGCGACAAAATGAGGTTATAATGGACATCCATGCGATTGCATGCGATTTTATCGAATCAGCAATTGCAGGATAACGTTTACTCGCGATTTTTCATTGGATACATCAGTAACAGTTGCATTATCGATGAAGTCGATCGCGGAATTCGCGTTGTTGTTGAAAAAATATGATCGATCGGTAAAAAAATGAATCAGTCGCCGTCGGAATGTTTGTTCGAAATTAAATGAAATTTGGTTCGCGTCGGAAACACGTCGATGTTGAGCGATCGATTGAATTGCTTACGGAATATGTGAAATATGCCGAATATATGATGAAATGTTTATTTTTTTGTAGGAGTAGAGTTCGAAGCAATCGTCGGCAGAATGACAAATGTTTTTCTTGGATTTAAAGCGGTTCTTGTCGCGTGTATTTTTATAGCGCAAGACAGCGGGCACTCTATCTATAGTTCGAAATAAAGCATCCGAAATAAGTATACATTGAATGCGTAGGGGTAACGCGTATAATATCCCTTCGTCATGTCCTCTTGAACACCGGTGAACCTCGTTAAACTATAATTGGGCGACGTCATGCTGCATAATCATAACGTCGAGCGACTGCCAGACTTTACGCAGGAGTTATAATAGCCGTCGCAACGTATCGACCAAAACGTATATCTCCCCTCCGCGTGAAATGCACGAGACAAACGTATCATGCTGCGGGTGCCTCACGACTTAGTTTGACGATGCGAAAGACCGCCATTTTCTTTTTTTTTTTTCGGAGATATTCGTCTTCAATGATAATTCAAAATCACCGATATAAAATCGCGTAAAACTTGCGATTGCGTTGCGACGGATTGCGTCAAACGCCATTTTTCCCAATATTTGAGGTTAAAAAAAATAATGAAATAACAATACAATTAATACAATGAATTATATATTATTTATTATATTAATTCGTAATTAATTGTTATTTCAGTGTTTTTTTTTATTAATGTTCCGGATAGCATTCGAAAAAATCCTCGTATTCGAAATCCCTATTTTCCATTTTGTTTAATCGGAAAATGGTGCGTCGGAACTTTGAGTTACAAGATTGTTACGAAAAAAAAAGAGATAATGGATGTTTTACAGAGTTTTAAACAGCGCGCTTAAGGATGCGTATGTATAACGATATACTTTATGACAAGTCATTCGAAACAAGTGCTCGGGAAGTTCAACGACGGAATGAAAAGTTTTCGAATACAGAATTTCCTGGGCGATGTAAGCGTACACCGTCGCTGGAATGAAACAGTATAGGAACCCATGCAACCGGAAAATTGTTACGTACTGCGTTGTCACAGTGCAACGTTTTCCTCGTGATTTTCGGCGAACTGTACTCAACAAACCACCTACGGATACGAACGACAATGGCCGCGGAGAGAGTTGTTCGGGACTCGCGTCGCCGCTTAAATTTGAACAATAGATGATACATAGCATACATCGTGAGAGACACACGCGCGACGAAAAACACGGGTGAACCACGAAACTGCTATTGTTACGAAACATGTAATAAGATTCGAACATCTCTCGCAAACATCTATAATTTCGAAGAATTTTGCGATTTTCGATTTTGTCTGCAACTGCGTACCGATTTTCAAAAAAAAATAAAAAATTTTGAGGTTAAATTTTTTTTTTTTAATTTTCTCTGCAACTGCGTCCCGATTTACGAAACAAATAAAAAAATGTTGAGGTTAAAATTTTTTTTTTTAATTTTGTCTGCAACTGCGTACCGATTTACGAAACAAATATAATTTTTTGACATGAAAAAAATTGACTAGCAATAACTAAAATTAATAAATCAAAGGATATTAGAGACGCAGGTATCTCGCATGAAATACTCCGCTCGTCTTATTATCCACCGTTTTGTAATGTCTAAATGTTAATGTAACCAATTCAAAATAATATATTTCGTAAAAATTACGAAAAAAAATCGATTCCTCGGGTCTTCTTTTCAATGTTTAATTTTTTTTTTTGCTTCCATGAAATATATTCATTCTTAATAAATATGCAATTCACAAGTAGCAGACAACTTAATACGAAAAAAATATAAATAAAAATTATGCATTTCTTTGGGTTATTGATTTAGCCTTTCGTAACCGGTTTTCCGCGTTTTTGTGTTGAAATTTTGGGTTAAAGTAGCGTTTTGAGTTATTCTATAAAAAAAATAATATTCACACAGCGAATTCATACAATTATACGGGAGGAAAAATTTTTCGAGGTTAAGTCGTATAGCAGATCGTAAAAGAACGTTTAGCACATTAAGGAACTCAAAAAAACTGTTAAAAAAACGGTTGTCCCATGTAACGCATACAGAAAGTTCATATTTAAAAAAAATTAATGAAATCTGCATGAGGCGCGTATTCTTCGTGAATTCTATTAACATCGCGTAATATTTTTTGCGCCAAAATCTAATCGACTAAAATAATCCTCGTCTTCCTCGTGCACGTGATAAGAAATCGAAATCCCCGATAGCTATAAAGCATTAATCGATTCTCGAAGCACTTGAAATCAACATTTCAATATTTCATAGTCTCAGAACATCGAAACTGCAAACTGTAAGAGTCAAAACCAATTTTGCCGAAATTACTCATCCATTTTCCAACGGAATAAAATCATTGAAAATACGTCAGACAATTGAAACGTAAGAACGAGAAAATGTATAAATGCGAAGAAAGTGCAATTGATATCGTGTGGAACTTGTAGAATTGTTACAATTCGTTGATACGAGTATTTTCGTTGTCTAATATCCGTATTAAGGATTATCGAATATTGAATAATTCGTTTGTGGTATGAATTGCGGAGGAAGAGGGCAGCGAGAGTATGTTTTCTATAGAGCGCAGCAGCGTCAGATTATCCAATCGATACGCACGCGCATTTTCCCTCTGACAAGGGAGGTTGGCGGTGGCGATGGTGTATATAGGTGGGTGGGTCGGTTGGTTGGGGAAAGGCGAGGATCGTATTTGTTTAGAACAAAAGCCGTCGAGCGACGACGGTATTAGTAGGTAGTTGGTTCGCGGGTGGTACTCGGTCCTTCTCCTCTTTTGCGTGCATTCGGGGACCAACGGAGCTTAAAGCACAATGGTCCCTGCCTTTCAGTCCTTTCGCCGACGGACAATACCATTTATTTAACATCGTTTAAAAGTACAAAGCCTGTTAATTAATGGACCGCGGCGCGGTGGTGGAGCAAAACCAGAGTTGGGTGATGGCATCGCGATGGCGGTTACGAATGGCGAGGACTGCAGAAGCGCGCGCGTCGAAGGCGAAAGCGACGACGACGACGACGACAACAACGACGCTGCCATTGCCGTCGACACCGCGTAGTTTCAGCACCGCTGCGCGGTTTTTATTATTCCTTCAACAATGGATTCCAAGCACAGCGACCATCTTCCACTGCTACGAATGACATTGCGCGTTTCGAGAGATTCGACATTTTTTTTTATATATACGAGAAGTATATATTTATAGCGGTACAGATGTTTGTATTTGTTTAACATTGTGTGGTAAATCGATTACTTTATTCGCGGTGCCAAATGTCTACATATCAGCGCATCTCACTAAAATAGACTTGTGCGCAGGTGGTTACGAAAACTCGACATTTTTTTATCGAATTTTACGTGAATTTCAATAAAATTCACTTCATTCACAAAAAAAAATATCGAATTTCGATAAAATTCACTTAAATCCAATTTTTTAAAATGGCGGCTATACGTGTGTTATTTTCGTCAGTAACGATCTCGAAAGAACGAATCCCAATGGCAGATTTCACTGATTAGATAGATAGATACTTATTAAAATGCATTTAACTCCGAATAATTAAGGAGCAGTAAATTATTATAATCATTATAAACAATACTAATTAACGTGTGTAAAATGATTTGCACGTGAAACATACGTCCTTTTGATTTGACTATCGTTTTCGATATAATATTCCGCATTAGTTACGATTATTTTGGATACTACACGCGCGAGGAAACGCACTGTCGCGAACGCCTATACATATAAGTGCCATTGTCACCGCTTCCATTGTTCCTACGAAGCGGCAACGGTTACGTATTTCGCACAAATTCCTGCGATCACGTAACTGCACCGGTATTTCGCGCAACATTCCGACTCGCGAGATGTTTGATATTCGAATTTAGCCGATCGGTTCGTATCGTATGTTTGCATTTCTTAGTACGTAAGACATCGGCAAATTCAAAAAGTTAATAGGTTAGGAATTCTTTTGAAGCTGTTAACGGAAGCAAAGTATCAGTCATCAGTGTAAAAACCTATATAAAGTTGCATTGAACTATACAGCGATCATTTTATCCCGACGTATCCTCGCTACACCCATTTCTCGTATAGCTTTCAAGATTCAGCGTTCTATCAAAAGGAGGTCAGGAAAAAAAATGTTACCGGTACGATAAGCGTGTAAACACTCGAAGTATTATCGGCAATGTTCCTTGGAGAATCAAAGAGTTTTAGATTTTTAGTACGACACACAGAGAGTGAGAGAGAGGGAGAGAGAGCTGAATCACAGGAAGAACATAGACGATCCTCGTCCCGCAATGCAAGAACGAGAGTCGAGGCTATGTTAATGCAAAAGCTGCAAGTTGCGTTTCTCTTCGTTTGAAAGCTTCGAGGCTCACGGAGAAGGTGCTTCAGGGTGGGTCGGGGGGAGGAAAATAAGGGGGAGGGAAGGGGGAGTACCGGGAATACTTCATTACGATGAAAGCTTTGCCCCCACCTTCTCTACTCGCGGCCTCTTCTTCCGTCCCTCACTCTGTCGCCTACCCGTTCTACTCTTTCGTCTCTCCCTCTCTTCGGCGAATTCGCGGAACCCCCGCCTTCTCCTCCAACTCCTCCGCAACAAGAGGATTCGGCTCAACCCCTTGTCGGTCGCTTCTACACGTTAGCTGACTAGCGTAGAGTACCGTGGGGCGTGAATGTGCGCGCGCACCTTGACGACATTCGACCAGTCAGTACTATACGGCTCTCCTCCCCAAGCAGCCCTCTACTTTCCTTTTACCCGACATACACAACAATGTACACTAGAAGTATTTTAGATATGCCGCAAACAAAAAAAAAGAGGTACTCTCTCTCTCTCTCTCTCTCTCTCTCTCTCTCTCTCTCTCTCTCTCTCTCTCTCTCTCTCTCTCTCTCTCTCCGCTACAGTCTGAAAGACGAGGGAAAAGAAAATTACGCAAGGACTCCGCGATCGATCGAACGCGAATATGCTGGGATGACATTATCTTTTTCTTTTTTTTTTGTCATACGAATATAAAGAACCTCCAGATTGATGATTGAAAAGGGGCCTGCGACATCGAGAATTCGGGATAACAGATGATTTTTTGCTTATGGTACTTTCGCGTGGCGCGTTGCGATCGGATGAAAATACGTCGAAAATGATGTGACGATTTTTATTTGTTATAAATTGACGAATGTTTGTTTCATAGTTTCATGCATTGTGTAAAAAAAAAAACAGTTTTTGGCGAGAAAGTTAAAAATTCCTCGTAAAAAAATATGAAAAACCAGTGAAATGAAATTTTTTAAAAATTTTTTTCGTAAAGATGAATTTTCAATTTAAACCTTTAAATGACTTTGATTAACGATTTCAAACGATTATTGCTTCAAATACTCGCGAAAAAGTTTGGTACAACGCGAAAAATGGTCCCTTGAATGATACGCGAAAGAGGACATCGCGTTTTTTAACCTCAAAAACTCACGACACCTCAACCTCATCGCGTCAATTAATTTACTTTCATTTCTATTAAACACAGTCGAGAATTGATCGAAGTTAAAGTTATCTAACGAGCGACTTGAGAGTTTTGATAATGAGTTACTTTCATCGGGAGGGGGCGGCAGCCAAAAGCAATCTGATTTTATTCTTTTGGGTGGCGGTTTCGACCCCTCGAAACGTGGCGAACCGAAAGTGCAGACGGGAACTTCCAACGGTCAGTCCCCTCTGTGGCGAATACAACACTGAAAGTTGGCACTTCAATGGAATGTTGAAGAGGTTCAGTCCGAATCTGAAACCACTGACCATTTCGAACGGAACCCATTTTTGCTATGCTAACCCCATAGAAATGCGAAAGCTTTCCTCTCAACAAACAGCGGTTACGTGAAAAACAGGTAAAATCTATTAAAAGCTCTAAAAAATCTTCTATACCATAAAAAAAAAAAAAAAAATGAATATCAATCCTTTTGTTTTGATGTACGAAACCCGATAAATGACGATATATCGCGATATCATCGAAAAATTCGTTAAAATTACGTATTACTCGATGTTCGGCATTCGCCAAATCTACAATACGCGATGAAACAAAAAAATGCACTCAATTCGCTGAAATCGATAATAAACTTGAAATATTAACGAAAATAAACAATTTTTTTCGGAATTTGGATATATTAAATAAAGAATTTTTTTTCTCGGAATTTTGATATATTAAATAAACGAAAAAAACATCAATTACGAACGCGGATAACGTTGACTCGATTCTTTAGATCGGATTGGAGCGCAAAAGAGGCTGTGAAATGCGCAAATTTCAGAATCGCAATAATAACCACCCGTTGCGACTTTAAAATACACGGGATGCGTATTATTTCGAAGAGCTCGGGACGGAAAGTACGTAGTAAAAGCTGAGGTACAGATTCTTCTGAACGGAGGTATTAGGATACGACAAAAGAAGGGAGAAACTTATGGTGTAAAGGCTATATATATATATATACATATATATATAAAGAAAGACGCAAGGAACAAGAAGGCGGCGGAACTGATGAAAAAAAAAAAAAAAAAAAAAAAAAAAAAAAAAAAAAAAATCCCCGAAGGGGAGACGACGAAATGCCGCGGGAAATACCTTTGTGGATTCTCGGCATTTAGCGGAAATGCTGGACGGAATACCTTCGCGCTCTGCTTCCCGTTTCCGTACGCTCCGTGGATTCAACGGAGGTACGCGCTTTACACAGGACGCTCAGCTTTTCGTCGACGGATCCACGTGACTAACGAGACGGAATAAGGGAGCCACTGCGAGTCGGCGAATCTCGCAGTCACGCGTGCATACGTAGCTGGCCATTATGAAAGCCTCAATAGACTATTGCGCGGGTGAGTCGGAGCTCTTTTCCCGAAGCCGATTTTCAAGTCAAAGAAAAATTTCTCCTTTCCCGCGGTTCGCTTCGGCGGATACAACAGTATTGTTTGTTCGCATTTTTTTTTTTGTAAATTAAATAATTTGTTTATATTGACAACCGAAAAATAAAAAAAAAACAATTTTTTTTTTTTTTTTTTTTTTTTTTCGTTTTATTTATTACTCCGTAGAATTTTTTAGTTTATACGATAATTTTTGGTACTAAACAAGATTTGGAAATGTTACCGAAAAAAAAAAAAAAAAAAAAAAAAAAAAAAAAAAAAAAAAAAATTTGAGAAAATTTGAAAATTGGAAGCGTCAAACTCACCGAGTCTTTTGGAGATCTCGCTGTTGTGCATCTTGGGATTTTCTTGGGCGATCTTTTTGCGCTGTAATCGGGACCACACCATGAAAGCGTTCATAGGCCTTTTGACATGTTTGGTCTCCGGTTTTTTGACGACCCCGAGCGGACTGGCCAAGCCGACACCACCTGGAACGACGCCAGCTCCTCCCGGGGGCGATCCAACCGACATCCCGGGAAGGCAACGGAGCGTATCTGTGAAAGCGCCGTTGTCGCACATATTGCCGCTGCCACCACCTCTGCAATTAAATTTTCGGACAATTAATATTAGGGTTACTTGCGATTTTTAATTAATGTTTTTTTCGTGATATTTCAGCAATAAGTATTATTTTTTTTTTTTTTTTTTTTTTTTTTAATGAAACAGCAATAAGTGTTAATTAATGGATTTTGATAATAAAAAACGGCAATAAATGTTAATTAATATTTTTTTTGTGATAAAACAGCAATAAGTCTCGCGAATGAAACGAGAAACGTCGGAATAAAGTTCACCAATATTTCTCGATGTCTGACGATAAAAGGTTGTAATCTCGAAAAAATTAAATATAAAAAAAAAATCGCATCTATAACCTAAAATATTTCAGATTCGTATCGATTTTTAATTCCCGTTAAATCAATAAAAGTGCAAATCTAAATGACGTTTACAGTCAGATTTTTACATAACGCGAAAAATTCCAACCGGAAACCGATTTTAAGAAAAAAATAATTTGCATGTCGCATAGACGCGAAATTAATTTGCCATCGAGTGTTGGAATTCTACGGCTACGATATACGAATAATTCTTTGTTATTCGACACTTTTCTGTTAACACAATCTTCAAAATATGTACCAAAAGCATACTGTCGCCAAAAGTACGACAATATTTCGTGAAACTTCGATGAGTAATTTCGTAATTATAGCTTCCCGTTGCGTCCGCATTCGCAGGCAACTTTACGTCACGAAATATCAGCAATTAATAACCTCTATGTACAGCAGCAGTTGACATAAAGTAACGACGGGACATTTTCTTACGATGCGAATTCGATTCGGAATAACAAGAAAACATCACAAACACGAGTACCGTTCGTACCATTCAAATAAGCAGAAAAAATCGTTGAATTGTTCATTTAATTTGCCTGAAAATGCAGACGCATCTTAATGCAATAATTACCGAATAATTCGCAGCCGATTTCGGGCCGTAAAAATTGCCAAAAAAAATTCAAATTATTTTCCCATATATTTAATTCAAAATAACGAAACTTGCAATTGTTTATGACTGCTATCGTCGTAAAATAGAAAAAAAAAAAAAAAACAAATGTTGTTATACATTTATAGTAAATTGTACATCTGTTATGGCAAATATTAAAAAAGCATCCAATCCAAAAGATGTAATGATTAATGCCAAACATATTACGTACTTTTACTCCGAGAAAAAAAAAAAAAAAAAAAAAAAAAAAAAAACTTTTATTATCGCAATAATAGTTACTCCGTCGGCACTGTAGCGAGTAAATATCAAGCATATGCTTTATAACTGTTTCAATGTCACAATTATTAAATATTTATTCCGAGTTATTGATAGTAGTTAAAAGCTTCAATGTCCCATAAGCCATATTACAGCAATACGCGAACAACAGCTGCGGCTAATCGAAAACAACTAAGCAACAAACGGTTACTCATCCGCGATACATTGTAATTCTATTTACCGTATAGTTAAGGGGACTCAACAAACGTGTCTACAAAAGCAATCGTAACACGCTAATGCTTACGCACTTCACTTACTCATTATCCAATAACTGTATACCAAAGTAAAGAGTGAGCAGAACGATTCATAAAACACGAAGAAAAAAAAAAAAAAAAAAAAAAAAAAAAACTATGCAAAGCCGATTACGGATTAAAAAACCCGTAGGCGAGGGCCCCGCCACGTGGACGTGTTAATTGCCTACATTCTCGTGTATTAAATTAAGTAATCTCGCGATGTTCGGGGAATGCTAACGCTTAAAGTGTAACTCTCAAGTACGGTGCGTGGCGCATAAATCTTACGAACCTCTCGAAGTAACACAATTACGACGCGTATCGCCTTAAGGATTCATTAAAAAAAAAAAAAAAAAAAAAAAAAAAAAAAAAAAAAAAATGTGAATAAAAAAACTTTGTAGTGGTTGCGGGAAGTACCCCATCGGTTGAAATCGCTCGGGGCAGTAGTTACGATTTCGTTAGGGTTAACATCACCGGAGTTACCCTTGCGTGGCAGCGCGGTGGTTTCAAGTGTCTCGAGTGTCATTCAGTAAGGATTAATAGATACGTACGTGGGTCACCGAAGGGGCCACGCCGGGGTGAATGGGGGCGACGGCGGCGGCTGTGACGATAGTTCGCCGCGTTGGTAACCTCGAGGGAAAGAGCTCATGCTGGGGTGAGCGTATAGTATAGCCATAGAGCTGAGATACGGTATGAATTCGGGAGTGAGACCCGCTGGAGTTACGGGGAAGATGCTGGAAGTAATGGCTGTTGACAACAAGGGGTGGGATTAGGAAGCGCTAATTGAATGTTTAGCTCTCCGGGGCTACGAATCATGAGGCATTGCGTAATAGGGAACCGCGATTTATTGCCGTCGATGTGAATTCATCGGGTGAACCTTGATCTGTGGCATGCGTTTGCGAACATTAACCCGAAGGGTATCGACGACCGTTTGAACCTCCAGACGTCCCGAAACGTGCGACGGTGGAATGAGCGGATTCTACGTGCGGTATTCCCACCCAAATTGCTTTAAATCTCGTTAACCGAAAGACTCGTAGACAATCATTTATATATCGTCGATGCAATTCATTTTTTTTTTTTTTTTTTTTTTTTTTTAATAAAAAAAATAATGATAAATAATTTTTTAAAATTATTATTTATTATTATTATTATTATTATGTTAAATAATAATACATTTTATATTAATTTTTTTTTCTAAAGAGATGGAAAAAAATAAATGAAAATAAAAAAAGACGCAGACGTCGAGAAAAAATTAATTGGAAGCATTTTTAAAAAAATGTTAAATACGATGAATAATCATAAGGATAAAACCGAGGAGATTGCAATTATAGATTAATAATAATATCTTAATATGTTAAACATATTTGAGAAACGGATTAAACGGCAAGCTATCGATGCCATAACCTCATTGTTGGCGTCGCTATTTACATCGAAGTTTATTTCGACTCAGTAGAGTTTGTCGCGTTTTGTCTAATTTCACGAAGCGGGACATTGGTGAAGAAACATAGAACACTTGCGTACGTAAACTCGTCAATTTCGAGTGCTATTTCCATTGCGAGTAATCGGCGATACAGTTGCTTCACTGTTTTTCATTTCAATTACATCGCTAACGCCGTTCGCCGACGGAACGAATACACGCGATAAAAAATAGATATTGTATCGCCTGGAATCCGCACCGCACAGTAAGGTTGTTAATTCAGGTGGTTTATTATTAATCGCATTCATTGAATTTGTTTATATAGCCGTTACTTTGAAGCGTAGAATAAGCGTAATGAAAGAAATATCACAAAATCCAATAAAATAATTCATTGGCGTTTGGCGCGAATTACGCGATCGAACGGAATATCTGTTCGCTAATCTTCTAAGTGAAATTTAATTCAATAAACTTAACCTATCTTTTCAAATAAATACTGTTATCGGAGAATTTTTGAAATTCGATAAAATTTTCATTGCAATCGTTGGGGGAATAATAAAATTATTGTTAAAGAACGAGTATCGAAAAGCAGGTTTTGCAGGTTATGTTGCGTGAGTATTCAATCGATATATTTATCGTAAATTCGTACAGATTCTCGTGACAAACTAATTGACTTTATTCGTAATACGGCACTGTTACGTAGACAACATTACATAATTACTTAACTTCGTCTTCGATCGTCGTAAAGATATTAGAAGTATAATTACAACGCGAGTAGAGAACATTGACTTTACGGTTGACTTTGGACACACCGATTACCCGAACTCCATTGAGTCAAAGCATTGACCGTAACAATGCTGCAGACCACAATCAATCACGAGCTGAAAATATTAGTTTCCTGCGGTTTTAACTCGATAGACATTCATCGTATCACCGTAGTTTTGCTGTCCGTTTGTGACAAAAGTTACGAAATGTACGACGACGCGACGCGACGCGAATACGCGAAATTAATGAACTCGAAGAGAATAACGCTGGAAGCCGAAAATAAAGGCTAATTTCGGATTTATTTTTGTCAAATTGACGAATTGAAAAATACAGGTTATCCGCGAATTTTACAGAAGAATTATCAGTTTTATGCAATAACTGAAGAACGATGCTGCCGAGTTGAATGAATCGAAATGTTAATCGAACGTTCATTTGTTTATTTTTCATCGATGTACGAAAATATCGAAAAAAATTCGCAATAATTTTTTGGAATTTGGAATCGATCCAATTTTTTAAGTAATTCGTTAATTTCCGAAACGCCAATCAGATTCTGTTATTTCAACTGCTTTCGATTTATATTAATTAATATTGTTCGATAAAACAAACAAACAAAAAATACTGAAAAAATACCGCGATGTATTCCATCGGTAGTATATAAAATTAACCTGAACCATCGACTATGTTTGTCAATAATAAAATCGGAAATAAACCTCTCGTAAAGATGAAAGGAAAGATAAGCCAATATCTACGATGTAAATCCATTCTTCCTTTTCCTATTCTAAAGTCATTTATTCGCCAAATATTCGTATTCAACGAATAGAAAAAAAAGGCTGTTGTTAAGGTCCATTAAAAAGGAAGAAGGCGCGTCTGATGAATTGTAAAACCTAACAAATTCATACGGCTAATAGCACTGATTGACTATTGAAACGGTACACTAATACCGCTGTCGTGCCGCTTGAACCGTTACTATTTACAGAGGGTACAATAATTACAATTTCAGTCGAAAGAAAGCGTAGCAATAAACTTTATAACATTCAAAACAAAGCCATTGTATTGACGGATTCACTGGGATATTCGAGTCTCAAAAGTTACCCGAGCAGCGGGTTTATTGCACTCGCCAAGCGTAAATAATACAACTCTCGCCAGGTATACGCAGATGTGTCCGTCGGTAAGCGCGTTGTTGTGAATATTGGAAACTATGGGGAGCCATTCAAAGAAAAAAAAAAAAAAAAAAAGAGCTATTGCCACGTATAAACGTCGCCAGCATTTGTCTAATTCGATACAAAAATACACGACAAAGCCGTGTCATTCGGTCACTTTCGTGACGAAAAGAAAAAAAAAAACACAATATTTCGAAACTTTCTAAAATACCACCGTCTCACAATAGGTTAGAATTCAAAATTCACAGTTACGGCATTCAAAGACGTTTTTCACGATTTTCAATAACTCTCATTCGCGCGGTTCGAACATAACCTCATTTATCGCGATTGTTTAGTAACTTGTAAATCCGAACGAACGTAACGATCGAAGAGTTTTCTCGCGAAATAATGGAAAAATAATAATCAAACGAATGAATTTAGTGATTTCGCAGTTATCGACGGATAGCCGTTGATTTTCATTGCGAAAGAGATAATTTAACGATAAGAAGGAAAAAAAATATTTGCGGCCCACCTTAAGAAGTGGCCGGCGGCCCTTTGATGCAATTCCAGCTCAATCTTGCTGCCGTATTCGAGACCCTCGTCTCGTTCTAATATTCGATAGATGTTGTCGACGAATAGTTAAAAACCAAAAACGTTGATTGTCGTAGTCACGTGTCACAAACCGCGATCGCGTTAAAACTACGAGCGGATATACAATTCTACAGTATCTTTACCGTATTACACACGAGAAACGCGATTGATCCGAGTCCACTGCACATAGCACCAACACGTTGCGTTTGTTCTGCTCACTGTCACTTCATTAGCACTTGTAGTATATTTCTATATTTGCTTTCGATGTATTGCAAGAGTCCAACGAGCGTCCTTATATCACTAAACGGATCTGGTATCGATAACAAATCACGAGATTCAATTGTCGGAGAAAGGAAAAAAAAACACCGTTCCAGTTCACGGACAGCGTCGGGCGCTTGTCTTCTCGTTGTGTTCCGTTGTCTCGTGTCGATGGTACTGCTTTCGACACGATAGATTTCAAAGTGCAGCCGAAGCTGCGAGACTGTTCACGGCGATCCTACCTTACGCGTCCCAAGACCATCCCATTTTTCCCCACCAAACGCCGCGGCCACCTGTAATGAGGTCGGGTGGGATAAGAACTCCGCGCGGCGGGCCAATGGCGACCGAGCGGAGGCGGGACTTGATTCACCGCATCGTTGCGCTGCGCCGTCGTCGATTGGCCAGTTTCTCTCGACTCATCCGGCAAACGGACAAACCAACGCTAACAAAGCCAAACCCGTCTGTGCCGCCTTGAGAAATCGTCGTACGTACAGTTTGACGATACGGTTGCGCGTCCACCTATTTCGTACCTCGATAGGGGTACATACGACGCATTCGATGACGACGAGAGAACGACGCGCGCGTATAAACCTTCTCTGAAAACACGAGGGGATTTTGCACTACGCGCATGTCGTTGCCGCGAAACTACCCCGATACCGACGACGAAACAGGACGGGACAGTCTCCGTTGCAGGAAGGGCTCACAACGAAGCAATATAATAATACCTGTGAAGCTATCTGGTGATGCTGCGTAATGGACATGATGCCTGTGTGCTCCGCGGGAGAGCTTCGCACAGAATCAAAGTGACGAAGAAGGATGCCGCGAGGGTGGGGGATGGGATCAAATAATAATATCGGTGTGATCGGTGGTGGTAAGTGGACGATCATCGCCGCCCTGTCGTAGAGTTCAATTTGATGCGGTCTTACGAATAAAAAAAAATACCAAATTAAATTCTACGAACCCCCGACATCCTTTAGCGATATTTCAAGTCAACCGGTACCTGAGCATATATACTATACCACTGTCGATGTGGAAGGATATCTGTGTGTCGAATTACTCGATTTAGTGAAATTGAAATTTAGAAAAAAAAAAAAAATTAATGTAGAAATGATTAACCTATAAAATAAATAAAATGATACAAAAAAATCGAGTTTTGGTTGTTATAAAATTAGTAACGAGAGGAGGATATGTGGATCTTATAGTTCCTTTTAATGCGACTAAATGAGACATTACATCGATGTATGGCAATCGCCAAACGATTATGATAACGATACTCTACTTTTCGGATTACTATGAATGAAAGTCTATTGGTTTTGGATGCTTATTGATGCGACAATCCGGCAAAAGGTCTTCGGGATTCTTAAACCAATTATTATTCGATCGATTTTTGTACTATTCGCGGTAAGTTATGATGATATCGACACGTCGCGCGGAGAAAAGAGTGATTCAGTGGGACAATGAGCCCATAAATTCATCTCGAAAATCGGTAAGGAAATTTCCTGCATAACCTCCATAGAACTATTTATATTGTGATTATATGCAAAAATATATATTTAATTATATTTTATATATAACATATATACATTGCATTGGTTGTTCGATGTGTTAACGTTTTTCATTCATATGAAGTTCGATACATCCGGTTTTAGATCGATATACAGACGATCGCTAAAGTTAAAGGCACTGGCGGAATTTTTCAATTAATATAAAAAGTCATATAGTTTAAACTAATATATCGATTATTGACAAAAATTTAACATAGAAAAATTAAAAACATCGAAGCGGTAGCGAGCACATTTTTTTTATTTATGTAATGTTTATAATTCTTATATATCCCTTTGACGATTCCGACCAAATTTGGTGATAATTATATGCTTATCAGCAATATTTCTGTCGATTTCTCAAAATCCCTCAAAATTCCACGCGCCGATGTACTTTTTCCAAAAAATACGTTTTTTTTTTACAATATTCGTAACTTTTAAACTAATTGAAATCAATATACATCGATGGCGAGAAAGAGGTGATCGACTAAAAAAATGTTTTGCATAATTTTAACTGTATAAATGTCTCGTAATGAATCCTCGTGACATGAAACTCAAAAAAAAAAAAAAATTATAAAATTATAAAAAATAGTTGTTTTCTAAGAGGTCGTATCGTATTGTCGGGTTTCGGAAATAAAAAAGGACTTTCAAGCATTCGGCGTCGAGACGCTGCCGCATCGCATTAATTTATAAATCGCGGATCATTATTGTGCGAAAGTGTATCTCATCTCTTTCCGTTATCGGCTTCAGAATCGATCGAATTTTGCTTTTATTCAACTATTAAGCGCTCAACGTGTCTTAAATTTATCGAAATACGCGAAATGATGCGTTTGTCCCCCAAACAAACGTGCCGAACAATGATCATCAAACTGAGTAATTCTTAGAAATAATCAGCTTACAGAGCTCTCTAAAGTCTGAAGAATTTGGATAACAGGATATATCGTATTCATTCAGAAACATCGTAAAAGCTGCAGCGTTTACGAAACTCGGAAGAATGTTTACCTGGCCATTGGGGGTGGTGTATAGAGGAGTAGACGCAGCGAAATAGCTTTCACGAGACTGGATAGGGGAGGGCAAGTAAAATTTTAACCGGTGGCTGTCGATTGTCTTCTATTGTTCGAGACCCACGCCACCTGCTCGCCTCGCATACAATGACAAAGTATAGTCGATAGAAAAGACAATGAACACCGGTTCGACCATCTTGACAATTCGGATCGTTCGTAAAGCGTGTCTCAGTCACGCGGAACATAATAGATTGTTCAAGGCGAGAGGCCCCGGAGTGACCGACAGCGTGTTGTTGGTCTCGTAGTCCAAGTATACCGTACGTTGGTCGCCAAGATGCTGCACCATCGGCCTCACTGAGGAAACCCTATGCATTCTGTCTAATAAAGCGACTGGAGTCGCAACCTCAACGACGATACGGGGCTGCAAACCCCAGCGAGCGAAGACCCGAAAACGCTTCTTCGCACCAACAATCGAAACATCGTCATTGCAACCGCGCCTTCGTCTCAGTCGACTGGTGGCCATCCATTGTCCCTCTACGATTCTTAACGTACAGCCGCACTTTTGTAATCCGAAGGGCTCATGCTGCCGCTTCCTTACACCCTTCGAAACTCATTGCACGGACACCGGATTTACAGCGACTGCACTGTACCCTCTCGTTTTCGGTCGGCCGGTGGCACTCAGGTATCTACCGACTATACCAACCTTCAAAATCTCTTTACTATTCATTGATCTATTTAATCTCATTGCTAATCTTACCATATATACTATATTTTTCTTTTGTGATTTTAAATGCGTGTTGTTTGAGAAATGAAAAAAAATAATAATAATTTCACAAATTTGAGATTAAATTTGACGAAAATTTGAATGAAAAAAAAAAATCGCAAATAACATGTCATGTGAATATTTTTTTTTTTTTTAATCAAATGTTTTCTCGAATATTTCTAATAAATTTTAGGTCAATTCTTTTCAATTAATTCTCAGGAATTTTCCCGTTTTGCCTTTATTGCCCTATGCGTCCGTTTAGCCCCCCGGTGTCCATTTTTTGCTGCTCTGTTCCCTATAAGCAGTTCACGTGTCATTTCAAGGTCCCCTCTTCCATATTGTGATTTAATGACTCACATACAACAGATATTTTCGAGTTATGATGATTTCTGTTTCTATGCATTCACTTGTTTACGAAACAGCGTATATCAATGCACTTCAATTAACGGTGAATGCTATTTGTCAACAATACGTTTTTTTTTTTTTTTTTTTTTTTTTTTTTACTTTAAGAGCCACTAAAAGGTATAAAGACGCGAAAGGTACAAAGGCGATAAGAGTACAAAATAAATAGGATGGTTAACTACTCCTGATTTGTTAAGGTGATTTTTTTTTCTTGTGCAAATCATTAATTTTTTTTCTTTTTATCATTAACTTTCATCGTATTTATGTTGACAGTGTATTTTTAAACGACTCGGCAATGTTTTTTTTTCACTGCATTTTTTTTCTTTATTTCGAAATAAAAAATCTTCAAAGCTTAAAAAAAATTGTAAAAAGAAACACCACAATCGACACAGATTTTGCGCGCGTTTTACCGTTTCGTTAAACTGTATATTCGCCATTGAAACGCTACCGGGTCTCTTTTTGATTTCTTTCACCTTTGCCACAGAAAAAAACACATGAAGTGAACTGATTCGGTGGATTTCGCAGCTTCGTGTCCGATGTTTAGGATGCATACCGTAAAAATTGCACAACTCTCACGTTGCTTCATCGCATATTTTTCTTATTCGCGAAGCTTTAATTATGATGAAGTATCCGCAGTAATTATTTGGAATTATTTGTAACGAGAAATGGTTGTGAATAATGGTATTTCATTTTCTCTCATCTTTTTCTATTACGATCAAGAGAATCAAAAAAATAGAATCACAGTTCGTGTTATAGTTTATACAGATTAAGGGTTTTTCACTCGTCGGTTTCATACATCATTTATTGTTTTATTGTGCATAATTATGTGAATTTGAGTTGAAATATATTTCAACTAATTCGCATTCGTACTTTACAGAGGACAATACATTATTACAACAATTACACCATGAAGATTGCGATGGAAACGTTGGATTGCGATTGTATATAAAATATGAACGAATAATTTTTATATCATTTTTGTAGGGTAATATATAACATTTTTGTATTCTACACAATTTTTATGAATCATATTTAATACAAGTAAAGATGATTTCTCCCTTATCGCCGTAACCGAAATTTCGTTTAGATAGTAAATTATCGATACGCGGCGCGACGTTATCGACAGACGATCACATACCCCGATGGGATCTCCTAACGGTGTCAAACGATTGTGATTTCGACACCAAACTATCCTTTTTCTTCACAAACGAAATTTTTCAAGTTCATCGTCTTTCTTACTTCTTCTTGGAGTCGTATAATTTAAAGAGTTACAAATTTTTCCATTTCTTAAGCCGCCGGCGCGTCGCATATCGTTGCATCGAATCATTACCGTTAAGAAGCACTTCATCACAGTTAAAGATACCTGGCACCCTCTCGCTTTTGATACGGTAGCTGCAGGAATCGCAGAGAAAGCAGAGAATTACCATAGTCGGTAACAAAAACTGTAATCAACTTTTTTCACGCCTGTCGGCATTTAGGTTTTACAGAAGACTCCCATCAAAAGCAGCTATCATGTCAGCATTCGATGAAACTTTTTTTAATTCGTTACTGCAAATTCGCGTGAGAAAAAAAGTTGATTACAGTTTTTGATACCGACTGAGTCCGCGATGGGTAGGAAAAGATGTTTCACCTGCTCTTGAAATCCATTCAGCCACTATTCACCCCTATTCTGGCCTCATAGTGGAATGGTATTTCGCAACGATAAGCTTCGAAAAATGACAGAGAAATTTTCGATGCTATTGCATGACGCGAACGACCTAAGGATCCAATTTATCGTAATATGATATATTCTCTTCGGGTCTGATTATTAAAAAGAAATGTCCGGATTGCAAGACACTACTCGATACGATTCACAATTGTAGTAATACATTGGAACATTAAGGAAATTATCATAACGATTTAAATGGAATAAACAGCATTTATCTGTTCCTCTTAAACGTTACGTTGGATGTTTCCCAAAATGACGATGCGGTAGATTACTCAAGTAGGGGAGTTATCTGAAAATAGTGGTATACATTGAAAAGCACGGGAGCCCTCGATCGACCGCTCATCTATGTTACAATACAACTAACAATGCGCACGGAGCCCGCAGTGTTTCATTAAAACCGGCATTCAATTCGAGAAACCCGACGAATTGGCTGAACGAAGCGTCACGGGTTCGTCGGTTCGTTTCCCTATTACCGGTGGACGCTGCCGAGTCTGATTGAAATGTCGAAAAGTCTCCTCTTGTCCGTTTTTCAGGATAGAAAGAGCAGCGTGGTTCGTTGCCAAACTAAATACGAATTGTCATGTGAGGGAGAGATGTGAATTAAGAGAAAACAACTTCTATAGTTTTGTCTTTTATTGTCGTCTCTTCGGCTTCCGCCTGGACGAGGACGTCGAATACGACATATATAGCAACGGAATTTTGATTTACCGGATCAAATGATACTGATAAAAAAAAAGAATGTATCATTTTATCGAAAGAAAAAGACGCTTTTAAAGGCAATGAATTTCATTCGGAATTAAATTGAATCTGAAGAGAGGAAATCAAAATAATCGTAGGAAACTGATTTATCAAAAACATACGAAAATTATAAACAATTTTTCACGCGTACAGATGAATGCGGATTTCGTCCTATATATTCGGATCGAACTGTAATGCAATTACACAAAACGTAAATTGCTTTCAAAAGTGAGATAAAGTTATTGAAATGCCGGATCGTAAAAAAAAAAAAAAAAAATCGTTTTTGTTAATAATTTGTTGGCATTATTATTAAGGAAATTTGAGATTCGCTATATAATTAAAAATGTTCAGATCCGCTTTCGCATTTTCAGATTTTTTGTTTCGTCAATTTTTTTTTTTTTTTTCGAAATACGCTAATTTTTCGCTTTAATGTTATTCCGCTACTGTGCGGTTGATATAACGTTTGAATCGAACGCGATTTGCATATAATACGCGAGTGGAGCCTCTGTCGGCAAATTGTTTTCGTCACTTCCGTTTCACGCCTCCGCAACGAGAAAACAATGACAGTTGATTGAAATAAACTGTTCGCGATATCCTCAATACACCGATAGCGATGCCTCGGACTTCTAAAATTAAATCTTAACGCTCCCCTCGCAAAATGGCCGATGACTGTGTTAGCTATATGGATAAATACGCGTTGAGGACAACGCACTCGATTTAGCTTTCGCAATTCACCGCTTGGGGAATCTTTAAAATTGAAGGAGTTATCATACTCATTCGCGACGATATCCAGTCAGAGACCAGTCTTCGTTGACTCTGTAGTTTGCGGATTCCGGCGAACTGCGTAAGAAGAATAAGAAAAACTTCCCCATCCAGAGGAGTTCTATACAAAAGTTTACGCTAAGTGCCATTTCGTTGAATTTATCGAAAAATTCAAATTCACAAAATGTATGGCGTACAGTTTGTTTTCGTGAATAATTCTCCGTTAAAAATCCATCGATGAATTTTTTGTAGTCGGGATTTTTTTGAATAAAAATTAAGGTGCGTCGATTAAATTTTTGTTTATCTTAATTCCTCCTTTGTTTTCCCAAATAATGATTTTTGACTGCGAATTGTCGGAATTCGAAATTTTTACGTCAAAAACCCTAAAAACTTTCGTAAACGAATTTTGTATTTATTATTTAATTAATGTGTATATCAATAAAATATCGATATATTAATTCGACTTTCATCGCTGATCTCAAATTAGCATCTGCTTTATCGATCGAAATTAATGGATCAGAAAATTTCTTCGTAACGCCCCTTTAATGCGCGTCAATTTTTATGCATAAATCGATACGTTAAATTTAATGCACAATTTTTGATGAAAATTCAATATTAAAAACTGTACTACTTGACACTGTATTTTTAATAATTTACTCTAATTTCACTCCAAAAGTATATTAATTATTTATCCCTATTGTAAGTTTAATTCAATGGACGCGTTTATGCATAAAACTTTCGGGTTCCGGTGCATCAAATTTAGTTTTTTTTACAGTTTACAGCAAAGTAACTTTAAGTTTCGCGCAGCAACGTTTCAATTAGAAATACGGTCTCAGAATTTTTAAATTGCATCGCACTAATCCGAGATAAGATGTCGTGGAAGTCTGTGATAACAAAGTACAACGGGCAATAAACACTGTTACTTGAGACGTACGGCCGTTCGTCAGATGTAATTATAACGACACTACCGTGACGCATACAGTGTAACAATCGTAAACTTAACTTTAAATTATAACGATGCATTGGATTCTTACAGTGAATTTTTTCTTTTGCCAAATCGATTATTCGAACTAACGGCGCGGCAGATGACTATAGTTTAAGGGACCAGTCAATAGAAATAAATAAATAGTAATAAAAAATAAAAAATTGTGCTTTCCAGTAGTTACTGTTAGACGATAAAAAAATGTATTTAAAATTTGACGAATTCATTATTATTATTTTTTTTTTTTTTATTATTTTTATTATTATTATTTTGTAAAACGTTTGTCGAATATAACTTTTTCGTTTTCGAAGAAAAATCGCTAATGTGCTCGGGGTTTTTTTTTTTTTTTTTTTATGAATTTGCAGTAAAACATGGTACCCATCGATGGAATGGAACCGTGTGTCCTGCAGTGCCTGCAACAGACCTGGCCACCGAAACGACCCGAAATCGAAATTTCCATCGGCATTAAAATTAAAATTCCTTTCTAAGGATACACTATCCCATCAATTGTTTCCGCTGCCGTTGGCTTCCTGCTCTTCGATGATCGCCTTCGGAAAATCGGACATTCGCCGCGCTAAATACTCCGTACGAAAAAACAACGCAATGGGAATCGGAAACTTACGAATAAAATTAAACTGCTAAAATTTCACTTCTTTTCAAGATATTTTTAATGTATTAATAAAATGTAACGCGACAAGTCAAATTGTGCTTTCAGTAATAAAAAACGCGTTGTTTTACAACCACATGTTTTTACTAATTTTTTTTATCATAAAATATCGTCATAAAAACATTTCTTTTTTTTTTTTAGGACGTTTCTTGGTTTTAGTAAAAAACTCAATGAACAATGACAATGACAATAATAACAATAATCAGAGATAAGAAAGTGTGAGGTCACTGATACGAAAAGAAAACGGACTGTATCCATTTTTAGGTACTCGCGACGCACTCGATGCTCGATTGATCTCGTGCTGGACGCATGATTCATCAACCACTCGTTGTACAAGTAATATGTACGCGTTTATCAAAACTTGCCAAGTATAGGAGGAGTAACGGGTCTCTATCTCCAAGTTCCGAGAACGTGTCGTCACGCAGACAATATTTTTATACACTATTATTATACATCCTTAATCTCCTCTTCCCCACTAAACTCCAGTTTCTTAGCGTATAAAGACCCTCCCGCAATGTGCAGTAGTTAGTCAAGCAGTGAGCGGATTGCTGTACGACAAAGAAACGCTCTACGAAGTCTGTATGCTGAAACAGCTGACTAAAGCATTAAATTCAGAACAACGTTTTTTGAGGTAAAAAATCTAAAGTTTAAGGGAAAAGCGTAATTTTCGGTTACTTTATAAAACGTGTAATTTCTATGGTTTCTACTAATAAAACTAAAAAAAAAAAAAAAATAATCAAAATAATAATAATTGAAAATTCGTTTTTTCAATAATTATAAAAACAAATTAAGCTGAAAAATATTACTTTTTGGTAAAGTTTCGTGTCGATCTATACAAAATTCAGTTTGACAATAACAGTTGCAGTTATTATTATTATTTTACCATTAAATTTTTTGTGGTAATAATAATTACATTTTTAACGATTAAGACTTTTGAAAAACTTGTGACAAACTGAATTTTTGTACTTGACGTATATTCTCTAATCTGTTGGAAATTTTCAAAATGCAGTGGCAACATGGCACCCAAGCAAGAAATGGACGGCGGTTCTCTGCAATGTTTGGGAGGATTTGAGATGCCGGTGGAATTGCAGTCCGGCGCCGAACTCGAATTCTCTTTTGGCATTAAAATTCGAATTCCCTTTTAAGGATCCACTTCCGCATTCGATGTTACATTTCCGGCGCAACTATGGCTTCCCATTGGTCGACTATTGGCCTTTTGACGACCGGGAACTCTCGGGACTTCATTACACCAAAAAATACGTCAAACAAAACCGGAATTTTTTCAATTAAATTAAATTACTAATCCTTCTGTTTTAAATGCGAAAGAACGATGATACTTGACAAGTAAAAATGTTAAAAAATTAATAAAGACCCGTTATATTTTGAATTGTTTTTTCAATTATTAAAAAAAATTAAATAATTAAATTAGTGACAAAATAATAATAAATTTTTATTGAATTTATTATTTATTTATGGTAATCAAAGTTTCACGATCCTAAAAGATTATTGCATTTGTTCGCAACATCCGAGCTTTTTTTTTAACATCGCCACAGCTGATCATCCGAGGCTCCGCCCCTTTGACAAGCTTCAAAAGGATGCAACAAGCGATCCGTTTATCCGTTGTCACGGTAAACACAATCTTTCAACGGATCAGTTGCCTTTTTCTCTCGAAATCTACGCGTTATTTTTTTTCTCTTTAATCAACGTCATCACAATGGTTCTTCTCGGAGAAACATTTCCAAATTTCCAAGCTGCGACGAGCACAGGAACGATCGACTTTCACGAGTGGCTCGGCAATTCGTAAGTTTCAACGTCGGCAATGTTTTGCGTATTGTATTTTCTAACCTCACAACCGGGACTTCTGTGACCGGCTAAACGAGTCATACGCCCATTTCTATAGTTTTTTTTTTATTAATTTGTATTAATAATTATTTTAATTAATAGTTTTCCATTAATCCCTTACGTACGGGAGACATTTATTCAATCTCACGACAACGCTGCATTCTTTTTTTCGTAATAATAATACGAAAGCGCGTAAAAAAAATCTCTTTGAACCATCAAAAAATCGACACTTTAATGCTACTTTAGAATATTTTTCACAATATTTTCATAATATGTCACAGTTAAATTGATCACTCGAAGTAAACGAGTGATTGAAAATGCGAGACGAATATTTTTCGCATCACTAGTAATTGAGGGATTAACATTTTTTTTGTTTTTTTTTCCATGTCATTTTAGGTGGGCAATTCTCTTTTCTCATCCCCACGATTTCACTCCGGTATGTACAACCGAATTAGCCAGAGTCCTGAAGCTTATGCCGGAGTTCGACAAACTCGGCGTCAAAGTAATAGCTTTGTCATGCAACTCCGTCGAGTCGCACATAAAATGGACTGAGGTAACAAAAAAAACCAAAAAAAATAATTTACAAAATCAAAGTTTCATAAATGCCAACAAAATTGAAAAAAAAAAAAAAAAATTCTTTTCCAACTTTAAATTTTAAAATTGAAAAAAAAAAAAAAAAAATTTGCCGCTGTTTTTTTAGGACATAAAAAACTATGCCGGAGTATCAATGGACGGCTTTCCATATCCCATAATTGAAGACGAGTCCAGACTCTTGGCGACGAAACTGGGAATGTTAGATCCGGCGGAAGTCGATCAGAAGGGTATTCCGCTTGCCGCGAGAGCAGTTTTTGTCATCGATCCTAAAAAAAAGATGAGACTCTCCATTCTCTATCCCGCAACGTCCGGCAGAAACTTTGAGTGCGTTTTTCGCTGGTCACATTTTTTTTAAAAAGATTTCCTCTTTTGTTATTTTCGATGATTTTTCGAATTTCGCCATTAATGTGTACAATTTTTTTTTTTTTTTCTTTCAGCGAAATAATACGAGTTATAGAATCATTGCAGTTGACGGAACAGTATAATCTCGCGACTCCCGTGGATTGGAAGGTTCGTATAAAATTGCATCTCGCTTTCCGAAAAACATTATTCTCGATAAAATAACTTTACAATAATTCCCCCGAAATGTATTCAAACAATTTCCAAGTTATTTCTTCTCGAGATGCATTCGCATTTATCGATGTATTTTTGTGACTCGATACGCTTCGGCAATGAAACGAACAATTTTCGCTATTCAAATTCGCGATTCAAAAAAACACTATTTTTTATTCTTAATAGAATAAAAAAAAAAAAATCGTTATAAAGTAGTGTTTTCAGCAGTACAATTATTTCGTCAATATAATAATTAACATTGACGCAATAATTTCATAAACCTTTGCGTACAAAGTAAAGAAACTTTTGCTATTTCGGCTCAACGAGTAAACTTCGGGGAAAAAAAAAAAAAAAAAAAAAAAAAAAAAAAAAAATTGTTTCGCATCTAATAACATCGTTATTTTCGCAATTTCAACAGAAAGGAGACGATCTGATGGTAAATCCAAATATGCCGACAGAGGAGGCGAAGAAATTGTTCACCGGCAATATGAAGATCGTTAACGTACCATCGGGCAAACAGTACATGAGATTCGTACCCCATCCCGTCGAGGCGTTGTCCAAGAAATGAGTCGAATTCATTACATTCCTGAGTTTTATTCGAATACTGGTCATAATCTACCTTTATACCTACACATTGAACTTCGTTGACAATATTTTGCGATACTTTTCGAAATAAAGATTAAAAAAAAAAAAAAAAATTTTAATTTTTTTTCTCGCAAATCCGAGCGATTTGTCGAAGTGGCAAGTCTCGCGCCCTTAATCTTCGTAATTCCCTCATTTTTTGTTTGTTTTTTTTTTCTTTTTTCTTAAAAACAAACACCGATAATACTCTTTCACTTTGCAAACAACAAAAGAAGCCGTTTATTATTTCACCTAATATAATTAAAAGTACACTGCATTATATACACTTTTCCAAGTACACGTTGTTGCTGTTTTTGTTGTTGTTTTTTTTTTTTTTTTTCTTATTTATTTATTTATTTTTTTTTATTCGCTTACGATATCTATGCAGATTGTATAATATGTACACTCTTCGTATTCTCAATGTTATTTAAGTTATTCGCTACAAATTGTGTTTATTCTTTATTATTTATCTTTACTTTATCTTTACTTTATTTTATTTTAATTTTTTTTTTTTTTTTTTTTTTTTTCATTTACTTCGCATATTTTCTTATTTTTTCTTTATTTATTTATTTTTTTTTTTCGTTACGGATTATATTATTATGCGTTTATAATAATATATTGTTATAGCAGTTATATAAAACAGTCCCTGGTGAAAAAACCAATAAGATCAAAAAGGATAATAAATTTAACAAAATTATATTTCATTATCGTTAACCATTATTTGTGTTTTTTTTTTTCTTCTTTTTTTTTCTTTTCCTTCTTTCCGTAATTAAATGTTAATTACCACACAAAGTATTATACCACAAAATACTATTGCGTCACGGATCCTTTACCTACCGCCTCTCAAAATTCTCATTCGTAATGCGGCATATCACACCTTCGATAATTGTCGTTTTTTATTTTATTTTTTTAATTATTATTATTCTTTTGTTTTTTTTTTTTTTTTGTCGTCGTGTAATTCCCTCCCTTTGCCCCATTTTCTAACATGCGTTTCACATCTGATTATCGTGTTTTATTCGGTTCACTACGCCATCACGTAGTCTCTGTTATTGTTTTTCATCGTTGAAACACCATATGTATTCTCGTATTTTAATAATAATATTTCTTCATTTCGAATATTAGGTCACAATGCAGCCACAGCGCGTCAAAACTCCGTTATTAATTTATATGTTCGTAAATCCGTTATTAACGCGAGTCACAGCATAACCGTATCGACGAATAAACACGTTAACGAATGAAAATAAAAATCATTCGTAATCGTAACTTTGTGTGTCTCTGTCGTTTAAAACTCGTCGATAAGTATGAATAATTAAATGAATAAATCATTTATTTTCTTTTAATATTTCTTCCTTTTTTGCATCACAATGGCCGATTGAGTGTTCCTCACTCGCCGTGACTATCGTGATGATCGGCGTGTTGTTCGCCTTCCATTCTCGCTTGCCGTTCGGCGGCGGCTCTCGCTTGCCGACCGGCACTCGATCGAAGATTTTTTCTTTCCGGCGGAGGTTCGACGCTTACGCGTTTACCGCTTCGCGATTTTTTACCACCAATTTTAACGCCACTTTTCGCGTCTTCTTCGGATTCAACGATTTTATTACTATCAGCCTTTGCGTTTGTTTGCTGCGGCGTATCATCGGGTGGCAGCGATTCGATGGATTCTTTATTGCTATTACTTGAAGTATTGAGCGGAGCGGTGTCTTCGTGGGGCGTTGGGGTCGGCGGTACCGGTGGCGAAGGTGCGGAAGCCGAAGGGGGAGGTGCGGGAGTTTCGGCGCGTTGGGGAGTCGGAGCTCTCGCGGGGGTGGCGGCTCGGGAGGGAGTCGGTGCGCGAACAGCGGGAGGCGGAGGAGGTGCCGCCGATTGGGCGGGTGGCGTAACGGCGACGGGTGTTGGGGATCTCTGTTGCGGTGTATTGGGGGTTTTCGTCGCCATAGGTAAGGGTCGCAGAATATTTTCAACTTCGAGGTTTGCCTCGGTCATCGTTACTTTAGGATTGTTATCGACACTTTCGTTTCTGCTTCGTTTGTTAACCGGTTCCAGCGTAACCTCCAACGAGGACGGTATGTGTTGTTCGACTACTTGCTGATGATCCGAATTTCTTCCTCTCTTCGAAGGTCTCTGAAGATCTTCGAGATTTCTCGTCAATAATTCGGCGCTCGTTCTGCTCAATTGTTCGAGCGCTTCTTTCATCTCTTGTTCTTTGCTTTTGCGCTCTAATCGCGCTGATAAATCGGCTATTTCGCTCAATTCTATCGTTTCCTTCTTCTCGCTGCGTTCGGGTTCGTTGCGTCTTCTATCGACTTCGTTATGCAACGCCATGTCGGTGTACTGTTGCAACGTTAACGCCGGATCCATCGTGTATCGCGATTTCTTTTCGGCTTCTTTACGCTTTATGGAATCCGCGATGTCGCGTTGTTCGCGCTGTTCGCGTTGTTCGCGCTGTTCGCGTTGTTGTTCGCGATGTTCTCTCTGTTCTCTCTGTTCTCTCTGATCTCTCTGATCTCTTTGTTCTCTTTGTTCTCTTTGTTCTCTTTGCTCTCTTTGCTCGCGTTGATCTCTTTGCCGCGAGCTGCTCGACGACGATGCGGCTTTCCGCGACGAGGAAGAGGCGCCCGATGAATTTTGAGGATTCAAGAGACCGCACTGCGCGAGACTCTCGTAGGCCGACGATACGCCACCGGGTTGCATCGAAAAAGGATTGAGACCTCCGAGTCCGAGTGGTGTGTACAGGAGACTCGGATTTGGAAAGAAAAATGGAAATGGTGTTGTAGTCGGCATCGACGACGATGTCGACGTCGACGGTGCCGATGATTTCGCAGACGATTCCATTTTGCTTCGCGATTTACTTGTACTCGTTGCGCTCGTTGAATTCGAATTTTTACCGCTTACAGAACTAACGACATTAGTTTCCGCTTGACTCGTCGCTGTACCGCCTAACGCCGCTTCCATTCCCGCTAACGACGGCAAACCGAGTCCCGCGAGATTCGCGAACAACGAATTCGTAAGACTCATATTACTAAGATTTCCGAGATTTCCGAGTCCACCGAGAGCTCCGAGATTCGGCAAACCGCCGAAAGGCATAAGCAAAGGATTGTTCTTCGGATCAAAATTTCCCAACGATAATCCGGAGAGTAATGAATTATTCAAATTTCCTAATTGCGAAAAATTCAAACCCGACGCCATCGAGTTTGCGGCTAAATTCGCTTGATTAGCGGATTGTTGACTCGTAGGACTCGGCATCATCGGCGGCCTTCCGGGACTCTTTCCTTTGTTGCTACCGCGATCGGCGCCCGGCAAACGTTTTTGCAAATCGTGAGGTAAATTTCCGCGTTCCTTAACGAGTTCCGCCCATTTCGGGTCGACGTCGAACATCGGATTCTCCATAAGCCACTGTCCGAGTCTTTTTAATTGCGGAGCTTTGCTACCGGTTACTTTTTTACCCGTTAGCCTATTAATAACAGCGACGTTTTCCTCGCCGGTTAATTTTTTCCAATCGAGAAGCGAAGGATCGACACGAGGTCTTCGCCGTCGCGGAGCGCTAAGATATTCCGCTCCCATTTGTTCCGACATCGCTGTTTGCTCGGCGAGCCATTTGTTAACCTTCGCTTCGTGCGAATAAGAGCCGATTTTCGATGAATATTCCGCTACTTTGTTTAAATCTGCTATCATAGCTTCGTAACTCTTACGATGACTTCCGGACGACATATGCGCCGAATTAAACGCCTGTTGCGCCTGATGTTGATGCTGTTGCTGCGCTTGTTGCTGCGCTTGTTGTTGCGCTTGTTGCTGCGCCTGTTGTTGCTGATGTTGATGCTGTTGATGTTGTTGTTGCTGCTGTTGCTGTTGTTGTTGTTGCTGTTGTTTCTTCAATTCGCGATTTTGCTGCTCCGCCTGAGCCAACAAAGCGGAAAAACTATCCTTATGCGAGTGAAGAGACGGAGGCGGATGATTCGTCGAGGAACCGGAGGCCCGTGACGACGGTATCGACGTAACGGTTATGGAAAACGGTTTTTGCGACGGCGCCGGTGGATTCGGAAGACCGATCGGTGCCGATGTCGGTGTTACCGTAACGTTCGGCGTTATTGGATTCTTCTTGCTGTGTTCCGGATAATGAGTACTCTGTTGTTCCTTCGCTGCGCTGAGACCCAATACTATCTCGTCGAGTTTTCGGCGCTTCTTCTCTTTCCCGATCACCGGCTCGTCCGCCGGCTAAAACGACGAAATTATCACATTTTAGTTATATTTCATCGATTAAAAATACGATACGGTGGGATCTCTCGTATTTAACACCAATTCGGAGATATCGTCGAATCGCTCGGTTGGTCGGCGTCGGAACCAATCGGGTGCACGTAACGACGGCTGTAAGCGAATCGCTTAGCCAGCAGTTTCCCTCTCCCGGTCGCCCGTGCAAAGGATTAGCCAATGAGCGGTGCTTTCGTCAAATACGAAATCGTCGAATACGAGATCGTGAAATGCGGAATCGTCGAATACGAAATCGTCAAATACGAGAGGTTCCACTGTATATGATTTAGAATTGCCGATTGGCGTAAAAAAAAAAAAAAAAAAAAAAAAAAAGAGTCAAAGATACTTACGCAGTTCTTTCGTTTCATAAGTTTGTCAAGCATACTATCGAGTTTTCCTTTGTTACTGCTGACCTGTTTATTTTTACTTGGCATTGAAAAGTCCTGAACTTCGTTCATCATATCTTTATTACTCGGTTCAGTGTTGGTTTTTAGATATCTGAAAGGATAATGGATAATAAACTCGTTAATAGTAATCGAAAGTTTTGTCGGACGATAAATACGTTTAAAAGTGTTAAAAAAGGGGTTTAAAACGAACGTTGATCGTTGTTCGACTGAATCGTACCCGGCGGATAGATCTATCGGAGTCAAAGTACTCGAAGTTCCCGGTATAATTGTTGTTTTTCCGGGAACAGTGTATTTAAGATCGAACGGCATATTCGGCGTTCTCGCCTGTTGATGCGCCGGTGGCGGTTGCATTGGTGTCGATCGGCGCGATTCCTCGGATTGCGATTCTTCGTTCATTTCCCACGAGGAACCCGACATTACACTCGGTTTGCTTAACGTCGGTGGAGGCTGCTGTTGCGGCATATGGCTGCTGTTCAGTAGCGCGTGAAGTTTCGCTAAAAAAAAAAACAATATAATATCAACGATAAAGTCTTAAAAATTCGACTAGCAAAACGGATGAGAGATGGAAATTTATCGGGAGACGCATCGGGACACCAAGTTAATTAAATTATACGATAACTCACCTCTTTCGGTTTCTACATCGATGGCAATGTGCCGTTTTCGCTTTTTCGACGCGGCGCCCGTCGTCGACGCTACTGACGCCGTAACAGCGCTAACATTCGTAGTCATCGCGTTGTTATTGCTATTACTATTGTTAACATTGGCATTTCCAGCCGCGAGAGCTCGCGACACACCGTGATCGGTGGTAATCGTTATCACTTCGGAGTTATCTTTTTCGCATTGCTGCGGTTGAATTATTTCGATTTCGTCGCCGGCGGTGAAGTTCATTGCTACCGGCCATTCCTTGTGTTCGATCGCGTGAACAATGTGCATTAGACGAGCTTCGATCGCGTGTTCCTGAAACAACGAAGATATATTGTATTTTCAACTGTTTTTTATGCAAAATTATTCGATAGAAACGCATCATGTATGCGAATTTCGAATACAATGAAAATCGTACCTTTGGCCACTTTACGGAGGACTGATAACTGTGCGCGAGAAGCTGAGCGACGGTCGGCTCGGTATAGTCGATCGTTTTGTCGCGAAGTACAAAAGTATCGATTTGCGTCAATCGAGAAAGTGGCTGAATCACCTCGAGATCGGGGAACATAGCTTTCAATTCGGCAGCTTGAACGCTGCACTTGTCTTCCATTTTCGCCGCTTTCGTTTGTTCCGTATCGACGCTCGTTCCTTTGTCTTCCACTTTCGTTGGTTCTTCCTTTACGATTTCTTTAATCGGTGTCTCAATTTTGCTATTTTCAGTTTCTGTTTCCGCCTCTTTTGTCTCGGATTGCGTTGCGGCTTCGGCGGCTTCCTTTTTCGCCGGTTTCGCGGGTTCTTCGATGGATTCCGCGGGTTTTGGAACTTCAGATTTTTCGGATTCAACGATTTCTTTGACACTGTCGCTGTCTTCTTCTATCTTTTCAGAATCATCTTTCTTATCGGTGTCCTTTCGCTGTTCAACGATCTCTTTTTCTTTCGCAACCTCCGTCGGCGTTTCTTCCGATTCTTCTTCAATTTTTTCCGTTACCTTGACTTCGGTCTCTTTGTCATTGTCTTGACGTTCCTTCGTCTCTTTTTCTTTTGATTTCACTTCCTCGGAACGCTTTTCCTCGGAGTCAACTTCCATTTCTTTGATCTCCTCGTTTGCGGATTCTTCGACGGCTTTCGCAACGGTTTCATCGTCTTTGGCTTCCGACGATTCTTCCTTCGAAACTGTCGCTTCGCTATCGGGTTTCTCGCTTTCTTTTTCTTTCGATTTATCCGATTCGTCCTCTTTATCAACTTCTACGACTTTCTCCGGTTCCTTATCCGTTTCCATATGTTCCGATTTTTTATCCGTTTCTTTTATCTCTTCCTTTGATTTTTCCGATACTTCCGACTCTGTCGCGGTATCAACTTTCTTCACCTCTTCAATGTCCATCTTATCTTTTTCCTTTTCCTCGCTGTCGATCTTCACGATTTTCTCGGCTTCTTCGGCCGGAGCTTCGCTCGGTGCTGTTTCCATCTTTTCTTCAATGGAAATAACTTCCTCAACGGGTTTTTCCGGCTCCGGAGTTTTTGCTCGCGGAACAGTTGTGATCGTTAATCCATTGTTCGGCAATATTTCCTCGACTTTCGTCTCCGCTTTCACCAAAGTTAATT